>CM057453.1:387676071-388914285 GCA_016271365.2 Neoceratodus forsteri
TTCAAAGTTAATAGTAGAGTTATGAGGATAAAATGGGTGATGTCAGGAGGGGTGGTAGCAAAATTTGGAAGGCCATGTGTGCAAATGCTCATAGTCTTGGAAATAAAATCCCAGACCTAGTGACCTTAACAGCAGAGGCTGACCTGGACATTGTTGAAATTACCAAGACATGATGCAATGAGAAGCATGACTGTGATACAGCCATACCAGGCTATACTCTGTTCAGGAAGGACAGGGTGGGGAAGAAACAGGGAGAAGTGGCTCTTTACGTGAAGGAAAGCATAAAAGCAATAAAAATACAGGGAATACAGGGAGGGGTGGAGGTACTGTGGATCACCCTAGAGACAGGGAATGGAACCGCTCTTCACACTGGCATGATCTACAGACCACCAGCACGGGGAAGGGGAAATGGATAATGTTCTCGTAGAAGCCATCCAGGAGATGGCAAATAAGGGGGATGCGCTGATGGTGGGGAACTTCATGCTGCTTTATATAGATTACAGCTTCCCAGCTGCAGCTTCAACTAGGGGCAGGGACACCCTGGACTCCCTGTAGGGGGCATTACTCAGGCAACTATTAAGAGAACCCACACATGAGGGAGCAATATTGGACCTTGTACTCACCAGTGGGGGTAGTGTTGCAGACGTCAGGGTGGGTGGCCACCTGGGGACTAGTGATCACTGCACAGTGGTTCAATATAAGTACTGTGACAGAATCGAACCACACAAAGGAGAGGCCCTGGGCTTCAGGAGGGCCAGCTTTGCAAAGTTGGTGGAATGCCTCAGGGCTGTCCTGGTAGGGGAGGAGGACATGGGTGGTGTAGTAGAACAGTGGGCAAAACTAAAATGAGCCATAGTGAAGGCAACATACCTTTGTGTTAGACAAGAGCAAACACAAGCAAAAGGAAAAAAAGACCACTATAGTTCTCAAAAGAGGTGGATGGGAAGGCATGGGCAAAAAGATTAATATTCAGGAGGAATATGGAGAAACAGAGGGAGGAGGACATGGACGTGTATCTGGAGAAGCAAAGGGAGGCAGGTAAAGCAGTTAGGAGTGCAAAGGTGCAAATGGAGGAGAAATAACCCAGGCAGTAAAGAAAGGGACAAGACATTTTTCAGGTATGTTAGTCAAAGGAGAAAGACCAAGAGTGGTATTATAAGGCTAAAATGGGAAGGAGGAGAGTGTATGGAGGGGGAACAGAAAAAAACAGAAATTTTGAACAAATATTTTTGTTCAGTATTCACAGAAGAAGGGACAGGTGAGGGACCACTGATAAGCAACAGGATCATCAATGGAAGGGAGGTTGTCCATTTACAGAGGAGAGACTCCTAAAGAAACTCACAAAACTGAAAGTGGTCAGGGTGATGGGGCCAGATGGGATACATCCAAGGATGTTAAAGAAGCTTAGAGATGTGCTAGCATCACCACTGACAGCCCTGTTCAACCACTCGCTGGAGGCGGGAGTGGTTCCTGGAGGACTGGAGGAGGGCAGACCTAGTCCCTCTTCACAACAGTGGAAGCAGGGAGGAGCCTGGCAACTACAGGCCAGTCAGCCTGACCTCTGGGGTGGGGAAATTAATGGAATCACTGCTAAAGGAAAGGATAGTGCACTATCTTGAATCCAATGAATTACAGGATCAGAGGAAGCATGGATTCACTGGGTTGAGGTCATGTCAAACAAATCTAATAGATTTTTTTGAGTGGGTGACATGGGTAATGGATCAGGTGAGAGTGGTGAATGTAGCCTACCTAGATTTCAGTAAAGTCTTCAACACTGTTGCACATAGGAGTCTCATAAACAAGCTGGGCAGCCTGGGAGTGGGTCTCAAGGTGGAAGACTGGGTTAGAAATTGGTTGAGTGATAGGAGACAGAGGGTGGTGGTAAACAGAGTTCACACTGAGGAGGGGAGAGTGACTAGCTGGGTGCCACAGGGATTAGTACTGGGGCTGGTTCTCTTTAATGTCTTCATTAGCAACATTGCAGAGGGGCTAGAAGGGGAAGGTATGTCTTTTTATTGGAGACACTAAGATCTGTAACAGGGTTGACACTCCGGGGGGGATGAAGAGGGATCTAAGTAAGCTTGAGAAGTGGTCAAGAGTGTGGCAGCTAAGATTCGATGCAAAGAAGTGCAAAATCATGCATTTGGGGCACAGAAACCCAGGGGCAGAATACATGATAGAGGGAGATGTACCGAAGACCACCAAACAGAGGTTCCATGTCAAATCAGCATGGGAATTTCAGTGATGGTAATTTGAGCAACGGTTATTGGGTGAGCATTACAATGGCAACAGTGAATTTGGGCACCCTACAGTAAGGGCGACAATTACATTGCTGTTTTTCTGCGGGGGCTTTGCCCCCACACCCCCCATTCTGGGGGGCTCTGCCCCCCACACCCCTCTTACTTATATAACTAACTTCAATGTCATAGCACCTCAGGGAGGGGGAACACAGTTGCTGCCCATACTGTAGGGTGCTCAAATGTACCATCACCATTTTAACATTTGCCCAATAAAAGTTGCTCAAATCACCATCGCTGAAATCCCCGCGCTATATTGACATGATACCCCAAAGGGTGTTATGGACCTGGGGGTAATCATATCTGATGACCTAAAAGTGGCCAAACAGTGTGACAAGGCAGTGAGGAGTGCCAGTAGGATGCTGGGGTGCATAGAGAGGGGGATCACCAACAGAAACAAAGAAACACAGAATTTGATGGCACACAAGGACCATGTGACCCATCCAATCTGCCTATTTTGCCTACCTATTTCAAAAAACCATGGGCCCTAGTTGATCCTTGGTTTATTCTTTCTTCTCCATTGCCAGGGTATCTTTATGTCTATCCCATGCATTCTTTAATTCTTAGACCATTTTGTACCCCACCACCTCTGTTGGGAGGTTGTTCCAAGCATTCACCACCCTTTCTGTGAAAAATGTACTTCCTCATGTTGCCTCTAAGCCTACCCCCTCTAGCTTCATATCATGCCCCCTTGTTCTTTGACATCTTCTTTTCTGAAAGATGCTACCCTCTTGTACCTTGTTTCTACCCCTGAGGTACTTGAACATGTTAATCATATCCTCCCTTTCTTTCCTTTCTTCCAGGGAGTACATATTGAGTTCTCTCAGCCTCTCTTCACAAAGGATTCTTGTGTAGACCCTGCAGCCTCTTGGTAGCCCTCCTATGGACTGCCTCCACTCTGTCTATGTCCTTTCAGAGATGTGGTTTCCAGAATTGGACACAGTCCTCCAGCTGAGGTTTTGCCCGCGATCTGTACAGTGGTATCACCACCTCCCTTTTCCTGCTGGTGATACTGTACCTCTCCCTATGCACCCAGCACCCCACTGGCTTTTGCTGTAGCCTTTTCACATTGTTTGGGTATCTTAAGGTCATCAAATATGAATATCCCCAGGCCACACTCTTGCTTAGTGTCTGCCAGTACCTCCTCCCCCCAACTTGTACTCCTCCCTTGGATTTCTGTGCCCCAGGTGCATGACCTTGCACTTCTTTGCATTGAATCTATGCTGCCACACTTTTGACCACTACTCCAATCTGCTTAGGTCCTTTCTCATTTTCTCCACCCCCTCCAGAGTGTCCACCTTGTTGCAGATCTTAATGTCATCTGCAAATAGGCCTAGCTTCCAGCCCCTCTGCAATGTCACTTACAAAGACATTGAAGAGAACTGGCCCCAGTACCAACCCCTGTGGCACCCCACTGATCATCTCCCTCTCCTGAGACTGACCTCCATTTACTAGCACCCTCTGTGCCCTGCCATTCAGCCAATTTCTGACTCAGTTTACCACCTTTGGGCCCACCCCCAGACTGTCTACTTTCTTTACCAACCTTCTGTATGGGATGGTGTTGAAGGCCTTGCTGAAATCTAAATATGCGACATTCACCGGCCCTCCTTAATCTACCTCAATAGTGACCCAGTCAAAGAAATCTACTAGATTTGTTTGACAAGACCTTCCTGTTGTGAATCCATTCTGTCTTGGGTCCTTTGGTTTGCTAGATTCAAGGAATAACATAATCCTCTCCTTCAGTAGTGACTTCATTAGATTATCCACCACTGAGGTCAGGTTGGCTGGTCTGTAGTTACTTGCCTCTTCTCTGCTTCCACTTTTGTGGAGAGGGACCATATTTTCCTTCCTCCAGTCCTCTGGAGCCTCCCTTCCCCTATCTCTAATGATCTGTTGAAAAGGGTGCTTGGGGACCACCAGCACATCTCTGAGCACTTTTAGTATCTTGAATAAAGGAGGTGGTGATACTGCTGTACAAGTCATTGGTGAGACCTCATCTAGAGTACTGTGTCCAGTTCTGGACACTGCATCTCCAGAAGGACATAGAGTAGAGGCAGTTCAGAGGAGGGCAACCAAAATGGTGCAGGGTCTGCCCCCAAAGCCCTACGAGGATACCTCAATATGTATACCCTGGAGGAGGAGGGTTATGATAGACACTTTCAAATACCTCATGGGTATAAATAGGGTACAAGATAGAAGTATTTTTCAGGAAAAAGAGATGCTCAAGAACAAGGGGTCTTGATATGAGGCTGGAGGGGGTAGATTCAGGGGTAACGTGAGAAAGTATTTTTTCATGGAAAAGGTGGTGGGTGCATGGAACAGCCTCCCAGCAGATGTGGGGGAGGGCAAAAACGGTAATGAAATTCAAAAATGCATGAGATAGGCATAGGGGAAACTTCATGGTAGGAAAGGAAGGGTAAAGTTGGAGATCAAGTGGGATCTGTGGTATTGCAGTAGGTAGAGAAAATGGGCAGACTAGGTGGGCCAAGCAGTCCTTATCTACCATCAGTTTTTATGTTTCTATGAGTTAGAACAATTTGGAAATTTAGTAAGCTATACATTAAACAAAATAAAATCACTCATTCTACCAATAACTGTGTTAACAGAACATTCAAAACAAGCTATTTCTGAAAAAGAAAATCCAAAAAGAAATTCCATATTTGGGACTATATTGACCTATCAAATTGACAGCATAGCAAGAATATTCAAACAACATACAATAAAATAAAAATGTTATTAGAAAAATGGTAGTCATACTTTAAGTATCTGTTTCAATGTAACTGTGGGGTAGGTAATCATTAATTACATGTAACAGGGGTAATTACACTGTAGTTGCTTATTTATTGCATGCAACTATATTGCAATTGCAATGTAGTTACAGTGTATTTAATTGACACTTAGTGTTACCAAAATAGTAGAATATATATTGTCATGGGGTCTTATTGACTCTATTAAAATGATGGCATTGCTACATCTCCTATATGTCTTTCAGACTACACAAGAATTATTTTCCCATGATTTTAATAGATTTAAAATTTCATTCAAAAAATTCCTATAGCAAGATAGATCCCAAAGAACTGTTTGGGCTGCACTCTGTTTACCAAGGCAGGAAGGAGGTTCAGGGTGCCCAGATCCATATGGATATTACTTGGCTCCAAATATGTGTTAAAATTGGTCATGTTCAACAGACAATTTAGGTATCAAGTCAGTACAAGATTACTATACTACCAAATGCAAAACACACTTCAGAAATGCAGGTTTGGCTTTTCTACCACAAATATATAAGAAATAGGGTAAATCTATGAAAACTAATATAAAATCTGCCACTTTGTTTTTGAAAGAAGCCACTATTAAGATTCCCTGGACAAAAATGAAAAAGAAGTATAGAATCATGGGAAGTGGAAAAAAGAAGAAGTAAAGTTATTGATTGAGAAACTTAAGCCAATATTAATAAATGGTATCAAGTATTAAATACAGATTGATAGTTGAGATTAGATGAGATTAACAACATTAAAAAAATTAATTGGTGGCAATATACAGTAATATTCTAAAAAATATATATGCAACTTAAAATTAAAAAGTGGTTTATGAACACAACAACACTTAGTTGGGATAGGAAAAAACAAGATGTATTAATAACCATACTTTCAAAACTAAAAGATTAAATAGATTTTATAAAATAATCATAAAAGCTACAAATGACACCCTTGCTGTGACGCTGGCATGTATACATGTCCTAAAAACCTATGCATTCTAAATCTTCTGGCAGACTAAGGGTTAAAGGAAAGGAAACAAAAAATGTACAAATGGTAAGTGGAATTAAATGACTAGACTATGGAAAATAATTGGAATGCATACTAGAATCAACAAATCAAAATTACACATGCACAAAAAAAATCATCTTAATTCAAAATAATGACAAGAGTGATTTACACACCCGCAAGACTATACAAAATGAGATATAAAAATAACCACCTTTGCTAGCATGGTTGTAACCAAAATGAACTTTACTACACATTTTTTGGCTATGTCCTTAAATTCAAAATTGGTGGAAAGTAACTGTAATATAATTTGAAAAGATTCCTGGCAAACTAATACCATTAACCCTAGAAGTTTAATTTTTAACAATATTTTGTTGTTAAATTTGGATTAAATATGGGGAAAAACTTTTGCCATAGGCACTATGACCACAAAATGTTCAATTTTAAGTAATTGGAATATGGAAATGGAATGTCATGTTTCTAGGTATCTTAATAACTGAAAAGTTGTTAAGCCATATGGAAATGTATCCCCAAACAAATTCTGAAAATTGAAATAGATAGCTAAAATGTTACCCCCACCTCTAAAACTGGTAACATATGAACACAATAGGTCAGACCAAACACTATCTCCTAATTAGATTCATTCTAAAATAAGTTACATTTTTAGAATGGGGTAATATCAAATTTTCTTACCTGGTCTATTAGGGTAACATCAAAGTAAATGTTGAAGGTTCCCCAAATGCCTTTTACACATAATATGTAGAGATGCAGTGACTTTAAAATCCGCCTGTGAAGTGAACGCGATGTGGCCACTTCACGTTGGCACTTCGCTACGCGGAGTTCCCCATAGGAAATGTTCACTTCACCTTGTTATTATTACTTTGCATTGTCATTCTGCTTTAAATGGGAAGTAAGTTGGACTGACAACAATATTGGCAGCACCCCACCCACACAGTCACTAGAATTAATGTGCATCCCCAAAGTATTACTGTCTTGTGTCCAGAAAACTCCCCAGAGCTGACGAAGTGAAATGAGGGCATAATAAGAAATGCAAAGTCTCCCAGAATTAATGGCACACTCAGTCATGCACGCAGTGATCACACACAGAGTCACCAGAATTAATGTGCATCCCAAAATGCTACTGTCTTGTGCCCAGAAAATTCCCCAGTGCTGATGAAATTCTACTGTTTTGTGCCCAGAAAATTCCCCACTGCTGATGAAGTGAAATGAGAGCGTAACAAGAAATGCAGTCTCCCAGAATTAATGGTGCACTGCAAATGCACAGACAGATTAGATTGCACTGCGCACTCAAGGGATGCATATGAAAAGGCACAACAACACCTAACTAGTGCACACAAGTCACAAATCCAAATCTGGAAAGGAATACATTTACCAGTTTGGGGGTTAGTGCACGGCAGTAACATCCCACTACCAGTAAAGATACCACAAAGCAGTATAAACAAAATTCATGCAGGTGCAGTGGATAGCAGGTTCACACTGCTGCAATTACTCTGTGGCACAATAAAAGGTGTCTGATTTAATGGCACGCATCGCACACACACTCACACACACACACACACACACACACACACACACACTACAAGTAATGCGTAGCAAATTGAAAACCTTTAGTAATATAACCAAATGTTTTAAACAGACACATTATACACTGCTGCACCACAACAATCAGCAAAAAAATGTCAAGAATTACTGAAAACATTACTGTGTGTACGCTAACACAGTTATGCAAGAAAAATATAACCAAACCAGAAAGACTCCCTGTTTCTCCCAGTTAATGTACCTACACCACAAATATGCCCCTCCCCCAAAGCACACTTCACCGTACACAGACTGACTGTTCTAAATTAACATTCATAATACACACACAACAATAATCACTTGATGATATGAGCACAGAAGGGTTTCCTACAATCGATGTAGTAAATTTTGAGCAACAGAAATTACTCAAAAAGGCCTTTTAGACAGCTTTTGGAGGTTTTGAATTGCAGAGCACTGACAGCAAACTGTCTCCAGCTACAGTACTACTACACACACTACCCAGGCCAGAACTGAGGCTGTGCAGAACAATATAGAGCCCATGGGACTTGCAATCCCATGAATCACTGCAGAATTTCATTTGGAGTTCAAGTACAAGGCAAAGTGAGGCAAATTACATTGATTTCAATGTACTTCACCTTAAAATTGGTGTAGAAGTAGTTTGGGGAAGGTGAAATAATGCAAAGTCATTGGTTTCAGTAGACTTCTCATTCCTCATTATGAAGCGAAGTACTCTGCTTCACATTGTGGAGTACTCCGCGGGTTCCACATTACTTTGTGAATCACTTCGTGGAGTGAATTGGGGCCACTTCACCCACCACTACTTATAGTACTGTAATTCACATGCTGTACAGGAAGGAACATGAATGCCTACGGCTGTACTTCCCTGATGAGCTGTAGCTTAAAACTGCCCAACTTAAAAACACGTATCAATGAGTACAATGGTGGAGTGGTGAAGCCTGGAGAGATAGTACAAAACAGGCTTAAAATACATCCAAGTAACCAGAAAAAAAATCAATGTTGTGATTCGTGATGTGATTGTGAATCATGATTTGTGACTGCATTTGTGACCATGATAATGAAGGACGTGATTCGGTGTCGATGGTGTGAGATAACCAATATGAAACTGTATTGGGAATGCGAATGCCAATGGCTGCACTTCCCCGATGCGCTGTAGCTTAAAACTCCCTGACTTAAAAACACGTATCAATGAGTACAATGGTGGGGTGGTGAAACCTGGAGAGATACTACAAAACAGGCTTACAATTCATCCAAGTAACTAGTAAAAAAATTAATATGATTTATGACCTGATCGTGATTTGTGACTGCATTTGTGACTGTGATGATGAAGAACGTGATTTGTATCACGAGTGACTCATGATGATGGTCCTGACTTAAAAACGCTTATTAATGAGTACAATGTTCATGCAAAATTATGCACCACACCTGTCCAGTACTCTGAAGGGAAGCCAAAGAAACAACTGTGACTTAAGTTACAGATGGAGATTGGGCCCTAAAGAGATGCAAATTCACAGACAGATTAAGATTGCACTGCACACTGAAGAGATGCAGAGACACAAGGCACAACACCTAACCAGTGCTCACCATCAGAAATTCAAATCTGGAAAAGAATACCTTTGCCAGTTGGGGCGAGCCATGGGGGGGGGGCAGTGTACTGCACTTCTGCAGTAACAGTCACTAGTACTAGTACCAGTAAACATACCACAAAGAAGTACAAAAATCATGCAGCTGCAGTGGATAGCAGATTCACATTGCTGAAATTACTATGTGGCACAATAAAAGGTGTCTGATTTGATGACACGCATCACAAACATACTCACACACACACCAAGTAATGCGTAGCAAATTGAAAACTTCAGTAATATAACCACATATTTTAAACAGACTAAAATTATGCACTGATGCACCACAACAATCAGCAAAAAAATGGCAAGAATTATAGAAAATATTACTGTGCGTACATTAACACAGTTATAAGAAAAATATCACCAAAACAGAAAGAACTGTCTTTTTCTCCAAGTTAATCTACCTACACCACAGATACACCCCTCCCCCAAAGCACAATTCCACTGTCTTTCAGTACACAGACTGAATGTTGTACATTAACATTCAAAATCCACACATAAACAATAAATGCTCGATGATATGAGCACAGGAGGGTTTCCTACAATCGATGAACTAAAGTTTCAGCAAAAAAAAGATTTAAAAAGGCTTTTTTAACAGCTTTTAGTAGGTTTGAATCGCAGAGAGCTCTCAAAGCAGACTATCTCCTACAGCTTCCTACACACACTACACCGAACTGAGGCTGTGCAGAACAATCTAGAGCCCATGTGATCTGAAATCCAATGAATCATTGCAAAATTCGCCTTTGGAGCTAAAAAACAAGGCAAAGTGAGGCAAAGTACATTGTTTTCAATGTACTTCATCTTAAGCATTGGTGGAGTAGTGGTTTAGGAAGGTGGAGTAATGCAAAGTCACTGTTTTCAATGGATTTCGCTAGCACCATTATAACGCCAAGTACTCCGTCATGTTGCGGAGCACTCATGACTCACCTTCACCCGCGAATCACTTGCAGAGCGATTTGGGCCACTTCGCCCATCTCTAATAATATGCCATTTCCAGACATGCTTCAGATGTTGAAGTTGTTGTGGTGCACGTGGGTATGAACAACCTGTCAGGGGAGATGGTGGAGGCAGTAAAGGGGAGATTGAAGGAATTGGGGAAGCTGTGCGAGGAGGTGGGGAAATCAGTGGCCTTCTCAGAGGTGCTTCCAGTACCCTGTGCAAGTACTGTGAGGAAGGGAAGGCTAGGGGAGTTCAATGCCTGGTTGCGGGAATGGTGTCGTACCAAGGGGTATGGGTTAGTAGGGGCCTGGGGCAGAACCTGGGACAGTAATGACCAGTATGCAGGGGACAGGCTCTTGAGCAGGGAGGGGAAGGGAGTATTGAAGAAGGGTATGGAAGGGTACATAGCAACAATGGTAGCTTTAAACTAGGAAAGGGGGGTGGAAAGTGGAAAGCTGGTAGGCAAGGTTTCCAAAGAGGGAAGCCAGATGAGCCTACCCCCAAGCTATAGGGGAGGGCATCAGAGTAGGAGCAATGGGGGAATTAATTGAGGTAGGGAAACGATAGGAACAGGGTGGAGGGTAGTGTTGCTAACTGCGAGGAGCCCAGGAAATAAATCAGCTGAGCTGCAGGCTCTCTTGGCAGTGGGGCTGGTGGACATTGCGGCCATAACAGAAACTTTGGCCACCTAGTACCAGGACTGGGATATAATGATCCCTGGTTACAGGCTATTCAGGAAGGACAGGGCAAACAGAAAAGGTGGGGAGGTGAAAATCTATGCAAGGGAAGGAATAAGGTGCATAAAGGAAGAGGGAGAAGGAAGGCGGGATAGAGGCCCTGTGGATGCAGTTTCATGATCCAAAGGGCAGGGTACTGAGGATAGGGGTGGTGTATAGGGCACCAGCTCAAGGGGAGAAGCTGGACAGGGAGTTGGTGGATCAAATTGGGAGGGTTTGTAGGAAGGGAAACATAGTGGCGGCGGTGGGGGACCTCAACCTACCTGGGGTGGTCTGGAGCACAACGACCACCACATATGCTAGGGAGCAGGTTATACTGGGGGCATTCCAGGATAGTTTCCTGGTGCAGTTGGTGTGCGAGCCAACTAGGTTGGGAAGGACTCTGGACCTAGTACTATCAAACGAGGAAGCCGTAAGAGACCTGGAGGTTGAGCACCCCTGACTGGGAGTGATCATCACTCAGTGTGGTTCACACTCAGAATGGGGAAGCAAACTGAAGGTTCGGGTACCAGGGTGATTGACTTCAGGGGGGCAGACTTCAATAAGATGGAGGAAATCCTGATAAGGCATCTGGAGGGAATCCAACACACCATGGATGCCAATCAAAAATGAGGAATTATTATTAGGACAGGGCTGGCAAAGGCTACTGGGACATGTACCAGGGTACAGAGCAAAAAGGGAAGGGAAAAGAAGCTCAGTTGGCTGACCAAGGAGGTAATGGAGGGGGTGAGAGCCAAGAGGAGAGCTTTCCAAACTTTCAAGAGATCAGGGAGGGGGAAGATGGGAAGGAGTAAACAAAGAAGTCCAGGGTGGTTACAAGAGTAGTCAGAGCTGCCAAGGCATCCAGAGAGCTGAGGCTGGCATAGGGCATTCAAGACAGACAGAAGGACTTCTTCAGATACATTGGTGAAAGAAGGAATAACAGAGACCAGATAGTGAGAATTAAGAAGGATGGGGGTGGATAGAGAAGGGGGAGGAGCAGGCAGAGGCACTGAATGAGTACTTCTGCTCTATATTGATGGTAGAGAGGACAGATACCTCATGGGGGTGGCAGAGGGGTAAAGGGAAGGGGGTGACAGATGCAGAAATTACAGAGGACAGAGTACTGGAAGGGCTGAGGGCACTGCAGGTGGACAAGGCACTGGGACCTGACGGCATTCACCAGAGGGTACTCAAGGAACTGGCAGGGAGCCTGACAGGACCATTGGCTGATCTGTTCAATACCTCTCTGCACACAGGATGCATTCCACAGGACTGGAGGCTGGCCCATGTGGTGCCCATTCTCAAAAGTGGCCAAAGGGATGATCCAGGTAACTACAGACCAGTGGGCCTCACATCAATTGTGGGTAAGCTCATGGAGACAGTCCTTAAGGAGAGACTGGTGACTTTTTTGGAGGACAATAGTTTCCAGGACAGGCAGCAACATGAGTTTGTCTCAGGTAGGTCCTGCCAGACAAACCTGATTGAGTACTATGATTGGGTGACCAGGGAGCTGGACAAGGGCCATATAGTGGATGTCCTATACTTGGACTTCTGCAAGGCCTTCGACTCCGTGCCACATCGGAGGCTAGGAGGGAAGCTGGAAGATGTAGGGTTGGGTACTAAGATGGTCAGATGGATCATGAACTGGCGGAAGGGCAGGCAGAAAATGGTGGTGGTGAAAGAGAAACTCTCATCACCAAGAGCAGTAACAAGCTAGGTGCCACAGGGATTGGTACTGGGGCCAGTGCTGTTTGGGATAGTCATAGCAGATATCTCACATGAGACCCAGAGTAAGATCATTCTATTCACAGATGATACTAAGATAGGAGCTGTGGTGGATGACATCAAGGGGTGGAGAGGACTGCAGGGGAACCTGATCAAACTACAGGAGTGGTCGGAATCATGGCTGTTGGGGTTCAATGCCAAGAAGTGCAAGGCAATGCATGTCAGAGCTAAGAACCAGAGGAGGAGCTATCAGCTGGGAGGGGTACAGCTGGGGAGCACAAAGGAGAAAAAAGGACCTGGAGGTGTGTGGTAGCATCGGATCCCCCCTCCCCCATGGGACTGAGCAGAGTGTCTCCCTTCTTGCTTTTAGTCTGCTGTGCAACAGCATCTAACCTGTTCTATTCTGTAATTTCTCCTGTAGGATGGCCACCTACAATTTTCTTCCTTCTGTCCTTTACATTTCCTTTCCTCTCTCGTGCCATCTCTCCCTCTCATTATTTTTGGGAATCCCTGCTACCATCCTCCTAAAAAATGTCAGGTCTCCACTGTATTTGTGGGGCATGAAGCTATTAATTAAGTTTTGTAGCTAGTTCTTGGTTAAAAACACCTTTGCATTATGCTATCTCACGTTAGCGATCCTGCATGAACCTGCACGTAATTGCAGCATCGCACAATCGCAGCCTCGCACACGTGCAGCATCGCACAGCTGCCATGCAAAAGTTATTAATTGAGTGAGGCTTTCCTTTAGGACAGTATAGTCAGTTTTTGCCCAAATTCTTATGCCCAGTCTCTTTTCTTCTAGTTTGCCTCTTGTTAATATTAAGGAAAATCTGAAAGAAAGAATTTCCTAGTCTTAAAAATGGCAGGCAAAAGCCAGGGGAATTAGTAATTGCAGTCTCTAGCAACACTGATGTTCTCCTGTGTTTATACTGCTTGCCTTCACCTGTGAGTGTTTGCCTCTGCCCAGGAAGAACTGCAGTTTGTCCTGCAAGTTTGTTTTGTTGTCCCTTAATGCTGCTAGGCTCTTATCTGCCTGGGTGTAACCATGGGGAAGCACTGTCCCAATAAGTAACAAGCATTTGTCAATGCTGAATGTTTGCTTGCTGGCATTTGCATTGGTAGTGTAGGAGTTAAAGAGATGCCTAATAGGAAAGGCAGTGAAGTATTGAACTGAAGCCAACCCCACCACCACCCTGCAGATACTGACAGGCATTGGGGTGTGCCTTTGGGTCGTCAGGTATAACGGCCACACCATTTCACCACACCCTACCCTGCAGACTCCGAAAAGTGTCACAGTGTGCCTTGGGGTCTTTGGGCCTTATGCTCACCCCATTCTATAAGGAAATACGGTGAGATGGGTGCAGTATAGGAGAATGGGGTGAACTTTGCGGCCAAAGAGTCCAAGGCACACCTCGGATGCCTGTCACTGGCTGCAGGGGTGTGGGGGTGGAATGGCATGAGCATTACAGGTGGCAATCCAAAGTCACACCCCTGATGCCTGCCTGCCCCAAGCAGAGGGGCATGTTGGTCAGAAACTCTAATGCCCCAGGCGTTCATTGGTATTTTCACTCCACATTTTCAACATGGATTTTTGGTGACCCCCGCCTCATGAACAGTGGCAATATCAGTTTGTTAGCTGAAAGCTGATTTTGCACAGTGACTACGTCATTTGGCACCACAGGTGCAAAAACACATTTTGAACAGGGTGTGGAAAATGATAGCTGTACTATTCATGGGGAGGTGTAAAAAATGGCAATGTTGAAAATCTGGAGTGAAAATATAAAAAACTGAAGTCACGAGTTTGAGTAGAAACTGTGCAACACACACCCATAATGTAATTACTTTGGGGCTATCTTAGAGCAGACTGTCAATCAATGCAGGCATTTTGGGACCTCGGCTCATGAACAGTGTCACTGTGATTTTCTTAATCTGTCCCGAACACTGATTTCCCACAGCGACCACGCATTTCTGCATTGGAGGTGCAAAAACACATTTTGGCCAGGGTGTGAAAAATGAGAGCTGTGCTGTTCATAAGGAGGTGTGGAACAATGCCAGTGCTGAAAATCTGGACTGAAAATAGTACAAATTTGTGCACTTACGAGGGTGCATGGAAACTGCACAATGCACACTCGTAACATTTTATGGACTTCTGTCACCAAATTTTCAACATAGCCATTTTAAAACATCTGCTCATGAACAGTGTCACTGTGGATTTTCTTAATCTGTCCCCAACATTGATTTCGCACACCGACCGCTCTATTGGCCATTACTACGTGAAAACACATTTTGGGCAAGATACAAAAAATGACAGCTGGACTGCTCATAAGGAGGTGTGGCAAAATTGCAATATTGAAAATCTGGAGTGAAAATATAAAAAATTTGCGAAGTTACAAGGTGCATAGGAACTGCATAGCATTACGCTAAATAAACAGTCATTGTTAGAATTTTTCACCAAATTTTCAACATATGGTTTTGAAGGTTGCACCTCATGAATTGTGACACTGTCATTTCGTTACTTGGTCCTGAAAGGGGGTTCCATGCAGTGACCATGAAATCATCTTTTGGGACCAAATAACAAAATGACAGACTGAATTCATGAGGTGGGGCCCCCAAAACCCCATGTTGAAAATTTGGTGAAAAAAATTACCAAAAATGGCTGAGATATGCACTAAAGTTGAAAAAAAACATTTATGCCATGATACAGCTTACCGGCATTTCTTCAGTTTGCGGTCGGCTTTGAAGAGTGCAGACGTGTTCCCGGTCCATTGAAGATCATTGCACCAGACTCCGGAGGAAAGTATGGGGTCAGTGGTGTGCGGGGAGGTGGATGCGCAGAGGGTGGGTGCGGGTTGGGGGAGGGGGCAAGACAATTAACGAGGGACCTTTTTTTGTTTTCAGGTGTTTGTTTTAGTTTTAGGAAGATGACGTGGGACTTGTGCCAAGCTGGAAGATTTTTTGGGGGGAGGGTTCAGTGGAGACAATGGGGGATTAGGCATCCCTGTTGGCCATACAGACATTTGTCACGCTGGGGTGGGCTTCCAGTGGGGCAACTGGAAGTCTGTTTCTTTTGGGGAGTTCAATGGAGCTGACAGGGGATTGGGCACCCCTGTCGTCATTCTGACTTTTGCCACGCTGGGGTGGGCTCCCAGCGTGGCACCTAGAAGTCTGGTGGGGCGCGGAGCTGATGGGGGATTGGCCACCCTTGTCAGCCATATGGTGTGTGACGGGGGGAGCGCATGAGCACGCTGGGGTGGGCTACCTGCGTGCTACTTGAGTGTTTGGGGAGGGGGGAGAGTAGACACAAATGAAGCTGTCTATGACAGCTGTTCAGGGTGCAGTGCTGCTGTAGGCACTTTGCATACTGCCGACAGCAGTATGTAAATTACCTGCTGATGCCAGTATGCAAATTGCCTACACATTATAACCGCTGATTGCAGTGGTTTTCCTCTTTCAACTGTACACCACTGCATCTGAATGGCTGTCATAGACAGCTTGGACATTCATTGGCGCGGTGCAGCTGTGCCTGCAAAAGGGAGCAGGGCATTGGAAGTGGGGGAGGCACACCTACGATAACTCGTATGGTGGCACTATGTTTCTTGCACATGCGTGTAAGCAAACATAAAAACCACTTTAAAATTAGCTAAACAGAGAAAGCTTCTGTAATTGCTTCTAGACAGTGTGTTTTGTTTTCTAAAACTGTTTATAGAGTCCTGTTTTGTCCTTTGTGAGGTGACTGCCCTGTGAGTGTTTTTAGCTGGCACCAAGAAACACTCCCAGAATTTGCGGAGGTACCTCACAAACAGCATAGAAGCATAAATAAAGGAGATTTAAAAGTTCTCAAGAGGGATATGAGCATAAAAAGCTCCCCTACAGTTTGGTAGCACACCTCATTCTCTTTAAGTCGCTACAGTTCAAGTTTAAAAATACTATGCAAGCAGTCAAAAGTGCTGAATATGCATGCTAATAATTTCATGTCTAACATTTTCCTTAGCACTTTGTTCTGGTTCTCTAGTCTGTTTTCAAGTATTTTTCTAGGTGCCTCATTTCTGGTACACAAGGAACTGAGACACATGCTTAAACACTTACCTGCTTTGTTGTCCTGGTTGCCTCTATAGGGCCAGCGCCCCTCTTCTCTGCTGGTTAAGTACAAAGGGGGCTGTCACTCTAGGGAAGTGGGTGGGATTACAAAACAGAAACAGATACATTTTTGGAATTATAGATCTTTTTGAGTAACTAGGGATCCCAAAGCAAGACTATGTTGATTTTGTATGTAGTAAAAATGTCTATTTGTGTTTTTTGTTTAGTTTTGCAATATTTTGTGAGAAAGTGGGTGGAGTTTCAGAGATGTGATTTCTCCTGATAAAAAGGTGCTTCTCCTCAGCCTAGATAGATCAGTTCAGCCTTGGAGAGGGCTGAGGAAGCACAGAGCATAGACGAAAGCTTGGTCTTGACTGTATTTATTGTTTTGATTTATTTATTTTTATTTTGTAAGTTATGTTATTTACTTCTGCTTAATTTAATAAATCTGTGCTTCTGAGTGAATTTTTGCACCATACTCCTCTGTCTGTGCTTTACTCTGAGAACCCACAATCACAGGGTTATTATAACAGGGAATATGAACAACTCGGCTCAGTGCAGGAAGGCAACAGCGAAAGTCAACAAGATGCTGGGCTGTATAGCAATTGGGATTTCCTCTAGATGTAGTGAGGTGATCCTTCTCTTGTACAGGTCACTGGTCAGACAACATCTGGAATACTGCGTACAGTACTGGCATCCATTTCTGAAGAGGGATGTCGACTGTTGAAGGGGGTGCAGTGCAGAGTGACAAAGATGATCCAGAGCTTGGACGGGAATTCATAAGAAGAAAGGCTGAACATACTTAACATGTATTCACTGGAGGAGAGGAGGGAAAGACGGGATATGATCGAGACCTTTAAGTACCTGAAGGGGATAAATAAGGCTAACACAGGAGAGATATTCAAGATCAGAAGAGGGAGGGATACTAGAGGGCATCAATTAAGGTTGGAGGGGGAGAAATTCAGGAGGAAAATCAGAAGACATTATTTCACAGAGAGGGTGGTAGGCAAATGGAACACTTTACCCAAGGAGGTGGTTTCCTGTAGGATGGTGGGCTGCTTTAAGAGGGGATGGGACAGAGTGAGGAGGGGAAGGTCAGTGAGGAGGGGAGAGGAGGGAAGCATGGGGCAGCTGCATGCTAAGGGGCTAGTTGCACAATCGAGCAGACTCGATAGACCATGTCACCTGTTTCTGCTGGCAATTCGTATGTTCGTAGGAAGCTGCAATTTGTTTTGTAGAAAAATCTGTCATAGTCATTTTTTTTGGTTTTATTAGTGTTTTGTCCTCCAGTTTTCTGTGTGTGGCCACACCCCAGAATGATGTCATACCAGGGAGCTGTCAATGTTTTACATACAGCAACAAGGAATTCTGGGTCATTTATAACATTGACTTAAATGTGCCTTACTCAGAAGTAGAGTTCCATATGTTGGTAGTAGTGAGCACTAATATGTAAATGTACATAGCAAGGCATTGTGGGTAAAATAAGACTCTGTTTTCCAGTTTCCTTACTGTGAGATGCTGTCCCGTATTTCTGTAGTGGTGACAACAATTTAAGCTTTTGTGGGGGCGTGGCTAAGGAACATTGCATGGTGGTTGTGTTTTAGTCCACTCCTCAAGGCACGAATACTACAGGTAGAATAAATAGTATTTTTGAACATAATCTTGGTGAAATTTTACTACAGGAGGGCATTGGAAGATAATGGCTTCACAAAAATCCAGCAAGAAACAGACTACCTTGCAATTTGAAGTGGCAGAAAAGGGTGCAGTGGGCACCATGGAGGCCAGTACCAGGTCTTGGCAAATTACAACCGAGAGTGCTCAGCAGAAATCTATGTCAGATCTGATTGTGGCTGTGCTGTCTGCTCTAATAAATAACGTGCAGAATGAAATGCGGGCTGGATTTACCAATGTATCAGCCCAAATAGTGCACCTTCAAAATGTAGTCACTGGGCGGCAGAGCATGGCAATTGGCTGGCAGAGCTAGACAGCTGAATTAGCACTATGAAGGATGAAACTGCTGACTTGACTCAGGACAACAGAATACTAAAAGAAACATTGGCACTATTGTGGGCAAGATCAGATGACAAAGAAAACAGAGGGAGGAGAACAAATATATGCATCATTGACCTCCCCAAAGGATTAGAAGGTAAAGGTGGAGGAAAAGTGGTCCAAAAGTGACTGGTGGAGCCCCTGGGTATGGAGGGAAAAGCTGCCAACTTTGAAATCCAGTGGACGCATAGGACTGGCCCAATGCCAAAGCCAGGGGAGAGACCCAACACTATTTGATCAAGTACCTCTGTTTCCCTGAGAAAGAATATATGCTAAAGGCAGCTAGGTCCCATGGGCTACATCGCGGCTGAGGGGGGCCAAGTGTCAGTCTTCCAAGATTATTCAATGGACTTACAATTCCAGTGGCAAAAGTTTGCTGGAGTAAAAGCCTCACTTCAACTCCTGGAATGGGAATTTACCCTCCTATATCTGGCAAAGCTGAAGGTATGCAAATCAGGATGCGCCCCTAAAATGTTTAACACTACTCAGGAGGCAGAAAAATACATTAAAAATGCGGAGGTCACAGGGGAAAAGGGACCGCAAAGGGAGGCTCCTGCTACAGATAAATACTGTAAGTAAATTTCACGGACTTAGCTCAACAAGTACTGACAAGGGGGGAGGTTCCGATTGGGTGGGCAAGAGTAGCAATTGTGTCACCACTGCCTGTACAGTCCATCCACTGCCCTGATCGAGGGGCCACCCCCAAATTTACCACATCGTACTGACCAGAAGGAGCTGTTACTTGCCAAAGTGTGTCATTGGAATATAAATGTAACCTCAGGAGGCAATATCAAAATGTTTATTGTAACGGGACAATGGCATGGACAGGGGTACAGTGATCAATGAGACCAGGCAACAAGGTCCAGCCCCCAAAAGGATTTTAGAGCTGGCAACGTGGTGTGGTAAAATGGCCCCCACATCATACCTTTGGTATCTTGAAAAGTATCATGGTAAGCTTTGTGGGCATGTTTGTTCTTCCCGGGGTTGACTTGTGGGGTGGGAGCACGAGATTGAACTTGACATAGGGATGCTCAGTCAGTGGTATTGCAGTCAGAGCCAAGCAGCAAATTTTCTTTCTTCTTCACGTGACCTGCATCGCGGAGGGAGTTGCATTCGGTTGAGTGGTCCCGCAGTGGAGGCACTGTTGGGGAGCTGCTAATTGAAGGCAAGCTGCTGGTCATTATTTTCATGGCACCAGCAATTGGGATTTTAACATAGGTGTGGGAAATGTGATCCGGAGGAAGAGAGGAGTAATACTGGCTTGCAGAACTATGGAGGCAAGTACAACAGATCGAGCCATACACAACTGATAACTGGGGCCGTGGTATCAGTGAGTGTGCCTGAATAAAATCTCTAATACCTCAGGTGGCATGACTTTCAAGAAACAATAACTTGTGGGATCATCAGAGTCTAAGGAAGTGTGCTGGACTCTGTAAGGAAACATGGGTCTCACAATATAATAACCTCACCATGAAACAATAGAGGTGATGCTGTCATTGGTACTATAGCTACGGTATGGGAGCTACTGGTGGGCTGGGCAAGTGATATGGGGGGGTCTGGTCATGGTTATGGTCATGGAGATGTGGAAAACGGAGAGTAATTCCCCCAACTGTTGAAAGTCGGATGGTATTTGAATGGGCAAATTGGAATTTCATAATCCTTATGTTCTAAGTCAAGAGGATTTTAGAACATGACACTCCCCTGCCAGGCGGTGGCAAGGCAGATGGTTATGGGGAGGGTCATTCGGGAGGGTCATTCAGGAATAAACTTCTGCTTAGATAACATAGATTCAAGAAAGTGTATAAATGTTACTGTAAGAACCTAGAATGTCAAAATCCATCAACTAAAATATGGAGAATGCATGCACTAAGTGCATTAGAAGGGTGGGAAGGGCAATCAAAGTTTCATTGGGGGTATGATTACACTGTGGAATGGGGAGGTAGGGCAAAACATTGGGAGTTGCATTGGTTTATAGTCTGTGGAATATAAGAGGAATGGTTTTACTAGGTTCGGCACATGGTTGGTGCTAAAGTATTCAGGTTTAAAAAAATAAAAGGGCATAAAATGGTATCAGTGAAGAAATAAACTCTAGGGAGCATACAAGTAAGACAAAGCATTCATAATAAAGCAGAGTATGGATAACACAATAAGTTTCTGTTAATGGAACGTTAATGGGTTTACTCTCACGCAAAAGGAGGAATGTATTGGGTAGAATAAAAAAAGCTAAGATCGAAGTAGCCTGCTTACAGGAAACCCACATGACCACCCAAGGACGGTGCTCACCTGGTAAGGGGGTGGTGAGGTGAATGGTGTGGTTCTTACTTCTCCTCCAAAGCAAGAGGGCCTGGTATTTGGCTCTGACCCAGATTCCCCAGGGTGGTCAGACAAGTTGTAGGGGACAGTGGGGGGAGATATGTGTTACTTTAGGTAAAATTGAACACTGGACAGACGGTGTCTGTGGAGTCTATCTATGCTCCAAATTTAGACAACACTGAATTCTTCAACCACTTATCTTTGGAAATGTCGAAATTCCAGGGCCCTGGGTACAGAATGGTGACTACAGTTGCATACTGGACAGTGTCCTGGATAGATCCACACAGACAGCCTCACTACAATCAGAAGCACAAAGTCTCTTTTAGAATTAATGGCAGATCATAGGCTGCTGGATATGTGGAGATTTGCGCACCCCAAGGGGAAGGACTACTCACTTCTCCCATTCAGCCGAGGCATACACATGACTAGATATGGCCTTGGTGTCGGGAATTGGTCCCAAAAGTCCAAAAGGTTAGATGTGAACCCATCATTGTTTCTGACCATGCCATGGTGCTGCTTGAGGTGAAGGACATGGGTAGTCAGACTAACAAATGCTCCTGGAAACTAGACCCAAACTAATAAAAAAACAGAGTTTCAAGTGTTTATTAAGGAACAAATTAAGTACTTCCTAGTTGACAACCCAGAGAGAGACACCAGTGCAACTATCAGATGGGATGCTCTTAAGGCTGTGCTAAGGTGGGCAATAATATAATTTGCCTCTCACAAGAGGAGAGAAGAAGGTCAGTATCTAAACAGCAGGAGGATAGGATTGAACAGGTAGAAAAATGTCACATGAGAGTACCCAATAGAAAAACTTATAATGAACTACAGAAACTAAAATGGGAATGGAACACAGCACATAATACTAGAACAGAGAGGGACTTGCTGCTCACCCAAGCTGGAGCATACTTTGAAGGAGATGCAGGAGGCAAATGACTGGCATGGCAGCTGTGGAGCAGACAGGGGCCAAAAAATGTGGTGCAATTACAGGATGAAGAGCATGGAGATAAGGAAATTGAAGAGAGTTTCTGTAAATTCTATGAAACACTCCACACCTCAGAAGTGTCTCCTATGGACAATCAGTTCTTCTCCTTTTTTGAGAGGGCTCCAGTGCCAACTATATCAGAAGTAGATAGAGAAGAGAGGGACAGGCCAGTGTCATGAGAGGAAATGCAGGAGACAATCAAGCACCTGAAGGGAGGAAAGACACCAGGGCCAGATGGGTACCTGATCAAATTATTCAAGATATTCTCCCATGAGTTAAAACACCCTCTGAAAGACATGATTACAAAGGTCATGGAGTGTAGGGTGCTTCTGCCTTCTATGTGTGGGGCCACAATCACCATCCAACCAAAACATGGTAAGGACCCAGCACTATGTGCTTCCTACCATCCCATTTCTCTGCTGACTGCAGACTATAAAATTCTTGCTCATCGCCTGGTGGGGAGGTTGGAAAAGGTGTTACCTAGCATTATACACAAGGTCCAAATGGGATTTGTGAAGAGCAGGCAAGGCAAACTTAATGTGTGCCGTACATTTAATATGGTGTGGTCATGGTATAAGATAAAGGACAAGGGGAACCAGGGGATCTTGGCCTTGGATGCTATAAAGGCCTTCAACAGGATGGAGTGGGACTATCTGTTTGTAACCCTGCAAAGATCTGGAATTGGGGAAATATGTGGAGATAGATAGGCTCTCTGTATATCAGGACCACAGCTCGAATACTGGTCAATGGGATACTATCCAGTCCTTTCATTCTGTCCCGTGGAACAAGACAGGGATGTATATTGTCACCCCTACTTTATGTACTATCATTGGAGCCCCTGGCTGAAATAATCAGGCAGGAAGAGGATATACAAAGTTTGAAGGCTGGGGGGAAGTTGCACAAGGTAGCCTTGTTTGGCGATGACCTGCTTATGTACATGCAGGATCCGGGGTGGGTTTGCCTGCCCTCTACAAAGTCTTTGAAGAATTTGGCAGATTAGCCGGACACAAAATAAACTGGTCAAAAAGTGAAATGATGATTTGGGGGCAGGGGAATGAAGAGAGCATGGCTGCATCCCCTCTAAACCTAAAAGGGGTCAAGGTTTTGAAATGCTGTATCTGGGGATCATGATATCACAGGACATATCACACTCTTACAGAGCAAACTACATATCATTACTGAACAACATAAAGGGGGATTGTGAAAAATAGAAAGGGCTACCCCTGGGCCTCTTAGGAAGAGTGAACACTATTAAAATGAATATATTACCAAGGTGCTTTTATGTGTTTCAAAATTTGCCAATGAGAGTACCCGAAAGCTTTTTTTGGCAATTGAATAGTATTCTGCACAGGTTTTTGTGGGCAGGGAAAGCTTCAAGGATAAAAAGAAGCATTTTGCAGTTGCCATTGAAAGAGGGGGACTAGCCCTCCCAAACTTCAAGTACTATTATTGGGCGACACAACTCGCTTTTTTGGAAAAGCACACAGATGGGTGGTCACCAGCTTAGAGGGGTATGGAGGAGGAAGGGCTGGTGAGTGGGTTGATGCAGGAGATCTTCTCCCTGGCCTTAAACAACATGCAGGTCCCTAGACAGCAGAACCCCATGACTAAAGTTCCGGTCTGACTGTGGCAAGGGATAGATAAGCATATAAAACACCCTCAGCAGAGATCAGCTAACACTGCAATACATTCAGTGTTCCGAGACTGCAAGAGGTACAATGTGCAGCTGCACCAGGCCCTACTGATATGGAGAAGATAGGGTTTTTTGTGTAATTGGGGATTTATACTACTGGGGAAAAATAAAGATCTTGATGGAACTCCATCAACAATTTGGAATCCAACCACGGGACTTTTTTGCATATCTTAGAATCCAGCAAATGGCAGTGGAGCAGGGCCCGGGGCTTTTCCAGGTCGAGGAGGCTATTCTTAGACCATAACCTAATAGCACACAGATATCCTCCCTTTATAAGATCTTTATGGGGGCCTCGGCCCTCCCAATGGTGAGAACCCACTGAGGTTGGGAAAGGGACCTGACACAGTCCTTAACTGATGACATCTGGGGGGCGGCTATTAGGCATGTTCATGCCTGCTCCAGCTCTAATAGGTTTCGAAGGATTCAACTAAATTTTCTGTACAGGACTTACCTCACTCCAAGGAAATTGCATAAGTTCTCTAACACGAAATCAGAGGTGTGCCCTAAATGTCAGGTGGAAGAGGGAGATTTTATTCACATGGCATTGACATGCCCCAAGGTATCTCCCTTTTGGCATGAGGTCCACAGCCTTATGCAGAAGGTACTGGACACTAAACTCCCTGACACTCCATTGGAGTTGATGCTGGGGGCAGAGACTGTGCACCGCAGAGGCCCTAGCCTTAGACTTTGGGAGGTGGCAGTAGCGAATGCCAGGTAAACAGTAGCCCAACATTGGGTGAGTGACACCCCCCCTAAGCATTGCCCACTGGCTAAAAAACCTGGGTTCCTGTTTGTGCCTAGAAAGGATCCAGCTTAATGCAAATGGTCAACAATCCAGCTTTCATAAGACCTGAGATTTGCTTGAGGAAGCAATTGTAAAAGGGATGGTGTCACTGTAGGTGCTCTCTGTCACATGATTTGGCCTGCAATATGTCAGGCACCCAGAGATGCGAATACACCAATGAATCAAATTGTGGGATTCTCGCTCCTTATTGCTCCTGTGTTTTCTATCTTTAGATTATTATTTGTTAAATATGAACACAGTGTAATGTAATTAACTAATTAATAGGAGATACTATAAATTTGTAAGATGTAATTCCCTATTGTACGTCTCTGTATGTATGATATGTTGCTCAATAAAAAGTGTTTAAAAAAAAAGCTTTTGTATATTTATTTTCACAACAATGTATTGTGCATACCATATGTAGCTACAAGACTTCTATACTGAGAGACGTAGTCTTCTATTTCTTCAGTGAGCACAGAAATATTATACCCTGTATACTAGTTTGCATAGTGAGGCATTGTGGGTACAGTACACAGCTGATTTGTCTATCCAAAACTAAAAACTGACAGTGCCCCTTTAATAACTTAGTTTCCTTGGTATGATGTCACAGTCTGCTCCTGCCCCATTTCTTTTAACACTCTGGGGTGAAGTCCACCTAGAAATATTGATTTATCCTCTTTTAGAGCTTTCTGCAACCTTTCTTCAGTTATGGGTTCCATGTTGACCTCTGCCCCCCCATCCCCCCATGGTTTTTGAGTTGACATTCTGGTAGTGGACCCTTATCTTCTATCATAAAAGCCAGAGCAGAAATGCTCACTGAGTATGTCTGGCTTTGCTGTATTCTTCTCCTCCCATCCCTCCCCATCTTCAATCTAAATATCACCTCCATGAAATTATGTTTTTCCCCTTATATAGTGGAAAATTGTCTTCTCCACCTTCTTTACCTTCTCCCTCTTCCAACAAAATCTTAGCAAAAGAAAACCCGCAATCTATCAATAGAATCTTAGCAAAGGTTAGTTCATAAAATATCTGTCACTGTGCTGTCAGCCCGGTGGCGCTGAGGGTTGAGGCGCTGGACTCCATACCTCGCACCATGCCGGCGACCTGGGTTCGGGTACGAGCCTGGGTCATCAGGGGCCATCAGGGGAGGAGAAGGATCGAGCATCCGTAGGACTGCTCTCCTTCTCCGGGAAGGGGGGGGCGAGATGCCTCGGTAGTCTAGTGGCCTCTAGCGGTGGCTGGGGGTGACAGTAAGCCATAAGCAGACTTGGGGGAACATGCTGCGACTGATGCCGTGAAGGGGCGCATGCAGTAGCATGCATGGTCCTCTCCTTTGGTGTCATTGCACATCACAGACGTCCACAGAGGGAAGAAAAAGGAAAAATATGGACACCTGTCATGGCAGCTTGATGGCCGATCCAAGGGGGACTTGCTCAGCACCGAGGTTGCGCGGCTGTACTGGATCCTGTCTGGGTGTGAGAGTGCGAGGGGAGCTCTCCACCTCCCTGCCATGGGGGTAAGCCGCGGGCCCGAATATGAAGCCAGGAGGATCCTTGGGACAGTGGTCAGAAACCTCAGGAGAATGCCTGGAAGCATGAGGTAAGCAGACTGGTTGCCAGGGAAAAAAATACCAAAAGAAAAAATTCTTTCACTGTCATTCTTCACAGGCCCCAGGGCCATGATGACCTCAGAGAAAATCCCTCTGGATAACTTCCCCTTTGGAACATCCTTAATTTAATAAATGGACTGCTCATGTCCTCAGAACTTGTGCACCCTATTATCAAGTGGCCAACAGTCAGCTCTTCCCTTCAGCTGTAGTCTATGGATCACACTTATTTGATTTGTATGTCAATTCCCCTCCAACTTTCTTGCTACTTTTACAATGGAATCTTCTCTGAATCCAACTTCATTGCAACTGTACCCTGCCTATTCCTTTCTACTCCATGGCCATTCAGGTGTATGACTGGGGAAAATTCATGGATATTGCTTCCATAAACTGCATAAAGTTATCACAAAATTCCACAATTTTTACAAAAACACATAAAAGTTGACCTTAAGTATTGATGTTATTATGCAATTTTTATGTACCCCGAATTTGGGGGCTTACCTAGATGCTGTTGTGCTGCTCCAGGACATGGCTGGCCATTTTCCTGCTCTCTCCAGTCCCAGGACTTCAGCCAAGAAATGGACCAGAGCAACTAATCAGATACTGCCTGTATAGGGAAGGGGAGCAGAGAACAGAGCTCCCAACTGGGAGCACAAAGCACCAATCAAGACCATACCACCACTGGATAGTTGGGCACAGTTGTGCCTACCAAAGTATGGGGCCAGTTTAAATAAAAAAAAAGCAAAGCAGCTGCCTAGAAAATGAATACTAAACTGAAAGCACTGTTGTACTGTAAAGACAGCCACCATTTTGTTGACCCCAACCTTCCTGCTAACCAATCAGAGGTCAGGGCTCTCAGCAGCTAGCAACCCAAGAGACTGTGAGAGGAATGATGGACCCTCCTATATGGACTGGCAGGTTTTTTGAGCTAATCAGAGGACAGGACAGAGCAGAAGGATAGATGGACAGCCCTGTCTGCCCACCTAATGGAGTGCAGTGCTGCTAGGGAGTCGGGGCCCCCCCAGGCCAGCTCCATGTGAGTCCTCCCCAGAGTTCACTCCTCTGAAGTTCGGTCTGCTTTATTCTAGGCTCAATTTTACTACATGGAGAAAAGTTAAAAAGATAGGGCCAGAAGGGCACTGATGTGAAAGACATGAGATAGTGTCAGAAGGGCACAGTAATGAGCAAAGTGAAGAGATACTGCCAGCGGGGCACTGACCAAAATTGAAGTAAGATAGTGCCAGAAGGGCACTATTGTGATGGAAACTGAGAGATAATACGAGAAGGGCACAATAGCAAGGGAAGAGCAGAGATAGTGCCATAGGAGCACTGACTGAAAGAGAAATTACAGAATTGTGCCAGCAGGGCACCACTGGTGACAGGGAGCGAAAGGCCTGTCTAGGCCAAATATCCTTTCAGTCCTCTCCAGGGCTCATCCAGAAAATCCATGTGAACCTATCCCTACATTTACCTGTTTTCCAGAGACTGTTCCAGATGAACCCTTGTGTGGAAAATTGTACTGGGAGTGTGAGCCAGTGGACCATTTCTGCATTTCAAGGCTGCTGAGCTATACCAAGTGGAGACAGAGAGTTGCATTTCTGCCTAGCCTGCTTCAGAGCCAGGTAAGAGGCCTGCTAGCCCTTATACAGTGGAGTGGATCGGGGAACAGGGAGTCACGGGTGTGTGCTTGAGTACTGGTGTACTCTTGCTCCATTGAGGAGTCAGACCGTGGAGTCACTCCTGGGGTCTGGGCTCCTTAGGAACCAGGAGGCCACTGTATAGTGCTCCTGCTCCTGAGAGTTGAGCCAGACGGGCTGTAGCCAAAGAGGTGTGAGCAGAACAGCATGCATCCAGAGAGGTGTGAGCCAAAAGGGCTGTGGTGCTGCGGTGCATTAAAAAGTCCAAAGCTCTTGATCAGGATTCAACCAGTTGCTGTGTGCTGTTCCCTGCCTCATTTGAACTACTGCATTAATGGGTCATGTGAGTGCTGGCTACTGTTGGCTGGGCATTCGTATCTCTTCCATTTTAGATTACACGTTTGTGATTTCAAGCCTTCTTATTTCGAATTTTACATCTTGGAATTGTGCTAGTACATTATGACCTGTTGGAGGGGGTTAAACTGCAAGCTTGCTAACATTCCTCAAGTGCACCACCGACAGATCCCAAGCAACATAGCTACCAGGCCTGCACTGGGACTTCTAATATAAATCCTGGGTACCAAGAGTTTAATTTAATTTGTTTCATACTTGAATCTGTGAGTTTATAGCACCCTGTGTTATGTAATTCCTCTCAATGGGCCCCTTGCTTGGGCAGGTGTGTCTCTAAACCAAGTGGTGTTTTAGGGGTTATAGTGACCCACATTTCCAGAAAGGATATGGTGTATTGATATATGGGGGAAGTGTTTAAAAGTGATTAAGTGACATGCAACTGGTTAACTTCCTCTCTTTTTTTCCAGCTGCCATCCTGGGTTTGAAAATGAAAGCACTGTTAAATGTCTGAATTTGACTCCTGTGTGTATCCTCAGTTTGTATGTTCTACTTGAAGTGTTTGCTGGTGAAAGTAATAATGGTTGTGGTCCCTTGGGGGTGGTCCAGTCCAGTGTAGGGAGGTGGGTAGGTACTGCATTCCCAGAGGGTGGTACTGCACTCAACATCTAGCTCATTTATTCTCTCTATGTGGAGGCACCGCACTACTTAGTAACTGTTCTGGGACAAACCCCCCTACTGCAGGAGAAATGATGAACCCAAACCCCTCAACCTGCTGTGTACTGTACAGTCACCAGGCAGGGGTGTGAACCCAGTCACTGTGCCATGGGAGTCACACATTGGAGGCATCATTGGGATCTCCTGTTAAATTTCTGGACACCTGGGGACTTTTCAGACACTTTGTCTTCAAGCACCCCCCCCCCCAAAAAAAAATTTCTATAAAAGTTAAAATACTTTTCCAAAAGATAAAGGTAGAGGATTGCTGTGTGTTTGAAGGTCTGGCACACAAACATGTGGTCCTGGAAAGAGCTATTCCAGAAGTTCCGCTTTGATACCCCATACTGGTTTCCATATCCTTGTGTGGTAGAAATGGGATGCAGGGTATTGGGAATGGTAGTCAGAGAGGACTTTCTCTGGGTGGAGGCATGCACTACTAATTATCTGTTCTGGGATGAATCCCCCTACCACAGGAGAAAGAATGAACCCAAACCCTTCAACCAGATGTGCCCAGTACAGTCACCAAGCAGGGGTGTGCACCCTGACACAGCATCATGGGGGTCACATTTTGTTACTTATAAGATCAATATCCTTTAAACAAGAGATTAAAAAATTGGCACAAAAGTCTCACTTTTAGAGTCTATGAGCCTGTCAGACTTGGTGGCATTGCATTCTCTAATGTTAAAATTAAAGGTGCTTATAACTTTACAGTTTACATACATGCACTATTTAATTTAAAAATGTCTATCTGTCTGCTTATTACTCAGCCCTATTCACAGTCACAGATCTTTGTTTTTGGTTAGTCATTTTTTCCTTACCTTGACCCCCAGTCTGCCAATCACATCCAGGCATCCACCTTTCTCCAGCTGCTGTCCAGACCGCTCCTGGCTCCCACCTGGGGGTTGCACTGTATACCCCCATGGCTTGCCCCCCGTGGTGGGGTTGCCAAGAGACCTCCCCCTTATCTCCGCCGACTTCAGGATCCAGTCACAGTGAACTCTCGGAGCCGAGCATCCTGCCAAACAGCCATGAAGCTGCTGCAACTGGTGCCATTTTCCCTTTTTCAGAGTTCCCCAGAGTCGGAGGGTGTGCAATGATGCTGATGGCCGTGGGCGCACACACGTCTGCACGCATCCCCATCCGGGCATCTACCCTCAACTCCTCCCCTGCATATGGTGTGCGTCCCTGATCCTCAGCCTCTGCCAGTGGGCAGTCGGACACCGACCGATGTGGACCCCACTCCCCGGAGAGGAAGAGCAGTCCAGTGGATGCTCAATTCCTCTCCTTCCGTGCCAGCCCATGGTGACCCGTGCTCGCTCCCACACCCAGTTCACCAGCATGATGCGAGGTGTGGCTTCCAGCACCTCAGCCCTCAGCACCACCAGGCCGGCGCAACAGCCAGAGATCTAAAACTTTGCATACACTACATGTGGTATGGAACCATAAACGTGGTAAGTTGGTGAAATTTGGATAAGTGGTTTAAAATTAAACAGAAATAACTGAACATTATATTTTGGTGAAATTTCACAAAATACTAGTGGAAATTCTATAAAATTCTGTGGAAGTAGAAATGTAATTTCACAAGAATTTCATCAGTGGGTGTATAAGTTTCACACAGCCCTACTTATTTTATACAGTAGCTATTACATCAGGATGCTGAGAAACTCTCCTATAAATAGAGATACACATTTATATCAAGATAGTCCAAGCAAGCACGGCAGCGCTGAGGGTTGAGGCACTGGACGCCACACCTCGTGCCACGCCAGCGACCCAGGTTCGGGAGCGAGCCTGGGTAGCTGGTGGTCGGCAGGGAAGGGAGAGGATTGAGCATCCGGAGTGCAGCTCTCCTCTCCTTGGAAGGGACTGGGGTTCTGATCAGTGCTCTGCTGATCTCTGGCAGAGGTTGAAGATACAGCAGGCACTGTGAGGAGAGAATAGGAGTGGGGGGGGAGTGGCAGACATCAGATGCGCCTTCACATCAGGGCACCAGCCACTCCCCAGGGGAAAACAGGAAAATGCCTCTTGGCTCCGGCGGAGACAGAGCACCAGGAGCTTGCCCCTGATTTATGGCTGCCCACCCAGCATCCTTCTGACCGATATTACTGTTATGTCAGGGCATTGGGGCCCACTCCGTCCCCGCCCGGGGGGTATAACCGAGGCTATATGGGTGATGGAGGATGGCTGGGTAGGGTGTGTGCTGTAGGGGGATGACTCCATGAGCTCCCAATGAAGTCCAGAGCCAAGGGGGTGAGTGGGAGGCAAAAATAGAAAATAATAAAAAAAAGATATTCCAAGCAGAAAGAAAAAAAAACAAGGTGCTATAAGCATTAGCTGTAACAAAGGTGGGAAAACTTATTAGACTGTACTGTAGCCCGAGCTATTTAGGTGAAAAGTGAAGCAAACAAATCACTTGGTGAGATAGAACGTTTGTATTACAGTGTGTATCTAGAACAGAGAAAAACATATACAATATTAGACATAAGTAGTAGCAAAATGTCATCATGTTAACATTTAAAAAATAACACACAGATTTGGATCTGTCAAACAAAGTAAGACTATCTGCAGACTCATTGATGAATGCTTCCAAAGATCACCAAATAGGCAGCAACCATTAAAGAAAGTGGATGAAATCAGTTTCTTCATTGAAAGCTGCGTGATCCCTTGCTATCAGTGTTAAAATCCAGCAGGTCTCCTTTTGCAGCAACTTATGTTCATAATCTCTCCTTCAATGAAGAGGGATGTTTTCTATCCTCATAGAAACAAATCCAGCATTGTTGCATTGATGGAACCCATCAAAGTCTTTTCCAACAGAAAATTCCCAACTGAGTGATGTCTCTCACATGCACTCTGTGGGCTGGATATTCAAAAGGGTTGCACCATGCGCAATAGGGTTGCACCGTGCAAGTCCGAGATTGCGCTATTCTGCCATATTCAGCAGGAGGCAGTTGCACCCCAAGTCAAGCTGAGCAACAGCGCAATGCTAATGAAGGCATGCTGAACCGGAGGGGGAGGAACCATGCATAAACTGCACAGCCCGATATTCAGCGGGCTGTGCATATGTCTGAGCACAACCCCAGCCTGCGCCTGCACAACTTTGAGCAAAAATGTTTTTTTCACTTATGCCCGTGATCGGGCCAGTCAGGGGAGGGGTTTCTAAACTTATACCCGCGATCGGGCCAGTCGGGGGTGGAGGGATTTTTAACTTATGCCCATGATCGGGCCAGTCAGAGGAGAGGGTTTCTAAACTTATGCCCAAAATTGGGCCATTTGGGGGTGGGGTATTTTTAACTTATGCCCATGATTGGGCCAGTCGGGGGTTACTATATGCCCACAATTGGGCTGCAGGGGGCACAGGGAGTAAGTCGAGGGCCACCCACAGGTGAGCTGCCGCATTGCAGGGCACAACACAGCAGCTGCCACCTGTGGGTGGCCCTCACTTTTGCCCGCGATTGGGCTGCAGGGGGCATCGGTCCCCAATGGCTGCTGCCTGGCAGGGCACCAGGCGCAAGTCCTCGGGGATCGGCGCACCTGCATGCTAATGGCATGCAAATGGGGCCATAAATAGATGTAAATGGCTCCCCCTGCACCTTGCATGAATTATGGCCCCATTTGCATGTCAACTTTTGAATATCGGAAATTTGTACATGGCGCAATGGTACTTGCGCCACCGCATCTTGAATGTTCCACTCTGACCACTTGCGGTGGCGCAAGTTCCACTGTGCCATGCACAGTGGCTGTGACCAGGGGTTGATATTCAAAGGAGTTGCTCAATAGAGCAACTCCGTTGAATATCGCCTGGGCCACACCCCTGCGCAACTATTTTGTGCAGCGCAAGTGCTTGCGCCACAGAATAGTGCAGTTTGAATATCCAGACCTGTATGTTCTTGCATTTTTGCTTCTCTGTATTGTCTCAAGTTATTTTGCCTTGTACTGTCTCACTGCAACCAATTTCAAATGTGGAACCTCTGAAAAAGAGCACTTGTGCTCAAAGGTTTTTTCCTAGAACTTGTAGAAACAAGCATTTGTCAATGCCAAATGTTGTCGCACTGGCATTGGCTTTGGTAGTACAGTGCGGAAACACATTTCGGGCAGGATGTGAAAAATGACAGCTGTACTGTTCATCAGGAGGCGTAAAGAAATGGCGGTGGTGAAAATGTGGCATGTAAATATTGCAAATTTGCGAAGTTACAAGGGGGCATGGGAAATGCGCAACGTACGCTTGTAACACAGTCATTCTATGGACTTTTGGCAACAAATTTTCAACGTAGGCATTTTAGCACCTCTGCTCATGTACAGTGTCACTGTCATTTCCTCAAACTGTCCCAAAAAGCGATTTTGCACAACGACCACGCTATTCTGCGCTGGACATGCGAAAACACAGTTTGGGCGGGATATGTAAAATGACAGCTGTACTGTTCATCAAGAGGTGGGGAAAAATGTCAATTGTGAAAATCCAGAGTGAAAATATTAAAAATGCACAACAGTACAAGTGTGCGTGTAAACTGCACAATGCACGCTTGTAACACAGTCATTTTATGGAGTATCATCACCAAATTTTCAGCATAGGCATTTTAGGACCTCTGCTCATAAACAGAGTCACTGTCATTTTCGTAATCTGCCCCGAACACTGATTTCCCACAGCAACCGCGCTATTGTGTGCTGCAGGTGTGAAAACACATTATGGCCAGGATGTGAAAAATGACAGCTGTACTGTTCACAAGGAGGTGTAGAAAATTGACAATGTTTAAAATCTGGTGTGAAAATATTGCGAATTCATGAAGTTACAAGCGTGCATAGCAACTGCGCAACACACACTCAAACACAGTCATTTTATGGAGTATTGTCACCAAATTGTCAACATAGGCATTTTAGGACCTCTACTCATGAACAGTGTCACTGTCATTTTCATAATCTGTCCCAAACACTGATTTTCCACAGCAACCACACTATTGTGCACAGGAAGTGCGGAAACACATTTTGGCCAGGATGTGAAAAATGACAGCTGTACTGTTCACAAGGAGGTGCAAAAAAAATGGCAATGTTGAAAATCTGGCATGAAAATATTGCGAATTTGCGAAGTTACGAGTGTGCGTAGCAACTGCGCAATGCATGCTTATAAAACATCCATTTTGCATTTTTTCCTCCAAATTTGCAACATAGGCTTTTTGAGAGCACACCTCATGAACACTGCCACTGTCCTTGCATTAATTGGTCCCGAAAGGTAATTCCATGCAGTGACTGTGAAATCACCTTTTGGAACCGATTAATGTCATAACAGTGCCAGAATTCGTGAGGAGGGGTCCCAAAAACCCCATGTTGAAAATTTGGTGCAAACATTCCAAAAAATGCCTGAGATATGCAATAAAGTTGAAAATCCCCTATCCAGCCCATTATACAGCTTACCGGCATTTCCTCAGTTCGCAGTCGGCTTTGAAGTGTGCAGACGTGTTCCCAGTCCACCGAAGATCGTTGTGCCGAGCTCCAGAGGTAAGTATGGGATGGGGGATGTGGGGAGGCAGTGGCACAGTGGGTGGGTGTGGGTGGTGGGTAACGGAGACTACCAGGGACCATTTTCTGTTTATAGGTGTTAAAAAAAACATCGCGGACGGTTTTCTTTTTACAGGTGGTTGTTTTTGGGGGATACAGTAGCCAACAGGGATTGAGCACCCCATTGGCACAGAGAGGGGAGACACTAGCTGAGGGGCAGGCACCCCTCAGCACAGAAGAGGACATCATGCCGATGGGGTGGGCTCCCCGTTGGCACATAAAGTGGAAAGGGGACAGATGCCGACGGGATTGGGCACCCCATCGACAAACAATGAAAGCGGGGGGGGCACATGAGCTGAGGGGGATTGGGCACCCCCTCAGCAAGCAAAAAAGGAGGGGGAACACATTATGCCAATGGGGAGTGGGCTACCCCGTCGGCACATACATGAGGGGCAGGGTAAGCCGACTGAGTCGGCAGTTTAGGGGCCACTGTGCCTCCATGTTTGTAACTGGTGAAACACATAGGAAGGTCCGCTGTGTGTGATGAGCTTTGCTTGCATTGCAGCAGACCTTTCCTTTGATGTGATCACCACATTAGTATGCATGGTGTGGTGCCAGCATGCAGGCTGATTGGGAAATGAGGGATGCACCTACTGGAGTATGCCCTGCATTCGCCCAACAGCGACCGCACCTCCAAATCTCCACTACCGCAAGATGTTGTCTGCGCAAGTGCACCAACATAAAAATAGTCTTGGATGCATACTTTGAGAGGTTGAACCCTGCACACCACATATATTTTAGAGCAACTGCACCACAAAATTGGTGCTACAAGTAACCACTTAAATAATTTCCATAAACTTATTTGAAGTAGGATGTATAAAGATATTTCCCTTCTTGGCTAATTTGCATATCCTGTAAAGGGCTGTGCTCTATGTGGGCAGAGAATTATGAAAATTCAGCCCTGGATGTAGAAACATCTGCACATGAAAAAGAGTGGGAGGGCCGAATAGGCAATTTTTCTCAGAAAATGATTCACGTTTTTATAAAGGAAGATTGGTATAATCAAAAAAGTATTCTAGATCAGACTGAGGGGACCCAGACAGAGCTAAGGCCATTGAAAGATCATGAGGGGGAAGGTGAAGCTTCAGCAGCAGTAGAGTTGGGTTCCAGACACCTTTTTAAATTAATTAGCTCTGACGTGGGTTCAGCACAGGTGTCAGAATCTGTGTGGAAGAGAGACAAGTGCACCTCCAGGGATGGGCTCCTGGTGTACACATCTTATTTAGTAGTAACTAAATAAACTATCACCTGGTGTCAAAATTAGGGGAGAAGATAACAGGAGTGCCACCAAGGATGGACTCCTTGTGATCCAGGAACGTCCCTTCTCCTTTCCTGGCTCCTTCCAGCAGAGGGAGAAAGGATGAAGGTCTCTGCTCACCAATAAGTTACCCCACTCCCTGCAGCAGCCGCAGTGCTCCTCCGTGTGCCCGCTGGTCCAAATATTGTTTCCCCGCACAGCACCAAGGACTGCAGGAGAACCAGCTGCAGTCCATCACCTAAAACTGAAGCCACATGTAGTTTGTAATAGCCCCGTACTTCAACATTCATTGACTTTCATTTGGTCCCAGTTATGGAGCTCCTACTATCTGCTTGCATTTGTAGACAAAAAATAGTCTGTGCTCAGGTTACATGGCCAATGCCCCAATGCTGTTCTCAATATTCCCCACTTTGATTGTTTATGCACAGAAAATCATATTGCATTAGTGACCCTCAGCAGCTTACAAAAGCATTCCCCAGATAGATTATCATAGTACTAGTTCCAGCCTCCCATATCTGGTGTGCTTCCATTATTAGAGAGAATAGCTAAAACTTTGAAATGTGGATGGTGGCTGTAAACTCTCTAAATATAATAGGGAAATTAAAGAGTTGCTGAAGACTTCAAGAGAACTTTAACAAAACATAATATTTAGACACAGTTTGGTTTATATTTCACATTTGTTCTATATTCCTCTCCCCATTATTTATTACTGGTGCAATCTGCATGAAAACAGGACCTTTGCGCATAAAGAATTTCTCTATTCCTGTTGCTTTCTCTCTACCTGAGGTCATAATGCACTGCTTGTGACATCGAAGTTACTCCCATGGCAACAGATTGTGATGTCACAATAGAGAATTATGACTTGAAGTAGGGGTGAGCTAAAGAGGCAGATGAACTCTAAGGTATAAAGACCATGTATTCATGCATATTTCCTCAGAAATAAATAATGGGGAAGAGAAAGCTATAGAATACATATGGAATGCAGGCTGAATTGTACCTATATACTGTATGTTTTTCAGAGTTTTCTTTGAGGTGTCAGCAGCTCTTGAAATGTATTATCTAAATGCTGTGAGATCTGACAGCAGTTGTTGTTTTTAACTACAATACATACCATATTGTATGTTGTGTTTTTAAATCATAGTCAGGATTACATTATCACAGAACGCTACTTCTGTATTGCACTCTATTTGTTGTTAGGCTGCCATTGTTAGTGTGTCACTGTAAGATTACTGTCATCTTACCTCACTGAGCATAAAAGGCAATGAGAGGCATTAACACTTTACTACCTGAAGAGGCACACAGTGAAACCAGTAAGAGTACAGTACATGGTGATTTCCTGTCACCCCTTACTCTCTCAGCAGTAGCCTACAGCACATCTGCACTTTCATGCTACTGACATTTTTTGCTCAATGTCCTGAAGTCTGAAATTTGTGTATTTGTAAGTAAATAATGTTTTGTTGACTTATTTAATTTGGCTGGCTGAGTGGTGCTTTTTCTTTGTAGTTGAGCATTCGCTCTCCCTAAGCTACTAATTATGTTGCTTGCACGCATGTGCAAGAAACATAGTGCCATCATCGGAGATTTCAGAGGTGTGTCACCTCCTCCTCCAATTCAGTCAGTGAGCTGGCAGGCTGGCACCCTGTAAGCCAATGCATTTGGAGCTGTCTAACCACGCTCCAAAATGCAGTAACCTCTGATTGAAGACTACGCAGTGAGCACCGATAAGTGTAGCTCCCCTCCCACATGCAGGCACGCGCCCCTCACGTTCTGTGTAGCCAGCGGGTGCCCAATCCCCACCGGCTGAGCTGCTGTCATCCCCCTTAGCTGGTGCCACGCTGGGAGCCCACCCCAGCATGGCAATCACTTATTTGGCCAACGGGGGTGCCCAATCCCCCATCGGCTGAATCCCCCCCCGTCCTTGTGCCACGCTGGGAGCCCACCCCAGCGTGGCAAATGGTCCCATGAAGTCTTTTTTTTGTTTTAACCCTGTAAAACAAAAACGGTCCCGTGGCAAGTCTCCCGAACCCCCTTCCCGCAACCCGCATCCACCCACTGAGCACCCAGCCTCCCCACACCCCCCTCACCCCATACTTACCTCTGTACTCCAGCGCGACGATCTTCGGTGGGCCGGGAACATGTCTGCACTCTTCAAAGCCGACCGCGAACTGAGGAAATGCGGTAAGCTGTATAATGGGCTAGATAGGAGGGGTTTCAACTTTGTGCATATCTCAGGCATTTTTTGAATTTTGCCAAATTTTCAACAGGGTTTTAGGGCCCCTTCTCATGAATGATGTCACTGTCATGGCGTTATGAGGCTCGAAGGGTGATTTCGGCGCGGTGACTGCGAAATCACCCTTGGGCCTGAATACCACCATGACAGTGACATCATTCATGAGAATGGGTCCAAAACCCCATGCTGAAATTTGGTCCAAAAATTCCAAAATGACTGTATTACGAGCGCAGCGCTCCTACGCAGCTCGAAGTTCGCGAATTTCAATATTTTCACCCAGAATTTCAACATTGCCATTTTACCACACCTTCTTATGAGTAGTACAGCTGTCATTTTCACATCTCACCTAAAATGTGTTTCCGCCTTGTAGCGCAGAATGGTGCAGTCGATGTCTGCGAAATCAATATGCGGGACAAATTAAGAAAATCACAGTGACACTGTTCATGAGCAGAGTGCATAAAATGGCTATGTTGAAAATTTGGTGAAAAAATTCCTAAAAATGACTGTTTTACGAGCGTGCGTTGCGCAGTTCCTACGCAGGCTCGTAAGTTCACAATTTTCAATATTTTCACTCCAGATTTTCAACATTGCCATTTTACCACACCTCCTCATGAGCAGTATAGTTGTCATTTTCACATCCTGCTCAAAACATGTTTCCGCCATGTAAGCGCTGTGGCGCGATCGGTCGAAACTCAATGTATGGACACATTAAGAAAATCACAGTGTCACTGTTCATGAGCAGAGATCTTAAAATGGCAAAGTTTGAAAATTTGGTGAAAGAATTCCTAAAATGACTGTTTTACAGTGTGCATTGCACAGTTCCACCTTGCCTTTCGTGGGTTTGCGAATTTTCAATATTTCATTCCAGATTTTCAACATTGCCATTTTACCACACCTCCTTATGAGCAGTACAGCTGTCATTTTCACATCCTGCCCAAGCGTGTTTCCACCCTTATAGCGCACAATGGCGCAGTCGGTGTGCAAACTCAATGTATAGGACACATTAACAAAATCACACTGACACTGTTCATGACCAGAGGTCTTAAAATGGCTATGTTGAACATTTCGTGACAAATTTCCTAACAATGACTGTTTTACGAGCGTGCGTTGTGCAGTTCCTACTCACGCTCGTAAGTTCGCAAATTTTCAATATTTGCACTCCAATGACTTCCAAATACCTAAACAGTACATAGAAGCAAGCAACATTCGGCATTGACAAATGCTTGTTTTAGGAGGCAGTTAGAAGTAAGCTTGGTGGATATCTGGCTGTGGATGGATCTGTGATATAGGTTTTGTAATAGAATGAAGACCAACAGCACATAGTTTTAATTACACATGAAGGAATTCAACATTCAGAAGCAGGGGCAACTCCACCCATTCTGAAAGAATGACCCAAGTATAATTGAGGATTAAGACCCAATTGAGCAATAAGAATCCTTACAAATGCGTTGTAAACCATGAGATTGTCATTACAGTAGCTGATTCTGTTTGCACTCATGGAATAAGAATTTCAGAGGATGCATGGTTGGACAGACATCCCTCCAATGGTTACCATTTCCCTCTTGTTGGGTAATAAGATATGCATGGATGCCTTCATTAAGTCAGTCAGTTTTAGATGAAGAAAGGGTGAGTACAAAGTTATCAGGAACCATTAGTTTCAAGCTTGATAAAGAAAGGTCATGGTCTGGATTAAATGTCATAGTTGGAGCTGTGACTTCTCCAGGATGTAAAATAAATAAATAAATAAAAAAGGCAAGGGGCATAGCAAGCTGCATATTTGATTAGCCTGGTTTCAAAAGACACATTTCTGTAGAAGGCCCATTAGTTGACAGCAGAGTTCATAATCTATAGGATATCTAGTATCAGGCTGAGGTGGAAAGACTTTTTAAGGCTTTGTAAAAACATTTAAAAGCAGGATGGGCTGGGAAGACTGGATTAGGGTAGGATAACACTGCATTAAGTTGAAATTGAATGCATAAGTTGTATTGTCCAACAACAGAAGTAGTTAACTGAAAATTGAAAGAACAGTATACAGAAAAGGCTAAAACTGGATTAAAGATAAATGAAGGTCCAAATACAGTAGGGTACAAACAGAAAATAAAAACATTGTCAAGGCAGTTCAATAGACAGCTTTCATTAATGGAGCTAAAGAGTTTCATATGGTGGCTTGCACTGTAGTGAGATAATATTTTAAATCATTTAGTGGCCTTGGCGCGATAGGCATTAGTTTGTCCACTTGAGCATTGGACTATCATAAAGCTGGAATTGAAAATGAGACAAATTATCAGCTGTTAAACTGGCAGATCCTGGTATTTATACACATTGAATTCTGAAACTGTGACACAGGTAAACCCAGGTTAGACTTCTGAGTAAGGCCAGCATGGAAGGGGAGCAAATATGCCATTTATTGACAATGCATACTGTGGCTTGGTTGTCCAAATAGAACGTGATGAGCTGGGAACTCTAGAGATGGCCCCACATTGGGGCTGCTGCTGTTGGGTAAATTGTAAACAGGGATGAAGGTCTATGGAACTGGGGAATCTGGGTAATTTCAGGGAGCCGTGGAAGACCAAATCAAGATGAACTGCAAACTGTAGCAAATCTGAAAGCAGCAGAGGCGCTAGTAAAATCTTCAATATGGCTGCCAGGAGCAGAGTGTTGGAAGAATAATAAGATTTCATTCTAATCTGAGAGCAATAGAGATCACATGGATAGGTTGAACTGAGCTGTAACTGTCATGGTAATATGATGCTCCGGGGCATCAACAAAATGTGCCAAATCAAGCAGGGAAGAGATAAAGGATCGCCTCATAGCAAAGTTCAGATATCTGAGAAGAGAAAGGAGTTCTCATCTGGTACAAGAGTCCTTAGAAGAAATTAACATGTCTGTAATGTAAGCCGATTTACAGGACAGGTTATTAGCATCTATTTTGGTTAAATCTAACTCAATTCCCAGAAATTCTACAGTACTGGTTTGTCCTATGGTTTTCTTTTTGGATAGTGATACATTGAGAAATAAAAACAAATTCTTTAGATATGTTATATCTGCAGTCGGGGTGGTGTCTGGAGGATCCACAAGCAAGAAATCCTCCCATAGATATAAAATGAAGAGTCACATATAGAGGTGGGTGAAGTGGCTAAAATTCACTACGCGTAGTATTTCATGTAGAACCCAAATTTCACGAAATTTTCCACATAGCAAAGCAAAAAACTTTGCATCCCAAAGTAACACGAAGTTCCCATTATTCTCTATGGACTTCGCCTTGGTTTTTTTGCTCTTTAAGGTGAATTGTGCAGTGATTCATGGGATTTAAGGTCGCATGGGCGCTATATTGTTTTACAAAGCCTCAGCTCAGCGTAGTGTGTGTAGTGGAAAGCTGGAGACAGTGTGCTCTCAGAGCTCTGAGATTCAAACCACTGAAAAACCTTTATTATACAATGGCAAGAAAGAATGCTTGGCTGTGATTGGTCAGTCTGGGACTGGACCCATAATGTTATCCTGGCATACCTTCACAGATCTAGTCCCAGAACACATATGACTGAATGACTTAAAAAATCACTGCCCACTGCCCATTCGATGTCATCAGTCTGCTTCACAGTCTGCTCGGCTACACTTAACCTGTAGTCACCAGTGCTGTTTTCAAAGTAGCAGAACGCTTCTCTTCATTCACAGCAAACACCCCCTACCTCCCGTAATACCATAAAATCAACAGCAGCTCTCCCCGCTACGTAACAAAGCACACCAAGCTTGTTTTTCCCCCTTTCTCCACATTGAAACCAAAAAAAGTGCTACACTGACCAGCTTCTCTTAACTGTAACATGCATGCACGCACAACCTCCATTTCCCAACCTCCCTCAAGTTACCATTGCCACCGAGCACTCTCGCCATCATCTTGAGCTTTCTCCCGGTACAAATTACAAACACTACAACCTGTACTGGGAAAACATAAAATACAAATTACTGCAGTCTGCACTATACATATAAAAAATAATTGGTTACTGCAATATTAACATGTGCATGGGTTAACAACGCTGCAGTCTCAGCTTGGTGGAAAACCTGAAAGAAAAATTGTCTTCTATTTGTTTACATTGTTTTAAAAAAAAACAGCAAATTAACTTACCAGAAGATAAGGGAGAAAGGCCAAGAAAAACCCAGAAACCCAGATGCACCAATGATAGGAGACAGCGAGGGGGAGAGTGAGACAGAAAGACACACCTGCAGACAGCACAAAGTAGGATGCCACCTGCTGGAGAAGCAGAAAAGGAACTTTTTTTTTGCTTAAATACTCCTCCACACTACTAAATCAGTAAAAAAAAAAAATTAAAGTTTATTCTTTGTATTTTTTTTTATTCTAAATATAATGAGCCAATGTATAATAGGAATAATGCACTCCAGGGTGTGTGCCGTGCTGGGATAACAGCACTTCTGGGGCGATTAGTCACACTCGGCCTGTGGCCTTTTGCCTAATCACCCCAGGCATGATGTTATCCCAGTAGGATATACACCATGTTGTGCATTATTCCTTTAAAAATGCATTTTTGCCACAACATTTTGTGTCAAAATTTAGTACCTCAATTGTAGGAAATAATTTTGTGTTTATATAATCAAGCATTTATTGATTTTGTATGAATATTTAATGTTAATTTAGTACTTTCAGTCTTTGTAGTGACAGACAGTGTTGAAGTGTGCTTCAGGGAGGGGTGGATCTGTGATGTATAAGGGAGAATAGTGAGAAAGGCAGTTTTTCCAACTTTTGTTGGCTAGTTTTTTACTATTTGTGTGTTCCGGTACACACAGTACAACACAGTACAACTTAGCTTAATTTTTTTTATAGTTCTTTTTCTGTTTGCTGGGCATTTTTTCAGTCGTTTTAAAAGACCATCTTTATTGTTGTTTACTGAACAGTTAAGGTTTCTGTGGCTGACCTTTCATGTGTGTGCATTGTGTAAATTGATACGCATTTTATTGTAGCACCACAATATCAGTACTCTGGATTTCTAAGCCTGTCTGGAATTTTTTTCCCTGCTTCTGTCTGTGTAGCTAAGCTGTACACCCCACCACCACACACACACACACACAACAAGGTATTTTTTTTACTTTTGTATTTCACCACACACACACACACACAAAACAAGGTATTTTTTTTCACTTTTGTATTTTTCAAGACTGGTTCAGGTCTTGTGTTACTTGTGTCTGTGCTGCTGCATCTCTTGCGATTTTTGCTTCCAATCCCCCCCAAAACAGCTGAAATAATAAGTTGCTATTAATTGTCTGTATAATCTTACAAAATGTCTGTGAAGAGACGTTCATGCAAAGCTGTTTCTGGCTTTGGCGCTGCTGTCAATAAGACTATTAGCAGTGGAAGTCACTGTGATGATGAGGCAGGTTCATCAGAGGCTAGTAGCAAGTCTAGCAGTGTTAAAAGTAGTGGTCATGGCCGTGGTAGTATGCAGCAGAAGGGAAAGGTAGCAGTTGCTGCAAGTAAAGGGATTTCTCCGACTGTTTTCACAGCAAAATCAGACACTTCAGTGCTGGTTGAAGTTGCTGTTGTCCATGCTGGTAGTAAAGTTAGTGATGGCATGATTGATAACAGCATGAGTATTGCTACAAGTTCAGCCTGGGCAAACTTATTAGGTGGGAAAAATGTTGTTGAATACAGAGACTTGAGTGTAGTTGATGTCCCACTCACCACAGTAGTTGAACAAGATTCTGATCATGCTAATGACTCACAGTCTCATGTTTCCACTGATCCTGAGGTTAGGCCATCCAAACACTCAGATGTTGACAAAAAAGGTGTGGATGATAGTACTGAGGCTGTGACTGGAATATCTCCATAGGAGGACAGCATCCAAAGTGAATTTGTGGATGAAGATTATGATGATGATGCTAGTGACCCCATCTGGGAACTGGACAAAAAGAAAGTGAAGGAGGCTGTTTGTAAGCAGTCTGTTGGTCAATCCCCCCTCCTCAAAGTTCTGATGTAGCTGTGTCTGTTGCCGACCCTGAAGTAATAGTCATCAATTGTGATGTTCAATTGAAGTCCAGGTGTGCACAACAGCAGAATTCATGCAGTACATCCCAGTTTCATCACCAGCACAGCTGCCATCCCATATGCAACCCCAGAAGTGACATATGAAGAGTAGGGTACTAAAATTCCTAGTTTGGGATTTTTTCATACAAGATGATAGCGATGAAACAGTGGCAGTCTGTCAGCTTTGCCAAGCGTGTGTGAAGCGTGGTAAAAAGGATAGCCATCTGGACACTGGGGGCCAGCATACTCATCGTAAGAGCAGGCACATGGTGCTGTGGACTCCGCACCAGAGGGGAGCTAATGTTGTATTGGGGCACTCACCCTCAGCAACCTTAGTGAGCATGGTATTCCCATCCTTTAATGTAAATAGCCATGTCAATAAATGTGGTGAAATAACACCGGAGGATTACTACAGGCATGAGGAGGAGGAGGATTTTAAATGTTCAAGTAGTGGTCAGAGTAGCAGTGGTCCATGTAGTGGTACTAGTACATCAACCCCTGTGCTTAAAACAGGTGAAATAACTGCATTAATTGGATTGTCACCTCTGCACCCACCATCACACTTCAAAGGTACCCCATCCATGTCAGTTCACAGAGGACAGCCATTTTGGCACACCACATGCAAAACACCGAACAATGCAGCAATGTTGCACAGCCTTTTTGCCCGGAACAGTAAATACCCACCAAATCATGCAGTTGCACATGAACTCAATGCTGCAGTAGCAGAAATGCTGACAATTGACCTTTTGCCATCCTCCATTGTGGAGAATGTGGGATTCTGACGCTTTGCGGCACATACCTGTCCTAAATGGAAGATCCTGTCCAGGATCTACTTTTCCACCCATTCTGCCCCTGAGTTATATCAAACAGTGGCAGAGTCTGTAAGATATGCCCTTCAGTATTCTGCATCACCTTACATACATGTAAGCATGGATATGTGGACAAGTGGCAAAACGGCAGGTAGTTCCTATCTGTGTATTACTGCACATTGGGTGCAGCTACCTGGGGTTGTCTGTGATGGTGGGATGGGAGAGCAGTGTAATAAGTCAGACTGTGGTGGTAGCAACCTTCATGGCATTAGACAGTATGCCACACTTGCAATGTGTAGTGTAGCAGGGTAGCAGACAGGCAAAAACATGCTAGACTTGTTACTGACAGAAACTGATGAATGGCTGCACCCCCGCCCCTAAAAGCTAGCTTCATAGCTAGTGATAATAGATCAAACGTTGTTAAATATATCAGCAATGGTGGCTTTGTGAGGGTTCCCTGCATAGCCCACTGTTTAAATCTTGTGGTACAGGAGTTTCTGCAGTACCCTGAAATAAAGCAAATGCTGACTGTTGCACGCCACTTCTGTGCCCACTTTGCACACTCTGGAAAGGCCCGTGACCAACTTAAGCAGCTGCAGAGTCAAAACAGCCTCCCTCAGCATCTCCTCAAGCTTGAAGCTGTCACGAGATAGAACCTGACCCTTTACATGGCAGAGTGGTTGTATAAGCAATACAAAGCCATCTCTGAGTACCTAGTTATGCACACTAGCAGTGACAGTTCAGGGACCTCAATGTCTATGACAACTGAATAATGGAGACTCATGGACTCAGTAATATTCATTTTTTTTTCAACTCATCTTTATTCAAATGATTAAAATAAGACATGAATTCCAAAGGGACAGTAATACAATTCTGATAGCATCTCATGGAAAGTTATTATATCACTTACAATTTAGGATGTTTATCAACACAGTTGATTATGTATCCTTATGGACAACTTTATCAAACCTAATGATGTGTCCCTTACTTGGAATACTCTACCTATAATGGATCTCAATATCAGCATTTAACAGTAATCACTATAACAATAGCAACAAGTAATATTCATTTTTAAGGCCATTTTAACATGCCACACAGGCAGTGAGTGGTGACACTGCATCCGTTAGTCAAGCCATTCCACTGCTGCGGGTGCAGAGGAAGACTTTGTTGAATCTACAGCCTAGCCTTGACGTGGCCAGAGATAGGTCAAGCTGTGCATTACTGAAACACATGATTACAGTATTAAACACCAATCAACACATCACCACTATTCAACAATCTCCAGAATTTGGAATAGCCACAATGCTGGACCCGAGCTACAAGCGTGGCATTGCATCTATACTGGACAGAGGGCATGATCAAGTTTAAAATATTACTGGACATCTGGTTCAATTGCTTCATGGGGCACAGAAATCATGTGCAAAGTTTGGCAAACCACTTCATTACAAGGGTGAATGTCACTGTGGACCGATCACACCCAGTAAGGTGGCTGAGGGGCAGGGGGTGGTGTCAGCTTCACAGTTGTTCATTAATCCACTTTCGGGTGCATTGTCCCAAGTAGGAATTTATGACCTAGATGAATCTTATGAACAGAAGAACAATTCATCAGGAATGGGTGCATCACAGACCATGGTTGAGGCCTATTTGGCAGAAAACAGGCATCTGACAATATTGAATGACCCTTTGGTGTACTGGAGTGGCAAGATGAATGAATGGCCAGCAATGATGTCAGTAGCACTGAAGTACCTGACTGCCCACCCTTCAGTGTAAGTGTGGAGAGGGTATTTAGTTGTGTGGGGCCATAGTGCATGACTGTCGTACTAACCTATCACATGCTGACATTTATCAAAATGAATGAAGGTCACATACCAAGTAGGACAAGCACATCTACAGTATGTTTGCTCCCTGTCAGGATGATGATTGTGCTGATGATACAGGAGAAGCAGACCATCCTGGTGGCAGCATCAAATGGTGAACCATTGAGGTTGATGATGCAGTCAAAGAAAAAGAATTTCCAAGTGGTTACAGCTCCAGTATTGAGGATTGCATGGGCTGCTTCCTCCTTGATGATGATGATGATGATGAGGATGTTAGTGGGAGTGAGTAACGGCAAAATTACCAGGGTGAATGCTGTTGCAGTTCCGTAATGTTACTATTTTTCCACATTAAAAAAAGAAAACTGGTGGCCTTGACTATCATATGACAATTGACAAATAATGACATGTCATTATATTTCGACTTCCCCTTTCTTGATTTTGACAGTACAAGTTCACAGAATGCATTCAGTCATTATTACCTGCGGCCCTCTAAACACAAATGTCAACTTGTAGCCACTTGAATGAAAGAAATCCTCCTGACACTGAAAAATAGTAACACACCCCAGCCACCCACCCTGCTTCTTGAGAGTGAGGCAGAGAGACATTGTACCTGTGCCTAAGCTATGAACCCTCAGCCAGCCACCCTGCTTCTTGAGAGTGAGAGAGAGGGAGACATTGTGCCTGGGCCCAAGCTGTGAACCCACAGCCAGCCGCAGCCACCCTGCTTCTTGAGAGTGAGAGAGAGAGAGACATTGTACTTGTGTCCAAGCTATGACCCCTCAGCCAGCCACAGCCACTCTGCTTCTTATCACTAATTTACAGTATAGATTAATATTATGTGCTATGGTTTTGACTTGCACTGTGGTGTGAATTCTTCCTTTACCATTTTAAAGATGCCTCTGACACCTCACCAAATACCAGCAACTGATTTTCATTTTGTGTTCACAGGTTACAGAATGTGTAACTTTGCAGGATTGCAGTACTCCTACCACCTAAAGGATAACATCTACAGGTAAGTATCACTCTTATTTCCTCTTTCATTTTTTTAATGTAATTTTTTTCTGCTGATGTAAAGCAATCAACGGCAGTCACATACAGGCCAGATAATATATTTTTATTCACAGATGGGACATGTGTACAGCAGTATACTAGGGTTGTACAACATGTTATCCTGGTCCTGAAAACCCGTGATGTAATGTGACTATGACAGCGGGCCAGTGTGTGTCACTCACTGAGCGTGAGAATTTTTTTTAAGGGCTTTACTAATAGCTTTGTATTTTAAGCTGGATAAGGGGTTTAGTAATAGCTTGGTATTTTAAGCTGGATATAACAGAAGACAGGAACAGCCACGCTGGGAGCTGAATGTGGTGGTGCAATGAACTCGTAATAATTTTGTCATCATCTGTTTTCAGTTAACAGTGAGGTGCTGCGGACTGCCATGTGTGGTAACGTCCAATCTGAAGATGGAAAACAGTTATGAATGGATACACCGAAGACCTAGAAAGAAGATGAAAACATTAATGAAACTTGGTTTTAAATGTGCCCCCCACCCCCAAAAATAATAAATAAATAAATACTTACCTTACATGGCTTGCCAGTTTCCGTTCAACAAAGTCATCAACCATCCCAAGCGTGCAGAACACAAGTGTGCATATGACCTGAGGAAAAAACAATTAATCAGAAATGATAATATTTCAGTCAAACACAGCGGTAACCCCCTTAGTAAAAATAAAATCTTACAGTACCACATTAGGTGTCGGACTCGTAACATATGTCTGGCATGTGGATGTGAACATCATGTCCACCAGGGTTAAGTGGAATCATTCCATATGTATTATGGTTCCCTGAAAAGGAACCACATGATGGACTGCTTACAACATAGAACAAGATTCAATAGAAATTAAATGGCTGTGTCTATACAAAAAAAAATTTCACCGGGGCGAACAATGACTCACCATTGTGGTATGAAGGCACACACAAAGGGTAGCATGTATTGGTGATGCAGCAGGTATCAACCTCACCACCAGGCAATGGTCTCACTAAAGTTGAGACAGTGTGATGCATTTCTGGCCTTATTCGTCTTCTGGATTTTTCATGACATTAAAACAGTAGGACAACAGCAGCAACAGCAACTGGAGTTACCAACAGGCAAAGGACTCAATTAAGTTGGGACACTGTGACACATTTCTGTCCTTATTCTTCATCTGGACTTTTCATGACATTAAAGCAGTGGGACAACAGCAGCAGCAGCAGCAGCAGCAGCAGCAACTGGCATCACCACCAAGCAATAGTCTCACTAAAGTTGGGGCACTGTGATACATTTCTGGCCTTATTCTACATCTGGACTTTTCATGACATTAAAACAGTGGGACAACAGCAGTGGCAGCCATGGGACTATAGCAATAACAACTGGTGTCACCACCAGGCAATGGTCTCACTAAAGTTGGGACAGTGTGATGCATTTCTGGCCGTATTCATCTTCTGGATTTTTCATGACATTAAAACAGTGGGACAACAGCAGCAACAGCAACTGGAGTTACCACCAGGCAATGGTCTCAATTAAGTTGGGACACTGTGACACATTTCTGTCCTTATTCTTCACCTGGACTTTTCATGATATTAAAGCAGCGGGAGAACAGCAGCAGCAGCAACTGGCATCACCACCAAGCAATGGTCTCACTAAAGTTGGGGCACTGTGATACATTTCTGGCCTTATTCTTCATCGGGACTTTTCATGACATTAAAACAGTGGGACTTTCACAATATGGGACATTTGGTGGTATTTGGTCATGATAGGTGATTTAATGGTATTGTGATTATTGCACTGCTGCTTTATACCCCCCCCACCCAAAAAAGGAAAAAAGTCATAATTACAATCTAAATCACACCTCTCACAAATATATCACACCATTATGCTTTCTGCAATAGAAATGCAGCTTCTAAGAGTTCTTACTTACTTTCCTTTATTTTTCAAAGGTCATAGCAGGGTCTGCAAAATTGCAGACACTGCGTGCTGACACTACAGATGACACTAAGACTACACACCGCCCGCTTCAATAAAAGCGTATTGCAGCATGCGGTTCTGTGCCACAAATGCAAAGTATATGAAAGCATTCAGTGTCCGAAAAGATGGTGACCATGGGAACTTTACAAAATACAATAAAGAAAGTACAGTGGATTCCACTTGTATGCCATTCAGATGTATGCACATTCTGAATGGATGCACAAAAAACTGAAGTCCCAATTCTTGCCCTATTCCGGCAATGTTCATTATTTTGTTTGTACGCACACAGTTTTTCAGTTACATGCGCATTTTTTCATCTTGACATGCTCCCCAACAGGTCCCCACAAGGTCTTTGTCACCTCTTTGACAGCTGTGATCAGTTGTCATTCCCCTTGCAGCCACTAGATTATCCACAATAGCTAATCCACTAATCACCTGACAAATGCCAGAGCCCGGTTAAACCTGTTCCCCCTGCACCATAGTGCTAGTAATTAGTGTCAGTTTTCAGTTCTGATTAACTCACAGAGGATGATGGACTCATGGCAAAGGATCTGACTTCAAAATTCATGCTACTCACTGAAAGCCACATTCACTTTTGCGTGCCGCAGTGGAAGTGGGTCAGCATCAGTAAGTGTTCAGTTTAGCAAAGAAAAAAAATATGCACTTTAATAATGACTCTCACTTTTCATATTGCTTAAAATAACATTTAACAACATTTAAGATGGCTTAGGTGCATTTGTGAGCATGTGAGTTACGGCTGTAAACAGATCCCCATTGATTTCAGTATGCACCCATTCATTTGTATGGCATTCTGGTTATATGCACAAATTCAGCTTGTCCCTGGCACATGCATGCATCAGGAATCCACTGCAATAAGAATTTTTTTTTTCTATTGGGGAAACCATAATAGTGGGTGGAACATTAGGGGGAGCTGTGGATTTACAATTATTATGGCCAGCACAAAATCCTTGTTGATTTTATGAACATTTTTTCAGGGGATTATTATTCACATCTTGACACTTATACCACATGCTAAATGATGTATACTATAAGCTGGCAACATTCAGAAGATAGGACATTATGAGGGGGTGAGGGATGCCACAGTAGGTGAGGTGACTTCAGGTTACTTTAGGTTACTTAGACTGTAGTTGTTGGTATGTAAACTACCAAACTTTAACACAGTAAACAGTATCCAAAAAGTAATAAAGCCGACAATGAAAGCATCGATGCAAGATTGTGGTTACAATTTTGACCGATACTTTTTTATTCCATTTTACATTGCCACTTAATCTAATAACTTGTGTATATGAACAATACACTTCTTTTAACAATTTAAGTATGCAGCACTACATTTTTTTAAGACTCGAAAGTAATAAACAGAGCACTCATTTTAATCAGCATTGCACCAGGTTGGGATCAGTATTCTCACATGCTTTTGGCCAGCAACTATTTAAATTCAGTTCTGTTGTGACTACAATGAAGTCACATGCAGCAAACAGTGCTACATGACATACTGGAACAGTATCTGTTCAAAAACAGCTGGGAATGCTGACGCAAACCGGGTCACAGAGTAATATTACAATGACCACTACTTCTATTATTTCTCATTTAAAAAAATGGAGTAATGTAGAATAACATACATTGTTGAAAGAAGGGTAGCATATGCGTATACACAATTTATTAGATAAGAGGCAATGTAAAATAAAATAAACTAGCATTTGTCAATGCTGAAAGTTCACTGTTGGTATTGCTGTTGTACAAGACCCCCATATTTTTCTGTGTATATTCTTCTGCCTTGCATTTTAAGGCATCACTCTCAACACAACTTTTTTATGTTCTTCCAGCACTGGTTCACTTCATTAGAAAAGCAAACATTTGTCAAAGCTGAATGTTTGCTAGATGGTATTAGCATTGGTGGTGCAGGAGTTGGAGAGATGCATAACAGGAATGGCAGTAAAGTACTGAAGTAATGCCAACCCCCACCCCCACCCTGCAGAGACTGACAGGCATTGGGGTGCGCCTTTAGGCCATCGGCCATAACACTCATGTCATTCCATCTCACCCCACCCTGCAGACACTGACTGGTGTTGCAGTGTACCTTGAGGTCTTCAACCCTTATGCTCACCCCATTCCATAAGGAAATAAGCTGAGATGTGTGCAGTACAGGAGAATGGGGTGATCATTAGGGGTGAAGACCCCATCGCACACCATGATACCTGTCAGTGGTTGCAGGGTGGGGGTGGAATGGGGTGAGCATTATGGCTGATGACCCCAAGTCACACCCCCGATGTCTGTCTGTACAGGGTGGCGTTATGGTTGGAAATCCTAATGCCCGGGGCATTTGTTGGTATTTTTGCTCCAAATTTTCAACATGGGCTTTTTGGGACCCCTTCTCATGAACAGTGGCAGTATCATTTCATTACTCATCCCAAAAGGTGATTTCACATTGCAAGTGTGCCATTCGGTGCCACAGGTGCAAAAACACATTTTACGCAGGATGTGAAAAAATGACAGCTGTACTGTTCATGGGGAGGTGTGAAGAAGTGACAATGTTGAAAATCTAGAGTGAAAAGTTATGAGTGTGAGTAGAAACTGTACGATGCATGCTCATAACCCAATCATTTTTTGGAATGTTTTCACCAAATTTTCAACATGGCCTTTTTGGGATCTCCCCTCATGAACAGCGCACTGGGATTTTGTTAATCTGTCGTGAAAGTTGATTTTGCCCAGTGACTGTTCCATTCTGCACCACAGGTGCAAAAACATATTTCAGGAAGGATGCAAAAAATGACAGCTGTACTGTTTATAAGGGGGTGTGAAAAAATGGCAATGTTGGAAATTTGGAATGAAAATATAAAAAATTGATGAAGTTACGATTGTGCGTAGAAACTGTGCAATGGATGCTCGTAATGCAGTCATTTTGTGGAGTTTTTCACCAGATTTGCCACAAGGGCTTTTTGGGATCCCACCTCATGAACAGTGGCACTGTTGTTTCATTAATTGGTACCGAAAGCTGATTCCACACAGCAACCATGAAATCACCTTTCAGGACCGAGAAATGAAATGACACTGACAGTGTTCATGAGGAAGGGTCCCAAGAACCCATGTTGAAAATTTGGGACCAAAACTCCAAAACGTGGCTGAGATATCAACCTAAGTTGAAACCCCCCATTGATTGCCATTATAGGGTTTACCGTGATTTTCTTCAGTTTGCTGTTTGCTTTTGAAGAGTGCAGACATGTTCCCAGTCCACAGGAGATCACTGCTCTCAACCTCCAGAGGAGTGTATGGGTGAGGGAGGGTGCAGGGAGGTGGGGTGCATAGAGGGAGGGTGTGGGTTGAGGAAGGGGGCTGGCGGGAATGACGACGGACCGTTTCTTTTTTTTTCAGGTGTAAAAAAAAGACCTCTTGGGACTGTTTTCTTTTTTACAGGTAAAATATTAATAACACGGATTTCAGCACACTGGGGTGGGTTCCCAGTGTACCAGAGTACTGGGGAAGATCAATACTGACCCAAGGATTGGGTACCTCAAGGTCGGCTGAGAATATAGGGGTGTGGGGGTGCAGTGCATCTAATACTGGGAGTGGGCATCCTGGTGTCGGAAACATCAGATGTAGTTTTTTGGCACACTGGGGTGGGCTCCCAGTGTGCCACATTAAGAGATTGAGCACCCTGATATTGACAGGTGGGGGGATCCATTAATGCGATTGTGCTTAAAGTGAAAGTGCCTTCGGGCACTGTATACTCCCAGCCCATATGCTTAGGCTGTGGTCTACCCCACATGGGTGAGTGAAGAGGAGCAAAAGGAGTCAGCAGGAAGTGGAGGAGGCAGGGGAGGAAAGTGCCTCCTCCGACCTTCCAGGAAGGGACCGGTGGGATGGCAAGGGGGGGCCAGGCTGATCGGGATGCAAACAGCTGTTTTCTGCGTGGTGACCTGCTGATGAAAGGAAAAAGCTGCCACATGATTGGTGCGACTGTTTCTTTTCAAGTGCAGACCACTTCAGGCAAAACAGCATCATGATCAACCTGGCTGATGATTGGTGTGATACTGTTGAGCCCCTTGCAGAGCACCCTGTATTGGACCGACAGTGTCACATCCCTCAAAAGTCACTCATCTCAAGAGGTTCAACGCGCATTCGCGAACTTAAAAAGTGTCAGTCAAAAGTGTAACCAAATGTTGGCACTGATGCTTTAATTGTCATGCTGTCTTACTTTAGGGTTACTGTTTAATGTGTTATGTACATTTTCATAGTATACATACCCACAACAACTACAATCAAAATATCATCAAGTCACCTACCGTAACAATCAATCACCCACCATAATTTACTATATTATGATATGAATGTGGCCTGATTATACTGATATCTTGCTACATCATTCAGCATGCAGTACTGTTCAAATGTGAAGAATAATCCCATGAAAAAATTTTCAGAAAAGTAACAAGTATTTTCAGAATTGCTACTTAAAGGGAAATGTCCACCTTCTATATGAGGGCAAAGTAACATAACCTGTGCTAAATGCTGCTGCTCAAAAACAAAACATTGTCCCTTACTGTGTCTGTGTATTTCTGTGTCCTTCATAAATTAGCAGTTCAGTGTATGTGAGCTGCGGCATTTTATATCCTGTCAGTACATGTGCATTATATTGATCGCGGCTGGGTCATCTGATACGGGGATACCGCGTGGGAAGCTTGCAGTGCATAGTAAACTTTGTGCACAACGTCTCATTCTTTTAAACTTACTTTAATACATTACACACTTAGAGCAGTGTCCTGACAGCTTATGTTGGTTGTCCGCTATGCCTGTTCATGTGTTAGGCTGCTGACATGTTAATAACTTTGCTCAGCACAGCGGCTTGAGAGAAATATTGCTAGTCATCCAGTATGAGCAGCTGCTCTACATCTCACACAGCCAAGATGCACAGGGCTTTAGAGAATGGACTGAGAGGATGTTTTATTATATATTTTGCTTAACACGTGCCCTGTGAAGGTAGTTATTTTCTGTTACCATGACTATTGCACAATTGCTGGGACTGAGCAGAGGGCAGGAGCTACTGACATGTTTATTAGTGAGCAAGAAACAATAGACACTAGCCTTCTTGAGCAGTGTCCCTCTCCTCATCCCACCCCCATGGGTCTGGACACATAATGGTTGACCTGGTGAGGATATAATAAAGAAAGAGAAAAAAACAACAGAACATACCATCGATTTACTGTCATACATGGCTCCCTTCTTTTGGCCTGCCCTGTGTAAAATGCATATATTGAGCAGTACCCAATCTGCACCCAGAACTATCTATTTTAGATTTTTTTGTTTGTTTATTCTTTTTATCTCCTCCTACACACCAACACCCGCCACTCCTTCGGGCCTCCTAGCACTCCATTCCCCCCGGCAGTCCTCTTCTGGAGCACCTCCCACAGATAGCAGCCAATCCCGAGTTGTCCCGGGGTATCCCATCACCAGTCGGGTCCCCCCTCCTCTGAGGGGGAAGGCACCGGGTGGCAGGGAACTCCATCACACTATTTTTACTTATGGTCCGGGATGCTGCTTGGCAGAGGATGCTACTGGGTTTTCAGGGGAACAAGGAAGCGGGGCCATCCTCCGCGTTGCCTAAGCCAATTTCCGGCTTTCTCCTAGTCCCTCCTGCTTCCGCTACTTGTGTTACCTCAGTCTCCACCAGGAGCCACTACAAAGTGGAGCTATCCCCCACTCCCTCCCCAGGAGAGGAGAGCAGTCCTTCGGATGCTCAATCCTCTCCTTCCCCTGCCAGCCCACGGCACCGAAGTCCATTCTCAACCCAGGCCACAGGCGGCTTCCAGGTAGTGCTAAAGGCCAGCCCTCTGTGCCACGAGGCCAGCTCTATTTTAGATTTTAATTACGACTGAACATTTTTTTTTTTTGACAATGCTGTTTATGTTCTTCATCTGACCCCCTTCCCCGTCCCCAACATAATTACCTTCGCAGACTCATGCGATAGTCATGGTATTGCAAAATAACTACTTTCAGAATGCACAGTTTATGTAAAATGTATAATACAACTTTGTGAGGAAGAACTGAGATGTCCACTCATTACAACTCAGGGCAGCACCAGTCTTCATCTTCGAAACAGAAATAGCAGTCATCAGCTGCTATGGCAAGCTATTTTCAAACATTTACAGACCGTGCAGCACGCCCCATCTAAACATTCTGTGACAAATTATTTTATTCTTGCTGTTGGAGGATAGTATAGAGTTTCTCAGGAGGGGGGGTGCGGGGGAGCAGGGCTAATAGCTTGCTGCAGTTTATGATTACCGATTTCCTGTGGTTTCGGTGCCCCAATTAATATTAAACTGCATGGTGGCCCCCATATGTGTTCAGTAGCTTTCGGAGGAAGCACTGGATCCAACCGGGGGTAGCCACATGGCATCTGAGATCCACAGTGACTCTTACAGGGGGTGCAAGCCATAACATATATTTCTGCCAGTGTCAGTTGCAAATATTGTACCAGGCATGCTGACTAGCTGCTTCTCAAGATCCCAGGCACCCCAAACTCCAGGCAACAGGGTTGCTGTTTTCTTATGCTCCAGTGTTCAGTTCAGTGACCAGAAGTCAGCATCTTCTGTATCCTGCTGCTTTTCAGGTTTATTACAATGGAGCTTCAGATTAGTTGAGAGCTGTGGCTCCCACCCCCTGCTGAGTCCTGGCAGTTGTGCGATGGTCACGGTAACAGAAAATGACAGCCTTCAGAGTGCACGTGTTAAGCAAAATATATAATAAAGATTGCAGTATGGCTGTTCTCTTAAGCTTCGTGAATCTCAGCAGTGTGAGATGCATAGCCGCTGCTCATTTTGGATAATTAGCAATATTCTTCTCAAGTTGTTGTGCAGAGCAAAGAGATTAACATGTTGGCAGCTTAACATATAAATGGGCAAAAGCAAACAATCTTCATAAGCTGTCAGGGCACTGTTCTAGGCCTAAAACAATGAGAAGTTGTGCTCAAAGTTTACTATGCACTGTGAGCTCCTCACTCAGTATCCCCATATCAGACATCAGGGGTGCGATCAATAAAATGCGCATGTGCCAACATGATATAAAATGCCGCAGCTCATATACACAGAACTGCAATTTACGAGGGACACAGAAAATACACAGACACAGTAAGGGACACTGTTTTGTTACTGAGCAACAGCATTTAGCCCAAGGTATGTTACTCTGCCCTCAGATAGTAGTTCCCTTTAATTTACTTTTATTTTTTACATGACTGATGGTTGGTAAAATGGTGGATGGTGCTTACTTTCATTACATGTGAAACTGTCATGCCGCTATGCACGCAGCAATAAAAGTGTCTTGAAGAAGGTGTTTTGGTGGCACACTATCTAATGAAATGAAAGTATGCAGTGTCCACAAAGTTGGCGACCACATGACTTATTACATAAAAGAAAGTAATGAGTAAGAAAAATTAATTTCTATTGCGGAAAGCATCATGGCAGTGGGGGGGGACATTTGGGGGATGTGGGGAATCTGATTTACCATTATGATTGTCAAGAAATACAGGATTAACAAAATTAACATCACAAAGAAAACATTAACTGAACATAAAGGTTATACTTTGACCCTGATAGTCAGACTGCACCTGGCAGTGGCGCAAGCATGGGTGCAGAGCATCTGGGATACGCTGGGGCCAGGACCAGGTGATATCCAATGGTGAGGCACCATGGTGCAGAACCGTTGAATATGACAGGGACTGCACATGGTGCAGTGACAATGTGCAGGCGCAAGCCACAGATAGGGAACACCAGGGATGCGCCACTGCAAATGCAGTTGTGCTGGGTGCAGCACCCATGATATTCAGAAGAGGGCATGAAAATGGGGCCATAATATAGGCAAGGCACAAATGGGGCCATTTGCATGTCATTATGGCCCCATTTGCATGCGTTGTGCAGGGCAACCCGGCGAAATGCACCTGGCAGCCTGCATTGCTGCTGTAAGCCCGTGGTGGTCTAGTGCCCTCCCTCCTGTATGCCCGATCGTGGGCTGTAGAATAAGACAATACCACACCTGGTGGTCCATTTGAATCCCCCTCCCTCTCATGTCACCTGATCTCGGACATCCGAAATGAATAAATCCCCTGATGGTCCATTGGTTTCCCTTCCCCTCCCATTTTGACAATTGCATGCATCCGAAATAAATATATTCCCCAGTGGGCCAGTGATGCCCCCCTCCCTTCCACCCACAGAGGACCCCTGCTACCCAGCTCCCTTCCCCGTCATTGGTGGGCGGCTGCATTCCACCCACATACCACCCAGCCACCTGCCGAATGACAGCTTACAGTATGATCTGTAAGCCAATTGGTCCACAGTGTGGACTAATGGGCTTGCACATCATACTGTACTACCCAGGCATGAATCTGTGAATGAACCCATTCACAGATTTGTGCCTGTGTAGTACAGTATGGTGTGCAAGTCCATTCATCCACACTGTGGACCAATTGGCTTACAGATCATACTGTAAGTTATCATTCAGCAGGAGACCCAGTGGTATGCAGGCAGAGTGCAGCCACCCACTGATGACGGGGGCTGTGTGGCAGGGGTCCTCTGTGGGTGGAGGCGGGGTACCACTGGCCCACCGAGGAATATATTTATTTCGGATGCCTGTGATCAGGCAAAATGGGAGGTAGGGGGATACCAATGGACCACCGGGGGATTTATACATTTCGGATGCCCGCAATAGGGCAAAACAGAAGGGAGGGGTGGGCACCACTGGAACACCAGGTGAGGGATTTTCCTACACCACCGCCCATGATCAGGACTGCCGGAGGGTGGAGGGAACCACTGGACCATAGGGAAGGGCGTGGGTGCTTGTGGACAGTGTATCTGCAGGGCAGGTGGCCTTCCACGGCTTGTGGGTGCTGTGTTGCACCCTGCTCTACAGCAGCCCACCTGTGGGTGGCCTCAGTTTGTTCCTTGTTTTTCTGGCTCAACGTTTAGCCCCCTGTATGCAGTGCAGCATATGCACAACAGATCCCGGGCTGAATATCAGGATGTGCTGCATATGCATGGGCATGCCCCCTGCATTTGCGCTGCTTACATTAGCATTGCGCCCCAGCGCATTGGGACTTGCGCTGCGCCTGGCAGCCTTTTGACTATCCCACCAGGGCACATTGCGGGACTGAGCTGGCGCAGCTGTGTTGCACCAGGCACAACCCCTTTGAATAGCTCGGCCTTAGTCTGTAAGAAAAAAAACTATGGGTTAAGAAAAACATTAAAAGCAGAGAAGAGGTTTTCGTGGGGGGAAATTTTCTTAATATTGTATTTCTTGACCCTGATAATGGTAAATACGATTCCCTGCCTCCCTCAAATGCCCCCCCCCCACACCATTATGCTTTCTGCAATAGAATTTTTTTTGTTCTTACTCATTACTTTATTTTATGTAATATGTCATGTGGTTGCCAACCGTGCAGACATTGCGTGCTTTCATTTCAGTTGAAATTGTGATACCAAAATGCCGTCTTCAAGACACTTTTATTGCAACGTGTGTGACAGCATGACAATTTCACCTGTATTGAAAGCATGCACCGTCCGCCATTTTGCCAACCATCAGTCATATGAAAAATAAAGTAAATTAAGTAGCAACTACGAAAAATCACAAAGAAAACATTAGCTGAACTAAATGTCATACTTAGTCTTGAGGAAAACAAAAGTATTACTTAAGAAAAAAATTAAAAGCAGAGGAGACGTTTCTGGGGGTGAAACTGGAACTCATAATACTTTTTTAACGGGGCTTGTGGGGGCTGTTGCTGACCACCACCACTAATACTGCTCAGCAAGCTGATAACTTCAGCATTCTGCCCCTCTGTATGGCTAAGCTACTTCACGGCACACTCCACCACTCTTTTGACCACCTCAACCTTGGTCCATGGCACAGCCAGGTCCGTCTGTTTCACAGGCTGTTGTGACAGGTCTTCCTCATGGCGGATAGCTGTGGGACCCACCACCTCTGGTGATTCAATGGCCCTTCTCCTGCAATGATGCACAGGTGGACCCTCTCCCTCTGCCACAGCTGCAGGAGTGGCTGCTACCTCCTGCAGCTTGGCTGACCACTCAGCATGGTGGTGTATGACCAGGTGTGTTCTCTGACCACCTGTGCCTAAGTGGTCACCCTTGTGCCCCTGACAGACCAGCACAACACATATTTTGCAGGCACTACCTTTGAGTAACCAGGAAAGCTGATAAAAAGCTCCCACATGGGAGAGCTGCATGCAGGGCCCAGTACAGGCAGTGGGGGGGCACCAGATGCCACCTGCTGTGCTGCCGGTGGTGGAGGGTCAACATACTGCTGCTGCAATTGCTGCTGCTGCTGCTGCGCCTCCTGCTGCTACTGATGTTCCTCCTGCTGCTGGAGGACCACTGCTGCAGGGCTGGCTGTGGCTGCAATGGAGGTCCCGAAACTGGCCTGGTTTAATATATTGGGTGGCCAAGGCCACCACGCATTCGTGGCCCCTGCTGGCCACCACTTTTCTCACCATGATCCATAATAAACAAAATTAAACTTCAAACAAAAATAACAAGAAAAAATACTAGCAAAATAAGTCAACTAACTAAAACTAAATGCCAAGAAAAACCTTTTTTAAACAAAACAAACCTTTCTAGTTAACAAAAACTGCATGCACTACTCAAAGAACGTAAAAAAGTTTTAAACACAGAAAACACTAAAGAGACAAAGTTTTTAGCAATAAGCCAACCACCACAGTGAAGCTGAGCTGCTAACATCTCTTTCTACAAGAGAAAGTGAAAGTAAAACACTGACTTCCTACCTATTTTATTTATTTATTTATTTAACAGTTTTCGATCAGTCAATCAAGTCTTTATTTAACCAGGCGTTCATCGTGGAGCAGAAGCTCATTTGCAAGATGGACCTGAGTGGAGCATGAACAATGGTATATACAGGTCAACACAGGTATTTACAAGGCAATACCAGGAAACGCCTACTGAGCGGACTACCGCTCGATTCCAGATGCGTTCTGAGGGTTGTTGGGGATAGGATGATACATTTCAAATACAGAGATACAAAATACAGAATATCAAAATTTCACAGATTATATACAAAAGTTATATACAAGAATATAAACAGTGTGTACACAGCAAGCAACAGAAAAATCTGAGTAAATAAGGCAGCGCTTGGTAGAAAGTGCAGTGACAACTAACTGGGTCAGAGCTAAACATTTCGAGTAAGCCACAATTGGAGCAAGCTGGAGAGCTGGGCCATTTCTAGTGTGAGTCCAGGCAGAATGAGCAGTTAATGGAGACTAGCCCTTTAAGGAGGGAAATTAGTTGCCGAGAGGAGGGGGCGTGCCGAATGTCCATGGGCAGGGAACTCCATAGTTTTGGTAGTCAGGCTCTAAAAGCCGACTGGCCAGCTGAGTTCACCGTGTACGAGACTTGAAGGAGCCGGGAGTCGAAATTTCTGAGTGAGTATGTAGGTGGTGTTTGAGCAGTTAGGGTAGAGGCGAGGTAGGAGGGCAATAACTGGGCCCAGAATTTGGCTGCGAGTCTATTACGGTGGAACTGGTGCTGTTGAAGAGCGAGGGGAGGTTAAGGGACCGATAGAAGTCGCAGTGGTGGGTAGAGGTTGGACAGTCCAGCTCGAAACGACAGAAGGAGTAGAAAAGAGAATCCGGTCTAGCCAGGGTGGACTTAGGGGTGGCAATGTATACTATGTCGCTGTAGTCAAAAATAGGGAAGATCATTTTCTGTAATATTTCTTTGTGGGCTGACAGAGGAATGCAGCTACGGTTCCGGTATAATGCGCCCAGCCTGGGGTGCAGTTTTTTGTGGGTTGCTTCGACATTTGTGCAGAAAAGTTGAGGTGCTGGTCCAGCCAGACCCCTAGATATCTGAAGGAGGTGCAAACTTCTAAAGGGGTCCCATCAAGGGTTTTGAAAGTGGGGGAGGCAGGGAGTCGGGAGAGTCTCTGTCTCATGCCGAAGGTTAAGGAGACCATTTTCTTGGCATTGAGAATAAGTTGATTAGCACAAAACCAGAGCTGAACATTGGTGAAATCTTGCTGGAGTCTAGGCACTACTTCCAGGGGGGAGAGGGGCCTGAGGTATACAGTACTGCATCATCTGCGTACATATGAATAAATGTGTGTGGGCAGGCTGATGACAGGTCATTGAGGAAAATGGAGAACAAGACTGGGCCAAGGACAGAGCCTTAGGGGACACCAATGGTGACAGGGAGGGGGTTGGAGGTGGAGGCACCAATTCTGACTGATTGGGACCTGTCTGCCAGGTTTAATTTGGACCAGCTGATGGCCGCACTGGAGAGTCCTGCACTGGAGAGTTACGCTAGGAGAAGGGCATGTGAGACGGTGTCGAAAGCCTTAGCTAGGTCAATGAAAATGGCAGATGTGATGTGACCTTTGTCCATGCCTGTCAGGATGGAGTCATTGAGTCTGAGGAGGGAAGTGACAGTGGAGTGGGATTTCCTAAAGCCCGACTGGTTAGGAGTAAAGTAGGAGGAGGAGTCAAGGAAGGAGGTAAGTTGTGAGAGGACTAGATGTTCCTGGATTTTGGCTAGAATGGGTAGGAGGGAGATTGGAAGGAAGTTTCCTAGGGAGGATAGGTCGTCGCCTTTAGGGATGGGGATGACTGTGGCTAGTGGAATGGCGATTGCTGGGGCAGAAAGGTTGAGCGTTTTGGCATCCAAACTTGAGGTGCATTTACCCTTAGAGGGATTGAGGGCAAGCAGGGCTTTGAGTACTTCAGATGGAGTAACTAGGGAGAAGGAGAAAGCCGGGTGGGGGTTTGAGTGGGTAGGGATGTGGATGTAGGGTGGTGTATAGCAGGCGGTGTGTTAGAGTAGTGAGGGGACACACTGCTAGTGAACACTATGTTGAAAACCATGGCCACTGCATGTGATTCTGATATGGTGGAGCTGCCTACAACTAGGGCAGGGCTGGGGGCTGGGTGGGAGGGAGAAAAGTGATTTGATTGACCTCCAAAACTTAGCTGGATGATTTAGATTGTTTTGGAAGGATGATGTGAAGTAGTGTGCTTTACACTATAGATAAGCCTGGTGCAGGCATTTCTAAGCGTTCGATAATGTAGGTCAGTGTGCATCCTGATGCTTTGTAAGCTTTCCACGCCTGGTCCCCGGCACGGAGGTGGTCCATGAGGTCTGCGGTGATCCAGGGCAGATGAGCTCCCCTTACTCAAGCCTTTTTGAGTGGGGTATAGTGGTCCCAGCGGCAAGAAATTTGGACTTGAAGAAGTCTAGGGTGGAGTCAATTGAGGTGGCCCTGGGGATGTAAGACCATTCCAAGTTTGCTAAGTCATTTAGGAGACCTTCAAGGTTAAGGGATTTATATGACCTGATGAGAAGAGTTCTTGGCAGAGGTGACTTGGCTTTAAATATTTTTCTTACTATGTATATCATGTGGTGATCACTCAGGGAGTCTGGTAGGAGGCCAGAGGCTATTATCCTGTGTGGGTGAGAAGTGAGGGCCCAATCCAGTAGGGAGTGGTTCAGAGTTTTGTGGTTTAGACATGTGGGCTCAGTGATCTGTTGAGATAGATTTAATGTTGCCATATGGTTTCGGAGCTTGGTGCTAGTACTAGACAGCCAGTTCAGGTTAAAGTCACCAAGCATATGGAGCGCCCCTCCTGAAGTAATAGTTTTTAGGGTGTCCAGGTGCACTATGACTGTGTTTAATTGGTAATCTGGGGAACAGCAGGAGCCTGCTATAAATATGGGGATTGAGTGGGGTAAGGAGATTTTTATTAGCAAGGTGTCAGTGGTTTGTGGGAGTGTGGATAGCGAGACCGGAGAGAACTTTACCAGGGATGATATGTAAATGGCTATGCCACCACCTATCTTGGTGCCCAGGCAGTCATGACGAGTGATGGAGTAACCAGGAATAGCTACTTCTGCATCCAGGTTGTGTGGTTTCAGCCAGGTCTCAGTGACAATCAGGATGTCAGGACATAGAGATAATACTATTGGTTGTAGAAAGGACAGTTTTTGTAGGAGGCTGCATATATTTAGGTGGGATATTTTTAGGCCTCTGGGTAGTTGGCCAGTGGGGGAGGGGTTGTGGCTAGTGTGGGTGGCTGGTCCAGGGTTTAGCTCGATGTCTCCTACGAGGAGGAGTAGTAAGGTTAGCACCATTTTTGAATTTGTCAGAAAATATTTCTGCCTATGGTGGGCAGTGGGAGTCTGGGGGGGCTGTGCGAAATAACTCGACACAGGGAGTTTCATCACTGTCAGCCCAGCGTGAAAAGATGGGGGGAGAATGGATGGACCAAGAATTCAGAAACAGTGAGGCCCGAGGGGATACTGTCCAATTATGGAGGAGGAGTCTGGACTTGGGCAAGTGTTTTGTGAAGTGATTTCTGGGTACTAAGCTGTGATTTGGGGAGGAGCGAGGGTGGGAGAGCTATCCCTAAAATAGTTTTATAGGCTATGTGCAGCATGGTGTTGCTAGATGGGGGATTTAGTGCAACAATTAGCTGTAGAGGCCACTAGTGATGAGAACTGATAAGCTGCAAATAGGAAAGTAAGGTGATTGGTTAAAAATGTCACCTGACTCAGCCTATATAGTGAGTTGCTCACCAAGGGTGGTGGTGGGAGTGATGGGGCAGCTGACGCGAAGTGTCAGCAGGGAGATCACAGTCCTCAGAGACACAATGGAGTAACTGCTGCCCTGTGTGCCTCTTCTCGTACCTTCATTTTTTCGGCTCAGGGGGAGGGCGGCTCCATATGCCCTCACGACCACCAGTGGGGCTAACAGCGAGAGAGCTTCCTTTTTTCTTGCTCGGGGGAAGGATGGCTCCGTGAGCCCTCTTGACTACCAGCGTGGCTACCACCAGGGGAGCTTCATTTTTTTGGCTTGGGGGTAGGGCAGCTCTGTATGCCCTCATGACCACCAGTGGGGCTAACAGTGGGAGAGCTTCCTTTTTTCTTGCTCGGGGGAGGGCGGCTCCATGAGCCCTCTCGACCACCAGCGTAGCTACCACCGGGGGAGCTCCCTGAATCATGTGACCTGCAGACCTCCAGAGACAGTCAGGCATGTGATCAGTGGCCTGTTTCTTACCAACTTCATCTTATCAAAATGGAACTTGAAGTGAATTTGAAGTGGACAATGCGAAGTAATGTGAATTTTCAACTTTTTAATGGAAATTTCGCATAGCAATACGCAAATTCCAAGTGGACCACTCCGGGTTCACTACACAGGCAAATTAAAACTTCACTGTATCTCTAGTCACATATAAACATTCAGCAAAATACAATTCAGGGAACTGAAAACCAGGTTGAACAATGTGTGACTGCTTATGCAACCTAAGGTAAGTTGTACTGCAAATTAGTATGCATTAAGCCAATGAATTCCATAGATACCATAAAGCAGGATGAATTGGAAGAATCTTGAAGGCATCAGTTATAAGAAGCAACAATAACAAGAACAACATGGTTACCAGGGGAGAATATGAAGAAGGGGCTGAGGATCATTCATGAGGGGCAGTCAAGAGCACAACAAAAGGAAGAGGGGTGAAAAGGAAGGAATGAGAATGTAGACAGCACCAGAACAAACAGTTTAAATAAAAGACTCACAAAACAATGAAAGAAGCAGGGCAACAAGGAGAACAAGTACAAGGGGGTGAGCCAAAAAGCACACAGAGGGACAGAGCCAAGTGAGCAGCTAGGGCAAGGTTAGTTGTGACTGAGCTGTTTAAATACGTAAGGGGATGGGACTGTCAGTTGCCACTTGAACCATATGTATAGCCATATGATTAAATAGTAAATAAGCAGATGCGAGAGAGAGAGAGAGAGAGAGAGAGAGGCTAAAGCTACAGCACCTTGCTTTGTTCTCAAAGAAGAGTCAGGATGAGCTCAGCTCTGCCTCATTCACTCTCATCAGTGCTTGCTGATGTGGTGGTCTAATCCCAGTCTCGTGTTCTCCTCCCCAATGGCATGTCTACAGTACCAGTTCTCATCCCCCCTGGTGGGCTGGCAGTATAGTCTACAGGTTAGCATAATGAGTTCTGAATGAGCTTGGTACATCCAGCAGACCTGGGTTTGATTCCCACAGCTTCCATTTGCATACTATGTAACTCTGAGCTAGTCACTTAACCACCCCAGTGTTCCTGGTCACCTCTAAAAATAGGCAGTTTTGCCTAGTGGTCCTTACTTGTTTACCGAAGAATTACAAGGAGTTTAGCTTGTTCTGCAAGGATAAAAGGGTTGTCACTTATGCTACTGTTACTACACTTGCCTTCTAAGGATGCACAAGGGTGAAGGACCTGTGTCCTTTTTTGGCTTCTTTGTTGTTGGGGGTTCATATTCAGAATTAAAATAGTAAATAGCCTCAATCCAGAGAAAGTTTAAAGGAGGCCATTTTGTAAGTATGGTATAACCCCATGGAGTGCAATACCTCCCCAACTCCCCACTAGTTTACCCCACCCATGAACCAAAATACTGCAGGGACAGCCCCACAAAGCATGCACTTAATACTGTAACCGAAACAGAACTCAGACAAAGGATTTCAAACAAAAGAATAGCAACTGTATTTATGGAACAAGACCCTAAATGGGAGAAAAGGGGTATTGTAGCAATGTAGTGCTGTATAGGTTCAAGTAGTTAAACACACTATTTGTACAACCCTTGTTTGTACTACCTTCTGCACACTAATCCACCTGGCTTGCGGCCTGTCCCTATCAGCTACACTGGGGCTGCATGGGGCAAGGGCATTAACATACTGATTGGAGGGCTTCACTGTTAGCTTTGAGATGGCAGAGTAGCCTAGCTTTGGAAGAAGGTTTTCAGAAATATACACCCCTTTGTGAACTACATTCAGTGGGAGGTCTACAGGCCTTCTTGGGGAGTCATAACTGAGGTGCATTACAGGCTTTGTGGCTCTTCCAGATTTTCTGGGTGGGGCAGGTACAGGGTCTGTCTTTTCAACATTTGCACTTGGGTTAATCAGTCCCAGCTCATTGCTTATCAATAAGTTAGCTTCTGAAGAAAGGGGTATCTCTGCACTGGCTGTCTGTTCTGAAAAAGGAACTCTTTCATTTTCTTGCTCTGTTTGTTCTGGTTTAGCAGAAATACTGTCATTAACTTGTTCTGAAATTCCAGGTTCATCATGAAAAGGAAATTCCATGGAATTTAAATCACATAACACATTACTGATACTAAAAACATCATCATCTTCATTAATATCATTGTCCATAACACTATCAAAACCATTAGTTGCAATCAGTTCAGAACTATCTGGTGCTGTACATTACCAGTTATGCTCTTGTGGTCAGAATCTACCTCTTGAGGCTCAGTTAGTTCCGTAAAACACAAGGAGTCAGCTATATCAGAAGTCACACTTTGCACCTCACTTTAAGGGGGCACAGGGGCTGTGGAGAAGGCTGGAAGGTTAGGCAGTCCTGAGGGTCCAGCTTCATCTTCCATATTACACAGGGGGTTTCCTTGAAACAACTAAGTTCATAAGATGGATAATAAGTGGTCTCACACTCAGTGTCATCAGAGTCAAACTTGCACTCGATTTCATTGATAGCATGACTGATGGAAGGCCTTGAATCTTTAACAACTGGAGGACAAGTTAACTGTTTCTTTTTAGGTGCAGCTCTGGTTACAGGCCCAGGAGCGGCAGTATCTTGGAGCTCAGAATCGATGATGATTTGCCCAATTGGTAACAAGTGATTTCGGTGCATTGTTTTCACAGCTCGTGGGTCATTCTCTGGACGCACCTTGTAAACTGGCAGCTCTTCCAGCTTGCTGACAACAATGTATGGGGTGTGATACCACCTGTCGGCTATCTTGTATTTTCTGTGTAGTCCTAAATTTCTTAGTAAGACTCGATCTCCAGGTTGCAGTTCTTGGGCCTTGACATGTCTGTCATGCCTTTCTTTGTTTGCTAAGTTTCTTTTGGCTGCCATGGTGTGGGCTATCTGATAGGCATGGTTTAACTGAGCTTTTAGTTTCAGGACATACTGGAGGTAGTTCTCTGCTTTGACTCTATCAGGAGACACTCCAAAACAGATGTCTATGGGCAGCCTCGCTTTTTGACCAAACATCAAGTGATAGGGTGAGAACCCAATTGCATCACTTCTGGTGCAGTTATAGGCATGAGCTAATATGGTTATCTGCTGACTCCATCTTGACTTATCTCTGGGATAAAGTGTGCCCAGCATGTCTAGTAATGTGTGATTGAATCTTTCAGGCTGCGGATCCCCCTGAGGGTGATAAGAGGTAGTTCGAGACTTTCACACCCCCAGAGTGAGAACATCTCTTTAATCAGATGGCTTTCAAAGTCTGTCCCTTGATCAGAGGGAATTCTCTGGGGGGCACCATAATGGACAAAGAACTTTTGTATTAAATTTTTTGTCACAGTGGATGCTTTTTGTTCCTTGGTTGGATAGGCCTGGGCGTAGTGAGTAAAATGATCAGTCACTACCAGCACAATACCAATATTCTTTTGATCTGGTTCTGAACACAAGAAGTCAATACATACAAGCTCCATGGGTGCACTGGTGGAAATGTTAACTAAGGGTGCAGCCCTCAGAGGCTGAGCTTTCCTCTGTAGGGAATGGTTACAAACTCTGATGTGAGTCTTGATGTCAGCTCCCATATTTGGCCAGTAGAAACAAGCACAGGCCAGATGAGTTGTTTGGTCACAACCTAAGTGTCCCATCTGGTCATGGAGGGAAGCTGTAGGCAATACTAGCTTTTGTTTGGCAACTTGACCATGTCTATTGGTAGTCTCTATGTAAAGCAGTTTGTTGTGCAACTTTAACCTGGGCTCCTCTCTGAACAGCAGAGCAATTCTGGGATCTGGAGAATGAAGTTTGGACACATTTCTTCCAGCATGACTGACATCCAACACAGGCTTAATCATAGGATCATGGGATTGGGCCCACTGAATATTGTCAGGAATAAGTTGAGGCAGAGTACTGAGATCCAGTGCTGCAAGATGGCAGTAGACCACAAGAACACTAGTGTCAAGAGAGCCCAGACAGTCCACCAGGCAATCAAAAGTTTCAGAGGATGGGTGCTTACCTTTATCAAACTTCAGACAAAGGGCTTTAACAGATTGTTTGAACATTCTCACCCACTCAGAGTTCGTGTCAGGTCTTCTTGAGAGGGCATCAGTGTCAATATGATTCACACTGAGTCTATACTCTCCTGAATAGTCATAAGTGGATAGGGCTGATAGCCCATGGCGCCCAGTGGCATCCAACTTTGCTGAGGTTTGAACATGGGTAAGGGGGTTGTTGTCAGTTTTTACTAAGATTTTCTCACCGTAAATATACTCGTGAAATTGACCTCTGATGGCCCATTTTAGTGTAAGGAACTCAAGTTTGTGTACTGGGTAGTTCTTTTCAGATGGTGTCAGGCTCCTTTTGGCAAACGCCACGGGCATAACCCTTCCTCATACTCCTGGTACAATACAGCACTAAGTCCCTTTAAGCCGGCATCGGTATGTAAGACATAAGGCTTGGTGGGATCTGCACAAACAAGGATGGGGGCATGGGTTAGTTGGTGAATGAAGTCATAAAAGGCCACCTCACACTCTTGAGTCCACCTTGTCCCGAAAAGTTCATTGGTTCGAAAACAGACTTTCTCTTTCTCTTTAACAGCATTCCTTTTGTATTTTTGGTTTGTTGGTGGGTAACCTTGAGTTAGATTAAGCAAAGGGTGGATGACTTTAGTATAATCTTTCATGAATTGGCGATAGTAGCCACAGAACCTTAAGAATCTTTGCAATTCCTGAAGATTGTTAGGCTGTGGCCAGGTGGTCAAGGCTATTACTTTGCTCGTATCTGTTTGAATTCCTTCAGACGACACAATGTGGCCGACATATTTTACAGATTGCTGGAAGAATTGACTCTTGTCAATAGATAGTTTTAAACCAAAATCCTCCAACTGGTCTAGAACCTTAAACAGACAGATCTCATGCTCCTTAAAGGTCCAGCCAAACACAATAACATCATCCAGGTAGACAAGGCATTCCAATAGATTCATGTCCCCAACAGCACACTCCATCAACCTCTGAAAGGTGGCGAGTGCTCCTGAAATGCCCTGAGGCATACGCAGAAATTCTAAAAACCCAAAGGACATATTAATGCTGTTTTTTCTCTATCTTTGGGGTCCATTGGGATTGGTATAACCCACTCTGGAGGTCTAGCATGGAGAACCACTAGCTCCCATTAAGACAGTCAAGGATATCCTGGATGCGTGGCGTAGTGTATTGGTCAGGTATAGTTCTTTGATTCAGAGTCCAGGAGTCTACACACATCCTTACAGAGCCATTTTTCTTCTGGACTACCACGATAGCACAGGCATACAGACTGTAAGAGTCCTATATAATTCCAGCCACTAGCATCTCCTGGAGGTGGCATTGAAGATCGTCGATGTCTGCTAGTGCCAGGTGGTGAGATCTCTCATGGAAAGGCCTTTCATCGTGAAGTCTAATGTAATGTTCTGCCCCAGTGATGCATCCCACGTCCCATTCCTTCAGAGAAAATACTTTGCTTCATTGGGCCAGTTTCAGGCTGATCCTTGCTCTCCACTCTTCAGGAATGGGGGATTCTCCGAAGTCGAACAGATCAGAAGTTACTTTGTCATCCTCTCCAGTGCACTTCTTGATAGGCAACACAGCAGTATCTGCACAGTACACAGTAGCCAGGGTGCAGCCTTGATTTACTTTGATATCCTAGTCAGACATGTTCTGGACTTACACCACTACCCGCCGAGCGTAGGCATGAGTTCAGGCTGGCAGGATGGGGGCATGGGTTAGTTGGTGAATGATGTCATAAAAGGCATACCAGGGCCAGGGTCTCTACTGGTTCATCCATGCCAGCAACAGCAGTAGGGAAAGATAAACATAGTCATACATAATCCTGGTAAGGGTAGGATTTGTCACTCAACCCCCACACATGAAGTCCTTCAAGGGGTAGGAGCGGGAGATCAGACAAGCATTGGTCGTACCTGTCTTTGAACACAATAGTGTCCTGTAAGCCACTTTCCAACACAGCTCAAGTGGAGATGCCATTAACAGTTACTATTGTTTCCATAGAGGGACCCACCATCTCAGACCAATAGGGAGAGGCTGGTTTGGTGGATTGGCCCACGGCAGTTTTGGAGGAGAAAGACTTTTGTGGTGGGCCTGGCTGTGGCTTTATATTGCTTTGTCGGACCAGGTTGAGTAGCTTGGTAGTGACCCGCTGTAGATCTTCAGGAGCATTGCAAACTCATCAGGTGTGCCCATCTTTGCCGCACTGGGAACAAAACACCTTTCCTCTGGGGTCATCAGGACTGGCCAGGTCTTCACAAGGTTTGTAGTGATCAAGGGGTGGAGCCATACCCTCTTCTTTTGGTTTAGATTCAGGCTCTGCTCCCCCATAGCCACTCCAAGGGACGGATGATCGGGTGGCATAAATGATATCCTTCACCATAGCTCGCAATTTCCTCATCTCATCTACCAGGCTGGGGTCAGCTTGCAGTTCAGCAGCAAGGGCATTGGCCCCCGCACCCACAGGTGGGGTCGCAAAACTAGGCTCAGTCTTGGTGGTGCAAAGGCCAGGATTTTTAATGGGCTCAGCCGCAGCTTGCTGGCTGGCTTTTAGTTCTTTCAATTCTTTTAATAGTTCACTGACTTGTTGTGACTCAGAGTGGTGCTCTTTCTAAATAGGTCTGTCGGGGTTCGGGGCAGTCCTCGCAACCCCTGCATATGGTTCCCAGTCATCTTCACCATTTTCAGCTTCCCGAATTTCCTTCATTAACCAACAGTATTCAGGAGGGTTAGCTTTACGGTCTTGGAATTTTAACTTCAGCATGAGCACACTCGAATAACGGGCAGACTTAAGGATGTGTTCCAGTCTGACATGATTCAGTTCACTAGCTTAGATACCCCCTTTACGATGTGCCCTCTGCAAGGCCTGTTCTACCCTGGTCACAAAAGCAGACAGTCTCTCATTCTTCCACTGTTTAGTAGACTTGAATTTCCACATCAAATCCTCTCCGGATTCAGTACTGCCAAAGACCCCTACTAAAGTACTCAGCTGCAGAGGCCTCTGGGTTAGTGGACTGAAGGAACCGGATGGCATCCAGTGCAGGGCCCCTCAAACTTTCCATAAGTCTCTTGCATTTCTTCACTTCACAACACTGCCACTCTAGTACTGGGGGGGGTGACATAGTCCATCCAGGTTTCCAAGTCATCATCCCCCGCAGTCACAAGAACAGCACCTGAAAACAACCTGAGCCTGTGATAAGAGTCCGGGTGCGCTGACGGTATCACAATGGGGGATGCTACAATGGTGGATGCCCTAGGGGAAGCTGAGGAGGCCAAAGGAGACTGAATGGATATAGTCTCCTCAGAGTCCTCCAAAGACTTCCGTAAGTCCTTATCCATCTGGCCTTCAGTAGCTAAAACTCTCAATAATTTATCTTTAAATTCTTCCACCCTTGAGGACACCCCAGGGGAGGATGGGTCACTGTGTAAGTGAACGATCCTCCACTCCATCAGGAACCCTTCTGGCATGATAGCAGGGGGTACTGTCTCAAGGTCTACAGGGAGGCTACATGAAATGAGGGCCACTAGGGTATGTGCAAACAGGTCTGAGTCCCACCTATGCACTTCAACCTTTCCCAGGCATTTAACCTTCCCCATGGCTTCCTCTATAGTGTCATTAGAAGTCCCCATGGGGATATCTAGTAGCAATAAAGCATTGCGGGGGTCAACCCCTTCGGCCTCACTCCACACCATCATGTGGTGCACCACCAGCTTATGGGGAGAAATTTTCCATTTGGGCATAGTAAGGGCCTCCATTTGAAGTTCCTCTGCCAATTTACACTTGAATGAAATTCTAACTTTTAGCCACTAGGGGGTGCTAATCCCAGTGGTGCCTCCAAGATGTAACCCCTAGATGGTGCTATTCCAAGGGCTACTACCCCTGCCTGTATGGCTATACACAGGTTGAGGGGCCTGGGCTCGCTAACAAGTGCCTATACCCAGAGTGACGGTATTGGGGATGTTTATCTATTCTGCTATAGCCCTCTGGGAAGCTATAACCACCCACCAGCCCTCCTAGTGACCTAGTACCTGATGCAGTAGTAAATTCACAGACAATATAGAACAGTAGTAATATGCACACACCCTTCACACTTACCACCAGGGTTGGACTTGCAGCAATTTCCTAGGAAACCCCTGTAAAATAAGGTTAGCAACACAGATGTACAGTGTCAACACTGTAACCTCACTAATAATTTGCACACTAGTCAGGTTAAATGTAAAAACAGACAATCAGGTTTATTTAGGGGCGGTGCACCCCTTTATGGTGACACCCCGATGGAGAAACAGGAAAAAAGACCATTACGGAGGCATTCGCGGTAATGGTCCTTTTTCCTTGTTTTGCTTTCCCCCAGTGTTCTGCCCCCTCCCCAGACCAACCTAGATTTGGAGTTGGAATCTTAAAGTCTGGGGGGTTTGGTGGGCACAGCCCACCACAGAAAACAACCACAGAGCAGGAGGCACAATACCTGAGTCGGTATTGTGCCATCGCTGTATGGGGAGGTCGGCATTGTCACTGCCGACGTAACTTGGTGCTTCCATTTAGCTGTAGTGAACAAGGATGAGGGCGTGAATCTAAGCAAATGATTAGCAATCTGATCTGATCAAGGTTTTGCATACACTTCTTTTCTAGTCCCAAATAATAGTCACACAACACTGGGTACCCAGGATGGAACTATTTGGCTAGCCATAGAAGTTGCCTGGGAGTGGCAGGCGTTGCAGCTGATGTTTGGGCCCTTGGTGAAAAGAAAGGCAGTTGACATGCAAAACACTCAGATCATTTGTACTCCGAGCTGGTTGTCTCAATCCTTTGTAAACCCAAGAAATTGAAACAATTAGATGGTACCACAGATGATTTAAACACTCGTTGTGGGGAGCCACCCTGATTGCACTCACGCTACCAGGAGTCTGCTGCAAGGCAGGCAATATGAAGACCTCGTGGTATAGACAGATGAACATGAGGAAACAGGGCTGACATGACACACCTCCTCTTCACGGCCTTTCCTTCAGGTGGCCACAACCTGTGTGTTGTTGATGCACAGGGGTTGGATCCCCGAGTTGGTCTCTTGCAGAAATAGTCTCTGGTGCAGAAGTAGTGGTCTAGGCTGAATTGGCAAGGACCAGACCGGATGAGCAGACTGTCAAAGTTCATAATCTTCTGCTGGTGAAGCCTCCAGCTGGTGTAATAGGTTGTGTTGTGGGCAAATAGGTTTTGACCCACGTAACACATTCAGAACATTTAATATAAACAACTATCTCGGGATACAGTTCGGATATAGTCCAGTTGCAATTTAACAGTTTTACTGAGCAAACCTTCCAATGAGAGTATGTCTCACACACAAGCTGGGCCATTCACTTCAGGAGCAAGTCTTTGGTCCAGATCACAAGTAGCACTAATAAACTTCTTTTCTTCTGCTGCAGTTCCAAGCTGGAATTGGACAAGTCCGACTTCTGCTATAGGCAGTCTTAATGCATGAGAAAGTTGGCAAGGAGGCAAGTTGGGCCTCTTCCCGCTGATTCCCCTATGCTCCTTCTGGGAGCAGCTGCTCGAACCACCAACTCTAACTGATCCACTGTCTCTTGGCATACCAGCATTTCCCTTGTAAATCCAGGGGTTCAGTTGGCTGAAGGAGTTGTCAGTCACAGTTAGGGTTCCCCCTCCAGGCCAATTTGGTGCCAACTGAAAAACTACAAAACTACAGATTTTCCTTCCCAGAGAACACTGGGGGTTTGGATCCATTTTAGACCCGGACCTAACATGGTGGCTCCCATCCAAATGAACGAGCTGCAAATAAAGCAGGTTAGACAAACTTTTCTATCTCTAATATAACAGTGTACAAACAGTAAATAAGCACAGTTCCTACATAGGCTCCCTCTGTGCATGTAGTGACTGGAGAGTGGAGCAAAACAGAGCATTGTCTGGCTGGCCACAAGTCCTAAATCCCTCGGACCCAGCACAGACCATTTACTTAATGCAGGTCAGCTATTCTCTTAAAGGGACAGGCATGGAGGCTTAACATGGCACTGTCATGTAAATGAACATAACTTCTTAAGGCAGGACACCAGCCTGACAGTGGGCATTGAGGAGCCCAAGAAGACATAAGGTAAACCCCAAATTTGTGTATGGGTTACACTGACACAATCAGCAAACACACAGTTCTGTCTCTGTACTTGACTTGTTATAGAACTCTCAAAGTCACCTCCTGAACAATGGCAGAAGAAGACCCAGGCAGGCTGCCCTCAGAGGTTTTGGCCAGCAGCACAAGCCAGCCTCACACTGCATGAGCCCACTGAGTTATTCTGGAACTGCTCTCAAATTTTTCCTGGGCAAAGGCAGCATCTGATTGGTGTAAAGGGGTGTCAATCAACAAAATTAGTATGCAGAATGTTTACTTGATGACCTTTTAGTTTATTGAAAGGTTGCCAAGCAGCGCACAGTCATTGTTCTAGCATGCTCCTTTGGTCACAAGCTGAGATTCTGATCTCTGATTGACTTTTGGTGAGGTCATGGGTGAGCACAATAGTGTCTCCTATGCTGACAAGGACCATTGTGCCCAACAAAGTCTTTTATTTAGGCATCTACCCTGATTTAACTTATGCTGACCCCAGGTTTGATAGGGACTCCTGTGCCCAACTATCTTGTGTAACTTCCAAGCCTATCAGGGGGTTTTCCTTCCTAGTTGGGAGCTCCATTGTGCTCACTCCCCCACCAAAGGAGGGTTACTAGTGGGGTGCCACAGGGTACAGTATTAGGACCGGTTCTCTTCAATGTCTTTGTAAGCAACATTGCAGAGGGACTGGAAGGAAAGGTATGTCTCTTTGCAGATGACACAAAGATCTGCAACAGAGTTGATGCACAAGGTGGGGTGGAAAGGATGAGAAGGGACTTGGCAAGGTTAGAGGAATGGTCAAATGTATGGCAGTTTAGATTTAATGCTAAGAAGAGCAAGATAATGCACCTGGGAAACAAAAACTCAGGGGAAGAGTACACAATGGGGAGGTGAGGTATTAGCAACAACAACAATGGAAAGGAACCTGGGGGTAGTCATATCAGATGACTTAAAGGTGGGCAAGCAATGTGAGAGGGCATTAAGGAGGGCTGGGGGGGATACTGGGATGCATAGGGAGAGGCATCACCAGTAGAAAACAGGAAGTTATCATCCCTCTGTACAGACAGCTGGTGAGACCCCATCTGGAGTACTGTGTGCAGTTCTGGAGACCCAGTCTCCGCAAGGACATAGACAAGATGGAAGCTGTCCAGAGGAGGGCAACTAAAATGGTGCAGGGTCTGCACCGGAAGACATATGAAGACAGACTTAAGGTGCTTAATATGTATATCCTTGAGGAAAGAAAGGAGGGAGAGGGGGGACATGATAGAAATGTTCAAGTACCTCAAGGGAATCAACAAGGTCCAAGAGGGTAGCATCTTTCAAAAACAGAAGTGTGCAAGAACAAGGTGGTACAATTTGAATATAGAGGGGGGGGTGGCTCAGAGGTAATTTAAGGAAGTATTTTTTCACAGAGAGGGTTGTGGATGTGTGGAACGGCCTTCCGGAGGAGGTTGTGGAGTGAAAAACAGTGGTGGAATTCAAGCATGCATGGGACAGTCATAAAGCAATTCTAGGGGGTGGGGGTAGGAAGAAGTAGGCTGCTGGTTAACTAGGATCTGCAGCTTATACAGTAGGTAGGGAAATGAGCAGACTGGGTGGGCCATGCAGTTCTTATCTGCTGTCAAATTCTATGTTTCTAGTCCGATCATAGTGTGGCCACCTGGACAGAGCATCTGCATCTATATTTGTCTTGCCACTTCTGTATTCCAACATATAATCATATGTGGACAATGCAAATAGCCATTTGTCCCTGGTAGAGTCCAGCTTGGCTGTGGTTTTGACGTATGTCAGGGGGTTGTTATCTGTCTGGACAGTAAAAGGAACACTGTACAAATAATCATGGAACTTCTCTGGCACTGCCCATTTCAATGCCAGAAATTCTAGTTTGCATACCTGATAATTTTTTTCAGATGGAGACAAGCTATGGCTTGTGAAGGCCACCGGCTGTAGTCCTTCTGGGTGTTCCTGATACAGCACCACTCCCAACCCATTCAAGCTAAAATGGAGGATGTAGGGCTTGTTGGGGTCCACAAATGCCAGGATAGGTGCTTCACACAGTTTCTTGATAATCTTATAAAAAGCATCTTTGCACTCTGGGTTCCACCTGTCTCCAAAGGGCTCATACCCTTGAGGTACTCCTTCTGTGGGCCCTCTCTCCAGAACTGGCTTTTCTTTCTCTGGTTGGTAGGTGGGTGACTCTGAGTCATTTAATGGCTGCTCTACCATTGAGTAGTCCTTTACAAACCAATGGTAATACCCACAGAAACCGAGGAATGACTTAAGAGTCTTTAAGTTATGTGGCCTGGGCCAGGTGGTGAGAGCTTCAACCTTGGCAGGGTCAGTTTGCACTCTGCTGGCAAAGACAATGTGCCCCACATATTTCACAGAAGGCGGGCAGAACTGACACATCTATGAAGACCTTTAAACTGAACTCCTCCTGCCTGTCCAGTACCTTCATTTAGCTAGTGCTCGTGTTCTTCTAGAGTGCTGCCAAAAATTATAAGATCATCCAAATAGATGATCACCTCCATCAGATACATTTCCCATACTGCCTTTTCCATTAATCTCTGGAACATGGCAGGTGTTCTAGAGATCTCTTGGGGCATTTGTTAAAACCAGTAAAACCCAAGGGGGCAGATGAAGACAGTTTTTTCCTTATCATCTTCCACCATGGGGATCTGGTAATACCTGCTTCTAAGATCCAGCAGGGAGACCCACGTACTCCCTGACAGACTGGCCAGAGCATCTTCCACCTGAGGCATCATGTATTGGTCAGGAATGGTTTTCTTATTCAATGTACGATAATCTATACACATCCTTACTGCACCATTCTTGTTCTGTGCCACAGCGTTGGTGGAGGCATGGAGCACTGAGATTCCTTAATGATACTTCCTGCCAGTAGATCCTGCAGGTCCTGCTGGACATCTTTGATGTCTCCTGGTGCCAATCTTTAGGACCTCTCTCAGAAGGGTGGGGAGTCATCTCTTAAACAAATGTGATGTTCTTCCCCTCCAACACACCCTACATCCCATTCATGGAGCAAAAACAAGTTGCACCTCTTTGCCAGCATCTGGCTCAGGCTCTTTCTATAGCTGTCAGGGATGGAGAGTCCCCAAAGTCAAAAATGTCTGAATCTATCTCTGCGTCGGTAGTTCTCCATGGGTCCTCTTCGGTGACACTATCTGGTTTGAAGATATGTGCTACTACTCAGCCCTTTCAAATGATTACCAGCTTTTTGGACTCATTTTTTACTCTCACCATTACACACCTGGCCAGGGGGGTCTCAGGGGGTAGCACTACAGCTCCATGCACCATTAACCCCTCTGTCAAACTATCCTCTAGCTGGGGCATCAATGATAAAGGCAGGATCTTCAGGTGACTGGACAAATTCTGCAATACCTGCCATTCTACACTACAACTTAGGTGGTAGGATTAGCTCTCAGCTTTCCACCCTCTGAATCACACCAATGGGCTCAACCACAAATTTGGATTCTGGTTCTGTGGAATTTAAGGACAGGCTGACTCTCTTCACCACAGTTTGGATGGAGAGGTTTAACAGGTTGTCCACTCCGCTTCTCTCCTGACAAAGTTTGGCCAGCCTGCCAAACATACTGGCATTTGTTCCAATCAAGACAGGTGTATTAGTCATTCCATTGGCAGATCAGAGCCATGTCTTCAATCTTGGGTGGTTCATTGGGACCCTTTGAGATGAAGGCAATCCATACTATGCAGTAACCATTGCAAGGGCAACTTGTGGCACCTATCCCCCACACCAATAAACATGACAGAGGTAGGAGTGGCAGGTGCTTACAGTGGCGGTCACAGAAAGTTCTGTGGATAATAGTGACTTGTGACCCACTGTCCAAGAGGGTGAAGCACCGTATCCCCTCACTTCAAACTTCCACATTGGCACGGGGTCCAATTAGGCCTGGTGGCACCTTACTCCCGGGTGAGAACTTTGGTTCCATCCATTTGGTAGAGCCTTCCAAATTTGGAGGCCCAGGTTGCTCCCTAACTGGGCTCCCCTGTAGTTTCCCTGCTACATGTGTAGCCTTTTCTCCTCCACCAATTGAGGATTCATAGGAAGGACAAACCCATAGGTCTCTAGGGGGGTTCCAACTATCTTGTTTAACTCCATTAACTGTGTATACACTTCCTTCAGTGTGACAGCCTCTGCAGCTCAGGCCCCAGGATCCGAGGGTGGTGCTGCCACTTTGCCACTCACAGGCATGCTGGATACTACCGACTCAGGCTCCCCAGGTGTGATGCCAGATTTGCTCATTTGTTGCACTATGTTTTTCAATTCTTGAACCAAACTCTGAAGCTCTGTGGTTTCTCGGGAATCCCCACCATCTGACACTTGGATACTGGCAGAGGCAGCAGATTATGGCTCCCATTGTTCATCTCGCTTTTCAGCTGCTCTAATCTCCCACAGTAGGGCACTGTGGGAGGGAGGGTCAGTCAGTCTTTCTCTTGAGCACAACTTTAGCAACAACTCTGAGAAACAGACAGCTTTCAACACCTGCTCATGACATACTTTATTCAGGTCTTTAGAATCTATTCCTCCCTTCCTATGCACTTTTTGCAATGCCCTCTCCAGTCTAAGGTGGTAAGCCAAGAGGGGCTTCCCCTGTCGCTGCTTGTTGGTCTTGAATTTCCAGTACAGATTATCACAGGACTCTGTACTCCCAAATGCACTACCCAAAGCAGCAAAGTACCCTTTCACTTTGGCCTCTGGATCTGTGGCCCTTAATGACCAGATAGCATCCAAAGCAGGCTCTTTTAAACTCTCCACCAACCTTTTTCATTTCTCAGTCTCAGAACATTGCCATTCCTGGTGCATAGGGGCAGCATAGATTATCCATATTTTGTTATCAGCTTCTTCAGTTGGTGTGGGGAATATGCCAGAGAAAATCCTCAACCACCTGTAGTAATCAGAACTAGCAGGTCAGGTCAGCCCAGAGTCAGTGAGGATTGCCCCAAGTGGCAACAGGGGCTACACATCCTCAAAAGTCTTTCCTTCTGCAGCCAAGAGACACTTAATCTTTTCCAGTAAATCTGACTCAGGGGCCTGGCGAGGGGAGGTGAACAGGTTGTGGTCTACTCCACTTGCCAAACAGACTCCAAGTGCCTTCTACCCCTTCGGCTGTGAGGGTCATAGGTAGCTTGTCTGTGTGCACATCTTTGTCAATCCCTACCAAAGTGGTAATACTCTTGGCAATGCTGTCATATCTTAGGCCATGAATTTTCAGCTTCCCAATGTTTGCTACAGTCTTTAGGTGCTTCTAAAATGGCCTTTCTGTCTGTGCATTCGGGGATCCCTTTCACCAGAATGGCTGTCTCTGTGGCCAGGCACTCTCCTCTGCACCAGTCAAGCAATTCCTTTTGCTCCATATTGACTTTTCAAAACTTTGCTTTGCTGGTGGGGGTACCAACATTTTCAGAAATGCACTCTTGGGGGTGCCCACTAGGGAGGCAGCAAATCCCAGTGGTGCCTCCACTTGTTACAGCCCCTTGGCTCACCTTGGCTTTTAAACGGGCCCTCGGGTCTAACCTGAACACATCTCTGAGGGGCTCAGACCAGGTTCAGGAGTAAAGAAAAGAAGTGGCACAGTGCCTCCACCTAGGGTAATAGCAGGGAATACCTGTGAACAGATAGCAGGTTACCACCCACAAGGAAAATATACAGTAGCTACCCCCAAAGACCATCCCCACACAATAACAAGTTCCCCTACTTGCAATGATTCACAGTACCAGAATATAACATTAACAATTAACAGTATTTATTTTGAGGGAGGGGGGAGGGAGAAAGATAGCACAACAACATTAACAACTAACTGGCACAATTCTCACTCCAGACAATACCAAACACTCACCTGCAGGTGCACAAGGCTTTCCTTGGAGCTGCCCAGAAAGTTCACACAGTCTATTTGGTGGGTACCTCACTTCAGTGATGACATAGACACAGGGATCTCTTGTTGGTGCCTGACACTTTCAAACACAACTTTGCTTTAACTTAAGGTCTGGGCACAGCTTCAAGGATGGTCCTGCCCAAGACCCACCCCCAACCTTTTCCTAGCTAGCTAGCTAATAAAACCCCTCTGAGCCACAGCCCAGAGGTACTTACAGTTCTGTAAATCAAACACAGAGTTCCAACAGGCTGGATTCTGACAGTCATGATACCATGCAGGTATCACTGGTAGTGCACCAAAGCTGCAGTGGGCTGACTTGCAGAGGATGAAGAGAGCTGGTCTTCATATTGCCAACTTGGTTTTTGAGGTCTTTGTAGACAGTGTTCACCAGACAGGCTTCTCATTGCCTTCTTCACTGAGTCTCCCTCCATTGGTCTGAGGTCAGGGCAGGCCGGGTCCCCATACATGAAGCTTGGCACACCCTCTCAAACAGTAGGGCAACTGAGTTTTGACTCATTCTCTGGCCCCAGCACTCCCACTTCAGTCTCTCGATTCACAGTAGTGGCTGGGTTTTCGGTCTCTAACCACAGCACACACAGTTCTAGGCTTGCAGCAAATTGCCATTCTCACACTGTCTCTCTGGTCTGCAGCAGCTCATAATCCCAAAACAATGTGTACCCCACCAAGGGGTTCACTACTTACTCACACTGGACTTGCTCAAGTCAACAGGACTCACTGGCAGGCTGCAGACTTTCTCCTAGCCACCAAAATCTCTCTCACTTTCTGTACTGCTAGGCTACATACTCTCACTTCTCTCTCTCCTCAGAGGAAATAATTCCAGGCTCTCCCATGTGATGCTCAAACACAGGCTTTCCAGGCACTCGATGCTGGTCTCAGGGTGGGGCCATTCTAGCCATTGGGTCTGGAGTGCAGGTATTGGGCTGAGTAGCCCTCCAGCAATCTCTTCTGCACCTCCCCTCTCCACAATTCAAAACCTGAATCCCCTTTTAGTGGGTTGGCAGCAGTACTTCTCAGTTTTGTAGAGTCCCACTTTCATTGACTGCAACCTGCCTGGCCAAATTCAATACCCCTTGAACCTATCACAGCAGCCCCCTGTGCTTTGTAGTCCTGTGGGAGTGGGCATCTTTGTGTATATGCAGTCTAAACATTCCCTCCCTTGTAGTTTACTCATTATGCCTTTGCCAGGGCAGAAAATATCCCCCCAATGCCTGGAGGCATTCCAATGATGATTCCTGGCTCCACTGCCTACCCTGAAGCCAGGGATGAAATTATAATGTGACCACAGCCAAACATCTGAAACAGAGCATGGCTCCTTTAAAATCTGCTCCCCTGATAGCAGCACATGAGCAGTAAGGTGCAGGGTGCCATCTTGATTTTTTACTTTCAGTCTGTGGCATCCTGCAACTCCCAGGACCATTTCCTTGTTTCAATTCTCACCCAGAGGCACTTAAACAACATTTGGCGCTTAATCCCCATCTGCACATGGGGCCAAGACACTGGGAAAATTGGTGTCCACAGCCACGAAGCTAATAGAAGTGCCAGGTCAGAAGCCACCCCCTGGAGCCACTAGGGGGGGCCTCAGCAGAAAAGTGGAGCAGTAGCCACAAGGTAAGCCCCAGTGTGGGGGGGGTACAAATGTAAATACAAAAAATTTGATTTTTCCAGACTCAGATCTCCTGTTTTTGGAAACATCTGAACACAAAAAGCATATTTATGCTGGCCCATTGGCACAGCAGTTGGATTTTCACTTGCGACGCCAGCATCCTGGGTTTGGGAATGGATTTGGGGTGCTGGAGGGCTGGCTGGGTAGAGAAGGCTAGAATGTCCAGAGACTGCTCACCTTCTCTCAGGGGAAGGGTGAATTGGGGACTCGGTGCTTGCCAACTCCTGGAGGAGGATGGGGGTATGCAACACGCTGGTGTCCCACTGACTAAGGGGGGCATGGGGAACATCAGCTTATGCCTTGACGTTGTAGCAAACCAGACCCCTGGGGAGCAAAGCATAAAAAGTGCTCCATGGCTGACTGGATGAAGGTTGGTGGCTCCCGTTGCCACCGAGTCCCCTGTGCGGTCCAGATCCACCTCAGCAGCACCCAGGCCAAGTAGCATGTGCTGGCCAGCCCCTACTGGTGCCTATCTCCTTCTGAGGAGTGGGACCCACCCAGTGAAGGGTTACATCCGGGTTACCCGGGGGGGCTGAAAATATGAGGTGGTGATGACTGGCATTGGGGCAGAGGTGAAGGTGGGGACCTAGGCAGCCTGAAGGAGTGGCCGACCTGGAGTAAGGGAAGGTGGGGAAAAAAAGCATATTTTTTAGTATTTAGAACCCTTAATACCTAGAAACTCATTACTGTACTATGTCTAAATTAGATCTTGAACCCTTGGGCTCTAAAAGAGTTCTAATCTAGTTAGAGCTGGCCTTGCTGGTGAAGGCACCTAGCTTCACCTGAGCTCTTTTCTTCTAGGTTGCTTCAAAGGACAGAGCAAAGAACCTAACCAGAGCAAGAAAAAGATGTAATACTAGATTTTCTGGCAAAGGCACCTAGTTTTACCTGAGCTCTTTTCTTCTAGGTTGTTTGAAAGGATAGAGCAAAGAATCTTACCAGAGCGAGGAAAAGGATTAAGGCTTCTTTTGGCTAGGCACATTTACTGTGTGCTATTATTTTCTTTTGTACTCACAGGGATCTTTACTGCTTGTTGCTAATATTGTATTGCTTTATTTTTCTCTGATGCAAATTGTTGTTGCCGGGTATACCTTCTGCTGCATTATTACAGAGTATGCCAACAGGTGTGTGCTTACAAATTGCTGCTGTAATCTTCTAATTCAAATTGTCTTTTGCAAGGTATATCTTCTATTACTGCTTTATTTTCTCTGTAGCAAAGCGTTTCTTACAGGGTATGTCTTTTGTGAAATTATTACAGGTGTGCTTTACAGGTTTTACAGTTTTATCTATCATTAGGATAAGCATTCAGGGCTACTGCATTTGTTGCTGGCTGATTGCCTCTGCTCTTACCTCCTTGTTTCTTTTGTCCATGGTTTTTTTTCAGCAGGGGAAGGGCCCAGCCACCCACCTCCATCCCCAACCATACCACTCTGCACTCCTTTTATAGGGTAGCACAGTCAAGACATTGCCTGTAGCAAAACAGGAAGGGGAGGATAAGAGGGGTATCCACACAGTGAACTCATTTACAGGGGCACAAGTAATTTAACTTGGTATAACAAGTTATACAAAAACAAACAAACAAAACACAAAATCAAACTTTTGCTTTCATTTTCCTCCTTCTAATTACTATGACCAGGTTATAAACCCAGCAACTTATCTGGAATGGATATTATTAACTGCAGGTACTGCATGACACTTTTCAAAAGGGCAGCTTTACAGGATTTAGGACACTGTCCTACACGCTGGGCCATTGGAGATCTTAGGGCTCAGCTCCAGGCAGCATGGGCAGAGATTGTGCACCTCAAATTGCATATTCAGTAGGAAATATAAGAACCACCCACCATTTCCCCAACATCCAACAGAAGCACCTCGACCACAGAGAGCAGTTATCCAGGAGGCTGGCAGGTGGTTAGGAGGGACAAATCGGGTGCTCCATCACTCAGTGCTCTCCAAAATATCACCTTCACAAACCATATAAAAACTACAAACAGATATGTGCCTCTATCTCAGAAATCAAACAAAGATGCAGAGGACACTGCAGAGCAGGACACTGTAGCACAGGAGCTAGCACAACAAAACTCACCCAAAACAGGAACCAAAACAAAAAAAGCAAAAAGGAAATCCAAAAAACTTCTGATCATAGCAGACTCCATGATTCAGGGAGTTGATACCAATCTCCAGCCAGCAGTAATGGTCAGATGTCTCCCAGGCACATTAGCGTGGAGAGACGCTGACCGCATTGCTAAAATTGTACAGGAAGCAGGAGAAAACATTGACATCCTGGTACACATAGGGACTAACAATCTCACCAGCCAGACAGTTGTGGAGACCAAGGAACACCTGACCAAGCTGGGTGACAAACTATCATCCATTTCATCAGGCATCTCATTCTCTGAGATCCTGCCAGTCTAGGAGAGGGGGGCAGGTGGATGGAAGATCAAAGAAGAGGAGATAGGGGAGCTAAACATGTGGTTCAAGGGCTGGTGCCAGGAAAAAGGACACAAATTTGTAGGGAACTGGCAACAGTTTTGAGAGCAAAAGTTCTTTAAATTCAATGGCCTGCATCTGACTAAGGAGGGAGTCAGTGCACTGGGGCAGAAGTTTGACATCTTTGCAGAATATTTAAACTAGCAAATAAGGAGAGGGGTGCAGTACCCGATATGTCAAATGGGAAGAACACCCCTCGCCCCCTAAGCTAGTGGTCAAACAGGAGTTCGGCATGTTTGTAGTTCATTCGCATCACCAGGTAAGGAAAAAGGTCTGGCTACCCATACGATGCACAGAGGAAATGCCAGACCTTGCCCAACAACTAACACACTGAAATTTGGCCAATGGAAAATCAGGTATACAAATGCTTGCAGTCTGGGAAACAAGATCCCAGACCTGCAGGCATTAATGACAGAGGCTAAACTAGGCATAGTATCCATTAGCAAGACATGGTTTACCAGTAACCACACTTGGGAGAATTTGGTACCTGGCTATGTACTGTTCAGAAGAGACTGAGGTGCAAAAAGTGGCTCTTTATGTCAATGAAAATATGAAAGCTACAGAAATTCAGAATACACATAAGGAGCCAGAAGAACTGTGGGTCACCCTGGAAACAGGAAATGGGACAGCCATATGAACTGGGGTTGTCTACAGGCCTCCAGACCAGGGGGAGGACATAGACACATTACTGTTAGAAGATATACAAAACATGACAGCTAAAGGGGAGGTTCTGGTAATGGGAGACTTCAACATGCCAGATACAGACTGGTCAATACCAGCAGGAACATCTGCCAGAACTAGACACATAGTGGATTCCCTGCAGGGGGAGGGCCTCAAACAACTGGTATAACAACCCACAAGAGGCAGGGCTATCCTAGATCTAGTACTGATTAACAGGAAAAGGATCACAGATCTCCAGGTAGAAGGTCAGCTGGGGGCCAGTGACCATCACTTGGTATGGTTCAATTTGGCCACTAGAACTAAATTATCCCATTCCAAGGCAAAAATAAGGGACTTCAGAGGTGCTGACTTTGATAAGATGGCCAACAGAGTTAAGCTAGCACTGGCAAAAAGAAATATAGGTGAGGGGGGTACAGGCAAAGTGGGCAATCATTAAGGATGCAATACTTGAAGCAACATCCCATTGTGTTAGAGAGAAAAGGAAGTGCAAAAGAAGAACGAAACCACTTTGGTTCTCAATAACAGTGGCAGAAAAGGTCAGATCCAAAAAGCTGACCTTCAGGAAATATAGCAGAACGCAGCAGGATGACGACTGGGAGGCATACCAAACTTCCCTAAGAGAAGCAGGGAAGGCAGTAAGGCAGGCAAAGGCCCAAACCGAGGAAACACTAGCATGAACAGTAAAAGAAGGTGACAAGACTTTCTATAGATACATTAGTGAAAGGAGAATGTCTAGAGGGGGTATTGTTAAGATCAAAGGGGATAAGGGGGTGTGAGAGGAGGAGGACCATGTAAAAGCATCTATCCTAAATAGATACTTCTGTTCAGTATTTACTGAAGAGAAGGTAGGGCAGAGCCCACAGCTCAGCACCATGAACATAGGTGGGAGGGAGGCATGCACTAGTCCCTTCACAAAAGAAAGGATCCTACAAGAGCTCGCTAAGCTCAGGGTGGACAAGGCAATGGGACCTGATGGCATACATCCCAGGGTACTAAAGGAGGTAAGGGTAGAACTAGCAGAGCCATTATCAGAACTGTTCAGTGAGACTCTGAGCCCAGGAGAAGACTGGAGAAGGGCTCATGTGATCCCACTCCACAGGAGTGGTAGCAGGGAGGAGGCACTGAACTACAGACCAGCCAATCTTACCTAAGTAGTGGGCAAGAATATGGAGGCACTCCTTAAGGAAAGGATAGTGCAACACCTGGAATCCATAAGAGCACATGATCCAAGACAGTATGGATTTACAACAGGAAGGTCCTGTCAAACTAATCTCATAGATGTCTTTGACTTGATAACCAGAGTGATGGACCAAGGGGGAGCAATTGATGTCGCCTACCTTGACTTCAGCAAAGCTTTCGATACTGTTCCACATAGAAGATTGATTAATAAGCTGGGTAGGCTCGGGGTGGGTCAGAAGTTGGTCAATTGGGTGGCAAACTGGTTGATGGGCAGAAAACAGAGAGTGGTGGTAAACAGGATACAGTCAGAAGAGATGCAAGTCCCAATTGGGGTACCTCAGGGATCAGTCCTGGGGCCAGTCCTCTTCAATATCTTCATCAGTGACATTGCAGACAGACTGGAGGGTAAGGTTTGTCTGTTTGCAGATGACACCAAGATCTGCAACAGAGTAGATGATCCAGATGGGGTGGGCAGAATGAGAAGAGATCTGGATAAATGAGTATAATGGTCGGAAGAGTGGCAACTGGGGTTTAACGCAAAGAAGTGCAAGATCATGCACATAGGGAGAGAAACCCTGAAGCCACCTATAGGCTGGGAGAGAACTTGCTGGCAGTCACAAGGGAAGAAAGAGACTTGGGCATCATCATCACAGATGACCTGAAATCATCCAAGCAGACCACTAAAGCAGTAGGTAAGGCTAGGGGAATGTTGGGGTGTATTAGTAGGGGTACCTCAAGTTGTAAGAGGGAGATAATAATCCCTGTTTACAAGACACTGGTTAGGCCCCATCTGGAGCACTGCATGCAGTACTGAAGGCCACACCTTCACAAGGACATTAAATAAATGGACGCAGTCCAGAGAAGGGCAACCAAAATGGTGCAGGGACTGCATCAGAAAACATATGAGGACAGATTAACAGAGCTCAATATGTATACCCTACAGCAAAGGAGGGAGAGAGGTGATATAATAGAAACATGCAAACACCTTAAGGGCATTAACAAGGTGAAAGAGTCTAACATGTTTCAATATAAGAAAAATAGCGCGACGAGAGGACACAGCATGAGATTAGAGGGAGGCCGATTAAGGGGTAATGTGAGGAAGTTCTTTTTCACAGAAAGGGTGGTGGATGCATGGAACGGCCTACCTCAGGAAGTGGTGGATATGAATACAGTGCAGGGCTTCAAACAGGTATGGGATAGGCATAAGGGAGCAATACAGATGAGTATGAATAGATAGGCCATTGACAGAGCAAAAGCTGATGGCGCATTTATAAGGTAGAACAAGCATTTGTCAATGCCGAATGTTCGCTTGCAAGTATTTGCATTGGTGTTTGGCATTTGTGCAGGCCCCCCCCCAGTTGTATCCATGTCCCTTTAGCATCCATATCCCAAAAGAGTACCTCTCTGCAACTCCTCTTGCATCTGATCAACATTTCACCCTCATACCCTAACGCCCTGGGCATGCCCAAGGGTACGAGGCTGTGTGGAAACTGCGCAACCCGCGCTTGTAACACAGTCATTCAGTGGAATTATTTCACCAAATTTTCAACATAGGCATTTTGTCACCTCTGGTCATGAACACTGTCACTACGATTTTCTTACTGTGTACCGAACACTGATTTCCCACAGCGACCACGCTATTCTGCGTCGGAAGTGCGAAAACACTTTTCAGCCAGGATGTGAAAAATGACAGTTGTACTGTTCATAAGGAGGTGTGGGAAAATGCAAATTTTGAAAATCTGGAGTGAAAATATGACAAATTCGTGAAGTTATGAGTGTGCGTGGAAACTGTGCAACGCACGCTTGTAAAACAGTCATTTTTTTGAATTTTTGCACTGAGTTTTCAAAATAGGCATTTTAGGATGTCTGCTCATGAACAGTGTCACTGTGATTTTCTTACTCTGTACTGAACAAGATTTCCCACAGCTGCAGCACTATTGTATGCCGTAAGTGCGAAAACACATTTCAGCCAGGATGTGAAAAATGACAGCTGTACTGGTCATAAGGAAATGTGGGAAAATGGCAATGTTGAAAATCTGGAGTGGAAATATTACACATTCACAGACTTACAAAGTGTGCATAGAAGCTGCACAATGCATGCTTGTAACAGCCATTTTATAGACTTTTGCCACCAAATTTTCAACATAGGCATTTTAGGACCTCTGCTCATGAACAGTGTCACTGTGATTATCTTATTCTATAGCAAACACTGATTTCCAGCAGCAACCACGCTATTTTGCACCAGAAGCATGAAAACACATTTCGGCCAGAATGTGAAAAATGACAGGAGGTGTGGAAATATACCTATGTTGAAAATCTGGAGTGAAAATATTACAAATTCGTGAACTTACAAGTATGCATGGAAACTGCAACACACGCTTGTAACAGAGTCATTTTAAGGAATTTTTTCACCAAGTTTGCAACATAGGCTTTTGAGAGCCCACCTCATGAACACTGACACTGTTGTTTTGTCATCGGTCCCGAAAGGTGATTCCGCGCAGTGACCGCAAAATCACCTTTCGGGACCGAATAATGCCATGACAGTGATTGAATTCATGAGAAGGGGTGTCAGGAGCCCTATGTTGAAAATTTGGTGCCAAAAGTAAAAAAAAAATGGCTGAGATATCCACCTAAGTTGGAAAAACCCTATTTATGCCATTATATGGCTTACCGGCATTTCCTCAGTTCGCGGTCGGCTTTGAAGAGTGCAGACGTGTTCCCGGTCCACCAAAGATCATCGCGCCGGGCTCCAGAGGTAAATATGGGGTAAGGGTGTGTGTGGGGAGGTGGGCGAGCAGAGGGTGGATGCAGGTTGGCTTGGGGGCCAAGGACTCACCGAGGGACCGTTTCCTTGTTTTACGGGAATTTAAAAAAAAAGGATGCTTTTGGTACCCTGGGGTAAGCTCCCAGCATGCCACCTAGGTGAAGGGGGTGTGGGGAGGTGGGAGCGCAGAGGGTGGGTGCAGGTTCACGGGGGGGGTGAGGGACTCACCGAGGGACTGTTTTCTTATTTCACAGGAACTGGGGGAAAAAAAAGCGGAGGCTGTTGGTATGCTGGGGTGGGTTCCCAGCGTGCCACTTACACTTGTTGGGGGGGGACTGGAGCCAGTGGGGATTGGGCACCCCCACTGGCCATACAGTATGTGTGTGGTGTGTGGGGGGAGCATGAGCATGCTAGGGTGGGCTCCCAGTGTGCCAACTGGTTGTTTTTTTGGGGGCTGCAGCCGACGGAGGATTGGGCACCCCTGTCAGCCACACAGTGTACTGGGGGGGCCCATGAGCTGAGGGGGATTGGGCTACCCCCTCAGCACACAAGGTGGGGATCTGGGAAAACAGTAAGGAGGGAGGGGGAGGACATTAGCAGAGGGAGGAAGCGGAAGGGATTTGATGCCAAGCTGTGGATGACAGCAGTTAGGCTGACCTCAGTATGCTAATTGCATACACGCTACCACCACTGATTGCATCAGACCTTTTCTTAGAAGTGAAGACCAATGCAGCCAAACTGCTGTCATACACAGCTCGGCATGTATTTGGTCCTGTAGGGTCGCGGCTGCTACACTGAGCACTGCATTAGGGAGGAGGATCACACACACCTCTGAAAGTCATACTGTTGCAAGACGTTCCTTGTGTATGCACGCAAGCGAATGTAAAAAGAAATGGGCAGACTTGATGGGCCTTGCGGTCCTTATCTGCCATCAACATCTATGTTTCTATGTTTCTAGAGCTAGTTCTGACCACCCTAACCTGCTCCCAATTTGAAATCAATCAACAAACATGAACTAAACTCCTCCAGAAGTCTGAAATAGGGCCAGCACCATGAAGGTTGAAAGAAGCAGATTTAAACTACAAGTGTCATAGATACCATTTATGTCATTCAGAGAAAAGGTCAGACCAACACAGAAGTAAAATAGGATTATTTTTTTACTTCAAACATCTCTCCCATAAAACTACAGTCACAGATACCAAATAAAACATTTTTGTTAAAAATGCTTCTAAGAATGTCCATGTTTGCAAATATTCCTGTATATAAATTTGATTGTTCAAATCTTTTGCATATAGTCTGAATCAAAGGCTGAAAGAATTGTGTCAGCTTGTAATGAATAAAGAGTGAGATTACATATAGAATAATGGATGGGGAAGTGTGCGTGACAAAAATGTAATGGTTGCCCGAAGTATGGGATGCTACATAAACCCCAAGGGGTTTATTAAAGCATCCCACACCGAGGGCGACCATTAAATTTAAGAAAAACAGACTTTCCCATCTTTTATTTTTTATAATTGCTGGTCAGCAATGTTTTGCCAAACTGCAGTTAGTAGTGCTTACTATTGTTTTGTCACACACTCTTTTTATGTTGATTGTGCGCATGCGCAAGAAACATGTTGCGCCAGCTTTCTCCACAAGCAGGTTGTGGAGGCATGGCCCTGTTGTGCCCAATACCCCCACAGCCTGCAAAGGCTTGTCCCCTATCCCCCAAAGCTGTGGTATGCTGCTGCTGACACTAGTTCACAGTTCCAGTGCAGAATAACTTGGTCATTGTGGGAAGTCAGTGTTCAGGACAGATTAAGAAAATGACAGTGGCACTGTTCATGAGCAGAGGTCCTAAAATCCCTATGTTGAAAATTTGGTGATGAAACTTCATAACATGACTGTGTTACAAGCATGCATTGAACTGCTTTCACGCACCCTTGTAACTTTGCAAATTTGTAATACTGTCACGCCACATTTTCAACAGTGCCATTTTTTCACAACTCCTTATGAACAGTACAGCTGTCATTTTTCACATCCTGGCTAAAATATGTTTTTGCACTCCTGCCGGACAATAGCACGGTCACTCTGGGAAATCAGTGTTTGAGACAGATTAAGATTGACTGAGTGAGAGGGGGAGTGACCGAGCTCAACTGAGCTCTGTCGGGACTGCGGCAGATTTGTTTGTGGGCAGACAAAGGCCTCAACACAACAGCCCACTACAAAAGGACAGCCTGCAGCACTGGGAGAAACAGAATGAGAGAGCCAGTGAGGGAGGGGGAGTGAGCGAACTCACCGAAGCGCTGTCAGGACTGCTGCGGATTTCTTTGTGGGCAGAAAAAGGTGTCAATGCAGGCAGGGACCTAGTACAAAAGGCCAACCTGCAGCGGTGGGAGAAACTGTACGAGTGAGTGAGACAAGGGGACTTAGTGAGCTCAACTGAGCTCTATCAGGACTGCCGAGATTTCTTTGTGGGCAGAAAAAGGCGCCAATGCAGGCAGGAGCCCCGTACAAAAGGGCAGCTTGCAGTGCTAGGACAAACAGAATGAGCGATGAGAAAGGGAGACTGAGCAACCTCAATGGAGCTCTGTCGGGACAGCTGTGGATTTCTTTGTGGACAGACAAAGGTGCCAACACAGCCAGGAGTCCCACACAAAAGTGCAGTCTGCGGCGCCAAGAGAAACAGAATGAGCGAGTGACAGAGCGGCACTGAGCGAGCTCAACAGAGCTCTAGTGTGACTGCTGCAGATTTCTTTGTGGGCAGAAAATGCGGCAATGCAGGCAGAAGCCCAGTACAAAAGGCCAGCTTGCAGCGCCGGCAAAAATGGAATGCGAGAGTGACAGAGAGGGAGTGAGCGAGCTCATTGGAGCTGTGTCAGGACTGCTTCAGATTTATTTCTGACCAGAAATGCCACCAATGCAGGCAGAAGTCCAGTACAAAAGGGTAGCCTACAGCACTAGGAGACACAGAATGAGCGAGTGAGGGAGGGGGAGTCAGTGAGCTCAACGGGGCTCTGTTGGGAGTGCTGCAGATTTGTTTGTGGGCAGAAAAAGGCAGCAATGCATGCAGGGGCCCAGTACAAAAGGGCAGCCTGCAGTGGCAGGAAAACCAGAATGAGTGAGTGAGTGAGCTCAACAGAGCTGTATTGTAACTGCTGCAAATTTCTTTATGGTCATAAGAAGGCAGCAATGCAGGCAGAAGCCCAGTAGAAAATGGTAGCCTGCAGCGCTGGCAGAACAGAATGAGCAAGTGAGAGAAGGGGAGTGAGCGAGCTCAATGCAGTTTTGTCAGGACTGCTGCAGATTTCTCTGCGGGCAGAAAAAGCACCAAAAGAGGCAGGAGCCCAGTACAAAAGTGCAGCCTGCAGCGCTGGGAGAACCAGACTGACTGAGTGAGATGGGGGGGGGTGAGTGACCTCAACGGAGCTCTGTCGGGACAGCTGTGGATTTCTTTGTGGGTAGAAAAAAGGGCAGCCTGCAGCGCCAGGAGAAACAGAATGAGCGAGTGAGAGAGGGGGATTGAGCCACCTCAAAGGAGCTGTGTTGAGACAGCTGCGGATTTCTTCCTCAGCAGAACAAGATGCCAATGCAGGCAGCAGCCCAGTAGAAAAGAGTAGCCTGCAGTATCGGAACAAACAGACTGTGTCAGTGACAGACGGCCACTGAGCAAGTGCAAAAGACTAAAGCAATCAACATTGACAAATGCTTGTTTTTCTTTTTTTTTGTTAGTTGTTTAAGCAGGAATAGCACAATAAGCTGAAAGCTTTTTTACAGGAGCACCCTAGGAGCACAAGGAAGTTAAATGACTTGCTCAGGGTCATACAGTATGCAAATGGAAGCTGTGGGATTCAAACCCAAGTCTGGTTTGCTGGATGTCACCAGATTTACAGCTCAGAGCCTTAGACCACTGTGCTATACTGCCTCCTTTATACCAGCTTTTTTTTTGTTTGTTTTTTTGTTTATTGGTAGTGCTGCATTTCTTTTCTTGTTTTATTTATTTTATCAGGCTTTTACTTTGTGGCAGATCCTGTTCCACATTTGTACATTTAGATCGCGATCTTGCTTACCTCAGTGAGGCACATCGGAGCCCCAGGACATTCCCACATTTGCTGACAGTTGTCTGCTGTGGCTTTTAATAGGTAGGATTAACCAGATATATTTTTTGGTTTTACTTATAAATGCTGAAGTACATACAGGTGTTATTTTGCAAAAGGTAAAAAACAACAAGGACTCTCGGTCTGGTGACTCCTCGCTATGCAGGATAAGGAGCCGCCATATTTATAAAAGTGATTAGCCTGCCCAGAAGAAGATGAACAGCCAGTCAGGGAGTGGTTGTTTTTGAATGACTCAGCACGTGCTTGCCATTATAACCTGCATGTTATAATGGCAAATTATAATTCAGTCAGCCTATGGAAAAAATTCCTGACCAGTTATTATATAGAGGATAATGACTAGGTTACTGTGAATAATCGCACTGTAATCACCTTGAGTGGTTGCCAGAACAACATAGTAAACTTTGAAAGTGCAGCTCGAGAGGTTTATTGTTGTCCTGGCAACCATGAGAGGTGATTTCAGCCAGGTTGTTAACCGAAACCTAGTCATTATTTTTTATAGTGCATGGGATAAAACAGTGAGAAACTAAATTGAGCACCAGTCTAAGTGAAGATTAACCTTATTTTTACTTGTTTCCCCATAGCGCTGCTCTCCCTTAGGGCAACCTCTCACTGAGTCACCGCCGTGGCCATTTGTTGTAAGGTGCTAATGCAAAGCCACACACGTGCAGATCTGCTCCAGTTGTTATGGTATCATTGTGACATACAAAAGAGGGGTTAACAACCTCTTGACATCACTTTACTATAACGACATTGTAAAAGGTGTGATTTCAGTGTATACTAAGGACTCCCCATACATTATAACAAAATATGAGGATCTGATCTCAATCAATGATATTCAAATGTATTCCAATCAATAGCAGCTTCCTTCTAGAATATTTAAATATCTAGTCCAAGTGCAACTATTCGGACCAAGGCAGCTTCTCCCTAATGCCTTTCCGAACAGCAAAAACATGTTTTTTAAATTACACTTTATGTCCTGTCCTGTCCTTGTCAGTAGAACTTGTTGTCTGAACAGAACAAATTCACAAAGAAAATTAGTTATGGTGCCAAATTGGTCCTTGTGACAAAAAATCCCGAAAAAAGAGATGATTTAATACCTTTTATTGGATCAACACAGATGTTACAAAGAAAATAGGTGCTTGAGCTTTCGGATTAAATAGAATCATTAATCAGAAAAATAATAGTTGGTTTGGAAGAATACACTTTCTTAAAGTCCAGATCATTCATAAAAAACAGATAAAAAAGTTGTTAAAAATATCATTGGCTTTAACTGCTTTTTAAAATTCAGCATGGAACCAAGATAACAGAGTTCTATTAAAAGAAAGATATGTTAAGGTCAAATGTCACAGAATAGATAAGCTTCTTCCCTGAGAAACAGCCATAAAACACACAGATGAAAGAAGCTGAACAAATATGTAGTATATAATGTTAAAAGTAATCTAAATAAGAAAATATCTCTGTGTTAGGCAAAAATGTGGTTTAAAAGACAACCTGTCCTAGTGTAAATTAAGCATTAACCAGCTGTTTCCCACATTTACAGTATATACTGTAAGTACTATTCAGATATGTATGTCTTAAAACCAGTATAAATAAGTCCATATTATTCACAAATGTACAAACATACTGTTTAAACATGATCTTTCTGCAACTCTGTAACAAGTGACTAGTGTTTCTGCACATTCAAAACCCAAACGTACCACAGACCCCCTTGCAATTGAGAGGCTGTTATCCTAATATGTCCATGTATCAACATGTGTCCGTAAATACCTGATATTCTTAGAAAAATGCAGACATGGTGTACATACTCAAGACAGATTGCAACTGGTTATTGGTGGTGCTAACCATCAGTGCTTGGCTCTTTTGTGGCCATTTAATGTTTACCGGTTTAAAAGTATGGTTTCAAGTATTCTCTCAGACACTTTTTTTCACTGAGCACAGCACACTGCACATTTGAACCTTATAGACTACAATTCAGGGAGTTGTTCTCCATTGTATTTTAACATTCGAAAAGGGAAGCTACAAACAGTATGAATATATTTAAGCAATAAGGCACAACAGGGTGTGGGTTATTGGAGATTTACCAACGCCTTGTGTGGTGTGTCATGAGGTGTAGCCAAGTGACTTAACCACACAAGAAGTGGGTAAATCATCCAATAACTCGCACCCTGGAGTGCCTTATTGCAATTATGCAATGGACCCATGTGTAAAAATAAATTTAAAATGTGTTTAATTATGATTTTTATAAGTGCCATTTCTCAGCCGTGAGTTATGCAAGATTTACCTACAGTCATATAACATGTTTTGACCAATGAGGTCACAGGATTTTCATACACCATTGCATAACTGAATATAAGTCACTGAGATTGGATCCAAATAACCAGTTGCAATCTATTTGATTACATGTACTGTTTCTGCATTTTTTTCTGTTCAGACAACACATTCTATTACCAAGGACAAGACAGGACATACAGTGTAATTTAAAAAACTTGTTTTTGCTGTTTGACAAGGTATTAGGGAGCAACTGCCTTGATCTGAATATTTGTAGTTGGACAGGATTTATATGTTCTAGAGGGAAGCAGAAATTGATCTGACTATATTTGAATATAATTTACTGAGATTGGATCCCAACATTCTGTTGTAACCTCACTCTCAAAACTGTGATGTGGGGCACTTTGGGCCACAAGATTTGAGCATGTGGGCAAAGTTGACAAAATGCCAGTTGGATTCATTATGTTTGCTCCATTGCCCATAGCCAAAAATCCAATGTGTAAACTAGTGCTTGCAGTCCTTTAGCATAGCATATCCTGAATTAATTGCAGGATGTTGGTTGTGCTATGATCCTTATGCAATAGACCTCCACTGAGCAAAGCATACCCGTAATGAAAGCCAGATTGTGGCAAAAGGGAGATTCACAGGGTAAGGATTATTCAGCAAGGGAAGAAATGACTTGTTTGTCCACACACTAGGAGGAAATGACTTGTTTGTCCACACACTAGAGGACTGGATCAGCTTCCAGAAACTGATACTTAATTACAAAATGATGACGGCGATTCTGTTATCCAGTCGTCAGCTAAAGAAATCCATCCCAGCCTTGATTATCACAATAAAATGGGTGACACGCAAGAGCAGGTTCAATCATTCAAGTACCTTGGTGTCATCATTGATGACAGCCTCTCCTTTGTGCAGCATATTAACCTGGTCATAAAAGGCAGTTCACACTAAGCTGGGAGCCCTCCATATGCATAGGCATTATCTCACTCCTGCTGCCCCAAGGCTCTGTTTCCTCCTCCATCCTGTCAGTTATATAGACTATGGCCTTGTAGTGTATGGAGCAGCCTCAGACACAGCACTCAAACGTCTGGTCACAGCCCTCAATAAAGCCCGTAGGATAACTCTTGGAGTTGACCAACTCACCCACTCCTGCTCCCTTTACAAGCAAACCAACTGGCTCATGCTCACCAATAGGATTAAATTCCAGACATGCCTATTAGGCAAGAAATCACTAACCGGCAAAGCTCCTCCATGTCTCAGTGAATTGCTCCATACCTGTTCTTCAGGATACCAGACCAAGGGCCAGACTCAGAACTCATTGGCTGTCCCATTTAGGAAAATGTCTCTTGGACAGCGGTCCTTTGCCAACATGGCTCCCCTTGTGACTAAACGAGATCCCTGCTCACCTATTATTTACTGACAACTTCCCCACATTTAAGCCAGAGATGAAACAGCATCTTAATACATCCAGGGCCTGTTGTTGCAGATAGGTGGTGTACTACCAGTCCCTCTCTATCCATCTCCTAATATGTGTGTGTTAATGTCACGGCCCCCTTCCTCACCTGTCCCACATTGTAATTGTTGCAGCTGGCTTAGCAGTGGGCAGAGTATCCTTACCTGCCTTCCACACTTACTGCCCCTGAAATTAGGTGGGTCTGGCTTGGATCTCTCCTCTACAGGCATGCACTCTGCTCTGTTTTAGCACCTACTGTCCTACTGGAGGACATGCCTGGTACTAACTGACTCCCCCCCTCCTTATAGCCATCCCTCTCCCCTCAAGTCGGCTATTTTCAGTCCCCATCTCTGTTACCAGGACAAAGCCTGTACTATGGACTGCTAAGGTCCTTGCCTCTGTGTTCCCCCATAAGCTCATAGTCGTACTCTGTTTAAGGTGTTTGGCAGTAGCTTCTGTAGCTGGTTACTTGTTATTCTGTACTTATGTTCCACATTATAAATGAGGAGCTCAGCCATATCCAAATCCAGTGTTCTGATTGTATAAAACACATCACATGACCAGGCGTATATCAGAGAGCGACCGCACACCTGCACTTTAACCCCCCCCAAAACAATTTTGATATTTTATAAGATAAATAAAACACTCTGAGGTGTGCGATCGCACTCTGATATACACATGCCTTGGGTGGTTGACACACTTGGCCTGCAGCCTGTTGTGACAGCACACCAGGGGCGTGCGCGTATATCAGGGGCGTGACACACCTCAGAGTGACTATCTATTACATATATATATATATATATATATATATACACATACACACACACACACACACACACACACAAAGGATGCAGATTTGGACCGCTTTACAGGGGTGGAGGTAGAGAATTTCTTCTCACACCTGGGCTTGGTGGAATCTCTAGACTGTTTGCACACTGGATGTTTCAGGCCAGACTTCTTCGACGCTGAGGGGTAAGACATCACACTGTCAGTTACCTGAGTGTCATTGTCCAGCCACATATGCAGCAATCACTGTTGGGAGTAAAATTTGTGGGAGGCAATAGTCAGCCAAGTGACTTCCTCCTCGGCTTCATGTGTAGCAGACCAGGGCTTTTGAATAGGTAACTCCAAAAACAAATTACTGTACACACTGTACCTCTTCGAGTCAAAAAAACATGATTCTCTAAAAACAAATAAGACAAAAGTCAGATCCCCCCCAGGAAAACACACTCCCCATGACTAAATTCACTAATTTTACCTTGAAAGTGCACACATTTATTCACAATGTTGGTGACCAGGGTTTGGGAACGAGCCCGGCATGATGAGTGATGCTGAGGGTAAGAAGGTAGGGAGTGCCTGAAGAAGCTCTCCTCTTGGCGGATGGCCAATCATTTCCCTCTGCATGGACTCCACCTGGGGGGGGTGCAGGTGGTCAAACCAGTTGGAGACAGCAGGTGGAGGGGAGATGTTGTGACTTAGCAGCACACACGTCCATCATGCCAGCGCTGCACATTCACAGCCTGGCATCTCGGTGAAGGAGAATAAAGGAAAAACCCAAGGCCCCAGCAGGATGGGCAGGCCCCACACCATGCACCAGCCCAGCATTAGAAGCCCCTGCAACCACATAAGGAGAACACCGTATAATTGGAAGGCTCCCACAGGGCAAGTAACAGGGCTCCCTGGGGTTCACTTTGGTGATGGGACTGAGTAGTACAGTAGCTTTATCGAGGTTTAGCAAGGGGGTACGGAAAATAAAAAAAAGTTTACAAAACTCACTCTGAATGTCACTCCATGGCAGTGCTGGACTTACAGTAGGGCTTGCCAGAGCTCAGCCTCCCTATCTCTGAAGTGAGCCCCGGTAGCTCACACATCACTGCCACTCACTTATAATGGGAATGGGGGGGCTCAATTTAAAGATATGACTCTTATGGGCCCCACAGCTCCTAAAGCTCATAAAGTCTAATTCCAGTACTGCTCTAGTGTGTTTTTGACAATATTTCTCTTCAAGCTGGGTCTCACAGTGCAGATCACAATGCAAGATGAAGACAGCTGCCTCCCTTCTGTATGCTCAAGAAAGGTAAAAGCTCATATGATGTGGTTTTACTGATGGCAGAGCGCATAGCTACAGAAACCCGAGGAGAGGCTGCGGTTAGGTGGAAGCAGTACAGCACAGTGCAACCAAGATGGTCCATGGACTAGTGGGCAAGACATACAAGGAGAGGCTGCAGGATGTAAACATTTACACCTTTGAGAAATGGAGGGAAAGAGGTGACACGATCAAGTCATACAAGCACAGTGTCTGCATGGAATAAACAGGATGGATGCCAAGGAACTCTTCTACTTGAGTTCAATCTACAGGATAAGAGGGAACTCAAACTCATGGGGGTGTTATTCAAAAAGGGCTTCTGTAAGCACTTTTTCACAGAAAGAGTGGTGAGAAAATAGAACCAGCTGACAGAGGAAGGGGTACAGGCCAACTCAATGAACAGCTTCAAGCAGGAATGGGTCAGGTGTATGTGACTATTTGGAAAAAGGGGGGGCAGAAGCAAAGGCGAGGGAGGGCCACCAGGCCAGTGCAGAGTAGTTAGGTAGGGTGGTCAGACTGGATGGGCCAACAGACGTTCTTCTGCCATGTCTGCCTATCTATCTATGTATGCCACTAGCAGTACTGATGTCAACTGTAGAGACAGCTGCATGCCCTGCCCACTGTCCAAGCAGGAGTGGAGGTTTTGTCAGTGGCAACCCCATCATGGGAAGACAGAAAGGGGAAGGGAGGAAGGAAAGAAATGGGTAGTACTGAATATTTTCCCAGACCACGTGAATTGGCAATGTCCCTTTTAATTATTTTGTTATAGTGAGACTATAGTCAGTCCTGCTCACTCACATCACAACTGTTAATCAGGCCTGGATGCAGGTGTGTGGTCTGTCTCCAATGAAAAAAGCAATGTCCAAAAACCTGATAAACAAGAGAGGTGGTGTTTGTTTACCTGTGACTTTAACTATCAAATACACCTACGGTCTTCTCTCAAGGAATCCAACCTGAACATACAAATTTTGAGGGATATTAAATCAGTAATCACACATCAGCACAGTGTTCCCCTGGAACAGCAACTGGCGAGGGGGCATCTGACCTTCCCAGAGATGCAAAGGCAGCTGGCTTTGGTCAAATAATCCACCTGTCTGGGGTGAAGGAAACTCTCCTCAGTTGGTTCTGCAGCTACTGAAAGAACACCCCTCATCCTCAGAAATGACTGTGTAATAAATAGTTTCAATGACAAATCTACCAACCAGAGTTCCCTAAAGAAACTACATAATGAAATTAGTAACTACTGAAGTGCCACCAGAACTCTACAGTTAAGATGAACAGGTGAAAGCTGAAAGGGAAACACAGAAACATGGACAATGACCGCTGAAAAAGACCAAGAGTCGTAGTTTGCCTGAAGTTTCCTAACATAAGAAACAAAAAAAGAAAGTAACTGTCTGAAATTCCATCAGGCTTTTTTGAACTGTCAAACTACCCAAACCTGTTACTGCTGAGCTGTTTCCTAGTAGCTACCTCTGTTTTGATTTGCAGGGGGAGTGGGGTGGAGCTGGAGATTAAGGCAGCTAGCTAGGTTCAGTCAACTGTAGGAAAGGAGAACATTGCAGGGAAGGAACAATTCACGTCTGTATACTGCACGGCCAGACAGTGCTTACAAGGGACATTATGGAAGCTGGCAAGAAAGAAAAATACATTCTTTTAAATGATGACTCGGATCTGGAAGAGTATGATAAGAGCAAAGTGGGTTTGATTACTCCTGGTCAGAAAGAAGGGTAAGTGAAGTTTTTCTCTTGTACAACTCCCACTCTCAATCCCAAATGCATGCCTTTTTTTTCTTGTGCAAGTCAAAGATGACATTTGGGTCCTTAATGTTTTGTTTACCCTATGTATCACTGTGGTCATGCATATCAAGATGTCACACAGAGGTGTTTACCACATTTTCATTTTATTGCAAATGTAGTGACTATAGTAAATAATTGAAGCTATGTAGAGCCTCAAAAAAGGAAGTCGGAGGTCTGGCTTTATTGTATTTTTGTCTTTGTAACATGCAGCTAATGTGCTAGCATAGGAGTTTACTAATGGTTCAGCTATGAAAGTCAGGGGATGTACGGCACTTGGTACTAGACACCCCTTCCCCAATACACACATGCACACCTGCTTCAATAAAATACAGTACTGAACCTAGCAAAGCATCATAGCTGCTACAGCAGATGTAAATAAACTGTGGGAGTCAGCTTTATTTTATAATATTATTGTATCTTTTATTTAAAATGCTCTACATCAGACTATCCTCATTTATGTGAAATCCTTAGTTTCCAAGACCTAAAAAGTGTCCCGAAAAGTGGGCAGCATCTCAGTTACACAGAATTACATTTAGCGTGTCTTTGGCTAAGACATGCAACACACTATACACAAAGCAGAAGTACTAGAAGACATTAAACAGGACATCATAAACAAAAAAGAATTTCACTATGAATTTACCCCCAATAAGGGTTTGAACACTGGCAAACTTTTTTTTTTTGTGAGGGGGGAACACAAAGCTTTGCTTCTTGCCATCAAAATCTCCTGAAACTGTACTTATTGCAGTTCCTTTCTGCTATCACAACTCCTAGCAATTATGCTTAGTTCACATGCAGTTCTTAAGTTTCATGTCCCAAGAAAATGTAAAACAAGCCTTTGCCTTTATCACTGCACTACTGCATATGCTGCATGAGGTGCTAGTCATATTCATCTTCATCTTTGGTCCTGTGTCATCCTAGGCAGTCCAAAGAGACATCATTAGAGACAGGACAGGGAACACATGTGCAGATCAGAGACATACAGTATAAGGGACATTTTTATTGGTTGAGTATCATAGTGAGCAAACTCTAATATTACTATTAATGTTATGTTAATAACTTGCACCAGCTTGAAACTTGAAAATGACTTTCCTTATCTTCTCAATGGTTAGACACTGGCTATTCTGCAAGGATCGATTCTGAGCAAAACTCAGTGAGAAACACAACATAAGCGAAAATGGATGTTTATGATTTCAAAGGTGTCACTGCCACAGCCTTCAGCTTCCTCCTTCGTACTGTAAACTGCACAGAGCAAACTAACACTCCGAATGAAACATATCACATGTCAGCATACAATATTGTCCTAATGAATTCTGCTGCTCCCCTTCCACTCTCACATGTGATTTAGTCACCTGTCTGTCATATGCCACCCAGTAACCTATTTAACAACAAAAGCAGCAATAAAAAACACATCAGGGATGCTTGAAGGAGATGGGGTGCTATTTTATTTTATTTTTTTTCATAAGTGGCAAAAATGTTGTAATAAGATAGTAACTGGACACTCGGAAGTTCAATTACTGTTTTCAGACATGGTTCCTTAGCAAAGTACTAGCTTCTGAAAGCAATTGTTTGTTGCAAAATGGTAATTATGTTACAGCACAAAGCAAAGCTTGGCTAGAAGCCATACCAAACATTTGCATTTCAAAAACATTTCAAAAATCAACCCCTTTCTTTTTTACAGGGCAAGGAGCTCTGTTCATTTTTCAGTGAAATTAACTAGTGCTTCAACTGAAAAAAGAGCCCAGCCATTTTGTGTTGTGTGCAAAACATAGAAATTCATAACGGGTTACAATGTACAGCCAAATAAATATGAATGTGGGCTTTCTGGCCTGCCCCATCATTTCGTTTTCAGACGTTTTATATTGTTGTCATATTTTCAGTGTAGCAGCCTACATATGAAAGTACTTTCTTAAAAGATAAATACATGACTCCTCACAAGGACTTCAGCATCTAAACTTACAATGCCCCTAGTAATTCAGAGGTGGTAAATTCAGCTGGGGTACTACTTCTCCCAGCAGATGGTGAACCTGTAGAACAACCTGTTAATGGTGATAGAGAACACGAGAATGGCACAGGACGTCAAGGTATTTACCAAGTGCTTCTCTGGGTACCCTGGGTAGAACAGTGGGGAAGGAAACCCGATAAGTTAGTGTATATTAGCACAGAATACATATTCAGCCCTGCTTTAAAAAAACATTTTTTTGGGGGGTAGGTGTGGAAATAGCGGTCCTAGAGTCCCTGCAACCTTAAATCACAACATTACCATGGCATGCATGAATTGATCATACCCTTCTCCCATAACCCAAATAAATATGACACCACTATAGAGCTGGAAGAAAAAACTAGGCCACAATTCACACACACCATAATATAAGCATGCAGTAAATGAGAAACTAGACATTCCATGCAAGTCAGGGAGTACATCTTGTTACCGGCAGCCAAGTTTTTAAAACACCACCACTAATTACTGTTAGACTCACCAGGAGATTCCCCCCATTCAAGCAACAACATCCTAAGCATAGATGGAGACCCACTTGTTGGCCACCACGTGTCTGGAAACTTAAACTGCCTGTCTTCCCATGGAACCATCTTGGTCACCTCCCCATGTGTGAGACAGCTGTCAGTTCCAGTGAACCCCAAATCATAAACTGGCAATGTGATTATATATGCATGGGCGTGCAACCCAGCTATACAGGCGTTGGTTCCCAAGATTACCCAGTGCAAAATCTTACCTCCTGGCAAGATCTGCACTGTCACAGACTCGACAAGCAACTCTTTTTTTGGTGCCCCCTCACCTATATCTGACTCTCTTCTACCCATAAATCCACAGCAGAGCTTACTTCCAAGAGAAGCATGTTCAACCCACAGACTTGATCATAACCCCTTATTTTGGTGCCACTACCCTGTGTCTGACCCTGCTCTGCTTATAAGTCAAAGGCAGAGCTTCCTTCTGAAGCATATTCAAACCATAGAAACATAGAATTTGCTGGCAGATAAGGACCACCTGGCCCATCTAGTCTGCTAATGTTTCCCTGTCTACAGTATCACCGTTAACCAATATCTGGGAAATTAACTCTGTCCTCATTTGAGCACAAAAAGCCTCGCACTCAGTCTCAAGCGAGTCATGTCACACCTCTTTACCTTTACCAAGAGCAATGAAAAATCTGAATATCCCTATTCACCTTTTTAGCAGCCCTTTTTAATGCTTTCTTATTCAAGGCATGACACCATAATGTACGAGGAGTTATGTTAGATCATATCAAGTGCAATCTTGGCATTACGTCCCAAAGAGAAATTAAATCACATTTTATCTTCGCAGTTAAATAAAAAATTCGGAGGAGACTAAATTATTGCCTTCAGTATGAATCACCACAACACGTGCCATGTGATGTAAATATTATTCCATGCAATGAATGTCAGGCTAATGAGCAACTCACTTAATCTCTTAGTGTTCGAGTCGACCCCGCTGTAGAAGTGTGTAAAAGCAAGACCCCAGTGGTGACAAAATATTTCTTCTCAGGTAAATGAGTCGCAAAAATAAAAACAGATATCTTAACATGAAATCCACTGATACCGAGTCCCAATATAGCGCTTTACTCTTTCTAATTGCTGTCTCCTGATTCTTCATCAGGCATTCCCATTCCACTAGCCATTGTAGTTGCTCCACCCTAAAAGAGAGAGGGAGGGTAAAAACCATGGCAGGAAAGTGAGTGTGCTACCACTAACCTCAACACAGTAACAAACTGAAATCTAGTTAAAAGTATTCTGTCCTTACAGTCCCAGAAATCATCTTAAAGGGGTGGGCATGTTAAAGAGCTCATGGAGTCAAAACAGGCAGACAGGAAAAGAATACAAATTTTAAGAAGTAGTCAGTTTTAACTTTTTACTTCTGAAGTATTTTTCTTTTTCCTTTTGCGCATCAGAAAGTCTCCTATGTGATAATATTGTGCTGAATATGAGGAACAGCTCTTAGCCTGGCAGCTTACATGTTTAACTCTACTGCCCCACACTACATCATCAGCATTATGATCTCACTGACAGTCTCATCACAGGTGAATGACCAGACAGTCACTCACTTGCTGTTGCTAAGTAGCAGTGGTGTCGCAGTCAGTGAGCTCACAATGCTGATGATATAGTGTGGGGCAGTAGAGCAAGATATGTCAGCTGCCAGGCTAAGAGTCGTTCTACATATCACACCTACTGACACTGGGTAAACAATCTTCTAATTAAACAAAGAGAAAAGAAAAAGTACCTCAGATACTAAAAGGTAATGGTTGGTTGCTTATAAAATCTTTTATCAGTTTTATGTAGCACACTAGCTTGTTAATATATTTAACAGTCACCCTTACCAGGCAAATATTGCTGTCTGGTGCTTGCCCTGGTCCATTTTAGAATGCCTAAGAAGTGCCTGAAATCTATCCTATTGAATCGCAACATCATGGCACTGAAGCTTGGAGCTGTTCCTGGATTTTTGAAGAGATTTCATTTTGCCATTTCTACAGGAGTCTAAAAATGCTAGAGGGAGAGCTGCTGTAAACAAAATGATTTCAAAAGCTGTTACAGTGGCAGGCTACTCGGTCCTGCGATAGAGCTACCACTTGTGATGCCAGCAGCTCAGTTTTGGAATGGGCCAGCCAGGGGGAGGAGGATTCATTCATCCTTTGTTAACTGGGTAAGACCCACTAGGCACAATTGCCTGTTTTCAGGGGCAATCTCTGGGAGCTTTAGGCTGGTTAAGTTACTTGCTCAGAGTCACATGGTATGTAACTGGAGGTGGGGGGAATCAAACCCAGGTCTGCTGAAACAAGCTCATTCATAGCTCGTTACTCTAACCTCTAGGCTATACTGCCAGGATTGAGTGTCCTAGGGGACATTCTCCTCTTTCAGGTAGGCAGGGAGGCTTGTCATGCTGCTGCAACACTGCTACCTGTGGATACACGGGTGGCAGTGCATGAACAGCAGTACAGGGAGGGAGGGAGAGGATGCCATGTGGTGCTTGGCTGAGGCATGGGTCAGCATGTCGCTGGTCTGGATGATAGTTCTTTATGCCACAGTCCCTGGGGGGAGGGGTGACAAAGGGAAAACTAGGAGGTAAATCCCGCAATGCTGAGCCCTATGATGGTCCTCAGCCAGGGGGACAGATAGGCAGGTATCTTCACCACCAGCCCTGACAACAGCAGCAAACACTAGTTTAAAATTAAAAAACTATGCTACACAATAGTTTTGTTGCCTTTAACAGCAACTTTAAAACTGCTGGTGTGATAGGTGAACACTATCTTGCCTCAAATGTCTCTCCTTGTTCTGGACCTAAGTGACTTTCTAAAATAAGAAACTTTGAGTTAGGTTCCTGCCGTCCAATAGCTTTGAGAACAAGAGTCTGCAGACACCAACAATGTTTGCTTGTGTACTTTTAGAGTGTAATTGTTATGTTTAGTTGGAATTTGAGAGAATGAGTTGAGGACAATGGAGCAGTTGTGAAACAGTATGGTTATAATTGTTTATAAGATGCAAAGCACATAAAAAAATCATCTTGTAGCCCCCCCCCTTCCACATTGGGAGTTCTTAGCGTAGCCCATTTCCTTCCTTGTGGTGGGCCTGGTCTTCACAATGGTAGGTTCTGGGAGATTGTATGCCCTAGACAGGAAAACAGTTAGTTCTGGAATTCTGTGGAACTGAGCAGAAAACTGAGATCCATCTCACGGCACTAACTGTAACTGATGGGGAGACCTGCCAGGCCCAGTGGGTGGCCCTACAGGCCTCAGGTCCAGGACATGACACTGATCTCCTGTTGGGTCTGAGCTCCTGTTGGCCTTGGCAGAAAAAAAGAAGCATGGAGAGGTAAATGACCTGAAATGGGAATTCTGTCACAAGGCATTCACATGGATGGATTAACCGAAATGCAGTTTGCGGATTCCACATTGCATTCATTTGGTTAACTGATAAGCAGAACAAAGTGCGGTTGCTGAATTCACATGGGCCTGGCACCCATAGAGTGAGTGTGTGTGAATTGTTGATGGACAGGAGAATTTGGGGTCTGATGCCTTTAACTTCTTCGTCTATCACTGGGGTTGAACAGCCGCCTGCGTGTGAGTTCATTTGAGTGACAGTTTTGGGAAGGTTGCCATTGCTAGACAACAACAGACTCTCAGAATGGGTCAGGTTTGCTATCTTTCAGTCTCCAATCAGGAAGGCATTCAGAACTGTAAAAAAGGGTTGAGGATTCTTTAAACAGTTTGCATTTACTCGAGTCCCGCCACTGGCAACTGACCTAACTTTCTCGCTCAAAAGCTGTAGCACCAGGGTAGTATTAATTAACACCAATGATGGCATGCTTAGCAGCCTACAATACATTATCAATCACTTACTGTACATGACTTCATCCAATCACTGTATAGAAACACTGTACCTCTTATCCTCCATACTGCAGGAGCATTAGAAGTGGAGCGCTCCATTTCAGAGCTGTGGGAGGACAGCTATAGAGATTATTGAAATGTAGTAAAACTGTAAAACTTACTCTAAACCACTCTAGTCAAGTTAAGTGCTTTATAATAATTTAATAGGGTTTCCGAGGGTGTTTCTTATTGTATAAAAGACTCCTACTGTGAAGTTTGGGCAGACGGAACCACTTTGCTTCATTTAACCGTCATCTCGCCAAAACTTCATGCTAGGAGACTCTTGTACCACAAGAGACAATCCTCGAAGGCCCTATTAACTTCTAATAAGTAGTCAGAGCATGTCCCACATGAGCTAGGCAACATTAACGATTTTGTGTGGCCCTACCTAATGGGATACGATTACCAAAATGCCTGTGCATTATCTTTTGTAAATAAACTTTGTTCTGGATTAGTGAAACTAAAAGCATGATTACCCTATCTGTGTCTGCATGTTGAGGATAACAGAGAAGGGGCCAAGGGAAGCACCAAAAACAAAAGGTAACTTAAAAAAAGGTTTTTCAAAAAAGGTTTTGACACTTGTCATTGGGGTGCCAAGTGCCAAGTCAGCACACGGCAGGGCTGTCGTGATGGGGAGGACAACTGGAACTGTTGTCCTAGACCCTGAGCTCGGGGGGGGGCACCCGAGGAGCTGGTGGCATTTTTTTTTTTTTTTAGCCAGCATGAGAATCCACACAGGGTCAGGGGCATAGACTATTAATTCCTGGCTCCGAGTGAAGTGGCTGTACGATTTGACCCCCCTGGCACTTGGCATAAAAAAATGAATGAATGAAGTTAAAGGGCAGCCATGCCCATGCTGTGCCAGGGAGACAGAGCAGGCAGGCCCAGGGAGCAGTAGGTTCATGCATATGCATGCAGTACCAGCCCACTCAGTCTTACTTATGAAGTAATGTGACGAGGAGGAGGACCATCATGTGGTGGAGGATGGGATCACAAGAGTCGCATGACACACTTCCTGCCAGACGGATAGCTTGCCGGTCACAGTCAGTGTGAACTTAACTTTGCGGAGCTGCTGACTGAGCTTGATTAAGTTAGCATCTCTCAATGGTCTAGCGCAGTCTATTGCTCTCACGTGCTCATGGGTGGTGGCCTGCATATTCAAGAGATGAGAGAAAATGAGTGACTGCACAATGCTTGATGCTCCAGAATAATCCAACAATCCAGAGAGAGACTCACTAGTCTACAAATACATATGGTGAGTTCTGAGTTGGTGCAGTTACGGCCCACCCGAGCCTAGGGGGGGTGTTTTTTTCTTTTTGCCAGTTTGCCAGTAATTGTTTATTTGTGGACTTGTCTGTGGTGGTTTGCTGTTGTGCTGAGATTCATTCATCATTCTGAGAAGGCCGGGTGGGGGGGTATTTTTTTCTTTTTGCCAATTTGCTAGTAATTGTAGTTATTTGTGGACTTATCTGTGGTGGTTTGTTGTAACTGAGATTCTTCTTTCTGAGAAGCAATTCAAGCAAGTGAGAATGAGATAGCTTACATCTTGTGTGGACATTTTTTTTGTTATGGACTGGTGGTTAGTTGTTGTCAGGCCAGACTGGACGGTGATACTGGCTATATCTGTAAGAAATATAATCAACCCAGGCCAGCCCCATTGGAAATAAGTTGTGTTAATAAAATCCATGTATGGCAATGCTCAGTATGGCATCTTAAAAAGCCTCTGACTGGCATACCTCTTCTAGAATAATCCACGTCTGCCACACAGCTAATTAGCGGGCCTGATACTGCTCATGCTAAACAGGGCATACTTTAAAATTATAATGAAATGCCCTAGCCTTGACCACATATTAAATCTCCCAAACAGGACAATTTCCAATCCAACTGAGCTTACTGCAGTTCATTTTCATGGAAAATTTGGTACCCAGGCAGGCTCACTGTCCTGCAAAATCAATATCTTTATTTATCCAGGCGGACTCCATTGAGCAAGCTCATTTACAAGGTGGACCTGCGGTCCTACTGTAATAATACAGAAAGACAAGTTACAATAGTACAAAGAGTAAAAATAGCTGCTATTATAGTAAAAATGCACATTTACAGGTAATATACTGTACATTGAATATAGAACTACAAGGAGTCGTGGATAATGAACTTGTGCGGGATCCAAGCCCAAAAACTGTGCATTTTGTAGTGGGAAATGTTAGGGAGAGGGTAGGCATACCAGATAGAAGATATCTAGTGCATAATGTAGAGAAAGGTGGGGAATAGGGGCACAAGCGAAGAGGACCCAATTGTTAGAGCAGAGTGAGGGACTGGGAGGGCGGAGAACCATACGAAAGGCGATGAAGTGATTTTTGCCCCAAAACGCAGTGACATATGGAGGAGAAAAGCTGCCGTTGTACTAAGTGCAAGAGGAAGAATATAGTAGCAGGGGCATAACTGGGAGGGTCCTGGAGGTTGGAGCAGAGGGAGGTGTTGGATGGACGAGGAACCGAATATTTTTTGGGGCGAAAGATGATAATTATCCTCAAGTGCGGTAGCATGTGCTAGAATCAGGCTGCAGCTGTTCAGAGCATCAAAGAACAAGATATGGGAGTTCAGCAATAAATCCTGTGGATCTGTTGGTGGGCATGCTAGAGGCAGAGGTACACATTTCAGCTGGGGGGGGCCGCCGTTTGAGGGAGGGAGGTTAGTTAGTGTTTAGTAAAGCAGTTGCAAATTTCCATAATGCCATCACGGTAAAGCCTTTTGAGCAAAAGGGTACTTATTGGGATTTTCAGCTTAAGTATTTTGGGGGTTTTATTCCATATTGATGGGAGTGTGAATCCAAAGGCGGCTCTCCCGACTCGTGTGAGTGCCCTGGGTATATTTAGCAGGAGTTGTGAGCAGCTTCTAAGGGAATAATTCCCAGGCACAATCAGAGACAGACAGTCGACGATGTATTGAGGGAGTTTGCCACAGAGGGCTGTAAGTGTACAGAGTGCTGCATTAAAGTTGCGCCTATAGTGAAGTGAGGTCCAGCCCATGGCAGCATATAGTGCACAATGATGGGTAGAGAAGGGGAGGTCAGTGATGAAGCGTATAGCTCTGTGGTAGAGCATATCCAATTTTCCAAGATAGGAAGCCACACAGCTACTGTATATGAAGTCTGCGTAGCCTATTAAGGACAGGAACGTGGCTTGGACTAGTCGTTTCTTTGCATCTGCTGTAAGAAGTCTTCTTATCCTGTAAAAAAGGCCACGTCTTTGCCTTAATTTTTTCAGCAAGTCTTCCAGGTGGTCAGTGAAGGAGAGTTTACAGTCGATCCAGACCCCAAGATATCTGAATTTCGGAACCTACTCTAAGCACTCTTCCAGCATCGTGGTTATTGGGGGGAGGGAGTCAGCAGCGCTTGTGTAGTTTTCGGGGGAAAATAACATGGCTTTAGTTTTCTTAACGTTTAATAGCAGTTTTTTATTGATTAGTTGGAGCTGCAGGAGATTGAAATCTTTTTGTAGGTCAGTACAAGCTTCTTTTGGTGTGGGGCGACTCAGGTACAGCACTGTGTCATCCGTGAATAAGTGAATACTTGCATCCCTGATTCCCTCATCAATGTTATTGATATATACTGTGAAGAGGAGGGGACCTAATATGAATCCCTGAGGGACACCGCTTTGTAAGAGTTTTAGGGCAGATAGTTCGCCATCTGCTTTCACCTGCTGGTATCTGTCTGTCAGATATTCAGAGAACCAGTTTAGAGAAGTAGCATCCAATCCTAGTGTTTTTAGTGAGTCGAGGAGCAGGTCGTGGTCGACTGCGTCGAATGCTTTGCTGAGGTCAAGAAACACAACACATACTGACTTTTTGTGCTCCAACTCCAGTTGCCAATCATTGGTTACTTTAGCTAATGCCGAGACTGTACTGTGGTTGGCTCTGAATCCAGATGGAAGGGGGTTTAGTAATTTTTCTCTGTCGATGAATGATCTTAGTTGGCCATTTACTATTTTTTCCAGTAGCTTCGAGAGTGTGGGTAGGTGAGAAATTGGCCTATAGTTATTAAGGTCACAAGGGTCTCCAGATTTAAATAGCGGGATAACGTGTGCGATCTTCCATATTTGAGGGAGGGTAGCTTGTGTTAGGGACAGGTTGAATAAATGAGTAATAGGCACTGCCAATCACGTGGCATGCTATCTTTAGGAAGTATGGTTCAAGTGCGTCTCGTGCGGCACTTTTCTTAGTATCAGGTGGAGAATCAAGTCTTCCACTTCCTTGAGGGAAGCCGATGAGAATGAGAAATGTTGACTAACGGAGCCAACATTTGGTGGGGTCATGCCAAGTTCGGTGCACAGGCTACATGCAGGCGAGTTATCGAAGGCCAAGCCTGCTGTGGCGAAGTGCGTGTTTAATGCCTGCAGTATTTCTTTTTTGTCACTGATTACTGTATTGTCAGAGGTAATTTTTGTAGGGAGCATATTTTGTGATGTGGCTCCTGCCAGTTCTTTGATTGTGGCCCAGAATTTGGAGGGACAATTGGCTGCAGTATCTAGTTCTGCTTGGTAATAGCAGGCTTTAGCTTCTCTAATCAGTTTGGTGCAGTGATTTCTGGCTGTCTTAAAGAGGTGCCAATCTTCCTCTTTTTGGGATTTGCGGGCAGTTTTCCATAGTTTATCCCTGGACAGTAGTGCAGCCTTGAGATCTTGAGTGAACCAATGGCATTTCCTAGCCTTTATGTGTATTTTGACAGAGGCATGTAGACTCATGCGTGGTAATGATTTCATGTAGTACAGAATATACAGTTTCCACTGTTTTAGCAAGTTAAAAACTCTGTCACAAGGTGGAGTTTTTTAGGTCAAGTAGGTATGCCTTTGGGTCGAATGACCTGGTTGACCTTTTGGTGGAGAATTTGGCTGTAGTTGGCACTTTGTTGGCTGCCCAAACTCCAGCTATTAGGTAATGGTCACTAATATCCATGTCAAAGGTTCCAACGTGGGAGAAGGAATGGGGTTTATTCACAAGCAGGACATCCCGAAGGGTACTTTTGGCTGTATTCTTTTTGTTGATACGGGTGGGCTCTTCGTTGAGTAGTGTAAAACCAAAGGAGTCACAGAAAGATTTAAGTGGGTGTCCAGCTTCTGACAGCCAATCGTAGTTTAGATCCCTGAGGATAATTGTTTCCAGGGGACTAGTGTCCAAGATAGTTGTAAGATAGGACAAGAGCCGAGTACTGGCAAATGGTGGTCTATAGTATTCTATGACTCGGAGTGCTAACGATGGGGATAGGTCAATTTTTATGTCCAGGCACTCAAATCCCGCTACCAGTGAGTTAGAATTAAGTGTTGATGCCACAAATCTATCTTTGATGTAGATGGCGACCCCATCTCCTCTGGATTGCCTATCGCATCTAAAGATCTGGTAGTTAGGCATATTAATCATGCTATTTGCCGTAGAGGGCCAAAGCCAGGATTCTGAGATAACAAGCACATCTTGCATTGTATGGGCAGCATAAGCCTGGATAAGTGTGAGTTTTTTCAGCAGGCTGCACACGTTAATGTGCATAAAACTAATACCTTTAAGAGATAGTGACGCAGAAGGGGAGGTAAGTTTATTTATGGGCCCTGGATTAAGCTCGACATTGCCAGAGCAGAGTAAGAGGAGGAGTAGCAATTTTTCAGGATTCAAGTGAAAGGCAATGAGCTTGAGGCTTTTTCCAGCTTGGCATGGAGGAGGAACCGGGATGCCAAGCTTTGTTTTTTAATATATGCAAGCCTAAGGACACTGAGGCTAATACTCTGGCTGTGTAACGCCAGTGGGAGTAACTTGAATTAATTCAAGATAAGGAAGGAGGCATAGACAAACCTGCAATAGTTGCTCTTCAAGGAAGGTAGTCCACCTGGATCAGTTGGCAAGGAGCCTTGGCATAACATGTGATGTGTAGAGTCAGATTGGGCAAGCAGTCTTCAGGATGAGGATGTAGTGTACCCCCGGTCTCAAATTTGTTGGATAATAAGCCAGTAAGGGGTATGATACACAGTGCAGTCAGGAGGACGAATTGCCACGAGGCTGCCATAATTGCAGTTGGATAAATGAGGGAATTTTGATAACAAGGGTAGCTCGCCAGCTGCTGGTTGCAGGATTCCACAGCAGAACCCTGGCAGTAACAAATTGTTTTAGTAAGAAAGAGAAGGCAGGAGATTTGTCAAGGATGGGAGTGGGCAGTGCTAACGGGTCTATATAATAGCACACAGGAGGGGGAATGAGCGGGTGGGCAAAAAATTGCGGCTTTGCCGTACCTCTCAAGTGGTGGAGTCCGATGACCACCCAGTGTCCGCGGTCTACATGGAGGGCATCTGAGCTGGGATCCCTAGCGGGTTCTCGGCTACAGAAAGGAGAGAGGAGCTTGAATTAATAGTGGAGCAACACAAAGGCTAGCAGTCTGAGCGAAAACAGCTCAATTAGCAACTGAAAAGCCTGCAATTTCCTTGGCGCCTTGCAGTCTGGAGATAGCTACAAAGTCACGAAGGGACTGTAACACTTGGTTGCTGGGAACATTTTTTGACAATAAACACAGTTTTTTGGCAAATCAGACACAGTTCAGTAATTTGTAGTACAATTTTCAAGTAAAACAGTGCCTTAGCAAGACAGGATATGCTAGTCAGCAAGACAGGATGTGCTAGTCAGCAATAAGCAAACCTAAAGTACCAAAATCTTATGCCTCAGCAAGACAGAATGAGATAAAGCTGCTAGAAGGCTTAGTTGCAAAAAGGGGATGGGAGGAATTGCAGTTGTTGACAGTAAGTAACCAATAAATTGAAACATCAGATAGGCGTGGGCGGAGACTGTGTGCATTAAAGGAGGCCTGGCAGGGTGAGGAGGGGTGGGATGAAAAATCAAGGGGAAGTTTGCAGAGCTAGCACTGAATCAGTGCACATACAGTTGGAGAGAAACTGCAGCGGGGGGGGAATGGTAAGTTACTTTGCACAGGCTGAGCAGAACAGGCTAAACTAAAATATATAAATTAGAAGCTGAGTACAGGGATACAGGCTTACATTAAGCCACATGTCTCGTCTCGGGTGCTTCTGTCTCAGGTGAGTGAGACCAGCCAATCAGGGAGCTTTACACAGGCGTGGAGCCAATAGCGCTACCCTGAGAAGGCGCTGAAATTGAAAACAGCAAATTGCAAGTGATGATCCAGTTCAGCATTCTCACAGCCCAGAGAAATCGTGGCAATTTTTCAAGCATCGTACCGTATCTCTTTGGGGGTAGGTGGATCAGGCTCCTTGCACTGCAGAGGTGCTATGGCTGGATCGTGACTGCTGCCCGAGGGGGCAAGTGGCACCTGTAAGGAAGGAGATGGCAGATAAAATAGGAGCAGATGGGGGGGTCTAAACAGAGGCACACAAAGAGAGCTAAGCACCAACTTGTCAAGTCAGGGGGCAGTCTCAGACAGAGGCCAGGTGCCAGTTAACTCAGGAATCCAAAACAAGCACAAAAGAACAGACTGATGGGGGAGGGTAGGAGGGACAGAACAGAGACAGAGGAAGACAGGGAGACAAAGGAAGATGATTAAGAATGAAAGTCAAGGGCAGGAGCCTTAGGCTCAAGACAGAGGCTACACAGATTTTACAATTCACTGAATTTTCTAAGTCCATAGCAGTAAGCATGTAAACCCAGTACAGTCTTAAATAGGATTAAAAAAAATATATGTATTAACAAAGCCAGTAAAACTTTTTTACAAACTCAGTTCAAGGCAGTGTACAGAGTGAAAGCTTAATTGAGGAAAAATCAGTGATGGCATTGTTGGTCAGTCATCCAGTTGCTTACTCCCAGCTCCAGCTGCACACTCTAAGGCTAGCCAGAGTCTGCCACACCCCTAAGTATGGGGGAGGGATCATTTTTTCCCCTGACGTCAAGGGTAAGGAAGATGCACCTGAAGTAGGTTTTTATCTTCCATAAAAGCCCAAAAACTCACCACAGGGCATCTAACCCCCCAGACCTCCTAGCTTTATGCAATTTGGGAGATGGGGGCCCATCTCAAATGACTTGTCCTGGGCCCCAAAATTCTTTGCTGCAGCCCTGGCACATAATTCCTAGGCTTTTCAAAGGGAAATACTTCAGAGTACCTCTATCCCCTAGGGAGGAATGCATACCAAGTGCCACCTCACCAAACCACACAGCTTTTCCCGTGGGATAGCATCCCTAGGTAGCAGCTGGAAAGACCTCATCTTGGTGGGAGGCACTGTGCTAATTTAAGTTGAAACATATTCACTAAGCCCAGGGCTACCTGTCCAAAAGACAGACACCCAAAGACTTTTTGCTGTGTTTCGGCCCAAGCTGACCAGTAACCCACTGGTAGAGTGTCTGTCTTTTGGAGGCAGTATTGCGCAGTGTTTTAAGGCTCTGAGCTGCAAACCTGGAGACCTAGGTTTGAATCCCACAGCCACCACTTCCATACTGTGTGACCCTGAGCAAGTCCCTTAACTTCCTTGTGCTCCCAGGTTGCACCTATAAACAAGCTTTCAGCTTAGTGTGTCTCTCCTGGCAAAACAAAAGGTAAAAGGCAAAAAGCTTAGTGCCCCCTTGCAGCAATGCTGACACATGCATTAGTCAGTGCTGAGGGTGTTTACTGAGGGGTGGCTTGAAGGGAGACATGCTGTGAATTGTCTATGAAGTGGTGGTGCAAGTGTTTGCTGTGTGTGGATGTGGGAGGCAAGGGAGACCAGTACCATAGAATGTATTGTGCTACAACTAGTGCACATGTTGTTTGCGGGGTGGGGTAGGGGGTGCAGAAGATAGAGAATGTGCCATAGAAGGGGTTATAGAGAGCAGCTCCTAGAGGTATTTTTACACCATGAGAGAGGATTATTTGTTGAATTGTTCACAGTTAACATTAGTTTAGTTGAGTCACGTGTTCCATTAATTTATTGTGAGATTCCCCAGGGGTCCGTTTTGGGCCTCTTATTGTTTTCTCTGTTAGTTGACCAGTTGCCCCAGCTATATAAACTATGTGACACTATTCTTTATGCTGATGATTTCATTCTTTTTTTCCCAGGCTAATTTCTTACCTGAGTTACCATTTGCTTTGAAGCAAGATTTTGGAGATGTGTGTCACTGGTTTACTATTATCAATGGTGCTAAATTCAAAAGAAAAAAAATCTGTGCTGTTTGGTATGCCATCTATGCTTAAAGATAACCCTAGTGTATTATTACTAGATCATTATGGCACTATGATTGAACAAGTTCATCAGTTCAAATATTTAGGGGTCCTTTTAGATCCTGGGCTAACATTTTCTTTGCAGGTCAATTCTGTCAGTTGAAACTTGGTTTGCTTTACAAATTTTATTCTTATTTTTCAGTTGAAATAGGTTCACTTCTTCCACATTTTAATTATGTTTTTAATCTTTATTTAAATTTAGGCACTAAGGAATTTAATATTCTGACTGTTACATATAACAATATTTATTGATTGGTTTCGCCTGTTCTTGTTCGAACCCACCATTGTGATCTTTACACCCAAGTGGGTTGGCTGTCTCCTAGATTAGGAATTACATTTTTTAAGGTTGTGTTACTTTCAAGTCAATTTGTTTAAACTTTGTTTCCTTTATCTGACTTGATTTCTGTTTGCTCAGTCCTAGTAAACTTAGATCTGCCAATGGAGTATTAATAAATGTTGTCTCATCTAAGCTTAGGACTGGCTCATGTGCTTTTTTCTGTAGCAGCCCCTTCACACTGGAATACTTTACCTGTGTCAGTTTGTTTGGAAAGTTCTCTTCTATGTTTTAAGATAATGTTAAAACAGTATTTATTACTGAAATGTGTGTGTAAATGTACTAGTTCATTATGTTGTTTTGTTATTTATTCTCTTGTTGTCTCTTTTTATATTGTATTATTCCTGGGTTGGACCTGAAAAAGGACCTCAGACCAGTGTCCTTACCTGGTTAACAAATGAATAAAGGAAAAAAAAAGGCTGAATAATGTATGTTTGTCTCCAATGCCCCCCAGTAGCATTAGACCCTTATAGTGTATGGCTGGTAACTTTTTTAGTAGGGAACAGTGGTATCACGGTCTTATTGCACTGTGGTTCTGACAGCAGAATGCTCGTGTACAATAGTTCTGACATCAGACTGATGCTACAACAGCATGAGGAAGTTACTGGGAAGTTACTGTAGATTAGAGTCACACTAATGTTGAAAAGAAACCACTTTTTTCAACTTTTCAAGCGACCAGCCATACCCAATAGCTAGCAAATGCAGTTGAGTGGATAGCCTTTAGGGGAAGCTTTCAGCATCAGTTCATGTTAATTTTTTTCCTGATATCTTACATTATGTGTCCATCTCTTACTGAAACACATGTATGTAAGTACAGTACTTCTTTCATACACAATGTCTTGGCTGAAATACACTTATATAAATAGCTTTTCTGGATTCTAGTGGGTCTGAATTTAAATAGCTGAAATGGCATGCAGTTTGGTTGAACTTTAAACCAGGTTTAGTTTGGGGGCTGGGGTGTATGTATAATGTTTCAGCCCAGCCATTTCTCCCTAGTGTGCTTTGGAAGCAATCACAAAGGGTGCTTGTTTGATTGTGTTCCTTGTATCCCGCTGTTCCTTCATGGCTTGTATGTAATGGAGAAGGACAACTATCACTGATACAGTTATTTACTAAAGATTCCAGCAAAATTACAATGGCAGAAAGCATGGGCTTAAGCAGACATGGTCACATCGAATGAAATGGCACAGACTATACCAAACTTACTGCTCAAACATCCAAACTTACACATCACATTGCCACCTATTTGTCTCTCTCTCTCTCTCTCTCTCTCTCTCTCTCTCTCTCTCTCTCTCTCTCTCTCTCTCTCTCTCTCTCTCTCTCTCTCTCTCTCTCTCCAGTATATATTATTATCTCTCCTACTTTATCTCTCTGTAAAGTACATATTATTTTTTAAACTTAAATTTTGAGATTTTATAGACAGCAGGGTATACAGTATTACAATTGTTCCAGTATGGTGGACAGTGAGTACAGACAATGACCAGGCATAACAATATTAAGCATAAATTACTGATCAAGGAGTCTGCTACAGTACCAGTGTCTGTGGATTTCATATCTATCTCCGGGGGGGGTCCCTGGACCCTGATGGGAAGCCATTATTGCATTTGGGTTCCCCTCAGGTACAGGAGTGCATCTCCCATTCCCACTCAAGCCCCCTCCCATTGTCAGTGCAGTATATATTATTAATTTTAGTGCTGCTTTTTATCTCTCTGCACAAAATATATTGGTAATATATGTGTTGCATTTTTATATCTCTACATGGTATATATATTATATCTGTGCTGCTTTTTACCTCTCTGCACAGTATATATTATTAATATATGTGTTGCTTTTTATCTCTCTGCACAGTATGTATTATCTGTACTTGTATTTTTCTCTCTGTATGGTATATATTATTACTGTACCTGCGCTGCTCTTTTCTCACTCTTTATGGTATGTATTATTACTGTATCTGTGCTGCTCTTTTCTCTCTCTGCACGGTATATATTATTACTGTATCTGTGCTGCTCTTTTCTTACTCTGTATGGTATATTTTATTGTGATTGGTTGGCATCCATGGCACTCCAGACATTACCTTATGGGTTTCAGCCCACCTGATAGGCTAGTGAGGGTTTCAGCCCACCTGATAGGCTAGTGATGCACTGATCCAGATCAAATTTCCAGCATATCCAGGTCCCAGAAACCCCTGCTCTCCAGTTTGAATCGTGCATCTGAACAAGGCAGTAGCACACCAGGAACCCCTGTCTGCTCTTCAAGGTAAGAACTTTTAGAAAAGGAAGAGAAATTATGTCTTTCTGGCTTAGATCTACAGCTGCCATATTAATATAGCTATAGTTATTTCCAAGGGCAGCTATTGTATGTTGTTTTTCTTGTTTTCTGGTCCTGCTATGCGTGGTGGTAGGCTTGGGATAAAGTGCCTTTTCCTTTGCTGACTCCTCTCCCAGCGTCTGGGGAGATGTAGCTACCCGCCCACAGCGGGACCGTTTTTAGACTGCTTTCTGTTTTTCCCCAATGCATATTTGTCCACATCTCGGCCTTACAGGGCGTTCCGCCCTAGGCAGCGGACAGTTCGAGCATGGCCGCCACACGGTCTCCTGACCACCGTTACGCTACGCTCCCTTTCCCCCTCCCTCTCCCCTTTGTTCCGCCCGCCCATTGGCGATCCCTCCTCCATCGGTGCTGTTGCGCTGTGTCCACCTCCCGGCGCCGTTGCGTAGCGACATCACTCACCTAGGCGGAGAGAGAGAGGGGCAGGGATCCTCTAGGCCTCGTTTGGGGCCTCACCTCTCTCGTGACTGGCACATCTCCCTAGGCCTCCACTAGGCCATCCGGCGCGCCAGCCACACGCTCCTGACCCAGCTCCTCTCTCCACCATCTCGCTGGCTCCCACGCTGCTGCCTTCGTCCCAACGAGGGACGACCCAGCTCTCTCTCCCTCCTACGACCAGATGACTGCTCGCACATCGCGGCGTGTGTTCTTGCCAGAGAGAGAGAGAGACGGAGATTGTGGGGGGGCCACGAGAAAAAGAAGGGGAGGCATGATAACTCTGTGGCTTAGCCCCTGGACTGTACATCTGCCGAAATGCAGTAAACTACAGCTGGTTTTGCGATTCTTACAGCTTCCTCTTGCATACTGTGTGATTTAGAAAAGCCTCAAATTACATCTGGGTTGTGATCCCTACAGTTTCCTCTGCATACCGTGTGAATTTAGGAAAGCCTTCAATGCCCTAGGTAGGAGCCCAGCCCTTGGGGGGTCGGGTGGTGAGGGACAGGCCACCATATAACTAATGGCTCTAATTACAGGATAAAATGGTTTATCCTAGCTGAGGTCTCTGTATCGTTTAAGGGGGAAAGGGTCAGTACTATTTCACCCTGGAAGAGCGAGGTCGGTAGACTCCCACCTGCACCCTTCTGTACTTCAGATACAGGGAATATTTTCTTGTCTTCAATGAGCTAGACTCTGCATAATCTTTTGGTAATAGCAGAAGTCTAAAGGCAGCCAACTGCTAGCTGTTAGGCTGAGGTACAGTTTCCCTCCCTGGGTAACTAGAAGATTGTGTACCTGACGCTAAAGGGGCAAGGCAAAGCTGGAACCCGGCACCTGGAGAAGCTAACAGAGAGGGGTCGAAGGGGACCCCTACTACCGCTTTCACGCCAGGGTTCCACTCCACCACCCGGGTCCCTCACACAGCGACCCCGGCAGGTGTTGTTCGTCGTCTGGTCCTCATTCAGTGCCTCGGCCACCTCCCATAGCGGGCCCTGGCACCAGCCCACCACCCGACGTTGCAGGGGTCCTCACATAGCACCCCCCAACCTCAGGCACACCATCTGCAGCCTCGGTGATGCGGGATCCCTTATCAAAAAAAAAAAAAAAAAGGGGGGGGTAAAGAGTAGGATGGCCTCCTAAAATATTCTCCTCTCTATTCCAGATGGTGAAAGCAAAGAAATGCTCCACATGCAGTGCCATCCTCCTCCCCCAAACCCCGGGACCCCGCTGCGCGGCCTGCCTTTTAGACGACGACGACTCATCCTTAGAATGGACCCGGCCGCTGGGCCCCAGTAATCCTGGCCCCAGCAACTCTACATGGATGGATCCGGGCTCCCTTCTGATCCAGAATCAACAGGCCACGGTGGCCATGATGGAAAGCCAGCAGAACTTTATGCTCAAGATCATGGAGAAGCTGGAGTCCTTTACCCAAAGTAGGACAAGACCATCCAACCCGGAACCTGAAAAGGCGGGGGGCCAGCCGGAAGAACTCCCGATTCCTGAGGACCCTCTCCCGATCATCCCTGTCGACGGCTCACATGAGGACAGAGAGAGAGATGACGCTGGGGACGAGGAGGACGCAGAGTCGGACACAGAGGACACCGAACTACAGTCGGCCCCTTCACTAACATCAAAGTTATGCTCCTTCAACACCATCCCAGGGCTCATGAAGGTGATCAAGGCCACGATGGGGTTCGACTCGGAAGAACCCGAAGAAGTCGGACCCGAATAAAAGCTCGACCCCATGATTCAGCTAAGACCAGCCACCACTGAGACCTTTCCGGTCTGCCCGGCTATTGAGGACATGTTTAACACGGAATGGCAATCGTCGGACCCAGGCAGGATGCCAAACTGCAAGAACCTGGACAGGATGTACCTGGTGCAAGGGGTAAAATCGGATGCTTGGTGCAGGGCTCCCACCATCAACCCCCAGGTGGCGGCACTCAGCAAGAAGACCGTGCTTCCTTGCGGCACGATAGCTCTCAAAGACCCTGCAGATAAAAAGGTTGAGGACATGTTGAAGAGGGCTTTTGAGATTGGGGGCATAGCTGCCAAGGCAGCTACCACAGCTATTTACACTTCTCGGGCACAGATCCGTTGGCTCGAAGAACTCCAGGAGCAGGCTACTCCTAAGTCAAGGGAGGCCGAGCTATTGGAGTGCACTCTGGATGCAGCCAGGTATCTGGCCGACATGGCAGTGGACTCTCTGCGTCTCCAAGCTAGAGCCACCGCTATCACAAACCAGGCCCGTAGGGCCCTGTGGCTGAAGCTCTGGGACGCAGACCATGAATCAAAATCATTGTTGCAGAACCTGCCCCTATGGGGAAGCATGTGTTCAGGGAGGGGTTGCAAGACTACTTGAAGCAGAAAGAGGAGGGTAAGGACCTCCTCAAGAATAGATACAGGCCTGCTTACCCAGCCACTTCTAGACGGAGATTTCGAGGGGGGAGCAAAACCTACTAACCCCGCCAAGACTCAACCCAGCGGTCTCAACCCTTTCGAGGAAGAAGCTATTCCACTGGCCCCCATGGCCCTTACGCTCAGAACTTCCAGCCCTCAGCCTTCCGAGCACGGACCCAAAGACCAGGAGGAAGAGGTAGAGGATTCAGGGGGAAACAGCAGTGACTGCCTCCCACCTCCGGCACAAGGCCAGGATCCTTACCCACCGGTGGGGCAAAGACTGGCCATCTTCGCCCACCGATGGATGACCACAACATCAGACAGATGGGTTCAAGACGTGGTGTCAAAGGGCTACTCCATAGAGTTGACCCGCACACATATGCCTTACAGGTTCGTCTCTTCCCCCATAACCAGGAGGAGGGCTTCCCCCCACCAGGTCCAGCAACTATTAGCAGAGCTGATCCAGAACCGGGCCATCCAACCCGTACTGATTCCGAAGCAGGGAGAAGGAATCTACTCCATCTTTTTTCTCGTGCCCAAAAAGACGGGCGCGCTCAGGCCAATCCTAGGCCTAAAGTTCCTAAACCAACACGTAGTCCAACACCGGTTCAAGATGGAGACCATACGGTCCACTCTTCATTGTATCCGGGTAGGCGACTTCCTGACATCTATCGATTTGAAGGACACCTATCTGCACATCCCCATCATCCGGAGACACAGACAATTCCTCCATTTCCACGTACTGGGCCATCACTTCCAGTACAAGGCGCTTCCCTCCGGACTGTCATCAGCCCCGAGGGTCTTCACCAAGGTCTCGATAACCCTAGTGGCCAGACTCAGGGAACAGGGACTGGACATCATCCCATACCTAGACGACTGGCTCATTCGTGCCCGATCCGAGGTCCAGGCCAGGACGCACACGGAGATCGCTATCCAGGCACTAGCGGACCACGGCTGGGTGGTGAATGTAGAAAAGAGCCATCTCAGCCCCATGCAACAGATCGAACATCTGGGGGCGATTGTCAACTCGGCCGAGGGATGGGCAAAACCGGCCCCAGCGCGAGTCCACAACCTCAAGGAACTAGCGCGCAAAATGAAGGCCAGTCCACTCTCCACAATGGGAAAGATCGCCCAATTATTGGGCTGCATGGCCTCCTGCATAGACCTCGTGCCCTGGGCCAGGTGGCACATGCGCCCGCTCCAAAATCACGTCCTATCCAGAGGAGCGCCGGGTGAGCACAACCTCCATTGTGTGGTACCTTTACCCCAGGCAGTAAGATCCTCCCTAACCTGGTGGACACTGGAAAGAAATCTATCCAGGGGAGTCCCCCTTGAACCGCCCCGCCCGGTCGCCATAGAGACGGACGCGAGCCTTTCGGGATGGGGAGCCTGCCTGGGAGAGTCAATGGCGCAGGGCCAATGGTCACCAGCGGAGGCGAGTCTCTCCATCAACATCCTGGAGATGAGGGCCGTATTCCATGCGCTGAGAGCATTCAGGCACCTAATAACCGGGCGGGCGGTCTTAATTCATTCTGACAACCGCGTGACGGTAGCATACATTTTGAAACAGGGCGGGACCAGGAGCAGGGCCATGATGAGGGAGACAATGGCGGTCCTCAACTGGGCACAGACTCACCTCATCCACCTGAGCGCAGTTCACCTCGCAGGGAAACTGAACGTCAGGGCGGACTGGCTCAGCAGACAACAAGTGCACCCGGGGGAATGGCGCTTACACCCAGCGCTATTCCAGGAAATCCAGGCGGCATGGGGTCCCATGTCCATGGATCTCATGGCATCTCGGGAAAACGCCCAGGTCAGCAAGTACTACTCGCGCTTCAAAGACGGCCTCGCCAAGGGGACGGACGCTCTATCACAGACCTGGAGGATGAGGAACGCCTACGTGTTCCCTCCTCTCCCCCTGATCCCCCAAGGTCCTGGCCAAGATCCGGGAAACAGGCCTCACGGTCATCCTAGTGGCTCCATACTGGCCATGCAGAGCCTGGTTCACTGCGGCGTGAGAAATGACCGTGGACAACTTCAGGATACCCTACCGGCCAGACATGCTCTCGCAGGGACCAGTGCTACACCCAGCTCCTCGGACCCTGAAACTCACGGCCTGGCTCCTGAAAGGAGCAGACTGAAAGCAACGGGGTACCATGCTTCAGTGATCAGTACCCTACTTCAGTCCAGACGGGCCTTCACCACGTCCACATACAAGAGGCAATGGGCCAACTTCACGCGGTGGTGTAGAGAACGGGGCACTATGCCCGAACAGACCAACCTAGCCAACATCCTACTCTTCCTCCAGCAGGGAGTGGACAAGGGCCTGGCACCCTCCTCCCTCAGGGTACAGCTATCGGCCATAGGAGCGGCCATAGGCCTCGTGGAAGGGTACCCCCCGGGTGCGCACCCCGACTCCACTCGCTTCTTGAGGGCGGTAGAGATCATGCGTCCGAGAACAAGGCCAGTGATCGCACCATGGGATCTCCCGATGGTCCTGGAATCCCTCAAATCGGCCCCCTACGAGGCCCTCCAAGAGACTGACCTTTTTTGGGCCGGCCTTAAGGCTTGCTTCCTGGTAGCTATCTGCTCGGCCAGGAGGATTGGAGAGCTTGGCGCACTGTCCTGTACGGAACCCTACACAGTGTTCACACCACTGGGGGTTAGCCTAAGGACGGTCCCGGCATTTCAACGGAAAGTCCCTACCAATTTCCACAGGGAACAGCCTATCGAGCTACCCACGTTTCCAGAGGATCCTACTCTGAGTCAAGGCGGGACCCCTCACCACCTCGACGTGGGATCCACCCTCGCAGTATACCTGGCCAGAACAAGCCCCATCCGCAGAACAGAGAGGCTGTTCATCATTGCTAGGGGCAAGAGGCAGGGGCATGCCGCTTCCAAGTCGACCATTGCCGGATGGCTAAGACGGGTCATTCAGAACGCTTACACAGCCAACCAATTGATCCCACCACAGGGGATCAAGGCCCATTCCACCAGAGCGGTGGCCACCTCCTGGGCGGAGAGAGCCAGTGTATCCACAGAGGACATTTGCAGGGCAGCCACTTGGTCCAGGTTCTAGCTGCAGCTTCCTCAGCCGGTCACTCTTAGCCGCTCTTTCCCTCCTGGAGGATTAACTGCTTCTTATCTACCCATGAGGTAATGTCTGGAGTGCCATGGATGCCAACCAATCACAATGGGTGTTTACTCACCTGGTAAAGGTGATTGTGTTGGTTGGCATCCATGGCACTCCAAGGCCCTCCCTCAGAGCGGTTAGAATGGCCGGCGCCGGTAGAGAGAGAGAGAGAAAGGAGATACCTAGTATCCGGGTTTTATTGGGGGCCAGACTACATGCATGATGACATAACAAGTGACCTGTCGAACTTCTGGGTTCGAGTTAGATTGTTAAAATAGGGGAATAAAGTTCAGGCCCCAGGGCCTTCTTTTTGTCATGTTGTAGTCCGATTGTTTTTGTATCCTGTTCCCAACTCCTGGTATCTATGCTAACGTTACATGGTATGTCTTGCTGTATCCTAATTAACCTTATTTTCAGCTATGGAAGATTCTAACTGGAGAGCAGGGGTTTCTGGGACCTGGATATGCTGGAAATTTGATCTGGGTCAGTGCATCACTAGCCTATCAGGTGGGCTGAAACCCTCACTAGCCTATCAGGTGGGCTGAAACCCATGAGGTAATGTCTGGAGTGCCATGGATGCCAACCAACACAATCACCTTTACCAGGTGAGTAAACACCCATTACTATATCTGTGCTGCTCTTTCTCTCTCTGAATGGTATATATTATTACTGTATCTGTGTTGCTCTTTCTCTCTCTGTACGGTATATATTATTACTGTATCTGTGCTGCTCTTTTCTTACTCTGTACGGTATATTTTATTGCTATATCTGTGCTGCTTTTTCTCTCTCTGAATGGTATATATTATTACTGTATCTGTGCTGCTCTTTTCTTACTCTGTATGGTATATTTTATTACTATATCTGTGCTGCTCTTTCTCTCTCTGAATGGTATATTTTATTACTGTATCTGTGCTGCTCTTTTCACTCTCTGTATGGTATATATTATTACTGTACCTGTGCTGCTCTTTTCTCACTCTTTATGGTATATATTATTACTGTATCTGTGCTGCTCTTTTCTGTCTCTGTATGGTATATATTATTACTGTATCTGTGCTGCTCTTTTCTTACTCTGTATGGTATATTTTATTACTATATCTGTGCTGCTCTTTCTCTCTCTGAATGGTATTTTATTTATTTTTATTTATTTATTGGAGACAATCAGTTTTACAACCTTTGAGTCATGGACTCGTTTACAAAGGTACCTCGTCGTAAGGGGGGGGGAGACAACAATTAGGTGAGTAGAGACAGGGATGAACACACGGGTGAAAAAATACATAGACACACTTTAAAATAAAGATTACATGCAGCAGCTATACTGGTACAACATTTGTAGAGTTACACGCATTGTAACAAAACAATAGATACATCATACAACTAGTAGCTAGTCTTAAAAATGGTGGGCGGGACCGGATTAGCTACAGGCATCTACAGCATCGGCTGTCAATGATATGCTTACGGAGGGTGGTTTTGAAACGGCCAATCCCCGGGATCTTGGAGATAGATTCAGTATATATTATTACTGTATCTGTGCTGCTCTTTCTCTCTCTGTACGGTATATATTATTACTGTATCTGTGCTGCTCTTTCTCTCTCTGAACGGTATATATTATTACTGTATCTGTGCTGCTCTTTTCTCTCTCTGCATGGCATATATTATTACTGTATTTGTGCGGCTCTTTTCTCGCTCTGTATGGTACATTTTATTACTGTATCTGTGCTGCTCTTTCTCTCTCTGCATGGTATATATTATTACTGTATTTGTACTGCTCTTTTCTCACTCTGTATGGTATATTTTATTACTGTATCTGTGCTGCTCATTCTCTCTCTGCACGGAATATATTATTACTGTATTTGTACTGCTCTTTTCTTACTCTGTATGGTATATTTTATTACTGTGTCTGTGCTGCTCTTTCTTTCTCTGCACGTTTCTCTCTCTGCACGGTATATATTATTACTGTATCTGTGCTGCTCTTTTCTCTCTCTGTACGGTATATATTATTACTGTATCTGTGCTGCTCTTTCTCTCTCTGAATGGTATATATTATTACTGTATTTGTGCTGCTTTTTCTCTCTCTGAACAGTATGTATTATTACTGTATTTGTGCTGCTCTTTTCTCACTCTTTATGGTATATATTATTACTGTATCTGTGCTGCTCTTTCTTTCTCTGCACGGTATATATTATCAATATCTGTGCTGCATTTTTATCTCTCTGTACAGTATCTATTATTAATTGTTTGCAAAAACAACATCAATGCATCAGTTAAGGTTGGTATTAAAACTCAAAAGCTGGGAAATTCAATGTTAGGGTTTCCAACCCTTACTCCGTATCCCCACTCCCACACTCAAATGAGCAGCAGAAGGGTCAAGGCAACACAAGCAACCAGAGACAGCCATCATCAGGTAAGAGAAACAACATACAACTCACTGCAGATATCATAAGAGAGCTCCATCATCATGGTCCACCAGGTATATGGGGTCCTCTGCCATGCCAGTGTGTTGGGGGGGTGCCTGTATGCTGTCCACTATGGGGGAGGGCCACTGTGAGCAATGTACCCCAAAGTGCTCCCTAGAGACCTATCAGGAGGCTGACAAGGTTGTGGGGGATGGGGCACTGAATAGGGAGGGTCAGTGAGAGACTGCATGGGGGCACACCCTCTGTAACACACTGCCATGGTGCAAGACATTCATGTACCGCTGCTGCTCACAAAACACATTTGCATTTGGGTGTAACGCACACATCATTTTTTGTGATACTGAGCAGAATGTACCAGTCTCACATCAGTCTCTGTGTTCAATTGTCCATCCTAGCCCCCTGAGAACATGGTATCTTTGCAGTAATTCAATGTTTCACCTGCTCATCTACACAGTAACATGACAGAGCATTTGTATACAACCCAGCAAATTCACTGCCGGGCCACTGGTGGTGAAACACACTGATTGCATTACTGCCATTATCACTCCCATCATGCATATGAGTAACAACAGCACTCTGTACGCAGTGCCACACTCCCCACCGCACCACGTATGGTGGCACACCACACTACAGAGTGGCATAGCACTGGACATCTGGTCTCCCTGAGAACACAGTGACATTACTCTTTAGCTCATATAGCTCTACAGTACTGATGTTACCACTACTGATGTTCAGCATGTCTCCACTACCAACAGCCCAGTGCAGTATTGTATGCACCACAGCTATGGCAGCATCCTGGTGCTCAGCATGATTCCCCCCCCCCTTTGAAAGTCACACTGACTTGCCACTGGACATCCCACAGTCACATTTTGAGTACAGGTACTGTGTCATTATGTCAGTCATCTCTGGGCCACTGCACTCTCCATTCAGTCATATGTTGCTGTGATTGATGCCTCTTGCCATTACCTCGTTGTACTGCTTGTTGTAGTAAAAGAGACCCATGCCAGCAAACATGCAAATGTCCACAAAGCAGACAGACACAGAAACATAGACTTTGATGACAGATAAGGACTGCTTGGCCCACCCAGTCTGCCCACTTCCCTACCTATTGGATAAGCTGCAGATCCTAGTTAATCAACAACCTACTTCCTCCTACGCCCCACTAGAATCGCTTTATGTCTGTCCCGTGCATTCTTGAATTACCCTACTGTTTGTGACCCCACGACCTCCTCAGAAAGGCCATTCCATGCATCCACCACCCTCTTCATGAAAAAATACTTTCTCACATTGCTCCTGAGCCGTCCCCCCTCTATCTTCAAATCACGCCCCCATGTTCTTGCACATCTCTTTTCCTAAAAGATGCTACCCTCTTGGACTTTGTGGATTCCCTTGAGGTACTTTGGAAGTTTCTATCATGTCCTCCCTCTCCCTCCTTTCCTCGAGAGTATACATATTAAGCACCTTTAGTCTCTCTTCATATGGCTTCTGGTACAGACCCTGTACCATTTTAGTTGCCCTCCTCTGGACTGCCGCCATCCTGTCTATGTCCTTGTCAAAATGGGGTCTCCAGAACTGCACGCAGTATTCCAAATGGGGTCTCACTAACTGTCTGTGCAGAGGGATAACAACTTCTGTTTTCTACTGGTGATGCCACTGCCTATGCATCTCAATGTCCCCCACAGCCCTCCTTACTGCTTTCTCACATTGCTTGCCTACCTTTAGGTGATCTTATATGACTACCCTAGGTCCCTTTCCATTTTTGCTGTTGTTAATACCTCCCCCCATTGGTAGGTAGGTAGGTAAACTTTTATTAATACAGTGAAACTGCCATGAGGGATCCATGAATCCCTATTTACAAAGCATACCTGTTTGTAAAATTTACAATAGTTCTAAATAACACACAGTACATAATACATATACATTAGATATACAATAAGTATGACAATAACTTTATAATACAAAAACACATTACTAGAATCACGGATGACTTAACTATATTAACGGTCTAAACAGTCACATCTCCTCCACTCATACCCTTGGTGCATTTAAATCAAGGCTATGCCTCTCTCACTCTCACTGCCTCTAGCTCCTGTGACTGCCTCCACTAGCTGACCCCATGAATATTTCCCTAACCTTATGCAGTTCTCTCTCCTATTAGCACTTGGATACCCCTTAGCATGCACTTCCCCATGTTATGTCTACGACAATGCCTCTGGCTGTGCTCCTCCTCCTCTAAAGCTCTCCACCCCCTCTACTCTTCCTCTCTCTTGTCCTCTATCCTCTCTGCACCTCATCCGCTGTCTCCTTGTAACCTAGCCTCCAAAACTTATTTTGTTTCTCAGATGCTTTGTAACTCTGTTTAGCTCACACTTTTGTAACCTTGTCCTATGTATTGAATTTGTAATCTGACTTACATGTCTTATGTTTTGAATCATAACCTGATGTGAAACCTTTGTAAAAGAGCCCTGGCTCAAAGGTATTGTAATCCTAGATCTAAAAAAAATAAATAAATAAACTAATTACCTATTACACTGACAGCGAAAACTCAATTCCTGATCTACTGCAGATTTAAAAATAGCATCAGAGATTTCTGGTTCATAGAGGGGGGGAGGAGGAAGATAGTTCCAACAGGAAGCAGCCTTAAACTGGAAGGCCATCTCACCAAATCATTTTTTTGGGCGGGGCAGTAATCATTTCTCTGTCTCCCCTATGCCTTAGATTTATTCTATGATTTTGCTGTTTTAATTGAGTTACTAAATTATGTGTAAATTTACTTTTAAATAATCCCTTAACTTGTCTTATCCAAGTACCCTTGGCCCTCAATTCCAACAGTTTCCATCCAAGATTTGAATACATTATGCAGTGATGAGTTTTATATTCACATCTTAGCACAAAGTGTGCTAACTTATTATAAAGAACATCCAGATTTTGTAACTGTTTTTTTGAGGTATGCCTGTATATATGGCTTCCGTAGTCAATCACCGGTAAAATCAATTCATTAGCTATGATTAATCGCATTTCTTTTTTCATGCAATGTAATATACGTCTCATTGCTCCTATTTTTGTATTTCTTTTCCTTGCTAATTCTGTCACATGTTGTTCAAATGTCAAATGCTGATCAATCTGGATCCCCAGATATTTGTACACTTCAGTTTGTTCCAGGATTCTGCCCTCCTGGGTCTTTATTCTTAATTTTGGGACACTTTTTCTTCCTGGGGCAAAAAACATTGACTGTGTTTTTTTGCTATTTATTAATAACCCCAGGGAGGAAAAGTGTGTCTCCATATCCAAAAAATCATTTTGCAGTTTCCGTTCTACCTCTTCCTGATTTCTACCTTCTCATACCAAAACGGTATCATCCGCATAAAGTCAAATTTTTGAATGTTTAATATATTTAGGTAGATCATTTAGGTAGACTACGAACAAGCGGGGACCCAGGATAGATCTCTGGGGAACCCCTCTTGTAAAATAGTCCCTCTCAGATGCTGACCATTCAAAACAACAAACTGGGATTTTCCTGCAAGGTAAGAATCAAACCAGAAACAGGTCTGCTCCTCAATGCCTATTCTCCTAAGTACCCTTAACAATATTTCATGTTTGACCAAGTCAAATGCTTTTGATAGGTCCATGTATACTGCACCCACAGACTTTGCCTCCCCAAGAGGGGTAGCTATAAGATCTAAAAAAGTCCATGAGTGCAGTAGCCGTGGACCTACCCTGTCTAAAACCTGACTGACATTGAGTTAGTTTTTATTTCAAGATATTCCATTAACTGTCCATGGACAATTTTTTCCAGCATCTTAGATACCACTGACAACAATGCTATTGGTCGATAGTTTGAAACTTCCATAGGACCCCCCCCCCAACACTTATCTACTGGGACCACTTTAGTTAATTTCCAACTTTGTGGGAATTTACCCTCCTTTAGACTCCAGTTAAAAATATCCCTCAACACTGGTGATAATTCTAAGGCAGCTTCTTTTAACACTCTGCTATCTGTTTGATCTGGACCACTAGCTTTATTATTTCTTAACTTGTTTATGATTTGTAATATTTCCTTTTTTGTAACCAATCTAAATCTAAACTTCGGTACATTTTTAACTTTGGAATCTTCTAGATCTTGATTTTCTTTTACATTTTTCTTTTGATTTAAATCTAAGTCAGCTACTGGTTTCAAGTCTGGAAGATTTATAAAAGAATTATGAAGAAAATCTGCAGCACACTCTGGTGTGAGCGTCATTCCATTTGTGTACTCTTCCCCTGGGTTTTTGTTTCCCAGGTGCATTACTTTGCACTTTCCATTGAATCTAAGCTGCCATACTTTTGACCATTACTCCAACCTTGCAAAGTCCCTTCTCATCCTTTCCAAACCCCCCCCCCCCGTGTATCAACCCTGTTGCAGATCTTTGTGTTGTCTGCAAAGAGGCATAATTTCCCTTCCAGTCCCTCTGCAATGGTAGCATATCTCATACAGCCCTTTTGTGTTCAGGCTATTACTCTTCCTGGCACTCATTTATCTCCATTCAGGTATCCTATGCAGTACTGAGCTGCCCATCATAACTTCTCAAGTATAGATGTTTCCAAACAGACACAATGCTATATCAGATGATATCAGAATGAGCACTCCCAACACACTGGTACACCATTGCAAAATATGCTGCCCTATTCTGGTAACAATAGATCCTACTGCTGCTATCCAACAGTCTCTGACCAAGTGTCCCTATTCAGTGGCCCATCCCTTATAACCATACCAGGTTCTTGATAGTTCTGTATGGAGCACTTTCATGAGTGCAGTACTACAGTGCCCTCCCCCACTATGGTTCCCAGCATTATGGGATCCCTCGCCAACAACAGAATGACACAGTAGTGTATCTCACACAACACTGTTGTATAGCTACTGATATTCATCCCATCACCCTTCTATATACAAAGGCACAGATCTAGCCAATGTAGAATCCCCACCTCCTGGCTGTCCAACATGCATGTACCCACATCAACACAGTACCATGCTAGCTGACATTATGGCAAACCCTTGCGGTCTCACACCGCCTTTCCTATGCAGTGCCCTGTCCCCCACAACCCCATCAGCCTCCTGATAAGTCTCTAGAGAGCACTTTGGGGTGCTTTGCCCACACTAGCCCTCCCTCATGGTGGCCAGCATGCAGGCATCCCCCAACACACTGGCATGGCAGCGGACCTCATACACCTGGTGGACCAAGATGATAGATGTCTCTAGTGTTATCTGCAGAAAGTTGTATGTTGTTTGTCTTACCTGATGATGGTTGTCTCTGGTTGCTTCTGATGCCTTGACCCTTTCACTGCTCATTTGAGTGAGGGAGGGATGCGGAGTTAGGGTTGGAAACCCTAACGTTGAATTTCCCAGCTTTTGACATTTTAATACTAACCCTAATTGATGCATTAACTTAGTTTTTTTGCAAATAATTTCTTTACTTTTTGAGACAGTATAATTGTACCCTTATTTGCCTGTAGGAGTGCAGGATCCTCTGGGTCCTGTGCTCCCATCCCTCCATAGATGTGGACATGTATGTTGCTGTGGAAGTGCAGGGTCCTCTGGGCCCTGTGCTTGCATTTGTAGAAAAACAGCAACCAAATTGTCAGCATAGCCTACTTATCACCCCACCAAATGCACCCTGTACTGAAAATTTTCAGATCCCTGCCGAAACGTTATTTATACGAACATATGAACATACAAAAACGCCAACAGAAACAATCATTATGGTCTATTGAGACTGCTCAATTGTGCAGCTAGCCCCTCAATTTGCAGCTGCCCCACCTACCCCTCTGCTTTTCATAATTACCCCCCTCACTCTGTCCTATCTCCTCTTAAAACCATCTACTGTGCTACAGGCTACTACCCACTCAGGCAGAGTATTCCACTTATCCACTACCCTCTTTGTGAAATAATGTGTCCTGACTTCCCTCCTGAATCTTCCCCATCAGTCTCACCTGGTGCCCCCTCATGACCCTTCCCCTTCTAATCTGGAAAATCCTTTCTGTACTAGTCTTGTTTATCCCCTTTAAGTATTTAAAGGTTTTGGTCATGTCCCCCTATCCCTCCTCTCCTCCAGGGACTACATGTTCAGCTCACCCATCCTCTCCTCAAAGAAGTATCCCACTAATCCCTGGATCATCTTTGTCACCCTCTGCTGTACAGCCTCCAACAATCTGACGTCCATCTTCAGGAATGGGCACCAGTACTGCACACAGTATTCCAGGTGCGGCCTGACCAGTGACTTGTAGAGGGGGCAGGATCACCTTCCTATTTCAGGAGGAGATTCACCTTGCTGTACACTCCAGCATCATGTGGCTTTTGCTGCCACCTTCCTGCACTGAGCTGAGTTGTTCATACTCCCCATTATAAGCACCCCTAGATCCTTTTCCTCCTCGGTGCAACCACTCCTGCAGTTTGATCAGGTCCTCCTGCAGCCCCCTCCACCCTTCGATATCATCTACCACAGATTCCATCTTTGTGTCATCTGCGAAGGGACTGATCTTACTCCAGACCCTGTGGAAGTATCAGCTATGAATATCTTGAATAACACAAGTCCCAGTACTGATCTCTGTGGCACCCCGCTCATCACATCCCTTGGTGATGAGAGTTCCCCCACCACCAGAACCACCACCACCCTTTGCTGTCTTCCCTTCAGCCAGTTGGTGATCCAGTTAACCATCTTTGTTCCCACTCCTATATATTCCAGCTTCCCCTCCCCCAGTCTCCCATGCAGCACAGAATCAAAGGCCTTGCTGAAATTCAAATACAGGACATCCACCGCATGGCCTTTGTCCAGTTCCCCTTGTCACCCAGTCATAGTACTCAATCAGGTTTGTCTGGCAGGATCTTCCCAAGACAAACCCATGCTGCTGTCCATCTTGGAGACCATTGTTCTCTAAGAAGGTCACCAGCCTCTGTTTTAGGATCATCTCCATGAGTTTTCCCACAATTGATGTGAGGCTCACTGGTCTGTAGTTACCTGGTTCACCTTTGGTCCACTTTTGTGAATGGGTACCACATGGGCCATCCTCCAGTCTTGTGGTACGCATCCAGTGTCCAAGGAGGTATTGAACACATCAGACAGTGGTCCTGCCAGGATCTCTGTTAGTTCCTTGAGTACCCTAGGGTGAATGCCTTCTGGGCCCAGTGTCTTATCCCTTCTCAGAGCTCTTAATCCTTTCAGCACCCTATCCTCTGTAATCCCTATATCAGTCACCTCCCTCCCCACTCCTCTCCCAGGTGGTGTCTGCCCCATCTCTTTCATGAACACAGAGCAGAAGTAATCATTTAGCACCTCTGCCTGGTCCTCCCCCTGCTTCACTCAACCCTCGTCCTTCCTAATCCTAACAATCTGATCTTTGTTTTTCCGTCTTTTGCTGATGCATCTGAAGAAGTCCTTTTCCCTGTTCTTAATGCCCTGTGCCAATCTCAGTTCTCTGGAAGCCTTGACCATTCTGACCAGCCTGGTATCCTCCCTGGACTTCTTCATATACACTTCCCTGTTATCCTCCCTTCTGATTTCTTGAGTCTCCAAAATGCCTTTTTCTTGGTCCTCACCCCTTCCATGACCTCTTGCATCAGCCAGAGGGGTTTATGTGCCCTTCCTTTCTTGCTCTTTGCTCTTGTACATGTCCCAGTAGCCTCCACCAGCCACTTCCTAATAATATCCCATTTTTGGTTGGCATCCATGCATGGTTGAATTCCCGCCAGATGCCTGCCCAAGATTTCCCCCATCCTTTTAAACTCTGCCGCTTAAAGTCAATCACCCTGGTACCCGTACCTCCTGATTCCCTGCCCATGTTGAGTGTGAACCATACCATGTGGTGTTCACTCCCAGACAAATAGTCCTCCACCTCCAGATCCCTTACAGCCTCCCCATTTGATAGAACCAGGCCCAGAGTCCTATCCAGTCTACTTGGCTCACAGACCAACTGCACCAGGAAGCTGTCCTGAAATGCCTCTAATATGACCTACTCCTTTGCACTCGTGGTGGTTGGGGTGCTCCACTCCACCCTCGATAGGTTGAAGTCCCCCACCACCACAGTGTTCCCTTTCCTACAGACCCTTCTGATTTGCTCAGCTAACTCAGTAAGATAACTGCTTACTGTGACTGCTATACTTAATCTGCTCGGCTCTGCAGTGCTCCCCATGCTCTCTCTTTAACCCCCAACTTCTCTGATAGCACTTTCTACATCCCACTCCTGCCTGCCCTAACCACTCACAGAAACACTATATACTCCCTCTCCACACTGCCTCCCCCCACACATGGGAGGGACAGAATTATCCATTCACCACCACTCCCCTACTTACCCTTCCCCCTTCCTCCTGCTCTCCCTCTCTCCTCCCTCCTCTCTACCTCATACCCATACTCTACTCCCCCCACTGTCTCCACTGACTCCCTCCTCTCTCTTTTATTTTCCCTCAGACTTAAATTCTATCATCCTACTCCCACTTTATTACTATGCTCCCATCTTAAGGTACCTACTGCCCTGTAAGCACTTATACTCTTCTCACTTCTCAGGCATCTGCCCCAGGCATACATTGTACAATGCCTGCAGCACTGTTCCAATTGCTTTTCTTATTTTAATCTCATTTATTTACTGATGAATCCTCTGGTGACTCCTTGTATGAAACCATCTGTATGGTTGTACCTTATTAATGCTCTGTTTTTAGTATTTTTCACATGCCCTTGTAATATGATGTGGAACCTTTGTAAATGAACCTTGGCTCAAAGTTGTTATCTGAAATCCTAATAAATAAATAAATAAATAAATACATAACTCCCTATCCAGTACCAGGTGAAAATAGCACGGACAATACCATGCACAGCAAGACCACATTGTGAAGAGAGCGAATGGCTTTATTGTGATAGGGGAATTACAGTGATATGAAAGTATCGCTACCCCCTGTCACTCACCTGGAAGAAGGAAGTGTATTTGAACACTGCGGGTCAGGTTCTTGGTCGAGCCACTCCCATGGTGGAGTGGCTAGAGCACATGATCCTGCAGTGGATGGGATTGGGGGAAAGCAGTATGATTCCCTGTAAGGAATTTTTTTTTTTTTATTATTTACTTCTGCCCCTGTGTCTGCACCCCCTCAGAGTTGGGTATAATAGTTCAGGGAAGTGTTGGGGCCAAAGCACCTCACATGGGGGGCAACCCCCCCGGAAAACAAATAAAGTATTTACGGGTCTTGCCGCATGCTGTTTGTAACAGCGCTGTCTTGCTGTGTGCGGTTTTGTTCCATCGCTGTTATGACCCCTTGCCTCCCTATCCAGATCATCCCCTTGGGCTGACAGCGTGTACACCACCTCCATCCTCAATGTCCTACTTTTTGAGTCTTGAAACTGCATCCATAGGGCCTCTGTTCTGCCTTCCTCCCCCTCCTCCCTTATGCACCTTATCCCCTCATGTACATACACTGCCACACACCTCCCCTTTTCCCTTTGCCCTATCCTTCCTGAATATCCTATACCCTGGGATCACCAAATCCCATTCCTGGTACTGGGTGGCCCACATTTCCATGATGGCCACAATGTCCACCCTCCCTATTGCCAAGGGAGCCTGTAATTCTGCTGATTTGTTACCAAGGCTTCTCTTGTTCAATGAGACCACCCTCCAACCTGTCCCTGCCCCTCCCTCCTGAATTAACCCCTCTTAATCCCCCCTATGCCACTGCTCCAAGTTCATCCCTGCTAGTCTGGGGGTAAACTTATTTGGCTCCCCTCTCTGGGATCCCTGCCTATCAACTCTCCACTCACCACCCCCCTACCTAGTTTAAATCCACCTTCATAGCTATGTATTCCCCTACCCTCTGCTTTAATACCCCGTCCCTTCCCCACTCAAATGTAGCCTATCACCTGCATAAAATTCATTGTTGTCACAGATTCTGTCCCAGCCCTCCACCAACCCGTATCCCCTGGCTCAACACCAATCCCTCAGCCAGGTGTTGAACTCCCCAATCCTTACTTTCTTCACTGTACTAATGCAGGGAACTAGAAGCACCTCTGAGAAGGCCACTGATTCCCCCAGCTCCTCACACAGCCTGCCAAGTTCCTCAGAACTCTCCCTTACTACTTCCACCATCACACCCGCCAGGTCATTCATACTCACATGCACCACGAGATGTGATTTCCTCCTACCCCCCTAGCACACTTAAGAATTGACTTCCCCACCCTGCCTGCAGGTAAGCCAGGTATGGACTCCACCCAGATGCAGCAATGCAGCTTCCTCTTGCTGCTCCATCTCATCCCTTTAAGTACTGTATGGAATCCCCCAGCACTAGTACCCCTCCCTCTCCAATCCTTGTCTCCCCTCCAACCCTTTTATCTTGGTATTTACTGCTAGAGTCTGCCCCAGCTGAAACCCTGTCCTTCCCTCCTACAGACCCCCTCCACCCCAGACTTATTACTGCTCCCCCTCATTGTTCCCTCACACTCCTCCCTGTCCTTCCTCTCCACCCTGGTCTCCCCCTCTCCCTCTGCAATGTCCCTCCCATTCTCCACTCTAGCATTGCTCCTCTCCCATTTACCCCTGCTCCCTTCATCCATCTTTCCAACTGTGCCTCTCCCCCATTACCCTCACCGCAATCCTCTGCCCGACTACTGTCCCTTGTGCAATCCTCCCACTTCCCCTTGCCTGCCCCCTCCTGGAGATCCCTCACCCCTCCCTCCAATGTTGCCAGCACCACAAACCTATTATTCCATGCCACTGGAAAGTTAATCTGCGCCACAGGTGCAAAAACACAGTTTAGGCAGGATTTGAAAACTGACAGCTGTCATTTTCATGAGGTCATGTAAATACAGTCAATTCTGGATGTGTGCACGAGTGGGACCAGATGATTTTGTGCACACGTCCGAAAATGCACACAACTGAAAATTCATTAACTGCGATCTTGGGACTGTTTTTATGCAGTCATGGTACCCCAGTTATTAAGGAAAACAACCTGGGAACAGATTGAGGGAATAAAAGTAATTTATTACAATACATTTGTTCAAAATGTTAAAAACTTGACTTGAAGGCATATGCAATATAATACAGTACAGTACATAGACTCTGACACACAAATTAATTAAGATTCTGTTTTAAAGTGCTAGAGCTATGGAACTGGAAGTGGATTTGTTAAAAAACAGCATATGCAATACACAGACACAGATACTGCGGAAAGGACTACTGACCATTTTAAAGTTGTGCAGGCTCACTTAATTAACCTCAGGTAACTTCAATTCTGACAGTTAAGCAGGTGATTAGGCAAACGATTAACGCCTGTTTACAACTGCTTACTGCAGAGCAGCTCAGTCTGTCTACCCATTCAGCAACACATCGATCAATTAACACCTGCAGCTGAAAACACTGCCTACTGTTATATTCTGCTGTATTTCTGCCTGAAATTTGTGCACACATCTGAAAATCTGTGTGCGCACAACCGATCACTTTAACATAAGGAAGTATAGGCAGTGAATCGAGACCTGGTGTTTTTGTGCACACAAACGGAATGTGCGCACAACTGAATTGCACTCAAGTGGAATTGATTATAAATTGCTTTGTTGTTATGTTGAAAATTTGGCATCACAATATTTTAAATTACAAAAGTTATGAGCGAGCATAGGAAAATTTAAACAGATGTACATAACTTTGCCATTTTTACATATTTTGATCCCAGATTTTCAACATAGTCTCCTTATGACCCATCCTTATGAAAAATGTCAAATTCTGCCCTAAAGGTGATTTCTCCAAGTAACTGTGAAATTGCCTTCCTGGCTGGATTTATGTAAGTCTACCAATATTGTTCATGACGTGGGGTCTCCAAAAGGCAGTGTGGAATATTTGGTGTCAAAATATGAAAAAATGGCAAAGTTATACGCCAGAGTTGAAAACCCCGTTGAAATACATTGAACTGCACTCACACTTACCTTAGTTTCATACACAGGGGCATGATTTCGCCAAAACCATAGGGGTTGCAAGAGCATTGATGGGCTGTGGGGAGGCCCCCAGGGACATTTTTCAACTTGGTGCATTCTGGTGCATTTTGGGGGTCATTTGAAACAGAATTTGCCACCCTGTTACCCACTTCCCATGCCTAGTAAGTTGCACCATGGTCCCCTCCTCAGAGTCCCCACAGTCCAGTATGTTGCCTGAACTGCGGCTGATTCTGGAGGAGGAGGGGCAGGACAGTGTATAAAGGTCTTGCATTCCTGACTCAGAGGTACGCTACAAATAATTCATTACTGTGAGCCCTGTTGTCTGTTTTAACTTAGAGCTGCAAGAAGACATTCCTGTATTCTGTGCCAGTGCTTCTCCTATGGCAATTGTACTAGCTCAGGACATTTTCAAACCTTTCCCAATCTGAATCAGTTGTGAGAGGGCTGATCAGTGAGCAGCTGATGCTGGAGGAGGAGGGGCAGGATAGTGTATAAAGGTCTTGCATTCCTGACTCAGACGTATGCTACAAATAATTCATTACTGTGAGCCCTGTTGTCTGTTTTAACTTAGAGCTACAAGAAGACATTCCTGTATTCTGTGCAAGTACTTCTCCTATGGCAATTATACTAACTTGGGACATTTTCAAACCTTTCCCAATCTGAATCAGCTGTGAGAGGGCTGATCAGTGAGTGGCTGATGCTGGAGGAGGAGGGGCAGGACAGTGTATAAAGGTCTCGCGTTACCACTGTACCAGTGCAGTTGCGCGAGCATGAGTGGCGCGAGCGCCACTCAGAAGAGAAACTTGAAAGAACTGGACAATAGAAGATCACAACATTATTCTTATTAGTCTTAAAAAGTGCAAGTATAAATGTCAATTTATTTGCTAGGCCAGTATTTAAAGATACTCTGTCCTTAACTGATCTATAGTTTTAAATATATTCCTTCTCTGTTTCCAGCTGGTGGCAGTTGCTGTTTATCAGAGTTGGTGGCAACGCTGATAATTTGGGGTGGGTAATTTTGAATAGAGTTATTCTGGTTTATGCTTAGTGTAGGATAGTTAGGTGGGTGATGGTAAAGATGGGTTCATTTCTGAAATTTATTAAAATAGCAGTCTTGTTTTTTATATGTTTTATAATTGACGATGTTAAATCATCTTGTTTTAAATGATTTGATATTAAGGAGAATGCTTTGTTCTTACAAAGTAATCAGACAAAGGGCTTCTGTACCTCTTTGAATTTAAATAATTCAGGTTGGCAGGATTGTAAGTATGATGTATTGCTCAAGAACTATATTTTATTTCAGGAAAAATGACTTCATTACTGCTTTGTTTGCACTGTAATTATGAGTTTACTTCATCTGCACATCCAATTAATGTGATTGATAGGCCAAAAATGTGTTTTAAGAAAGGTTTAATGTTATCAAACAGAGTTAGGAAGTTAGTACTGTTATTATTGTTACTTTCAAGTACAGTACATCCTAACCCAGACCCTATGACTGGGGTATCAATTGAAACTAAGGGTCCTTTAAAAGCTTCCCTTCATATGGTTCACCTGAATGTAGCTAGTTTAATAACAAAAAAAACAATTTTGGAATGCTGGGTTTTGAATAATAAGTTTGATGTAGTTGCTTTGACTGAAACTTGGTTGACTGATAATATAACTAATTCTGAAATTCTGTTACCAGGATATTCTATTTTTAGAAAGGATAGGGTAGGTAGAATGGGGGATGCTTGTTCTATGTAGCTGATTCTTTGCTAGTACAAGAACTAACTATTATTCCTGATAGTAAACTGTTTGAATCAATTGCTATTTCCATTACCTTTGGTGACAAAAAAGTTTTGACCATCATAAATGTATATGTTCCGCCAGATAGATCAAAGGAAGGGGTTCCTGCTTTTTTCAATTGTATTCAAAAATTACCAATAATTAGGGAGACTATTTTGGTTGGTGATTTTAATCTAAATTGGTTGTCCCCAGCTGAGCATGAGTTTAGAACAACTGTCATTGATCTTGCATTCCAACATTTGATCGTTGGCCCCACCAGGGTGAATTATAAAACAGGGTATTCTTCAACCCTCGATTGGGTTATTACCAATAGTCCGTCACGTATTATTAGATGCGGAATTCTCCCTGACGGGATCGGTGATCACAGTCCAGTGTTCTTTGATTGGTCAGTTAAACCTCATAAAAAAGAGGCTAGGATCATAAAAAAGAAGCTGGGATTCAGTGTGCCTTGATCAGGCCACGGACCCCTCAATTTCTGGAACCTAAACAGTTTTTCAGAAATCCTCTGTACTGCAAGAGATCCAGCTTGCCTTGACCAGGCCATGGACCCCTCAATTTCTGGAACCGAAACAGTTTTTCAGAAATCTTCTGTACTGCAAGGTACTAGCCCTGACTTTTGGATTTGGTACCAGTGGAAGCTGATTTCCAAGTGGCCCACACTATCTCCTGCTGAACACATCTCTAACTACTGTATCTCCCTCTGTGCCTCTAGTTGAATCTATGTGCCAGGGTTTAATAATTTGTTTAATCCTTACAGTCATTTTAAGTTCTGAGTTGATATTTGAAGTTAATTTTGAACCCTGATTGTATAAATCCTTCTTTTGCTCTCTGCCCTGCAATCTCTCTCCTCCCCAGCCTCCAGACTGTCTGCTTTGTTCTTTGACCCTGCCCACTTCTATTATTCTCTTTGTTCTGATGTAACTAGCCTACTCCTCCACCCTTTAAAAATCCTGGTTTTCTTCTTTTTTTCAGGGATCCAGCATGCCTTGACCAGGCCACGGACCCCTCAATTTCTGGAACCTAAACAGTTTTGCAGAAATCCTCTGTACTGCAAGGTACTAGCCCTGACTTTTGGATTTGGTACCAGTGGAAGCTGATTTCCAAGTGGCCCACACTATCTCCTGCTGAACACATCTCTAACTACTGTATCTCCCTGTGTGCCTCTAGTTGAATCTATGTGCCAGGGTTTAATAATGTGTTTAATCCTTACAGTCATTTTAAGTTCTGAGTTGATATTAGAAGTGAATTTTTAGCTTTTTTTTTTTTTGACTTTTCCATTAGCAGATTATATCCTCTCACCACTAGAGGGCTATATCTCTATCTCTATCTAGTGCATAAGCCATATGGGTTCTCTCTGCCTTTCTCTCACCTCTCCTCCTTCTTGCCCTGCCCCGCCTTCTCTCTCCCTGGTCCTGGCCACCCCCACCCCACCCCGCCACCCTCTACTCTGGTTTCCACTGCTACTCCAAGGGAACTCTCCACTTCCACTTGAGACTTGTGCTTGGTGCACCATTTGGATATTCCTGGTTACTTAACCTGACCACTTCTCTTAACAAGTGTGGCCACCTCTCTACACTGTGCCACCTTGCAGTCCATATGGGATACCGCCTGGAACCTTGCAACCTCTACTCCCAGAAATAACAATCAAAACTATCTCTTAAAGAGCTGCAACTCTACTCCTTAAAACTTCTACTCCTCCTCCTTTTCATCTCCTTTTCATCTCAGGCAGCGTCCATCCCAATCCTGGTCCTAGAAGCTCAGGCCACACACAAACTCCAGGTGCCCTTATCCTTGCAACCATTAATATCTTCAGCCTACTACCAAAGCTGGATGCACTCCAAGCCTTCATATGCCAACACAACCCTGACATTCTTGCAGTGGTGGAAACTTGGCTGATACCTAAAGTTCCTGACTCAGCAGTAACAATACAGGGCTACAATGTCCACAGGCTGGACCGCATATCCAAAAAAGGTGGTGGTTGTGCAATCTATATCAAAGACTCCCTGTCTTGTCACCCTGTAGCAACTCCATCACTTTCTGCCTTGGCCCAGATTCTGCCAATAAAAATCATCCTAGGTCCCAACCATAAAGCCCTGACTATTGTCTCCAAAAACATCCCGCCCAGGAACCCTAAACATGGATTCAACGATGTCCTAAACTTTATCAACTCTCAACCTCGTGAAGCTGAACTTATTCTACTAGGGGATTTCAGCATAAACTGGTTAGCATCGAGCGCCAGTGCCTATAAAGACTCAATCTCAGCTGCTAACCTCATGCAAATGGTAAACTCCCCTACTAGGATTAACTACAAGACTGGCACCAGTACCCTCTTGGATTGGGTCCTCACCACTCACTCCACAAGGATTTCTCGTATGACCATTCTCCCAGACTCTCTCAGTGACCACTCCCCAGTTATGTGTGCATGGTCTAACAAATTCCTTAAGCCCCCTCCCAAAATTATCGCTAGCAGAGTCCTTCCTCATGGAAAACTTCCACATCTCAAACAACACCTGCTTCTACAAGACTGGCTACCCATCTGTGAAGCAACAGATGTTAACTTGGCTCTTGATCACTTCATCTCAATTTTCAACAAAGCCTGCGACCTCTTTGCCCCTGCTAAAAGGCGCAGAACAAAATCTCTCTCTCTCTAACCCATGGGTCACTGCGGCTCTTCTCTCACAGCTGAAACTACGGGATCACCTCTGAGCAGTTGCCAGAGCCACTGGCAAACAACTGGACATCCAAAATTACAAACAAGCACAAAATGCCTGCACAAAAGCCATACAGCTAATGAAATCTACCTATTACAAAGACGCTCTCACCAATACAAGGGGAAATGGTCATGCTTTCTGGGACAATATCAAGGATGTCACAGGGAAGCAGCCAAAAAAGTCTCCAGCCATGTTAATGGTTGATGGATCCTCAACCCTCGACCCCAAGGTGATCGCAAACATCTTTAACATGGCTTTTTCAGACCTTAGTGCTGTTCTACCCCATGACTTTTTCGAAAACAGGGCCTACTCCCCAAATACCTCAACCCCTCAGTCTAACCATCCCCTCTTCTACTTCAGGAAGGTAAGGCTGAATGAAGCTCACCACTATATTACTGCAGCTATCTCTAAATCTAGATCTAGTAGCGACACCCTGGACCTTAAGCTTCTGTTGCTCACCCTCGATGAGGTAATTCATCCATTAACAAAAATCCTAAACCTCTCTCTCAGCTGTGGAAAATTCCCAGACCTATGGAAAACAGCCACCGTGACACCTGTCCATAAAAGTGGGGATAAGACGAATCACTCAAGTTATCGCCCTATCTCCATACTGCCCCCACTCTCTAAGGCACTCGAACACATCGTGGCTGATCAACTTACCGACCACTTGGATAAATACAATATACCTTGTCCACAACAACACGGCTTCTGGGAAAGGTCACAGCACCACCACAGCCCTTCTTGAGTTCACTGGAGCTTTGCACAAATCCCTTGACAATGGCCTTCTCACAGGGGCCGTTTTTGTCGACCTCTCCAAGGCCTTTGATACAGTACACCATGGACTACTAATACACCAACTACTGAATGCCGGGCTATCACCTGACTCTTCTCTCTGGTTAAAAAGCTACTTAGAAAACCAGTCACAGAGAGTAAAAATTGTGGATGCTCTTTATGACACCCTGCCTGTTCACTCAGGTGTCCCACAGGGATCCATACTGGGCCCCCTCCTTTTTTAGCCTTTTCTTAAACTCCATCCCTTACCACTGCTCTGAGCAGATCATACTATATGCCGATGATACTGTTGTATTCTCCACTCACAAAGATCCTGCAACTCTTCAACACAACCTTCAACTTGGTTTCAGTTCTATAGAGACATGGTTTCTTAATCATAAACTGGTCCTCAATGACAAGAAAACCAAATCTATGCTCTTCTGCAGCTCTCATAACCCACACAAGCTACACCACTTGGCTATCTCCACCACCCAGGGGACCACTTTAGATCAGGTGGGGTGCTTCAAATACTTAGGGATACAGCTTGACTCTAATCTCTCCTATGGACTTCATGTAGATAATGTAGCTAGAGCTGCTAATACACGGCTTGGTCTCCTCTACAAACACAGACCACACCTCACACCAGAAGCTTTGAAGGTTGCAGTCCTGAGCCCTGTGATCTCTGTAATAGACTATGGTCTCATCATTTATGGCTCGGCCACAACCACAACCCTTAGGCACCTCTCAACTGCCTTAAATAAGGCATGTCAGCTCATCACTGGTGCTCACCGTCTCACCCACACATGTGACCTGTACACTCAAACTGGCTGGCTCCAACTATCAAACCGCATAAAGTTTCTCACCTGCTCCATGGTGAAAAAAATCTACCTTGGCCTTGCACCTTCTGGGGTCTCAACTCTGTTACAACACTGAATTAACAAATGGTGCCTTAGGAGATCCACTCTACAGCTACTGAAAGTCCCCCACTGTCACACTTCACAGGGACAACGCTCTTTTGCTTATCGAGTGCCACTTTGGTTCAATGGCCTCAGCCCAACCATCTCCTCTGCCCCAACAATTGGTATGTTTAAAACTAGGCTCCAGGACTATCTCACTACCAACAGCTCCTGTGACTGCCCAACTTAACCTTGTTTCTCCACTTCCCTTTCTGCTCTAGTGGCTCCCCCTCCCTTCCTCACTGGATTCTACCCTCACATCTTGGTATACCCAGTGCAGCACTTTTCACCCTCTCCCCACCCTTCCTACATTCCTTCCCCCCCTCCCCTCTTCCCTCTCCCTATGACTCTGGCACTTCTTATCTGTTGTTTATTTTCTCTGACAAATGCCACTTGCTGCCTTGTTACAGTGCTACCCTTGAATTGTATTAATCTGTAATCTGTTTGCAATGTCCACATTGTTGTAATGTCTGTCTTGCTGTTCCCCATAATTTGTATTTCTCTGACATGGAACCTTTGTAAAAGAGCCAAGGCTCAAAGATATTTGTAATCCTAAACTTGATAAATAAATAAAATAAATAAATAAATAAAAAGGATTATAAAACACCGAAGGCTCAGAGATTTAGATGAGCGAAGGTTTTCAGAGGAGTTACAGTTACTTGATTGGTCATTTTTGGATAATATAATTGATACTGGTGAAGCATATCAGAAATTTTTTAATTATTTTATTTTTATTTGTGATAAAATAATACCTATTAGATCTATTAGGGTTAAGGGGAATAATAATATTTGGTTTACCCCTAACCTTTTGAAATTAATAAGGGAAAGAAATCGAGCATGGAAAGTGTATAGAAGGACTAAACAATTGGATCATCAAATACTCTATAAAAAGCTTAGGAATAAATGCCAATTAGCTATTTGAGAGGCAAAAAAGGAATATTCTAAGAAAAATTTACAGAATTTAAGGAGAATCCAAGTGCAACATGGAATACAATTAATTTGTTAATGGGTAAATTGAAAGGGAGTGGACTGTGTATTAGAGAAGGATGGTAGTATTATGGAATCTAAAATTGTGGCAGAAGCCTTTAATTTACACTTTACTAATTTGGGCAAGTATAGTTCCACAGTGGGTAACATGGAAGGTTCCTGGAGTCATCTGGATGCTCTCTTGCAACCAAGTGGTGATAAAATAGATGGGGGTGAAAATATTTCAGAATTTTACTTCTGTTTCTTACAAACTAAGGATGTGGTTGAGTATGTGTCTAAAATGGATCCAAGGCCCTACAGCAGATCAGATGGTCTTGATTATAAGATATTGAAAAGAGTTGTTAATAGTGTGGCCGAACCGTTGACAAAATTATTTAACCATTCTCTTTGTTATGGGACTTTCCCAAATGTGTGGAAGAGTGCAGTGGTAAAGCCTATTTATAAGTCAGGGTCAAGACTTACACCAAATAACTATCGTCCAATTTCTATGTTGGCTCCCCTCTCTAAGATTTTAGAGAAAATAGTTTCAGTTCAGTTGATAGAACATTTAATAAAATATAATCTTTGGTCAGCCTTACAACATGGCTTCAGGCCTAATCATAATACTGAGACAGCCTTGGTGAGGTTCACTAGTCAAGTTACTAGAGCAATAGATAATGAAGATGTTGTTGTGGCAGCTTTTGTGGGCCTCACCAAGGCTTTCGATTTAGTGAATCATGATGTACTTTTGAAGCAGTTATCTGCTGTACAGTTATCAGATGGGGTTATTTCCTGGTTCAGTGATTACTTAGCTAATAGGAATCAGAAGACACTAATCAATGGAACATTATCTGAGCCTGCAATGCTGAAATGTGGAGTCCCACTGGGCTCCATACTAGGCCCTTTGCTTTTTTCATTATTTGTAAATTCTTTAGCTGTTAATTTTAAAAATACTGAGATATTGTTCTATGCAGATGATGCAGTTTTGTTCTGTTCTGGTTCTAATTTTTTGACTTTACAAAATACTTTACAACAAAATTTTAGTTTGCTTCATTATTGGTTTGATAAACATAAACTGGTGTTAAATTCAGTTAAAGCCAAGACAATGGTGTTTTCTCACTCTAGAAGAGTGCAAACTCAGGAACTAAAAGTTACTGATAATCTGGGCAATGCAATTGAACAGGTAAGGCAGTTTAAATACTTGGGAATATTAATTGATTGTCATTTAGCATTTGATTCTCATGTTATGGAGTTAATTAGTAGGGTACATAAAAGGTTGGGGTTTCTTTATCGAATTAAGGATGATCTTACAGTTGATGTTAGATTATTACTTACATATAGTTCATTGTTATCAATAGTGGATTATGGGTCTGTGGTGTATTCTTATACTTCTGACAGAGTCTATACTAGACTCCAAGCTACGTACCTTTCTATTTTACATTTTGCTTCTGGTCAATCGAGGCTGACTCACCATCGTTCTCTTTGCAAACAATTTGGCTGTTTGTCATTAGAGGGGTGATTTAACTTTAGGACATTGTTGTTTTTACACAAGGTTCACTTAGGTATTATGCCACAAAGTATTCTTAGTTTGTTCCCTAGGAATACAACATCTGGTTGTACAAGATTACAGAGTAGGGAGGGCTTTCTGGTTCCTTTTTTTCATACAACTTTTGGCCAAAATTCTCTGAATTTCACTACTGTTATGATGTATAATCAACTTCCTTACAATGATATAAATCAAAAGCAGTTGTCTATTTTTAAGACAGAACTTAGAAAAAATTTGTTGGAGAATTCAAATTGTAAATGCTATGTATAATGCATATTTATGGATTGTATGCTGTTTTAAGTTTGTGTGTATGTTTTTTGTACATACTGGTCGTTTGTGAAAATGGGCTTGTCCCACAGACTTACCAGTATAAAAATAAATGAAAAAATGAAAAATCACCCTCCCTATAGCCTAGCCACCTGCTCCAGTGCATAGCCCCCAGCCCTCCCCAAGCACAGCAAGCTGCACCCCAGCTCCCTCCGATGGTGTAACCAGAACAAACCTTCCACTCACTACCCTGACAATCTGCCATTTGTTTGATAAGGAACAAGCATGCGCATGTCTTTATTGTATGCACACTCGCTCCCTGTCATGAAGATGGTGGCTGGCTGAGGAGCAAAGCCAATAACACATCTGAGATGCACTTCCTCACTTTGCTTCTGGGAGTCTGTTGCAAGCAAGGGGCTGTGTTATCACCACCCATAGTCACTTTGCACATGCCCACACAGCCCCATATTCATACATGCAGCATACACTGGACCAGATGCTGGGATGAGCACAAGGGAATCGTAAGAGATAGGTAAGGGGTGGAAGAGAAAATGCCATAGACCTGGCGGGGTCTACAGCATAAGCAATGGAACAGAAAAGGGCAGACTGAATGGCCCATGCTGCCCTTATCAGCCATCAGTTTCTGTGTTTCTATGTTAGCACTCAGAGTACCTCGTGATTTCTTTGGTAAGCAGACACTTGTCCAGGCTTACCTTGAAGGCCTGTGCTGTTTATACTTATACCATTTTATTCTAGTTTACAACGCCCTTGAGTTCCTGTCTCGTAAGATGCCATTTTTTCCACATTTTGAGTCTGCTTTAGCATTTGCAATTGAAACAATTAAAGGGGTGTGCCTTTAAATATGGTTATTCCGCAGCCTTTTATCAATATTCTCAGCAGTTTCTGAACACCCCTTGTTTAACTGCATTTTTCTTGTGACGATGGTGAACTAGCATGCAACAGATGTGTCTCTTGGGATTCTTTAGAAATAAGAGGTGTTAAAGCAAATGTATGCGCTCATCTTTATATTTTTTGAACTGCTTGTTTAAGGTTCATTTCAGTAATGATGTAAGCCAGTTACAGTGAAAAAAATAAAACACATACAGTAGTGTTGCGATCCCAATAACCGACTGCTGGTACCACTGGTCCGGTAAAGTCAGGAATGCTATATTAAACTCAAAACTAAAGATCATGGATGTCACTCAGACTGCACTATGAAGTTGTAGCCACAGTGCATTATGGTTTGCTTGAGCATTTTGAATTACACTGCACTGTAGTGTTGCTTGGATAGTATCCTATCAATTTGGATACCACCGGATACTAGTCTTTTTGCTGGATTGTGGATCCAATCGGATAGTAGTACTATCTGACCATGGATCCAACTGTCCCAGATCCAAGTCAGATCTCCTGGATCCACTGTCAGATCCCTGAATCTGACGCATGATCTAACCGCATATTCCTGGATCTAACGTTGGATCCCTGGATCCGACATTGGATAGTGCAGGATGTGACCTGGGATCCAATCTCTGACTTGGATGGATCCCAGGTCAGATCCTAGGTCAAATACTGCCACTATCTGAAGGATCACAATCGGATCTACAAAGGCACTATCCGAGCATCGCTACTGTACTGTAGGTGTGGGCATTGCCAAATAAAGGGATTTTTTGCAAAGCCAGAAAGTTATATATGGGCCATCTAAACACTAGGGAAGTGACAGATCAGTGAAGAGCACATCAAGTTTCAGGTTTATATAGGGACTGGATAAATTTAGACGTTGACAGAAAATACATTTCTCCCAAGCTGAAGCAGCCCCCAGGCATTGTCGCCTTTCATCAAAATCCAACTAAAAATGATAATGAGCTGTTATTTATCATCTGATTGTTTGTGTGTGTGTTTGTTTCTTATTATGTGCACACTGCAGCAGTATTAGGTAGACATGCAGCTGGTTAGTTGTCTTGTGGGTGTGAGTGACGCCATGCAATGTGTGACAGCACGTGATTTTGAGCCAAGACTATAGCGGTGCTCTTGCAAAACAGAGTAAATGCTTACAAGGATCCCAGCCCAGTGTGGAGTGTCTCTGATTAGCAAAGATGAGCTGATGCCTGCCAAAATATAGGCCACAGCCATAATGGAAATGGCTAGAACCAGTTGCAATAAAGCAATCAGCAGAGGGAAATGGCAGCCAAGAGAAGTCTGGGCTTCCTCTTCTCAGCCTGGCTTGGGGTTCCCCGTGTCCCCTTCTTCTTCTTCTTCTCCAGCATCCCTTTCTCTTTCACAGGGCTCATCTCCATCACTCTCTTGGAAGGCTTTGCTGTTTGTTTCAGCTTGTGAGTGCACCATTGTTTTGGTTGTTTTGCTCTGGTACCATTTGATGAGTTCTTCTGGAGGTGTGGTTTTTCCTTTTCCCCCTACAGGCTACTCTGTGCTTGGCTTGCCAAGGTGGTTCTGGTATTTGGCATCACCAAGACTGAACAAATACAGAAAACATTTAGCACCAACTGTCAAACTGAAATGCCACATATTGCACAGTGACAGAGAGAGACAGCAAGAGAAAGCAGAGGGAATTCAGGGACTACTTAACACTCAATACAGAGGAACCACTGAGTTAGCCTGCCACATGCCACTTTAGGGTTAAGACATCAGATCTGTGTTAGATTTTCTTTCCTCATGTTGAAAAAGGTTTAGCAATACTAATTATAATACTATTTTTTTTTCAGAATAGCAAACATGTCATCTTCAGACAAATAAACAACTACAGTACACAATTCCTCGCTTGCTGATAAAGTCCAGGGTACAGTACAGCAACAGTCACTTGTTTAAAAAGCTACAGTGCAGTTAAAAATCAGGAATTAGGGGCATTGTGGAGCCTGAGCAAGATGGAGTCTAACTATTGTAACCTCGTAGATCAGCTATCAAACTTTGTACTGCTACATTCTTTTTCCTATTGTAAACGAAGATCAAATAGTGGGAAACTGTGCCAGAACGCTACAGCTCCATCATGGGCAATCCCCATAAGGATCTGAAGCAGGGATCAGGTGTAAAACCCAAAAGTTCAGTGAATGCTCCTGCCATGAGGTCGGATAGGACCCATACCAAAGAGATGGCCGAGGCGTCAGGTGAGGAGACCTTGCAGACAATCGGGGTAAAGCTTTCCTGACTGATCGCATCAGTGACAACCCTCTCAGGTAAATTTTATGACCTCACAAATAGGGTGGCAGTTTTAGAATCCACCACTGAAGCACTTCAAACTATTGCAGTTAAGGCAGGGAAACAGGCCGACTCAGCTCGCGGAGTAGTTACAAATGTAATCAAAGAAAGCTCACGTTAGAAATCGTCTGGAGGCCATGGAGAATCAAATCCGATCACCTAATGTCTGGGTTCTGGGAATGCCTCAGGAGGTGGAAGGAAATCACCTATTGCTCTTTCTTCAGGAGTGGTTTCTTACACAGTTGGGGGAGGAAGTAGCATCTAAAACCTTGAGATTTCAGCAGGCCTATCGTGTCATGAAGAGGGGTAGAGTGGGGAATCCGGAAGCACCGAGAGTGATAGTGTTGGTGTCCAATGGGGCTGCTATTCAGGACACTCTCTTGGCCCTGGCACATCGCCAGGGCACCCTGCTCCAAGATGACCAAAGGGTGCAACTCTACTCTGACTTCAGTTTGGCAACCCGTCAGAAACGGAAGACATTTGATGGGGTTCGGGCCTTACTTAGAGAAGTAGCAATTCCACATGGCATCCTCTTCCCAGACCATCTCCACATCGCTTACAAGGGGAGGGTTTTCTTACTCAATGACCCAGGAGAGCCTCTGAAATGGGGGCAGAAATATGCAGAGCCCAGGAATCGAGTGAATGTCTCTGACGAGGGCTCATCAGATGCCGAGGATCCTTGAGGGTGATATTTCATCTTATTTTTCATTCAGAACTCAGACATTTGGCTAAATATTTTTCCTGAAGCTATGTTTGATTTACAAACAGTTTATAAGATGTTAAAAGATTAGCATTCTAGGGGTTCTATTATGGGGGTTTCTTAAGGTAGCATTCTACATTGTTTCAGCGCCATTGACAAGGATTGGGAGCAGGACAGGGAGTTTGCATTATGTTATTTTCTCATTGCACATTTGTGCACAACTGTGGACTTACATGGTATCTTGGTATGTCCTTCTTTGAAGGATTGGACTTCGATATACATTGAATGAACATTCTTGGGACTTTAACCATGTCACTCATGGGCTTACTTAGACAGTAAAAGTTATATTGGTCAAGATAGTGTATATTTATTTTGGATTCCCCCCCCCCCCAAAGATGTATCTCAAAGAAAGGAAAAGAAAGAATGCATGTATTAAGAGGTGTGACACCCTCATTAGGTTGGATAAATGTAATGCAATGTCTTTGCTTGAATTTCAAACTGTATGTTTGTTTTTAAAAATAATAAACATAAAGTTAAAAAAAATCAGGAATTACATATACTGTATAAGTAGTGAAAGCAGTAGAGTTTATTTCATAGAATTCCAGGGTGTAATTCAAGCTCAGTGGGGTGATGATGACAGATCAGCTGTGCTTGCTGGGCGGCATAGATCAAAGGAAAGAGCCAACCTATGATTGGGTCGGCTCTCTCCTTTGAAATAGACAAAGTTTCCACCCAGCAAGCTAGAACAGTGTTTTGATCAGCCTGGCTGATGATTGGTTTGACACTGATGAGCCTCTTGCAGACCACTCTGCATTGGACCGGCAGTGTCACACTCCTCAAAAGCCACCCTCCTAACAAAATATTCGCTGCGCGTGCATGCATGGTGAACACAAAAAGTAATAGCTGACTACTTGTAAACATTAATATAAATTTCAGGGATTACATTGAAGTCTGGGCTCACCAGAGATAAAGGATGCCCAGCAAATGCCCTTTTTGAACATTTCCTGTACACTTAATCAGTTTAGGAGATGGTTGCAGTTTTAAGTGCTTTGCCTGTCGAATGGTAATATGTAAATGGCACATATACAAATGCCATTTGTCTCGCTCTCTTTGCTTTCCTCTCCCAGATGCAATCTGCACTACAAAGCTTACTTAGTATGTATTTTTGAAGTACAGTAATACCTCTAATTAGACTACAGTACAGATACAGATTGCATTAAACTACCTTTACACCACATTGCCAACTTGTTAACAACCAGAAGAGACAGTTGCTTTCAAACTAGCTTCTTATGATGTTCACTTTCACTGTGAATGCGTTACTAATTCAGTGGCTGTAACAAAATACTGTACCTAGCAAAATGGATTGTACAATACACAGGGAGCTCAAGTAAAACTCATTATATTGTGTGATGGAACATTGTTACTTATTAAAATCCATCAGTTTCAAAATGTTGTTATGCTGTAGTAGCTACATCATCATAGCTGTTACGCTGCACTAGCTACGTAGCTACTATAGCATAACAACATGAATGCGCTAGCGCATGAGCCTTAGGCAACCAGGAAGCAGCAGCGGCAATGAAAACAAGAGAGACGGAGAGTGGCACAGCGGAGAAACAAAGTAGGAAAGCATACTTAGCATAGCGGTTGGCATCCTACATTATAAAAAATGGATGGATGCCCATCAGTAACACACCGCATTAGATCATCTCATGGTTCCAAAGGTGACCGAACCTCTTGAGCTGCGCTCTTGAGGTTGAAATGGTCGTCTTAGGAACCGCTTAATGATCTAACAGGCGTGCTGCCGATGGACATCCATCATTCTCTATGTTGTTCTTGAGGTCAGTACATTTGCAGCTGCAGCAACAGCCCATTTGTAATGGAGTGCAAAATAACTGAAGAATTTTTATACAAGTTTTCAAGACCTCTAAATTCTCCTCATCAGGGGGAAGGAGATATTTTAATTAGAACCCAGCATTTATTGTTTGGGCTCTGATCCAAGTCATCGCTTGATGCCTGCAAGAGAGTGCCCCAGAGGATGCTCTCTCTCCTGCTCCGGGATGGAAAAGCTGCTTCCCGTGCTGCAATACTGCCACTTGGGTGAGTAAGCGTAGGTGAGGGTGCAGTCAGGGAGAGGAAATGTGGGAGGGGAAGAGGACATTTAACTTCCTCTAACTTTCATCCTAACAGCAGTCCTCTGTTAAATAATTGACCAGTTGGTTAAGTGAGCAAGCAATACTGCCCTGCCCTTGCTGCAGGCACACCTAAAGGTGCTTACTGTGGAAAACAAACACCTCCTTTTTATCCATCTCCCATATTCTTCCATTTCCCCCGTACATAGGCAACCTTTATTCCCCTTCTTATCCTTTCAGGATACAAGCTTTTTTCATGGTTATTTTATGTTTGCTTGCCAAAGGTATAACATATTGATATCGCACCAAGAAATTGAACTTTTGGAGGCTTGGCTGTCCTCAACATGTCACAGCCATAGAATCATCAATCTCTGCCCAAAGTCTGCTCACTCTGTGCCTGTTTTTTTAACACTACCTAAAGCAACTAGCCAAACACAGAGCTGGAAAATGTAACATGAAAACTCCTGTGTTCATGTGTTACTTTGTTGTCCCTGCTAAGAACATTTCTTGTGCATTGAGTACTGCTCAAATAATACTGCTGAACCGTTTGTTTCTCTGCATTATTATGGGACTGCCAGAGAAGCTGCCCATAGTGAACCCAGGATTCTCCTAAACAAATGCAGCTCTCCAACTAGGCATCCTGGTGTGCCCATGATCATCTGAAACAAGTGAAGCTGTGCTGCTATGCAGCCCTGTAAAACAGGGATGTTTTTAAAGAAGTGCTATACATCAGGTGCAGCATGAATCATCTAACAAATGCAGCTCTACTGCTATTCATCCCAGTGCACCTCCAAGATCTGCTCTGCACTATCCATTCCAGTGCAGCCAGGATCTTCTTAAACATGTGTCTCTGCCACAACACATTCTAGCGCACCCTGGATCTGCTTTAATAAATGTGGCTGCTCTGATGTTATGTTACACATCTAGGTGTAACCACCCAGTCTTCTGGGGTTACTAGACTCCTATCAGTATTAGTGTTAGGAAGGTAGCAGGCAGCTGATTGGGAGCTCAGTAGGGGCTTCTTTCATAATGACATCATTGTTTACTCAGCTAGCCTGAGAGAAGAATGTCATTCGGAACTCTTGCAGCAGCATAAGCCACACTGTGTGTACAGCTGCTGTGGGGAGCTTAGAATGTTCATTCGGTAGTGTCAGTGTTCAGTGTAGAGATGAGAGTGGCAGAAGGACTGTCAGTTCTCAGTTGGGCTGTGAGTTGAGGGCCCAGCATTTCTCACCCTAGTGGAGTGTCATTTTCAGCTTCCAGTGAAGTGGTGGAGACGAGTTCTAAAGCACGATTTCCTGATTTCTACTCCCAGCAAAGTGGAAGGAACTTTTTTTCCTCAGTGGATTCAAGGGGCAAGCCCCTGTAGGTTCTGTGTGTGTTTCAGCTGCCGTGGAAAGGAACTTTGAGAGATCGTTTGATCTGCTAACCAAGGGAATGCTTTTTTATTGTTCCATTCCCAGTGGATGGTAGTTTGTGAGTACTGTTCTAGGAGAAACGAGCTCCACATATATAGGTAAATCGTGGTCTGAGGTGTGTGTGCCTGTAGATAAGGCTGGATCGCATCTGTCAGTGCCCCTTGTTCACCCAGGAGAGTGAATTTTCTGTTAAACTGTTTGCCCAGGAAAGTGCAGTTTGTTTTTTAGTCACCCTAGTGAGTGAGTGGCAGACATGAAAAGTGTGGGACCTCTAGCATTTCAGTGGGGAATTGGGGTTTCAATGGTGTAACCCTGAAGAATGGAAGAGACTGTTGGTTGGGGCAAATGGTGGGAGGAATGTCTTCTGAGTGCTTGTAAGGTAGGGCTTCCTGGTTCGTAAAGGGCACTAGTTTTACCTGAGCAAGGCCAGTGCTGCAGGTTTAGGTGTGTGACTGAGTCTCACATAAATGCGCCTGTTTTTGAAGAAGAGTTCTATATGTATGGCTTAGTTTCACAATATGTTCAGTCATGGGAGGAAAATGTTTAAGTGCATAGCAAGGTGTCCACTTAGACACACCATTGGGAAATGGAAAGAAGATGTCCTTTTGTGTGTTCATGAACTGTACTGCATGCAAGGAGAGTTTGTGAAATGTACTTTCCCTGCCTAGACCGACCCTTGGGGGTCCACGTCTGCTTTTGATTTCCATCTGATAAATAAAGCCATACTGCACAATCCCAGTTCTTGCTCTGGACATTCCAAATATTGTTTCTGATTGTTGGATTTACTGGGGCCCCTCAGCAGTTTAGAACTAGCATATGCCTAGCAGCCTCCACCAAGACCTGAGTTGTAATTTTTACAAAAGGTTCATGTGTTTTGTTCTTGTACCCCCACCTCTCTCTTTATCTTGAAAATGAGCCTGGTACAGTATACATCTTAGCACCAAGGGTGGTACCAACCCTTTGAAAAGTAAATGGTATGCCAGCATGTGGGTACCAGTGTTCCAGATTTTAATGGGGGTGATGACTTGTTAAAAAGTGGCATGGGAATTACATAGGTATACCCAAGATCTTCTCAGTCACATGCTTCTTTGTGATCTGGTGATGTGTGCACTTTGTTGTATTTTCCAAGCAAATGTTTTATTGTCATAATAGCTGCCCCCAAAGAAATACTAACTCCTTAGTGGGGTCACTCTGTGTATCATAATGCAGCTTTTGTCCCATGGGGGTGACAATCCTGCAAAATAACCTTTGAATTTAGTGCCTCATCTGTATGTTTGGCAACATGCCACCATGAGCCTGCTGAGTGACAAGAGACCCAATGTCACCATGGATCGCTGATCTACTGCCTTTGAACCAACATAGAATTAGATTCTTCCATCCCCATGACTGCTGAGTCTGACACTGAGGCTAAAGCTTTGCTTATCTTTTTTTTTTCCTTGATGCACACTGCCTACCTCCCACTGCCCAGCAAAGTTGAACTTACCTCTGCCACTGCGGACAGGGGAAGGCTGCTGTTCTTCTGGGCTGTTGGGGTTCTCATGAATCCACACGGGGGGAGGTATATTTCTAGCGAGTGCATTTGACCTGTTCTCTCTTCACCCCAAGAGTTCCACTTGCTGCCACATCCTAAGTCAGCCTAGACCATGATTTAATGATTTGTCTCACTTCATCCAACAAAAGCACATGTGTCCAAGGATGGGCACGTGCTGTCATAAAACAAGTCTGACTGTCACTATTTGACCTGATTTTGAAATTGAGCAATAAACACAGTAGGAGGTGTAATAGAAGTAGGTGAGTCTTTGTACATCTCTTTGAAAAGCCTACTGAGTGACTGCACAGCCAGTGCAGGTGCTGTGAACATACGAGGTGCAGTCCCCCTATGTATTACAAACAAAAGAAGTGCTAATATAGAGAGTGTTGTGTGTGTCACCAAGGAAGCAATACAGATGGGCAGAAAATTCCAGGTACTACAATAAACTGGTATATTGCAAAGATTCAAAAAAGGTTAAATTGCTATACAAAAGTTGAAGTTTATTAATACATATGGTACATTTAAAAAGACTGGACAGACGATAACAGTTTTGCACCTAGGGCTTTTTCAAGAATGATCCACTTGAAAAAGCACTATGTGTGAAACTATTGGGGTCTTTGTCATCTATCCAGGCTTTCTAAATGTACAATATGTATTAATAAACTTAAACTGCTGCTACCATATGTATTAATAAACTTCAAAGTTTACTGTATTACTTTAGATCTTGTCCTGTTTTATATTTTGGGCTCACGCCCTGGTTTGACTCCAACGAAGGTCATGAGGCTTTCCCGGTTGACGATCATTGTGTGGAGGGCAGAAGAACAACAGTAGCCCTCACAACCCCCATTTGTGGTTGCAAGTGTCCTACAGTGGTTTAAAAGAAAGCTGCAATCAGCAGGGATTTAAATCCCTCCGCTTTTGGCTCCTCTGCTTCAAGCTCAGATTCTTCAGCATATTGTCTGATAGGGCAGGTCGGAGGTGTGGCAGGTTCAGTCTCTCTGGTGCTGTTCTGGGCTGTCCTGTTGGTGACTGTTGCAGTGGAGGGCAAAAAAACAACAGTAGCACTCATGACCCCCATTTGTGGCTGCAAGTGTCCTGCAGCGGTTTAAAACAAAGCCGCAATCAGCTGGGATTTTAATTCTTCTGGTTTTGGCGCATCTGTTTTAAGCCCAGATTCTTCAGCATATTGGCTGGGAGGACGGATTGGAGGTGTGGCAGGCTCAGTCTCTCTAGTGCTGTCCTGGGCTGTCCTGGTTGGTGACTGTTGCAGTGGAAGGCAAAAGAACATTAGTAGCACTCATGACTCCCATTTGTGGCTGTAAGTGTCCTGCTGCAGTTTAAAACAAAGCCACAATCAGCTAAGATTTAAATCCCTCTGGTTTTGGCACCTCTGCTTCCAGGGGTTCAAATAACATAAGTAATAAGTTTATCACTGACTGGAATAGCAACAGGAGCTTCCATTGCACCGAAGGTATTTCTGGCAAGGTTTTGTTTTTACCAGGGGCATATTATGTTATTACAAGGGGGGCAATCAGAGGGTGGGGGGTGCCACGAGACACCAGGGAGCTGTCACAGTTCAGTCTGTTATTGACCTTTACCATTTGCAGTCTTTGGTGATAGAACAGTAATGGTCAAACTGTAAAAATATGTGAATGGTTGTTCCTGTTCAAACTATCCTTACATTAGTGAGTGAGTGGTGAATGAATTTTCACCACAAAAACACTCATTTGCCCTGTAAATTTCTAAATTATAAGACAAAAAATGAACTAAGTATGCGAGGGAGACTTAAATACAGGTCTTGTTCATTCGTTACCAAGCAGTATTTCTGTAGAAAACTATTTTTAAGATGGGAAAAAACAAGATGGCTGACATCACAAACAATATTTCTCTGAGCACAAGCAGTAAATCCTTTACAATTAACAGTTCAAACAGTTTTCATTTATCTGCCTATCTGGCAGCTATCACAAAAATCATTGTGATTCAAAAATGGTGACATATTTTTTCGCCAAACCATCCAAAGGCATACCCTTGGCACAGACCCCATCATCTCTGGAAAGTTCAGAGAAAAATGTAATTCAATCTGGGCTGTAGATGACAGCAAAAAATCCCATGTTAATCATTAGGAAAAAGGTTTTTTTTACCACTTTATATCTCAAAAACCACACATACTGTCATGAAACTTTTCACATCTTGAGAATCTGGCAGAATGACTGCACATGCCAAACTTCGGGCTATTTCATCGAAGTACACCAAAGTTATTAAGGTGCAAATTTTGAAAGTTAACATAGAAGTGGTCTACCAACCCAAACTATACTGGTTCTACTGCTCCAGTGTAATATCTGTGCTGATTTTTTATCTCTCTGTACGGTATATATTATTAACACTTGTGCCGCTTTTTATCTTTCTGTGCAGTATATATTATTAATATCTGTGCTGATTTTTTATCTCTCTGTACAGTATATATTATTAATATCTGTGCTGGTTATTTTATCTCTCTGTATGGTATTTTTTATTTATTTGTGTACTGCCCCCATTTGTCTCTCTGTGCTGCCTAGCCGTTTAGAGACTGATTATACCTCAGTAGGTGTCAGATGAAAGCAGCAGTATTCTGGTTAGACATTTCTATCGATTTATTAATTGATTTAAACATTAATTGTAGAGCTGTTGCAAAACAATACATCACTGGCAGCCTGGCAAAGATGTATCAAAGTGGCAAACTTTGCTTTTTTGTGAAAGTCTGGCAAAGTGCACTCAAATTGGGTACTACTCAAAAAATATTTTTGTGAAGTGGCAAAGCATCCTTCATGGACAAAGTATTACTTAAACTTGCCTGCCAGGCTCTCTGTAAAATTTGGCAGACCCTGAAGTTGAATACCTAAAAATAAAAAAACAATCCACAAAGTTAACTCTTCCCCACATTCATAGCACCCCATCATTCCTACAAACACCCATGGTCCCAACAGTATTAAAAAATATGCCCCTTCCCCAACCCACTTAGCACCCCCACTCCCCCTCCTTCTCCTCCCCCTTCCACTGTCCCAGTAAGTTTTTCTCTCTTTTATTTAATTTAGGTTAAAGGTTTACAATGGCATGAACTCTCATTTACGGTTGTGACCTTGCAAAAACAATGACATTGCACTGGAACATGTTTATGTATAGTTGTACAGACTATCCAGTTAGGTACAGTAAGACATTTTTGTAGCAGGCCCATACTTTTGGTGTTAAAACAGTTCCAGACATTGGTGGCCGGTTTAGTAAAATTTGAACCATGAGATTGGCACAAAGGACTGGAGTTTGGACAACTTCTGCAAACTGTTCCGTTGAGATTGTGGTGCTGCAATACTTCTTCGTTCACTTCGGCTTCTTACTTGTTGCTGGATCAATCAATCAATTTTTATTTTACCAGAAATAGCACCATTGAGCGGGCTCATTTACAAGGTGGTCCTGGGTGGACACGCCAATGATACAGGCATTTCAGGCACATACATTGAATATGGTACACTAAACATTTCTAACAAGGGAGATCTAAAATACATGACATAAACAACAATACAATATGGTACATACAGTATTGCATTGGATATGACACAGTTTAATAGGGGAAGGTTAGTGGAGGGTGAACATAGATTAGCAGAGAGCACAGTGATAAGATCTGAAGATCAGAAAAATGTTAAGAGACCTTATTGAGCAGAGTTTTGTAAATGAAGAGACTCCAGTGTTGGAACTGCCTGGTGGCCGAGGAGGGCTAGTTCAGCAGGGTGCAAAAGTCATAATGATGTGTGCTGTAAGGTGCATCTGTAGTGATAAACCTAACAGCACTATGGTATAGTGAGTCAAGTTCAGTGATGCATGAAATTGTAGCAGCTCGATATCTAACATCATCTAATCAAGCACAGTAAGAAATGTTGTTCTTATCAATTGTGTTCTAGATTTCAGACTGAAAAAAATAAATTAACATGCTTCTGAAGGATATCTTGTTATCTAGAAGGAGTCCTAGCTAATTGCAGGATTGGTCATACTATAGTTGTTGATTACGTAAGGTTAACATTGGCAGATTGCTTGCATTTAAACTTCTATCTGTAGGTTGTAAAAAGCAGCATTCATTTCATTTCTGTAGCATTTAGTAATAGTTTAGAATCAGACAGAGACCTTTGTATGTTGTGGAAATCAGTTTGCAGTGCTGGCAATGCACCTTCTATTGTGTAAACAAGGGAGTAGATAATAGTGCTGTCAGTATACTAGTAATAAGCCACAACAGGGTGTGCATTATAGGACTTTAATGCACACCCCAGGGATGTAGTAAGGCACAAGGCTAAAGGCCAAATGTCCTTATGCCCCTGGGAAGTGCATTAAAATCATATGATGCACACCCTGGAGTGGCTTATTACACTTATAACAAGCATTTGTCAATGTCGAACGTTAGCTTGCAGGTATTTGCAGAGGTATTTGGCACTTGGACATGGCTTAAAAAAATCAGTGACAAAGAAGTACAAGCATTTGTCAATGCCAAATGTTGCTTGCGTCTATGTGCTGTTTAGGTATTTGGAAGTCATTGGAGTGCAAATATTGAAAATTCATGAACTTAGGAGCGTCGTAGAAACTGTGCACATACACTTGTAAAACAGTCATTTTTAGGAATTTTTTCACCAAATTTTCAACATAGCCATTTCAAGACCTCTGCTCATGAACAGTGTCACTGTGATTTTCTTAATGTGTCCCATACATTGATTTCGCACACCGACTGCGCCATTGTGCACTACATGGGTGGAAACACGTTTTGGGCAGGATGTGAAAATGACAGCTGTACTGCTCATGGGGGTGTGGTAAAATGGCAATGTTGAAAATCTGGAGTGAAAATATTGATATAAGCATATATGAGCATGCAAGTAGGAACTGCACAATGCAGCTAAGTAAAACAGTCATTTTTTGGAATTTTTACACCAGATTTTCAACATGGGGTTTTTGGGACCCCTTCTTATGAATTATGTCACTGTCATGGCATTATTCAGGCCTGAAGGGTGATTTTGTGCAGTAACTGCACAGTGACTGCGAAATCACCCTTTGGGCCTGAATAACGCCATGGCAGTGACATCATTCATGAGAAGGGGTCCCAAAAAACCCATGTTGAAAATCTGGTGCAAAAATTCCAAAAAATGCCTGAGATATGCACTAAAGTTGAAAAACCCCTATCTAGCCCATTATACAGCTTACTGTCATTTCCTCAGTTCACGGTCAGCTTTGAAGAGTGCAGACATGTTCCCGGTCCACCGAAGATCGTCGCACCAAGCTCTGGAGGTAAATATGGGGTGAGGAGGGTGTCGAGAGGTGGGGTGCGCAGTGGGTGGGTGCGGGTTGTGGAAGGGGGGCCTGGGAGAAGCGCCGTGGGACCGTTTTCAATTTACAGGTTTAAAAAAAAAAGACGACGTGGGACGTTTGCCACGCTGGGGTGGGCTCCCAGCATGGCAGAAGGATGGCTGGGGGCCTGGAGCTGATGGGGATTGGGCACCCGTCCAGCAGATGACGTGGGATGTTGGCCCCGCTGGTGGGCTCCCAGCGTGGCAGCAAGAGCAGGGGGGTGGCGTGGCGCAGTGCTGTAGCCTATGACAGCGGTGGTTTTCTTTGAAGAGAAGACCACCGCTGTCATTCACAGCATCACATCCGATTGGTGCAGGACTGCCATGCCTGCTCAATGGAGCAGGGGATTGCAGGGGAGGGGCACACCTCCAAAGTGTCCCATTCTCCCAAGACGTTCCTTGCGCATGCATGCAAGCGAACGTAAAAATGGCTGTTAGTATTTTTATTGGGGAGGAAAATGAGATGCAGCACCTGACCATGCATTTATAGAGATTTAATGCATGGTCAGGTGATATCTCTCAGCCAATGGCATTTCTTGATTTTTTTTCTGCCATATTATAAATGAATATGATAATTGGTGATAGATTTTGGAAGGTCACTGCCATATATTGAGAACAATAGCAGACCCAGAACAGAATATTGTGGCATTCCTTTTGAGTTTATGTTTATGCTAGATTGAAGGTCTGAGGCTTTTACATACTGAATATAATTAAAAATATATTCAGCTATCCAGAAGAGGGACTGGAACTTTTGGCCAAAAATTATAAGTCAGTTTAGGAGTAAGTTGTGGTCCGAAGTATCAAACACCATGGTGAGGTCTAGAAAAGCAGCAGCTATAGTTTTTGTGTCACCCAGTGCAGTTCATATATCATTCAGGGCCATAGTTATGGTAGTAATTATACTGTGTCCAGGTCTGAAGTCTGATTGAGGTTTAGAGAATAGGTCGAATTAGTTAAGGTAGAATTGAGGTTGAGTTGCTATTAGTTTCTCAGAGATCTTGGCATATACTCATATTATAAATATTGTACTGTAATAACTAGGATCAAATCTGCAGCCAGCATTAAATATTGGGATTACATTGGCAGATTTCCAGTTTTGTGTTAGTGAACCCTCCTTTACAGATAGGTGAGCAACAATCAGATTTCTAGCTACTTTTAAGTATAAGTGCTCCAGTCCATTCACCCCCTGGGCCCTTGTTCATATCCAGAGCAGCCAACTCTGCGCTTCATCTGCAGTAACAAGGTAGAAGTGGGAGTGGGGATGGGCAATATCAGAGTCAGCAGACTTCGCACCTCCACTCCTACTCCCTTGGGTACGTTGACTTACAGGATATGGAGACAGCAAACAGTGCAGCACTCCTTGCACCACCTTAGCCAGCTGCACTTGGAATGAATGAGAGGGCATGTGTGCTCAGTCCAAATTCTATGAGAGCGCTCATGCTGTCACTTATTCAGAAGGTGGATAACCAATGTTGTGTGAGGTGGGCTGGGCTTGTCTTCATCAGTGGATCCTTTACAGTATCTTTTTCTTTTCTAAATCAGCACTCTTAGAATGGCAGTGGGGTAGAAAGTGAGTTGGGCAAAAGGAGCATTTTCGTACTTTTTTTGACTGAGGTTAGAAAGAGGGTGGCTGGCTTAATTTAGTGCTATGAAAGTGGGGAAAGGGTTTTATTAAATAAAAGTTTTACTTGGACTGTGAAGAGGCAGGCTGGTAGTGGGGGTGCTAAGTGGGTTGAAAGGAATGTGACATTTTTTAATAGAACTGATATCATGGAGGGGGGAGAAGGTGGTTGATAGGGTGCTAGGAGCATGAAGGGAAGGGATAACTTTTTTTTTTTAACAGCCAGGTCACCCATTATCCTATACATAGCAGATTTCACTGGCAGAGTGCTGGCATATGTAGACCCTTTGCCAAATGTGAACTTCACACAGTATTTCTCCATGAACTTTACCATTCACAAAGGGCAAATTTTGCAAAGTTCTTAAATTTTGCCAGAAACATTATGCTACTAGAAAGTTACCCACAGTCTTTCGATGCACCATTTTCAGATTTTGCCTGCCTCAACAATGTGGAATTCTGCTATCAATTAAAAAAAAAACATTAAGGATAAACAAATCTGAATCCTGCTTCTGACTAAGTTTATCATCTCCTTGTACCTGTGTTTTCTTCTTGTTGAGTGCAGTCTCTACTCTGGTCCTGGTCCTGTACCATTCCAGTCCATCTGCTGGGTCTGGTCTTCTTTTGCTGAGCTTGCTACTGCTCTGGTGCTTTCCTCCAGATTCGACCGCTACTGTGTTAGTCCTCTTCTCCTGATATGGTTGCTGCTTTCTCTGCTGGGTCCTTCACAAGGTCTGATCCTGGTGCTGCTTCAGTCTTCTCCTGATCCTGTCAATGTTCTGTCAGCTGAGCTTGGTCTGGTCCTGCCACCACTCTGGAAAAACACAAGTGGTAGCAAAGAAGTAAGACTGCAAAGAATACTAACTGGCTTTCAGTCCTGAAAAGCTGTTTGTTTTTGACATAGCCCGAGCCTCAGAGGACTGTTTCTTTTTACCACAAATGGGAGTTGACAGCACAAACAGTGATAGGGAAGGGCTATTATTAATGGTTAGAAAATGGATAGAAATTTTCCTGGCCTCTGATTGGCTGACACCCCTGGCAAGAGGTGCATTTATGTGCCAAGAGAGACTGGGAATTAACTAGTCCTGTTGCCAGCCTACCCATCCAGCATAAATATCAATTAGCCAGCAGAACTGTGAAAAACATTTGTCCACATTTTGTTCCCTCACTTAATGAGTGACCAGCCCCCCCAGCACTATGTACACAAATGCCACAAACTGTGCCACGCTAATTTTGTCTCTCTTCCTCCTCGCCACAGACAAAAAAATTTATTTTTAGCTATTAACCTGTAGTGCTACCAGAGACCATGCTTATCTGTTAGCACTACACATTGCAGACTGCATCAACTCAACCATTTGTGCACAGCTACCCAAACCGCAGTCACAGAATCATAATGTTAACCACTAGTGAAAAGAAAAATATGTACCCCTGATTCCTCTCCTGTTTCCATGGTGGCAGGTGAAGAGGAACACATTTCACTCACAGTCCCCTTATGCTACAATCTCACTCCAGCTGTCATGATGCTACACTCCCGCAAGTCTCATTACACCTCTGGGGTGGTCTGGTTTAGTACAATACCACCCACCCTGTTGGTTATTATTGCTTACATACCAGCAGATGGCCTGGTAGGAAGGGGAAGGGAAGGGAAGGTGAAGGAACCTATAGAAAAGGGGGGAGGATATGTATAATGGATATTGGGGCCAGGCTAAATGGACAGGATTGGGGCGATGACAGGACACAGAGATATTTTATTTATTTATTTATTCTTTGGTAACCAGGTAAGGCCCATGTGCCTGTTTTCAGGGGTGACCCGGAAGCACTGGGGAGGTTAAGTGACTTGCTCAGACTCACATAGTATGCAAGTGAAGGTTGTTGGAATCAAACCCCCAGGTTTGCTGGATGTATCAAGGTCATTCAAAGCTCATTACTCTAACCTCTAGGCTATAATGCCAGCCCCAGATATGGGGAATAGATATCTAAAAGTGTCAGAGTCTTGGCCACCCGCCAGCACAGCTGTAGTACTTCTGCTCATGATAAAATCATCTGGGTGGAAGAATGATTGTGTGTCCCAGAAGATGCTCTCCTCCTCTTCCTTCCTCCTCCTCCTCCTCCTCCTCCCAGGAGGGAAGGCAGTTGGCTTTGGTGCAGTACTGCCACCTTGGTGACCACAGGGGGCCATGCATTCGGAGCAGCTTGACAACTTTGTATTTCAGAGGAGGAAAACAATAAACACGCAGCAGGTGCAAATCTGCAACAAAGACCCTCCTCCCCCTCTCATCTCTAACTGCAAGCTACTGATCAATGCATCACCCAATCGCCCCATTACTGGCTAGGGAGCAGAGCCAGGCTGGATTGATGCAGGAATGGGCAGGATTGGGCCAATTTCGCTGGTCTCATCACCACTATCTTAGCCTCAGAATCACTTTTATTTACGTTTTCCCCTTCCCCCTAATGCTGTTTCCATTAAAAAATAAAAAAGTGCAGCATTTTTTTCTTTCATTTTCTGGTAACTATGGTCCTGTCCACACTGCACTTTTTAAACTGGTTTAACTAAGCTAAGCTGATTTGCTTATAAGGGTTAGCAGCCACACTCACTGTTGCCTTCGTTGAACTGTGTTTGAAAAACATTTTTGTCCCTGTACACACACAAACTTTTAAACTATTTTAACTCTCTTAAAATGGTTTAAAATGTTTGAGCCCCCAGATTGTAGCATGATAGAAATCATGCTAAAATCTATGCTCTAACATCATGTACTAACCCTTCTCAAATGTGGCTTATAACACAGTTTTAAAGCAAAACGGTATAGTTGGCAAAAGTTAACATCGGTGTGGACAGGCAGCAGGCTTTAACTCTAGTTAAGGCATTATATAAATGCAAGGTAGGTACACAGGACTAGCAAAGACAGACAAGCAAAAGGATGCATGACTGCCAGTCATAAGGATATTAGTCTGGCAGAAGCAGTGACATGGTCCAGGTAGAAAAAAAGGAGAACCATGAAAAAGTGGAGGTGAGAGTTTCCTCAGGCAGTAAGAGGAGGCACAGGGAGTTACAGTGGAAGCACTCCCATGCTGGAGGACTGAAGCAGTAACTGAACCCAGAAATGAAGCCAGAGTACTTCACCACAGAGGCCGTGGAGAAATGATGATGGCATCATAGTGAGCAGCTTGGCATAAAGCCTACAGATGTAGCACCTTTGGAGTTTTTAGCTGCAAAATAGAGAGGTAGTGGTCAAGCGGCAGAGGTTATTGAGGCAATGCTGGCTCCAGGGCTGCAATGTGAATGAATTCTGGAATGCCTGAAGCCACAGCTGTGCAGTAACCATAGACGAGCAGTGCAAGTGGAAGAACAAGCAGTCATGGTGCTGGAGCGCTGCAATGGCATCAAACAGATGCTGCATGTATGTAAGTAGTGCATACAAGTGTCACACCCCCAGGAACTGCAGATGTGCCCTTCAGTCCTCTTGAAAGTATTATGAGCAGGGCAATATACTTCCCCTAAATTTAGCTAGTTTTGTATGCCGATGTTGTTTTGGTTCATTACATATCATTTTAAAATCAGCTGGGCTAGGGAAATGGGACACCACCTGTTGCCTGCCTGTTATAATGCGGATAGTGGGTAGCAGACTCCATCCCACCACTACAAACAGAGCAATCCCCAGCACAGCTACACCAACACCTGTCACAAGGAAGCTACAGTAATAAATACTCACTGCTGACTTCAAGTCTTACTTTGCCCCGCTGTGTAGTTTGCTTTACCTTCATGCCTGTTGGACCAAGTTACAGAAATCACTCCAAAGAAAACAAGAATTCTGAATCGAAGTAGACCTGATTATTTGCTGTTGTTGTCATTCATTGGTAACTGGGTAAGGCCCATTAAGCAAAATGCCAGTTTTCAGGGGCAGGCCAGGAGTACTGGGGAGTTTCAGTGACTTGCTCAGGATTACACAGTATGCGAGTGGAGGTTGTAGGACTCAAACTTAGGTCTGCTGGATATACCAAGCCCTTTCACAGCTCATTACTCTAACCTCTAGGCTGTACTGGCAGCTGCCACTGATCACCTTCTCGTACCACTAATGCAGTGACACAGTCAGAATCTCCAAATTATTTTTTCTTGAAAGAAAATGCCACAGAATGTTTTTCATTAAAATTCATATCAGCCTTTATTCAGGTACAGTAGTAAATTATTTCTAATTAGCAGCAGTTTGTAGTATTTAGAAATTAGATTCACATTAACAAATTATCCATATTTAACTTTGCTTGCATAAATGTGTACACCCCGGTCCCCCCTCTGCTGTCTAGGGACACCAGTGTTACTTCTTGTCCAGGCCAAACGCTGTGGGACATTAGCAGATCCTGGCTTTTACCAGGCACACTGGTGCCATGATAGTCACCAAGTTACCTGCTTCTGAGTTACCTGCACACAGGGTGATTGCTCCTGGCCCTGCTACATCTAGTATTCATTACCAGACTACTGCTTTACAGGAGGTGAACTCTGGTGGTGCACTGCTGCTACTAGGGCAGGAGTGGGTCCACAAGAGCCTCTGGTGACCTCCTTTAATAGGACGCCCACCTGACCTCCTAATGGCTCCTAAGTCACTTTTCAGGTGGGGATTTGCTTGAACTGATCTTCTGCAAGGGCAAGGATTCCAGGATCCTTTCCATGTTAGAAGCGGAGGCCTCACCCCACCCCTAGAGGGGCAAGGAGAGTGGGCTCTGACCCCAGGCATCTGGGAAAAGGGTGCTAAAAAACTTGGAAACAGCATGTGAAAATATATATTTTGCATTAATCATTTTTTTTTTGTGCTCCTCCCTTCGGTTCCCTGACCCAGTTTCCCTTCAGGCCAGCCTAGGCCCACCTAAACACCTGCCCCATCCTCCTCCTCCACCTCAGATTGCAGCCACCCCAAGGGTAGCCCGATGACATCCTTCACTGGATGGGTCCCTTTCCTCTGATGAGGAAGGCATCGGGGCGGACAACCAGAAAACTCTCTATTCGGACCCTGGGTGCTACTGAGGTGATATTGGAGACCCAGGGCTTCTGAGGTGGCAGGGGCCTGCAGCCATCATCCAGCCAGTCAAAAAGCTTATTTTCCTACTTTCTCCCCGGGGGCGTGGCATGCCAGAGACGTCAAGGCATACGCCGATGTCCACCATGCCCCCTATGTTCAGCAGCGCTCACTGACATGCTGCACTTTTGGCTTCCGCCAGGAGTAAGCATGCACCGAGCCGCATCCCTACCCTCCCCCCGGGAGAAGACAAGCGGTCATTGGATGCTCGAGCTTTCTCCCCCCAGCCAGCCCTCCAGCGACCTGTGTCCATTCCCGAGCCCAGGTCACTGACATTGCAAGTGGAAACTGAACCGCTGTGCCGACGGGCTGGCTAATCATTTTTATGGAGAACTTTCTGTACAGTTTTCTTCATAGATTCTCTAATTTGGGGTTCTGATAATGTTAGCCTTCCCACAGTACACACAACCTGACATGCAGTATTGTAGTGAAAACTCCAAAACTGGTTTCATGAAGTGAACTGAATAAACCATTGTCCATAAGAGAAAATACTACAAAACACAGTTATTCACATCAATGTTTATTCAGCTACAGTTAAATATGGATTATAGCATACGGTTAGGGCTTATTGTCGATGGAAAATGATGGCTTTCAAAATCTTGTTCTAGGACAGTTCAGGGGTCACTGAAAATTGTTGTCTGACATCACAGTGACAGTGCAACAATGTTCCCCCTTTAGCTGCTGATATGCAGAAACAGCACTGTTCAAAAAACAGACTAAAATGGCACAGCCAGTTAGCAAGCTGAAAGGTGAGCGGTCAATTAAGATAGTTTGGACACTTTGGCTGCATGTGACCAAACTACTAGTTTTTCAGTTTTCCTTTTGTTTAACTACTGGCACTGTAAATTATCAGAGTTTAGAGCAGAGCAGGTCTGCAGAGAGGACCGAGATCTTTGGAGTCAGGAGTAGAGTCAGACTGCACCAAGGATCGGGAGAAAGTGGCAGCATGAACACAAGATATGAAACCTTGTGAAATTAAAGTTTCTACATTTTGGGGAACCATATACTATATAAAACAGTGTAAGGAGGACCATACATAAGAAGGCTATGTTTTCATCTTGGAGATGAGATGTCATTGCTCTTGTAGTCTGTATGATGTCATCACATCCCCTGGATGGAAACATAGCCTTGTTTTGTGTGGTCACTCCTACATTGTTCTATATGTTTGGAGGTTCGACCTTCTCTGCTGTAAATAGGAACTGTACCAACTGGCTGTTTGTAGTGTTCCTTTTACAGCAGTGAATTTCAAATAACTTCCAATTAGTATACCTATTGTTCCTCCTTAAAGATATAATGAAGCAGCTAAGATTTCAATACAAAAAACATCAGAAGTCTTAAGCTGAACCTAAGCCAACAACTTACTGATTGTTAACTACCATGTGGTCCTACCAGAATGCCACCTTCTGCTGCAGCCATAACCCTCCACACAGGGGCGTCATTTCAGCAAAATCATAGGGGTAGCAAGGTGGGGTGGGCATGATATGGGTGGGGCCACGGTGTGGCCGGAGCCAGAGAGGGTGGCATTTGTCAATGTGACATAGAGCTAGTTAACAAGTAATTTAAAAATGGGTATGAATTGGATAGTAAAGTCTGAATATAAATCTGAAATGGGTCATTACAGATGTTGATTCAAATTAAATAGCTAGTTTTCATCAAATTATGGAATCATCAGTATAGTATCAGGGAATACAAATGTCGTATTGATTGTGCCATACAGGGACACACACACACACACACACACACACACACACACACACAGTCCTGGTGTACATATGTATATTGTCTGGCTACACCTACACCCTGCCTGGAGCAACATACTGTACCACAAAGAACTAAGAAGGTTCAGGTTGCGCTTGCGAGCAGTGTCAGTTGCTTGGGCCCCCACATCATTCCACAGCTCAGTCCAAACAAACACAAGTGAGAAAAAAATGTCCTAGCCTGCCAGCAGGCAGCTACTTACCTTACCACCTTTGCTGGGTGATGCTGGCTGGCTGTTCTGACGGATGCTCTCCTCCAAAGTCTCCTCTGCTACTGCAGCTTCTCCCCTTGCTCGCTCCTCCACGGCTCCACTCCAGCTCCAACCAGAAGAAAACCACTGGCTTCTTCTCCGCTGTCACCTCACCTGCCTGGTGCCTTGCTGAGTATGCCACCGCCTGGACCGAAGACTACGAGAACACAAAAGTTACACGTCCGCCACGCCACCCGGAGAGTCTGGCCACTTAAGTTGTAGGCCTCAGCCTGCCTTAGCTGCCTAAACCAACCTCCTCCTTTCCAACCCGACCTTAACAGCAACCCGTGGGTGTGAGATGATGGAGCCAGCGGCTATCAGACACCTAAATCCTTTAGCACCCTCCCCAGCTGCGTGAAAGTGTGGCAATCAGGCCTCAGGGGCAAGGGCAAAGGATTGGGACTACTTCGGGTCAGGCCTCCCTCAACAGTAAAAGAGGAGTTCTCCCATTCCGGATTGCTACTGAGCACTGCAGCTCACTTCTGAAAGCCAAGGCCCCCTCCCCCCAATAGTAAGTCAGTGACTGTCTGATGGGCCACCTCAGGCTCACTCAGCCTGCCTTATTAGCTGCCTAAAGTACCGGCTCCTCCCTTGGCTCCTTCCCGACATGACCTTAAGGGCAACAACCCCTGACCCCACCTGGCGGCACCTCCACCTGCACTGTAGAGTGCTCCAATGATTATGATCATCGCCTGCCTCCTCTTCCTGAGTCCTGCCTGGCCCACCACTCACTCTAACTCTCCTCCCCAGGCTCCAGCGTCGTCTGAGCGTCACCTGCTGAGTCTTGACCCCTGCAGCAGCAACACAGGAGTGCCTGGTGGTCTCCCGAGTCCCGACTGGCCGACTCCCAGACCCCCTCTCCCAAGCCTCCAGTCCCTCCTGACCTGGGCCTTGCGCTCTCTGTCTCAGAGACTCTCCCATCTCCACCTCCGAGTCCCCGGCTGACACACTGCTGCACTAGTGCCAACTTTGGTTTGGATGGATTGCACTGCTGCCGTGCCGCCTGCAAGTAGAGTCCTCCCTCCCGACTCCCACCTCCGAGTCCGCACCGCGCACTGTCTCTGGCCTGGGGTCTTACTCTTCTTGCACTGCACCTACTCTGCCCGGCTGTGCCCGCTCTGTCTGCCGATCAATGCTCGGATGCTGGATTGCGATTGCGGATCACCCGATTCTCCCCGCAGCCGCCTGGATGCTCTCGGCTTCTGTTGTTTGAAACTGCTGGCTAGCTGCCTCTTGGCTTACACTAACACCACCTTCTGAACCAAATTGCTGCCTGCCATGATGTAACCGGTGAAATCCCGCCAGCCGCCAATCCCCACGCATGCGCAACGTGAATTCACGCCTAAGCCCGCCCAGTTCCCTCCCAGCAGCCAATCACAGCAGCACCACAGCACAAGTGGCACTTGCCAAGTGCAACCAACCGCAGCATTCCAACACCAATGATTTTCGGGGGGGGCAAACTAAGCTGCAGAGCCTGCAGATAGTCGGTGCAGGGCCATCCATCCCTGATCAGATGATCTCGCAGGCTTATTTGAGCAGACTGTCAGGCTCCGAGTCCCTCAACAAGTGCACGGGCATGTCGCCAAGGTCCCTCCTATTCCCAAGCCAGGGCAGGCAGCAGGCAGGGGTCGCAAGCCCTGTCATAGGGGTCACATAATTTTCATAGGAGTTGCGAATGCGACCCCTGGCAACCCCTAAATGACGCCCCTGCCTCCACAGCCCAACTAAAACTACATCTGTCCTACCAACAAAGGGAAACATTTTAAGAATGTGATACAGTTGGTTAAGCCTGTTTCTCTCTGTTAGCTAAAACCTTTAAAATGTTGAAGGCATTAGAACAGAATTGTAGTTTCCTGTTGGTTACTGCATTTTCCTGCCAAACAACTACACCATTAAACTGATCCAGAAATATGACCCAAACTGACAAATCATTCCTCTGATGTAAGTGATTTACTTCATCCCACAAGTACTCTGTCACTATACAGATAGTGATATAGCAATACATGAACTTGCATGTGGCAAATGGTGCCAGCTGTGGAGTTAAGCTGTGGGTCTATGCAGGTAGCCATTACCAGAATTGGGCCAGGTGCAGGTCTGGGGGCACAGTAGGAGAGTTCTCAATATCAGGATCTGGACAGGGGATCACTATACCCAACCCAGGTCCTGCCATGTGACAGCGGTCCTGTGTGCTTGTACTGGCTGCCAGTCATGTGGAGGGTCCTTTTCAAGGTGGACTTGCTCACCTATAGGGCTCTATATGGTAATTATATTGTGTCTTTTTGTGTAAATGTGTCTGATGTGAAACCTCTCAATGAGCATCCGCTCACAGGTGTCATCCAGGACTTCAATAAATAAATCAATAAATAAATATATGGACTGGGTCCAGGCTACCTGCCAGAGCTCCTGCTACCTGTGACCTCTGCCAGTTCCCTCTTCTCCTCTTCGAGGGGCCTCCTGGACATTCCCACAGTTCGGCTGAAGACATCGGGTGACCATGCTTTTAGTGTCTCTGGGCCGACCCTATGGAACCCGCTTCCATCTGTAGTGTGGGAGGCCCCCTCGATTAGCATTTTCAAACTAAGGCTGAAGGCCCACCTCTTTGACCTGTCTTTTATGGAGCGATCTCCCAAACCGACTGTTTCAGCTAGAGCATACCAATTTAAATGGCTGTTCTTTCTGATTTTATCTTGTTAATTTTTATTGTCTTGTGAATTTTTACTGCTGTTTTTATTTGTGTTTTATATGCTTGTAAGGTGCCCAGAGCCCCAGGGATTGGGTGCCCTAGAAATAAAGTTGTCTTGCCTTGCCCTTGCCTATACTACCAGGGGTTGTGAAGAGACATCATTAATACAGGGATCAGGTGAGGGTAGGGGTACCACTGGCACTAGGGAGTTTAGCATTACATAATCGGTAGGATCAAGGTGGGGGGGTAACCAAGTGCTTTAATTTTCAATTTGTGTTTAAACCCACACACAGCAGTACAGATGTTGGGGGGGTGCACCCCTGTCTGCATTTGTAAAGGTAGGGTTTTGAAAGCATTAAGTGGCGCTTTGCACATAGCTTGTTAGTGCTTCAAAAACTCATCGAATATACCAGTGCAAGCTCTGCACATTCAATTGTATAGGTGCATGGTATATGACTGTTAGTACTAAATCTGTACCGATTAACACCGCGCTACCTCTGTGTTTGAATATGCAGTGGTCATAGTGTGGTGCTAATGTCGTTTGTGCAGCACTAACTTTCTGATTGGAAGAATGCTTTATTATGCAACACTACATATATTGCTCTGTCTTTCAAATTTTTCTTAGTCAGCGTCAGTGGCTCAGTAGGTAGCATGCTCACCTTTGGAGCCAGAAGATGGGAAGGTCATGGGTTCTAGCCTGACACCAAGTAATTGACCTAATACCCATAACTGAAAATGTAGTGCAGTACAAGGGAAGGGGTACTGCACTACTCAGGTGCTGTCCTTTGGATGAGACATTAAAAATAATCCCGTCTGCCCTTTTCTTGTCACTGTCCAGGTGGAAATTAAAGATCTCCTGGCACTTACCAATAAAGAGTAGGGGGATTTTCTATTAACTGAATGTCAAATCATACAATACAGCCTCAAAAAAAAAGAAAATCTGCTCCAATACAAAGTAGTACAAGAGCTTCAACATGAGAATTCTCATGAAAGTAAGGAGTAAACCTAAACAAAGGAAAAGATAAGCACAGGAAAGGCTAAGAAACCCCCTTGTAGAAATATTGTCTCCCTGCAATGAAAACAAATTAATTTCACAGATAGTGTAGTTTTGCTGTCTATTGTTGAAAAGCAGGGTAACGTTTATTAAAAGAAATTGAATCATACCACTCAGGTGGAGGGGGGGGACAGGAAAAAAATACCAGCTGCAGGATAGCGCTCTGACACCCAGAGGCCCCACACCTGGCTAGCTGGGCTCACCAGTCCAGAATACTTGATGTGGTTCCCAGTGGGGACTGGGGAACCCCATCAACCCCGCTGGGGTGGCATACCCTTTGGGTACTGCCTGGCAGGTAAGTCCCAGTGAATGTCAGGGTGACAGGGCTGGGGTGGCCAGGTGAGAGTGGAGCCATCTGCTAGACAGGGAGTGAAAAACAGAGAATTAATAGATTAAAAAAAAAAAGAAATAAAAAAACATACTGTAGTTTACAAAGGGTTACATGGTATAAGTACATAAAAAAATGAGAAAAAAGGAAACAAAACACTACTCCATTCTGTGCAATCTAATACCTAGGAAGCATGTTTGATCAACCCAGTCATGTTTTATTTATTTATTTATTTATTTATTTATTTATTTATGTATTAGAAATCGGAATTGCAAACCTTTGAGTCAGGGACTCATTTACAAAGGCTTCTCATCAGGAAACAGATAGTATATACAAATACAGGCATAGTTACATACAGTACAGATCGACTTAGGGAACACTATACAAGTATGTACATAAATACAAGGGATAAAATTCATATGAGAGCAAAAACTCTATACAGGAAAACACTATACATGTATGTACATAAATACCAGGAATACAATTCATAAGAGTCAAACTCTATACAGGTCCTATACAGTGATGTAGCTAAACCATCATGTGACTCAAAAATGTGTCCCCTGTACCCCTCCCCACCAGACACAGACAATCTCTGTCCACCAAGTCACCCAGCCATACCAACATAATGAACAAAAAAGAACAAGAAAAGATGTGAGTAGCCACTTTATTTTGTATTGACCAGCACAAATGAGTAAATGTACCAGCACAAATGAGTAAATGTACCAGCACAAATGAGTAAACAAAACAGATGAGATTCTTGACGTCATCAGATGAGACTTCGTTATGATGATGCAATCTCGTCTGATGACATCGAAATATCATCCAACATTTTGTGTCCAGCAGAAACTGCACCCAGACATCAGTAAGGATGTGCAAATGTCTGGAAGACATTTAAGGCCCATTTACATGACCAGGTCTGCACCATTACGAGCAGTGCACTTGAGTTGCATCAGTGTAACTCAGGTGTGAAAATGATTTGTCAAGCGTTGTGGCAAGCTCTGTTGCAGCAAACCATGATCGATGATTGTGAAGGCTTGTGCAGGTGTTTTTTGCTAGCATGTAAACAGGTTGCTTTGCCTATATTAATGCAATCTCGTAGCACCCTGTGCAAAACCTTTAAATCAGCTGCACCTGTCAGCCAATGTCCATGTCCCTCCCTTATTGCCTGCTCTAGTATTTTGGTAAAACATGTTAAGAAGAGAAGAGTTGACATGTCAGTAAAAAGGACCACTTGGCCCAACCAGTCTCACAGTTCCTTTGCTGCTATAATTCTGAAATACATAATAGATCCACATACCATTGTCAGCAACTGCTCCCCCCCATGACAGTTCACCCAAAACACTGAAAACTCAGTTGCACCAATGTAGGGAACTGATGTGTAAATGAGAGCAGCACTGCAGCAGCTTGAACAGAGCAGCCTGCATCTCAAAGCAAATGAGAACTGGGTAGGTAGTGTAAACATACCTTTAGTGTACACGGGGGTTGTAAAGTTCATAATTTGCTAACAGATGTGTGCTATAATGTAACATTGTTTTTGAAACACTATACCTGTAGTTCAATTGGGTGAGCAACCAGCCATGCCCCCTTCCTGAGCTATATAAGCAGTTCCTCCCAGCCTCCTTCTGAAGCACTTTTTCTTTGCCAGCCAGAGGCTTTGTCCATCTCTGCTTTCTTGCCTTGGGTCTGTTTGGGGCTTTTTGTTTGTAATACACCATGTAAAAAATGACCATTGATGTCTGTTGCCGCTGCCACCATTACTGTCCCCTACCTGACCCTCCCACTCAGCACCCACTATCCCACACACCCCAAAGCCCTTACATACCTGTCAAGGGTCCAACACCATAATCCTCTCTGGAGCAGAGACATGTCATCGCTCTTCAACACTGAACAATGAAGTGAGGAAATTAGCTATGTGTTTCAATGTATTTCAATGGGTTTTGAACCTTTCATCAAAACTTGGCCATTTTTGAATATTTTTGCCCCAGATTATCAACATGCCTTTTTTGGAACCCCATCTCATGAACAATGACAGTGAAATTAGACAAATCCGTACTGACAGGTGATTTAATGGTCACCAGGAGAAATCGCCTTTCAGACAGGATTTGAAAATGTTCTCCCTCCTTGTTCATGAAATGGGGTTGTAAGAAAGCTATGTTTAAAATGTGGGGTAAATATTTTAAAAAAACAACAAAGTTATAAGCCCACATTAAAATTTATGAATTCAGGCTCATAACGTTATTAATTTTCAATATTCTAACCCCAAATTCTCAACATAGCCATTTCTTCATGGCACCTCACAACTGTGATAGCTGTCATTTTTCAAATTCTAACCAAAACGTGTTCTCATTCTTGTAAGATGGCTGAGCTGTAACTGGGGAATCTCTGGGGTTGCATCCACGCCACATCCATGGCAAGAAATCATCAATGGCAGGGCCGCAGCAGTGTGGAGGCCTGGAGTGGAGAGTGGGGCCGCATTGGTAGTCATGGGAGAGCACAGGAGGTGGCAGTTTGAGCAGCCATAGCCACGTTCATCAGGCTCCAGGGGAAGCCAGTTGGGACAGTGCCAGGCTCAGAGGAGGATTTTTTCAGCCAATCAGCGAGTGAAGCAAAGAATTTGAACTCGCAGCAGGGCTATATATAGCCAGGACCCAGCCGCTCCTGTCAATCTGACTGAGCTGTAATTTGGGAGTGCCCTGGCCACATCTATGCCAATCTGTGGCAAGAAATCACTGGCAGCAGGGCCACAGCAGCGTGGAGACCTACAGAGGAGAGAGGGACAGCTTTGGCGGTCACGGAAAAGCAGAGGAAGCAGCAGTTGAAACGGCCATAGCCACATTCATTGGTCTCCAGGAGGAGCCAATCGGGTCAGTGGCAGGCTCAGAGGAGGATTTTTCACCCACCCCACACCATAATCATTATTAAATGGACTGACGAAACCACTCCCAGTAGTAGTTACACCTATAGAGAGAGGGGCAGAGGGTGGAGTTGTCGAAAGGCAGCTACAAAGTGAACTTTGGTGACAGGTCCTGTTTTTTGCCTGCAGAAGAAATTGAATCTGAAATAGAATCATGATTTACCTCCCACAAGCTTGTCCTAAACTACAAAAAAATGAAGATCATGCTATTCGCCCACCCCCAGCATAAGCACAACATGGCCAAATTATCCATATTAAATTCCCAAGGTACCGCGCTGGAATCAGTCATCAGCTTTAAATATCTAGGGGTCACCCTTGACTCGGCCCTTACCTTCAGTGATCATATAGCTTTGACATGTTCTGCTATTAACATCAGAATTGGCCTGCTGTATAAATTTAGACCCTGTCTCCCACCTGATGCTCTCCATCCATTTCCAGCTCCATCCTTTCCCTAGTGGACTAAGGGATAATCATATATGGCCCCGCCTCCGACACTGCCCTAACCAGTATAAAACGCACTCTAAACAAAGCCTGCTGGCTAGCCACAGGCTGCAATTGGCACTCGCATACCTGTGACCTCTATCGACTCTCATCATGGCTAAACATTCAGGTTCATCTACACTATCAGACCTGCTTATTTGCCAAAAAAATCCAACTGGGACTAGCTCCCTCAAGCTGTCTTTCGCTCCTCCAAACAAGCTTGCTGACATGGGCTACAAGACACTCTGACTCTACTACCTTTCATATCCCTTTTGCAAGACCACAACTGGCCAAAGGTCCTTTCTCTACAGGGCTCCACTCTGGATGAACTCTGTCTCTGACCCTACCCTATCTATTCCCAGGTTGAGGCCTTTTAAAACTGAGCTATGTGGCCACATTATGTCCAGCTCTGTATGTGATTGCAGTTAAACCACTCAAACAAGGGCCCGCTGGTGCAGCGGTAAGGTTACCGCTTTCGGTGCCAGTGACCCGGGTTCAGGAACGGACTCGGGGAACTGGAAGGCTGGTTGGGGGAGGAGGATCGAGTGCCTAGAGGCTGCTCTCCTCCTCTGGGTGGGTTGGGATGCGGGTCCCGCCGCGATACCGCCACCTGGGTGACCACGGGTGGTGGTGCAGCAAGGACTGCATGAAGCAGGGAGGGAAGGATGCTCACCGGGGGCCAGAGAGTTAGCACGCTGTGATGTGTGTCTCTCCTAGGCTCTCCAAGCATGCAGACGTCCAATGGGGATGGGCGGGAAAAGAGGAACTATCCTCTGGTGCTCCCTGTAGACGGAGCTTCGGGCCCCAATCCCAAGGCCTCTGCCAGCACGGATGATGGATCCCCGACAAAAAAACTCAGTAGCTTGGGGTGGTGGAAATGGGGGGCCCTGCCTTGTACCCACCTGGGAGTCAAACCAAGGCAGCATGGGGGGAGGACTGCACCCGATGCTGACAGATGAGCAGGGATGGACAAAGGCCGTAGGAGACTCCCGAAGGTGAGGAAGCACTGGAGTGAGAAGGGAGTGTAAAAAAAGAAAGTACAAAAAAAAAAAACCCACTCAAATAAGGGCAATGTTTCCATTTGTACCTGATCCCAATATAATATATGATTTGCTGTTTCACACCTTTGGTGTTGCTCTATGTATGTATTAACCATTACTGTATCTGTATCTGTACTTAGTCACTGTAATATAGTCTTCTCTGTATCTGTCTTCATTCTATGTGTAACCCCCCTGCAAATGGGGGTTCCCAAAAGACTTCCAGGAGCTTGCTTGAATGCTCCAAGCCTGAATGGTGTTTGGCGTTTAAGCCATTTATCTGTGAGTATTTTTAGAGCCTCTGGTACTGTCCCTTTAAGAGCTGTCTGCTTGCAGACATAATTAGCTTGTATGGGGGGACTGTGTGTTTCTCTGCTTGAGTACCACTCGAGCTGCTGCCAATTCACTCCATTTTGCAGTCACTAGGAGTGCAAAGAGAACCTATCTGAAAGATGCAACTGTTTGCCAGAAATCATTTAGAGTAATAATGAAATACAGTTTGTCTAACCTGCTTTTTGCAGTCAGAACTGTGTTTGCCTAGTTCCCATTCTAGTTTTGAACTGCTGAACTGGACCAATCAGTGTGGGTTAAGGTAGCTCTAAAATGGTGCCTTGGATGAATCAGAACTTGGACTTGTAATCTGAGCCAGCCACAAGAGGATCGTATGGGCAGTGACTCTGGGAGATGTAGTTTGACTTGGCACCTTTTTGGACCAAAGGGCAGTCTATTGTGAGTGACAGCCAATCCAGCCAAGAACTTGGAGGAACTCAAAGGAGTGCCCGTTTTGTCTACTGGAGTTTCAGTTGAGCTCTGGCAGTGAAGGGAAGGGCCCTGTGCTTTTTCGGTGTGCAGTTTTAGTCGGAAGCAGTGCAAGGCCCCAAGTTCAGGTCTGCAGCTTTACGTACTGCTTGTTAGGACTGAATCCATCCTGTGAAGAGAATCAAAGGATATCTGAAGAGTAGAAACCAGGCTCGCCTCTGTAGAAGACTGGAGAAATTGCTGAATTGCGCTCGGTCTGTCAGGAACTGAATCTGCTGTGTGTTCTCCCAGGTATTGTGCAGTAATTGCGATCGGGATAGAGAAGCAGCCTGCCTGGTATAGTACTTTCTTTTACCATATAAATGTGTGAGGAGGCTTGTAGCTCAAGTGAATCCTGCTGCCATTAAAGGACTTTTGCCTGTTACTGTTTACCATATAAATGTGTGAGGAGCTTGTGTAGCTCAAGTGAATCCTGCTGCCATTAAAGGACTTTTGCCTGTTACTGTTTTACCATATAAATGTGTGAGGAGGCTTGTGTAGCTCAAGTGAATCCTGCTGCCATTAAAGGACTTTTGCCTGTTACTGTTTACCATATAAATGTGTGAGGAGGCTTGTGTAGCTCAAGTGAATCCTGCTGCCATTAAAGGACTTTTGCCTGTTGCAGTTTGTCATATAAATGTGTGAGGAGTCTCACGGAGCTCAAGAGTAGCCCTGCTGACGTTGAAGGACCCTATCTTGTTTGGAGGTTGTGAGTACTAATTCAGGGTCGCTCCCTGTTGAATTGCCACATTGAATCCAAATGGAATTACTGTACTGCTGACTGTTTAACTAATTTTTCTTTTCTCTGTGTGAAAGGGCCCCTACCAGCTGCCACAGTTTGGACTAGCCACTAGAGCTTGGGTACCCAGGGACAGTAACTGGTAGGGATAGGCCTGTGCACAGAGACATAGGTAGATGAGTAAAGTGATAAGCTAATTAACCTGATTTCCCCCTGTCCTTGTTATATCCCCCTAAATAAATCAGAGCTGCTTGTTTCAGCAAAGTTATACTGCCTGAGGTATTTGTCTATGTTAAAGTATTGTACTGTGATTGTTGCACTGTATCTTCTTATTTTACAGGGGGTCCCAGTGCCTGAACCAGTCCTGGGGGTAAGTGTACACTGTGAAGGTAATTCTGATATACTGTGTGGGCCACTAGTGGGAAGAAAGGCAGGTTGCAGTGTCCCAGAGGGCTGTGACCAAGTTAGTTTAACTATTGCAAACCCTGACCTCTGGGTGGAGGCACCCACCATTGGATCCAGGCCCCTCAACCTGTTAGTGGCAAATCAGGCAGCGGTAGTAGCCCCTGGGATAGCGCCATCTTGGGGTTACACTATGTATGACGTGGAACTTTTGCAAATGAGTCCCTGACTCAAAGGGTTGTAATTCCAAGACCTGATATAAAAAATTAATAAATAAATAAAATCTGATGGCATGACATTGGATATGGGCACCATGCACAGAGCGGAGAAAACAAGCTTCTAAATCAAGGTACTGTGACACTAAATCCTACAGCAGGACAGGGGTTCTGAACACTGCACACAGTGGAGTACAGAAGTCATCTAAATCAGGGTGCTGTGACAATTAATTAGATCATCTGAGGATGTTTGGGCTGTGTTTAAAGGGGTGATCGCACTGCTGATATCTGTGTTTAAGGGGGTGATCACACTATTGTTACTGTGAACACAGTGGCAAATCACCAGGGGTGCCTGGATCAGATTTGCATCAAAAGGGGCTAGGGTTCCATCTGCTGTTACAAGAGGTAACTGTGGCTTCTAGGGTACTGTGATCCTGGGGTACTGTGGTAAATGGTATTCTGAACCAGGAAATCACTTTAGGAACTGTGATCTAAGACACAGGAGCTGGTTACTGGTATTTTGAGTGGGGTAATCACTTTAGGGTTTGAAATCTGAGTTTATTAATTATATATTTAAATGGATGTTAAGGAATAGGGAAATAGTAAAAGGCACTGTGGATTATAGGTTGCTGCAGAAAGGGGAAATAGCTGAAGGGTCAGTCTGGAAGCTATGGCACCGAGAGTGAGGGTCTATTCTGATGTGTATCAGTATAGAACCTAATGATAGAAGGCCATAACGAAGTAAATTAGAGTGGAGCTCCACCTGTGCTAGGCAAAAGGGAAACTGGAGGGGTGACCAAATTGGAGGGGCCAATGAAGCAGAGAAGGGGCAAGCCTGAGGCATGGTCCCCAGACCTCAATGTCTGCAGCCATTTTGGAAGGGTGGTAGGGTGCATTGGTTGTGGGCTGGCCACGGTACTGGATATAGCTTGGAAAAGGGAGGGGGCTGCATGATATGTAGGCAGCTCACACAACTAAGGGAGGAGATGGGGTGGCTCAGATGGAAGCTTAAATTGCCAAGGGGGGGAGAGGAAAACACAGGTGGAGATCCACTGAGTGAGTGAGATGGGAGGGGGGTAGAGGAGTGAGTAAAGAGGGTGCTGTTGGGGGACAAGAAGCAAATACAGCAACAGGCAGGGGAAGGTGGGATGAGAACTGAAAAACACCAGAGGGGCATGCAAGCAGGGAAGGAGGGGTTATGGAGGGCTTAAGGGGGGGCTTCAGTGGGCTCAGACAGAGGCAGCACAGGACACGAGAGGGACCAGGTGGGTTGGCAGTAAATAAAGTACAAAGGTCCAAAGTCTGCACAGAAGGGAGGAGATAAGAAAGCAGATGGAGGAGCCCAGTCAAAGAAATACAGGCAGTGGGCATTAAGCAGAAAAACAGATATGCATCACTGGGGCACTTAATGGTGGAAAATCAGTAAATGGGGCTGAGGAGTGCTCAGGGGTAACAGGAGAAGCAAATGTGAAGGAATGCTCAGGAAAAAGGGGAAAGGGGGATGCCCCTATGGGTAAGAACAAAGAGGGTAGCAATAATAAAGATAAGGGCGAAGGGGAACGCTCACCAGAAAGGGTTAACCCTCGGGGGTGAACAGCAAGCTCAGGTTTAGAGGGAACAGGACAGGACCCAAATGACAGAGCGACCCACACTCCGTGAAATTCAGACAGGGCAAGAAAAAGGGCAAATCAAGGGAGAGGAATAGAGCACATGGATAGAGGGGTAGGAGAGGGCAGCTTAGTAGGTAGTACTTGTGGGAGGCACGGAGCAGGGGGAATGCAGGGGGAACCAGTACTCAGGGAGATGCAAGGGACAAAGGGAAAAGCAAGAATAGGGTAAAAAATGGGATGCAAGAGACTGGGAGAAGGACAGAAGAGAAATACAAGCTGAAGGTAAAAGAGAGCAGGGTCTTACTTGTTGGGGACTCTATAATAAAAGGAATCTGGTAGGAGGGCAGGAGGGACAAGAGCAGTTCAGTATGGGTCAAGTGCCTGCCAGGTATGATGGAGGCAGAGGTAATTCACCATATCCCCTCAAGGGGGAAACAGCATAATGGGAAAACACACCTGATGTTTCACCTGGGAACAAATGATCTGGCAGGAAATAGCCTGTTGGAGGTGCAGTCAGGATTCAGAATGCTTGCCAGGTACTGCAGTGGTCTGGGGTTCAAATTGGTGGCTCTCTCAGAGGTGTTTCCCATACCAAAGGCAGGTACTGATAGGAAGCTGAGCATTAAGGAGTTCAATGAATGGCTGAAGGGATGGTGTGAACAGATGGGGGATGGGACAGTAGAGGACCAGGGTTCAACGTGGGGGGACGAGACCCTATTTGCCTAGAACAGACTGCACTTGAATAGGGAGGGAGTGGCGGTACTAAAAAGCTAGTTAGGAGAATTCATAGAAGTAACCTACAATTTTAACTAAATCGGGGGAGGTATCCACACCAAAAGGCAGGAGCAATGGAGGGCTACCAGCCCCCCAAAAATAGACATAAATTTGGGCAGGAGTCAATAGAAGGCAGGGATGGAGGGGGGACTTGGTGGAAGGGATTAGCAGCCAACACCAGGAGCTTAGGGAACAAAATGGTGGACTTGGAGGCCATCATGGGAGACGAAGGACTGGATATAGCAGCAATAAGTGAGACTTGGTGGACAAAACATCATGCCTAAGAAATTAATATTCCAGGCTACAGACTGTTTAGGAGGGACAGGGAGGGCAAAGGGGTGGGAGTTGCTTTATACATCAAAGACAGCATGAGTGACTGAAGAACAAGAGGAAGATGGGGAGACTGAGCTACTGTGGGTAACACTAGGCAGGAGGACGGGAGGTTCCCTATGACTTGGGGTGGAATACAGACCACCAACACAGGGGGTGGAGGGGGATAGACAGCTACTTCAGGCAGTCAAGAGGTTGGTCCTAAAAGAAGAAGTACTACTAATTAGGGACCTTAAAATCCCAGATATAGACTGGGGAATCCCGGATGCAGCATCATCTAGGAGCAGGAAGATCTTGGCTGTGCTGTGGGGGGGGGGGTTCTGCAACAACTAGTTAGGGAGCTAACAAAGGGCAACAGCCCACTGGATGTGGTCCTGGCAAAGGGGGAGAGTTTGAAGGAGGTGCAGGTAGGAGAAGTTTTGGGCACTAGTGATCACAGGACAGTTAGGTTCATATTAGGGTGGGGAGGGAGGCTAATAAAACCAGTACCACAGGCACGGACTTCAGACATGCGGACTTTGACAAAATCAGAAGGATGGCAAGGGAAACAATGGAGGAAATGCAGAGTATGGGGCAGTGGGGGAGTTATGGTAATCTATTAAAGGTGGGTTACTGAAAGCCACAGAAACAGTGCAGAAAAAAGGTCAAGATGAGCAAAAGGGGGAGGAGACCACTGTGGTTTACAAAGGAGGTAGCGGCGTCAGTCAGAGAAAGGAGGAGGGCTTTCAGAGAATTCAAGTGGATGCTTAATGAAGAAGATAGGGAAGCTTATAGGGAGAAGAAGAAACTGGCAGGGCAGAAGATCAGGAGAGCGAAAAAGGATACCAAGGTGAAAATAGCCAAAAAAGCCCAAAGGGGGGATAAAACTTTTTCAGATATGTCAGGGAGAGGAGGGCAAGTCAGGGGATTGCAAGGCTGTGGGGGGAGGGAGGGATACAATTGGAAAGGGACTGTGAAAAAGCAGAGTTATTAAATGAGTAGTTTTGATCAGTATTCAAGGAGGAGGAAGATGGTAGGGGACCTGAGATAAAGATGAGGGGGAAGGAGGGCAAATGGATGGATCAGAGCCCGTTCACTGAAGATAGGGTTAGGGAGAAGCTAGGAAGACTGGGGGTGTACAAGACAATGGGGCTGGATGGTTTACACCCCAGGGTGATCAGGGAACTGAAGGAAGAGGAGTTGGCTGCCCCATTGACAAGGCTTTTTAACTTGTCCCTAAATACAGGAAGGGTGCAGGATGACTGGAAGAGGGCAGACATGGAGGATGTAAGGAGGTGAAGGTGAACTACCATGCCTGTCAGCCTCACCTCAGTGGTGGGGAAGGTAATGGAGGCGTTAATTAAGGAGAGGGTGGTGGGCTACCTGGAGGACAGTGGCTTACAGGAAAGCAGACAGCATGGCTTCATGAAGTGAAGGTCATGCCAGATGAACCTGACTGAGTTCTTCAATTGGGTGACTCAGATGAATGACCAGGAAGGGGCAGTAGACTTAACTTATCCGGACTTCAGTAAGGCCTTCGATACCATCCCCCACAGAAAGCTCGTGAACAAGCTGGAAAGCCTGGGGGTGGGTGGGTAGTTAAATAACAAGATGGGTGGAGGCCTAGTTAGTGGAAATAATTCAGAGGGTGGTGCTAAACAGGGTGTACTCCAGGATGGGAAGGGTGAAGGGTGGAGTGCCACAGTGGTCAGTTTTGGGACCGCTTCTTTTTAACATCTACATCAGCGATACTGCGGGGGGTCTGAGGGGAAGGGGGAGCCTATCTGCTGATGATACAAAGATCTGCAATAGGGTGGATACCCCAGAGGGGTAGAGGACATGAGGCAGGATCTGAGGATGCTCGAGGAGTGGTCAGAGACATGGCAGCTAAACTTTAATGCCAAAAAGTGGACTGTGATGCACGTGGGAAGTAGAAACACATGAGTAGGATACACCCCATGAGGGGAGGCAATCAAAGTAACAGAACAGGAAAAGGATCTTGGGATTATAGTCTCAACTAACTCATTGGGAAACATTTAACCATAATCCAAACTTATTCTCTTGGGATGGCCTACGTTTGAGCCAAAGGGGAAGCTTATTGTTTGGCAGACAGATGCTTAAGCAGATTAATTCTAGTTAAAACTAATAGTTGGGGCATCTCTGGGGTCCACATACTGTTTGGGTACTACAAATAGTCATGGTCACCTCAAGAATAGTTACTGCAATGTCATGCTATTCAATGCTGGAAGCCTTAATAAATACAAGCTGGCCGAATTAGAACTGAAAATGAATATGTATCAGCTGGACAAATAGTGAAACATGGTGGGACAACTCCCGCAATTGGTGTATGAACATTAATGGTTACATATTATTTCATAATATTAGGAGTAATAAACGTGGGGGGGGGTCTGTATTTTCGTTAGGGACGCTATCAAGAGTGTCCAAGTCACTATCACCGAGCTCACTTCAAATAACACAGAAAGTGTATAGATCTGGTTAAACTCCATTGGTAGATGAGATATACTACTAGGTATCACAAACCCACTCAGCAGGTCAGGCCCTCTACTCCCAAAGTGCCAACCTCCGAGCACAGTCTTGTGAACAGTTTAACAGAACAAGGTTACCTTCTTGTTTGTTTTGTGAGTTCGGACCAACCTTTGGTCTCAAGTCTTGGAGGGATTCAAACTGTGAACCTTTTGCTAGTGTACCCAATGCACAGGTTCAGATATTTCTGTCTTCGAAGGGCCAGATATCTTTGCCTATGGGCACCTAACCAGGTATACAGAGATGAACCCTTAAAAACTTTAATAAAGACCTCAGATTTAAAACACTTCTCTTTCCAGTTTGGTACCACCATTCAAGCGTATGCCTAGTGTCTGCAATAACCATATACTTTTCTTACAAATGGAAGAAAATTCAAAGACAGACCAAGTATGCTCTAAAAAGAATTTTACTAAAATAGATAACAATATGTAAAACACAAAATACAGAACTGTTATATCACAAGACATACAAATCTTTTAAAGGAACAAGGTTTAAACAGTGCACATTCCTACAACAATATTTAGATTTTGTCTATCTTTCTAAATACCTGTTTTAAAAGTGCTCACAGATGTTCCCTTGTCAGAGTCTAAGTAAAAGTGTCTCTGAAGTAAAAACGGAATATTTCTTAAAGCAAACTGTATTTGCCCACCCCTTTTTTGTGAGGTCACCTAGCTTCTCCTCTGTCAGAATATATACAAAAATATATATTTAATAAAAAAAGGATGTCTTTTTCAAGAATTAAATTCTGCAACCTCAGCATACTCATATCTTCTTCAAATGACATATCTTTGATCTTAATCAGTATCCTCTCTCACACAGACATCAGGGGAATATTTGCAACTTCATGCCAGTTTGCTAAACCTGGTTTCCCCTTCTAATGTCATAAACCTTTTTTTTAATGATTTCCCTCTTAACAACAACATCTATAAGTAACTTAGAAAAGTCTGTAAATAGCATCTGGCCTGCCATGTAACACTTGGTATCTAAAACCGGTGTGTGTTTGATCTCACATGCTGGGTCAGCATTCTCTCATGGCTTTCATCTTTCAGCTGAAACCTTGGGGGGGAGGTTAGATCACTCCTAGAGCACCAGATTTCAGCATCTCTCATGACAGACAGTCCATAACCCATTTTGATATTACAAAAAAAATGATACTACAGCACTCAGAACTGGCTGTCCATGTCACAATTCTTCCCACCTAGACTGAATTTGGTGGGTCTATCCCCTGCATGGGATCAGCTTCCCAAATCAGTTCACTCCTCATATACCCTAGACAGACCATCTGAGTTCTGGTTTTTCACTCCAGCCCTATGTACGATTGTCAGATCATACACTTGTAAAGCAAGACTCCATCTTAGTAATCGACCATTGTTTTTCCCCATCTGCATCAGCCAAACCAGGGGGCTGTGGTCAGTCTGCACCACAAAATGCTGCCCATACAAGTATGGCTCTAATTTCTTTAGGTTCCACACTATGGCAAGACACTCCTTTTCCACCATGGAGTATGCTTGCTCCCTGGGCAGTAACTTCCTACTCAGGTACACTACTGGGTGATCTGTTCCTTGGCTAGATATCTGACTCAGTACTGCTCCAATACCCACGTCTGAGGTGTCAGTCTGAACTATGAAGGTCTTGCTATAGTCAGGACTTGTCAAAACAGGAGCACTTCACAGTGCCTCCTTTAGTTTGGTAAAGGCTTCCTCACAGGCTGGGCCCCAGGTAATTTTCTTTGGCATTCTTTTCTTTGTCAGGTCAGATAGGGGAGCAGCCAGGGCACTGTAATTGGGTACAAATTTCCTGTAGTACCCTGCTGTCCCTAGAAAGCTCCTGACCTGCTTCTGGGTTTCTAGTCTGGGCCACGCCTGGATCACCTCTATCTTTATTTGGTTAGGACAGAGCTGTCCCGGCCTACCAGGGGGGGTGGGGGTAGGAATAAGTAGGCTGCTGGTTAACTAGGATCTGCAGCTTATCCAGTAGGTAAGGAAATGGGCAGACTGGGTGGGTCAAGCAGTCCTTATCTGCCATCAAATTCTATGTTTCTGTGTTACCACATGCCCGAGGTATGCCACTTTTCCCATGTCCACTTGGCACTTTCCGGCTTTGACAGTGAGCCCGGCCCTCTGTATCCTGTCCAGCACTTCCCTAAGGTGGGATAGGTGTTCCTCCCGGCTGGTACTAAAGATGGAAATGTCATCCAGGTACACCACAGTATACTTCTCAGCACCATTTAACACCTGGTTCACCAACCTTTGGAAAGTGGCCGGGGCATTCTTCATTCCGAAAGGCATTACTTTAAACTCAAATAAGCCTATTGGAGTGATGAAGGCCAACCTCTCTCTAGCTCTGTCTGTCAGCTCTACCTGCCAATACCCCTTTGTCAAGTCAATGGTCGTAAGGTAGGTCGCCCCTCCCAACTTGTCCAGGAGTTCGTCCATCCGGGGCATCGGTTGGGCGTCTGACTTTGTGACTGCATTCAGTCCATGACAGTCCACACAGAAACGAGTCGAGCCATCTGGCTTGGGTACAAGGACTACAGGTGAGGCCCAGGGACTGTGGGATCTCTGGATTACCCCTAAATCCAACATCTCCTCCACTTCCCTCCTAATGTCCTTTTGGACAGCCTCTGACACCCAATATGCTGTCCACCATGTGGGCATCTGTGTCCCTGTCTCCACATCGTGCATCGCTTAGAGGGTTAGTTCAGGCTTGGTGCTAAACAAGGGGGTAAAGTCTGCTAAAACCTCCCTTACTTTCTGGATCTTGTCCAGGGTTAGCTGGGGAAACAAGTTTACTGCCTCCACAGAGGACTCCCGCTTACTTCCTTCCAGCAAATCCAGAAGGGTTCTCCTTCATCCATCCCCTCCCTATGACTACACACTGCAAACACCATGTCTGCCCTATTTGCATATGGCTTCATCATGTTGACATGGTACATTCTTTCTGTCTGTCTTCTGTCAGGTAACTCCACAATGTAGTTCACATCATTTACCTTCCTAACCACTTTGTACGATCCTGCTCACTCAGCTTGCAGCTTGTCTTTCTGGACCAGAATAAGGACCATGACTTCCTGACCCACCATGTACAAGTGAACTCTGGCTCTGCGGTTGTACCACACTTTTTGTTTCTAATGAGCAGATGCTAGGTTGCTCTGGGCTGTCCCCATAAGCTCCTTCAGCCTTTCTCTAAACCTAAGGATATAATCCACAATGGGAGTTCCCTGGGTAGCGTGCTTGCCTTTCCAGTCCTCCCAGATCAAGTCTAGGGGCCCATGTACCCAGCGTCCATATAAGAGTTCGAAGAGGGAAAATCCTGTTGACTCTTGGGGCACCTTCCTGTATGCAAACAACAGGTGGGGAAGGTATTTCTCCCAGTCCCTTCCATGCTGTTCAGCAAACGTCCGGAGCATTGACTTAAGGGTATCATTGAATCTTTCCACAAGCCCATTGGCTTGTGGGTGATACAGTGTCGTGCATCTCTGCACCACCCCACACTTCTCTCATAAACATTTCATCAGGTCCGACATGAAGGAACCCCCTCGATCAGTGATAACCTCCTGCAGAAACCCAACACAGCAGAAAATCCCTAGTAAGGCATCTGCCACTTTGTCCGTCCTCAGTAAGGTTAGGGTGACTGCCTCTGGCTACCGGGTGGCATAATCCACCACAGTCAGGATGAATCTCTTCCCTGAGGAACTGGGGGTATTTAAAGGCCCCACAATATCCATTCCCACCCTCTGGAATGGCTCCTCCACTATGGGCAATGGAATCAGGGTGGCTTGGGTTTTCTTGCCCGCCTTCCCTATTTCTTGGCACCGGTGACAAGACCTGCAATACTCCGTCACCTGCTGGATGAAGTTAGGCCAGTAGAAATTCTGGGCCAACTGCTGCATTGTATGCACAATTCCCAGATGATCAGCAAGGGAATATCATGTGCAATCTTGAGCAACTCCTCACGATACCCCTGGGGAATGACAAGCTGCCTGCCTAGCATCCCTCCCTCCCTCTGTCTGTACTGCTGAGTATACATAAGTCCATTTTCCCAAAAACCTCATGTCTGCCGTCACCTCCCTATGTGCCGTCTGAGTCTGCCCAACCCCTCAGCTTCTCAAAACTATGGTCACTTCCCTGAGCAGCTGCAAAGCCCTCACACATTCCCAAGGCATGGGACAGGTCCCCTTCAGTTGCTAAACTAGGGTCCCTAGCACTATCTTCAGGGCCCTCAGGATCACTGTCAGTGCCAACCCTCTGACAATGGGTCACCCTGCCCTCTTCAGAGTAACCCTCTGTAGCTGTGTGGTTACTTGCTACTGGGGAAATTTCTACCTCCTCTTCATTAATCTCCATATCAAGAGACACAGGCTGAAGAACCAGCCTCTCAGTGGTTTCCAGAATGGCTTCTGTGGGGTTCAGGGAACTACAATTTTCCCTTGCCACTTGGCTATGGGTAACTGCACATACCATCTCCTGTTTTAGATTGTTTCCCAGGATCACATCCACTGCTAATGTTTTGGCTACAGCCACCTGTTGCACAGTTCCCCCCCCTGTTTCACCCCAGTCTAGGAGAACACTAGCGAGGGGCAATGTTTTCTCCCCACCCGCAAAGTCCTGTACAGTGATGTATTTATTGTGTATAAGCTGACCAGGCTATACCAGATCCCCTTTTACCAAGGTCAGGGATGCCCCTGTGTCTCTTAACCACTGCGTGTGTACACCATTCACCATGACTGGGTGCGTGTGTTCCCTCATGTTCACTGGCATGGTTCCAGGGACACACAAACAACCCACTTCTTTTCTAGCACCCAGTTGTGTATTATTGCTCACCTTTTTGGGACACTGTCTGGCAATATGTCCAGTTTCCTTACACAACCAACATTCAGTTCTTCTCTCAGAGAAATCCTTACTCTGAAACCTGGGGCTAACTTATTTCGGTGTAGGCAGTGAAGGTTTTAGCTGCCCTGAAGGTGCGCTTTTCCCTTTCTGCACTGCCACGCCTGCCCCATTCACTCTCAGAGCAGGTCTGCTCTTGGCATAGCAGTCCGACAGTTCAGCAGCCTCTTGCACTGTTTTGGGATCTCGCTTCTCTAGCCAGGTTTTAAGCTCTTCCCAATAAAACTGTTCTAATAAAATCATATTTTCAATTTTATCAAAAGAGTTTGCCTCAATTCCTTCCCACCAACGTTTTTAAAAACTGACTTTGTTTCGTGGCTAGCTCCTCATAGCTCATATCAGAGTTTCTCCTGAGCTTACAGAATTTAGCTCTGTATGATTCAGCAGTTAATTAAAACTTTTTTAACAGTGCAGCTTTTAGCTTGCTGTAATCATTGCTGTCTTCATTGTCCATTTGACCCAATGCATCCCGAGCTTTCCCGGTAAGTAGCGGGGATAGCTGGAAGCTCCAGGACTCTCTAGGAATTTTAGCCTGAATACAAACTTTTTCAAAAGAATTTAAAAAGGCATCCATATCCTCCCCCTCTTTAAACTCGGCTATTTATTTGGAGTTCAACTTGTAACCCAGTCCTGCAGTCCCAGTTAAACCCAAGCTACTTACCTGCTCTGGTGCCAGTGGTCTGAGTCATATCTTCTCCAGTTTGTGTTGCCTCTGGTGGTCCTGCTCCTCACAGTCTGCATCTCATGGTTCCCGTTCTCTCTCTTCTCCTCTGCAGCTTGCTGGCACTCACGCTCCTCACATCTGCCTCCCTCTGTTCTCTCTCTGCCACTCGCTTCTCTCGCTTTCTCTTGTCCTGGAACTCCAGCTCCATCCTGCCCAACTCACTTTGCAGCCTGAGTACCTCTGGATTAAGGATACTGGTGACCTTCCCCTGCTGCTGTGGCCCTTCACTGACAGCAGCCCTGCTGTCATCCTCACCAGATCTGGACACAGCACTGGCTGCTAGTCCTGCCACACTCGAGGTCTGGTCCATTTCAATCATGGTCTTTGACTTACTGCTCTGGGTATCTGCTGCCATCAGGGCCTCTATGAGGTTATGCTTTTTGGCTGTCACCTCAAACAGGACTCCTCTGTCCAGACAAAACTGCTTCAAGTAATCTACAGTGTGCCTGCTGTAGTCGGAAGCCATCTTCTTCCCTCACTATGGCTACTCTAACTTGCACGTTAGGAAAAAAAAATAAAACGTGTAGGAACTTGACTGTACGGCAAGTGATATATAGTTCTGTTTCCTTTTAAAATAAAACTCTGCCTTTTTTCTTTCTTTGCAAGAGAGCTTATGGTCTCAGCTGACACAGAATAATACAAGCTTGTAATACCTAAATTATGCCACCGCTGCCAACCAATCTGTCACAAACCCACTCAGCAGGTCAGGCCCTCTACTCCCAAAGTGCCAACCTCTGAGTGCAGTCTTGTGAACAGTTTAACTGAACAAGATAACCCTCTTATCTGTTTTGTGAGTTCGGATCAACCTTTGGTCTCAAGTCTTGGAGGGATTCAAACTGTGAACCTCTTGCTAGAGTACCAAATGCACAGGCTCAGATATTTCTGTCTTCAGGAGGTCAGATATCTTTGCCTACAGGTACCTAACCAGGTATACAGAGATGAACCCTTAAAAACTTTAATAAAGACCTCAGATTTAAAACACTTCTCTTTCCAGTTTGGTATCACCATTCAAGCTTATGCCTAGTGTCTGCTATAACCATATATACTGTTCTTACAAATGGAAGAAAATTCAAAGACAGACCAAGTATACTCTAAAAATAATTTTACTAAAATAGATAAAAATATGTAAAACACAAAATACAGAACAGTGCAAATTCCTACAGCAATATTTAGATGTTGTCTATTTTTCTAAATACCTGTTTTAAAAGTGCTCACAGATGTTTCCTTGTCAGAGTCTAGATAAAAGTGTCTCTGAAATAAAACAGAATATTCCTTAAAGCAAACTGTATTTGCCAACCCCTTTTTGGGCGAGGTCACATAGCTCCTCCTCTGTCAGTATATATAAAAAGATATATATTTAATAAAAAAAACACAATGTCTTTTTCAAGAATTAAATTCTGCAACCTCAACATACTTATATGTTCTTCAAATGACATCTCTTTGATCTTAATCAGTATCCTTTGTCACACAGGCATCAGAGGAACATGCACAACTTTGCGCCAGTTTGCTAAACCTGGTTTCCCCTTCTAACGTCATAAACCTTTTTTTATGATTTCCCTCTTAACAACAACATCTATAATTAACTTAGAAAAGTCTGTAAATAGCTTCTGGCCTGCCATGTGACACCTGGTATCTAAAACCGGTGTGTGTGTTGTGATCTCACATGCTGGGTCAGCATTTTCTCATGGCTTTCATCTTTCAACTGAAACCTGGGGGGATGAGGTCACTCCTAGAGCACCAGATTTCAGCATCTCTCATGACAGACAGTCCATAACCCATTTTGATATTACAAAAAAATGATACTACAGCACTCAGAACTGGTTGTCCACGTCACATTGGGTGTTTACTATCACTCACCCAACCTCAGAAATGGAGTTAGATAATGTGATAAATGAGGAAATCAAACATGCAGCTTCATTAGGTGACGTTATCTTGTTGAGTAACTTCAATTACCCAAGCATTAGCTGGCAAGACTGATCTGGAAAAACCTCACCTGAAGTCAAATTTGTAAATACTATCACCTCTCTTGGTATTTCACAATTAGTCACTAGCCCCACTCATGTGGGTAATTTGTTAGATCTAGTTCTTACTAATCAGGAGGACATGATTTTGAATATATGTATTACAAAACCCCTCTCCCCCAGCACTAGTGACCACAACTCTGTATTCTTTAGGGTGATTTCAAACATAACTACCATTCAGAGCAATACTGTTATTAAAAACTATGCCTTGGCCAATTTCCGGAAAATTAAGAATGTGTTATCTTCGGTTAACTGGGATGAAATTTTTAATAACTGCACAGCAGATGAAGCATTGGGCAAGCTCAAAAACATTATTTACATGCTTGAAAACAATTATGTCCCCAACAGAAAACTCTATAACAAAAAAGGTAAGGTGCCAATTTGGTTTAACAATGCAATTAAGAAACAAATCAAAAAGAAAGAAAAAGCATTCAAAAGACTGAAAAATAATAACACTCCTAACAAATTCGATAAATATAGACTTAACCAAAAATGGCTTAAATATATGATAAAAAAGCAAAATCCAAAACAGAATTTGAATTTGCCAATACCAAGGATAATTACAAGTAATTCTATACCTATTGTCACAAATGCACTCCACAGATCAGGCCCTCTGCTCCCACGGTGCCAACCTCGAAGTGCAACAGTGTGAACAGGTAACAGACTGGGAAACTCACCTGTCTGTTTTGGGTCCAAATCACCTAATAGTCTCAAGTCCTGGGGGGCCAATGTGAACCTTATGTTAGCATACCCAATTTACAGGCACAGAAATGTACCTTCTTTGGGAATACAGTACAATCCTTCACCCAGAGACACCAAGCCAGGTTTCAAAAATGTACCCTTTCAACTCTACATGAGACCTAGGTATATTCTTACCTTTTAGCAAGCTTAGTAACACATTCAAGTCCTTACAGCTGTCAGCCTTAAACATAGGTTCAACAATCACATGCAAAATAACAGAAAAGAGCACAGGCAGTATTTTAAAGAAAAATGTTGTTTACTAAAATTTTAAAATGGGTAAAATCAAACACAGAACAATTATATCATGAACTTACAATCACATAAAAAAATGGGAAGTTACAGAACACAAACTCCTACCACAAATTTAAGTTCTTTCCTATCTAGCTGTTACCATAAGTAATTTCAAGTCCAGAGAACTGTGTGTCTCTTTAATCCAAAATAATATATCACTGTTTCCCTCTGAAAGCTGTTCATTTGAAACTCCATCTCCCCACCCCTTTTGTGAATTCACCGTTAGATCCACCCTTAGTTTTAATTCTTAACATAATTATCTACAAGGATGTATTTTATTAATGTGAACATCAGCAACTAGTCAGTTCCCAAAAATGACAGTCTTTGATCAAGCATCTCTCTTTGAACTGCCTACTTGTTCCTGTTTCCCAAGGAAGGTCTAAGGTTTACAACTTATAACAAGGTCCTGCTATCAAATTGTTTTTTCCTGCAAGAACCATAAAAGTTTATGAGGCATATATCCTGGCAGAGGACCAGAGACTTTAATTAAAGACAGAACAGGAAATTCTTGATTAGGTTTCTCTTCACCAGTCAATTTAACACATCCTGCAGCTTCTACACTGACACCTGAGGTCAAATGTCTCTTGTCACTGCTGCAGTCAGTCTGGTTTTGTGCATAAACAAGCATTCACAGTTGTTTATAATACAAATATTATACAAAAATAATATTAGAGGGTATATCACATCACACTCCTCCCTCCTTAGACTGAATTTGGGGACTTTTCCCACATGGGATGAGTTCCCCAAATTCAGTTTACATCTCAGAACTACAAGATAAACCATCAGCATTTGCGTTCTCTGCCCCAGCCCCGGGTGAGACAGTCATGTCATACCCTTGCAAGGCAAGACTCCATCTTAGTAATCTACTATTCATTTTACCCATTTGTGCCAGCAAAACCAGGGGGTTGTGGTCAGTTTGTACCTCAAAATGCTGCCCGTATATGTATGGCTCTAACTTCTTTAGGGCTCACGCCATGGCAAGACACTCTTTTTCCACAGCAGAGTAAGCCTGTCCCCTGTGAAGTAACTTTTTATTCAGGTACACTATGGGGTGATATTTCCCTTGATTGGATGTCTGACTCAGCACTGCCCCAATACTCACATCTGAGGTGTCAGTCTGGACTACAAAGGATCTGCTGTAGTCTGGACTTGTCAATACAGGAGCACTGCACAGTGCCTCCTTGAGTCTGGTAAAGGCTTTTTCACAGGCTGGTTCCCAGGTAACTTTCTTGGGCATCTTTTTCTTTACCAGGTCAGATAGGGGAGTGACCAGAGCACTGTAATTTGATACACATTTCCTATAGTACCCTGCTGTCCCTAGAAAACTTCTGACCTATTTCTGTATTCCTGGTCTGGGACATGCCTTGATTGCCTCTATTTTTACTTGGTTAGGACAAAGCTGTCCCTGGCCTACAACATGCCGAGGTATGCCACTTCAGCCATGGCCACCTGGCACTTCTCAGCTTTGACAGTGAGCCCGGCCCTCTGTATCCTGCCCAACACTTCCCTAAGGTGGGACAGGTGTTCCTCCCAGCTGGCACTAAAGATAGCAATGTCATCCAGGTAGCCACAGCGTTCCCCTCAGCACCATTTAACACCTGGTTCACAACCTTTGGAAAGTGGCCGGGGCATTCTTCATTCGGAAAGGCATTACTTTAAATTAAAAAAAAAACTATCAGAGTGATGAAGGCAGGCCTCTCCCTAGCCCTGGCAGTTAACTCTACCTGCCAATACCCCTTTGTCAGGTCAATAGTTGTAAGGTATATCACCCCACCGAACTTGTCCAGGAGTTTGTCCATCCATGGCATTGGGTGGGCATCTGACTTCATGACTGCATTCAGTCCATGATAGTCCACACAAAAATGAGTAGAGCCATCTAGCCTGGGAATAAGGACTACGGGTGAGGCCCAGGGGCTGTGGGATTTCTGGCTTACCCCTAAATCCATTATTTCCTTCACCTCCCTCCTAATGTCCTATTGGCACAGCCTCTGTCACCCAATACACTCTCCACCATATGGGTGCCTCTGTCCCTGTCTCCACATTGTGCGTCACTAAAGGGGTTAGTCCAGGCTTGGCGCTAAACAGTGGGGCAAAATCTGCTAAAACCTCCCTTACTTCCTGGATCTGGCCTGGGGCCAACTGGGGTGACAACTTAATTGCCTCCACAGAGGACTTCAGCTTGCTTTTTCCAGCAAGTCCAGAAGGGCATCTCCTTCATCCATCCCCTCCACAGGACTACACACTGCAAACACTATGTCAGCCCTATTAGCATATGACTTCATCATGTTGACATGGTACATTCTTTGTGTACGTCTTCTGTCAGGTAGCTCTATAATATAGTTCACATCATCTTTGTGTACGTCTTCTGTCAGGTAACTCTATAATATAGTTCACATCATTTACCCATCTGATTACTTTGTGCGGTCCTGCCCACTCATCCTGCTGCTTGTCTTTCTGTACCAGGATTAGGATCATGACTTCCTGATCCACCACGCATGAGCAAGCTCTGGCTCTGAGTTCATACAACACCTTTTGTTTTTGTTGGGCAGCTGTCAGGTTGCTCTGGGCTGTCCCCATAAGCTCCTTCAGCCTTTTCCTAAACCTAAGGACATAATCCACTATGGGATTTCCCTGGGTAGTGTGATTGTCTTCCCAGTCCTCCTGGATCAAGTCTAGGGGCCCATGTACCCTACGTCCGTATAACAGCTTGAAGGGGGAAAACCCTGTCAACTCTTGGGGCACCTCCCTGTATGCAAACAACAGGTGAGGAAGATATTTCTCCCAGTCCCTCCCATTCTGTTCAGCAAAAGCTTGGAGCATTGACTTAAGGGTACTGTTAAATCTTTCCACAAGTCCATTGGCTTGCAGGTGATATGGTGCCATGCATCTCTGCACCACCCCACACTTCTCCCACAAACATTTCATCAGGTCCAACATTAAGGAACCACCTCGATCAGTGATAACCTCCTGTGGAAACCCAGCACAGGAGAAAATCCCTAGTAAGGCATCTGCCACTTTGTCTGTCCTCAGTGAGGATAGGGCAACTGCCTCTGGGTACCGGGTGGCATAATCCACCACAGTCAGGATGAATATCTTCCTGGAGGAGCTAGGGGTATTTAAAGGCCCCACAATATCTATTCCCACCCTCTGGAATGGCTCCACCACTATGGGCAATGGAATCAGGATGGCTTGGGTTTTCTTACCTGCCTTCCCTATTTCTTGGCATCGGTGACAAAACTTGCAATACTCATTCACCTGCTGGGTGAAGTTGGGCCAATAGAAATTCTGGGCCAACTGCTGCATAATGTGTGTGATTCCTAGATGACCAGATAAAGGAATATTGTGTGCAGTCTTGAGCAACTGCTTATGTGACCCCTGGGGAACGACAAGCTGCCTGTCCATCACCCCTCCCTCTGTCTTAGCATCCTGAGTATACATCAGTCCATTGTCCCAATAAACTTTATTTTTCCTGTCACCTCCCTGTTCTCCATCAAAGTCTGCCCAAGCCCTCAGCTTCTCTATACTAGGGTAACTTTTCTGAGCAGCTGCAAACTCCTTGCACATTCCCAAGGCATGGGACAGGTCCCCTTCAGTGTCTAAACTAGGGTCCCTAGCTCTAGCATCAGGGCACTCATTATCACTGCCATCTCTAACCCTCTGACAACGGGTCATGCCTCCTTCCTCAAAGTAACCCTCTGTAGCTGTTTGGTTAACTGCTACCTGGGGAATTTCTACCCCCCTTTCATTATTCTCCAAATCAGGGGAGACAGACTGGGGACTCGGCCTCCCAGTGGTTTCACAGGGACTTCTATGGGGTCCAGGGAACCACAGTTTTCCTTTGCCGCTCAACTGCGGATAACTGGACACACCATCCCCTGTTTGAGATTATTGGCAATGATTACATCAACAGCTAACATTTCAGCTATGGCAACCTTTTGCACAGTACCCCATCTTGCACCAGTCTTGGAGGACACTAGCAAGTGGCAAAGTTTTCTCCTCCCAACTTAGTCCTCATACAGTCACAAATTGATTGGCTATAAGCTGACCAGGCTCTACCAGATCTCCTTTTACCAAAGTCAGGGATGCCTCCATGTCTCTTAACCTTTGTGTCTGTACACTGTTCACAGTGACTGGGTACATGTGTTCCCTCATGTTTGAGAGCATACTTTCAGGGACACACAAACAACCCACTTTTTTTCTAGCACTACTTTGTGCACTATTTGTCCTTTTGGGACACTGTCATGCAATACAACCAGTTTCTTTGCAAATCCAACATTCATTTCCCTTCTCGGGTAAATTGTTTCTTTGTAACCATAGGCTACCTGGTTTTGGTGGAGGTAGGGAGGGTTTTAGCTGCCTTGAAGATGCATTTTTCCCTTTCTGCACTGCCACACCCACCCCATTTGCTCTCAGAGTAGGTCTGCACCTGGCATAGTGGTCAGAGAGTTCAGCAGCCTCTTGCACTGTTTTTCAATCTCGGTCCTCCAACCAGGTTTTCAGCTCTGCTGGGCATGCCCCCCAAAACTGCTCTAACAGTACAGCATTTTCAATTTTATCTACAGAGTTTGCTTCAATTCTTTCCCACCAATGTTTTAAAAACTGACATTGTTTCATTGCTAGCTCCTCACTGCTCACGTCAGGGCTTCTCCTGAGCTTACGGAATTTAACTCTGTATGCCTATGCTGTTAGCTCATATTTTTTTTTTCCATTAAAACTTTTATTTTTATGCATTTACAAAGAGAAGATCTAGTTAGCACACATGCAAATGATTCAGGAACAACGAACAGGAATTAGATCAACTCTTCCCCTCTCCCCCTCCCCCCTCCCTTTTCCCATTTATTCACACTAGATGAAACAGCAAGTGGAAAAATAGAGGGAGAGTAGCCCTCTATGATGCTTGTAGGGAATACAATGTCAGCAAAGGGCCCCAGGTCTTCTGAAATTTCTGGGATTGATCATGTAGGTTAGCAATCATGTTTTCCAAATGCAGATTTGCCAACAACTCTTGCAACCATTCACTATAAGCAATGTCGGTCGCATCTTTCCAATGACGCAAAACCAGATTTTTAACCGACATGGCTATAAGAGCTATATGCAATTTTCTGCTATTAACTGTGACAGAGGAGAGATCTCCCAAAATGCAAATTTCAGGAGTGAAAAGATTGTTTAATCCTAGTAAAGGATCAACCTTCTGTCGAATCACATACCAAAGGGTGGCTACTTAGGGACATTTCCAGAATATATGTAGAAGATTCCCCTCTTCCTGTTGGCAACGAGTACAGGTATCGGACGACAGGAATCCCAACTTGGCCAGTTTCTGGGGTGAATAGTAGTAATTATGTAGGGTTTTGAACTGCATTAGCTAGAGCTTATCGTGTCTAACATATTTGTGACAACTCCCCCACAAAGAAGGCCAGTTAATTTCATGTTGGGGATAAAGGGAGGCCCAAAGTTGGGTCGGGCCAAAACAATCCAGCCATTTCCAGTTATGCAATATCCCATACATCTTAGATACAGCATGAGGTAGGTCTGCCATAGAAATCAGTTCTGTCCAATAGGACACTCTTGAGGGGACCGGAGGGACAGAGCCAAGAGATTTCACCATCAGATGCCATAAATGGAAAATTTTGAAAATGGCAGAATTCAGGATATGGGCTTTGTGAATAATCTTGGAAGAATTTAACCATGAGACGTCTTCCCGAATGAAAAAACTGAGTGGATGATCTCCCAGCTGGGGGATCCACTTCAATTGGAGGGGTTTGCCCTCAACAATGAGGTTGGGGTTCCCCCACCACATTTGAGAAGGATCAAATGTATGCTCGTATTTCAAAAAAGAGCATAACTGTGAATGAACTCTTATCGATATTGCTATAGGGCTGCCTTTGAGCGAGGGGGGTAGGGATTTTAACCTAGTATGCAAAAGTGCCCTGGGAGATAGCCCATTAACCTTTATTAGGGTACGTTCAATTTTGAGCCATATAGGATTAAAGGAATATGGAATTAAGGGGAGTTCATGTGTGGGCCTTCTCAAGTACTTATTTGCATGACTAGCCCAGTAATATAGCCCGATGTGCGGGAGACAGAGTCCTCCTTTCTCCTTGGGGGCTGAGAGCTTGTTGTAGCTTATCCAGGGCTTCCTGGTTGCCCAAATGAAATCTGAAATCACCTTGTGCATCCTTTTAAACCACGTTAAGGGGATCCAGACATTTGAAAAATTGATTAGATAAAATAATCGAAGAAGAATGTTCATTTTAACTATGTTAATTTTCCCCAAAAGAGAAAGGGGGAGCAAGGCTCATCTTGTAAGATCTTGCCTAATGGCAGCAACTAGGGGATCTAAGTTTAATTTTATAAATCTGCCGGGATCTTTTGACAAGTTAACTCCCAGGTATTTCAAGGACTTAGTCTGCCAAGAGAAACCCATTACTGAGGCATCTATCTTTGTCGCTTTATAATTTAGGGGGAAAACCACAGTCTTGTCCTTGTTCAATTTGTAATTGGACATAGAACTAAATTCTTCCAAGACTGTAATCAAGGCAGGAATTGACATCCTGGGGTGGGACAATTGTAGGAGCAGGTCGTCCGCATAAGCCAAAACTTTGCCAGTCTGGTGCTAAACCACTATACCCTGTATGTCTGGATCTGTTGTAATCCTGCGAATAAGAGATTCTAAATAGATGTTAAACAGTAAAGGGGATAATGGGCAACCCTGTCTAGTTCCAGCATAAAGTGTAAAAGGATCGGACATTGACCCATTGCAGACCACACGTGCAGTTGGAGATTTGTATAACGCATTAATCCACTTTAAAAACAAAGGGGGGAATGCAAAGGCTTGAAGCGAATGTAATAAAAAATTCCAATCAACCCTGTCGAATGCCTTCTCAGCGTCCAGGGAAACAAGCACAGCTGGGTAGTCAGCATCCCTGGTTGCCTAGAAGACATGCGACAGGGTCCTGAGATGGTCTACTGAGAATCTGGCCTTCATAAATCCCACCTGTTCTGGGCCTATGATGTCCGACAATATCAGGCCTAACCGATCCACCAGAAGTTTTGTGAGGATCTTAAGATCCTGGTTCAAGAGGGAAATCGGTCTATAACTGTGTGTTCTATCAGGGGGTTTACCCTCTTTTGGTATTAGAGTAATTAAGGCCTCAAATAAGGACTTGTCTAAATCTTGTCCTGAAAGAATATGATGGAATAAGGCTAGAAGGGATGGGACCAACTGAGGAGCAAACACTTTGTAAAAATGTGCAGAGAAACCATCAGGACCCAGTGTTTTATCTGCCGAGAGATACTTAATGACTCTAATTATCTCCTCTGATGTAATGGGGGCGATAAGTGTGGTTTTATGCTCATTTGAGATAGTGGGCAGTGAGAAACGTGAGAAGAACAGGTCCAGATTTGATGACGATGGAGGTTCCTCCATCGGGCTATACAACTTCATGTAATATTTTCTGAATTCGGAAACAATGTCTGATGGAGATATTTTCAAGGTATTATCTTCCATGGAATGGATTGAGGCAATGAACCTGTCCGACTCAAGTTGTTTGAGTTTGAGAGCCAGGAGGTGCCCTGCTTTTTCTCCTTGGTCCACATAAAGGGCTTTGGTTTTGAGGATAGAGAATTCAGCCTTCTGTCTTAGTAAATTCAGATAGGCATCTTTTAACCTTACTAGGTCCTGTTTCACTGGGTCAGGAGACTGGGGTGATAAAGTATGTTCCAACGAGCGGATTTGAGACAATAGGGATTTAAATTTCTCCTCTTGCATCTTTTTCCTTTTGGGCGCCAAACCTATTAGTTGACCACGAAGGTAGGCTTTTAGAGCACACCATTCTATATCAGGTCTTCCTGTTGAATTGGTATTGATCTCGGAGAAAATTGTGATGTGCTCTGCTATATACTTAGTATTTTCTGGGTTTTTAAGTAATTGGTTATTGACCTTCCATCGTCCACCTTTCATAGGAAGAGATACAAGGGAGATCAAGCACGATACAGGTGAGTGATCAGATAGGGGACCCAGAAGTATATTCACTTCAGACACCCCAGTAATCAAGTTCTGGGAGATTAACATGTAATCAATACGGGAAGACATATGATGGACCTGTGAGGTGAATGTGAATTCTTTAGCCGCCAGGTGAAGGACACGCCAAATGTCTATCAACCCTGCACCGTCTAACAATTCCCGGAGTGCTCGTTGGGCTAGAGAAAGTCCTTTCTGCGGCCTGCTTGAGTGATCTATTTGTGGATCAACAACCAGATTAAAATCCCCTCCTAAGATTAAAGGTGTATTTATATGGGGTGAAAGAATATTTAACAAGTGCATGAAGAAACTGGGAGAGTCAGTGTTAGGGCCATATATACTAGCCATTACAATGTCACTGGAATACAGTTTCCCCTTAACTATAATATAGCGCCCTTCTGGGTCAGGTATAATTAAATTGGGAACAAATGGTATAGTTCTATGAATTAAAATCATAACCCCTCTACTTTGGGTATTGCCCTTGGCTGAGAAGCACTGACCTATTTGTTGCCTGCGTAGTTTATCCGCCTCTGAATTTAGCAGATGAGATTCCTGTACCATAACTTTATCCGCTGCCAACATGTGAAGATGCTTAAGAAGCTGATACTGCTTGAGCTTACTTCTGGCCCCTCTGACATTCCACGTGAGAAATCTCACTGCGCCTGCCATGGAGGTTTACATGATGATGAATGAGTGTACGTTTTATCCCGTGATTCCTCAAGAAAACAGATCCTGTGTGAAGAAATCCTCCCCCCATACACCCCAAGGCAAACAAATCCCCTGTTATATCCTGTACATGGTAGAAACAATGACCTGTAACCCCAACCCCCCCACCCATTCGCCCACCTCCGCCTTATGCCTCATGCCCCACAACCATCTCTCTCCCTCCAGCCCCCCTCCTCACTCTAACACAGTGAAAAAGTAAAAATCTCAAAAGTCTATCTGTGGCCAAACACCACAATACCCCTATACCATCGCTAAGTAAGCAGAAATCTAAACCTGTTAAAAGTATCTAAATTTTACTATCATTCTTTTACATCAAAGGTGATTTGAGGCAATGAACTTCGATCCTTGGAGTCTAACAATCATTCTAATACTGTTGACTTATTTTCTGAAGATCTAACAGGTCAACTATTAGTATTTAGTGTAACAAAGACATATACTTGATCCAACACCTATTTATCTTGATAGGGTTATATTCACACCTATCAATAGCTTATAAAGCTCCTTTCCACGTGTGAAAAGTCAGGAGAAAAAAAAAAGACAAAAGAAGGAGCAATAATGAAAATCAAAAAAGATCCTTGCTTATAGTTTGCAACCCAGCTAATATTAAAATTAAAAACACTCCTAGTCCATAATTCTCTCTTTTACTCCCTTCTCTTCTTATTATTAAAGTCCACCAGATCCTTGACACGCTGTTTCCTCTGACTTGACGCGCCATCAACGACCATCTGCAGAGATAAAATCAAAATACGGAGGAAAAAGGAAGGGGGAGAGATCCAAAACAATGCTTGGATCCACCGCTAGAGCTACGATACAGGGTAGTGCCCATCCATTGTGTTGGAGCTCCCTCTCATGGTGATGCTGTGGAACAAAGAAAGGAAAGAAGGACTCTCACAAGGGAATTTGCTTTAACCTCGGAACAATTCTGGCTTTGAATTGGAGATTGCTGACCAAAAACGAGGGAAAAGACAGGTGATATTACTCTTCCTGCTCTTCATGGGGCTGCCAAGAATGAGTAAAACAGTTCTCCTGTTCCAGCGCTGTGCCTAATCTCCTCTCAGCCCAGATTTATAGACTTGAGACCCATCCAGGGAGAACACTGTCCCCAGAGTCAGTATTTTCCTTCTTGGGACTAGACGTTGGGCGACAGAAGAAGCTTATCAGGAACATAGGGTGCAACCCCCACAGTGGGGCTAGCTTAAAGTCAAGACCATAATTACTTGAGGGCCGTTCACTTTCATCTGGTTAATAAAGGATATTTTAAAGAGTGCAGTAGAACTTCAGTACTCCCATAGTAGATGACTGTAACTAAGATTTTCATCTCCAGCAGGAACATTCCCCCTTAGAAAGTGTCTCCTTCACTCTTAAAAGTCTGCATTGCCAATAGAAATCTTCCCAGTATCCCTTCAGGGACTCTTGAAGAGATCGGGAAAGGCAAGCTTGAGTTGTGAGGCTGCAGTTTTGGGATCATCAAAAGGGGTCCAGACTCCTGCGATTAAGACATGAAGTCTGGCAGGATAGGCCATTCTAAATTTGATACTGGCCACAATTAATTTCGCCACCATTGGATGAAATGCCACTCTTTTCAGGCACACAGATGTTGGCAGATCCTGGGTTATTCTGAGTGTTTTGCCTTCCCACCTAATATCTTGAAGCTCTTTGCATTTTTGAAGGAAATGTTGCTTTTCCAGGAAGTTTAAAAAGCAGAAAATTAACGGGCGTGGGGTGGGCACTGAACACTGGCTTGGCACGGAGAGCCCGATGTGCCCTCTCTATGATACATTTATTGCCAAAAAGTGAGGGGCTCACCCACTTATGTAGCAATTTCTGCATAAATAAAATCGTATCATGCCCTTCCTCCCCTTCGGGGAGCCCGATTATAACAACACTGTTCCAGCGACTACGCCCTTCAAGGTCCTCGACCTTGAGTTACAGCTTGGCCAGTCACTTTCTGCAAGTGCTGAGCTCTGGGTCGAACTTATCCTGCTTCTTCTCAAGTGAAGAGAGTCGTGCTGAGTTGTCGGAGACCTTTTGAGAGACTTCTCTCAGCTGTGCTGTCATAATGGCAAGGTCCGAGGCAAGATTGTGCACATCATCCCGGAATGGTTTGAATTCCTCAAGGAATCTGCAAAGGGTCAGCAGCTCACTGTCCCTGGCAGTTGTGGAGGCACTTATGTTTTGGCTAGAGTCCTAGGCCCTAGGCTTCTTTGGCGCCTTTTCAGGCGTGGCAGGCGGAGTACGCTTTGGTAACATTTTTTTGCTCTCTAAATCCATGTAACGGGACAGTTGGTATCTTCGGTACTTCCTTGGGTCTTCCGGTGTTTTTACATGCCAATAGTTAAATCAGAAGATTAGCGATTAAGCAGTGAAAAGACTGTTTGGTAGTCGGGGGGCCAGAGCTGTATGGGGAAGCTGCTACTCTGCACGAAGCATCGCCGGAAGTCCTAGCTCATATTTTTTTAAAAGTGCAGCTTTAAGTTTACTGTAATCATTACTGTCCTCATTGTCCATTTGACCCAAAGCATCTTAAGCTTTTCCAGTAAGTAGCGAGGATAGCTGGAAGCTCCAGGACTCTCTATGAATATTTACCTGAATGCAAACTTTTTCAAAGGAATTTAAAAATGCATCCATATCTTCCCCCTCTTTAGATTCAGCTACTAATTTAGAATTTGATTTGTAACCTAGTCCTGTAGTTCCAGTTAAACCCAGGCCACTTACTTGCTCTGGTGCTGGTGTTTGGAGTCGTAGCTTCTCCAGTTCAAGTTGCCTCCAGCACTCACGCTCTTCACGGTCAGCTTCCCACTGCTGTTGCTCAGTCTCTGGCTGTTCTCGCTCAGCCTCTCACCGGTCTCGCTCCAGCTCTCACTGAAGCTGCTCCCTTTTCTCCTCTGCCTCTCGTTGATCTTGCCTCTCTTCCCTCTGGAACTCCAGCTCCATTCTCCACAAGTCGATCTGCAACTAAATTGCTTCTGGCTCCAGAATGCTGGTGACCTTCCTCTGCTGCTGTTGCCCTTGGCTTACACTGGCCCTGCTGTCCACCTCAATGGATCTGGACACTACATTGGACCCTGATCCCAACATGCCCAAGGTTCAGTCCTTTTCAGTCACATACTGTGACTCGAGGCTTTGGTCATCGGCTGCCATGAGAGCCTCTATGAGGTTCTGCTTGTTGGCTCTCCCCTCATTCTGGACTCCTCTCTTCTAGCACAACTGCTTCAGGTAGTCTGCAGTGTACCCGCTGTAGTTGGAAGCCATCTTCTTCCCTAACTATGACTGCTCTAACTTACACTTGGAAAAAAAAAATAAAACAGGTAGGAACTTTAACTGTAAGCACAATGATATAGTTCTGTTTAGTTTTTTTTTAAATAAATCACTGTATTATTTTGCATGTGAGCTGTACAGCATTAATCTGACACACTGAACTGTTAAAGCTTGTGTTACCAAATACATTTAAATCACACTGCTGCCATCCAAATCTGTCACAAACACACTCTGCAGGTCAGGCCCTCTGCTCCCAAAGTGCCAACCTCAAAGTGCAATAGTGTGAACAGGTAACCGACTGGGTAACCCTCCTGTCTGTTTTGGGTCTGAATCACCTAATAGTCTCAAGTCCTGGAGGGGCCAATGTGAACCTTATGCTACCATACCCAATTTACAGGCTCAGATATGTACCCTCTTCATGAATGCAGTACAATCCTTCACCAGGAGCACTAAACCAGGTTTCCAAAATGTACCCTTTCAACTCTATATGAGACCTAGGTATATTCTTACCTTTAAGTAAGCTTAGTAACACATTCAAGCCCTTATCAGCTGTCAGTCTTAAACACAGGTTCAGCAATCACATGTAAAATAACAGACAAGAGCACAGGCAGTATTTTAAAGAAAAATGTTTACTAAAATTTTAAAGCAGGTAAAATCAAACACAGGACAATTATATCATGAACTTACAATCACATAAAAATTGGGAAGTTACAGAACACAAACTCCTACCACAAATTTAAGTTCTTTCCTAGCTAGCTGTTACCATAAGTGCTTTCAAGTCCAGAGAACTGTGTGTCTCTTGAGTCCAAAATAATATATCACTGTTTCCCTCTGGTAGCTGTTCATTTGAAACTCCATCTCCCCACCCCTTTTGTGAGGTCATTATTAGATTCTCCCTTAATTTTAATTCTTAACATAATTATCTACAAGGATGTATTTTATTAATGTGAACATCAGCAACTAGCCATTTCCCAAATATGACAGTCTTTGATCAAACATCTCTCTTTGAACTGCCTGTTGGCTCCTGTTTCCCAAGGAAGGTCTAAGGTTTACAACTTATAACATGGTCATGCTATCAAGTTGACTTTTCCTGCAAGAATCATAAAAGTTTATGGGGCGTATATCCTGGCAGATGGCCAGAAACTTTAATTAAAGACAGAACAGGAAACTCTTGATTAGGTTTGTCTTCACTAGTCAATTTAACATATCCTGCAGCTTCACACTGACACCTGAGGTCAAAGGTCACTTTTCACTGCAGCAGTCAATCTGGTTTTGTGCATAAAGAGACATTCACAGTTGTTTATAATATAAATACTATACAATAATAATATTAGAGGGTGTATCATTTCACACCTATATTAATGCTAAGACCAACTTTAATATTGGGCCTATAACTGTGAATGGCTCACTGGTGAATAACAATAAGTTAATAGCTAATCATTTCAACAATTATTTCTGTACCATGTTTAATGCTAAGATACCGGTCACACTATGTAACACTACTATAGAGCCAAGTATGCTTCTATTTACCAAGGATGAAATTGAATCAATTATTAATCATTTAAAAACCTAACACTAATCTTGGGGTGACAATATATCTGTCAAAATCTTGCAGCCATTGACTTCATGCTTATCCGTACCTCTATCATTATTATTTAATAAATCCATTGCTACTGGTGTAGTCCCCTGGGATTGGAAGGAGGCTACTCTTGTTCCAGTTTTTAAAAAGGGTAACTCTGGGCTTGTAAACAACTACAGACCCATTAGTCTCACTTCCATCTGTTGTAAACATATGCAAAGATTACTAAAAGAAAGAATAGAGGCCAATATTGCCAGTAGAAACATGACAGACAATTCCCAATATGGGCTTATTGGTGGTAGATCACGTACCACAAATCTCATATCATTCTATATCAACATAAGTTAAAATCTGGATATGAATATTCCATCAGGTATAATAATGTTGGACTTTGCTATGGCATTTGATAAAGTCTCACATTCTGATCTAGTTCTCAAACTTAATGCACCAGGTATAAACCCATTAATAGTGAGATGGATCAATAGTAGGTTAACTGATAGGCAGTGGTGCAAGTGGTAGACAAGAAGTACAAGAACTCTCAGGCTCTGGCAAATATGAAATGCAGAATGAAGATCCTCAATCTGAAGGATAGCTGTGTCAAGACACATCTATCTGTTTAGACACTAGTAGATTCTGTTAAAGATATTGAAGTATTTCTAGGAAAATAAATGACTCCCGTCATGCTCAGAAGAAGTGGTCATAAAAAGATTATATTGAAAATTTGGGGTAAAAATGCGAAAAAACAACTAACTTATGAGGAACCGTTGCAATGTTCCAACATTAACTCATAACTTTATTTTTGCAGATTTTGGCCCCTAATGTTCAACATATTCCTTTTGTTACCCCACCTCCTGAACACGACAGGTGTCACTTCTCAGATCCCCTCTGAAACTTGTTCCCTCAGTTGCACACCTAAATCACCTTTGAGATGGGATTTTAAAAATTCCTCCTGTCTTGATCATAACATCAGGGGCTTGATTTTCAAAAGAAAGACTTTAACACAAGGTGCCTGCACCAAAGGGGTATGATGCATGTGGCACCTTGCATCAGAGGTTGTGACTTATCCTGATTTTTAAACACCGGCTGCATCAAAATTGGGATGCCATGCAGCAAACCCTCCTGCATCACCCTTGCAACAAAAGCACCTGTGTGCCAGGTTGCAAGGGTGGTTTCACCTTGGTGGTGCTGCACCATCCCCTTTTTTCTAATTCCAAAAGCCCTGCTATGGTTGCAAGAGGGGCTGCCTTTAGATCAACCAGGTGGTAGTCTAAGGGTCATGCGTCACTGCAGGACAATGCAGCAGTTGGGAGGGACCTTCCAGGTGAGGGCACATGGCAGAAGGTGCATGGAGGTGCTCTAGAGGATGTCAGGGAAATGGTGGGTATGTCAGGGTGGTGAGTTGGCACCCACCAGGGGTGCCATGCACAAGGGCAGACAGCTGATCCACTCATGTAGTGGGGGATTGGCAGGGATGAACCATGACCTGGACCCAGGTGGGCACAGCCCTGGCACCTGCTCCATAGGTGCCAAAATCCCCATTCCGGTAGGTGGGAAGCAGTGGCTGCAGCTTGACGGCTGCCAGTGGTGGAAGGGAACATTTTCCAGGGACCACAACAGTTCTCTGGTATCCAGCCTCCCTGCATTCTGGCAGGCTGCCTCCCACCAACAGGTTTGGGGATTTCGGCACTAAAGGGGCAGGTGCCAAGGCTGTGCCTACCTGAGGCCAGGTCATGGTCTCTCCCTGCCAACCCTCCACTACCCAGTCAGAGTGACTGTCTGCCCTTGTGCATGGCACTGCCACTGGGTGCCAACTCACCACCCTGACATAGCTGCCATTTCCCTGATGCCTCCTAGGACACCCCATGCTCCTTCTGCCCCAGGACCCCCATCTTGCAGCCATATTAACACCCCCCTCTACACACACACCTTTGCAGCTGCTCAAGTGTTGCACCAAGTGGGAGGGTCGATGGACCCTTCCATCCAAACCTGCAGGTGCACCACTTCTTCAGCACAACCCTGCAGATGTGGCAAATCTTAGGTCTTGGGCACAGGGACCCTCATTTTTTTTTTAAATATGGTGCAGAGTACTTGACGCAATCCCAGATTGCTGCACCCCTAGATCACCACAACTTGTGGGGATTTAAAGGTACTTGGAAATTGAAAATCTAGCCCCAGCTCATAAATAGACTGTTGAACATCTGGGATCAAAATATGAGAGCCCACTAAAAAGCAGATATTGCCTTTCAACTGCCCTATCCATGATGATTACAATCTAACAATGTGCAAAAGCAGGACACCTCCAAAAATGAGACATTGCATCTTATCTGTTCTATCCTGGGTAAATATATAGTAAAAATATGTACAAGCAAGACCCGATATAACAGCAATACCAGTGGCGAACATTTGGCATTGACAAATGCTTGTTTTGAACAAGTGCTTGCTACTCTAAGATACAGGTAAGGTGCCAGAACGTTATCTGTACCTCCTGTCTCTTTAAACTTAGGGTCAGTCAGCAGCTGCCTGCTGTTGCTACAGCATTGCTGGCTTACCTCTGGGGAACAAAAAGTACCATGCTGTCCAGATCAGAACTCCTTGGTAGGCTGGGGTACTGAGTGAGCTGTGTTTCTCAACTGCTCTTTGCAGTTAGGGTTGCATCTATTAAGAAGCCCAAATCAGGACATTTCATACAGAAACATGATTTTTATGTTGGCAAGCTTGCGCAGTCAACATCTTGTGGCAGTCAAGATTTGGAGTCACAGTCGCTGTTGGGCGAATGCAGGGAACACACCAGTAGGTGCATCCCTCATTCCCCAATCAGCCAGCATGCCGGAGTCACACCATGCATACATAATGTGGTGAGCACATCTAAGGAAAGGTCTGCAGCAATGCGAGCACAGCTCGTCATACACAGCGTATCTTCCTATGTGCTTCGCCAGCTACAACATGGCGGCACAGTGGCCACTAAACTGCTGACTTTGGGGGTGCCCAATCCCCTGGTCATCTTATCCTGCCTCTTCATCTATGTGCCAAAGGGGGAGTCCACTCCCCGTCGGCATAATGTGTCCCCCTCCTTTTTTGCTTGCCGAGGGGGTGCCCAATCCCCCTCAGCTCATGCACCCCCCGCTTTCATTGTTTGCTGATGGGGGTGCCCAATCCCTGTCGGCATTCATTTCCCCCTTCACACTTTTACAGGCTACAGGAGCCCACCCCTGGCCGACAAGATGCCTCCCTTATTCTGTGCTGAGGGGTGCCCAATCTCCCTCAGCTACTTTCCCCCACTCCTTATTGTCATGGGGGTGCCAACCCATCAGCTACTGTATCCCCCCAAAAACACCTGTAAAAAGAAAATCGTCCGCAATGGGTTTTTTTTACACCTGTAAACAGAAAACGGTCCCTCGTAGTCTCCCTACCCACCACCTGCATCCACCCACTGCACACCCTGCCTCCCCATACCCCCCTCACCCTATACTTACCTCTGGAGCTTAGCGTGTCGATCTTCGGTGGACTGGGAACACGTCTGCGCTCTTCAAAGCCGACCGTGAACTGAGGAAATGCCGGTAAGCCGTATAATGGAATAAATAGGTTTTTTTCAACTTTGATGCATATCTCGGGCATTTTTTGGACCTTTTGCACCAAATTTTCAACATGGGATTTTTGGGACGCCTCCTCATGAATTCTGTTGCTGTTATGACGTTAATTGGTCCTGAAAGATGATTTTGCCGTCACTGCGTGGAATCACCTTTTGGGACCAATTAATGCAAGAACAGTGGCAGTGTTCACGAGGTGGGCTCTCAAAAAGCCTATTTTGCAAATTTGGTAGAAAACTAAAAATGGTGTATTCCAGCGTGTATTGATCAGTTGTTACGCAAGACGTCAGAGCTTCGGTGGAATTCACAATATTTTCTACACCAGATTTTCAACATTGTCATTTTTCTTCACCTCCTTGTGAACAGTACAGCTGTCATTTTTCATATCCTGGTCGAAATGTGTTTCCGCACTTCCAGCGCACAAAAGTGCAGTCGCTGTGGGAAATCAGTGTTCAAGGCAGATTACAAAAATGACAGTGACACTGCTCATAAGCAGAGGTCCTGAAATGCCTACGTTGAAAATTTGGTGATGATACTCCTTAAAATGATGGTGTTATGAGCGTGTGTTGTGCAGCTTGCATGCACGCTCGTAATGTGCATTTATAATATTTTCACTCTGGATTTTCACCATTGGCATTTTTCCACACCCCTTGATGAACAGTCATTTTGCATATCCTGCCCAAAATGTGTTTTTGCACATCTGGTGCAGAATAGCACGGTCGCTGTGCAAAATCACTTTTTGGGACAGTTTGAGGAAATGACCGCGACACTGTACATGAGCAGAGGTGCTAAAATGCCTATGTTGAAAATTTGGTGCCGAAAGTCCATAAAATGACTGTGTTACAAGCGCATGTTGTGCATTTCCCATGCACCCTTGTAACTTCACAAATTTGCAATATTTCCATGCCACATTTTCAACACTGCCATTTTTTTTACGCCTCCTTATGAACAGTACAGCTGTCCTTTTTCACATCCTGCCCAAAATGTGTTTCCGCACTGCACTACCAAAGCCAATGCCAGTGCGACAACATTTGGCATTGACAGATGCTTGTTTTTCCCCAGGACAATATGTAATCTTGACCAATTTAAGAGACTACTTTTCTTTAAATAATCAGACACAAGACTGTTTTAGTTTTTATCTGTTCACATTGTTCTTATCATCTTGGAGTATTTTATGAAAGGTATCACAGTTTTCTGCAAATTCTAAAGGAACGTGAGAACACATTGTTTTCTAGTTTAATATTGGGACATTTTGCATGTTTCCTTTTTCTTTTTTGGCAGTACAGAGCCTCCCAAACCAGGACTGTTGTGATGAAATCAGGACAGGTAGTAACCCTGTAGCAGGTGCATTTTTTCTGTTAGAAAGTTTGCATACCTCCATTTCTGCAAGTGTATAATACCTGTAACTCATAACTGCAAACCCATGTGCTAAATTTTTGATACTTTATTTAGTAATAGCTTCAGCATGTGCTTGAGACTGCAGACAACATAGTTTAGTGTGGATGTCAATAGGCACTGTAAAGCACATGGGTTGCACTTTGCAAAGGCTGTACCTGTGCTATACTTAGTTTTATTTTATTTAGCACTAATCCAGTTGATAATCAGTAGCTAGATCTTAAAGAAGTGATGTGTTTTTTTTTAAAGCAGGATAAGCTTTTCTTTAGCTTCTTCAAATATCTATGAAGACATACTATACAGTGTGTCTAAATCATTTTAAAAGCATCTATGCATTTTTTGGAATAATTCAAGTAGAAAAGCTGTATGGCACACTGTTGTGTATTAGATTTATGTGTACAAAACATACAAGGAGCTCACTGTATTGATTGCAGACATCTACAGTTTACGTACCATGTATGCACTAAGACACACCAAGGTGTGTAATTACGGGGGTATAATTGCACAGCTTGAGGGTATTGTTAGGCACAAGGCACTTTTGTGCCAAATGCCTTTAAACACCTGACAGCAAAGTGAAATTATTCCCCCATAATTGCATATTCCTGAAGAGTCTTACTGCTCTTATAACAGGGTGAGAAAAATGTCTTTATTTTTTTATGCAAAAAAATATGATACGCAGTGTTAATGCAAGTAAAACAGTTAATTTATTGCAATATTGATAACAAAGTCCCTTTCAACAGCAAGGGAATCCCAGAACTGTAAATAGTGACTGGCAGTCTGGTTGGCACTTCAGGCACTGTATAGTGAAATGATTTGATGTGGTACACAGGCTCTGGGAATGAAAGAAGTACAGGAGTATAATCATAGTCTCATTTTACAGTCCTTTACTGGTCTCTGAGCCAATCTGAATGCTTACATTTTTCTCACTGTGTTATAAGCTGCTTTAAAGAAGTACCATGCTGTCAGGGATGCACCTTCTTGTCAGGCTAGGGTTGGCTCTGCTTCCCCATTGCTCTTGGCAGATTGATGACTAAAGTATTGAAGTAATGACAGTTTGGGTCTATGAGTGGACTGAGTGCAAAACTTACCTCTACCCTTGGAACTTCGTTCTTTGTATGGTCCCTTCCCTTATTTGTAGGTCTGCATGATTTCTCAGGGTCCATCTGTATGAACCATTCATATCCAGATAGGCAAAGTTCAAACTGTTTGCATTCGGGATTGCCTCTCTTATGTGAAATTTATATCTTTTCACTTATAGTTCCTTGAGCAGATGTAAGTCATAGGAAAACCAAAAAGCACAACACATAGCCCACCACTCCCTATCCTCAGTTCCTGTACCTTTATAGCTGCTGGATGATCTTTCTGGCCTCCTGAATCTGACTGCCCCACCTGTTGGTGCCTGCCCTGATTGGGGATCCATACCACATGCACCTCTGGGTCCTTTGGGGCATCCAATTTTAAGTTACTTCTGAGTAGCTGATCAAAATCAATTTCTCAAAGTGTCCTGCATGATGCAAAGAGCTTGTGACACTCAGAATGCCACAAGAAAAGGCTTGCAATGGGAACTGCAATGAGAGCAATTCTCAAACACAGTCTACAGTAACCATGGGCTGCATGCACCAATAGGATCATGAACTGTCCTTGCAGCTCAAACAGGGGTTCGGCATGGTGCACTTAGCCATGTGCCAGGTCAATGCTGCCACATCCCCATTCCTGGTGTTCTGAAATGTGGACATTGCCAAAAAAATCAAACTCTCATTAGACCAGCCAGGGCTGGTCTAACAGTCCTTGTGCCACCCTCAGAACCTCCCCTGGGCTGGTGATGTATGTTGTCAGTCATAAGAGGGAGGTAATAATCCCTCTTTACAAGACACTGGTTAGACCCCATCTGGAGTAATGCATGCAGTACTGGAGGTCACGTCCGCACAAGGACATTAACAAAATGGAGGCCATTGACCGAGTAAAGGCTTATGGCACATTCACAAGGTACAAAAAATGGGCAGACTGGATGGGCCTGTGGTCCTTATCTGCCATCAACTTCTATGTTTCTATGTTGTAGAGTGCTGTTACACTGTACAGTGTGATACCAGGATAGCCCGAGCAGCAGTAGCATCTCCTTCTCAGGGGGGTCTGTTTTCACCCATGTCTGAACCCTGCTGCATGACTACACACCGACAGTATGTACAGATGATTCAGTCATTGCAGCAGTACTGTAACAGACTAATATAGGATACATATTTTATACTTGTGTGCCAGCACCAGTATAGTTAGGGCTGAGAAGGCAGTTTAATGTTAAGCCCCAATTTTTGCACTTTAATAACTTTGCAACCATACAACGGATTTGTATGAAATTTTGCATATGCTGTTAGAGACCCAGGGTCTCTTGATGTGGCATATTTCATTCCAATCGGTTGTGTGTTTTAGGAGATGCAGAGCACCAAAAATGTTTGTAATTTACCTGTTTTTTGCTGTTTCTTCATCCACCTGTATGTCCGAAATGGTTTGGAATTGTGGTCTAAAATGTTCAGAGTGGAAGGGGCTTGCCTCACAGATGTGCATTTTGCTGGTTTGGTGAAAAAAATATTAATCTGTTCCAGAGTTATTACATTTTAAAGTTCCCATTATTTTCAATGGGAATTTATAGATGTCCTGCTCAAAAAAGGATACTTTGTCGCAAATGGGTAATCCTTTTTCGCAGACAGGTCATCCTGTGTCACAAATGGGAAATCTTTTTCCGTGCTGCTGCCATTTTGTTTTACAGTTAAAGAGGGAAACAAAATCAAATAACTCAAAATAATTATGTGTTGAGTAGAAACCAATACATGTAGCTGGCTTATCAGGATCCCTTCAGCTGGATTCTGCACTTGCTGTATCTATTGAAGAAATGCCCTTGATTTTTATTTCCAGATTATATTTTTTTAATGACTTATGATACGAAAAAAGATTATTTTTCATATCATGATTCACGAAAAAGGATCCTTTTTCTTGATGAGAAATCCTTTCCCTGATCTCTAGGTGTACCTCTTACCCTTTGATCACTGTTCACATAGTTTTTCTGGTATCTCGTGGCACCCACCACTGTCCGATTGCTGTCCCCTTTTTTTGCTAGTTCCCTGGTGTCCAGTGGCACCCCGGCCCTCCAGTCACCATCCCAGTTTTATTTTATTGTTTCCCTGGTGTCTAGTGGCACCCCCCACCCTCCGCTTGCTGTCCCTGTTTTATTTTATTGTTTCTCTGGTGTCTAATGGCACCCCCACCCGCCAATCACTGCCGCATGTGCAAAAATGAAAACAGCCCTTAATGTTATTTTTTTTCTAGAAGGTGCCTCTGCAATCTGACCCCCCCAACCTCACATCTCACTCATCACCCACCACCCCACACTGCCCAGTACACTCCCATACACCCTCACTCACCTGGACAGGTGACAGAGCAAAGATCCACTCTCCAATAGAGGACATGTCTTGCTGCTGGACCCATGACTATAATATAAGAAAGTAAGGTAAATGCAGTTCAATGTATTTCAATGGGGTTTTCAATGTTGATGCAGACCTTGGCCATTTTTGCATATTTTGAGACCAGATTTTCAACATGGCCTATTGGGAACCCTACCTCATAGACAATGTCACTGGAATTTCACAAATCTATCCCAAAAGGCAATTTCGAGGCCAGTTGGCAAAATCATCTTTTGGGTGTGATTTGGTGATTTGAAAATTTTCACTGCCTGTGTTCATGAAGTGAAGACATAAGAAGGCTGTGCTGGGAATTTGGGGTCAAAATATGTAAAACTGGGGAAGTTATGCACATGCATTCAAATTTAACTATACTAAAAAGTAACTTTGGTAATTTTAAATATTTTCATCCCAAATTTTTAACTTACTCATTTTTTTACATCACCTCATGAATGTGACAGCTGTCAGTTTTCAAATCCTGGTCAAATTGTGTTTTCTCACCTGTGGTGTGGAATGACATTGTGGTGGTGTGGAATGAAAATTCTCAGCCCAACATTCATGGGGGGTTAATAACAAGGCTATGCTAACAATTTGGTTGCTGTTTTGGCTGGAATGCTTCTATGGCAACACACATGTATGCATCTATGGAGGGATGGGAGCACAGGGCCTGAAGGGCACTGTGCTCCCACAGCCAAATGAGGATATGATTATACTATCTCAAATGGTAAGGAAATTCTTTGCAAAAAAATTCATAAATGCAAGAGTTAGGGTTGGTTATAGTGACAAAAGTAGGGAAATATGGCAATAAGGTTTCCAACTCTAATACCCCACCCCACCCTGCAGGCAGCAACAGGGGTGGAGTGAACTCTTGGCTTCTCAAATGCAGTTGCCACTAGGGACTGATGGATGGATAGTAGCACAGGTCCTAGAGGGCCCTGCACTCCCACATACAAATACGCAGAGGAGTATGGAGTTATGGGAGCGAAGGGCCTTGTGCTCCCACAGGGAAATATGGCTAAAATTAGAATCTCTTAAAACAATTATGGACAGTTGGCAGGCCTGGTGGTACTGGAGGTTGATGCACTGGTCACTACACCTCATGCCATGCTGGTGACCCAGGTTCAGAATGAGCCCAGGTCACCTGGGGTTGGCAGGGGTGAGAGATGATTGAGCATCCAGAGGACTGCTCTCCTCTCTCTAGGGAGGGAGGTTTGCCATCCCACTCACTGACTGCCCTCTGCTAGTACAAGTCACAAAGGCATGCACTGGTGTCCTTATGTCAGTGGGGAGGGGGAACAGGAGAAAAAGGAAATGTAGCCAGCAGATTCCATGATGGCAGCACCAGCACCCCGACTGATGCCCCAACATCTGGATTTCACTCCGGGGTGGGGTTAAAGCCCCTTCGCCCCTGCCCTGACATGGGGGGAACCTGTGGGGGAATTAAGGGGGTGTCGGGTTGGGGAACAGTGCAGCTGGGGACTGAGTCCCCAGAGGGATAGCCGGAGCCACCTACCTTGCTCAGGGGTCATAAAAACCTATATGGAAAAAAAATTATGGAGAGTTAAGGGAAATGTATTAATTCCGGAAAACTTGGGAGTGGGACTTGCCCACATAACTTTTAACTGACACATAACTCCTGGTAGTTTAGGAATTACGGTTAGGGTTAGGGTTACTGTTATGGTTAAGGGAAATGTGTACATTCAGGAAAAGGTAGGAGGGGAGCTTTGACCCCTCCAGTCAATAAGGCTTGATCCAAAGAGTATTATAGATTGAGAGAGAGCTCCCAACCAATTGGAGCACTCCTTTCCCTTTCTCTTATTCTGTATCCATTTTAGCTTACTTACTCTTGGATTGGGGGCAGCATTAGGATTTGCAACCCCAAGGCACACCCCTCACACCTGTTCCTGCATGCAGGGTGGGGGTGGGGTGTTAGTGCTGGAATCCAGGGTGGGGGTGAGGTCTTAGGGTTGGGAACCCTAAGATGTAATTTCCCTACTTTTGACAATGGAGCCTTAATGGTCCATTAACAAAGTTTTTTGCAGAGAATGTATATATTATAGGAGTGCGAACCAGCCCCAATAGTTAGGATTGAGTAGACACTTCAATGTTAAACCTGAAAATTTGCACTTTAATAACTTTGCAACCATTCAATGGATTTGCATGCAAAGTTGCATGCATATTGCCCAGGGTAAATCTCTGGATCCGGCAAGTTATGTTCCAGTTGGATGTGTGGTTTCTCAATTCTGGGGAGGTGAAGAAAGCAGTTTTTTGCTCATTGACTTTGCTGGGATTTTTCTTTGAACTTCCGTACAGCCCAGATAGTTTGGAATCTTGGTCTGAAATTTTTAGAGTAGAAAGGGACTAACCCACATATGTGCCTTTTACTAGTCTTGTGAAAAAAGTAATAAGATGTTTTTAAGTTATTGCATTTTAAAAATTTGAAAAAACAGTTTCTGAGCATGCAATCTTTACATATTTTGACACCAAATTTTCAACATACCCTTTCTGAGACCCTGTCTCATGTAAAATGGGGGCATCGTTGCAAAACTACCACCCAAAAGGTGATATCAAGGTCGCTTGGTGAATTCACCTTTTGGGACGGCTTAGCATAATGACGGTCATATTGTTCATAAGGTGGGGTCATAGGAAGGCTATGTTAAAAATCTGGGGTCAAAATATGAAACAATGACAAAGTTATGACCATTCATTGCAGTTTCGCTATGCACACTCGTAACCCTGGAAATTTAAAAGACTTTGACCCCAAAGTTTCAACATAGACTTCTTATTATCCATCCTCATGTATGTCATGGCTGTCATTTTTCAAATCCTAGTTAAAATGTGTTTTCATACCTGTGGTGCGGAATGGTGTTGCAGTTGCATGGAATTACATTTTGGCAGGGATTCAAACATTTTCTGCACCAGGTACATGAGATGGGGTAATAAGATGGCCATGCTAGCAATTTGGTCACTGTTTTCCTGTTAATGGAAGTGCAGGGCCCTTCAACAGCAACCTACATATGCATGTATGGAGGGATGGGAGTGCAGGGTCCGAAGGGCACTGCGCTCCCACAGGCAAATAAAGATACAATTACTCTGATTTAAAAAAGTACACATGGGTGGGAGTGCATGGCCTGGAGCGCCCTGTGCTTCCACTGCCAAATAAGGCTACGATTACAATATCTCAAAAAGTAAGGAAATTCTTTGCAAAAAATAACATTAATTCATCGGTTAGGGTTGATATCAAACCATAAAAAAGAGGGAAATATGACATATGGTTTCCAACACTAACACTTCACCCCACCCTGCACACACCAACAGCTATCGGAGGTGTACATTGGGGTTGTCAGCCCTAATCCTCACCCCATTCGCCTATACTGTACCCATCTCAGCTTATGTAGTTATGGAATGGGGTGAGTATTAGGGCTGATAACCCCAAGGCACACACACACCCCCAACGCCTGCTGTTGTATGCAGGGTGTGGGTGGGGTGTTAGGGTTGGAAACCCTAATGTCATAGTTCCCTCCTGTTTACAGTTTGATAACAACCCTAACTGATGCATTAATGTAGCTTTTTGCAAAGAAGATATATATGTATGTATATATATATATATATATACATATATAGTCAAAGCCGCTTATAAAGGGTGCATCACAATCCATTGATTACTGCTAGTCCTTGTCATGTGTCATGTTGGTGTTTGTATTGTGCAGTGCTCAGTAGTAGCATTCTCCTTAACAATCTTTTCAATTACAGCACTGTACATGCTTGTATAGTCAGTGCCACTGTGTCACACTTACCCCGTCGCCACTATGTAGTTACTAACTCCCCCGGTTAGTTGATAGATCCTCACTCTGCTCCCACCACACCTGAGAGTGCTCAGTTAATCCTGCAGCAGAAGCAGCCACATCTCTATCTTCTAAAGCTGGAGCCACAACAAAGCAGCATTTCTCTATTCGCAGAGAGAGATAGGGGTTCTTCTTTACCATTCAGTAACAGATCCTCTCTTCTCTTAACTGTTAGCACAATAAATACATTAAAGCCTCAGTTAGGCTTCCTCAAGACACCCAATCATACTGAAGCTGGGATTATCAGCTAGGTAGAACTCTTTGCCCGCCTTCTATTTGGGGCAGATTAGCTGTTAGTTAATGTTAATTCACACTTTGGCATGCAGAACTTGTAAACCTGCAGCATCTGTAGCATCCATAGCAGCTAATGTGTCTGAAATAGAAGGCAGGCATAGAGCAGTATAACCAGCTTTTTTTACATTTGAGTCTATGAATTTGGCAAGTGGAAAACGCAATCTGCCTGGTAAAACTGATGGCTCGTATAAACCGCAGGTGCTATTAGTGGCGGGGATTGTATATATAGCTATATTAGTATGGTAGACATCTGCAATGTCTGATACATCTGTACATATGGTCTGTTTGCTTTCCTGGGGGGTTGTGCCAATATTATTGTGTTGTCAGGTGCAGTATTTATTCCAACATAATCATCTGGATTATGTGCAGTACCCTACTAGTATGTCTAATGTGCTGCCAAACCACACCCACAGCTTGCGGCAAACCCTCCAGATGTGTCATCAGTTTGGCACACAGTAACAGTTGCCACAAGCCATGAAACTTTTCTGCCGAGACCCTACCTGATAGAGAATTGGGCATATGGTCCCTGGTGCACCTGACTTTGATGCCAGCTGCCTTTTGCCATAACTTGCATCTATCTAACGGCCCTTTGAGAATCAAGGCCAATGTATTGTGGGCCACCTCATACTACTCCAACTATCCTGTATTTGAGATATAGATACATATATTCATGGCAAAAAACTCCATTCAATGCAACAGTTAGGGTTGTTCCACAGTGACAAAAGCGAGGAAATTCAGTGTTAGGGTTGCCACCCCTACCATCCTACCTCCACCTCACCCCCACCAACAGCCGTCGGGGTGTGTATTGAGGTTGTCAGCCTAACTCTCACCCCATTCCATGTGTAAAGAAACTGAGGTGGTGCAGTATAGGAAAATGGGGTGAGAGTTAGGCACAATGACACCAATGCATACCCCGATGGCTGTTGGCGGGGGTGGGGGTGGGATGGAAGGGGTGGCAACCCTAACACTGAATTTCATCACTTTTGTCGCTATGAAACAACTCTAGCTGATGCATTAAATGGATTTTTTTGCCATGAATTTGCCTCCTTTCTGAGAATGTGTACTATAAATAGTGAATGGTATGTGGTGGTGGGAGCACGGGGCCCAACCATGCTTCCCATTTGTGTAATAACACTTACAGTAACAGTAACTGTAATCCTAATGGGAACGTTAACACTAACAGCAACACCAATGCTAATGGTAATGGTAACAGTAACAAGAATAGTAACGGTAACGAAAATGCACACTCAAATGGTAATGCAAACAGTAGGGAAAATGCAAATGGTAATGGTAACGCAAACACAAGTGTAAACAGTAACACCAGTGGTGATGCAAAAGGAAACAGTAATGCAAAAGGTAACACAAATGCAAGTGCAAATGAAAATGGTAACACAAACAGTAACAAAAATGCAAGTGCAAATGTGAGCACACAGATGGTAATGCAATTGGCAACAAAAACACAAATGGAAATGCAAATGCAAGCGCAAATACAAACGCAAACGGTAAAAGCACACTGTGACGTAAGTGAAAACGGTACCAGAAATACAAATGGTATTAGTAAAGTAAACACAAATGGTAATGCCAATGGTGACTCAAAAGGAAATAGCAATGCTAATGGTAACACAAACATAAGTGCAAAAGGTAACGCACATGACCACGCAAACGACTACACAAACAGTAATGGAAACACAAGTGCAAATGTAAATTCAAACAGTAATGGTAATACAAATGGTAATGGAGATGCAAACAGTAATGGTAATGCAAATGGAAATGCAAACGCATATGCAAACAGTAACGGCAACAGCGACGCACAGGGAAACAATAATACAAGTGACAAAGGAAACCCAAGTGCAAAAGCAAGCATTAATGGTAACGGAAATGCAAACGCAAATGGTAATGCAAATGGCAATGAAAACACAAACGATAACAGTAACGCAAATGGAAACACAAATGCAAACGTTAACAGCAATGGTCATGCCAAAGGAAACAGTAACACAAATGGAAATGCAAGCGCAAGTGAGAACACAAACACAAATGGTAATGCACATGGTGACACAAACAGAAATGCTAACACAAACTGTAACGGGAACACAAGCAGAAATGTGAACGCAAATGCTAATGGTAAAAGTAACGCAAACGCACACACTTTGTGTCACAAAAAGGTACATTGAGAAGCACAGTGAATACAAAGAATGTGGGCACAATAATTGCCCTCAGACCAGAAAATGAGTACTTGGATTACTAAATTGCTTATATCTCAGGAACCATATGCCATAGGAAAAAAAAAATTCTCATATTATTTATGACTTTTCAGGTTAGTTTTATTCTTAGGGAGGCAAAGAATTTTTGTAATGAAAAGTTTGCATCTCGAACCGTTTTCGAGATACGGGCTCCAAAAGGAGCGTCAAACGCCATAATGTTATCCTATGGGGAAAATCATCAACTTTGGAGTGCCGTAACATTCCAGCCCTATTATATTTTAGCACCAAACCACCACAAGTCACATCTGTGTGATGTTGGCTTTCTTCCCTGCAAATTTCAGTCCAAAAGACTAAACTGTTGTTTTGCAGCAGGGTGGTAAAGTTCAAATGTCCTGATTCAAACAGCTGTTTTCTCTTTTGGAGCTATGGCTATTCAAGAGGCAACTAACAAACAAATCACTGACATGTTGACACCCCACGCCCACCAGGCATGTGACTCTTCCAGCTGATAGCTGCTGGGGCATGGTCTTTAGGCCTCTGGCAGTCGGTCTCGGTGAGATGATATAGATTAGGTGGTTTGGTGTTTCAAAATGATGGTGCCTGCACCCAGAGAGCTACATGATTGCTGAACAGCAATAAGATTGATACACTGGAAAAACATTGTGCTGGTCCCTTGTAGACCCTCCCCATAATACCTACAAGCAATCACAAGTTGCATTAATTACACAGTAGACAATAAAATGGCTGAGCACAGTAAATGTAGTCAAACTGGGAATATGATTTATTAGATGACAAGCTGAAGCAAGTTTTTTGAGAAAGCAAATTATATGACATTATATCAAAACATAAATAATATGCCATCAGGTAACCTCCCCAGCACCTCTGACCTCCCGTCAAAATGCATTCCACACTGAGTCACTTGGTTGGGCTAGCTGCAACAGCACAAAGCATCACCCTTTTTTTTTTTGTACACTCTCTTTATCTCTCACTAGATGGGGCATCTCTCAGAGGTGCCCACTGAATGATCCCCGCTACTCCCCACCTGAAGACTCTCTTCCCAGGACCCTCCACCAGTACCTTTCAGTCCTCCCCGGATTAACCCCCCCGGGGGAGCCACTTCCCCTACCTGGCAGCCTTTCTGATATAAGAGGGTCAGTCTGGTGGAGAGCCAGGGGAGACCGGTAGACAGATAGCCTGGCACTGGGACTGTGAGAGGTATCCCTGGACCCTCATCACCTCCCCAATCCAGCAAGGGTATTTTACTTGGTGGTTTTTCCAGGAGCACAGACATGCAATGACGCCCACTCAACATCCACCGCCACTCCTCCCCTTCAGTGTCATGCCACATGTTCCTGGTGCTGCTCCCCGGTCTGCACCAGGGGCTGCACTGGAGCAATGCATGTCCTGGTCCCTCCCTGGTAAGGGAGAGCAGTCCCTCAGGTGCTCAATCCCTTCCCTCCCCCATGACCCCCGAAGACCTGTCCATTCCCGAACCTGGGTCACTGGTGTGGAGTGAGGTGTGGCATCAAGTGCCACAACCCTCAGCACAGCTGGACTGGCTAAACATCCCCCTTTTTGATTTATTTATTTATGTTATTTAGTTGCTCACCAGGCAGATGCACTGGTCCTAGGGGCCATTTTCAGGCATGACCAGTGCCATAAAGTTGGCAACAAAAACAATAATAGAAAAAAAGGCATAAAAATATACAGGACAAGAAGTAAATAACAAGTTACAATGCACAACATGGACCTGATGAGGCCTGATATACAGGCAGTCATTACAATGGAGAATGCACTTCAAATTTCAATCCAGTAAACCTTAAGAAAAAAGAAGTAGGTTGTCTGTCTGAGCTGCCCCATCCCCCCCCCCATACTGTTTTCATGCAACTTAGGGATTTTGACAAAATATGCAGTCCTTAGTCTAACTAACTATCTAAACTCACACATTGCAAAGCTTAGGCCCGATTATTTACTTATGGTTCAGGAGATTCAAACACCACAGGCGAGACAGGCTGGAAATGCTGCTCTCATTTTTACTTTGATGTGTGCATGCACACCAAGTGTCTTGTTACAGAGAAGAGGATTTCAGGGGTGTGTCACTGCCAAGCCCACTGCAGTTCAAAATAGCAGGGGCTTGGCAGTCTACACCAATGACCATGCACTGTGGTCGTGACACTATTCGCTGCTTACTGGGTGGAAACTTTGTGTATTTCAAGCAGCTTAATATGTATACCCTTGAGGAAAGGAGGAGGGGGAACATGATAGAAATTTTCAAGTATCTCAAGGGAATTAACAAAGTACAAGAGAGTAGTATCTTTCAGAAGAAGAGATGTGCAAGAACAAGGATGCACAATTTGAAGATAGAGGGAGGACGGCTCAGAGGTAATGTTAGAAAGTATTTTTTCACAGAGAGGGTTGTGGATGCATGGAACAGCCTTCCTGAGGAGGTTGTGGAGTCAGGAACAGTGGGAGAATTCAAGAATGCATGGGACAGGCATAAGGCAATTCTAGTAGGGGGTAGGAGGAAGTAAGCTGTTGATTAACTAGAATCAGCAGCTTATCCATAAGGTAGGGAAATGGGCAGACTAGGTGGGCCAAGCGGTCCTTATCTGCCAACAAATTCTATGTTTCTATGTTTCAAAGGACCTAACCACTCCAGTCAGACTTTAGTCCTTTGATTTACATGAAGCTGCCCCACAAACAACTGAGTAACTTTGTGACGTTGTGTTGTCATGCTGTGCCCTAAATGAACTGCTGAACAACTTGATTCTGGCAACCTGACATCACTCCCCACCCATAACAATCCAACAGAACAGGATGGGGTTATTTCTCCCAAAATGTCCATGCTAACCCCCCCTTCCTGACTACTGCCATACTGACCACGGGTCCCCTCCTCCACCACAATGGAGCCCGAGTGGTCAGGCGACCAACCATGTACAATGCTTACTCCTTCACCCCACCTGAACCCCTCATTTCGAAGTAAACAGAATGTCCATCTCCTCCCCAAATGAAAGATACATTTCCCTGCATAATATGCCTGTGTACAGCTCCTCCCCATTTTCCATTAATCTGTGCCACTCCACCACTATCCCTTACCTTTTCTCACTCACATAATGCTCCACTCTTCCTGATTACACTGACAGTGAGTGTTCCCGGGGTGGTTGGTCTACAGCTATGTCATTTGCATATTCCAGTGCAAGCTCACTCACTGGTGACACATGAATAAAGGGCCATAATGTCATGGAGCCCATGGTCCACTACAAGGAGCTCTGCTAATAATTATGTTTACACTGCTATCCTCTGAACATTTCTTTATGCAACTGAGCATGCATTAAACAACAGCCTATTTTTACCATGCAAGCAAATGTTTGTCATTGTCAAATGCCTGTATTAATACCCTCAGATAGCAAAAACACAGCACCCATCACGCCACAACCCCCCCCCGACAAACATAACACCAACACTGGGGGTGCCCAATCCCCCAGTGTCACCACCTAAAATAAAGAAAACAGTTCCTTGTTTTTTTTAAACCCTGTAAAAAAGAAAACCATCCATCAATGTCTGTTGCTGCTATTACTGTCTCCCCACCCAACCCTACCACACAGCACCCACACCACCCCACCCTGCAAAACACTTGCCACATATCCACATGATGCTCTTCTGTTTCTTCCATATAAAGATAGTGAAGTTTGAATGACCAGTATCTGATATTTTTGCGAGGGTCTAATTAGGCTTCAGCCTGTCATGTGCTGAACTTTGTCTGCACTGCATAACCGGACCTCTTCACTGACCTTTATGCTCTGTCATGGACAAGGCAAAACAGTGTGGACATTTATCAGGCAGTGTCAGCTGTTAAGAGTTAAGTGGGTAATTATCCAGGAGCCATAGACCTCATTCGCTATGACCCAGAATTCGGTGTAGCGGTGCCCATTACAATGAGGGAGTACTCTACTGAGGATGGCTAAGATACTGTACATAGCTGTGCAACACAAATTTGTACCACAAAATGTGGTTCCCCTGCACTATAACCAGCTCTTTTTACATTTGAGTCTATGAATTTGGCAAGTGGAAAACACAATCTGCCTGGTAAAACTGACTGCTCGTATAAACCGCAGGTGCTATTAGTGGCGGGGATTGTATATATAGCTATATTAGTATGGTAGACATCTGCAATGTCTGATACATCTGTACATATGGTCTGTTTGTTTTCCTGGGGGGTTGTGCCAATATTATTGTGTTGTCAGGTGCAGTATTTATTCCAACATAATCATCTGGATTATGTGCAGTACCCTACTAGTATGTCTAATGTGCTGCCAAACCACACCCACAGCTTGCGGCAAACCCTCCAGATGTGTCATCAGTTTGGCACACAGTAACAGTTGCCACAAGCCATGAAACTTTTCTGCCGAGACCCTACCCGATAGAGAATCGGGCGTAGGGTCCCTGGTGCACCTGACTTTGACGCCAGCTGCCTTTTGCCATAACTTGCATCTATCTAAGGGCCCTTTGAGAATCAAGGCCAAGGTATTGTGGGCCACCTCATACTACTCCAACTATCCTGTATTTGAGATATAGATACATATATTCATGGCAAAAAACTCCATTCAATGCAACAGTTAGGGTTGTTCCACAGTGACAAAGTGAGGAAATTCAGTGTAAGGGTTGCCACCCCTACCATCCTTCCACCCACTTAACCAACAGCCGTCGGGGAGTGTATTGAGGTCGTCAGCCTAACTCTCACCCCATTCCATGTGTAAAGAAACTGAGGTGGTGCAGTATAGGAAAATGGGGTGAGAGTTAGGCACAATGACACCAATGCATACCCCGATGGCTGTTGGCGGGGTTGGGGGTGGGATGCAAGGGGTGGCAACCCTAACACTGAATTTCATCACTTTTGTCGCTGTGAAACAACTCTAGCTGATGCATTAAATGGATTTTTTTGCCATGAATTTGCCTCCTTTCTGAGAATGTGTACTATAAATAGTGAATGGTATGTGGTGGTGGGAGCACGGGGCCCAACCATGCTTCCCATTTGTGTAATAACACTTACAGTAACAGTAACACTAATAGTAACAGTAACTGTAATCCTAATGGGAACGTTAACAGTAACAGTAACACCAATGCTAACAGTAATGGTAACAGTAACAAGAATAGCAACGGTGACGAAAATGCACACGCAAATGGTAATGCAAACAGTAGTGAAAATGCAAATGGTAATGGTAACGCAAACACAAGTGTAAACAGTAACACCAGTGGTGACGCAAAAGGAAACAGTAAGGCAAAAGGTAACGCAAATGCAAGTGCAAATGAAAATGGTAACACAAACAGTAACAAAAATGCAAGTGCAAATGTGAGCACACAGATGGTAATGCAAATGGCAACAAAAACACAAATGGAAATGCAAATGCAAGCGCAAATACAAACGCAAACGGTAAAAGCACACTGTGACGTAAGCGAAAAACGGTACCAGAAATACAATGGTATTATAAAGTAAACACAAATGGTAATGCCAATGGTGACTCAAAAGGAAATAGCAATGCTAATGGTAACACAAAACATAAGTGCTAAACGGTAACGCGCACATGACCACGCAAACGAACACAAACAGTAATGGAAACACAAGTGCAAATGTAAATACAAACAGTAATGGTAATACAAATGGTAATGGAGATGCAAACAGTAATGGTAATGCAAATGGAAATGCAAACGCATATGCAAACGGTAACGGCAACAGCGACGCACAGGGAAACAATAATACAAGTGACAAAAGAAACCATGCAAACGCAAGCATTAATGGTAACAGAAATGCAAATGCAAATGGTAATGCAAATGGTAATGAAAACACAAACAATAACAATAACACAAATGGAAACACAAATGCAAACGTTAACAGCAATGGTGATGCCAAAGGAAACAGTAACACAAATGGAAATGCAAGTGCAAGTGAGAACACAAACACAAATGGTAACGCACATGGTGACACAAACAGAAATGCTAACACAAACTGTAACTGGAACACAGGCAGAAATGTGAACGCAAATGCTAATGGTAAAAGTAACACAAATGCACACGCTTTGTGTCCCAAAAAGGTGCATTGAGAAGCACAGTGAATACAAAGAATGTGGGCACAATAATCGCCCTCAGACCAGAAAATGAGTACTTGGATTACTAAATTGCTTATATCTCAGGAACCATATGCCGTAGGAAAAAAATTAAATTCTCATATTATTTATGACTTTTCAGGTTAGTTTTATTCTTAGGGAGGCAAAGAATTTTTGCAATGAAAAGTTTGCATCTCGAACCGTTTTCGAGATACGGGACCCAAAAGGAGCGTCAGATGCCGTAATGTTATCCTATGGGGAAAATTATCAACTTTGGAGTGCCGTAACATTGTAGCCCTATTATATTTTAGCACCAAACCACCAAAAGTCACATCTGTGCAATGTTGGCTTTCTTCCCTGCAAATTTCAGTCCAAAAGACTAAACTGTTGTTTTGCAGCAGGGTGGTGAAGTTCAAATGTCCTGATTCAAACAGCTGTTTTCTCTTTCGGAGCTATGGCTATTCAAGAGGCAACTAACAAACAAATCACTGACATGTTGACACCCCATGCCCACCAGGCATGTGACTCTTCCAGCTGATAGCTGCTGGGGCATGGTCTTTAGGCCTCTGGCAGTCGGTCTCGGTGAGATGATATAGATTAGGTGGTTTGGTGTTTCAAAATGATGGTGCCTGCACCCAGAGAGCTACATGATTGCTGAACAGCAATAAGATTGATACACTGGAAAAACATTGTGCTGGTCCCTTGTAGACCCTCCCCATAATACCTACAATAGCAATCACCCAAGTTGCATTAATTACACAGTAGACAATAAAATGGCTGAGCACAGTAAATGTAGTCAAACTGGGAATATGATTTATTAGATGACAAGCTGAAGCAAGGTTTTGAGGAAAGCAAATTATATGACATTATATCAAAACATAAATAATATGCCATCAAGTAACCTCCCCAGCACCTCTGACCTCCAGTCAAAATGCATTCCCACACTGAGTCACTTAGTTGGGCTACTGCAAGCAGCACAAAGCATCACCCTTTTTTTTTTTGTACACTCTCTTTATCTCTCACTAGATGGGGCATCTCTCAGAGGTGCCCACTGAATGATCCCCGCTACTCCCCACCTGAAGACTCTCTCTTCCCAGGACCCTCCACCAGTACCTTTCAGCTCCCCCCGGATCAACCTCCAGGGGAGCGCCCACTTCCCCTACCTGGCAGCCTTTCTGATATAAGAGGGTCAGTCTGGTGGAGAGCCTGGGGAGACCGGTAGACAGATAGCCTGGCACTGGGACTGTAGGGGGTATACCTGGACCCTCATCACCTCCCCAATCCAGCAAGGGTATTTTACTTGGTGTTTGTTCCAGGAGCACGGACATGCAATGATGTCCACTCAAAGTCCACCGCCACTCCTCCCCTTAAGTGTCATGCCACATGTTCCTGGTGCTGCTCCCCGGTCTGCACCAGGGGCTGCACTGGAGTGATGCATGTCCTGGTCCCTCCCTGGGAAGGGAGAGCAGTCCCTCAGGTGCTCAATCCCTTCCGTCCCCCATGACCCCCGAAGACCTGTCCATTCCCGAACCTGGGTCACTGGTGTGGAGTGAGGTGTGGCATCAAGCGCCACAAGCCTCAGCACTGCTGGGCTGGATAAACATCCCCCTTTTTCGACTTATTTATTTATTTCTTCTTTTATTTATGTTATTTAGTTGCTCACCAGGCAGATGCACTGGTCCCAGGGGCCATTTTCAGGCATGACCAGTGCCATAAAGTTGGCAACAAAAACAATAATAGAAAAAAAAGGCATAAAAATATACAGGACAAGAAGTAAATGACAAGTTATAATGCACAACATGGACCTGATGAGTTCTGATATATAGGCCATCATTACAATGGAGAATGCACTTCAAATTTCAATCCAGTAAACCTTAAGAAAAAAGAAGTAGGTTGTCTGTCTGCGCTCCCCCAATACTGTTTTCATGCAACTTAGGGATTTTGACAAAATATGCAGTCCTTAGTCTAACTAACTATCTAAACTCACACATTGCAAAGCTTAGGCTCCGATTATTTACTTATGGTTCAGGAGATTCAAACACCACAGGGCGAGACAGGCTGGAAATGCTGCTCTCATTTTTACTTTGATGTGTGCATGCACACCAAGTGTCTTGTTACAGAGAAAGAGGATTTCAGGGGTGTGTCACTGCCAAGCCCACTGCAGTTCAAAATAGCAGGGGCTTGGCAGTCTACACCAATGACCATGCACTGTGGTCGTGACACTATTCGCTGCTTACTGGGTGGAAACTTTGTGTATTTCAAGCAGCTTAATATATATACCCTTGAGGAAAGGAGGGAGAGGGGGAACATGATAGAAATTTTCAAGTATCTCAAGGGAATTAACAAAGTACAAGAAGTAGTATCTTTCAGAAGAAGAGATGTGCAAGAACAAGGATGCACAATTTGAAGATAGAGGGTGGACGGCTCAGAGGTAATGTTACAAAGTATTTTTTCACAGAGAGGGTTGTGGATGCATGGAACAGCCTTCCTGAGGAGGTTGTGGAGTCAGGAACAGTGGGAGAATTCAAGAATGCATGGGACAGGCATAAGGCAATTCTAGTAGGGGGTAGGAAGAAGTAAGCTGTTGATTAGAATCTGCAGCTTATCCATAAGGTAGGGAAATGGGCAGACTAGGTGGGCCAAGCAGTCCTTATCTGCCATTAAATTCTATGTTTCTATGTTTCAAAGGACCTAACCACTCCAGTCAGACTTTAGTCCTTTGATTTACATGAAGCTGCCCCACAAACAACTGAGTAACTTTGTGACGTTGTGTTGTCATGCTGTGCCCTAAATGAACTGCTGAACAACTTGATTCTGGCAACCTGACATCACTTCCCACCCATAACAATCCAACAGAACAGGATGGGGTTATTTCCCCCAAAATGTCCATGCTAACCCCCCCTTCCTGACTACTGCCATACTGACCACGGGTCCCCTCCCCCACCACAATGGAGCCCGAGTGGTCAGGCGACCAACCATGTACAATGCTTGCTCCTTCACCCCACCTGAACCCCTCATTTCCCAGTAAACAGAATGTCCATCTCCTCCCCAAATGAAAGATACATTTCCCTGCACAATATGCCTGTGTACAGCTCCTCCCCATTTTCCATTAATCTGTGCCACTCCACCACTATCCCTTACCTTTTCTCACTCACATAATGCTCCACTCTTCCTGATTACACTTCTGACAGTGAGTGTTCCCGGGGTGGTTGGTCTACAGCTATGTCATTTGCATATTCCGGTGCAAGCTCACTCACTGGTGACACATGCGTGAAGGGCCATAATGTCATGGAGCCCATGGTCCACTACAAGGAGCTCTGCTAATAATTATGTTTACACTGCTATCCTCTGAACATTTCTTTTTGCAACTGAGCATACATTAAACAACAGTCTATTTTTACCATGCAAGCAAATGTTTGTCATTGACAAATGCCTGTATTAATACCCTCAGATAGCAAAAACACAGCACCCATCACCCCACAACCCCCCCCCCCCTGACAAACATAACACCAACACTGGGGGTGCCCAATCCCCCAGTGTCACCACCTAAAATAAAGAAAACAGTTCCTTGTTTTTTTTAAACCCTGTAAAAAGAAAACCATCCATCAATGTCTGTTGCTGCTATTACTGTCCCCACCCAACCCTACCACACAGCACCCACACCACCCCACCCTGCAAAACACTTGCCACATATCCACATGATGCTCTTCTGTTTCTTCCATATAAAGATAGTGGAGTTTGAATGACCAGTTTCTGATATTTTTGTGAGGGTCTAATCAGGCATCAGCCTGTCATGTGCTGAACTTTGCCTGCACTGCATAGCCGGACCTCTTCACTGAGCTTTATGTTCTGTCATGGACAAGGCATCACAGTGTGGACATTTATCAGGCAGTGTCAGCTGGTAAGAGTTAAGTGGGTAATTATCCTGGAGCCATAGCCCTCATTCACTGTGACCCAGAATTCGGTGTAGCGGTGCCCATTACAATGAGGGAGTACTCTACTGAGGATGGCTAAGATACTGTACATAGCTGTGCAACACAAATTTGTACCACAAAATGTGTTCAAATAAGGTATCGCTTTAAAGCTTCAGTATTTATGATCTCAGTGTATGCTCAAGCACCACCCACTGATGAACCATTTTTACAAGTTAAAGATCTCTCTCTCTCTCTTGATTACTGAAACTTTTGAGCATTTGATCTTCATTCACTATAACAAAGAGTGTGCCTTGTTTGTGTTGGTATGCCTGCAGGAGCTCATTCCTTTCCTGTGGCACTGGGGGAATAGTGTGACACAGCCTATTTGGGAGCTCCCTCCTAGTATTTGGCTACCTTATGATGACAGCAGTCTAGCTATATCCATTCCTATGTCTGCCCTATACTGACTCAAGGCACTGGTCTGGATATAAACATTACGATGTCTGCACTGTAAATGAATGAGTTTATTGATTGTCTGAAGGCATTAACATTTCAATTAATATTGATAGAAGCAGCACAGAAATAAAAACAGATTAACATATGAATAGGACAATATCACATACACCATTATAATTGTAAGTACATACCTGTAGTACCAGGTATACAAGAGGAATCTTTCATGATTTCTTTTAAACAGACTCAAGAAAATATCCCAACCATAATAATATTCTTTCTACTTGAGTATGTGCAATCGAGGTCTGTTTTGTTCAAATATAAGTTTCTGATTACAGTTAATATTTGTAAATAGGACGATGCAGAATCATATGTATCAAATTTTCTTGGTGCACTTGATTACATAGAAACATAGAAGTTGACAGCAGGTAAGGACCGCAAGGCCCATCCAGTCTGCCCATTTCTTTTTCTACCTTATGAATGTGCCATCGGCCTTTGCTCTGTCAAAGGCCTATCTATTCATACTCATCTGTATTGCTCCCTTATGCCTATCCCATGCCTGTCTAAAGCCCTGCACTGTATTCCTATCCACCACTTCCTGAGGTAGGCAATTCCATGCATCCACCACCCTTTCTGTAAAAAAGAACCTCCTCACATTACCCCTTAATTGGCCTCGCTCTAATCTCATGCTATGTCCTCTTGTCCTGCTATTTTTTTTTTATATTGAAACATGTTAGGCTCTTTCACCTTGTTAATGCCCTTAAGGAAGAATGTTTCGATCATATCACCTCTCTCCCTCCTTTGCTCTAGGGTATACATATTGAGCTCCATTAATCTGTCCTCATATGTTTTCTGATGATTACTTAGGCATAGATAAGTAAATATTTTGTCATTCAGATTAAATCTTTTATTCCTAGATTTTACAGGGGAAGTACCAAATCTAAATGGTGTAATAGTACAGTAGCTCTCGTATATATATATTCTGAATGATTTTCAGATATGATTCTAGTATAACTTTGTCTTTACAAGACACCGATATCAGTCGAAACCTGTTCAGCCCCTACTTATCTATTGTTGCATGCTTATCTATAGAAAGTAATCTGGACTTTATAATTTTACTGTAGGCTTTGAAAACCACAATATTTGGGTGGAACCACCTCAACAGATTAATTAATTCATAGACATTTGAATATGCTTTCCATGATGCTTTGCATTATTGGGGTATGTACAATTTGTGTCACCTCCACAGATATTCCATTCCAGTCTCTTGTAAAGTTTGTTGTTGTTGTTGTTTATAAAGGCAATCCATGGCATGTTACAGTGGCGCATCACAAAAATATCAGTTTTTATGGCTGTAGGATGGAGCTATGCAGGCATCTTGCTATCACAGAAAAACAGCTCACTAGTTCTGAATGAAGAACTAAATGTTGGAGTTGAAGCACAATCACTCTGTTAGTGGAAGCACTCCACTGTTTCCATTCAGTAGACCAGTGTGTTTCCTTCATCTTACCCTTCTCCCACCACACTATTTTTCTTGTTTGTGTGTGCAGTAGCAATGTCAGCAATGACACTGTTGTCCTCCATGTCCGGACAAGAGCCAGTACTGAATGGAGATCTGCCCAGTAACTTACTTCATTTCCATGGATGCTCTTTTTATAAATCTGTTCCCTGCTTAATGCTTTTGTTTTATCATTCTATGGAACTATTACTAAAATGTGAGAATGTAGGTGTTGAAATAATTGTAACCACCTTGTTACCCGGGGTTACTAGAATCCCAGTCAGACCTAGTGGTAGGCAGGGAAGGCAGCTTGTGAAACTCCAGTTAAATGGGTTTCACACTGTCTCACTCTGTTCTCAGTCTCAGCTGAGACTGAGGGATGACATTACCAATAGAACTATCGCAGCTGTATGAGCCACTTTGGAAACTGCAGCATGGGAGTTGGCATAGAACGTTGGGAGGTTTTGAAGTCAGTTTTCAGTAGAGTGTGAGTCAGTTCGGTGTGAAGTTGGAAGCTTGCTGAGAAAGCAGCTCAGTGAAGGCTCTAGAAGCCTCAGCCCTGGAGAGATGGCTACTTTTAGTTTAAAAGGGTGGGTGTCTCCACCATAAAGAGAAACACAGAAGATAATTGAAGTGGTGGAGACAGCTGTTTTTGGGTCTCAGTACCACCTCCCTTTGTGGGGACAGGAAAGGGTTCCCTGCAGATTCCTGGGGCAACCCCCTAGTACTACTTGTAAAGGAGAAGCTGCCTATGTGTTCCAGAGTTTATTTGGGAGAACAAGAAGATTTGTGAGTTGCCTGTGGGGCACCTGCAATGTGAGGGCGAGTGTCTGCTCTTGCTAAAAGGGCCTATGTTTTTCACCCTGGGACTTGTATGACAATGTGTGGATTGAACTACTAAATATTGGGAAGCCTAGAGTAATGGGCAAAGCAAATTACAAGTAGGTTCAAGTCCAGAGTTTGCTGGGATGAAAATGATATGTAGAGGAGATGTGACAGACGTCTACCCAGAATCTACATTTGAAAGTTCAGTAAAGGAATTGTTCAGTTTCCAGAGAAATGGCTGTGTATGGGCTGTGGGAGCTGGAGATGGGTGGCTCCCCCATCTTTAGTGACCAGGTCCACCTCTACGGATTTCTTCTGTGGATTTCTACTTTGACTCAGGCACTTGGCCAGTGATGGGGGAAGTACCCAGATGTGGGATTGTAAGGAAAATTCTCTCTAGCAGTCGAAGGCTCTAGTGTGGTTTGGAGAGCCACAACAGGATGATTGGTTCATTCCTCAAATGGACCACGGATCAAGTGGCCGGTAGGGGAGCTGGGCCAGTGGGGAAAACCCAAGTAGTGTACAAGTAGTGCTGTGTACCCAAAGCTGCGTGCAAGTCTGGACTGTGTGCCTGGTGGGTTTAGAGCCTGAGGGCTACAAATAGTGATAAAGTGTTCTGTTGTCTCTAATCTGCATTATCAGGAATGTAGCCCAGTGGGGGTCTGTCTAAGCTTTGTTTGTTCAGCTTGGATGTGAATAAAAGCCACACTGAAGAATCCCATTCCTGGTTCTGGACATTACAGTTATTGCTTCCTGTGTTCAGATTTACTTGGGTGCCCCTGTTCAGAGTAGCCAAACCTAGGTCCTCTATGCTGAGTAACCTCATCCTCCCTGAACCCAGTCCCCACCAAGTACTGCTGTCAGCTTCAACAGCATGCCACCTGTCATTTTGTTAAAAAGGCAGGAGTGAGGGGTTACAAAAATGGAGGCACCGCTTTGGATTTTGTTCTGGGAAGGAAGGTGCTTGAGCAAGGGGGCTAGCGTTTTGGCTATCTGGCAGTGGGTACCCCAAAAAGCTGAAGCAAGTAATTACTGTGTCGCTGTGTACTGTGGATTTTATGCTGCTGTTTAAAATTGCCAGCTGTTTACCAAGGAGCAGTAAAGCCAAAGAGTGTGCCCTTGTCCTGCATCAAATTGTTTACAGTGTTTTTGCCTGCTTGTAAAATGAAGTGTTGTACAGAAAAGTGTGGAAGACTAGGGGTAGCAACATGAAAATCATGCCCTGGACATTTGAAATGCTTTTAAAATGAACTGTGACAAAGAAAAGTGTTGGAAGACTAGGGGTAGCAACAGGAAAATTGTGCCCTGGACATTGGAAATGCTTTCTGAATGAATGAGAGACTTGCAGGTGTAATGGCTATGTTAAATGCCTGAAATGGGCTCCCGCTGTGGAGTCAGTTGGTAAAGAAAAAAAGTTGCATTCTGCAGTTTAAATTTGCCTGCTCGATGATCGCCGTGAGGAGAAGAGCCCTCGCGAGGAAGAAGAGGCTCATTTGCATGGTGTCACGTTATTGGTCAGGCTGAGATCAGTCCCGCCCCTCAGCCAGCTCTACAGTAACTGCCCCAGCATTCGAGAGGGAGTGTGAGTGGAGTGCATGTACTGGCTAGTGGAGGAGCATCACGGAGTGTTAAAATCGCTGTAAACTTTGTAAAAATAGACTAGTTTAAAATCGGGCTCAACTCACCAATCGATCGTTGGAATTGCAAAAGTGGTGGTCGAAAAGATGATCGGTAGAACTGCCCACCCATTTCTGTTCTGAGGCCTCCAAGAAATGGCTGCAGGCCGTTTTTCCCCTTCGCAGCAAACTGCTACTGATAACAGTAAGTAACCACCTAAAAACTGCTCAAACAGTGATTTTCTGCCCTATTCCATATAAATGTGTGTGCAGCAGTGTAGTCGCTTTGCAAGTAGCGACTGTGTCAAGTCCTGCCATCAAGTACAAGTCTGTTAAGCCATTGACTGTGTGCATAGAAATGAATTCAGCCTCAGTTTAAAGTTTGAAGCCAGAGAGAGACTGTGGGTTGTAGCCAATGTGCAGCACCAGTTATACAGGCAATCCTGTGCTAAAAACCTGAAGCTTTAAGGGACTGGTAATCAAAGAAATGTTTCCAGCATGTAAAAAGTCCATGGAAAATCCTGTAAATGTGTTTAAAGCAAGAATAGAGCAAGTTGTGCAGTCTGAGCAAAAGTTATCAGTAGTTTGTGTAAATCGGGTGCACAGTGGCTTGACCCAGATTCTGAATGTTGATGCACAAGAGTGCTGCTGCCGCCATTACAGGGTGGGGTAGTAAAGTAAACACAGCAGCAGAGGAGCCATTTTACAGCTAAAGAGTGTGTTCAGTAAAGTGGGACTTCCAGTTACAGTGAACTTTTGTTTGTTTTCTGCAGTTATGGCTTCAGGACCAGCTTGTTACCCGGATCATGCCCAGGTTGCAGTAACAGCAGCAGTGAATAGACTGAGGGATATTGAAAAGTGGTGCTATGGAGGACAACTGCCTCCTCATGTGGCGATTCCTGGTTTTCCAGTGCATGTATGTCAAATATGCTTGAGAGCTGGAAGGGACGTCTTCATGATTCCTCACTGTGCTGGATGCCTAGAAAAATATGGCTTGTATAAAGCGCTTCCAATTTGTTTGGCTCCCACATGGACAAAGGTTAAGGAATCTGCAGTTGGCAGCACACAGCACCAGATGGAGCCTGTGGAGAAAGGCCCCTCAGGGGAGTGTGGCACAAAGCTAGAGGGTGCAGAGTTAGAGACAGAACCAGAAGTTGAAGTTTCAGATGCTGGATCCGAGAAGGAAAGTTCAGATAAAGCATCAAGAGACCCCTGGAGGGGGGGCCTAGCCCAAGTCTCTTAGGTGAAGATGAGATGCAGGAGGCCTTTGAGTGGGAGGTGTCGACCTCCACGCCTAGTGATGAGTGGATAGTCTCAGGAGTGAGGACGACTGCTCACTCCTGGGCTCAGATCCTCAGTGAAGAGGAAGATGAGGGGGAACCTATGTGGCCTTGTGAGAAAGGAACGGATACACAGCCTCAGGATCTTGCCTCGGAGGAATGTATGGAAGAAAGTGGTGATGCCACTGCCCTGGCTTTGCAAGAGGGATTCTGGTAACCCCGGGTAACAAGGGGGTTACACAACAATAACACCATGTGGCTTACAAAGAACTGCAAATCAGTGATCGTTCACCGTGCGCATTGCAATGTAAGATTAATGCACATTAGGGCATAAAACAAGATGTTATACCACTCCTTTGTCAAAATGGCTTTATTAACTAAGTTATTAAGTCTGCACTGGTTCCCAATCACATTACTCAACTGCACTCTTCTGTGATTGATGGGGGATTTCTGTATTTGCATGTTGTGTTTAACATTCCAGATGTGGCAGGTTGCAGTAATCAGGGCTGTGTTTAGGGATTATTGCAAATGATGCCTGCATACAGAGATGTTACATGATTAAAGAGGTTTGCTTAAAACTATGTTATAGAAAAGAAATGCTTAATAAAATCCAAAAGGGGTGTCCAAGATGTCCCTTTACTTCACTTCTCAGTTCTTGAACAAGGACTGGTACTCATTTTGTTAAAATATTGTATTACTGCTGTCTGTACCTAAAACACAGTGGCTCATTTTGTTTTTTCCTGATTTTTTAGCTTCCAGACACCTTTAGAGGAGTCTGCCAGAGCATGAGTAAGTGAACCATATCCATGCCCAAGAAGAACAGGTTACTCACCTGTAACTGTAGTTCTAAGAGTGGTATGTGGTTCACATTCACAGAATCCTCTTGGCCTCCCCTGGCAAGTGGCACCTGATCCTGCTTATAGCATGTGAGGTCTGATGTCACAGAGTGGAGTCGCTGGTTATACTATCCGAGTGGTGGGAGAGGAGTGGCTTAAAGATGTTCTGGCCAATAACATGGCTCCATTGGAACTGCCAGAGTGTGGATGTGAACCACATACCACTCGTAGCACTATGGTTATAGGTGAGAAACCTATTCTTCAAATCCCACCACAGTCACTAACTCACTGTGTCAGAGCACTGAACTGTGAAACAGGAAATCTGGTGTTCAAATCCCACCACAGTCCCTGATTCAGTGTTATCAGCACTGAACTGTGAAACAGGAGATTCAAGGCTCAAATCCCTCCATTCACTGACTTTCTGTATCAGAGCACTGAACTGTGAATCAGGAGATCCCAGGTTCAAATCCCACCACAGACACAGACTCATTGCATCAGAGCTCTAAACTATGAAACAAGAGATCCTAGTTTCAAATCCCACCAGTCGCTGACTCATTATAACAGCACCAAACTGTGAAACAAGAGATCCCAGATTCAGATCCCACCACAGTCACTGACTCACTTTATCAGAGTACTGAACTGTGAAGCAAGAGGTCCTAGATTAAAATCCCATCACAGCCACTGGCTCGCTGTATCGGAGCACTGAACTACAAAGCAGGAGATCCCGGGTTGAAATCCCACCGCAGTCACTGACTCACTGTGTCAGAGCACAGAACTGTGAAATAGGAGATCAGAGGTTCAAATCCTACCACAGCCACTGACTCACTGTATCAACACTGAATTGTGAAACAGGGGATCCTAGGTTCAAATACCACCACAGTCATTAACTCACTGTATCAGAGCACTGAATTGTGAAACTGTATCCTAAGCACACACTTTTTTTCAACCTTCTGTATTTTCAATTCCTGAACCATATCTTGACAGAAAATTAACATTGACGTTCACCTTTCCAAACTTCTGCATCACTTTGAATTTAAATGGCTGCAGTGCTAGAGACCACCTTGTGATTCTGGGATTTTTACCCTTCATTTGATTAAGTCACAAAGAGGATTGTGATCTTTCATAAGAAAAAGTCAGCTCTTAGCAGATAAAACTTAAGGGACTCCATTGCCAATTTTGCAACAAGACATTCTTTCTCAATTGTGGAATGCTTTTTACGGCTGCATAGGAGAGCTATGCTGACATAGTGCAATTATGTCAGTAGAAAAAGGGGGCTCCTGAATGTCCGGAATGTTTCCTAAGCAGCACAGCCTATCTTTTTCCACCGACTGGAGATGAATAATATCTCACTGTGTCTTGTCCATTGAGCACAGTGCAGGTCCTCCCCTACCCCACTGCACTATTTTCTTCATGAGGAAAAGAACGTTTAACCCTTAGGCTGCCGTCACTGACAGAATGAGAAGGTATAGGAATTCTGGACTGTTATATCAGTCCACAGCACAGCAAGGATTAATACACCTTCAAGTGTCACAGTGCAAGAGGAATGTGGTGGTCCATCAGATGCAGACTTCAGTATTAACTTCTTGAAACATGTGAGGAATGTGGTTGGGGATCAGATAAAGGCTTCTGCTTAAACTGCTCAAGACATTTTTAAACTAAAGCCTTTAGGTCTTGCAGTGCTAAAGTACTGAGTTAATGTAACCAAAATTATAAACAGAAGTTTGACTTTTGCAATAATTTATTTATTTTTGCATTGTGATTGTTCAGGATGTGTGGTCAGTGTCTCAGTGCTAAACCAACACTGTTGCTGACTGCTCCAGAATTCTGTATCAGGGGCTATTGTATTTCACACTGCACATAGATGCAAGATTCCACTGAAAATGAGAAGTTGCAACTCATTTGAGCTGTCCTGGGTAAATAAATTGTAAGCAATGTTAGAATGCTCACTATGATGTCAGCACCTCACCAGCTCTTTATTTCCATGTTGACATCATAAATCTCCATCTGCTACTGAAATGACAAACTGTATAAATAACCACCTGCATTCACCATAAACAATGTCCCTCTGAAAACAAGGTACTGCATCTCAGCTGGTCACTATTGGGAAAATACATTATAACAATAGGTACAATCAGGACCTCACTGAAAATGAGATACTGAATGTTAACTGAGCTACCCTGGGTAACTACACTGTAAAAATGTATAAATGCAGGACACCAATAAAAATGAGATTTTGTATTTTAGCTATGCTAACTCTACTAAATACACTGCAAAAATGTGTAAAAGTAGGAGGCCCACTGAAAATGAAATATTGCAACTCAGCTGCCCTATCTTGCTAATCACACTCACACCCTTTGTGTGTGCACAACTGTTATAACAGCTGTGTGTGTGTGTGTGCACGTGTGCGTGTGTGTGTGTGTGTGTGTGTGTGCGTGTGTGTGTGTGTGTGTGTGGTGTATGTGTGTGTGTCTGTTTTCAAGGGGGTGTGTATGTCCAGAACCAAAAACACTATTCACTGCATTACCTTGATGTTTATGGTTTTGTTTTTTCTACTATTGTGCTGTAAATGTGGGACTTTTGCTTCACAATCATACAAGTACAACTAAGTCACACACTGATTCAGTATCTCTTCCCCAGGACCAGTCATTTCCCTAGGTTTTATTTTGTTAAGCTGATAACTATTTAATTGTTCTTTGGTCAGTTCTACAACGTATTGCTTGGTAACCTTTGTCAATTTATTCTTAGGCATAATTGTCCTGTTTATTTTTGTTATACTTATTCCATGTCTATGTATTTTATGTTCTATATTTTTGTATCTTTTCCCCTTTGCCTGTCCCCCATGACGCATCTGAAAATGACCTGTTATCAGCTCAGTATGTCTTTCCTGGGAAAACCTTTAAAATAAATAAGCAATAATTAAGTCTCATATCACATTAACACATTAGAAGCCATTGTGACTCTGACCAGACTCTGTTTCAGATAGGCATTTATATGCTAGCCCCTGTTGTTGTTAGAGGATGAGCCAAAAATGTAACTGTTACTAGGTTGCTGAAGTTTTAATAGAGGGCTGTTCCAGCTCTGCTTTTACACTGTAGCCAGGGATGTACAGTATATAGGGAATTTCAGGAACTCTTAAGGAAAATATCAGTTTTGTTTTTCGATATTCCTAACTGATTTTGAAGAGTAAGTGTGAGAAGAACAGAAATCATCCATATATCCCAACATGAGGTTCCACTTTTAGGTCAGCCTGGACATCTGTTATGTAGAAATAATATCACATCATTAATGTAAAGGTTGAACAGGGTTGGTGCAAGGACACAACCCTGTTTAATTCCTGAGTGTATCCAGATCTTGTAAGTGAAACTACCAGCCCCGTCATATCACATTTTGTGTCAGTTTTTATTCTGTAGTTCACTGATGGTTCATAATACATTGTTATCTAACTCAATTTCTGAAATTTCTTTCCAAGAACATATAAATTCAAAGAATCGAAACATGACTTAAATAAAGGCAAGATATTCTGTTTGGTATCTTACTATCATATACTCCTCTAACAGATTATGAAGGACAAAACACTGTTGGAGTGTAAAGCCCCACTTCACAAATCCTGCCTGTAAATTGGACATCACATTATAATGACACAGGATCTAGTAAGGATTTAGGAAGCAGAATCTAATAACCTTATTGTCCTGAAAAAAGACAAATCTATGTTTTTTTTTTTCATTTTTGAAAACGGGCAGTACTATTATTCCTTTTCAAGATGCTGGGAATTCATTTGCAGTAACAAGATTGTTAAAGACCATTATTAAGACCCGGAGCTCCAAAGAACATATTCATTTTAAATAAATCTAATGTTGATGGAATCCCAGCTGGACTCAGGACTTTATCATTGCTTATTACCTCAATTGATTCTTTAATTTCATTTACTGGAAGAGCAAAATTATAATCTTCTATGGCATGCATTCATGGGATCAATGGAATATTTTCATAACAAAACAAAAAAAAAGCCTAAAGAAAAATATTGGCTCCAGACGTCTGGGTGATTATGTGCATCATTATTATTTTCCATATTACCAGTTCCCTCTGCTACCAGCCTCCAAAATATGTGTTTTAAAATGTTTAACTGCTTTCAGCATCCTTTTCCACTGTTGATTCTGATACATTATTTTTTTTATATCTCAGCAAGCTTTACATTCTGCCCTAGCAGAGGCCAAATGTGCAATACTTAACTTTGTACAGTTTGTTCTTGCTTCCCTTAGTATCCTATTGAAATTCTATTTATTCACTCTGCTGTCAGGATCATATCAACCATACCATCTTTTTTTTTATATTAAGTATAGCAAAGGATTAAATATATTTCTAACAATTTTATGTATGGCTTTACTTTGTTGTTCATTTCATTAGATTCTAATAACTCCTGTTGTAGACGCATACATTCCTCAATAATGAATTGCAGATTTTCTCTTTTTGAATTGCATCCCAAATTTTTTTATTTTATTTTTGATATTTTGTAGTGTGTTCCTGAGTATCTGTGATAAGTTAAGAACCTTTAATAGCTCTTTTAAGACAAAGACATAAATGATCTCTTTCAATTAAAGTGAATGTTATTACTTCATTATATTTTCCATGTCTAGTGTGGAAAGTGTAGCATAGTCTATGACAGACTCATATGTACCACATATGTGGGTGTATTTCCCCTGAAGATCACCATTACATCTCCCATTTAAAGATCCATAATGATAAGTTGTCACATAGTCAAAGTCATTTTTGCCAATATGTATGTATAGTTAGACCTTTTGCATTTGTTAAAGTAGTGAGAGAGTTGCGTAACACAGGGAACATATCAGTATCTTCAAAACTATTTAATAACCTTACTCGGGCATTCTCATCTCCCATTCTTAACTTTTCTATGCCCATTAGTTTATTTTGCTCAGTTAAAGCTGTTTCAAAAGTGTTCCAAAATAATGTGGTAGAATTGATGTTCCTGTTTGGGGGGGGGGGGTATATACATTACATAAAGAATAAAGTATGATGGTGTGTATAATGAGATTTTACACACACACAAGTTGTGGGATGCACTTCACCTCAGGTTAATGAAATGCTTCTGCTATGAGGTGTGTGTAAATCAAATGTTACACACCACCCCATATTTTATTTTATATAATTGCTGGGGAGTGTTTTCTAGCCACAGCAATTATATAAAATAAAACAGCCACAGTTAGGATGTGACATGTGGTTGGTCTGCAGTGAACAGCTGTTGAAACCTTTTATTTTTAAAATGTTTATCCCAAGATTATAAGTTCACTGAAGGACTCAATTTTTTGGAGTGGAGCAGGTTTTTTTTTTTTTTTTTTGAATTCACTTACCCACCAAGGAGTGCCAGTTGCAGGCATGAAAAAGTATCTGGTTAGTGCCTAAGGGAAGATCGGTGGCAGGCGCATGTGTGGAGTGAGGGAAACCTGGTGTGTGTTCACCGTTACAACTCGCAGGTTATAATGGCGAATTACAACCGAGTTTCTCTATGGGAGAAAATGCTCCCCAGTTATTATAAATGAATAAATCTTCACCTAATGGCTTTAATGTAACAATTATCATATTAGTATTTTGTATAGTAATACACCCTATTGTAATGATGGGGTCTATCTGAATGACAGTTAAGAGACCTTTCATTGTTCTACCTTGCTTTTTCCCTCAATAAAGCTGGTTGAGAAATAATCTAGACTCCATTCAATACAAAGACGTCTGGTTCCAGTAACAATGTTTCTTGTAATAAGATTAAATTATAATCAGTTGTTCTCATTTCATTTATTCTCTGGTAACTGGGTAAAGACACTGGACCAAAGGCCCCATTTCAGGCCCGACTTGGACGAAAAAACATACAAAAATACTCAAATACAATCAACAGCAATACAAAACCAAAAAATACAAATTACAAATTGCAGTTACAAACAGATTTATGTAATAAATAATTTTTTAACCTTTGTTTAAAAGTTAAAACAGAGGGAGCAATTCTAACATCAAGTGGGAGTGAATTCCAATACAATGGTGCTGCTATTGAAAAAGCTCTGGAGCTTAATCTAAGCCGAGACCTGGGGACAAAATATAGGGGGCCGTCAGCCGACCTCAGGCTGGAAAGCAATTCTCTCATTACAACAAGATCAAAAAGGGAGCCAAAGTAAAAACATTTATACATCAGACAGCCAACAAAATATTCTATTCTGCAACTAGGGGAGCTACCACCCCAACCAAGAATAAAAATTACACCGATGTGTCCTACTGGGGCTCCTAAAATAAATCTACAAATATTATTATAGGCCACAGTTAGTGCTTGTATTTCTTTTGTACCTATGTTATAATATAAACAAGAACTGTAATCAAAATATGGAAGAAGAGAACCAATAGCAATTGCTAATCTAGTTGCTTGTGAGAAGAATGACTTGAATTTGTGTAACAGCCCTATTCTTTGATTTACTTTCTTAACCACTGACTGATTCTGAGGTTACAAGGTCAAACTGGGATCCAACAGTGTGCCCAAATACTTAAATTGAGACACTTGTTCAAGCTGACCACCCCGAAAATCAGATATCCTCAGTTCCGGGGTGTCCAGCAGCATAAATTGCGTGCCAAATAACATAACTTTCTTTTTAGCTGAGTTCAAAACCATAGCATTTAAAGTAAGCCAAGAACACATGGCACCAAAATCCTTTTCTAGGGAACAAGAAAGTTCAGACACAGAATTTGACTGAGCACAAACTATAAGATCATCTGCATAAAGCAGTGATTCACTAAACTTACCAACTCCAGGAAGCTAATTAATGATTATGAATTGTACCCAGTCCTCATCAATCTTTTTTTTAACACTCTTGTAATATTCCAAGATATAAACATCACATGCCTACTGTTCTTTAAATTATGAACTAGTTTTACAAAGGTGAAGTGTGAGTTAGTATTTATTTATTCAGCCTCAGATTACGAAGTACCTTTGAATGCCTGGCAGCTCATTTACAAAGGTTCCACATCAGTTGGGAGGGGGTTACAAACAGACAAAGGGGAAATGACAGTTTGAGTTACTACATACAGTATCAATCAACAAGCATCAAATCATAATACATAATGATAAAAAGCAGAATTAAACTGCAAAAAACAAAGTGAAGGAAGAAATCTAACACTGAGATAGGGCAGAGAGGAAAATTAAATTGTTTAACTGATGGGGGAAGGTAGCAGCCAGGAGCATTGTCAGAGTTGCTCAAGGGGTAGGTAGGATGTAGAGAGGGATAACGGGGTAGGCAGGAGGTAGAGGGGAAATAGTGGAGAAAAGGGGAGTATGCCAGGTGGAATTATAGCAGCCAAAAGTCTTGTCAATGTTGAAACGGGGCACAGAAAGCAATGAGATGGTATGGGGAAAACAGGATTAGTTGGAGCAATCACATGCGCTTTCAGTTATGAGGTGCAGACAGAGCAAATGCTTAAACTGGGTAAGTTTAGATAGGTTAGTCAGTTCACGGCACATACCACTGAACTAAAGTAAGGTTCTTTAGAGAAAGGATCACTGGCACTGAGCAGTCCGGAACCATGGGACGAGGAAGTGCTCAGTTTTGGAGGTCCAAGTGTAATGGGTCCTGAGAGAATTGGTTAATGGGCAGCCAATGCCTGGAGGCACAAGTCCAAGTAGCACCTTTTTGGCAAGCAGGCATTTTTGGTACTTGATCCAACCATTTAGCTGAAGCCAACCAGACTGAGCATAGAGCTCACAAGTGTGGGTAAGGTGAGCAGCACCAGTGATTAGTCTATAGGCTTTGTTCAGGGAAACAGTCAGCCTTTTGAGTGATGTGGCTGAAGCACCTCCATAAATGACCAGACTGTAATCAATGACCGACAGACCCGAACTGTGGATAGAGAGCTTGAGCGCTTCCAGAGTCAAGCTCCATCTGTGCATATAGAGAAGCCCAATCCCAATATTAACATTCCTAGCAACATTCTCAATGTGAGGTATGTAGGTGAGGTACCTGTCCAAGGTTACACCAAGGTATTTGAAGTGCTGGATTTGTTCAAGAGGGGCTCCTATATTATTTCAGATTGTAAGAGCATGTGTCTTGTTTTTATGGTGAGAGGATGAAAACAACAGGACTTTTTTTTTTTTTTTTTAGTTTAGCACAAGTTTGTGTGATTGAAACCATTGTTCAGCTTCCATGAAACCAAGTTGTAGATTGCTTTCAAGCATGCTGGGGTCCGAGTGACTTGCAAAAATGATAGCATCATCTGCATAGAGGAGAGTCCGTAGGTGACAAGCAGTTGAGAAATTGTTCAAGAAGATACTGAAAAGCAGAGGACCAAGATTGACCCCTGGGGCACACCAGATCAGACGGCCCACTGTTCTGAGACAATATTCAATATTTTCACCTGTTGTGATCTATCTGCGAGGTAGCTTCTAAACCATTGCAGCATATTAGTTGAGAGACCAATTTTAGTGAGCTGTCTGAGAAGGAGTGGGTGATTCATGGTGTGAAAAGCCTTTGTTAAATCTATGAAAGCCACTCCTACAAGATTGCTTTTGTCGAAGGATTATTGAATGAAGCTGGTAAGTTCTAGCAGTGCTGTGGTAGTGCTGTGCCCTTTTCTAAAGCCATGTTGTTGTGGGCATTGTAAGGAGTAGCTTTCAATGTGATCCACAAGCTGGCTACAAGCTGTCCCAGCACCTTCTATAGTGGGGGAGGATAGATATTGGCCTGTAGTTGCTATGCTGAGTACAATCACCAGATCTATGCACTGGGGTAACCAGGGCAGTTTTTCACAAATCTGGGAACTGTGACAGGGTGAAGGAGAGGTTAAGTATCTTGGTTACAGGGAGGAGCACTTCCTCTAGGGTAAGTGTGATGAGTTTGAGGTCTAGAGAGTCCCCATTATGTCTAGATTAGAGCTTGAAGGAGTGTAAATCTATTTTCCATCTGACAGTTATACTGAGTTAAGTCTGAATGAGGTACAGTGTTTTGTGAGTAATTCCCATGCTTGGAAGCATCTACTAAATTCAGAACAAACTGATCTAAGTATTCTGCTCAGTGCATGATTTGTTTAACTCTGTATTTATTATTACACAAAATATCTATTTGCTTATATCCAGTAAGTTGTCTGCACTATATTGATTGATGGCAGCAATAATTTCATGGAATTTTTAGATAGCTATGGTTGGGGAATCTAGATGGATAGATCTACAGCTTACCTAACAGAAGCATCATTTAATGTCATCATATTCTGTGCAAGGGCTGCTGCCTTAAATCAGTGTACGGCAGACATAGTGTTGTGCATCCTGTGTGCATCGGGTCACAAAATCCTATCTCTTCAACACCATACTGTCTAAATTCTGTTCCTGTGAAGTTCTGCTGTCACAACATCAAGCCAGTGGCACTTCACACAGGTTCTATGGCGAGGTGCAAATGAAGATTCCAAGAATGAGGCTGAGGCTGATCCTGCTACCTGTGAGGAGAGGTATTGTAGAAACTGTACTTTGAGTCAAAATGCCAGCAATTAATTTAACAGATGGGCAATGGTCAGAGACAGGAGTAAGGAGGTGTCTTATACAAGAATAAAAAAGCAGATGAATAAATATATAGGGTGAATAAATAGCAGTGCAGCGCTGTGTCTAATTAATTCAACCCTTTGCACCTGTTATATTATCTGTATGGTAATGCTGCTACCTGTTCAATCAGCTTTAACTTGAACTGTAATCATACAAGTAATATTTGCTTTATACACAACAGTTTAAAGCAGGTACTCCAGTCCACTTTAGAGTCCATGTCTAGAACTGTGTCAAAAAAACTTCCACTGGCAGAATTTCCGCAAAAGTCAGACTATGACTTCTACAAAAGTTCAGAAATCCAATTAGCAACTTTCATGGAAATTCCACTGGCACCCTACAGTAGTCCAGTACCATAAATCTAATGCCATGGTCACGTGGTGAGCGAGCAATGGAGTAGACATCTCGGTCAGCGTTCCCGAGCCCCTCGGTAAAATTTAGTAGCGACACGCTTACTTAGATCCCCCACGGAGCTAGAAACGTGTGGAGGGACATCCGTTTTCTTACTGCTGCACTCGGAGAATCGAGTGGGGTGTTTGGAGGTTCGGGGAGTCAGTACTTGATCGGCGGTGCAGTGCATGGTAGGAGGGGCCGAGATGGAGCAAGGAAGCCTCGAGCCTCTGGCAGCCAGAACCCCAGCGACCAAGCGGTCTAAACCCCACTCGCCAGACTTGGAGGTTACGGAAGACTGGAAGGCGGAGGGCCAGGAGGATCGTTCATCAGCCGATGATATCACGGAGATCAAACAGCTCCTTAAAGGGCTAGTGTCAGATTTTTCAGCTTTGAAACCGGCGCTCCAGGCTCTTTCACAACGAGTTGGCGATGTGGAAGTTAGAATGGCATCTCAGGAAAAAAAAGTGGGCACTATTGATCAGGAAGTGGTCTACCTGAAAAGGCAGGTCAGGAAGTTGGAAGACCGGCTGGAAGATCAGGAAGCGGAGCAGTAGGAATAATCTAATAGTGGCAGGGCTCCCTGAAAGATCAGAGGTGCAGATTGTGTGGCTTTATGCAAGAGCTGTTGCTTAAGCTGTTTGGGCCCACCCCGTTTGGAGATGCCTATAACCTCGAGAGGCCCATCGTGCATTGAGAGAGATTCTCCACCGGGAGCTCGCCCCGAGTCATAATAATGCGCTTTTGAACTACAAGGAGAAAAATACACGCTTTTAAATAAGGCTAAAGCTAAGAAATTTATTTTGGCAAGGCCTCTCTGGCTTTTCCAGGACCTGGTTCCCTCGGTAAGGGAGGAGCAGAAGGCATACAGTAACATCAAAAAAAAGTTGTACATGGCAGGACTGAAGTTCAGGCTCCAGTATCCAGCTACTTTGGTGGTCAAACTCACAAGTGGGGACAGAAGGTACCTTACAGCGGAGGAAGCTCTCGAGAGTCTTAAAGTGGAACTGCCGGACCTGTTTAAATCGGGGACTTGAAGAAGATGATCGGTTTGGGAAACTATTCATAAGACGATGAGAATTGGAACTTAAATATTACTGCGGACTCCTGAGAATGCTGAGAAGAAGCTTATCAGGCTTGGAATTTCCTCCCCCTTTTTTTTTTTTCCTTCCCTAAAGGGAAGATGTATGGTGGAGTAACCTTTGCAGCAGTATATTTTATTGGGAGAGTTCTAAGCTATTGGACGTTGGGCTCCCCTGAAAGATTTTAAAGGAAGGGGATGGTATTAAGAGAATTGGGGGTATAAAGACTGTGTGGGTAATCTGGGGGTTTGGGAGGTGACCAGAGGCATCTCACGAGCCAACCCACGCACGCTCCGGGCAGATTAGGGAGGGCGATCGGAGGATCGGGGTAGTATTAAGGGGTGTTTGAGGGGGGAGGAGAGAGAATCCAAGACTGGCAGCTCAAGAAAAGCTGATAATATGGGGAGGGTTAAGGCTGAAGGTGTAGTAGATGGGCTACTTAAAATTTTATCTTGAATGTGAAAGGTCTTTGAAGTAGGAAAAAAAGGCTGGTAGTACTTCGATATATTGGCCAGTTGGGGATACATGTTGCGGTGCTCCAAGAAACCCACCTTTTGACTGAGGAATCGCAGTTACTGAGGAAAGGTTGGGTAGGTGCAGTCGTAGGACTGGGAAATGCGAAAGCCTCGGGGGGGTTGCGATACTTGTCCGGAAAGGATGTCCCTTCACAATTGGGTCCACTCAAGTCAGGGAAGACGCTAGAGGGTTATATGTATTAGGCTCCTTTTTTGGGGACTCCATTGGTCTGTGCCTCCATTTATGGGCTCACATCAGCTAGGTCAGAATTTTTTGCCTCATTGGAGGCGGATAAGGCTACATTCCCTTATGGGCCAGTAGTCTTGGCAGGAGATTGGAACGTTTGTGTTGATAATAGAATTGACAGAAAACCTCCTTCTAACAAAGGGCCTACTCCATCGCAGTTAGCGCTGTACAGGTTTTTGGAAGTTACAGCATTAGCTGACCCATATAGGGTTCACAAAGCTGAAGGGACTGAGATGACATTTTATTCTGGAGTTCATAAGACTTTCTCGAGGATTGATTTTTTTTTGGTCAATAGGGAAGTCTTAAAAGGGGTCATAGGGATTCATACGTATGAGAGAACACTTTCTGACCACTCCCCAATACAAATGGTATGGAAGATGGATCATATTCCCTCTAAACCATATCGGTGGCGTCTAGACGATAGGCTATTCGGGATGGGCAATTTGGCAACTAGCTTGGAAGGTAAGCTAAAAGAAATTATTCAAGACCAAATCCCAACCCTTAGTAACAGAATTTGGCTTAGCCTACATGCAAAGGATTCTGTATCTTGGGTTGGAAGACCCCAGAATACTCTGCTAGATACAATAAGCTAATGAGGGCTCGGGAGGAATTCATAATGGGGGCCATTAAGTCCTTGTCTCCTCTAGAGGGATCCTCTGAGGAGATTGACAGAGAGTTAAGAGAGTTGAGAGAGGAATTTAAAGGGATTTGGTATTATAGGGCAGATCGATGGCTGGAGAGGTTGAATGCTAAATATTTGTTGCAGGGAGATATACCAAGTCGGTTATTGGCTCATTGGATTAAGGAGTGGGAGGCTGAAAGGACGATTATGGCAGTGCAGTTCAGAGACCAGATGATCTCAGAGCCTCAGCAGCTGGCTGATGCCTTTGCGGATTACTATGCTGCGCTATATCAGGGTGGGGCCCCTAAGTCAGTGATTGAGATTAGAGGGTTCCTGGATCAGATACCCCTACCTAGACTTACCCTGGAACAGGCCCGTGCTCTGGCTGCCCCAATATCAGAATTGGAAATTCTCGAGGTCATTAAAAACTTACCAAATGGGAAGGCACCAGGACCTGATGGCCTTCCGGCTAAATTTTATAAAGTCCGATTATACCCTTACTGAAAGATCTCTTTCTAGCTATCATGAGTGAAGGGGTTCCCCATCCTCCACTTTACCAAGCTTATATTGTGCTGATTCCGAAGTCAGATAAACCTAGGCATTTACCAGGTAATTATAGACCCATAGCTTTAATGGCTCAAGATATGAAGATACTCACAAAAATCTTGGCTAATAGGATCTTGAGAGTTGCCCCTTTATTGATTAGTCAAGAACAGGTAGGGTTTATGCGGGGAGGGGGGCTCAAGATGCTTTGAGGAAACTTCACCATATTCTAGAGAAGCATGATTCTAAATCTGCTATGGCTTTAATAGCATTGGATGCCGAGAGGCATTGATTGGATCTCCCATCAATTCCTATTTCTTACAATGGAAGAATGGATTCCCGAATGAGCTCTTGGTAGGACTTAGAAATTTGTACAAAGCCCCTACTGCCCGAATTTTGTGTAATGGTTATCTTTCTAAGGAGGTTTTCCTTCAGAATGAGACAAGACAGGGCTGTCCACTGTCACCTATCCTATTTAACCTCTACCTCGAGCCCTTGTTGAGATTTTTGGGGATGGACTCACGAGTACAGGGGATTGAAGTCTTGGGACTTGAGCTTAAATTATCGGTATTTGCTGATGATATTTTGCTTCATTTAGCCAATCCGGTTGAAAGCTTTCAGAGGGCTGTGGAAATCATTGAGAATTTTTCAAGGGTCTCTAATTATAAATTGAATTTGTCTAAAATGCAGGTTCTTCCACTTACAGCTTATACATATAGGGCCGACTTCGACCATTTTCGGATTAACTGGGCTTCGGACAAAATTAAGTATTTGGGGATATGGATTCTGGCCAGATCTGCAGTGGGGGTGGAAGAAAACGTGGATGGGATTGTACTCAAAATAAAGCAGGATATTGAAAGGTGGAAGAGGTTTCCTCTAAATTTCACTGCCAGATTGGGTTTAATTAAAATGAACCTCCTGCCTCGACTGCTTTATCCGATTTGTCTTTCTCCTTACTGTATCCCTAAGAGCAAGTTCACTTATATTCAAAGGTTTATTCTGGAATTTCTTTGGAGCTCTAAACCTGCTAGGAAAAAACATGCTGTGCTACGCCTCCCCATCAGAAGGAGGCTTGCAGGTTCAGATCTGATGTTATACTATGTTGCAGGTCAACTTGGGTATATGGAGGCGTTGGGATAGACAGGGGACAATGAGGGATATACTCCAACATGGTTTCGGATTGAAAAGCTTGTTCTGGAGGCCTAAAACTCTCCCCAAATGCCCTTCTATATGTGGACCCGGTGACCTTGCCAGGTATGTAGCACAATCTCAATATATAAATCAGTTAAAGCGTGGTGGGAGTGGCTATCTCCGGGGAAAGGAGAGGCAAGAGGGCTAGAGACCAACCGATGTGGAAACCCTAATTTTCGGTGGGGAACCGGGTGTTGAGTGGGCAATGGAGGCCATTGTTGTGGACTCTAAAGTAGTGGACTGTATAGATCCAGAAGGGGTGCACCTGCCTAAACCATCTCGAGATTGGGGCTTCTTTAAAAGATTCAGTTAACTACACTCTTGCAGAAATTTATCACGGAGCATACAACAGAAGGGGAGATTCAAGTTTTTTCGTGGGAGCAGTTAAAAAATTTGGATCTTTCATGTCATCCCCTGTCTAAAGTATATAAGATATTGCTGGATTTTGTTAATATTGGTACTGGAAACAGGATTCTATATTGGGATAGGGTGTTATCCCCCCTGGGAATTGATTGGATTGAAGTGTGGAAATATAAAAAATACCAGCCCATTCCAAAATATACTATTATGCAATTTTTTATCTGCTCCAACATCTACTACACTCCAGCTAAATTGTGTTCTAGTAAACTCAGACAGACAGATCGATGTTTCTGATGTGATCGGGACTCTGGAGATTTACTACACGTTTTGTGGTCTTGTCCTAGAATTCAGCCATTATGGGCCCAGATTAAAGAAAAATGGACCCGTATTAAATGTATGGAGTATATCTGCCCTGATATATGTATACTTGGGGACATGGGGAGAATACCATTGAATCTCGTTAAGTGCCATGTATCTCTCTTATCAGCAGTAGTCAAAGCTTTTGTTCTCAAGCATTGGAAAGATGATAATATTTACACTTATGACCAATGGTTGGGGGACTTTCTCCAAATTTTGGAGAGACTTAAGCAGAATATGTGGGTGGAAGGGAAAAAGACAATTTTTGACAAGAAGTGGGGAGCTTTGGAGGCAGTGTACTCATTGCAGTGGAGACGCCCTTCGGTCGGATCTGTCTGTCTGATGAGTAGTATCTGGTCTAGTTATCACAAGACTAACTTTTCGGGAGTGTTGTTTTAGTTGAAAGAGTGCTTAATTGTTGAGTAGCTACGCATCTTTTATGTATATCTTTATAGTTGGTTTGAGGTTAAGCTTAAAGGTTTGGTCTTTTAGGATGGGGGTTCGGGGTTCTCTCTCTTTCCTAGGGGCACAGTTACTTAGGGTTAAACGTTAATAACATCTGAACTTACATGTTAGTTGTGAGGGAAATGTGAGTGAGAAGGGTTCGATATTTTTGCGTATGTTCTATTGTAACTGTGCATGTACATAGTTGTGGGGCTGTACATAGTTTCCACTTCCAGTTTGGGGAGGTGGGCCCGGGGTAATGCCTCGGGTTGTATGTGTATATGTCTTTGTCCTGTATATCAATGCATGACTTTAATAAAGAAGGTTGCAAAAAAAAAAGAAGATTGTTTCATAAATCTAATGCCATTTAATCCATGGAGTCTAGTGGCACCGCCACGATGGTTGCTGATCTTGCCTTTGTAAATATTGTCCAGTGCTCCCCCTCACCTGAAATAGAAATAAAATTCTGGATGCTAAGTCCTCCCCACCCGATCACCAGCCCATATATAGCAAATAATTCCCTAGTGGCTAGTGGTCCCTCCCCTGACCCGATCATCTGCCCCATACATAAAAAATAATTCCCTGGTGGCTAGACGTCCTTCCCCCCACCCGATCACCCACCCAACCTGGACATTATGTCCTGGAGTCCAGTGTAACCCCGCCATCCTGATCCCCCATATAGTCAAAATAAACATTTCTCCCTGGTGGTCTAGTGAACCCCCTTGCCTATTCCTGATCACCAGTCCATGAACTGAATACAGCTATCCCTGGTGGTCTAGTGCACCCCCTGCTCCCCACCCAGGCAGGTAGTGTCCCACCGTCCTCTTCCCCCCATTCTGAACCAGAGCGGGTGACTGGCATAGCCCTCCATTCTCCACTGCAGCCAGCTGCCCACTGAGCTGTCAGTGAATGAACTTGTGCTGCAAGCACTCATTCATTGACAGCTCAGTGGGCAACCAGCCACGGTGGAGAGAATGGTCTCTGTACTATAAATGGTACATGTCATGTCTATAAGACGAATCCTAAAATAAGTATCTTCAAAATTTGGGGTCAAAATAAAAAAAAAAATTGTTTAACAAGCATCAAACGTTCAGCATTGACAAATGTTTTTCTTAGTTGTTGCTGGTCTCAAGAATTTACAGGTTAGCTGGGATCAGGGAATCAGGATTCCAGTCTGTGGGGACATACTGGTAGCTACATGGGGCTTATGCAGACTCAAGTAAGGTAGCTAAATCTCATTATTCTGTCTTCAGGCTTTGTCATTTCAGAAGACTTTACATACTCTTCACTTTTCTTCTGGCCCTGTCATGGGTTTTCCATGATGAGAGCTCACAAGGCACCAGAATGTCAATGACTCACCTCAGAAATCACTTCTGTCTTCTCCACTCAGAGCTCAGTCTTGCTGTCAGGTAGTCAGTCGCCTGTCCTACTTTACACAATCACTGCTGTGGCTCATTCTTTCCATTCAGGAGTTTGAGTCAAGAAACTGACCTATATCAGACTGAAAATCAAGTACTTTCTCACACACAGCTGTACATGCTGGTGTGTCTCTCATATGTATGGATAGCTCACTCCTTGGCCTCTCATTGCAGATCTGCCAGGAGTAGGGCTGGCCAGGTACTCATAGTCCAAAACTCTGTTTATCATTGGTCAAGTCATAAGTCACACCCCCCTGCAACCACATCTGACACTGGGGTGCTCAACCCTCAGTTTCACCAGCAACACCTTCCCCCCGCCATGTCTGACAGTGGGGTGCTCAACCCCCAGTGTCACCACTTGATATCCCCACCATTGCCATATCCAGCACTGGGGTACCCACCCTCCCTGTATGGCCAAACATATACCAACAACCAATGTACATCACTGACTCCCCAAAATAAAGAAAACCATCCACTGCTGTTTCCCTTTTTTTATAACTTGAAATAAAAGAAAACCATCTGGCGATGTCTTCTAGCCCCCCATCCCCCACCCTAACCCCCCTCTCTGCACCAGCCACCCCACACACCCTCCCAGTCCCTCAGTTTCTTCACTAGGGTCCCATGAACCAATCTTCTTAGTGACTGACAACAATCCTCTCCCTACCGGGCTGGATCACGAACTTACTGAAAACAAGGTAAGTTTGGTGAATGGCTTTTTGATGCATTTTGAACTTTTACTCATAACTTCATTGATTTTCAACATTGTGGCCCCACATTTGTAACACAGATTTTTTATACAACCTCATAAACGAGCCAGGTGTAATGTTTCAAATCCTCTCTTAAACATGTTTTCGCAGTTGCTCCACAAAATCACTTCTCATACGGGATTTTAAAAAGTACACTTGTCTTGATCAAAAAGTAGGGAAATACAAAGGCTGTGTTGAAAATGTGGGGCACAATCTCTTAAAACAACAAAGTTATGAAGAAACATTGAAACTTGGATGCACTCTATAACAAGAATATGGTCTGGAACAACTGGTAGATGGCCTGAAACTGCTACACAATAACCACAGGGTCAAAATTAGGCTAGTTAGTTCGTTTTTTTTTGATAACCGGGAAAGGAGGACTAGGCAATTGTAACTATTGTAAGCAATGTCCCAGAGAAGGGGGGAGGAATACAGATGGAAATCAACTAATATTGAATCAGATTATGATTCTGGTGGCATTTTCAGTGAATTTAGGGTAGGAATGGGTAGAGCAGGGTTGCCTGCTATTACCCACTCTTTTGATCCTATATTTGGAGTCTTTAATTAATGCATTGGCTTTGCCCCTTCACTGTATGGCAGAAAAATACAGATGTTGTGCTATGCAGACAATGTGGTAATATGCACACAGACCCCTCTGGGGCTAACAAGGGCTCTAACAGCAACCAATACACATTTGTTAAAACTGAGCTTGAGTTTAAATAGAAACAGATTTAAGATTATGAATTTTGGCGGCAACCAATTAGAAGTAATATTATGGAAAATTGGGCCACTATAGTTGGAAGAAGTAAAGGAATATAAATACTTAAAGAGCTACTGATGACTCAAAGAAAACTTAAAAAAGCATAATAATTAGTACAATTCTGCCTGCATTCCATTTATATTTTATATATTTCTCCTCCCTATTACTTATTACTAAGGAAATTTGCATGAATATATGATCTTTATTCCCTAGAGTTCCTTTAGAGTCAATCTGCTTCTATAGCTTACTCCCTACTTCAAGTCATAATCCTCTGTTGTGACATCACAATCTGTTATCATGGGAGTAACTATGATATCACAAGCAGTGCTTTGTGACTTCAGGTAGGGAGAAAGCAGCAGGAATAGACACACTCTTCAGGAGCAAAGATCTTGTTTTCATACGGATGACCTCAGTAATAAATAATGGAGGGGAGAAATACAGCACTATTGGGAAATACAAACTGGTCTGTGTCTAAATATTAAGTTTTGTTCCTGTTCTCCTGAACGTATCACCACCTCCTTAAGGATAACACTGGATCAGAAAAATACATAGAGACAGCAAAGCATGGAAGGAGACAACATATTATGGAAACTAAAAGTAAGGCCATACAACCTCTAAAGGAATACTGAGATTTGGGAATGGTTTTGCACAGGAAACTCCTCTACTCTTAGTAAGTTAGTCAGAGCAAGGAGGTTGCTGTCTAAAGAAGCTAGAACACTGCTAACTAGGGGGTAAGTAGACATATATTGTATTAGAAGTGTAGTGCCTGCAAGATAAATTAGAAATTCAGTCAGGGTATAAAGAGATTCAGGTACCTGACTCTGGTGGGGGGGACTTTAAGTCAGTCGGGGTAATAGGCAGAATGACTTGATGTCACCCAGGAGGGACAAGCAGGAGGAAGTTAGTCAAGAGAGTCTTAGTGGTAAGGGGCTCAATGATCAGGAGGGTAGAGAGGGTGGTGGGGGGGTTGGATAGTAAGGGGAATGGTCAGGTGCCTTCCTTGTGCATCAGCCATCTGGGACATAGACAAGATAGGAAGGCTGGCAGAGAGGGAGGGTGGAACTGGGGTTGCTGCTACAATTGGATACTAATGATCTTGTGAACCCGCCTGTGGCGATAGTGAAGAGGAACTTTCACAGACAGGAGGAATATTGAAGGTACACTCAGCCTCTCTGGCCTTCTCTGAGGGCCTCCTATGTGGAGTTGGAAGGGAAAGATAGAATAAGGAGAGAAGAGATTGAAATGTTTAATGGGTAGTTAAAGAGATGGCATCAGGTGATTGGGTACAACTTTCTGTGGAACTGGGGGACTTCTGGCATAGGAGACTCTTCAAGATTGATGGTCTTCATCTGACAAGGGGGGGGTAGTGCCCTGGCGCAGAAGTTTGACATCTTCAATGGGCAGTTAAACTGACTGAGGGAGAGACTGAGGCTAGGGGAACCATGGTGATAGGGAAGAGGAAAGGGAACCTAGCTAGTACTCCTCGTATCTTTGGGGCCTGTGGCAGCACAGTTGGCTACAATAAGTTTGAGGTTCAAACTAAGTTAGGGGACATGATTAAGGGCTCACAAAGGCTGCAATCCACATGAAAAATAAGAAGTTAAGGAGACTAGATAAGAACAAGCATTTGTCAATGCCGAACGTTCGCTTGCAAGTATTTGCAGTGGTATTTGGCACTTGGACATGGCTTAAAAAAAATCAGTGGCAAAGAAGTACAAGCATTTGTCAATGCTGAATGTTGCTTGGTTCTATGTGCTGTTTAGGTATTTGGAAGTCATTGGAGTGCAAATATTGAAAATTCTCAAACTTCCGAGCGTGCGTAGGAACTGCTAGCAACACACTAAATAAAACAATTATATTTTAAGAATTTTTCACCAAATTTTCAACACAGCCATTTTAAGACCTCTGCTCATGAACAGTGTCACTGTGATTTTCTTAATGTGTCCCATACATTGAGTTTGCACACCGATTGAGCCATTGTGCGCTACATGGGCGGAAACACATTTTAGGTAGGATATGAAAAATGACAGCTGTACTGCTCATGAGGAGGTGTGGTAAAATGGCAGTGTTGAAAATCTGGAGTGAAAATATTGAAAATTCGTGAACTTACGAGGCCTGTGTAGGAACTACTTGTGCTACACTTGTAAAATGGTCATTTTAGGAATTTTCCACAAATTTTCAAAATAGGCTTTTTGAGAGCCCACCTATGAATGCTGGCAGTGTCATTTTGTTAATCAGGCCCAAAAGTTGATTTCGCTCAGTGACTGCGAAATCACCCTTCGGGCCCGAATAACGCCATGACAGTGAATCATTCATGAAAATGGGACCCAAAAACCCTATGTTGAAAATTTGGTGCAAAAATTCCAAAAAATGCCTGAGATATGCAATAAAGTTGAAAAAAACCCTATCTAGCCCATTATACAGCTTACCGGCATTTCCTCAGTTCGCGGTCGGCTTTGAAGAGTGCAGACGTGTTCCGGTCCACATAAGATCATCTAGCTGAGGTCCAGAGGTGTAAGTATGGGGTGGGGGTGTGGGAGGCTGGAGTGCGCAGTGGGTGGGTGCGGTTTGTGGGAGGGGGCCAGGAGAAGAGCTGTGGGACCATTTTTAATTTATAGGTTGTAAAAAAAAAAGATGACGCAGGACATTTGCCACGCTGGGGTGAGCTCCCAGCATGGCAGAAGGAGCGCTGGGGGCGTGAGCTGGACGGGATTGGGCACTTCGCCGCTAAAACAAGGTTTTGCCGTTGGGGTGGCTCCACGCGGCACCAAAGCTTTGGGGCATGAGGTGGTGCGATGCCGTATGTTTGCCACGCTGGGGTGGGCTGCCAGCGGCAGCAGGGAAAGCAGTTTGGGGGGATGTGGAGCTGACGGGGGATTGGGCACCCCGTCAGCCAAAACAAAGATTTGCCATGCTGGGGTGGGCTCCAAGTGTGGCACCAAAGCTTTGGGGGGGCATGAGGCGCTGCAAGCAGACAGTGGTGGTTTTCTTTGAAGTGAAGACCACCGCTGTCATACAGAGCACCTGTATTCATTGGTACAGGACCACCACGCCTGCTCAAAGGAGCAGTGCATTGCACAGGAGAGTCACACCTCCAAAGTGTGCTACTCTCCTAAGACATTCCTTGCGCATGCGCACAAGTGAACGTAAAAAGGAAGAATAAAGCAAAAGTGGATCAGGGGTTAGATGTAAGGGGGTCTGTTTTAATGCCAGGACTCTGCAAAAAAAAAATCAGCGCGCTCCAAGCAATGATGGTAGACAGTGAGGTGAACCATATAGCCATCACAGAAAGTTGTGCTTCAGAAATAATGACTGGGATCTGACACTCTCTGGTTACACAATGTTTAGGAAAAAATAGAGGAAAAAATAAAAGGGGGCATTGCCCTATATGTCAGGGAAGGCATCAAAGCTGTGGAAGATGGATACATCAGGGGACGATATGAAGAGTATCTATACACAGCCTTGAAAAAGCATACAAATAACGTAAAGCATTGGCATTTGGGTGAGAGGGTGCTGCTGTTACATTTTATTGTTTTTAGAGCAAATAAATGTATTTTAACAGTACCTATCACAAGAGGTTGTTGTTTTGTCACTGGACCGTGATGCCAACTTTTTGCACCAATAATCTATTGTTTTTACATTATGGCTCCAGTGCTGCTTAAGTTGCCAACTTCATAGGCTGTTATTTGAAGTTATGAAGGTACAGAGTCTGTGGGCGCAGCTCACAGCAAGAAACTACAGTTGAGGGTGATCTATGAACTGCCAGGACAAGGGGAAGAGAGGAACAGGGAGCTTTGGGAACAACTAGGAAGGGGGGGAGCAAAGGATAAGGTAGTAGTGGTGGTGGTGATGGGAACCTGCCTGGTATTGATCGGGGCGTTCCATCTTCCAGCAGCACCAGAAGTCAGGCACTGCTGGCTATTTTCCAGGACTGTCTGATGGTGCAGCTCATTAAGAAACCTACCTGGTAGGTTGCCATTCTCAATGTGGTGCTCACCAACTCAGAGTTGGTTGGAGATGTGCAAGTAGGGGAACCACTAGGGTCCAGCAACCATAACTCTATTTGGCCCTTGGGGCTGAAAAGCCCCAATAGAGTGCTGAAGTCCTTGATTTCAGAAGAGTGGATTTGAACAGGATGAGGGAGTTAGTCTGGGTCAATTTAGCCAGGGTAGACAACGTCAGAGGTGTGGATGAGAGATGGGGGCCATTAAAGGGCCTATTCTGGAGGCATTTAAGTTATGACTGAGAAAAGTAAAGAAATAAATAGGTACAAGATATCAACATGGTTCTCAGAAATGGTTAGGGAAGCAGTGAGGGCCAAAAAAAGGCCTTCACCAGGTCAAGAAAATACTGAGGGAGAAAGAATTGGGAGACTACCAACTGGGAACCAAGAAAGCAAAGAGAATGTTTAGGGATGCAAAAACAGATACTGAGCTATGTATAGCTATGGGAGTCAGGGGCAGGGAAAAGAAGTTTTTCAGTTATATTACAGAAAAATAAAGAATGGAGGGGCATTGTTTGGCTATCTGAGAGAGGTAGTGTAATAGAGGAAGGCATGCAAAAGGTGGCCATCCTTAATGATTACTTTTGCTCTGTCTTCACAAGGGAAAATAACAGGCCCCTGCCAGAGAGTGGCATCAAAATGCCATAAAGGGGATCCTAGAGATGCAGCAGCCAGTATTTACCAGCAAAAGAGTCAGGAAAGGGCTAGAAGCCCAAAAGATAGATAAGGCCCTGGGGCCCAAAGGGATGTATCTGAGTGTACTCAAGGAACTGGCAGTGGAACTATTCAGTAGTTCATTACAGATGGGGGTAGTTCCAAAACACTAAAAGGTGGTGGGCATAGTTCCACGCCATGAGGGGGAGGCAAGGAAAAAGTGGGGCACTACAGACATGTCAGTTTTACTCCTGTTGTGTGTAAACTGATGGAGTCACTGGTCGAATAGGACATCATAGACTACCTGGAGAGCAATGGTTTCCAGGATAGTTAACAACATGGGTTCATGGAAAGGAGGTCTTGTCAGACCAACCTGATAGGTTACTTTGACTGGGCGATGAGGGAATTCGATAGGGGCCACACCTTGAATTTACTCTACTTCAATTTCAGCATGGTTTTCAACTCAGTGCCTCACAAAAGATTGTTGCACAAGACTGAGGATCTGGGTGAGGCAAGGGACATCATAAGATGGGTAGGAAATTGGTTGAAGGAGAGGCAACAGAGAGTTGTGATTAATATAGTCAAATCAGAAGAGAGGGAAGTCATAAGTGGTGCCATAGTGATTCATCCTGAGTCCTGTCCTCTTCAAATGTTCATCAGTGACACTGGAGAAAAAATTTAGGGCAAGTTGTGGCTCTTGACAAATGGCACTAAGCTCTGTGGGAGGGTAAATAGCAATGAGGTAATTAGGGAGATTCAGCGCAACCTGCAAAGACTAGAGAGGTGGTCTAAGGTTTGACAGTTGAAATTCAATGCCAAAAAGTCAAGGTGATGCACCTAGGGAACAAGAACCCCAGGAAGAATACTGGATAGAAGGGGTAAAGCTGAGCACTACAGCTGAGGAAAGGGACCTAGGAGTCATCATTTGTGATTCCCTACATTCAAGCTAGTGGAACAAGGCTTATAGTAAGGCAAACAGGATATGGAATGTTTTGGAAGGGATACTGACAGTAAAGGAAAAGAGATATTCCTACCTCTTTATAGATCACTGGTGACACCACACCTGGAGCACTTTGTCCAGTTCTGAAGTCCTCACATCATGAAAGATAAGGAAAAGCTAGAGACGGTATAGTGAAGGGTGACCAGGATGATTCAGTCAGCAGGACAAATCTTACAAAGAGCTGCTCAAGACACTCAACAGGTACTCAATGGAGTCCAGACGAGAGAGGGCTGATATGATAGAGACCCTCATGTTCCAGAAAAGGAATAAATAAGGTGAACTTGAAGCTTTTTTTTTTATTTATGTTATTTATTTAGCTTTTGTTAACTGGCTGAAGTGCACTAGGCATTCATATGCATATTTTCAGGCACAACCCGGGAGGATACAATACAATACAGCACAAAAACACACAAGGAGCACACGTTGTAACAAAGATTGCAACATTGCAATTAGTAGGGCTGGGCAACATTTCCAGATTCCAATTCTGCAAAAATTTTATGAAATTGTGCCATTTTCACAGAATTTCTCAAATATTTGCCACGTACAATAATCTCCCAGTACTGCAGAATTTTGCTTTGTTTGGCAGAATAATCAAGCATGTGGCAAAATTTCTTTGATGACCCGTGGAAATCTTCTTTATCATAAAACCATTCCACAGTTCACAGTAAAATTTCGCCATTTACAATAGATGTCCACAGAAACTTATTCAACAAGCATTGCAGTCATACAATTGTCTCCAGTTAGGCAGGAATGAAAGGGTCAAATAGTTGTTTGCTATAAAAACTCCCTCTATCTTTAGTGAGATTGCTCCTTTTGTTAAACATAACTCCCAGCAAAGTGATATAAGCTTTTTTACTTAGTTTTATAATTCCACAGATTGGCAAACTATTTTGTTGTTCACTGTTAAATTCTCCAGAACACTCAAAAATTATTTGGCTAGCAAGGTGGTTCACATAATAGTCCTCTGCTGGACAGGAATGTAAGGGTCAAAGGTTGAGTTGCTATAGCAATCCATTCTCTCTCTTTCTCCCCCCACACACACAATCTGTCCCTCTCTCTCTCTTTCTCAAGTGACTGCTCCTCCTACTCTGCTGTGTAGTTTTGCAGTAGGTGTTGAAGAAGAATTATCTGGCCTGCAGATCTTTGTCAGACATAACTGATACTGCAGTGATTACAGAACTGTGCACGTGTGATATTCATGCTTGTGTGTACCATGGCAGTGCTGAAATGACTATGTAAGCGCAATACTCGCATATGCACAGTTTAAGTCAGCGCTGTCATGTTGCACATGGCAGCTGTCAGTATCTCAGCAAAGCTGTCCTATGTCAGTACATTGCACGCAGACGTAAACATGGGTAAAAGTAAGACCCCACTGAAAATGAGATACTGCATTTCAGCCAGGCTAACCTGTATCAGTGCATTGTAAAAATGGATAAAACCGGGACTCCCTGAAAATGAGATACTGAATCTCAGCAAAGATATCCTGTGTCAGTACATTGCCAAAATAAATAAAAGTATGAGCCCGCTGAATATGAGATACTACATCTCAGCCAGGCTATCCTGTGTCAGTGCATTGTAACAGGGCTATAACACCATCAAGAGGTTTTGGGAACATGTAAACCTTGAGAACAAAGCTTGAGAGATTTTAACATTTTTCCAGAGCCTCTGGATATGTTGCAGGTGAGTTTTACCATTTAAAATAAATAAGAACACATAAAACAGCCTTAACATTTGTTATAGTGATTTTACTGACAGGCATAATGAAGTCTATTGCATAAATGTATTGATTTGAGCATACAGAAAAATGTACAGGAGTTTTGTCCCAGTTTTACATGTAAAATACAGGGAAAAGGAGGGTGCCCTACAGGGAAATGCTTTGTTCAATGTGACTTATTTTTGCACATTATATCACTTGCTACAAGTATGTCAATATGAGATCAGTCATTTTTATGTTGTCTTGTGCTTGCACAAGCAACATCTTGAGGTAGTAGGAGAAATGCAGAGGTGTGTCAGTGTTGGTGAATGCAGGGCACTCTTTAGTAGGTGCACCCCTCATTTCCCAATTAGCCAGCATGCTAGCAATGACACAAGTTTTAGCTAAAGTGGACACAGCTTATAAGAAAAGTGCCGCTGCAATCAAATACAAGCTCGTCATGTAGCGGCACAGATGACACATCTCCTGTACGTGCCTTTCCTGTTAAAACATTTCAATAAATATGGCAGCAGCTCCTGCCACCTGCCACCCAATCCCCAGAAAGTCAACTTCAGGGGTGCCCAATCCCCCTGTCAGTATGCCCCCCCAGTTTAATTTGTTTGCTGACAGGATGCCCAATCCCCATTGGCATAATGCCCCCCCCACAGTTTAATTTGTTTGCCAATGGGGGTGCCCAATCCCCGTCAGCATCATGCCCTCCCCACACGCTTTCTTTGCTGACAATGGTGCCCAATCCCAGTCGGCTTCAGTTGCCCCCCCCCAAAAAAATCATGTGGCACACTGGGAGCCCATCCCAGTGTGCCCAAATGCATTTCTTTTTTGTAAAACCTGCAAATAAAAAACCTTCTCCGGCATTTTTTTTGTCCCTGTAAAACAGAAAACATTCTCTCTCTCGTCATCAGGATGCCCCTCCTCCCCAACCCATATCCACCCTCTGCACACCCCACCTCCCTGCTACTCCCCACCCCATACTTACCTCCAGAGGTCCAGAATGGTGATCTTCAGTGGAGTGAGAGACATGTGAACTCTTCAAAAGCCTACTACAAACTGAAGAAAATCACTATAAGCTGTATAATGGCATAAATGAGAGGCTTCAACTTAGGTGGCTATCTCAGCCATTTTTTGAATTTTGGCTCCAAACTTTTCAACATGGGGCTCTTGGGACCCCACCTCAAAAAACACATGCACTGTCATTTTGTTATTCTGTCCCAAAAGGTGATTTCTTGGTCACTGCATGAAATCCCCTTTTGGGACTGATTAATGAAACAACAGGGCCACTGTTCATGAGGCGGGGTCCCAAAAAGCCTATCTTGCAAATTTGGTGAGAAAAGTCCAAAAAATGACTGTGTTATGAGCATGCATTGTGCAGTTTCTATGCACACTTGTAACTTCAGCAATTTTTTATATTTTCACTCCAGATTTTCAATATGAACAGTACAGCTGTCATTTTTCACATCCTGCCTGAAATATGTTTTCACACATCTGGCACACAATGGCGCAGTTGCTGTGGGAAATCAACTTTTGGGACACATTAACAAAATTACAGTGCCACTGTTCATGACCCAAGGTCCCAAAATGCCTATGTTGAAAATTTGGTTAAAAAACACACAAAATAATTGCTTTACGGGTGTGCATTGCGCAGTTTCTACGCTCACTCATGACTTCACCAATTTTTCATATTTTCACTCCAGATTTTTAACATTGCCTTTTTTTACACCTCCTCATGAACAGTTCAGCTGTCATTTTTCACATCCTGCACGAAATGTGTTTTCACACCTGTGGCGCATAAAACATGCTATGCTTGTGCAAAATCACCTTTCGGCTAACAAACTGATAGTGCCACTGTTCATGAGGTAGAGTCACAAAAAACCCATGTTGAAAAATTGGAGTGAAACTGCCCAGGGCATTAGGGTTTCCAACCATACGCCCCACTCTGTAGAGACTGACAGGCGTCAGGGGTGTGACTTGGGATTGTCGGCCGTAATGCTCACGCCATTCCACCTCCACCCCTACCCTGCAGCCAGTGACAGGCATCGAGGTGTGCCTTGGACTCTTCATCCCCAAAGTTCACCCCATTCTCCTATACTGCACCTATCTCAGAGTATTTCCTTATTGAATGGGGTGAGCGTGAGGCCCGAAGACCCCGAGACACACTGCGACACTTGTCGGTGTCTGCAGGGCAGAGTGAGGTGAAATGGCATGAGCGTTATAGCCGACGACCCAAAGGCACACCCCAATGCCTGTCAGTTTTTGAAGGTGGGTGTGAGGTTAGCGTCAGTTCAATACTTCATTGCCATTCTATTATGCATCTCTCTAACTCCTGCACTACCAATGCCAATGCCAGCAAGACAGCATTTGGCATTGACAAAATGCTTGTTTTCTGCTGTAACACGTATCTTGATTCTAAGGCTCTTACACAACCTTGTAAAGTCTCAAGCCAGACTGCATTCATATGCAAATGAGGCACTTGTAATACAACCCCTCTTATTCCCTGATGTCACCAGAGCAGCAGTTCAGAAGAAAGCATATAGTTTTCAATGCTTACGATCTGTATTTTATTTTAAGTTTGCGATGGCTTAAGACAGTCCTGTCATGCCACTGACACAGTGTGTAGTAATACTAGTAGCCTATATTTGTGCATAGAACATAATCCATTTAACATTATTTCATTCACAAGAAAAAAAAAAATATTTCTTGGTGCTGCTCAGCTCCCCGGCTCAGCTCTCACTGTAAGACAGCTGTAACATGTTACCATGTTAGAGTATGGAGTTCAGTACTGGTGCCCACACCTCAAAAAGGACATTAACCTGCTGGAGAAGGTCCAGAGGAGGGCTACTAAAATGATTGTGGGTCAGCAGGGTAAGGCATATGGGGAGAGGTTGAGGGCACTGAACATGTACTCCCTGGAAGACAGGGCCGAGAGAGAGAGAGAGAAGGGACATGATTGAGACCTTCAAGTACTTGAACGGAATAAATAAGGTTGATAAGGAAAGTCTCTTTAAGCTAAGTGGCAACCATAACATGAGGGGGCATAGTCTTAAGCTGGAGGGTGGAAGGTTTAGGAGCGAGGTCAGGAAACACTTCTTCACAGAGAGGGTGGGGGACACTTGGAATGTGCTGCTGGAAGATTTCATCTCGTTAAAGACAGTGGGCAGCTTAAAGAGAGGCTGGGTAGGCATAGGGGAAAGGTAAGGATCATGGGTAGGGAGGATGGGAGGAGTGGGGAGGGACAGCATGGACAGTAGCTCAAGCTGTGGACCCTGCAATACAAGCAGATTAGATAGACCAAATGGCCTTCTTCTGCTGGCTTCTTTGTATGTTCATATGCTGTGGGGGAGAAGTAAACCAAAGGCTTCCTTTGCAGAGATGACACACATCCTCATTTCAACAGCTGGGCCTAGAAAAAGTGTGGCCTAGATAATCAAAACATGCACAAGTGCCTGCACTGTGCATCTGAGATGCGCCAGCCCAAAATAATGAGATATTCAGAAGATGCGCCATGAGATGCGCTCGCACATGTCCTGCTAAATATTCCAAACATGCACTATAGAGCAGTGTAAGATGCGCACCGCAGCAGGTGGCCTGAGCCCTATGTGGAGCATGGGGAAATGCATGATGTGGAGCCACTTGCGTGGTGTACAAAAGTGCAATATTCAGCTAGCATATGCAAATGACCTCACTGCACATTCCAAGCCCATCTCCCACATGCCAGCGCTCATTACTGGAATGTATTCAGGCCATCTGTATACCCCAAGTATGCTCAGTTTCAGCTTTGCATGGCTGCCTCACCACTCCACAAAGGTGAAAAGGAGGAATTGCAGCCTAGCAGGCAGGTATGATGGAATGTTTGTGTGTGTGATGATGGACTGCATTGGCCTGGGTGCAGTGCAATACCCAATAGCAATGTACAGGATTGGACAGGGATACAGGGGGCCCACCTGGACCAGCTACAGGGGAGGGTACAGGGTGACACAGTCTGATCAGCACACCACATGGATATGCTACATCAGCTCCATATGCAGTATACAGTCACCTGCAGTGTCCCACATACCCCCATATGAGTTGAACATGGTGATGACTGCAAGGAATTGCAGTGTGCAGAGGGTGACCAGGTACACTAGTAGGTGGGTTCCACTTGTGTGCAACTATAGTGTACCACCATGGGTGTGTGCCACAGGTCAGTCCCTGGCCTGTGCCAGGCTGACACCCGTCCACTAGACCACCTGGGCAACATTGCCCAGACGGCACCCTGGGTGCATGCCACTGCCAGGTTGCACCCTGTATGCCGCATGGGTAAAGACCATGGCCCCTGGTACATTTGCTACATTCTGGCTGTCCACACCTCTGATGTTTACCGGGGGCACCCGATAGCACTGGCATGTGGCTATTTGGTGTCTGTGTCCAAGGTGCAGTGTGGGGGGGGGGTTCTCCCTGAACAGTGCCAGTGGCTCAGGGTTCATCCATCCTGGCATGACTACTATGTGTGGGTGCCTGAAGCATATCCTGCTGCACCTCTAAGGGCTGTATTCAGACAACCTGCCTATAGTTCTGTGGCCTGCCTGTGGGTGGCTGGCCATTTAGGCATGATTTTACCATGCCTAACTTTGAGTAGCTCATCTCTAAGATGAACTACTGATGCACTGCACATTTCAGCTGAATATAGGGATGCACGGCACATTTATGGGAATGCCCCATCTACAGTACATGCACTGCATACATTATAGACACATGATGGCGCATCCAGAGATGCGCGACACAGCTCTCCCTTTTGAATATTGCAGTTCCACCCATCTTCTGAGATGCACTCTCCCTTTTGAATAGTGCATCTCCACTTTGTGCCACTCATCTGCTTTGAATATCTAGGCCTGTATTCTTTACTTTTCAAATGCTCCTAAAACCACAATAGCTGACTGGAAATACAAACAGAGGGAATGAATTTGACATAGGAGAAGTGAGGTAAGCAAATACACAGCACTGCATACATGAGACTGCTCCTTTAAGCAGCATGGAATTTGGGATTGTTTATCTTAATGATCAGATGTTATTTATGTTAAAGGCATTTGACACTTTTTGAGACAGCAAAGTACCTCTTGTGTGTGCATTAGAACTTGATTAACTTTGTCATGCTAGACAGCACTTATGTTTTTCAGGCTTGCTAGAAGCATGTAAAGGGGCTTATCTTTATCTTAGATGCTACAGTATATTGTTATTTGTGTTAAAAGCACCTGACAGGTCTTGAGTTCCAGAAACCCAGCAGAGAAAAAGAAGTATTTTATTCAGCTGGGTAGTGATTTGCAGTTGTTATGTGTGGAAGGATACACCGAAAAGTACTAAAATGTGCTTTGGTATCCCATTTTTCCAGCTACAGACAGCAAGATGGCTGTAGGCTCCACCCACAACCATAAAAATGCACCATGTGGCTGTGATAAAGTGGGGACCAAGATGTGTTCCTCATCAAGCAGTGGTGGTGGTGATGGGCATGGAGGCAGTGCTGGCACCCTCTATTTTGTGTCAAATGTTCCCTCGGTTTGGGGGAAGGGGCTCAAGCAGCTGAGGCCAGCATCAGTATTGCTATTTGTTTTGTGTGGCAGGAATTAACTCTAAACCATAAGGCAGTGATTTCTATGCCAATCAAAAACATTATTCAGGCAAAGCTGTGATAGTTGTGACAGCACTAATGCTGGATGCTGGAGATGCTGGGTACTTATGGGGGTGAATGCAACTGAAACAGCAAGGATGATTGAAATATGAGTGATTACCTGAACGATGAAAGTTGAAACCACAGTTTGCAGGATATTCTGAGGTTTACATAAAGGCCACTGCTTATTATTAAATTTCTCTTTATGCTCCCTTCCTGTCTCCCACACCCACCTCCCTCAGGAGCTCCCAAGGCACACCCACCCCATCTAATCCTACCTGTGATTGCCATCCTTCATAAAGAGCAGGTAGCCCTGTAGAGCAGCTTTTTTAAAATAATTATTTGCCTCCAAAGGGTTAAAAAACTCCTTCAGCGTAAATATGAGTCACAATTGTCTCCCACCTGCGTGCCCCAAAACAGTCCTTAAAAGGACATACATATCCTCAAGCCTTTAAAAGGGCTTTCTATTTTAAATTGATTTTCTCCTGCTTGCCTGCCTTCCTGCCCGTGTGCCCTCAGACCTTAAAAGGACTTGCTAGCTGCTAGGCCCTGAAATGGGTTTAAATGCCTTGTTTCATGCCCTAATAAGGTCTAAGCCACCAAGCCCTGGAAATGGCTTTATGTTTCATAATGATTTTTCTCCTGCCTACATGCACTCCATCCTTTAAAGGACTCACTAGCTCCAAAGCCCTGAAAAATGGCTTCAGTGCCAGCCTGTGTTCCCTAACGAGGCCTAAGCCCCTAAGCCCTGAGTTTTTTTTTTATTTTGATTTTTCTCCTACCTGCCTGTATGCCTCCAGTCCTTTAAAGGACTCTCACTAGCCCCCAAGCCCTGAATAGGGCTTTTTTGAAATTTGATCCCTGCCTACCCTGATACAGTAGGTCCTTATACTTATTCAACCCCTGAGCCCTTAAAAGGGCTTTTACTGTCATATGCTGTATTATACTGCACTGGTGAGGGTCGCTAAAACTCTGTATCTCTAGCCCTTAAAAGGATTGTCTGCAATTTGCTGATTGCTGATTTATTTTCTCTGCACACTGCCTCCTGCTCCGATGACTGATTCAGCTCCCCAACTCAACATGTTATGATGAGCTGAACATCATTTACCATCAACACCTCTTAGGTGTAGGATCAATTGCTAAGAGCATCCAATCAGTGCCTGCACTCCAGAATGTGTTCCGATGCCTAGTGAGAGACTCTCTCATGTGACACCAGCTGCGTGACTGGGTCAGCATGATCCTCGGTGCACAGACTTCGTGGTCACATGACAAACTGTCCACCATGCTGCTCCTTTCTTGTCCTGGCTACTGTGCTCCACCTAAGGGTAAAGGCTCTCATTAACTTAGTCACATGAAGCTGTTGCTGCACAATCATAGACAGCGAAGGTACTCAGAGAGGGGGTGGGCTAGAGAGAGAGGGAAAAGAAAAGAAGGGTGGAGGAGAAGAGAAAAAATTAAAGAACCAGTAGCACTAATGCCTTAGGTGCCCCAATGGAAAGGCACTGAGGAGCTGTAGGTGTCTTTAGACAAAAGTGCCTGCATTGGGGCACCTAAGGTATAGGAATTTTGCACCCTGGTAATGTCTTTTCCCAGTTGAATCGTTGTATCCCACAGTATTCACTTTCAACATGTGTTTCACCATAGCTGTCGGTTACACCACTGTCTGTTCCCAGTTACACCAGTATCAGTCGCAGCAGTGTTACATCACAGTTATTCAGTTTCTCTTCCCTGTTACACCAGTGTCTCCACTTCCAAGTTATGGTCCCAGTTACACCAGTTTTTACTTGTAGAATAAAAGAATAAACACAATCAGTTCCACATAAATATTTTCCACAATTCACCGCATTACTCTGCTATACCTGACAAAACTCTGCAGTGCAGTTTAAGGCAGAATTTTGTGAAAATTTCCCCCATTTTGGTAAAATTCCACAGAAGCAATTTTCACATTGCTACCAGGTCAAAACACCTAAACAAAAAACATGCAACAATAACCATGTGATGTAGAGCACACCTCTATTTAAAGCGACAGGGGTATAATAGCAATAGGGAATTACCGCTACCCCTGTGACTCTACGCTTCAGCTAAGGAGGGATCAAGTTGCCGTGTGCTGGGTGCCTGGTTGAGTTGCTCCCGTGGTGGATTGGCTAAGTCACCAGCACACTGCAGGGTTAGGAGACCTGGGACTGTGGTTCCGTTCCCCCAGGTCTCTTACTGTTAGTCCCAGTTTTTTTTTTTTTTTTTTTTTGTGAAATAAACTTTCCCCCCTTCCGAGGTTCTCCCCATCTCCAAAGTCCACACCCTCTCAGAATTAGTTATTACAATTCCAGAGGGTGTGGGGGGTGTTGGAGGTGACGCCCCCACAAAAAACAGAAATTCTCATTGTTCTCAATGGGCACACTGTTTGTGTTTTGTTCGGTGTTTTGTCCAACCCTATTTTGGGCCACGCTGTGTCATTTGTAGCATTTGTTGCCATGCTGTTATTGTCGGCATGTTTATGACCCCATGCCTTCCACATTTTATGGGAACTTCACTAGCAGAATTTAAATTTCATCTAGCCCTACTATTTGGCATGAGAAGCAGTTCAAGGACATGGTGACACAAGTGGAAAGTGACAGGACTGAGGTTCAAGAGAGACACGAGAAAGTTTTGTTTTATAGAAAGAGTGGTGGAACAGTAGAACAGTCTGCTTCTGCCAGCCGAGGTAGTGGGCACCAAAACCATAAAAGGTTTCAAGCATGGCTGGGACAGAGTGAAGGATATGGGGTTATTCAGGGCGGTAATAGTACGGAGGGTTATAGTGGAGTGGATAGTGAGGGCTAGACCCTGTATGGACAATAGGTCCAGGGGTTTGATAGGGAACTATGGGCAGACTGGATGGACCATCAGTCATTTCTGCTGTCATTGTCTATGTTTTCATATTTCCACTGGACTTAAATGAAGCCTTGATACTAAAGTGAACTGTCAAATTTTATATGGGAGTGAAGCTGGGGCACTAAAGAACTAGAACCAATCCAAAATTTATTCTGTGGAAATAATCTCTCCCTTCCCTGGGATACCCCATAATATTAAATTATTGGCTGTCAGGGCATAAATACAGGCTTTTAGATATTGGAAACAATTGTTCTAATGACCTCTACTAGTTTTCCAAATCTGGTATGGTCAGAAATAATGACATGGGAAAGGAGAGGCAGCTGGTTCCATAAACTTGACCACATTTTAGTAAAACATGGTCTTCCACTTTTATGGGACAAGTTTACCTAACCATGGGCCCTATGCATGATGCCAATGCACCCACATAAACTGGGCACGTTGGCGTCGTGCATGTGAATGCTGCAGAACGGTGATCGTGCGGTATTCATGATATGGGCATGCAGGGGTTACGTGCACAATCCCCCAGCCACGGACAGCAATGTGCTGGGGTGGGCTAGTGGCATTCCGAGGGTGTGCCAGCACTAAGCAATATGCATGAACCTGCATAGTGCTGGCCGCATAGGTGTGGAGCGTGGTGCAGGTTACGGCAGGGGGGACCCTGCTGCAACTCACTGTGAGCCCCTACAGACACAGGCCAATGGTCGCCAGAGGACAGGGACAGGGCTCACAATGCTGCTCCTGACTGCTGAGCAGCTGGAGACAGCAGGGGCAGCTGAACAGTGAGTGCTCATCACTGGACGGGATGATGCCGTGTGGGTCCGGGTGCCTGCACTCATCATGCATAGCCCCAGACCCACGCCTTCCTATGTGAGGGATCCACTAGGGGTCCCAGAGGGGCATCCCATTGGATGCCCGCCCGGGACAATGACTCCTCCCCCGGCCGCCCTGCAGGGTCCTGCGTGCCGTGGGGGTGGAGCCATGGACAGGTGGATGGATTCATTCACATATCTGGACTGTGTAGTACGGTACGGTCTGCACACCCATTGGCCCACGCTATGAACCAATGGGCGTACAGCTGTACTGTACGCAGTCAGTCAGTCAGCGGGTGGCCAGGCAGCTTGCAGGTGGGGAGCTGCCGCCTGCCACTGACTGGGGGGGGGAGTGTGGTGGCAGGGCTCAGTGCAAGGGTAGGGAGGGGGGTACCGCTGGACCACCAGGGATGGAATCTAATCTTTTTTTAGACTTCTGCCCGTGATTGGGCTGTGAGCGGTCCACCGGACCACCAGGGGTATAGTGGTTTATTATTTTTATACCTATGCCCATAATCGGGCTGTGAGCGGTCCACTGGACCACCAGGGGTATAGTGGTTTATTATTTTTATTCTTATGCCCGCTCTCGGGCTGCAAGCGGTCCACTGGACCACCAGGGATATAGGAGTTTATTATGTTTATACTTATGCCTACAATCAGGCTGTGGGGCATTTTGCCGCTTGTGCAGGGGGCATCGGTCTCTGACGGCTGCAGCCTGGCAGGGCGCCAGGCGCAAGTCACCGGGGATGGGTGCACCTGCATGCAAATGGGGCCACAATGACATGCAAATGGTCCCATTTGTGCCTTGCATGCATTATGGCACCATTTGCATGTGCACCTTTGAATATCATGGTTGATGCGCCTAGCGCAACAGCACTTGCGCTAGCATATCCCCCTGCCCCTCTCTGGCTACTTGTGCTGGTGCAGTGCTACTGCGCCATTCACATGTGGATGGCCGCGGTGATATTCAACGGTGCTGAGTCATGGTGCAGCACCGTTGAAATATCACTATCCCTTTGGCACATCCCAGTTACGCTGCACTCCAGGCTTGCGCCACAGTCTGGCGCAGTCTGAATATCCCACCCTAAGTGTACAGTAAACTTGGAACTTTAAACTTACTTATAACTTAGGTATTTTTTGAGATTGCGACTGCTCATTTTCAACATAGTATTTTTTCCTGTCCCTCATGCACGTGACAAGTATCATTTTTCAAATTCTGCCCAAAATGTGTATTCACAGTTGTGCCACAAAATGGCATTTTGAGCAGAATTTCATAAATGGCATCTATCATGTTCATAAGGTGGTTTTATTAAAGAAAATATATCTGTTGAAAATTTAGGGTCAAAACCTTAAAAAAAACAACAAAGTTTGGAAGAAACGTTAAGGGGAAACAATCTTGCACCTGGACCTTTAGTCCCTGCACCTTTCGGCTTGGTACCTGAGCAACTAGAGTTCAGTACCTTGGGCCTTTCAGAAGATGTTTTCCATGTAGCTGAGATGACATGCAAGGAGATGACTTGTAGAACATACATGATTAATTGGAAAGAGGTTCTTAATCTAATGTTATGGGAAGGATATTGACCCCTTGTCTGTCCAGTAGCACAAATTCTCAACTACTTCTAATCCCTGCTTATGTCATGACTATGAGCCAAGAACCTGAAGTGCAATTGGAGGCCACCTTTACATACTGTGCACAGGCCGGTATGCCAATAGTGGTGCTTTTTCAAAGGTCTGGGCCACATGCCCCTCCAGTGCATGAAACACCACCTCCATGGAAACTACTGCTGGTGTTTCCAATATTGATGGGTAAACCATTCAAGCAAATGCACAAGTGTGAAATGACAATTATCGTGGAAGACTGTCATCTTGGTCAATATATCTTCCCATCTACCTTAACAATCCTACTTCATATGATGAGTGTAGACTCCATATCCTGGACATATGCTTGGCGCTCTCCTATTACAAGGACAGTACAGTAGAGATTCGCAGTGAAGCTTGGTTGCTGTTTGTCACTTACTCTAAAGTTGGTTCTGACAGACCAGCAACTAAGCAGACAATCAGCAGGTGGATCACATCCTGTATCTATCTATGTTGTAGGTTGACTGCTAGGAAGCCACCCAAGGGGCTGAAGGCTCATTCTACCAGTCATACCGCTACCTCCATGGCTGCTGCCAGGTACATTCCAGTTGAGGAGATCTGCAGGGCTGCTACCTGGTCAAAAGCACACGTTTTCATCACCTAATAGAGCATCAATGAGCTCAGCTGTCATGATGCTACATTTGAAGCCTCTGCACTCCAGTCTTTTTTCACCAAATAAGGGTGCCCTCTTGCCCCCTCCTGCTGGATGACTGACAGGAGTCTGCCAAAGTGTGGATGGTAAACTGAATCCCAGTTGGCATAAACATAGGGTATACAAGTAACCGTAGTTCTGCTATAGGTATTCAGTTCACATCCACACAGCCCACCTGACTTCCCCAGCAAGTGATGCACAGATACCAGCTTCCATGGTGCAAATATCTGAAATCAAATGGGACACAGTCAGAGTATGACACCATGGGTGGTGGGAGGAGTCTAGCCTGAAGACGTGTAGTGAGTGAGCTATGCGCAGCATACTGACAAAGTGTGGATGTGAAATGAATATCTGTAGTAGAACTATGGTTACAGGAGAGTAGCCTATATTTCCCTGGGTTGTTAGTACAGGTTGAGAGCAACAACATTATACAACCCCACTTTAGAGCCAGTGGTTACAGTTATGCTGCTCTTGGAAGCATTTCATGAAACTGACACAAACTCTGTTGCAGCCCTGCTTGAAATGCTAGTCTATGTCCAGGAGATTGAAGTCTCCCAAGATAACCACTGCATTCAGTTTGACTGCTTTCATAATTTTCCTGACAAGCTGGGCATCATAATCTGCTGAGCTGTTTGGGGGCCCTGTAGTAAACCACTAGGGTAACTCTTTACCCCCTTTTCCCCTACAGTAGCTTGACCCAAACAACGCTATGCGTCTGTTGTACTCTGATGTCCCCCTTATCAACAACAGTGACTTGCTGCCTCATGAAAAAAGTCACACCACCCCATTTCTGTCAGACCTATCCCTACAGAATAGTCTGTATCCCTCTATCCTTGTGTCCCTGTCAGTTTCCCTCCTCCCAACCGTTATCTGTGTGTACTTTGAAGTCCTGTCTTCTGAAGAATGTCAGATTCTCAGGCTCACCTATGTTGCTGTATACACTCCTAATAATATTGATCTAATGTTGTTATGGTTGCCCCACTGTGCCTTTATGCCTATTTGCAGTCTTCTTTCCTGGTGCACCCCTGCTCTGTTGTCCTTCCCTTGGTGATTCCACACATCTGTCTCCTGCCCTTGGTGATCCCCTTCACTTGCCTTCTCTACCCATCCTCTAGTTTAAATCGTCCTGCCTGCCCTGCCCATTCCACAAGCCAGTACCCCCTCTCCCTCTTGGAATAAGTGCAGACCATAGTATGTGTACAGGTATCCCTTGCCCTGAAGGCTCTCCACTTGGTTAGAAAAAGAAAAATAATCCTTCTTGCACCAGACCCTTAGCCAAGCATTAGCCTGTGTAACAGTCTATTTCCACACCTCACTAGCCATAGAACTGGGAGGAACTCAAAAAATATTGCCCTAGATACTGTTCCCTTCTGAAACATTCCCAGTGCCCTGACTATCTCCTCAAGTCCTCTGATCTAGTGCTTTCTATGTCATTAATGCCAACATAGAGGATGACAATCTGCTCCTCCCACCAGTTACATTGTTTAACCCTAATCTATAAAAATGGGCTATTAACTTAGAGTTTTAAAAACTGTCATAATCATGTCCTAGCTTTCAAAATTGAACATATCATAGGCACAGTCTGTGCCAACATCTAAACTGTGAACACAAGAGAAAACTGTGCCTAGACATACAGTATGCTTTAAAAATCCCCTTCCAGATATGTCACTGATTCCCATTGCATAATTTCTTCAAGTCTACAAATAAATTTAAATTTTCTGTACTGTCTATTGTTAATTTCTTAACAGACAAGAGAAAACTGTGTCTAGACATACTGTACACTTTTAAAAGCCCCTTGCAGATATCTCACAGATTCCCATTGCATAATTTCTCCAAGTCTACAAAATAAATTTTAATTTTCTGTACTGCCAATTGTTAATTTCTTAACAGAAAGATTTTGATTTTCCATGCCCTGTCTCTCCAGTCTAAATTTATTATCAGAAATCACCTGCCAATCTTAGAGTCACCTGATACTTCCTGGCTAGAGCGGTCACCTTTCTCTTGCTCCGAGCCACGCACTGATAATTTATATAATTTTTTTCAGGGACCTGCCTTCTACCAGCACTTTTTTGAATTTAAATAATTGTTTAGTTTCTGCCTGTACTGCTGCAGTGCTTTTTTGTCGCAGAAAACCAGCTTCAGCTATGGAATCAGGAACAGTGCGTCACACCCTGCCACCTACTCCAGTGAGAGACTGGGGACTCAAGCGCTCTAAGCCAGCCACCACCTCCTCAGTGAAGCCTGCTTCTTTTGCTGATGCTCTCACTGTACAGCACTTTATTCAGGAATTTGCACCTCTGAAAGAATCCATTCTCTCCTTGTCAGTGGATATTAAAGCTATTTGGTTGGCAACAGAGGAGCTCATCCATTGTGTCAGAGATGTGGAAGCCAGGGTGAGCTCCATAGAAGATTGGTGCACCCAGACGGACCCCAGGCTAGTCTCTCTTTGGCAGAAAATAGTCAAGCTTGAAAATCAGTTCGAAGACCTGGAGGGCTGTAGTAGATGGAAAAATCTAGTCATCACTGTTCTTCACAAGAAAGCCGAAGGACAGAATGCTATTTTATTTGTTCAAAAACTTTGCAAGAAGTTGATGGGACCATCTCCAAACAACCCGACTTATATCATAAAGAGAGCCCACAGAGCACTCCCACCGATGCCACCAGAAGGAGACAAGCCTCGTCCTCTAATTTTAAAACTATTAAATATTTTGGATAAACAACATATTTTGACTAGGCTTTGTGATCTGCATGACATTTCTTGGGAAGAAAGGAGGCTGCAGATTTTTCAGGATTTACCCGACTGTTCGGGAGCAACAAGCAACTTTTCGACCAGTGATTTAAGCAATATACCATGACAGGGTGTGTAGTATGCTAGGATTTACCATGCCTGATGTGTTGCTTGGTCACAAGGCCACAGGCCGAGTGAGCAAAACACACCAGGCATGGTAAATCCTAACATTACCCACACCCTGGAGTGGTATATTGTGATTATATAATATGCCCTTGTTTTTTTGGACAAAAAAGTGAGAAAAATAAATTTTTGTTTCAGTTTAAAATTATTTTTATTATATTTATTGCTGCACCAGTAAAACACAGTCCTGGGATGCTAGGGATGCAGACCTGGATTACTATGGTACGGTTTGGTTTACCTTAAAATGTTGCTTGATTAGGTGTGTTTTGAAATTCACAGCCCTTTGCTTTTACTGGCGCAGAAACACATTTAAATTGTGCCCCATGTTGCCACTTGACTGTGTCCCAGCTCCATTTTTGTTGTAAGAATCGGGACACATTTCTGAACTTGTGGCTCCGTTTTTTTTTAAATCTTATTGCGTGCATGTGCAGCAGTGGTTCCAAAGCGTTGTTCCCCAATCCTCTTCAGTTGCTGGCCCAATGAAAAAACTTGCCGGAGTTTTTTCTTCTTTTGCCTTTTTTTATTGTTTACCCTCTGCCTCGACCTCCGGAACAATAGAAAGAGTTAGAGGTCAGAGGGTACTGAGAGATGGCTGTAGGATTTGAAATCTGGATCCCTGATGTGACTGTTTTTATGGTTCATCTCTTTGGAACTCTCACATCGGAGGGTGAAGAGATTTTAGTATGGGGAGAAGAAGATAATGATTTTTGTTTAAAAAAATTGAAAGGACACTTGTTTTTCTTAGAGGTAGCTTTGGGCTTGGTTTCAGTAGTGTTCGTGTGTTATAACTCTGACTCGGTTTAGCGAGTAACTAATCTTGCTGTCCGTCATCGAGTCAGAGTGATTTCATGAAGAGTTCCTGATGTGGCTCACTGGTGGCTGGCACTTCTTCCTGTTGGTACTGTTTAGGATTTACACTGGGCAAGAGATGCTAGCTGACCAATCAGAGCCTTCCATTTTTGGACTCCATTGTATAATTAAGCAATAAGGCACGACAGGGTGTGGTATATCATGGGATATCGTCACGAATTGGGTAGTTGGGCACGAGGCCGCAGTCCGAGTGTGTCTAACCGTCCAAGAAGTGACGATATCCCATGATATACCACACCCTGGAGTGACTTATTATTATGAACTGGGTTTAAAGTTTTAAAATTAAAAAAGTAAAATAAAGAGGTTTTAAAATGTTTTAAAATGAGTTTTGGGTGGTGTAGGGTCACATTTTGATAAAATAGTTCTTAAGACAGTAGATGGCGCTATTATACTGGCAATTGATAGAGGTGGGGCTGTTGTGTCCATGTGAACTCATGTCTCGCTCTACATCGCATCTGGATGTGAATTGTTTCTGTTCCTTTGTTGTAGTGAGCAGCGTGTAAGGGATTTGTGGAGCTTACTGTTTTTTTTTTAAATGAGTAAAAAGCTGTGCAGTGAAATGGAGCACCGATGCCACGAGTCAGCATGGAGAAATCAGTTTACAGGAATGTGGCTGGGGTGAGAGAATGAATACTAGTGGTAAGGAACAGCATGGGGGAGGGCTGTACAGTCGTCTGAACAGGTAGCGCTGTTAATCTTTGGCCGTGAGTAGTTGTTACTCTAGTCTTGCTTTGAAGAAAAAAAAAAGACGCCCGTTGCTGACACTCGCGTGCTGCTGCTATCAAAACTGCAAATCTGGAGTTACCGACCGCAAGTTCAGGGCAGCTACGCCTTGTGATTGGATTGATTCATTGTTTTTTCTTATTTTACATTGAAATCTGTGTTTTAGTGTATAGGAGGGCATGTTCTGTGTGGGAACAGTTTTGTGAAGCGTGGTGAGGGATCTGCGGAATACAGTTGACGGAGAAATGTTTTGTGAGTGAGGAGGCTGGTGACCGGAGGTTTTCTGAAGCCATGATGATGTAGCCCAATATCATCACGGCTTCAAAAACGTCTCAGCCAATCAGCTTCCCATATTTACGATCCCCAGTTCATAATTCCAAATTAGTGGCAGCTCAAATCAATTTCACTTTACTGTATCCAGCCTGACTCATGATTTTGCATGAAGGCACCTCAAAAACATTTGATTCTTTAGAGTAAGCCACTGCTAAACTGTCCAGACTATTGCATATCCTATATCTAAGCACCAGGGGGTGTGAAATGCGTAAGGATGCTCCTTGTAAGAGGAGGGAAGAAGCTGCATGGAAGCTATTTGCGTGCTGTGATTGTGCACTTTAAATAAAAATAGCACTACTTTTGCACCTTAAGTTCTCCTGCTCCTGCTTCTATTTTTGGGCTGCTGATACATATTTGCTTAGAACTGAATCATAGGAACTGTAAGTAGCCAGTGCTGGCAATATTTTCTTCTCGCTACTGCATATGCTAACCTCTTTAAAAAGGACTAATAGCAGCTTTGGACTCTATTTTTTTAGCCAGTTATGTATTGTTTGATGTATATTGTGTGTGTTTCGCCAATCTTAATTACCCAGTTTATCTGGCCACATCTACAACAATTTGTTTTTTATGTTTAACAACGTATGCATGAAAGCTTCCCACTTTGTAACTGTTTATTTCCTGTTTATTTCCTGTTTTCTTTATCAAGATGTACGCATATGGTTTGTTTCCTTAGGTATGCATGTTTTGTTTGAAGTGGGGTTTCCTTCTGTAAGGTTTGAGTTTTCTTTCTTTTTTTTGTTGTTGTCTTTAGGACTGGCTGCTGTATGTAGTATATCTGAACCTTAATTATGAGTTTTCTGTTTTCCCAATCAGGCTGTTATGTGTAGTTTACGCTTACCGGCTGCTCTGCGGCATGGCTTTGGCTCTCTGTATTGTACTGTACATTGTTACTGCACTAACCTGGTTCAATACCTTTTTTTCCGTCTGTCACTTACAATAATGTATCATTCTGTATCAGTTCTGCCTTTATATTTCAGTGTTCTTCTGTTTTGTTTCATTTCTCTACTTTCTTCTTTAGTTATGAGCTTCTTCTGGTGATGTTGCGTTGGTAGGGTTGCCATACTTTTCTTCTATAGTAACTGCCAGCTGTAGAGCTTTCCCTCTCTGTACCTGTTCTGTTTTGGCTCACCATTATATAATATCCGAATTACTGGACAAGTTCCTTTTTCTTTCACTGAGATTGTTGGGACAGCCACTATGCTAACTCTTTTTGTGTTTGTTTACCTACACTACTACAGCACTGGCCAACCTGTTCTTAGACTTTTACTGCATGTCTCCTGGCAGTCCTTGCCACTGTTTGGCTTCCACAACAGGGTTTGAATCCTTTGTTACACTCTGTTGGCTTAACCTGTTTTCACTTATTAGATTCATGCTGTATAACTGTAATAACCACCTTTTGTAGTTTACAATGTATGTAGGTGAGCCTGGTACCTTGTGTGGATTTATTTGTTACCTGTTTTGTTTAAACTGATTCTCCGACTTAGCTCATTTGCTTCAGTGTCATTTATGGACTCCAGTGTGTTCTCCCTTTTTTTTTTGTGCCCCATTTTATTGACATTGGAACTGGATGACACTCGGTGAGATATGAACTCTGAGTGTGGGTTTTATGTTTTCTGATCAGTCTGTCAGGTAACGTCTATTATAGATGGTTGACACATGGTCTGTACCCGGCTTTCCATATGGTTATTCATTACGTTATTATAGCCTGTTTTTTGTTTTTGTTTTTGTTAGTCTCCTATGGCTAGATAGAGTAGGGGCTACATTTTTAACCTTGGGGGCTTTCTTCTCTCTTTTCTTTACCTCATTTTATTGTCTGGCCTTTGTTTATTTGATTTTGCAGAATGATACGGCCGCCATAACCTCTACCATATTAGTTGTTATTTTTAAGGTTCTACCTTTGGATATTATTAGGATTTATCTTACTAACAGATATAGGCAACAGGCAGATTATTAATTAATACTTTCTGCTGACTAAGGACATTAGGAAAACTAGTTTTAGTCTTATGTTTCTATTTTTGTGATGGAGCCTCCCTACGGCTATTCGTTTTCAGTGGTGTCAGGTAATGGGAGGTCCACAGGGGACTTGTTAATTATTGTCCCCCTTCCAAAGAGGTAGAAATCCCACCTCACCTGGCAACAATAGGCCCATTTCTCTTCTACCTGCCCTCGCCAAACTCCAGAAGTCTCTTATCTACTTAGGCTCCTGGAACATCTTTCTGTCTTGGATAGTCTTTCACCATTCCAATCAGAATTCAGGAAGCAGCATTCCACAGTCTCCTCCCTGATTTGAGTCACTGACTACATTCAGACATCTATGGAGAAAGGCTAAGTCACTGCTGTCATTTTCATGGACTTGGTGAAGGCCTTTGATTCAGTCTCCCACCACTTTCTAATCCAAAAGCTTAATTCTTTCAGTCTGACTCCTTCTGCCATAAATTGATTCCAATCCTACCTTCAAAACAGACAGCAATTTGTTCAAGTCAGATGCGCACTCGCCCCGCTATCCCTATCTAATCCAGCATCCCCCAAGGTTCCATACTTTGTCCCATTCTATTCTCATTATTTATAAATGACCTCCCATCCATCTGTTCTCCCTCCCAAATCCATATGTATGTGGATGACACTGTGATTTACCTTTCTGATCCCAACGTAACTGACCCCCTGCAGTGCGACTTTGATAAAGTGCAACACTGGTTCCGCCAAAACAAAGCTAAAACTAAATAAAAAAAAAAACAGTATCTGTGCTCTTTGGTTCCAGGCAAAGACTGTCCAAATCTCAGAACTACCTAACATAGGATCTACAATGCCAGTTTGACAACTATTTAGTCAACTGGCATCACAGTGACAGGCTCCATGTCAACCGCGAATTGCAGTTGGCAGGGAGCCGCGCACGTCGGATACTGTTTTTCTTCAGGGGCTGCCTCCCGAACCTCGCATGGGGCTCTGTCCCCACACCTCCTGTACTATTATATTCTGACTCCAACTCGGAGTAGGTTCGGGAAGGGAGTGCAGGATGGGGGAAAGTGTTGCCTGGTCCCAGGCAGACTTCCACAGTGACATGTCAATGTTGTCAGCATTGACATATGTCACTGTCCAAGTGTCACTGTGTGGGAGGCATACCCCTAACATATGCCACCCTGGATGACTCACCCTTCGACACAGTCAAATCTTTCAAATATCTCAGGGTCCAGCTGAACAGCATACTTGACTTCTCTGCCCACATTGACTCCATTTGCACCAAACTTCGCCCTAAACTTGATACCTTCTATTGCCACAAGTACTGCCTCCCTATATCAACATGCCGAGACCTAGTCACCAAAATGATTCTACCTGTAATTGACTATGCTGGCATTGCCTATGGTTCTGCACCTGCAACCTCCCTTGCAAGACATAATACTCTACTAAACTCATTCTGTTGGTTTGCAACCTCCTACCCCCCTCATTCACCACTGTCTCCTCTACTCCTCCCTATCCCTAATGCCTCTACCGGCCAAGGCTTTGGGTCCATAGCCTCAGCTTCATTGCCAAATTCTGGTTTGGGACACTCACCCACTATATCAACTCCTGCCTATCCCCAGCTAGCTCCTCCATCTACTCCCTTTGCTCTAGAGATGCTCAAATGTTCTCCCTCCCCCAGCCTTGCACATGTTCAGGTCAGGCAGCATTCTCCTACCGTCTCCCTCACCTCTGGAATCAGCTTCCTTGGGACACTCACCACTCCACCACTTTCACTGCCTTTAAATCCTACCCAAAACAGTTCCTTCCACTAGTTGCTCATGTCATTATCCATCCTTCTTCCCTCTCCTGCACCCCTCCTAGCCAGCTTCCACTCCTTTTATAGTACGTTACTGCCTTTCCACTCAAGGCATCACAGTCCCCCTGATCTGACTTCCTGTTGCCATGAATTCTTTCTCACAACAACATAACCTATAGTGTCTTCTTACCAATAACTGAGTTATAGTTTTTCTACTGCCATTCTGCACTGTGATACACATTATTGTATTATTCCTTCGCCACTGTATATACTTTTGTATTACTATGCTACAACATATTTGTACTCAATGGTTTTGTCTATACTATATCCCAATGTTTTAGTTCCCCAGTAAGTGTCTTTTATCTGGGTTGCACCTGGAAATGAGCCTCGGCTCAGCGTGCCTTTCCCGGTTACCAATTTTTAAATAAACAAACAAAAGAAATTATTGGTTACTCTGGTAGTTTCCTCCTATTTTTGACAGCTGGCAAGGTGCATCCTCTAGGAGGTCATGTTTTGGTTTTTGGGGGAGAGGACTTGGTGGAGGGAATAGCTGGCCTATGTGGTTGTTTTGCACCATCTGTTTATATTCAAGTTGTTGTTATAGTTTTGCACTTTTGGTGGAGTGGGGCAGGTGGTAATGAAGTGGATGTACTTTTTGTTCCTGTGCCGTTTAGATATAATAAGGAACTCCATCTATATATAACATATTTCATAGGTTTTTATGTCTTACAATATATTAATATATTGTATGCTTCCTGCAATGCACAAGGTGCTTGCTCCAAGGTTAAGAGGTATCAAATTATTAAGCACTTGTAACATCTAAAATGCAATATTAGCTTTTTGCAAAAAAAAAAAACACTTATTAGCATCACAAGGCACTCTTTTCTGTAGAGAATGTATTGGTCAAGTTTTTGCCACTGGTGACTCCACTAGGCAAAAAGGGGTAGCCATCTTGTTTCATAAAAACATCCCTCTTAAATGTATTTAGGAGCTTAGAGAGGAATTAATTTCTCTTCGTGATAAATATGCCGAGCTCTTGCAGGAGAAAGTTGAATATTCTATTTTTAAAATGCACACTACCTATATTGATCAAGGTGAAAAGACCAGGAGCCTTATAGCTCTCTGCCTCTGAAAGCAGAAAGCCTCCCGGAGTGGGGTATAGGACGGGGGTGGGTAATACCTGCCAGGGTGGGGCACAAGATCACCAGGGTGAACAGGATGACTATGTCACCAACAGGGTAGATCGGGGCATGGAGGGCAATAAGGGTACTCCTGTGTACCCAACCAGTGGTATGGGGCATGGTGGTGGTGGTGGGGGCACAGGCCAGTACAATGCCCCCATCCAAGGGTGCAACTCTTACCCCTTATGCCCCATGGCTGCTGTGCAGCATTCAGGTGGGTGTGCCATCATCTTAGTGCACTACCATTATTACCATAAAATATACATGGATACTTAGGCTGGGACCCTGTCCATTGTAAGATTGGGTGCAGGATCCTGATATACAGCACTCAGTGCAAGCTGCCATTGTCACAGCTTGTATCTGGAGCCTTTGAAAATCCAGCCCATTATGTTTTACAGGAGTGGTAACAGCAAAAATAACTGTTATACTTTACTTCTTAGCCTTAGCCTGCCCTTAGAACTCATGAGATTACTAGTGCCACTAAATCTCTAAGGACAAGATGTAATTGAAGAATAAAATCAGTGGAATACAAATACATTTTTATAATAGAGCCCTGGATTAATAGTGACACAGTTACAATATGGTGCAAACAAGATATTAGTACATAAAGGAGCAGGGGACAAGTAACCCCTAGGGGACTCAGACTCATGGGTTAGGTAGGGACTTGGGCACACTGGAAACACCAGTTGGCCTTCTTTTTTTTTAATTATTTTTGTGTCCGGGCTCCCCAAGCCCTGCGAATGGGCTCACCAGGCTCCAGTGACCTGCCCCCTCATACTTGGGGATGCCTCCCCTCCCCCCCCAAGTGGGACCGCCAGCGGCAGAACTTACTTGGCCAGAGGGGATGGCACCGGAGCCAGCTCATAAGCGGGGGCCAGCATTTTCTTGCTTTTTCTCCCCTGGACCAGGGGGACATGCAATGATGCTTACAGAGGTGGAGCACACAAGCATCCATGTGTGCTCTCCTCTAAGTATCTGCCCTTGGCTCCACCCTACTGCAGCACAGCGCCTTGTCCCCCAGCCTCTGCCAAGGCGCAAATGGCCACTGACACTGAGAGACCCCTTCCCCGGAGAAGAAGAGCCGTCCATCAGATGCTCAATCCTTCTCCTCCTCCTCCTCCCCTGCTGACCCCCGGTGGCCCGTGCTCATTCCCAAACATGGGTCGCCAGCATGGCGGAAGGTGTGGCATCCAGTTCCTTAACCCTCAGAGCCACTGGGCCGGCTGGGCTTCTTTTATTAATAAGTTACGTTTCTGTGTTTGTATGTTGGAGTACATAACAAGACAGTTTTAAAGATTCAAACAAGGAAAAATGAAAAAAGAAAGATTTGATAAGGTCTACAAGCATTTGCGGACATTTGTCAGTGAGTCAGAAATATTCTATTTAAATGTATCTGGTATGTGATTGACAGACAGAGGTAGCACAGCAACATACTAATTTGTATGGATCCTGCACTATTAGAAATCCTTACTAGAATAAAATTTTATCTTTTGAAATCAAATGTTACATTCTCAAGTAATTTACCACAGATTTTGTCCAGCATGTCTTCTCTGTTTTCTGGTCATGTAAATAGTGACATTGTCATACATTATTATGTACCAGACGTATTTCACTAATTAAGAAATGTGTATGTATGTTTTTTGTATTACGTCCATAATGATACCTGTATGAGTATTTATGAGTAACCTTAAGGGTACTAACAGGATTCTCTTGTGAACATGGTTGCAAAATCTTAATGACATGTTTCCTTTATAAAAATAAAGTTTTATCTATCTATCTATATACTTCAGACTGCAAAAATTCCCTTTCAGCCCTAACTTTTGTTTTACCTGTGTTTCATTAAACGTGCCATAGGCCAGCCATTCTGCTTCAGCTACATTCACCTCATAATGCAAGAAAATCTGATGTACCAACTAACCCATGATATTTCCCACATCTTCGCAGTGTCGATTTTGTTTATTGATTATATATATGCAATCAAAAGAAAATTAATGCTTACAAAGAATATACAACAAGGTGATATACTGGATATTACGTTAGGTATGCTTTTGTATTCTTGGCATTCATTGCAAGGTTTCGGGGAGGTTGCCATGAATACAACTAGCATGGATGCTAAAAAGCCCTATGTTTTTGATGCCGGGTTCAAGGTATAAAAAGTCAAATCCAACATTTTGTACCATATTTTCAAATCATTTACACATAAAAGGGCTTCACAGAATAAATTGCAAGCTTGTGCTTTCTATCTTCCATTTGCATGCCCTTCATTTCTTCTTTTTGTCTCACCAAATTAAGAAATGTATCAATTATAAGGGCAAAATCTGAGGGGATATAGAACATCCTTGGCTTGCACCCCTAGTCACCCAAAGTACATGAAGCATATCCCATTAACTTTTACCATTGCCCCAGGCTAGTATATAATATCTTGATCCAACCTATGAGGTTTGCTGAAAAGTTCATTTGCCTCATAACTTTATGTATTAACATACAGGTTATCCTATCATATCATTTTCTGCTTCCAAGCATGAAAACACCTAGCCTAAATTAGCTACAATTGCAATAAGCATGATTGCAAACAAATGCACTTGACATTGTGAAATACAATAAAGCAGTTTGTATTTATTTTCAAAACATTTCTGAAAACTGGATTTTATGACCCCGTCAGCTTTAGCTGGTTAAAACAATAAATGAAATCAATGTCATTGGAGAGACAATGCTTCATCTGTATCATACAAAAAAGACTGTCAAATACTCAAGTGTATTTGAATTTTATTCACTAGAAATGACAAAGTGCCTTTCATACTTTTACTGTACTACCACTGAGAGGTACAGTACTATAGCCGGAACACTCTCACTCTGATTATGTCATTGTGCATTGACTTTGAGACCATTTTATGGTTGGCCAGGAGTACAGCTGTTAAATAAAAAAGTCACTTTGCTTGCATTTTGAATACCTGATAAATTCCAATTAAAACTGTTTGTATCCCCTTTCTCCTTTCAGTTGTCCCCTTTCACCCACTGCTACTATGCCTTCCCTTCCTCCCCTTCATTTGCTCCACGAAGCCCTTAGATTGATTTGTTAGCCTATTCCTTTTGTGTCATATTGCCTCATTGCACTTAACTAGCCGGCTGTTTGTATAGTCTGCTGTCAACGTAGCCTATGATGATTCATACTGTTCTTATGTTTCATGTTGTTATGTAATGTCATTGAGTTCGCTCAATTTGCCAGTTGTTTGTATATTCTGTTGCTATTGTATATTATGATGTTCTTATTGGACCACTTTGTAAATGAGTCCTCTCAATGGTGTTTTTCTCCTGGTAAAATAAAGATTGATTGATTAGTTGATTGATTGATACGTAAGGTATGCACTAATAGGTAATGTTCTCCTCTAATGAATTTGGTTGTTTAGGTATTCTTTCAGGCCAGTGCAACACCTTAAAAGGTGCATGATATGTTTAATAAGACTTGTTAGGCTAGTTCCTTCTGGGCAACATATGGTCTCACTATTTTAATGGTGTAAAGGATTTGAAAGAACATTTCTCCATCCTCTTGGTAGCCCATGGTGGCAGTTCCTGTCTTGGAACATGTTCCTGAGTTTCCTGCATGGTATGTGACACCACTGCTACCTAACCATTGTGCTTGCCTAAGATGGCCTGCCTAGCTGAAATCTTAGTTCTCAGTCCACAAAGACAACCCAGATACATGCAAACCATCGATATCTGTGGTGCTTACCTCTGCATCCTCAAATGCTGGTACATATGTTAGCAATCATGTCTACCAGGCCCCCAGTATCTGTGCATGGTGTGCAGTGCAGTGTGGCAGGTCATGGCAAGACAGACGGAGGTGCTGTACTAGATATTGAGCATCCAGTGGGTTGCCCATGACAGCATCCTAGTGGAGCCCATGTCCCACGTGCAGCAGGGGCTGGTTGGGTATGGCAGTCTTCCATGGACTGCCATATCCCTATAGTGGAAACCATTCATGGCTGCTGACAACTGGACTGTACTGGTATGGACCTAACCCTCCTTACTGGCCCAGAGGCCGGGAGCAGGTGGAGGGGAGCCCACCTGAGCCCAGGAATCTACTGTGGCCAGGGAGAGGGGAGCATGTGAGCGCTACAGCAGCCCCTTCAGGCCATGTCACCTGAGCCCCCTCTGCCAGCCCTCCACACTGCACAGCTTGCAGTAAAAATCAGATGCTTGCACAACCCCACCCCTTTGCCTATGTATAAGTGTACTGGTGGCTCAGGATAGGTTGTAGAGGGGCACACACCATGGGCAGTGGATGCACATAAGAAACAGCATGTGTGGATCAGGAATTCAGCACACCACCTTCCTAAACACGCACGCTACGTGGATGCTCATCCTTTTGCGAATCAGGCCTCTCTCCCACTGCCCCTTACGGGAGGAGGTGGGGACCTCAGAGAGTCAAGTCAGGGCCAGCATTGAGCATGTGGGCTTGGCCACTGGGTGTCCACCATCGCCTCCCCAGTGCCGGGAATTTTCCGCTTTTCATTGCCCCCCCAGATGCAGGACGTGTTATGCCATCCAGTGCATGACGTGTGCACTCCCACCTACATCCACAGGATGGCCACCTGATGTCAAGCCCTCTGCAAGGTCCCCAACTGCAGTGCACCCAGTCTCCACCGGGTGCCACTAGCATCGTGGGACATGTACCCCCTTCCTCCCAGGAGAGGAGAGCAGTCCATCAGATGCTCAAGCCTCTCCTCCCTGACCAACCCCTGGCTCCCTGGGTTCATCCCCAAACCCAGGTCGCTGGCGTGGTGCCAGGTAAGGCAGATGCCTCAGCCCTCAGTGCCACCAGGTCAACTAAAAATTCTGCCTTGATTATCTACTGTATACTAGGATTAACTTCCAGACAACCAAATCATGTGTAAATAAGGGCCAAACATGAAGCTATGCTTGTGTTTAACCTTTTGGAGGGGTCAGATGGTACTTCTGAATATGAGCCAGCTGTGTCTTGGTGCTTAGAAGTCACAGGGGCACATTCCTTTTGTAAAGGGTTTAGTAGGTTGAATGCTCAGATTAAAATTCTGGTTATTTTCAGTAACTCTTTTGATTAATAGTTTATTGACTTTAAAAAGTATCCTAGTTACATTGTGAGTTGTGCTACACTGTCTTTGTTTATCAAAAGTTGACAAAGCAAGTCAGAGGTTAAGGCAGCCTTACAGAACAGGGTTTTTTAGAACATGTAGCGGTACTAGCATTTTGCTGTACATATGCTGTTGTCTCTCACTCTCAAACATTTAAAGTGTGAATACATTTTTTAACTACATTGTAATGTGTGTGTTTGCCATAAGTTACATGCTAGCAGTTTCATTCATATTAAGTACTGAAACACTTTATGTCAATAATCTGTATTGGACCTGCTAATTCATAGGGGTAGAGGACAGTGACCGGTTCCTTACAGCACGTAATTTTTCTCCTACCATGGCTGGTCAAACAATGTTACAAATATTAAATGAGTAGTACTTCCAGAATTTGTAAAAACATATGTTGTGCAGAGAGTTTTGATTTGTGTGTAAAGTCATAGTGTGTCCTTTCCTCTGTCTGCTATTAGGAGTTTTTCCTAAATTAGCTTGCTATCTTTATGGTAGTTTTACGACCCCTGGGGATCTCCATCTCAGCAAGCTTTATTGCTTTTCTTGTACCTACAATGCATCCTGTCTCATGTGACAGTGATGTAGCCGGGACCATAGATTCAGTAGCAAGCACTGCTTTAGAATCAGTTCACAACAGCAGAGATGGCTATATTTTAAAAACTATACAGAGTTCAACTTGATAACTACCCTCATTGTAAAGGTCTTTTTGTCCTGAACAATTGTGACACTGGTTGTGTATGTGTAACTTGTATGGTTTTCAAGATATATACATTTATATGGCATGTCTACTAGAGTGTTGACTCAGAGAGAAAAAAAGCATCTGATGTTTGCAAGTGCATCTGCACGCATGCCAAACAAATCTAAATATCTTGAAAACTACACAAAAACAACCAGCAGCAAAGTTGCTATAGAATTGTAGTAGGAAGGTACCTAAAGAAATTAGAAGAAAGGGCTGAGTACCAGGAGCATTAACAATGACACTGGTGTGCAGTATGCATATTTATGGATCACATACAAACAGAGGTGAGAAAGAAGTAAGTCCCAGCTGAGGCACTTCCTTCTTTCCCAACTCTGTTTGTATGTGTACCAGGAGGATTACTTGCACAACTTGGAACAATGTACTACTGTTCGGCCTGCTAGAAGGGTCCAAGGGGACAGAGTGAATGCAATTCTTTAAATAACTTCTGACTGAACTATTTGGTGCACCACCCCACAGACAAGAGTACACAACTGAATGACTGCATGGAAGCACAGCAGTGAAGCTGGGCCCAAAAGATTGACCCAGGGTACTAATCTCAAGGTTAATCAATTTTCAAGATAGGTGTAGATCCAGAGACAAGACATAATTATGAACACAATTACATATCAAGGCCAAAAACTACAACTCTGCAATGATCTAAGCAAAAGTATAATGGAGAAAAAAATTCACTACTCGGACATTAAGGCAGGGCTGCACAAGATGCGAACCAGGTTCCATCTCATAGTTATGTACCAGCCCAACTGACAGTTTGGCTGAAACTGGGACAACAGACCTACAATGCAGTAGAACAGACTGCAAAAATGCTCAACACAGAATTCCCCAACACTATTCCATACAAGCACTTTGTTTTCCCACTGAGACAGACCCTAGGAACAAAATGAACTTTGTGGCTGGAAAATCTTGTTTGCCAATATATGGACTTGAACCATCCCTGACCCTGTTAAACTACCATGATGTTATGCAACAAATCCCTCAAGTCATTTAACCTACAGTAGTCACCCTAGCAATCCTCAGCAACCTGACTCACTGGTGAGGTCTCACAGAACAGCACACAGCTTAGCATGAAACTTGAAGCAGAGAACACAAATCTTCTTGGTAGTGACAGGGAGATATCCATACATCATAAAGTAACCACAACTACATTCACAAAGTCAGTGAGGCTGAAGGTAGGCCTCTAAGACCATGTGTGTGGTGTTGCACTTACTCCAGCATACTGTGCTCAACAGATAGCTAGGCCATTCCTAGAAGTCAGCTAAATGGTAAGTAAACTTTCCAACTATGTAGTCACACAGTAATTAACTGAGAGCCTGGGAAATGCTGATTATGCCAGCAGTCTATAAGTCCTCCTAACAGCCAGTTTAAAATAATAACGCAGTGCTACTACTGGAATAACATGGTTTACCCACTTCAGGTGACAGCAGCAGGGTGACTGTCTTTAGACTGACAGCACAATGCTAATGGTGATCGCAGTGCCATGCATTGTGCAGCCAGACCCCGAGTGGATGAAACACAGTGGGGCACATGAGTGGTCTTTGTGCCCTGAAACTCATGATAATCATCCTCCACAGTAGAGGTGTATTGGGGATGGGGATGCAGTACCCGTACGGTGCTTTTACTGCAGGGCGTACTGACAACCAGTTCACCACTGTGACAGGTGAACTGGTTGCGTCACCCTGATGCCATTGCCCTGATACCATCACGCCATCAACGGGATACCGAACCACGTATTGGAGCTTGCCCCGAGCAACTGCTTAAAAACAAACCCAGCTGGAACTTACTCTACTTTATGCTGGGCTGATGCAGCACTAAATGAAAACTGGCCAATACTTTACTGTCTAAGGCCATATAAAATTTTCTATGTTTCCTCACATAAAACAATTTGTAAAAGATTAAAGCCAAGGTCAGACATGGTAACGACTTGAAGGGATTTACAAAGTGGTTTACTTCCCTGACTATTGGTCATGTCATTGCCACTCTGGGGAAGGGGGAAACAAATTTTATAAAGCTTACTCTACCCCTAATGTGGTGAAGGGGAGAGTTCTTCATAATAAGGTCACAGTTAGACCAATTAGTACCACAAGTTAGCTTGATGACTTTTTAATATGGTTCTAATTGAACAGTTAATAAGATGTTTATCTTTTGTGCAAAATATCTGTTCTTGTTACATGCATTATCGGTACCGATAATAATCAACCATAGGTCATCATATCCTAGCAGAGATCTGACAACCTGGTTAATACAAGTTATAAAGAGTTTATACATCTGCCACATTTATGGTTCTTTTATGAAACAAAAGGCTCAAATACAGGTGGTGGTTGTTGTGGTGGCCTACATGCTTCGGCACCTAGTGCAAAAGGAATTACGGACCTGAGCAAAACTACAGTGAGTGCAACACCTATATACAACGTTTGTGGGTTGAAAAGTTTTCTGCAAATAGGAATAGTGGTCACTCTTTCTTAAAACAATCCAAACCAAACCGCAAACAAAAAATTATTGCCAACAGAAGCAGGGTATAAATGTTACTAAACAGAGCCCTCAGCTTTACAACTGAAATCATCTGGAGGCACCTGGAGGGACAAAATCTGATAGTGGCAGGCACAATTGTAACCACATATAAACATATATGGCCCTAACATGGATTTCCCAGAACTGTTTGCAGACTTGACCACCAAACTGCTATAGTTCCAGGAAGACATTATCATAATGGGAGGGGACTGCAATGTGGTGTTGAACCCCACGCTTGACAGCACAAACCCAAGCAGACACCTTACAAACTCAGCCTATGTTCTGTCTGAACTGCTAGCTGATCATCAACTTGCAGATACTTGTCACCTACTACGTCTGCAAGAAAAAAGCAATACCTTTCATTCAGAGATCGACAAAATGGCTTTGTGTATTGATTATTAATTCACCTCCTACCAAATATTTTATCAGCTTTGATCCTCCTCACGATCATCTTGGATCATGTGATAGTAGACATGAGAGTGAAATGAGAAACTAAATTCAAAACTGGAGGCAGTATAGCACAGTGGTTTAAGGCTCTGAGCTGCAACTCTGGAGACCTGGGTTTGAATCCCACAGCCCCCACTTGCATACTGTGTGACCCTGAGCAAGTCACTTAACTTCCCTGTGCTCCCAGTTTGTACCTGTAAACAAGCTTTCAGCTTAGTGTATCTCACCTGATTAAACAATTGAAAAAAAAAATAACCACACCTCACTGGCAACTACATAATTACATAATACTACAAGAAAAACACACCAGGAGAAAAATCAAGGAACATTTTCAAGAATTCCTCTCACATAACCTACCAACTGACTCAACTTGGGTGAATATCTGGGAAGCACTGAAATGCAGGCTTGAGCAAACTAATAGCAATGGGAACAAAAAGCAAAAAGAGGCGAAAACAGAGCAATTGAATTTAGTAGCAAAAATTGCTAAAACAGATGAGCTTCTTAAATCCATTAAGAATGAGGAGACCTAGCAATCATGGGCTACTACTAAACGTGCTTACAACAACAACTTAAGAGACTCATCATAATTTGATACCGTAAAACAAAACTCACATATGTGAGGCAACCGAGTGGCCCTGGCGCTGCTACCTGCTGGTGGTCGGACCTCTGCATCCAGCCCACCACCTCCTGACCAAGGACAGCAGCTGCAAAGCCAAACCAGGCTCTCCACTTTAGCCAAGTGGCCCTGGCGCTGCTACCTGCTGGCGGTCGGACCTCTGCATCCAGCCCGCCACTCCCTGACCAAGGAAAGCAGCCACAAGGCCAAACCAGGCTCTCCACTTCAGCTGAGTGGCCCTGGCACTGCTACCTGCTGGCGGCCGGACCTCTGCATCCAGCCCGCCACCCCCTGACCAAGGAAAGCAGCCACAAGGCCAAACCAGGCTCTCCACTTCAGCCGAGTGGCCCTGGCGCTGCTATCTGCTGGCGGTCGGACCTCTGCATCCAGCCCGCCACTTCCTGACCAAGTCAAGCAGGTACGTTTGGTCAGCTCCTAGCTCGGAGGTGTCAGGCTTCAATCCCCATAATTGGACTGGCTCCTGGGGACTGTGGTGCTTCCCGATTGGATGCTGCAGATCCCTGTTGAGAAAGAAAGCATACAAGGCACCTTTTTCAAAACACAGCTTGGCCACTGCCTTGCTGTACTGCTCTCTGGACAATTTTTTCTGCTGAATTTACTGCTCATGTGGAAATATATATATATTTATAATTTTTTTTCTCTCCTCTTGGAATTTTCTGCTGTTTAGCCTGCTGTATTAGCTAGGCCTGACTTCCATATAGCTTGTCTTGCACTACTGAATATTCTTACTGCTTAAACATTTTACCTTTAAACTATTGCACTGTATATGTAGGAATTGCCTAGCAGAGTTGTAGTGAACTTTAACTGACTGCCTGACGTCTATATAGCTTACTGCTTGCACTACTGAATTTTTTCTGCTAATTGCCCAATATTGTAAAATAGCTAGAACTGACTACTGCCTGCTGTTTGTTCTGCCACACATCACAGTTCCTCTCATTCATCCTCAGACTGCCTTCTTTGCTTCCCTCTTTTGCTTGTTTTTTCCCCTTTTTTATTTCTTCCTCTATTCCTCACAATGTTTCTCTGCCATCTGCTGGACCCCTGATTCCCTCTCCTGACACCCCCCCAAACCAGCACATTCTGTAAATATTTCCTGGCATTTTGGGCCATCTTCTCTGCCCTTTCCAGACTACCCTGAGTCCTCTCCACCACATATCTCCTTCCCAGCTCTCCCTGGTCTCATTCAAGGCCCCCCCCCAACCTCCTGAATCAGCCTTTTATTTTGCTAAATTCCCACCTGGCACCTTTGACCAGACCTCTCTGCAGGAACCTTTTCTCTCCCACTATTTGCACCTACTTCTGCCCTGAGCACTAAATTGCCCAGGGCCCTCCCACCAATTTACTTGACCTTTGTCTTGACTTTGTAACTAATGACCCGCCTTTTGTTTCTGATCTATTTTAGCCACAATGCCAAACCAGGCTCTCCACTTCAGCCAAGTGGCCCTGGCGCTGCTACCTGCTGGCGGTCGGACCTCTGCATCCAGCCCACCAGCCCCTGACCAAGGAAAGCAGGTACATTTGGTCAACTCCTAGTTCGGAGGTGTTGGGCTTCAATCTCCATAATTGGACTGGCTCCTGGGGACTGTGGCTGCTTCCTGATTGGATGCTGCAGATCCCCAATGAGAAAGAAAGCATACAAGGCACCTTTTTCAAAACACAGCTTGGCCACTGCCTTGCTTACTGCTCTCTGGACAATTTTTTTGCCCATGCCCCCCCCCCGTCCCTCCTTTATTAAGTACACTTCCCCAGTGATCTCTGCCCCCTGAGGCCTCACACTAGTCAATTACAGCAACTCCTTAAAGGGCTCTCATTTCTGTAACTTCTTAAGGGGTGATCCTCTCTCTCATGCTCAGATAACTTATCATCCTCAATGGATCTGGGATCAAGTGCATTGACACTGACTATGGTCCTCCTCCTACTTCCTACCAGCCCCACCTTATTTAGGACCATCACCTCACGCATAGTACCCCTCTTATCTGCAACACCTCTACCAGACCCCCGACGCCGATCACCTCCCCCTGCACTCTCCCCACAGTTCCACCCTGCTACCTCTTACTTCCCACTCATACCTTGGTCTCTTCTCCTCAATGCCCTTCCCACCCTTCTCGTCCTCTACCCACCCTTGCACCCCAGCACCCAGCCCCATGTCCAGTCACAAGGAGATGCCACAATCACTACCACACTTTGGTGTGCCTAATCACCCTCCTGTTACTTCTAACAGATAACATTCATCCAAACCCTGGCCCCATGCCCAAACTTATGAACAAGCCTGCCCAGGCTCAAGGACTCCGCATAGCTTCTATGAATATTGGCAGCCTCCTTAAGAAGGCTGCTGCATTCCAATGCTGGGTTACTCAGCACCAACCGGACATTGTCACACTCGTCGAAACCTGGTTATCCAAATCCACCCCTGACTCTTTTGTCTCCCTCCCTGGTTACACCCTTTTCAGGGAAGATCGGGTGGGTAAGCGTGGAGGTGGTTGTGCTGTTTATATGCGTGACTCCCTCCTTGGACATGCACTTCCACCACCCAAGCTTGATAACAGGGTGCAAGCCCTCACACTAAAAATCTCCCCCAAACCTGGTAAGGGCCCACTCTTTCTCACCGTTGCCTATATTCCCCCAAGAAAGCAAGACCTCGCCATTCAGGCACTTGCTGATTACCTCTCTGGCCTCCCGCCAAAAATGGCCCAGATAATTGTTGGTGACTTGAATATCAACTGGCTCTTGGCCACGTCCTCCCAAACCAGAGATATCTTTGCTGCCCTTGACATGTCCCAGCTTGTCACCACCCCAACTAGATTCAACCCCTCTTCTGGCTCCAGCACCCTCCTGGATATCACCATTACCAACTGCCCCAGAGGGTGCTCGATATCTGTGTACTTCCCAACTCACTTAGTGACCACTCCCCAGTCGTATTCTCTTGGTCCGCTTCCAACAATAAACCTGCGCCACAAACCACCCAGCGACATCGCCTACTCCCAGGTGGCCTGCGTCACCTTAAACTGTACCTCTCACAACTGGATTGGTCCCCAATCAGGCTTGCACAGTCCATAGATGAGGCATTGGATTTTTTCACTCGCACTTTTAACACTGCCTGTGACCTCTATGCCCCCTTCGCTAGAAATCGCACCAAAAGGCAAAACATGCCCTGGATTACCCCCTCCCTCCTTCACAAACTTAAAATGAGAGACAACCTATGGCACATTGCCAGCTGATAGGCAAGCGTACAACGCTGAGCGCAATAAGTGTACTTGGGCCATTCGACAGGCCAAAGCCCAGTACTACCAATCCGCTCTCGTCTCCTTATGGGGGTCAGCTAGAAACTTTTGGGATAATGTAAAGGAGCTGAATGGGAAATCCCGCTCCCCACCACCCTCTCAACTCTCCTTTAATGGAACTGTCTGCTCTGACCCCCTTGGCATTGCAGACTGCCTAAACCACACTTTCTCAGACCTGAGTTTAGTCCTGCCCAGTAACTTCTTTGACCCCATCCCAGTAGTACCCCTGCCCACTCTTCAGGGACCTCCTTTCTACCTACGTACCATCTCCCCATTGGAGGCTAGACCCCTTCTGCAAAAAGCCGTTAGTAGTAACAACCCCGGCACCGACCTACTGGACACTAGGCTACTTCATCTGACGTTAGATGCTATTCTGGTCCCACTTACTGAGCTGCTCAACCAATCTCTGTGCCTGGGGTAGTTCCCCAGCACATGGAAAACTGCCATCATCACTCCCATCCTAAAGAGTGGCGATCGAGTGACCCCAGGTAACTATCGACCTATCTCCATCCTCCCCCAACTCTCTAAGGCCCTTGAAAAAGTAGTTGCCAACCAGCTTGCTGAATTCCTGGCCATGCACAAAATATTCTGTGCCCTGAACAGCATGGCTTTCATGCTGGCCACAGCACCACAACCGCACTACTTGAATTCTCCAACTTCCTGCACTCCGCTCTTGATTCCGGAAGTCCTGCCGGTGCCGTGTTCATTGACCACTCCAAGGCCTTTGACACGGTTTGCCATCCTCTTCTGTTTGACTCTCTCAGATGCCTTGGTTTCTCCCCCAGCCCCATTGCATGGTTCACTAGCTACCTCTCTGCCAGAACTCAGTGTGTAAAAATCAATAGAACCCTATCTGACACATGAGCTGTCCGCTCTGGGGTTCCCCAGGGCTCCATTTTAGGCCCTCTCCTCTTCAGTCTGTACCTCAACTCCCTCCCCTTGGCCTACCCAAGTAAGATCCTCCTCTACGCGGATGACACTGTGCTCTTCGTCACTGACCCCAACCCCAACACACTCCAGGCCACCCTCCAACAAGCTTTTGATAGAGCTGAGCATTGGTTCACATCACGAAGGCTAGTTCTGAACCTAAAAAAGACCAAAGCTATGTTCTTCTCGCATCGCCAAAGCAAAGCCAGTGATGCCCCTTTCGTGATACTGCCTAGAACACTAAACCCCATTGAGCAGGTTTCCTCCTACAAGTATCTGGGCATTACCTTTGATTCGGCACTCTCCTTCCACTCCCATATCAATGCCCTTTCTGCTGCCATCAATGTCAGGATTGGACTGTTATAATGCCATTGGGACTGCCTACCACAAGAGGCCCTTAGATTGGCAATCACCTCCTCTGTCCTGTCGCTAATTGACTATGGGCTGCCCATCTATGCTGCAGCCGACAACACTGCACTTGCAAGAATCCAGCTCTCTATAAACAAGGCCTGCAGGCTAATGCTGGGAGCCCCAAGGCGCACCCACATGTGCCTACTGTACTCCACTACCAACTTGCTCAACCTTGAAGAAAGACTCCGCTTCCAAACCTGCCTTCTTGTAAAAAAGACCCTGTTAGGGCTGTCCCCCCCCCGGGGTCGCCTCCCCCTCAGTTTCCACCCGCAGCACTGTCACAACCTCCCTTATTGTCCCCAGGGTAAGGACCTCTATGACCCAGAGATCCTTTTGCTATCAGGCTCCTTCCTGGTTCAATTCCCTCCCAGCCAATATAGCTGACTCCACTAAGCTTGGTCCTTTCAAGGTCTCCCTCAGAAGCCATCAGACAAACACTCGCTGCTGCAACTGCACATAATCCCCCACCTGCCCCTTACCTTCACCCCTAGGCTGGGTCTGGCCTCTCTACTTTTGCTGTATATAGCTGGGGTCTCATGCAACATCTGCTGACTAATGTAATAAAATATCTCTGGTTGCTACCTGACATGGTACTCGTGTACCTATATTATGGCTACTGTAATCTACATATTACCAAGCGTGTACCACCAGTGAATGCCTGTAACACTGGTTGCTTTTTTAATCTAAGCGTTATGTACTGTACTGTTTTGTTTGCTGTAAGGTATTGCTCTCTTGACGAGCTGCCTTTGTAAATGAGTCTATGACTCAAAGGTCTGTAAACCGATGAGCTAATAAATAAATAAATAAAAAACAAGGACTTTAGTCTTATAAATGAAGCAGATAAAGGCTAAAGCTAATATACCATATTACCCACACAAGAAGATGCATCAGAACAGATCACCTCTAATCCTCTAGCAATAAATAAATGTAATAGCCCTTTGACTCACCGTGGCTGTTCCGGGGCCATTGGGGTCCATGTTGCACACATCTCTGACGCAGCTGGCCTGGGTTCTGGAGTGGAGAGAAGAAATGGAGCTGTGCCTCCACCTGGGGTATGGAAGGAAATACCTGTGAACAGATTGCAGGTTACCACCCGCAGGAAAATGCATAAGCTGCCCCCAAAAAAACACTTCCCCTCACAACAACACCTTCCCTGTTTTTCAATAATTCACAATACCAGCACATAACATGAACAATAACACTGTTCATTTTGCAGGAGGGGAGAAAGCGAGGAAAATATCACAACAGCCTTAATAACTGCTCAAGCAATGTTACCCCACACAGTATCCCCACCTCCCACCTGTGAGTGCACCCAGCTTCCCACTGCAGCTGCTCAGTGTCTATAGTCCTTTTAGTGGGTACCACACCACGGTACAGATTTTGATGCTGGGGATCTTTCGTTGGGGCCCAATAACTTTTAAATACACAAACTCTTGCTTGACTGCCTGGGCTTTTCTTGGCACTGTGGAGGTATCTTGTTGGTGGAGCACCACAGTAGCAGCAGGGCTGACTAAAGAACTGAAGAACCCTGGTTTTCACCTGCCTGGCCTTGACAACTTTGCCTGTGAGGCCTTTGTTGACAGTGTTCAACAGGCAGGCCTCTCGCTGTCTTCTTCACTGGTCTTCATTGCTATTGGTCTGGGGATAGGGCAGGCTGGGTCCCCTAGACTTGTAGCTTGGCACACTTTTCCCAAACAGAAAGGTAGCTGGGCTTTGACTCAGTCTCTAGCCCCAGCGCACACACCTCGAATGTCTTGGGAGCAGCAAGGGTGGCTGGCTTTGCCTCAGTCTCTAGCCCAGCATTCCACAATCACTTTGCTTGGCAGCCATTCAGTAGTCTCTAAACTCTCACCCCTCCATGAAGGATTAGCAGAAGCACAGTCTTTTCTCTCAGCTACCACTCTCACCAGTTTCAAAGCTGCACTTACAGTGTCTGCTCTCACACTGCAGCTCTGAGCTCTTTCTGACTGAAGGCTATGATGACTCTTCTTTCTCTGCAGCACCTTCTCAAATCTCTATTTTTGCAGCAGAACCCATTCTCACTTTCTCTGCTGCAAGTCTCACGATTTTCTTCTCTGGCTTTCACAGGCACTCTGCTCACAATTATATGGCTGTGGCCAATCTGGCCTTTGGGTCAGGGTGCATGCCTTTTGGCTAGACAGCCACAGCAGTCTCTCCTGCACTCTGCACTCTCTTGAATCCCAAATGAATCTCCCATTTTGGAGGACATGCAGTCCAATTTATAGTTTTATCAATGTCCTCCCCGATTGCCTGCATGCATCCCAGACATCTTGGATGCCCTCTGACACTGTCCCAGCAGCCCCCTATTAACAGAAGTCCCTGGGGGCTGCCATGTTTGTTTATATTGTGTTCCAATAGTGCAGTTCCTTAATATTTATCATTTATGCCCTTGCAAGGTTAGAAAACATCCCCCCCTTAAGCCCGGAAGCTTTATCCTGCTGATCCCTGGCTCCGCTGCCTACCCTGGAGCCTGGAATCTATTTATATTGTGGCTGAAAGCCCAACACTGAACTGGAGCCCTGGCTCCTTTAAGTTTCACTCTCTGGTGGCCACACATGCACAGCAAAACGCAAGCTGCCATATTTGTTTACTATGCAGCTGGCCTTTCAGCAGCTTACCGGACCACACTCTGCCTTCTCAAAATGCCGGAGGCATTCAAACAGAAATCAGAGCTTGGCTCCCTCCTGTACATGGATCAGAGACACTGGAACTTAGCTGCTGCAGCCACGGAGCCCAAATGGGCACCAGTGTTCAAGGCCCGTCAGGGACTACTTGCAGGATTGCCAGCAGGGGAACATCTGGCCATAGCCCTCAGGTGAGCCCCAACTGGGGAGCTTACATAAAGAAGTCTCAGAATTATACCGGAGGCTGTACACCTCTGAAGGCCCATACACAAACACCTTGTTTGAAGAGCTTGTGGGAGATGTGGAATTACCCACTCTGCCACAAGAACGAGTAAGTTTCCTTAGCACAGAACAATCCACATGGGGGATACAAGATGCACTCTACCCTCTATCCAGATGCAAAGTGCTGAGGACGGATGGGTTGTCCCAAGATTTTTACACCACTTTCACGGAAACGCTTGTCCCTATCCTCAAAGAACTCTACAAAGAAGCCTTAAAATAAGGGACATTTCCACCAACGATGCAACCAGGGCTCTTCACAGTGCTCCCAAATCCAGTGAAAGACTCTACATTGTGCTCAAGCTACTGACCGATAGCACTCCTTAGATGCTAAAGTGCTGGCAAAGACTCTTGGTAACAGACTACTGTGGGTCCTACCATCTCTGATAAGGTTTGCTCAAACGAGCTGCATGCCAGGTAGACACATAACCTGTAATCCCAAATGAATCTCCCATTTTGGAGGGCATGCAGTCCAATTTATAGTTTTGCTCAACGAGCTGCATGCCAGGTAGACACATAACCTATAATCCCAAATGATAACCTATAATACAAGAAAGGTATTGTACATCACCAGAGTGGCATCTCAGATACAAGAACCAGCAGTACTAATTATGCTTAGCACAGAAAAAGCCTTTAACCAGGTGGAATGACTACTTTTTCCATGTCATGAAGAGGTAGTGAATTCCCCTCACTATACAGAGCATTGGTGAAGCTCCTTTATACGGACTAGATGGGGGCTATTTGTACAAATGAAACAATCTCTCCAGAGTTTCCTCTCAAAAGAGGGAGATGACACCCCCATCCATAACCCTATTTAAGTAGCTTTGGAACCTTTATCAAGAAAAACAATAAAGAGCAGCAGTATTACTGGAGTTGATAACAGGAGCAGAACAGAAAATATGAGCTTATAAAGATGATGCACTGATCTATATCATCAACCAGGAGGCCTCCCTTGCACTGCTACATAACACTTGAACCATATTCAAAACCTTTGCAGGATACAAACTGAACTATTACAAATCCAGCATAATACCTTTGAATAATAAGTGCATCCAATCTGACGTGGATTCATTTGGAATGAAATGGCATATTAAATACATTACATTTTAGAGAATAGGGGTGTGCTGAATGACTGAAGATATAGCAGAAATAAACACCAAAGAGTTACTCAGAACCCTACAGACCAGCCTTCTCCAATGGAACAGACTCCTGCTATCTGTGGGCCAGCACATAGCCATGATAAAAATCAATGTCCTTCCTTGGGCCCGCTTCATGATGTCCACACTACACCAACCCATTCCACCCTCATTGAGCAAGAGTAGTCTCAGAATTCACATGGGCATGCTTTACTTAACTCCTAAGAAGTTGCACATAATGGGATCTACACAAAACACCACTTGCTACAAATGCAGCCAGGAAGAGGGTACCCTTATCCTCCTGTTATGGAATGACCCCTAATCCAGACACTTTGATTTGAAATTTAATCTAAACTCAATCTGTTATTTGGACTTGCAGAACTGTTTAAATCTGAAATACATGTTACTGGAAATATTGGACATGGCAGAGATGCCCTTAGTAAACAGCATGCAATATATTTAATTGCCAGTACTGCCAAGTGTCGGATATTAAAATTATGGCTTGACAAGAAACCTCCTTCTCACCATGAATGCATGGCAGATGCACAGAAATGCCTTTGGATAGAATGTTTGGCACATAATTTAAGCAATGCTCAACAGGCATACCTACTGTAGTTAAAGTCAAACCTTGAGAAGCATTGATCACAGTCCCAGAAGAAGAAGAACCATAAAACAAAATCACTGACCCCTCCCCAATCTTGCAGGGACCTAGATGATAAGTATACTGATTCATAATTCCTTTTTACCCCTATTATCTTAAAAGATATTCTGCACTCAAACCAGTTTTTGAGGTTATCAAAAGAGAAAAGTTATATCTCAGGCTGATAGGGTCACATCTGAAAGATACATGAAATAGTTAAAGTTAATGAATTATTCTTTATATTCATGTTTAAGTGTGTTAATATGTTGTGCTTGTTTCCTTTAATGTTGTGCCAAGTGTGATAGATTTAGTTACTGAACAGCTGCTCACGGGTAAAAGTCTTACAGTACCCAACCCCCTGAAATGCGTCTTCCTATGGCTGTGGGGTGCACAACTATGACTGATAAAGTTAGCACCACCTTGCAGGGGCTTAGTAACCTCATGTAGCACCAAAGACTGATGGACTCAGCCCAGATCCCTGATTATCACATCTATACTGATAGTTGCAGGGTGTGCAACCTAATATTATAGGACATTCAGTGAAACGATTGGTTTTTCAGCCACTTAAATGTATGCCATTTGGATACTACATATGAGTATATTTGTACAGTATATGCATTTGTGACTTGCCATAACTTTGTATGTTTGAAAACTTTAATAAAATGTACATCTTAATAAAGTAGAAATCTTCCCATAACATGTCATGATCATATTGCAAGGACAAGGAATGAGTTAATTGTGCCTAAACTGACTAACAATGCAAACATCCTGTTGAGATCTGTTCATACAATGACTTCATCTAGTATTCTGGAATGACGAGTTTTATTAAATGTTTCAACAGTAGTTACCATATGTTCCCTTCTTCTGAGATTAATATTTTGCTTTTATTGTAGTCTGATATATATATATATCTGAGACACAGCATAGTCTTACAGTTTCTCCTAGGGATCCTGTATTTTTCAGTGACACAAAAACTGGGGGATCCTGTGGTGAAGGCATGCCTGTAGGTATTCACAGACACAGCTTGTACTTTAGATTATAGTAGGAGTTTTGGTCACATTTTATTTTAAGTATCAGTTTCAATATAACTGTGGGGTAGGTAGTCATTAATTGCATGCAACAGGGGTAATTACACTATAGTTACATATTTGTTGCACGTAACTACATTGCAATTGCAATGCAGTTACAGTGTAGCTACACTGTAACAACAATGTAGTTAAGGAAACTTAGTGTTATCAGAGTTTTAATGCATGATTGATGTGCCATTTTCAAACTTGTGGCTGGCCCATAAATAGCCAGCCACAGAGCGAAGAAACTGCTGCTGCAGGGAGTGGCAGAAGAGCTGGAGGAGCCACAGTCAGCGGCATCGGCAAGCTGCTCATCTCTTGCTGCATCGGCGGCCGAAATGATCCAGGGGGGCCACAGTTGGTGGCACAGATGAGCTGAGTCACTTGTGGCAGAAGGGATCAGGAGAGCTGCAGTCAGTAGCAACAGTGTTGGGGAGCTGCATTGGTGGCAGAAACTCAAGAGGCAACACAGGAGGCACACAGGAAGAGTGGAAATCTGTGCTGAAGTTTTTCCTTCTTCTTCTGGAACTGTGCTGGTTCTCCCCCATCCAGCCAATTGGATAGTGAAGAAATCACTGAGGTGCCATTTTCAAACTTGCAGCTGGCCCATAAATAACCAGCCATAGAGTGAAGAAACTGCTGTCGCGGGGAGTGGCAGAAGAGCTGGAGGAGCTGCAGTCAGTGGCATAGGGGATCTGCTCATCTCTTGCAAAATCGGTGGCTGAAGGGTCCAGGGGGGCCAAAGTCAGCAGCTCGGGAGGTGCAGAGGAGCTGAGTCATTTGTGGCAGAGGGGACCAGGAGAGTTGCAATCGGTGGCAGCAGCATTGAGGAGCTGCATCGGTGGCAGAAACTCAAGCGCCGACAACAGAGGTGCAGAGGAGTGGAAATCTGCATTTAAATTTTTCTCCTACCTACCCACCCACCCCGACCTCTATTAAATGCCTGAGGAAGGAGGTGGGGCTAATAACCGGGGGACTGTTTTTTCTGGACTCTGCACTAAAGTGCTGGACACTGATATTGACAAAAGGGCTGACCTTTTCCTGCAAAACTGGGCTGAGCTCAAGGGAATGTCTGATTAATGTGATGTGCTTTCATTAAGTAAAATGGGTGGGCCCTTAAAGGGGGACTTAGATGGGGACTGTGAGATTGGGGGCTTGGTACAAGCTGGGCAGCTCCTGTTTGTGAAAATTTATCTTTAGGCTGTGGGTCTGTTGCTCTGTGGGTGCGTTCTGGCTTGTGGCTGTTTAGAGAAGTATGCTGAAGGCCTAAGAGTGACTGTGAACTTGGGGGGGGGTAGTATAAGCTAGGCAGCTGGGCAGGGTTGCAGCTGTTTAAAGGGGGTATGCCAAAAGCTTGAAGGTGCCTGTGAATTTGGGGGGTGGTACAAGCTGGGCAGCTGCTATTGTACAAATCTGCTCCTAAACTGTGGGTTGGTACAAGCTGGTACAAGCTGTGGATTGGTACAAGCTGGGCAGTGCTACTGTACAAATCTATTTCTAAATTGTAGGTCTACTGCTTCCTTTTGGTGGATGGTACAAGCTAGGCAACTGCTTTTGTACAATTCCATTAAGCTGTGGATCTGTGCCACAGGGTGTGTTTATCTTTCAAGCTGCTAATCTGGTGTTTAACTTGGATTTCTGGTTAAAGAAGGGGAGAGGACCAGGAGGTAATCAGGAACATGGGTAGAATAGTGGGGTGTAGTTGATATGGAGCAGTGTTTTTTTTTGTTTGGTTTTTTTTTTGCATTATTTCTTTTTCACCCCGACGTGCCCAGGATCTGCCACTCCTTCAGGCAGCGACGGTCCCCCGATGTTCTCCTACTACTCCTCCCCCTGGAGCCCCCCTCACCTCACATTGCAGCCTGACCCCCGGGGTAGCCCGGCGTAACCCTTTGCCGGGTGGGTCCCCCTCCTCTGAGGGGGAAGGCACAGGTGGGGACACCCAGCACACTCTTCTCTCGGTCCCGGGGTGCTGCTGAGGTAGGTGGAACTTCCACGGGAGACCTTCGGAGGCATCGATAGGCCAACTGCCATCATCCAGCCAATCCTGGGCTGTTTTTCCATTTTCTGGTTCCTCCCACTGTTGCGACGCTCATGCAGTGCTCCTGGTCTCCACCGGGGGCTGCTGCAGAGTGAAGCGATCCCACTACCCACCCCAGGAGAGGAGAGCAGTCCTGCAGATGCTCAATCCTCTCTTCCCCTGCTGACCCCTGGAGCCCCGAGTCTGTTTCTGAACCTGGGTCGCTGGCGTGGTTCAAGGTAAGGCGCCAGTACCTCAGCCCTCTGTGCCACTGGGCCGACTCTGAGCGGTGGTTTTTATGGCAACACTATAGAGGTTGAGGGGTTGCCCGATTTGTATTAAATTTGGGCAGTTGGAAGTGGAACTAAGCAGATTTGGGGGAAACTGGCACAGATGTGGGGGAAGTTAGGGGTGGAGGGGCTTGGAAGGTACAGCCACGGGATGTGGGTATCTGCTGAAGTGATTAGGGGGGTGGTAGGGCAGTGAGGGACCATGGTCCAAGGTGGCCAGTTAGAGGGGATTGAGGAGCTGGGGGTTCAAGCCCAAACGGTGGTGAGTGGGCTGGCAGGTGGGTAAAGGGTACCTTGTGGGGCTGAGGGAAGAGAGTACCAGTTGAGGGGTGGAAAAAAGGAGCTCATGCTAGGTCTGATACACAGGTGCCCTGTGGTGACAAGCCATGTATTGGGGAGGACCATGTTGACAGATGAGCGGTGTATGGGTCCTCGAGCTAGGGGAAATGCCTTTGCAGAGAGAGAAGTAGAGTCATATTCTAGGATGAACGGAAGGAAGGGGCAGCAGAGTATGCGGGTGGAGGAGTGGTGAGGGGGAGGAGGGATGGAGGTTCAGGGGTGATAGTATAAGCAGAAAGTGCTTTAGTATGGCAAAATAGGGGTCCAATAACTATAGAGGGAGGGGTGGCAGGGTGGAGGCGAGGGGGAGGATTTGATGGATGACAACGGGGTGGAGGTGAGATTATTACTAATGTAAGTTGGGGAAGCAATGGGCTTGGGGAAGGCACCGGGTCCAAGGGGGAGAGGGTCGAGGGCCTTGATGGGGAAGGGGCAGATGGCAGTGCTGCTGAGATGGCCCAGGTGGGTGATGTGGGAAGTGAGGGGCAGCGGGGGGGGCCCGGAGGTGAGGGTCTAGTGCTCGGATGGGGAGCAGACTAATGGGAGTGCTGCTGGGACAGACCAGAGTGGTGAGGCAGGGAGGAGGGAGCTAAGAGAGGAACGATGGGACAGGGGAGATAGTTGGAACAGGGGGTAAAGGCAACCATTGACAACCAAATTGATGGTGTGGTCAGAGATAACAGAGAGGTAATGAGAGTGAGGGGTGTGTGGCAGAGGAGGGAGTTAGGCTCAAGGGTAAGGAGGAGGTTAAAGTGCTCCTGATGGGGGTCTCCATAATCAGGGGCATTAAGTGGGAGGGGAGGAATGAGGGTCAGGACTGTGCTGTCAGGGTCAAGAGCATATCTGGTCTGACTGTGCACAAGGCCAAGCACTTGGTCTATGCTTTGGTGAAGGACTGTGGAGGTTGCCCTAACATATTAGTGCACCTAGGCAAGAATGACATAGAGGGAAATATCATGGAGGAGATACAGGCAAAGTTTCAGGAGCTAGCCACAGTGTAACATGCTGTGGGGTTCACTGTCTCTTTCTTGGAGGCCCTCCTTGTGCCTAGAGCCAGCGTGGGAAACAAGCAGAAAATCATGGAGGTTAATGAATGACTCAGAGCAGGATGTATGGCCAGGGGTTATGGGTTGATGGGGACTGAGGTGCCACATGGGAGGACAAGGGGCTGTGTGCTAGGGATAGGCTTCACTTAAATTTGGGGGTGAGGGAGGTATTGAAACTAAAACTGACCAAATTCATCAATGCTAGGTGGGGTTTAAACTTGTGAAGGGGAGAGGGCTGGGGTTTGAGGCTGCCACTGGCAGACACATCAAGGGAGGACTTGGCCTTCCTCCCTTGCAGTGGGGAAGGGATGCTCAACTGGTGCACCCAACAGTGCGAGAGGGAACGGGAGCTTACAGTTAACTGGGAGATCTTGGGTTGGAGAGATAGGCAAGGGCAAGGGGCAGGGATGGAGGGTGGGCCTGATTAATGCCAGAAGCACGGGAAACAAGATGCCTGAGCTTCAGGTGATGCTAACTGAAGGGGATGTGGATGTGAAGGCAGTCACTAAAACTTGGGCCACTCCCTGTCACGACTGGAACCTAAACCTGAGCAGGCACACTGTTCAGGAAAGACAGGGCTGTGGGCAGGGGAGGTGGGGTGGCACTCATCATTAGGAACGGCATTGATATATGCAGGGTGGAAGGGGCAGAAGGAAACATAGAGTCATTATGGGTTACCTTGCAGGTGCCTGGGGGAAAGATGGTCAACCTGGGGGTGATTTATAGGCCACTTATGCAGGCTGAGGAGCTCAAGGAGTGCCTGGTAGCAAATCTAAGAGATCACTGCGGTCAGGGTGAGGGTAGAACTGTGGTGCTGGGTGACCTTATTATGCCAGGGGTTGATTGGGGTACTATAGCATCTTCATCAACTAGGGAGCAGCACTTGCTGGACATCTTCCAGAATGCAGTCCTATCTCAGCTGGTGGCTGACCCAATGAGGGATGGTCGTATCCTGAATGTGGTCCTGTCAGATTGTGACCTGGTCAGGAACCTAGTTGTAGGGCTCCCACTGGTGGGGAGTGACCATGCCACAGTTTGGTTTTCCGTGGACCTTGTGGGGGTAATCGTACTAAAATAGTAGTGGTTGACTTCAGAGGAGTGGACTTTGAGGGTATGGCGGGAATTCTCAACAGGCATTTGGAGGGGACCAGACAGGACATGGACACAGAGAGCAGGTGGCAGATTATTAAAAGAGGTTTCCTGGAAGCCACCAAGGCGTGCACAAAGGTCTGACACAAAATTGGTAGGGCCAGAAAGCCAAGCTGGTGGACCAGGGAGGTCCAGGAGGTGGTGAGGGTGAAACGAGCAGCTAATAAGAAATATAAGCACTCACAAGGGGACACGGACAGGGGGGATTATGACAGGATATCCAAAAAGGTAACCAGGGTGGTGAGATCGGACAAGGTGAGGACTGAGCAAAGATTGGCACAGGGGATCAGAAATGGTGAAAAGGATGCTTTAGGTATATCAGGGAGAGGAGAAAAGTGAAGTGGCAGATTAGCAGACTGAGGTCAGGGAATGGGTGGGCTGAGGAGGCTAGTGAGCAAGCAGAGGTACTAAATGAATACTTTGCCTTGTCTTCACAAGAGACGATGGAGGGCCAACACCACATGGAGGGAGATGGGCCAGGAATGAGGAAGGGTGGAGCTCTCTGTTGAAATTCCTGTTGGCAGGGTGAGAAAGGCCCTTAAGTCCCTAAGAACGGATAAGGTGCTAGGTCCGGATGACCTTCATCTCAGAGTGCCGAAAGAGATGGCAGATGTCCTTGCTGCACCTTTGATGGACTTTTGTAACTCCGCCCTTCAGATGGGTTGGGTGCCTCAGGATTGGAGGATGGCTCATGTCGTACCTATCCACAAAAGTGGCTCATGGAAAGAGCCAGGTAACTACAGGCCTGTCAGCCTGATGTCGGTGCACAAGGTGATGGAGAACATCTTGAAAGAGAGGCTGGAGGTGTTCCTGGAGACATGGGGTCATCTGGATGACCACCAGCCTGGCTTTGTTCAGGGCAGATCATGTCCGACTAACCTTGTGGAGTTCTACAATTGGGTGACTAAGGCGCTGGACCAGGGAAGGCCAGTGGGTGTCCTCTTTCTGGACTTCAGTAAGGTGTTTAACTTGGTGCCGCACTCAGGACTGCTGGACAAGCTGGGGGGAATGGGGTGGGGGAAAGGATGGTGAGGTGGATAGGAAACTGGCTAACTGGGAGGTTTCAGAGGGTGGTGGTTGGGGGGCATCATCTCCTAGGAGGGTCATTATTGGGGTTCCACAAGGGTCGGTGTTGGGCCCACTCTTGTTTAATACATACATCTCAGACATCAGGGATGGTATCCCAAGTGAGATGAGCCTCTTTGCTGATGACTCAAAGCTGGGGGCAGTGGTAGACGTGGAGAAGGGTAGAAGAGCCCTACAGGGGGATCTGGAGACTTGTCATGCACTTGGAAACTGAGGTTTAATGCCAAGAAGTGCAGTGTTCTCTACTTGGGGCTTAGAAACCCTGACCATGAGTACTTTTTCAGTGGGGAGAAACTGCAGGTTTCGGGGGGGGGGGGATCTTGGGGTGGTGGTGGATGCCTAAATGATAAAATTCTGAGCAGTGTAGGAGGGCTGTGGCTAAAGTAAATAAAATGCTCGGGTGCATTGCCAGGGGGATAACCTCTTGGAGATGGGAGGTACTTCTCCCTCTGTATAACTGCCTGGTTAGACAGCACCTCAAGTATTGAGTGCAGTTTTGGTGCCCATACCTGAGGAAGGCCATTGCACTACTGGCGAGGTTCCAAGAGGAGTGCAACCAGGGTGATATAGGGCCTGGGGGAAAGATCTTATGAGGAGAGGCTTGATAAGCTGAACATGTTCTCCCTGGAGGAGAGGAGGAACAGGGAGGATATGATTGAGGTCTTTAAATATCTAAAGGGAATGGACAGGGTCAGCCCAAATAGGATGTTCCAGCTGAGGGAGGAAGGGGCCACTGGGGGCATTCCATGAGGCTGGTTGGCGGGAGGCTCAGGGGGAAGACTAGGGGTACTATTTTACCGAGAGGGTGGTGGACCCATGGAATGCACTGCCTGTGCAACTGGTGGCTGTTGATACAGTGAAGGGATTTGAAAGGGGCTAGGACAGGTACAAGGGTAAGGTAAAGCTGAGGAATGCCAAATCTGGAGGTGTAATTCTGATGAGGGACGGGGTTGAGAGGATTTATGGGGGAGACGGGGGGGGCAGCAACAGTGTCTTAACCAGGTGCTGATTTCTAAGCAGACTCGATAGACCTTTAGGCCTACTCTGCTGGCATCTTAGTATGTTAGTACGTAACTACTGTCTGAATAAAATATGTATGTTTTGAGCAACTCTTGGCTCAAGTGTGAGAATTGTGAGAAATGCTTTTCAGACTAGAGGAAGTTCTCACTGTGGGCCACAAGATAGCCCTTTGTTTCTCTAATTTGTGTTGTGGGTGTTTTTGTCCTTTATGAGTGTATCATCCTGATGACACTCATAACAAGCATCTGTCAACGCCGAATATTTGCTTGCTGGCATTGGCATTGGTAGTGTAGAATTTACAGAGCTGCATAATAGGAATGGCAGTGAAGTACTGAACTGAAGCCAACCCCACCACCACCCTGCAGAGAGTGACAGGCATTGGGGTGTGCGTTTGGGTTGTCAGGCATAACGGCCACGCCATTTCACCACACCCCACCCTGGAGACACTGACAAGTGTCACGGTGTTCCTTGGGGTCTTTGGCCCTTATGCTAATTCCCATTTCATTAGGAAATATGGTGAGATTGGTGAGTATATAGGAGAATGGGGGTGAAGTTTGGGGCCGAAGAGTCCAAGGCATACCTTGATGCCTCTCACTGGCTGCAAGGTGTGGAATGGTATGAGCATCACAGGCAAGAATCCCAAGTCACACCCCTGATGCCTGTCATTCTCTACAGGGTTGGGCGTTATGGTTGAAAACCCTAATACCTCAGGCATTCGTTGGTATTTTCACTCCAAATTTTCAACATGTTTTTTTGTGACCCCACCTCGTGAACAGGGGGAATATCAGTTTGTTAGCCGAAAGCTGCTTATGCACAGTGACTACGGCATTTAGCACCACAGGTGCAAAAACATTCCGAACAGGATGTAAAAAATGACAGCTGTACTGTTCATGGGGAGGTGTAAATTGGCAATGTTGCAAATCTGTAGTAAAAATATTTAAAAAAATGGGGAAGTCACGAGCGTACATAGAAACTGTGCAACGACACCCGTATATAATTAGGTTGAGATTTTACAGCAGATTGTCAACTCAGGCATTTTGGTGCCTCCGATCATGAACAGTGTCACTGTGATTTTCTTTATCTGTGCCGAACAATGATTTCCCACAGCGACCACGCATCTCTGCACTGAAAGTGTGGAAACACACTTCAGCCATGTTGTGAAAAATGACAGCTGTACTGTTCATAAGGAAGTGTGGAAAAATGGCACTGGTGAAAATCTGGACTGAAAATATTACAAAGTCATGAACTAGCGAGGGTGTGTGGAAACTGGGCAATGCTCACTTGTAACACAGTCATTTTATGGACTTTTGTCACCAAATTTTCAACATAGCCATTTTAAGACCTCTGCTCATGAACAGTGTAACTGTGATTTTCTTAATCTGTCCTAAACATTGCTTTCGTACACCATTGTGCGCTACATGTGCGAAAACACATTTTGGGAAGTATATGAAAAATTGCAGCTGTACTGTTCATAAGGAAGTGTAATAAAATGGCAATGTTGAAAATCTGGAGTGAAAATATTAAATTTGCAAACTTACGAAAGCATGCATAGAATTGTGCAATGTACCGTAACACAGTCATTTTAGATTGTTAATCAATTTTCAACATAGCCATTTTAGACCTCTGCTCATGAACAATGTCACTGTGATTTTCTTAATTTGTCCCAGACATTGATTTCGATAACGACTGCGCCACTTGTGCGCATATGGCGGAAACACATTTTGGGTCAGATGAAAAATGACAGCTGTACTACTCATAAGAAGGTGTGGTAAAATGGCAATGTTGAAAATTTGGGTGAAAATATTGAAAATTTGCGAACTACGAGCCTGCATAGGAATTGCAACACCTGCATATAAAAGTCATTTTTTTAATTTGGCACAAATTTTCAACATGGGGTTTTGGACCTTTCATGAATGATGTCACTGTCATGGCATATTCAGGGCTCGAAGGGTGATTTCACGGTGACTGCACAGTGACTGCGAAATCACCCTTCAGACCTGAATAACACCATGACAGTGACATCATTCATGAGAAGGGGTCCCAAAAACCCCATGTTGAAAATTTGGCGCAAAAATTCCCAAAAATGCCTGAGATATGCAACAAAGTTGAAACCCCCTATCTAGCCCATTATACAGCTTACCGGCATTTCCTCAGTTCGCGGTCGGCTTTGAAGAGTGCAGACGTGTTCCCGGTCCACCGAAGATCATCGCACCGGAGTCCTGAGGTAAGTATGGGGTGAGGGGAGGTGTGGGGAGGCTGGGTGCGCAGTGGGTGGGTGCGGGTTGTGGGAGGGGGCTGGGAGATGCGCCCGTGGGACCTGTTTTCTTTACAGGGTAAAAAAAAAAAGAGCGACAAGGACGTTACTACGCTTGGGTGGGCTCCCAGAGTGGTACAAGGATAGTTGGGGAGCCATTCAGCTGACGGGGATTGGGCACCCCATTGGCCAAAGTGATAGATTGCCACGCTAGGGTGGGCTCCCAGCATGGCACTTAGCACGGGGGTGAGACGGTGGAGCCGACGGGGATTGGGCACCCCCGGCTATATCATTACTTGCCACGCTGGGGTGGGCACCCAGCGTGGCATTTTCAGGCTTTGGGGAAACACAGCACAGCTCTGGGGATTGGGCCTGTCCGTCGGCTATTCAGTGTTTGGCGGTGGGGGCGGGGACGCACGCCTGGGCGTGGCGCAGGTAGGTGGGGGAAAGGCGCATGAGCAGGCGATATCTTATCGCTGCTCACTCGCGAGCTCCCCTTTGAACTGTATGCCACTGCATTTTGGGATGTCATAGACAGCTCCAGCATGCATTGGTTTACAGGGGCTGCGCCCACAACACACTGACTGAATTGAGGAGGAGGAGGTGACACACCGAAATCTCAGATGATGGCACTATGTTTCTTGCACATGCGTGCAAGCAAACATAAAAATGGAAGTCAAGTAATAGACTGCAGGACAAGTGTAACCTACCCCCCCCGGCTCCCCCTAGTTTAACTAGCAGGGCTTCTCCTCTCACCACTTACGTCTAGGGGCAACAGAGAGGGGTGGGGGTTTACATACTAGTACAAGACATAAAATAGGAGAGGACCACCATTAGACTCGGTGGACCAGACTGTTATACAAAAACAGTCAACCAAGTGTGGCAACTACCTGGCACATACCTGGTGGGACCAATTACATGGCCAGCAACCCAGATCCCTGGGAGAAAATGTTTGCTCACAATTATGCTAGGTTTGCACTTCTGGACAGGGGCACCCAAGTAAGACCAGACACAAGGAAGCAATAACAATACTGTCCAAACCAGGCTGGGATTCTAGAGCGTGGCTTTTATTCACGTAACAAAGTAGGAATAATCACAAAATGAAGATGGACCCCCATAGGGCTACACATACTGGTACTGCAGATTCTCCAGGGTACAGAAATTCCTGAACTCCAATTTAGCACCTAGGCAGAAGAAACACAAAACAGCGAACACTCTGGTTCTGAAATGGAGATTGGCACACACAGCCAGATGTAGTACATTTCCCATCGACTAGGAACACATGGCCAGACGTACCACATTTCACATTGACTAGGCATACACGGTCAGTACTAGGACACTTTTCCATATTTCATGAGGAATAACATAGAAACATAGAAACTTAGAATTTGACGGCAGATAAGGACCACTTGGCCCACCCAGTCTGTCCATTTCCCTACCTAATGGATAAGCTGCAGATCCTAGTTAACCAGCAGCCTACTTCTTCCTACCCCCACCCCCTAGAATTGCCTTATGACTGTCCCATGCATGCTTGAATTCCACCACTGTTTTTGACCCCACAACCACCTCTGGAAGGCCGTTCCATGCATCCACAACCCTCTCTGTGAAAAACTACTTCCTTAAATTACCTCTGAGTCGCCCCTCCATCTTCAAATTGTGCCCCCTTGTTCTTGCACACCTCTTTTTTTGAAAGATGCTACCCTCTTGGACTTTGTTAATTCCCTTGAGGTACTTGAAAGTTTCTATCATGTCCCCCCTTCCCTCCTTTCTTCGAGGCTATACATATTAAGCTCCTTAAGTCTCTCTTCATATGTCTTCCGGTGCAGACCCTGCACCATTTTAGTTGCCCTCCTCTGGACAGCTTCCATCCTGTCTATGTCTTTGCGGAGATTGGGTCTCCAGAACTGCATGCAGTACTCCAGATGGGGTCTCACCAGCTGTCTGTACAGAGGGATACTAACTTCCAGTTTTCTACTGGTGATGCCTCTCCCTATGCATGCCAGTATCCCCCCAGCCCTCCTTGCTGCCCTCTCACATTGCTTGCCCACCTTTAGGTCATCTGATATGACCACCCCCAGGTCCCTTTCCATTTTTGTTGTTGTTAGTATCTCACCCCCCATTGTGTATTCTTCCCCTGGGTTTTTGTTTCCCAGGTGCATTACCTTGCACTTCTTAGCACTGAATCTAAGCTGCCATACATTTGACCATTCCTCTAACCTTGCCAAGTCCCTTCTCATCCTTTCCAACCCACCTTGTGCATCAACTCAGTTGCAGATCTTTGTGTCATCTTCAAAGAGACATACTTTTCCTTCCAGTCCCTCTGCAATGTCGCTTATAAAGACATTGAAGAGGACCGGTCCTAATACTGAACCCTGCAGTACCCCACTAGTAACCCCCCTTTCTTCAGAGTGGACTCCATTTACTATTACTCTCTGTGTCCTATTCTCCAGCCAATTCTTTACCCAGGCTGTCATCTTGGGACCCACTCCCAGGCTGGCTAACTTGTATATTAATCTTTTGTGTGGGACTGTGTCAAATGCCTTGCTAAAGTCTAGGTAGGCCATGTCCACAGCCCCTCCCTGATCTACTACTTTGGTCACCCAGTCAAAGAAATCTATCAGATTTGTCTGGCATGATCTGGAATGAAGGTGGTACACACGACCACAAAGGAGCACATCCAAACTCAGGACTTTCAGAACCCACTATACTGGGGCAAACTGAGAGAAAACAACCCACATATGGGGTAAACACTTTTCTCAGGCATTGGCCAATTGCACTGAAGAAAAGATAATAGGTGCCCTTCAGAACCTGTAGAGGTAAACTGGTTACTCCAGGTAGGGGGTCTCCCACCATTTGATTCCAAGCTTATTCTTGGCCATTCATCTGGTTAACAACACCACACAACTGTAGAGACACTGTAGATGCTGTCTTGAAATGTATTTCACACCTAACATACTACACACACACACACACACACACACATCAGAGGTATCAGAACTTAAAAATTCTCTACTTGGACGGTCACATACTGGACTCCAATGTAGGCAGACACTTTTAAAACAGAAAGTCTAGGTGACCGGGTCCCTCGGGCAGAGAAATTCATCCTTAGGTATTGCAGATGTACCTGGGCTTACACAGAGAAATTGTACTCACAACAAATGAAGACGTCCAAGGCAGCTTCGCCAAACAAGTGGATCAAGGGGATTGCCCCTGAATGCAAAGAAACCTTACTGGCACAGGTTTCTACCACTTCAGAAAAACTGGCTTCTTTTTTCTTCTTCTAGGGTGAGAACAAACTACCACAAAAACAAAAGGGGTAGCTCTTTGTCAGAGTTAAACTGAGAAGCTGCCCAGCAGCTGCAGCCTTCTCCTATTCAAACTCCTTCAGAACTAACTCAACATTCCAATTCACTCCCAAAGCCAGCTGAACATTGTGGCTTATGCTGCTGTGAGAGTTCCACGATTACATCATCACTCCAGCTCAGCTGACACTGAAAACAGAGTGTGACAGTGTGAAACCCATTTACCTGGCATTTCACAAGGTGCCTTCCCTACTTGCAACTGATTCTAACTGGGATTCTAGTAACCCCTGGAAACAAGGGGGTTACACCCACCCTTAGCCAGGAAAATGACTGTCCCCAGTCATTACCTACCCAGCACCAGACCATCCTACCCTATGTGTTGACTATGGGGAGGTAGTGCTACCTTCTCCCCTACCTGTGCCATGCACAGGCAGAAAACACTAAGGGCCCAGCGGCCTTTAACTGATGCATCAGCTCCTACACTGCGATCTTACTATGGAGAATCAGTGGCTCTGGAAGAACTGTCCAGAGCATGCCCTAATAGACCAGCACTGTGGCCCCTATGGCCGATCAGAACCACAGACTGTCTATCCCCCTAGCCCTCTAGAGAAAACCTATCTAACCAAAAAACCTACTCACAAAAGAGAGGAACCTCCCCCCAACCCAGGGCATCTGCAGACCAAACCAGAGCTAACACTTTTCCCAAGCATTACATTCCCACTATCTCCCATGCACTAACACCTGTAGAAGGAAAACTGTTAACACCTGTTAACCGTACAAATCTACAAAACACTCTACAAAAGCAGGAGAACTTGGCTGAGTTCCCACATCCTCTTCTGGTCTTCTCTTCTTTCTTCTTTACCTGGAACCACCTGAAAGAGAAAGAGACGAATCACACCCCAAATCTGCAAAACACACAGTATAACAACAGTAACCCTTACCATCAAAACACTGGAGAATCACAAAAAGTATTTTTTAGAAAAGTAGAAAAAAGTAGAAAACAGTAGAAAACATCTAACTTTATGTACAATACACCTTGTGGGGGGATGGAATGTCCTAAATTTCCAAACTAATGAAAAAGTTATGCCTGAAGTCAGGGTCCATAAAAGAGTCTCTCCTGGGCCGAAGCCCGCTGAAGCACAGTTCTTGAAGCCTGTAGTCCCAAAGGGGAGAGTCTTTGCAGACAGTTCAAACAGTTTGTAGTCTGCCAGGTGTAGGATGTGTATTGCAATGTTAATAAAGTAAGAAGAGTCTGGACTTACCAGTCCCTTGAAGAACTAAAAATGGACATCACCTACTTCTCCAGCCAAAGACTCTCTCTGGCAGCATTTTTCATATACAGCTGGGAAGAAATCTTCCGGAAAACAGGATGATGAAACTGAAAACTGCTGGATTGATGTCATCTAGGAGATGGAACCTTGAAACAGGAGAGGAACAGCTGGGCTGATGTCATTCAAAATCTCAGGCGATGAATCAGGAAAACAGCTGGGCTGATGTCATTTAGGCTATCTAGAAGACCAGGTGATGAACTTGGAAAGGCACACTGCAGAGCTAACGAATCTGGACGCACCTTGGATCCTAGAACACCAGACTGGCAGAGCAACATGGGTACAGCAATGGCTGGATGGCAGACACTTGCTACCACTGCTCTGCTTCCCTCTGGGTAGGCATGGGCATATTCTCAGTATGATGGTACACTTGAGGATAGGACCAGTTTGGATCAGGTGCAAAAATTGTGACCCTGTCTGGGCGCACATAATTAATGTTATGGAAAGTCTCTTTCCCTGTGTTGTCCACATATCATACAGTGTTTGTGAACAATGTCCTGCCCAGCTTCCAAAGCTGCAGTCTGTCTTTTATCACTTTGTTTCTGACATAACGCTTTGCACCTGGATGCATGTTCAGGATTGTTTCCTCCTCTAGCCAGGCTCTCCTGTTTTTCTCAGTCTCCTCCCAGACTCTCCGAGGAAAGGTAGGAAAGGTCCACCCATAGATGTCATTGGCCTTCCTACAAACCAGTCTTTCCTCCTTACTGCTCTTCATCAGTTAATGACCCTCGGCCTGGCTTGGTGGTGGCCAGTCCTGGTTCTGCCAGTGTCGCATACTCAAAGAAACGTAGAACTTGCCCCTGACCCCTTCTGAGGGCAGGGCTGTGGAGTCACCAACTTCTTCTTCTTGTTCCTCCAAGGCAAGAGCTTGAGGCCACTGACTGGGACCCTCAACAGAAAGATACATATCTTCCTCCTCCTCCTCTTCCTCACTCAAAACTTGGGCCCATGAGTGAGCAGTCATCCTCACTCCAGAAACAGTCCTCTCTTCACTGGGCACGGAGGTAGACACCTCCCATTCTAGAGTCTTTCAAACCTCATCCTCTCCAATGAGGCTAGGGCTATGACCCTCTCTCCATGGATCCATCGAGTCTCCCTCCACACTGTCCATCTGCGACACAGGTGTGGAGACATCACAAGGAATCTGCTCTGGCAGTACATCTACACCCTCTTTCTTTGTGCCACACTCTGCTGGGCCTCCCCCAGCAGGATCAACCTGGTGCTGTGTGCTGCTACATGCAGGGTCTTCTATTTTCGTCTAAGTGGGAGCCAAATGAATTCGGGATGTTCTAGTCAGACCTTGCTTCTCTAAACACCCTGAACAGTGAGGAATCAAGAATACGTCCCTCACAGCCTTGAGGCACATTATGCATACTCTCACAGGGTAGTTGGGGTTCACAACATAAGGAGGCAAACTTCCACCATAGAAACATTGCTCAATTTCTTTAAGCTTGGCAACCTCCTCAGCTATCATAGCTTGGGCATGATCCGGGTAGCGGGATGGTCCTGAAGTCATGTCTGTAAATAAGCACACAAAAGTTCACTGTTACTACTGAGTTCACTATACTTGGAACAGTCTCTCAAAATGGCTCCCTGCTGCTGTGTTTACATTACTGCCCCACCCTATAATGGCAGCAGCAGCACTCCTGATGCATCACTGATCTGTATCTGACTCAAGCCACTGTGCATCTGACTTACTGCTACTGATAAATGTTCTCAAACTGTAATGATTGCACTGCTTTTACCTTCCTCAGCACATCTGTATGATTTTTGGACTTTACCATTAGCTTTCAATCAGTTTTACTTGCTTAAAGTCACTAAAGCCACAGTATTTCTAGGAGCAGGATTGCCTGCTTGTTGCAGCCTCTCATACAACTCACAGTCTCTCTTTTGCTCAGAAAATTATACTGTTGCTGAATCCATAATACATGTTCACATTGCTACATTGGTACATTGCTCAGAATTCTTGCTTGTTTTCATTTCACATTACAGTCCTTCTTTGCAAAAACAATCACACTGTTTACACACAGATATAGCTGGCTTTTGAAAATCACAATACAGTTTGAGTTCAGTTTTGCTGAATGGTACTCAGTGAATCAGTAGCTGGCTTGCTCTGATGGAAAATCTTGGCCTAAAGCTGACCCTAGACAGTCTCTGGGTTGAAATGGGCTGGCGATCCCACTGATTGTCACTACTGACACCTGGCTTGCTTCCCAGTTGGTCTGATTACTGGTTGAGCCTGATTTCACACATAACTAGTCTGTATTTACAGATTTTAGAATGTTTACAGTCACCGCGACTATTCTCCTGCCTACCAGCTCGCACACCACTTGCTATCTCCCTCTCGAATACTGGGCAGCACTCTGAAACTGGCTAGGGGGCGGGACTGATTGCAGTCTCACCAATCACTTGACGCCATGCAAATGAGCTCCTCTCTCTTCTTGTGCTCTTCCTTCATGGCGATCGTCGAGCAGGCAAAATTTAAACTGCAAAACAACTTTTTTTCTCAGCTAACCTTTTTCATGGCAGGAGCACCATTTTTAACCATTTCTTTAGCGACTCCCCCAGTTCACACAGCAAGCACTTGAAACTTTCCGGGCACAATTGTTTTGTTGTTTCCTAAAGTCCACAATACTTTTTGTCACAGAAAACTTGAGCATTAAAGTTTGTAAACGTTCTCTCTTGATGCAGGACAAGGGGCACACACAGTTTGCCTTAACAGCTCCTTGGTAACTGGTGGCACAACACACAGCAGCACATGAATAGCAAGCACACAGCGGCACATACAGATGGCACTACTCTGGGCAAATTTCTTCTGCACAAAGCTTCCAGTTTTGGGCTACCAACTGCCAGACAGAAAAAACGCTAGCCACAACCTGAGCAAACAACTTTAGTTTTCTCCCAAAATTCAAACACATTGTCAGACGAACCCCAATTTTTGTAACCCCCCTGCCCCACCGGCCCCCCTTGTTTAACCAGCAGGGCTTCTCCTCTCATCACAAATGTCTAGGGGCAACAGAGAGGGTTGGGGGTTTACATAAACTAGTACAATACATAAAAAGAGAAAGAGAAATGGCCACCATTAGACTTGGTGGACCAGACTGCTATACAAAAACAGTCAACCAAGTGTGGCAACTACCTGGCACACACCTGGTGGGACCAATTACGTGGCCAGCAACCCAGGTCCCTGGGAGAAAATGTTTGCTCACAATTATACTAGGTTTGCACTTCTGGACAAGGGCACCCAAGTAAATCCAGACACAGGGAAGCAATAACAATACTGTCCAAACCAGGCTGGTATTCTAGATTGTGGCTTTTATTCACATAATAAAGTAGGAATAATAACAAAGCGAAGATGGACCCCCATAGGGCTACACATACTGGTATTGCAGATTCTCCAGGGTACAGAAATTTCTGAAATTCCTACTTAGCACAGGCAGACGAAACACAAAACAGCGAACAATCTGGTTCTGAAATGGAGATTGGCACACATGGCCAGATGTAGTACATTTCCCATCGACTAGGAACACATGGCCAGACGTAGCACATTTCCCATCCACTAGGCACACACTGCCAGTACTAGAACACTTTCCCATATTTCACGAGGAAGGAAGGTGGTACACACAACCACAAAGGAGCACATCCTGACTCAGGACTTTCAGAACCCACTATACTGGGGTACACTGAGAGAAAATAACCCACATACAGGGGTAAACACTTTTTTCAGGCATTGGCCAATTGCACTGAAGAAAAGGTAATAGGTGCCCTTCAGAACCCACAGAGGTAAAGTGGTTACTCCAGGTAGGAGGGTCTCCCACCTTTTGATTCCAAGCTTATACTCAGCCATTTATCTGGACAATAACACCACACAACTGTAGAAACACTGTAGATGCTGTCTTGAAATGTATTTCACACTTAACATACTACACACACACACATCAGAGGTGTCAGAAGTTAAAAGTTCTGTATTGGACGGTCACATACTGGACTCCAACGTAGGCAGACACTTTTAAAACTGAAAGTCTAGGTGACAGGGTCCCTCTGACAGAAAAATTCATCCCTAGGTATTGCAGATGCACCTGGGCTTACACAGACAAATTGTACTCACAACAAATGAAGATGTCCAAGGCAGCTTCGCCAAACAAGTGGATCAAGGGGATTGCCCCTGAATCCTGGATTTTGCCCCCATCCCAGGAAACTTTACTGCCACAGGTCTCCACCATTTCAGAAAAACTGGCTTCTTTGTTCTTCTTCTAGGGTGAGAACAAACTACCACAAAAACAAAAGGGGTAGCTCTTTATCAGAGCTAAACTGAGGAGCTGCCCAGCAGCTGCAGCCTCCTCCTACTCAAACTCCTTCAGAACTAACTCAACATTCCAATTCACTCCCAAAGCCAGCTGAACATTGCAGCTTATGCTGCTGCGAGAGTTCCACTCTCAAGATCTATACGAAGACAGGGAAACACATAAGGGTAACAAAATGATAAAAGGTATTTTTTTAACTGTACATATTAGTTCATTAGTGTAACTCCCAGGGGGCGCTACCCTTAGGGCTACTACCCCTGCCTGCCTCCACTGAGACAGGGTGAGGGGCCCAGATCCATTGATGGGTGCCTCCACTCAGAGGTTGGGGTTAATACGGTCAAGACTGCCCCGGTTACAGCCCTCTGGGTTACTGCAACCCCCCTTTTGTCCCACTAGTGGCTCACCCTGGGTACCAACAATTCTTTTTACCAGTACACTTACCCCCCCCCGGGTAGTATCTCTCAGCTCACTCCGGGAACCCCCTGTAAAGTAAGGTACAGTTATATCACAGTCACTATGTAGCAGTTCACCAGGCGTGCACAAACCAGCCAGGATGTAGTTGCAAACACAATAATCTGATTTATTAAAGGGGGCAGATAACAAGGAAAGGGGGAAAATCAAGTTAATTGACTTATACTATAATTATCTACCTAGGGCTCTGTGCACAGGCCTAACCCTAAGATTTGCTGTCCCTGGGTACCCAAGCCCTAACGGCTAGTCCAAACATGGCAGCTGGTTGGGGCCCTTAACACAGATAACTGTTACAATCCTGAGCAAGTCAGAATAGGAAGAAAGTTTAATTTGGCAGTCAGAATTATAATGATACAACTGGAAACCACTGTTTGCACACTTGGCAGGGAGCTACCCTGATTCAGTACTCACAACTCCAGCCAATAACAATTCCTTCAACACTGGCAGGACTGAGCCTGACTTTCACCAGCCTCCTCACACATTTATATGGCAAACAACAGAGGGGTACCTTACCAGGCAGCTGCTTTCAGGCTCTCACGAACTTGCAGAAGAACTCGGGCAGCAAACGGCAGCTTCAACATCACAGGTGGACCAAGCTCGATTTAACAATTCTCTCCAGTCCTCTCAGGTTGAGCCTGGTAGGTAGCTGGGCTGGCACCAACCTCCTCCGACTGCACGCCGGTGGATTTAGTCCGAATTCTCAAAAGGCAAAAACAGCCGCCTCAGGCCTTCACGTGCTTCCCGCGTGAACACTACTCCAGCGCAGAAGCACAGAGCTCCTCTCTTCTCCTCAGCCACAACGCATCTGCCCCTTCTCAGCATGGGGCTTTCCTTACAATTCAGGCGCTACCCAATTCTATTGGCTGGCATACCTGTCAGTCAACCAATTTTTGCCCCTCAGTGGTGCGAAAAAGCGCCATAGCCCATAATGCCTTTCCCAACTTACAAGCAGTTCCTCTATTGGCCAGACAGCTCTCCATAGTCCCGAGGTACTGATTGGTCCAATTCAGCAGTTCTGGACCAAAATGGAGAAGACAATCGAAACAGTCTTTACTGCAAAGGAAGGCAGGTTAGAACAACTACATTATCATTATTATTTTACTTTATTTCAAGCAAACAATCACATCCTCCAGCAGAGCTCCCTCTGCATCACTAGCGATGGCAGAAAGGAGCTATTTTTCAGTGTCCCAGGCGGGACTCGGGCATACAACCACACAGCCCCCCCCCCCATTTCAGTTAATTATGACTGCAACAGGCAGCCCTTAAAGAGACAGCTTACAGAGGCTTTTAGAAGCGCTCACTGGCTACCCATTTAAACGGCTTTATGCCGATCACCAACCAGGCATGGAGCATGGAAACGAGCTCCAAGAAAGCGTTCAGGAACCCCCATTTGCAAGGGGGTTACATTAGCACTCCACACGAAGTGTTACAAGACATGCCCTAGCAGTACCTTTCAGAAGAACTGCCTTGGGGAGGCAAGCCTTTGCAGTAAAGGCTCCCACCTGGCTAAATGAGCTCCCCCAGGCCACTACTAGCCTTACTCACCTTGGCCAGTTCAAATCTGAAATTCGGAAGTCCATCTCCCCTCCAGCACAATGTTGCTGTAAAGAACACCCCAGCCATTTCTAGCCCTCACGGTGCCCCCTGACACAATATGGCTTGGCTGTGGCGACCCGTGGCTCCTAAGAATCTCTCACTAATCCCCACCTACCCACCCCTTGGTCCCCCATTCCCCCCATCCCCTCTCCCACTTAGCCCTCCTGACCCTCCTGACCCTCCATACCCCCCACCTCCACACCCGCTTAGCCCTCCTGACCCTTAAGCTATCACCCACCATTGTGCTCTCCCCCTCACCCACCTAGCCTGTAGGCTACTCTCCCTTAATGGCTGTACTTGTCGGTGGTCACATTACCTGTTCCCTCCAGGAACCTATCTAAGCCTATAGCTGCATTGTGGGAATTCTCATACGTTGTACATAGTTGGAATCTGCACTTTATTCACCTAATCTGTTACAGGGCTATTTTCCTCTGTATTATGCAATTAAGTGATGGCTTTTGTAATGTATTCTGTCTCTCCCCATCCTTATATTTGTAGTGCTGTTTAGCCTTTTTAATGATGTGTAATTGACAATGCCTTCTAGCTGCTTCTATTTATCTCCACTGTCCATGTACTTGATGTTCCCTCACCCTCTGTTTGATGAGGATCCTTTGTAAATGAGCTTTTAGCTCAAAGGTTGTAATTCTGATTTTACAATATATAAAATAAATAAAAATAAAATTTCACATCATATGGCAGAACAGGATTTTGCTAGCTCAGCTGTTTCAGCATTTATCTAAGGAATGGAGACAGTTCAAAATGACCATTAAGTCCTGGCCATTCCCTGGCTTTCATGATAAAAATCCAAAAAGCCTCCCTCTGCAATACTTGATCTCTTTAGTTCTCCCTTCTACTGGGGAACACCTTTTCAATCCCTTTAAATTTAAACACAGACACCCTAGTTTTTGCACTACATATGCACGAGCAGAGAAAGTCATGGCAAAATTAAACCTTTCTTGATCCTGATATACCATCTCCCTCCTGGTAGAGATTCTGTGTCTTGGGATCTGACAAACATTCTGCCTTGACAATGTGTGTGAGAGCACCATAACATTCAATCAGCTAGTGGTGGTAAGTGCTACTGTACTTTTTATCAGAAGTAATAAACCTTTTTCACTTCATCCTATGCCTAAACGTGTTCTTATTTTTAGATACTGGTGTCTGTTGAGCCATGCTTCTCCCTGATACAAACATTCTGCCTGCTGAATGCTTTCATCTTTATATCCCCAGTCCATGAAATGGCAGGCCAGTTATGCCACACCTTTGCCATAAGCTGCATTGGTGTTGCAATTGTAATGGAGTCACAAGAACTGCCCCTTGGGGATGTTGGTGACTACAGTAGATGACAGGGATGGTAACTGGACGCTAGCAGCAGTGTATTTCTGTCCATATGGCAGGGGTGGAAACTGGAAGACAGCAGCAATGTGTTTCTGTTTATATTGTTATGGAAAATAGCAGTCGCCATGTTTCTGCAATTGCTCCTACTAATATGCAGGTACAATATGTTTATTTAATTGAGGGCCAGCTGAAAACATGAAACGTAGGTGCTTACTAGTGGAATGTAAATATTCCACAAATTGATGCAGCTTCAAGAGATTACCCTGCCAAATGGCCACCACATCATTAATAAAACACCCTTAGAACACCAGGTTTTCAAAGAAAGGATTTTGTAAGGGAGCCTGAACATATTTCATCTACCATAATCCTATGTACAGGTTGAGAGGGCTGGGAGCAAATATGGCCCCCATTGCTGTCCTCTTAACCTCTAGATAAAACTGGTCCGTAAACATGAAGGTGCTCAACCTGAGGACAAATTCAGCAAGCTGAAGAATGAATGATATTGAAAAAAGGGAGGGGGTGGCCCAGTGGCACTGAGGGTTGAGGCGCTGGACACCACACCTCGCGCCATGCTGGTGACCCAGGTTCGGGAATGAGCTCAGGTTGCTGGGGGTCAGCAGGGGAGGGAGAGGATTAAGCATTCGGAGAACAGCTCTCCTCTTCTCTCCTGGGGAGGAACAGGGGTCCCAAGTCAGTGCACGGCTGCCCTCTGGAGGAGGATATAGATGTAGCAAGCACTGACAATGTAGAGAAGGGTTGGGGGAGTGGCAGACATTGGTTCCATGCCTTGACATCAGGGCACCAGCCACTCCCCAAGAAACAGGGAAAATACCCTTCAGCTCCGGTGGAGACGGAGCAACAGAGCTTGCCCTCGATCTGTGACTGCCCGCCTGGTACCCTCCCGACTGACGCTACTGACAGCTCGAGGTGGTAAGGGCCCACCTCGTTCCCACCCGGGGGGGTAAACTGAGGCTTCATGGGCAATGGAGGACTGTCCAGATAGGGTGAACCACAGAGGGATGACTCCTTGGTGCTCCCAAGGAGACCAGAGCTGAGGGGAGGAGAGGAGGATAACTACGAAAAGGAAAAAAAAAAGAAAAAAAGGGCATCATCAAGTCTTACGTTCAAGTATGACAAAGCATCCTGGGCACCCTCATGTCTAATGTTAATATAGAGTGACTCGAAGTGAAGTGTCACTAAGAGAGTGTCCTCTTCCAACTCCATGTCATTCATTAGTACTAACATCTGACTGGTGTCCTTAATGTAAGGCCCAAGCTCTGTGACAAATAACCTGCTGTGCCAGGCCATGTACTTAGAAAGGAGTCTGTCCTGGAGTTGATCCCACTAACAACAGGATGACCAGAAGGGTTAAAGGGTTAACCAGAGTCTTGTGTAATTTAGACAACATGTATATTGTCAGCCTAACAGAGTGGGTGGTTTGATGTGCCAACTTAATGGCCTCATCAGTGATCCATTTAAAGTCAGTTATAGGATGTGTGTGTCAAGTTTTATTTTGTAAAATACCTATTTGACAACTGTCAGTGGTTTAACTGTTATTAGCCAGTTTCTCAGAACTTTTGCAAGAGCATCTCCCTCTCTCTCTCTCTCTCACTTGATTAATTAAAGTCTGGTATTGCAGAGTACGCAAATCATCTAAAAGGTCCCTCAGATCTCTTTCACAAAGTATATGAAAAGTACTTTTGGCAGCAGTCGGTGCAAGATTGATGGAAGATTTCTTCCTAAATTGATCGTGGCCTTCAGGTTCCATCACTGATTGATCTTCTTGAGACAGATTTGGTGCAGGATCCAAAAAGCCTGTTTTCTTCTCTTTGAAAAGAGACTTGAGGCCAAGATTATGACATGCCTTATAAAGGTCGAGTACACTCTGCAACTTTATATGTTATATGTCTAGTGGGGCCAAAGGAAAGCCCTTTATTCAAGCGTTTCTCTTCTATTAGTGACAGCTGACAATTGGGCACATTATTTTTGAGAGTCCTGTCCCCTCTGTTATCTCATTTTCTGCTGTCCTTGATTGTAGCCACCTCTGTTTCCACTGCCTCCCTTGCCTCATCTTCTTCTGTTTTTGATCCTGAAAGCCCCTGTAACATGTATCTCTGGTACTGTGCAGTGGGGCTGATTGATGTTCCAAGTGCTGTTCCACTATGAGGTGTGACTGATTCTCAGGATTATCTGAAGCTTTGTCACTTTGGTCAGTGCAGTATCCAAAGGACACAGTTCGACTTCTTTGTAGAATTCCTTTTAGGTTCTTCACATCTCATCCCTTGGGTTGTTGTTTCCAGGTAATCACATCATCTGTTTTGTAATCCACTTTGTCTCTGAGGAATTTTCTTTGCTTGAGTATCTTTATCTGTGCATCACGTTTTTCAAAATTTGCTTTTAGATTAGAGCCGAGCCTATCAAATTCCTGAGGTCCAGTAAATGTCATCGAGTGTTCCTCTTTCACCTTTAACACTTTTGCCAGTTGCTGCTGGATTTGCTAGCTGTCATCAATGTTTCAATTAATTTGTTTAACTTATGCTTTGTGGAGTGCTTCTCTCCATCTGCTAACAAGTTGGTCTGATCCTGCCCATATGCCAGGTTTTTAAAAATTCTTATCCCACTTGGAACCCTCTATACATTAATTTAGGCCTCCAGATCTACCCTGATCCAGTACTGCATTTTTGCTTTTACAGCATTGTTTTTTCAGATCCTTTAAGGCTGCTTGTAAGGAGTTAGGCAAGTTTTCATCCATGTTATCAGGCAAATCCTGAATATCTTTTACTACAGTGGAGCCCTCTTAAGTGCACACCCTCAAGATTAAAGTTTTTTGTGCACCTAATTGGGGGTTTACCCATAGCGCTTCGACAGTGCTAGCGCTGACATCCTACAGTGATGACTGCAATGCTGACTGTCGGCATTGTAGCCACGGGGATGTCAGTGCAACATCAGCAGGGCTGCGCCGCCGAAGCCCACCCTTGTGTGGGGCTCCACCCACCATACCCCCCAGTCTCTAGGATTCTAACTCCAAGTCTGAGTTGGACGGGGGGGGGGCAAACACCCAGTGAGGCAGTCCTGATCAGCACACAGACCACCACAGCGACAGGTGGGTTTTGCCCGATTCCTGTCGCTGTGGTGGACTTCACTGTGCCAGAGACACTGCAGTAATGGTATACCTTAAAGGGGCTCTGCATTTAACCAGAAAATCACTTCCAGACACATTTCACTGTTTCTGTAATGTGCTGTATTAAATGCCAGGTGCTGAAGTTAAAATGGCATTACTGCATTGTCCTACAACACAGTACTACTTAAAAAAATTGCAATCTTCTTTTGTTTTGTGTGTTTCAGTGTAGGATTCAAAATTAAACAGAAAGTTAAAGTCAGTCTTTTCTTTTGACAAAATGAATTTTCTTACTGTGGCCATGCAAGATAGCACTGTGGCTGCAGTTAAGATGTTAAGGTGGACTATTTAAGGTGGCACTGTACAAAATGTGCACTTTAAAGCTGGGTTGGACTAAAAATCAATAGGAAAAGTAAAAAAAAATGTGCATTTAACCAAAATGTGCACTTACATGTAGTGCACCTAAGAGGTATATTTAACACTGGATGAATAGGAAAAAAATTGGTATATGGAAAAAATGTGCATTTAAGCGGGATGTGCACTTATCCGATGTGCACTTAAGTGGGCTCTGCTGTAGTGGGTTCACTTCACCACTGTCTGCAAAGAGCTGATAAACATTATCCTGCAGGTCCGGTGCATTCTTAAAATTTGAAAACCAGAATCACTGAAAAAATGGGCACTTTACTTAAAAGAAGGAGTCTTTTTTTTTTTTTTGAGGAAATAAGCTAACACAGTAAAACACAAAAAAAACTAGTGCAAAGCCTCATGAACCTGAAAGTACTGTATCAAAACAATGGCCACAGACAGGTATGGATGCACACTGTTAAACAACAGTACTATGCAAAGGAAAGTAACAGGCCACTCAAAAAAAAACAACTCACAGTTAAGAAGATAAAGTGCATTGTTTATTAAGTACCATCGATGAAAAATGGACTTGCTGAAACAAGCACGCCTGACACATTTCACATCACCGACCAATGCTTTCTCAAATGCTTTACACGCAGGACATGCAGAGTATAAATACTAGGCATGGGCTAAGCGATAGGTAGGTAGCTGGGTCAGGTAGTGTGAGTATCGCCTATTTTTGTCTGGGTGCGGTAGTTTGAGTATTGTACTACCCTACCCGACATAACAGTGTAATTCTCAAGTCAGGTAGTTTGAGATGGATAATGAGTAATGGGTAAAGGACTTCCAGGCTGGAAACAGGCAATAAAAGGGCAGTGTGTAGGGTCCTTCATGGAGCTCACAGCAGGATAGGAGCACATGACACTGAGCTGAGCTGACACTTGATTGGTCAGGGGTGTCTGAAGAGCTGTACTCTGTCTACTGTGAGCCTGTGTGGTGCAGACAGAACAGCCTGGAAGCAGTTCCATGGGTGCTTGTGGCAGTAAAGGCTTGTGTTTTGATTCTTTGAATCAACAGTTCAAAAAAACCTACACTGCAGTACATGAACTAGGAGTCAGACAGGAGCAAAGTTAAGGGAGAAATAGAGGGGGACTGAAACAATCTCAGGGGGAGGGGGTGAAATTAACTCAAGGGAAGGGGGATCAGACTTAGTCGAGGAGGTGGTGCTGGGGAGAGAACAGAGGAGCAAGGTGGGGGAAAAGATAGGCAAAAACACAGAAGGCAGCTGGTTTGAAATTAAAAGCTGAAAAATGTGAAACTTTATTACATTGTTTGTTAGGGGCCCCTGAACCCTGTCATTTATTACTGTGACATAATCAGCTTCAGCTACACTGCCTGTCTCTACAGCAGTTACTTTGTATTACTCGGTACTAAAATGTGGAAGAAGCCAAAGCCCATCAAGACCACCTTTCCTGCACTCGCAGGGAGGGTAATTTATGTCCTAATATTATTAAATATTCATCAAGTAACTCTTTGAAATTATTATGAGTGTTTATATTAACCAAGTACTCAGGTAATGAATTCCAGAGTTTATAAGCTCTAATAGAAAAATAATTATACCTTTTCTTGGTATTTACTCTAGGAACACAGAGTTGCCTATTATGGGATCGGAGAGCTTCTGGCTTGGTTGCCCATATAAGATTATATGTTAGTGAAGCAATATCCTTTCACGGCTTTGTCTACTACTGTATGTCTTGTATTTCCTAGTCTAAGTCTACTAAAGTCTACTAAAGGAAGTACAGTGCTACTGCACATGCACATGCAACTATTGATGATATGGACAATATGGACAATATGAATCATACCACCAATGAAGAACCTAGCGACAATAATAATAACATCACCAGGACTGGCACTACATGTCCTGAGCAAAAAAAAGCATGTTAGAAATGAAATTATAGTAGTGTTTTGGAAAGAACTGACTGGAGTTGCCCATAGAGGTACTAAACGTTTTGCCACATGTGTTAGGATACTTCCAGCTGCTGAAGCAGCATGCAAGGAGGCATTTTCCTCAAATATAGGCTCAGATGCTGAGGCAGCAAATACTGACAGAGACAGTGGGGACTGGGGATGGCATAGCCCAGGCTATGTCTCACAAAATGATGATGGTGGCACTTCCAGTTCTTCTGAACCTTGTGGCAATGAGGTTGGTAGTTTTGATGAGGGTATAGGAGAGGATGACACTGTAAGGCATGAGAGGCAAGTGCAAAAAAAAATCAAATGTCAAATGTAAGAATAAGAAGATGAGCATGAATGAGAACAATTCATCTAAACAATGTAATGGCAGTGTAGAGTTTCCTCCGGGTCCCTTGACTGTACAAGAAATAGTGCCAGGCATTGTGGCAGAAAGCAAAAAAGGTAAATCTTTAGTGTGGAATTTATTTTATATTGACCCTGGAGACAACTCTCGAGCTGTATGCAGTCTGTGCAAAAAGAGCTTCAGTCATGGTGGCTAAGTGACAAATTTTGGAACATTAGTAATGGTGCGGCATGCAAAAGCAAAAGCAAAAGCAAAGCACCCGACTGAGTGAGGCAGTGCAAGGGGCAGTGTGGTTGGTATGGGCGGTAGTGGAGGCGGCGGTGGCGGTGACCATAGTGACAATGAACTGGCATCAGAAAATGACATTGAATCAGTTGATGTGTCCTTCAGTCTTCCCAGACAAACATAGATTGTTTTCTGACACCATCAAGTTCCAGAAAAATCCTAAAGTAGTACTCCACGTGAAAAAGGTGTGAAAAATTCATCCCCCTAGTAGTGTGTGGGTTGCTATCCCTATCGCTCACATATTTTTTTTCAATACCTTCTTCAGGACCATATTCTGTTTGGAGGTCTGCCATTGTTTTGAGTTTGGCATCCACTGCTGTGACTCTTTGTTGATCATGTCAACATTGGCAGAGCCCAGCCTTTAGTCTGGTATTGCTACATAGCACATATTGCTGGTGCTTTATCACTTCCTGCTGTCTGACCTCTGCGATTGCCTTCATCAATGTGATGTCTGGATCCAGTTGTAGTCTTTAAGATAGTTATGCATCACTTATTCTTTTAATGTCCCCAGCTTGCAGGGATCTGCTAGGCTCTGGACTTCTACAGCAATGGCTTCTGCTGTCTCCCCCATATCCTGTCATCAGAAGTCAAACATCTGTCTTTTAAAAAATCCCCACAAAATGGCTAGTAAATATTTTTATAACAGCCGTATTTACTTTTGCCTTCCTCTGAGAGGGGAAAGGAGGACAATCTGTCAGCCTCATCATCGCCCATAGCATACCAGAGAATTTATCTGGTAAAATAAAGCTTTGTTATTTAGCCCTGAGGCTATCCAGACTCTTCCCCCATCTCCAGACTCATTATTACAACATATGTGGTTCTGTAGGTTAAACTGTTCTGATAGTACCACGTGGCCTGAAACTGCCATTTTACAGTGGTAGCCAGAGATATGTCCAAGTATATATATATATATATATATATATACAGTAGATAGATAGATAGATAGATAGATAGATACTGTACATATCCCAGGATTCCTAACTGAACTGAATTGGGATTTCTCATAAAACATCAAGATGCACTGTATCTAGATATGCTGGGACATATCTCTGGCTATCAATGTAGGGTCATATCTTTCTGTTTTTTTTGTTTGTTTGTTCACTTGTTTGCTTTTCATTTTTTCACTCACCTGCACTCAGAAACTCTGCATATCCTTCTGATCTTAAAAGCTGATCCACAAAAATAAAAACAATGCCCTCTACAGGGGAAGAGGGTTGCTGCAACTGTGGCATGCCCCCTCAGCACATGTGTAGCACTCCATGACAGCCACGGTGGGGGCTGCAATGACCCTCCGCACCCTATCCAACTCAGTCCATACAGCTACGCAGGCAGTTGAGTCGGGGGTGCAGCCACAATCTACGCAGCACACAGATATTTCTCTCTGGTATGGAAGCTGTGCAGAGGGTGCTGACAATGTGCCATGAGGGACTCTGCAGTAGCACTTAGTTATGCCACTTCCCAAAATGGCCTTTCTGGATACTTGTGTGGCCTGAATATTCTCATCACATGCCCACCCCCCAACCAGCCTTCAGAGATGGCATGGATGACTGGGAGGTTTAGAGTGCCATTTATTTTTGATAACAATTGAATGCTCTATACAGAAATTTGGCAATCCTTGGGGGAATACAGTCCCCTGCACTGCGTGGAGCTAGGACTCCACTCAGGCACTGATCTGGGTATCTAACTGGATGCCAGTGTCTGGCTCCACTGCCCCCCCCCCCGGAATATCCCAGGCCCCTGCACACTCCTCTGAATGCCTGTTCTGAGGAGACTGGGGAGTGGAGATGCCAGTGAAGGTGATAGAAGTTGGCCAGCAGAAAATTAGGTTCTACTCCAGTTGGGGACCCCTATTTCTGGTTCAGCTACAATGCATCAACAGACACACTTTAATCCCACGGTCTGGGAGTCAACAGGTTAAAAACCAAGCATTTGTCAATGCCGAATGTTTGCTTACTGGCATTGGCATTGGTAGTGTAGAAGTTACAGAGCTGCATAATAGGAATGGCAGCAAAGTATTGAACTGAAGCCAACCCCCCCACCACCACCCTGCAGAGAGTGACAGGCATTGGGGTGTTCCTTTGGGTTGTCAGGCATAACGACCACGTCATTTCACCACACCCTACCCTGCAGACACTGACAAGTGTCACGATGTGCCTTGGGGTCTTTGGCCCTTACGCGCACCCCGTTCCATCAGGAAATATGGTGAGATGGGTGCGGTATAGGAGAATGGGGTGAAGTTTGGGCCCGAAGAGTCCGAGGCACACCTTGATGCCTCTCACTGGCTGCAGGGTGTGGGTGGGGGTGGAATGGTATGAGCATGACAGGCAAGAATCCCAAGTCACACCCCTGATGCCTGTCATTCTCTACAGGGTGGGGCGTTATGGTCGGAAACCCTAATGCCTCAGGCATTCGTTGGTATTTTCACTCCAAATTTTCAACATGTTTTTTCTGTGACCCCCACCTAATGAACAGTGGCAGTATCAGTTTGTTAGCCGTAAACTGCTTTTGCACAGTGACTATGGCATTTGGCACCACAGGTGCAAAAACACATTCCGAACAGGATGTGAAAAATGACAGCGGTACTGTTCATGGGAGGTGTAAAAAATGGCATTGTTGAAAATCTGCTGTGAAAATCTTAAAAAAATCTGGTGAAGTCATGAGCGTGCGTAGAAACTGTGCAACGCACACCCGTAATGTAACTAGTTTGGGGATTTTTTTTACAGCAGATTGTTAACACAGGAATTTTGGGACCTCCGATCATGAACAGTGTCAATGTATTTTTCTTTATCTGTCCCGAACAATGATTTCCCACAGCGACCACGCATTTCTGTGCTGAAAGTGTGAAAACACATTTCAGTCATGTTGTGGAAAATGACAGCTGTACTGTTCATAAGGAGGTGTGGAAAAATGCCACTGGTGAAAATCTGGACTTAAAATATTACAAATTCATGAACTTACGAGGGTGCATGGAAACTGCGCAATGTTCACTCGTAGCACAGTCATTTTATGGAGTTTTGTCACCAAATTTTCAACATAGCCATTTTAAGACCTCTGCTCATGACCAGTGTCACTGTGATTTTCTTAATCTGTCCCAAACATTGTTTTCACACACCGACTGTACCATTGTGCACTACATGTGCGGAAACACATTTTGGACAAGATGTGAAAAATGGTAGCTGTACTGCTCATAAGGAAGTGCGGTAAAATGGCACTGTTGAAAATCTGGTGTGCAAATATTACAAATTCGCAAACTTGCCAGCGTGCGTAGGAACTGCGCAATGTGCACTCCTAAAACAGTCATTTTTGGGAATTTTTTCACCAAATTTTCAACATAGCCATTTTAACACCTCTGCTCATGACCAGTGTCGCTGTGATTTTCTTAACGTGTCCCATACATTGATTTCGCACACCAACTGCGCCATTGTTCACTACATGGGCAGAAACACGTTATGGGCGAGATGTGAAAAATGACAACTGTACTGCTCATAAGGAGGTGTGGTAAAATGGCAATGTTGAAAATCTGGAGTGAAAATATTGAAAATTTGCGAACTTCACGAAGCGCGGGGTGTACTCTGCAATGCACGCTCGTAAAACAGCCATTTTTAGGAATTTTTTCACCAAATTTTCAACATAGCCATTTTAAGACCTCTGCTCATGAACGTGTCACTGTGATTTCCTTGTGTAGGGGGAGCATGCATGAGCAGGCGACATCTGAAAACTCTGATGATGGCACTACGTTTCTTGCACATGCATGCAAGCAAACATAATAACACCCTCCACCACCCCTTCCTTACTGCAGTCACTTCCTGCCTTCACTCTCCTTCCCCATTCTTCCAGACATTTGGCAGAAAAAGTAAATGTCAGCTCCTACAACTGTGCAAGGAGCTGATAGCATACTCTTTAAGAACCCATTTCCTTAACCAACCCCCAGTCCCTCAAATCACCATATTTAGTAGGTACCCCCCCCAAACAAAAATGAGAAAACTCAAGGAATGGATGTCAAATGCCAGGTAACAGTTTACATATCAGAATTTATTTCTTGATGCATAAAATTTAGATTAATGACAAAACATCAAAGTGCAGAGTGCAAACAAGTAAGAGTACTGGCACCAAATGCACTGAGTCTTCAAGCAACAAGCTCTTCATTGTGGACAAGGTTTGGCACACAGAGTATTGCTCAAGTAGCAGTGTGTGTGTTTTTTTTTTTTTACCAGGAGAGACACACTAAGCTAAATGCTTGTTTACAGGTGTGACCTGGGAGCACAAGGAAGTTAAGTGACTTGCTCAGGGTCACACAGTATGCAAGTGGAGGGTGTGGGATTCAAACCCAGGTCACTAGGTTTGCAGCTCAGAGCCTTAAACCACTGCGCTATACTGCCAGGAACCATCAGCACTAAGAACCCACACCCAAGTGTGGAGCTGGTACCAATTTGCAGTTTTTGTGCTAAACATTTTTTACCTACTGTTTACTGCAGTATAGAAGATTAAACAATATCAGACTGATTTAAGCTGGTGTTTGCTGTAACCAGAAATTCCAGAATCCCCTGCAGCTAATGTTAGAGCTAGTCTGCAGCAGTGGGTGATTCAATAGCCAGCAGTGCATGTTAAGAGATGTTATTAGCTCTGATCTTCTATTTGAAAACTGTACTTAGTCCTGGGAGAACTGCAGGACCAGCAGACATGCCTCTTTGACAAAGCCTTGAGCATAACCGGTCAGGCCATTTTTGTGTTGTCATTCTCCCCTTGTTGTTGCAGTTTAGCTGTGAGTTGCACCTTCCTGCATTTTGCTCTATTGCACTTAATAAAAGTTTTTTATGTGCCATATCTGTTAACTGGTGCCGTTTTTTCCTTTTTTTTTTCTTTTGCTTTGACACTGGTTTGCCATGCACAGTATACTTACATGGAGTGACCCCCTTGCTGAAGCCACCTTTTAAGGTTGCAGCTCTTTTCATCAAAGTATGCCAACTAAATTTTCTGATTCTACTTCACTATGCCTTATGGGCAAGCCTCCGGAACCACAGTATCCGTCACTGCAATGCACTCAGAACTGGAGTCCTCTTACTTACCAAGCTTTAGACTGCCAGTACATTCTCCTCTATGCCTCCCCTTGGCCTGCTTTAAAGGGGAACAGTCATCAACAGGGTTTCTTAACATCTGAAAGACCATAAAAAGCTAATTTAAGTGAGCCGTTGTGTTTATCTTTGAGTCTTTGCAGTCCAGAGTTATTCATATATAAATCAGTCTGTAATTAAGGGCTGGGGGCAGCCATAAGTTTTAGGCTCCTAACAGGAAATGATGTCACCGAGGATCTTGGCCCTCCATTGACTGCAGGTTAAATAGGAAATCGTCTGTTTTATAAAGTGTGTTTTAAGGTGTTATTCCACACTTTCTACATTTATAATTGTTTTGTATGTGCATTTAAACTAGTGAGGTATCACCCTTACATTTCAAACTGTTAGTAAAAATAATCCATCTTTAAGATTGTTTTAACCTCTAGGCTATACTGCCAGCTGATCATTAAAAACTACACATCTCAAGGCTGGCTCTGTGGTGCCAGCAGGTGTTGGGGCCCCATACTGTATCAGGATTTCTAAACCCTGGCTGTGTTCATGTCAGTGCAGATTTCTGGGGCTGTCACAGCACTAACTTCTGTCTTATTCCGTTTCCTCTCGTACAGCCTTTTCTCTTACAATTGTGGGTGTGAACTCAGGTTTGCAAGATGCAAATGTGGCTATGTAACTACTGGCTTGGCATCATTGGGCTGGCCTTGAAATGTGTATTTTTTGATTAACATCTGGCAGTACAACCTAGAAGATAAAGCAAAGACCTGTGAAAAAGCTTCATTCATCCAGCAGAATGGGGGCTGATTCCAACATGCTCTACTTGTATATTGGGTGACCAGAGTCAGTCACTTAACCTCCCTGTGCTTCCAAAACACACCTAGAAGCAAGCTGTGTGCCTTTCCTGGACAAAGACAGTAAAAACAATCTGAGCATGTGTTATAATTCTGAAAATATTATGCTCTTTCTATCCAGATTTGACTTGAAAAGAAAAAAATAGAACACCATTAATTGTTTATTAATTGCGAAAACACATGGCTGGACAACATTGTTTAAAAAAATGCATAATGTGAGCTGCTTTATTAAAATACAGAATAATATATAGGTGTGTATATGTAAACAAAATTTTACATACACCCGAGGTGTGGGATACTTCAGTAGCCCCGATGGCAAAGTCCAAGTGGTTTATAAAGGCATCCCACACAGAGGGTGTGTGCAAAATTCTGGTTTTTACACCCACTCACCCATATATTATTTTATTTAATTAATGGTGATAATCTTTTTCCCTTTCAGCACAGTTCAGTTTGTGCAGCACTTCTGTCAGACACACACACACACTTCACACACACTTACACTACACGCACACCACATGCACACCTCACACACACTTCACACACACACACACACTTCATACACACACACACACACACACACACTTCACACACGCACCACACACACACTTCACACGCACACACCACACACACACACACTTCGCATGCACACACCACACACCACACACACACACTTCACACGCACACACCACACACAAACACACCACACATATGTACACTTCACACACACGCACACACACACTCACATGCACACTCCACACACGCATGCGCACACACACCACACACATACGCACGCACACTGCACACACACCACACACCACAGACACCACAGACCATGCACACACCTCACGCACACCACACACACGACACACACCACAGACCACACACATACACACACACACACACACACACACACACACACACACACACACTGCCTGTCTCACCCTTTGTTTTTGTATTTTTGTTTGTTTTTCTTTCTTTTTTTTACATTACAGTGGGAATGGCATTCTGGAAAGTTGCAGTCCATTGGCATAGCTGTGGAGTAGAAGACACGCTTGAAGGGTATGGGCAGGAGGATCAACCAGATTGATTTTTTCCTTTACAGTAGAAAATCCCATTCCATCCAAAGTATTTCAGTAAGAAACTGTTATACTTTTAACTTCATCAAAAGAAGTAAAATACTCTTTCAATAATGCATTTCAGGTTATGCATGTTTTAACTGTGTTGTCCATCTTTGTGTTTTTGCAATTAATAAAACAAGTAATGGTGTCCTATTTTTTCTTTTCAAGTCAAATCTGGATAGAAAGAGCATAATATTTTCAGAATCATAACACATGCTCAGATTGTTTTTACTGTCTTTGTCCAGGAAAGGCACACAGATATAGCTTGTTCCTCGGTGTGTTTTGGGAACACAGGGAGGTTAAGTGACTTGCTCTGGTCACACAATATACAAGTAGAGCATGATGGAATCAAAACCATTCTGCTGGATGAACGAAGCTTGTTCACAGCTCTTTGCTTTAACCTCTAGGCTGTACTACCAACTGATAATCAAAACTTCACATTTCAAGGCTGGCCGCATGATGCCAGGCCAGTAAGTACATAGCCACATTTGCATCTTGCAGATCTGAGTTCACTCCCGAAATTGTAAGATAAAAGGCTGTAAGAGAGGGAATGGAAAAAGGCAGAAGTTGGGGCTGTGGCAGAACACAGACAGGGTTTAGAAATCCTGATATTGGGCCCCAATACCTGTTGAGACCTCAGAGCCAGCCTTGAGATGTGTAGTTTTTAATGATCAGCTGGCAGTATAGCCTACAGGTTAAAGCAACCCTAAAGATGGATTATTTTTACTAATAGTTTGAAATGTAAAGGTGATAACTCACTAGTTTCAATGCACATACAAAAAATAGAATAATAGATAGGTTCCAGTGAATTACAAGGCTGTAATTCCATCAACAGGTTCCTAAGTCCCCAGAACCTCGAGATGGAATTACAGCTGAGTGATTCAGTGGAACCTGTTATTTTATGTAATATATGAATGCAAGATGCTGATGAGGTCTTGCCTCTGGATTCCTTGTGGGATGGTTCCGTGCTGCTTGTTCTCGCTCCTCACTCACATCCCCTCTCCCGGGCACAGTCCTGCTTCTTTCTCTCAGGAGTAAAAAGAAAAGAAGCAAAAAAAAAAAAAACATGTTTTGGACACTAGGCATGTCGGTGATCCCAACGATAGTATTATGAGGACCAGAAGTATAGTATTATTGGACTGGAAGTATAGTATTATGAGGAATGGAAGTATAGTATTACGGCAGTGACTAAGGTATTACAGGGTTTTTTTATATGTTTTTTGGGGGTATTATTTTTAAAATCCATGTATTACACAAGTATTATACATGCAGAAAGTGTTGTAATACCTTAAAACACACTTAATAAAGCTGACAATTTCCTGTTTATCCTACAGTCAATGGAGGGCCAAGATCATCGGTGACATAATTTCCTGTCAGGACCCTAAAACATATGGCTGCCCCCAGCCTTTAATTACAGGCTGACTTACATATGAATAAATCTGGACTGCAAAGACTCACAGATAAACAGAATGGCTCTCTCAGATTAGCTGTTTGTGGCCTTTCAGACGTTAAGAAGCCCTGTTGATGATAGTTCCCCTTTAAGCCTCTCTTGCCACTCTGATGTCAAAACCAAGCATCTCTGCCTCTCATCCCAGACTTCCTGTGCAAGAACAACTATATCACATCATCCCAGACACCAGTTACAGCCTGGAACCCAGGGGTGCTATTCGCCCTTTACCTTAGACAAAATGCGATCAAGCAGGTTTAGCCATCCCTCCCAGCAGGTTCTCTCTCAGAACCAGAAAACACTGTCCCTCCATGTACCTGTTGATGTAGTTGTTCTTCTCTTTGTGGGCTCTAATCCAGAGTAGAACAAGTTTCATTACATTCTTACAGTTTTCTAATGGTCTGCATAGAAGGCTGCACTGTTCCACCTGAGTATTTCTGCCATGATCTCCTTAAGTTACATCATAAAGACAATGGTTGCAAGTCACCCAGTTCTGTCAGGACCATTATAATTCAACATCAAATGTAATCTCAGCCATCGTAAATGGTCAGCAAATTAATTTTAGAGGACTTGCACTTAAAGGCTACAATAGCAGTACTCTTACTCCTTCACAACTCCAATAACCATCAAGCACTACACAACCCACAGATTTCTAGTCTGTTAGATTGCATTCTGGATTCATATCGAGCTATCTGCTTCCTATAGTCTCCTGATCTATCCTTAGTGGATCCACAGTATACACTTCTCCTGACTAGAAGTGTCCTTACCAAACTCGTTCCATACTCAGCAAAGAAGCATGGATCAAGGAAACGTCCATTCTTCTAAGTACACACTCTGTCACAAGAGACAAGTACACATCCTTATTTACCTACCATATTGCCTGATTCCACTGCAAGGCTCTTTCTATCACAAAAAGATATTCAGGTTTGTGGTCCTTATACTCAGGCTCAAGTCACATCCTCTCCTGCTAGTGCTCGGTTCATTGAAAGTGTTCATGCCTCTCAACTAGAACCATATGTCTCTGCTTGCACCTCTATCCAGAACCCCAGCCAAGCAGTGATCCAGGCCTCTAACACTATCTCTGACCTTCCTGTTCACCGTACCTGCTACCTGTAGGCACTATCACTTAATTGACAATAGACTCATGCCCACCAACATTCAAGTGATGCCCACCAACAACAAACACACATCAGCCCTCAGTTGGTTGGGTAGTTGCCTGTCTTCTGTCCTTCAAGGATACAGCAGTTTTCACCCCTATGGCTTCACACTGCTGGCACCACTTGCCAGCAACAAACAGGCTTTAGTGTTCCATCAGTTGGGTATTTGCCCACTCTCTGCTCTTTGAGGATTCAGTATGCTTTTGATCCTTATGGCCACGTACTACTATGATACAAGCCTCTTGAGAGATGTGTTTCTTTGGTTCCAATGACTTGTCAACCATACGTAAACCAAGAGTCGCAGATTTTCCAAATTGGATACATTATTAGACTTCTACCTTCCCAGTAAACATCTTTACTTTAGTTAGCTAAAATGATTACTAACATTAGTACTTGCAGTCTTATTTAGTCAGGTAGTCACCCGTGCTCTGCCCTTACACAGCAGCTTTCAGTCCTATGGCCTCGGACTGCTGGCACCACCTGCCAACAACAAATAGGTTTTAGCTTTCCATCAGTTAGGCATTTTCCCATTACCTGCTCTTCCAGGATTCACTATGCTTTTGCCCCTTATGGCCTTGTACTGCTATGAAACAAGCTGCTTGATGGATCCACCTCTTTGGCACCAATGACTTGTCAACCATAAACCAAGAGTCGCAGATCATCTGTTTTTTTTTAAACCATACACAAAGTAGAAAGACAGATTAATAATTCACATATTTTGGAAAAGCAATATATCGAATGGTTTGAAGCAGTAAGTTATCTGCTAATAAGTCAGCAATCATAAGAACTTGTTAGTGTCCAGACTTAAATTCTGGCAATGGTCTAGCCTCCTTCTGGGGGTCTGCTCTTCAAAACTTTATATTTCTGTAGGGCAAAGGCAGTTTTTAGAAATGGATCCCATATGGTATGGAAGGATTCTACCTTATCTTTCATAGTCCTCTTTTTACCATCTGAGGAATATCACCCAGATTAAACACTTTGTTCTGTCTGGTGACCTACCTACTTTGGTCCACGCCTTTGTGACCTCCCACCTTGACTACTGAAACTCCCTGTACCTAGGGCTACCTGGGGTTGATATCCACTGTCTGCAGCTGGTGCAGAATGTGGCAACCAAGCTGTTGATGGGACTGTCTCGATCTAGTCATGTCACATCTGTGTTGTGCAGACTGCACTGGCTGCCAGAACAGTGGTGGATCACCTTTATGGTCAGCTTGCTGACCTTTGAAGCCCTACATGGACAGGGACCGAGTTACCCGCAAGAGCTCTTGCATCCCTACTGCCACCTCTGACCACTCCACTCCACTGATGAGGGATTGCTAGAGGTTTCCAGGGTTTGGATGAAAACATTTGGGGACCAGGCTTTTGCATTTGCAACCCCCACCCTGTGGAACTCTCTACCTCATCAGATACGACAGTGCCTGATGATGGAGAGCTTTAAAACCACTCTAAAAACTTACTGTTTGACCTTGCCTCTCCTGATTTCTGAATTTTGCTGAAGGATCTTTGAGTAGCTTTTATGTTTTTAAGTGAGATATTGATTGTGTTTTATTGCACAAGTGCTATGATTAGTGCAAATGGCACTTTTTATAAATAAAGACGAATCAGATCAAAGTAGTGTATTCTTTCTAGGGTGTACAGATTCACCATTAAGTTAAACCATGTTCTGATTGATGGTGGGCTACTGTCATTCCACCTCATTAGCATACACTTTTTGGCAACTAAAAAAGCTAATGAAGTTAATTTAAGATGATGCTCCATGAGGTTATACGGTTTTAATTTAAGGCTTAATAAAACAGCTAGCAGATCCTTTTTTAGTTTGCTACCAGTGGCTCATTCTAAGACCACAACAATTGAATCCCAGAACTTGGTTATTTTTTTACATGTGAGAAACATATGGATGAGAGATCCCTGATTGGTCTGGCATCTAGGACATTTTTTATCCAGGTTTGGATTAAATTTGTGCAGTCTAGAAGGTGTCTAATAGGTGCTATGTAATATATTGAATTGGATCTGTTGTAATATCTGCATTTAATATTGAAATGGGTCTGTACGATGATGCAAGTTCTGGGTTTTTATCTCTCCTGAACAAATGGAATAGTTGTAGAGATCTACTAAGGGGTACCCAATAAGATCTGCATACTATTTATAAAAATCAGCAGGAAGCCCATCAGTTCCTGGGGCTTTACAGTACCTGAGGAAAGGTTTTTAATAGCCCGAAGGGTTTCCTCTATGGTGATGGGTAGATCAAGCATCTGCCTGTCCTGTGAGGAGAGTGTAGGTAAAGTAATTTGTGTAAAGAATCTTTCTATTGCTTTTGGAAATTTGGTCCTTTCTGTTGTGTACAGGTTTTTGTAAAAATGTAGAAAGGTTTTATTTATTTGTTCTGGATCTGTAATAAAATCATTTGCTCATCTTTAATCATAAGGATTGTTTGGGTTTGTTTTTCCCTTTGTAGTGGGAGTGCCATGACTTTGTCTAGTTTATCACTTAAAATATAATATTTTGCTTGTGTGCACAAGATATTTTTTCAGCCTCTAGAGAGTAGATTTTATTATATACATCTTTAACATGTAAGAGATCTTGAAAAATCTGTGGGTCTTGATTAGCCATATGTATTCTTTATAACCTATTTAGTTCTTCAGCATTTTTAAGTTTTTGTTTGGCTTTTTTTTTTTTTTTGATAAATGTGCCTTGTCTTATCACGGCCTCTCTGATTACAGCTTTAGAAGCTTCCCATATAACTTCTGGTAGTTTCTGAAGTATTATTAAACTGAAAATATTCAATTATAGCAGATTGTAAATATTGGGAAAATGTGTTATCTTTCAAGAAAGAATTGTCCATGGACCACCCTACTGACCTAGGAGTATTATTCAAGCCAATTGAAATTTGGACTGGAGGATGGTCTGAGATATAAATGTTATTGTACTTTATATCTTGAACATTATTATACAATACTTGTGAAATCATAAAGAAGTCTATGCAGGTATATAACACTGATGGGGTGAGGGAAAAAAGAATATGTTTGAGTTGTAGGGTGAGCTTCTCTCCATGGGTCCACCAATCTCAAATCTTCCATAAAGTCCCTAAGAGTTTTTTGTACTGATGCCATGTTATCTGCATCAGAAGAAGACTTATCTAGCCTTGAGTTCATAACAAAACTAAAGTCTCCCTCAATGATACAGTATATGGGCTATTGAAGGTAGATAGGGTGAGAAAGAGGTCTATGAAATATTTTGGTTCGCTTCCATTAGGACTATATATATTGTCTATAGTAAATGAGCCTTCTGTGCTGTAAATTTCTGTAATAATGTATCTACTTTCCAAGTCACTAACTGATTTACCAAAAGTAAATGGGGAATTATTTTTTATAAAGTTAGCATCCTATCTTGATACATTTTTATAATTGGCTGCTCGACATTCTCCCAATTTTTAGAATAGAATGACACCTCTACAGTTGAAAAATGTGTTTCTTGTAATAGGATAATATTATTTATTTATTTTGTTAGTTTTTGTTGACCGGGTAAGTGCACTAGACAAATTCTGCCTATTTTCAGGCATGACCTGGAGGATGGGGATACAGATGATTGCCAACTGACCTTGAACCAGATTAAGCTGTTGGTGGTATTTTTAATGAATTGGGGGGAAATTTGGCCAGGGCACCAGGGAAATTCCTATACTCACCTGTAGGGGAACCTCTGGCTGTTGGAATGGCCACTTGCAATTCTTCTGGGCTGGAGATGGATGTGATGGAGGCAGGGGAGTGGGTCTCCTCCTCAGCCTCGGCTCCTTTAGAGACCGATTGTTTTTATGACATTCCAGGAGCTCTGGAGCTGGAAGTTACACCTGCTGCACCCTCTAATATGGGTATTAGTGCTACAGTACAGCATGAGGATACAGTGCAGAATGATCCTGTTTTCACCAATACTTCTACTGCTCCACTTACCGCAGTTCCAATATCAGCTAGTCAAGATCTGCAGGACAGACCTGCGATGGAAGAGGAGCAATTTGACAGTCGCAAAGCTGCAATTTTGTTGGAATTTGGTTTGATGGCACATCAACTCTCTATGACCTCTTGTCTGGATCCAGAAGCACTAGCCGCTCATGCTGGAGCCTGGCCAGGTGAGGCAGCTCCTACTATAAATGCATATCTTCTGAATCAGGAACCGCAAGTCCCAGTTGTGGGACAGTTACTGGGCATACTGCTGGTGGAGTTTTCTTTCTCTTCTAGAGATGAAGGCAAGCAATGGGACAAAGGGGAAAAGCCACTGTTTGTTTTTGCAGGGCAAATGTTTAAAAGGGGTGTGCTGGGAATGGCTTCTACAGGGGTTAATCCCTCTGGCCTAAGATGCACCCCCAGGCAGCAGGACACTACCAATTTTCTAAATATGGATTGGACTGCTGAAGTGGATCTTAAAGGGGTAGGCTGGACCCAACTTCAGGGGTCTGGGCAGTGGATTTCTGGATTTTTCCCACTGGGGATCTGAATAGACTGGGGGGTGAAATGCTCCTGCTTCTGGTTCTGGCAATAGTGATACTCCAAAGCAGAGAGGGTTACATACCTCTCAAACCAGTTCCCCTTCAGACATGACACTTCAGCAGCCAGGTAATGAGAATTCTGTCCCCGATTTCCACATGAAGGATGTTGTTTTATAGAATCAGTCCCCCCTCCACCTCATGCATGACTTGGATCTGACCCAAAAACCCATTTTGGAATTGATCCATGAACCCCTCCTGGGGATTCTTCACCTCCAGATCAGCCACCCCAAATTCATCAACAAGTACAAATGGACCAAGGCAGTTCTATTCCCCAAGATCCCAAGCCTACATCGGGTCCTGGACTTTCAGGCTCAGATTCCAACAGGATGCCTCCTAGAGGATCGGCTTCCAGACTCTATTCTTCTCACTTTAAATCCCCTGTCTAACCTGCAAAGTGCCATAATGCAGTCCACCTGCATTATAATGGTGGTATGGACTTATTTCCAGACAGACTTTTCATTGCAAAGACATTGCTCAAGGAATCAATGGGCTTTCATGCCACTGAGATTTACACCCTGATACACGTCTCTGTAGATGACCTTTGATATTAGTTTTAAGCTCTCTAGTGGTTTGGAGAAATTTTGGGTGAACTTTCACTCCTTAAAGTCTGCATCACTTTGGTCTCCTTTTGAGGCAGTTCCACTGATTAAGCCAGCTCTAAGGAACATCACTGTAATCTTTTGTAATGAAGGAGTCAGTGTAACTGATCTTCTATACTGGCTAAAGCAGCGCTGTTGGTACTGTGGTCCTCAGAAGCGATTCTGGACATGGAAAAGATCTGGACTGGTGGATGGTGAATCCGAGTATTGTTGCCTTCTAATGGTTCTGGTTTCATTCATTTGCCTGTTTTTTTCTTGAGGAGGGATAGGGGAGTTCTGTTATATGCTAGACAGCCTAAGGCATGTTACAGGTGTGGCTCCCAGACTCACCTTAATAGTCTCTGTGACAAATTGAGATGCGCCACTTGTAATTCCCTAGGGCATACTAGTGCCCATTGCCTTAATGATCCTATCTGTAACCTGTGTGATACAATAGGGCATACGTATAATGACTGCCAGTGGGCAGCTCACAATCAAGGAGAGCGGGCTGATAGCGCAGAACAATGGCTACTTATTGCCATGGCACAGCGTTCCACTAGACCTCCTGGAAGGGCAGCTCCAGGTACTGCTGTTCCTCCCAGTGCTGCTCCCAGGACTGCTCAGGTTCTCTGGCACCCACCTACCCCCAGGCCCAGGCCATTCAGGATACCACTCGTGACATTCCATATCCTTACTGCCCACTTCTGGAGGGCAAGAGATGCCTTCTGCCCCTCCTCCCAACACAGGACAGCTCTAGAGATTACATTCCTGATCCTGATATGACACTGACTATGCCTCCCCCACCACCACCACCACCACCACCTGAAGGCAAGAAGGGCTGCTGGATGATTAATAGAAAACACCATGAAAAGAAGCCCCCAATGACTAAAGTTCCCCAAACCCAGGTCCTTCCTCTTGATAATAGATTTGAGGCCTTACTGGACAATGCTGTCACCTCAGAGAATGAGTCTGACACCTCATCTCTGGGCTCCTATCATACAGAAGCCTTCTCCAACTCGGGAGTTTCGACTCCTGAACATCTACCTGATATCACTTTAGAGAAGAAGCAGGTTAAGAAGAAGAAAGTCAGCAAAGCCAAGCTACAGCCTAAAAAGACCCCACCCTGACTATGCTAGGGTCCATTCTGTGCTAAAATCAATCCTTTATGGTGGCACTCGTGTCTCTTGCTACTGTTCATGTCAATAGTATTAAGAGTGATAAGAAGAGACAGGCAGTTTTCTCTCACCTCCTCTCCTCTCCTTCAGATATTTTCTTACAAGATACCAGCCTCCACTCCTTACCTGAATTATCTAAATCCATTAAAGCTTTGTATACCGAACCTTCATATTGGTACGTTGGCTCAGTCACCTGATCTGGCCTAGAAATCCTTTTTCATACTATTGAGTTCTCATTAATGAAATTGGTAGACTTGATTCCTTAGCGTGTTCTAATCTTGGATATTAAGTTGCATAATTGTCTGTACAGACTTGTGAATGTATATGCCGGACAGACAAAGGTGGAAAGGATTGAATTATTTAAAAAATTACAACCGTATCTCTACACTCCTCACCAAGTCATACTAGATGGTGATTTTCATTGCGGCTTGACTGTCTCAGACAGGGGCAGGCACACCAAAACAAAAGAAGTTTTTTGTTATATGACTTTTCTTTCTTCAATAGTTCACACTTCAGATTTAGCTGATGCATATTTATTGGTTCATAACACTCCAGACCCAACTTTTCACAAAGCCAATTTGGCTACCTGGCTTGATTTTTTGTTTGCCTCCTGCACTCAACCAATTTTAGCAATTACAAATGAACCTGTAGAATTCTCCGATCATAACTTATTAAGACTCATTATTAATGACATAACAGGGCTTCAGTATGGTCCCAGAGTGTGGAGATTTAATTCCTGACTATTAACTGATACTGTACTGCCCCAAACCCTCACAGTGTTTTTCAGGCCTGGAAATCCGTTTTTGATTTGCATGAGGATAAAAAGGATTGGTGGATGGACACAAAACATGATTTGGTACATCTACTTAAATCCATAAATCACATTAAGCAAAATGCTGACTACATGCAATATCTCCAATACAGGAAACAATTGCAAAAATTGCAGTCCCTCACTTACTAAACAGGACTTTGCTACTCAGCCCAAATCAACACTATTAAGCAACATATGTTGTCCTTTCACAAATGGCAGGCTGAGAACCTTAAACACCAGCAGCCTTTTGGTACATGAGGGTCTTTCGATACCCTTTGTCCTTATGCTGCTAGTGCTACTCAGGCAAAACAGAAAACTATGGCCAGCTTATTTGATTTTACCGGTTCTCTGATTTTTTCTAATACCCTCATTATGGAGCAGATGCTCTCTCATACTACTGTGCTTTTTCAAGAACAGAAGGTGGCCCCCGCGCCTTCCTTTTTTGACAGATTCCCCATCCCACTTTTCCTGCCAACACAACTGGCAGCCTTAACCAATGCGATATGGTCTGAAGAAATTGTCATGGCTATTTCTGCTCTGCCAACGAGCAAAGCACCAGGGGCAGGTGGGCTCACTGGGGACCTTCATAAACTTACGGGCAAGGACCTTGCTAATGAACTTGCAATAGTCTTTACAGATATTCTGATGACTCAGGATATGCCTCTTTCTATGGCAGAGGACCTTTTAATTTTTTTACATAAGAAAGGTGGTAGATGAGACATACAAAACTGGAGACCTATTAGCCTCGTAAATACTGACTTTAAACTTTTGGCTAAAATCCTGCATACCAGATTGTTGCCTTTGGCAGCCTCGGTTATCCACCAGGCACAAGCCTGCTCAGTTCCAGATAGGTGCATTACGGATCACCTGATCCTTCTTTGGGAAGTTTTTCAGTGTGGTACCAATTCTTCCACCCATGGATATGTGCTGTCTTTGGATCAATCACAAGCTTTTGATTCCATTCATCATGACTTCCTATGGTATACCCTGTCATGGTTTGGGATTCCCCTCTCCCTTTCTTAGCTGGATCAAATGTTTGTACATGACTATCATAGTTCAGCCTCTGGTGAATGGCTGGAAGGGGCCTTTAATCCCAGTGAAAAGAGGTGTAAGAAAGGATGTCCTCTCAGCCTCCTTCTGTATGTGTTTAGCATAGATCCCATATTGAGGGCACTGAATTATTCCCCTGACATCTCCAGTTTGCGCACACCCGAAGGCCTTATACCTTTTCGGGCTATTGCCTACGCTGATGATCTTTGCGTTCTAACTTGCACAACTTCATCAGTACAGGCTGCATTACACATTTGTCAACTATATGGGACCATTTCAGGCCCCCTCCCTTAACTGTACCAAGAGTCAAGGAGTATGGCTGGGACTGCCTGAGCCACAAGTTCCTCAAATTGAGGATATTTGGATAGTGGAACCCCCAATAAAGATTTTTGGGAATCTCATATGTTGGAACTGACATGGATTTAGCAAATTGGGAACCTAAATTGGCTCAAGGCAAAGCCATAGTAGCCAAATGAAATAAACGGCAGATGGGAAAGAAAATATGTTTTGTTTTGATCAAAACTTTCTTGCTACCTTTATTTTTGTTTTTGAATTATGTTCCCCCCCGCCAAATCAATGGAAACTACGTTGTACAGTGTTTTTTTTTTCAGGCAGTTTGGGGCAACCGCCTCAACCCCATAAAATGGAATATTCTGTATCTCCCTATTTCTAAAGGGGGCCTAAATATGATAAATCTGCTAGTCCTTTTTTATTCTATTTTCTTTTATACAAATTTTAGACCTACCCTTTTCAACACCGATAAGAGCTGGTGCAACCTCTGGTTCCTGACTTGTCGACCTTGGTTTAGACAGTGGGATCGGGGCATCTTTGTATCCTGTCTAGAACAGTACCAGTCCCTAGGTATGTCAGGGAATGTTTTTTTTTCAAACTGAAGATCTGGAGTATTAAAAGTGGAAATATTCTGACATTACAAAGGAAGGTCTTGTATGCTCAGATCATAGATCATTTTTTCACGGAACCCTCTACGTTCCCTAAGTGCCCTTTCCTTTTTCAGAGGAATTTATTGGGGCTGTTGAACTGTCAAAGTCTCCTACCTAAAGTGTGGGATGTGAGGGGGGGCGTGACCTGGCTCAGTTCAAGATGACAGCTTAATTTCTCAGCTCTCCAAGGACATCCAGCTATCTGTCTTCATCTACAGCCATCCAGGACAATAATGTAAGTCAACAGTAACATCCAGCAAGATAAAGTTCATATCTACAGCTTTGGTGGGTTATTTTCACAATTGCTTTAAGATTTGGTCTTTTTTCTACCCACCAATCTTGTCTGTTTGCCTGGGCCTACTAGCATGGCTGAGCAAGAAATGCACCTTTCCTCACTTTCCAGAGTGGAAACTATGTTTCAGAACTTAATATCTGAAATGAAAGATTTAAAAATAGCTTCTCAGCAAAATACAGCTAATCTGCAAACCTTGGACACTTGCTTACTGAGCACTGAAAACAAAACTAAACAAAAGGAATCCTCAGTCCAAGATCTTAAAGCTACCATAAGGGAACAGGACAGAACCATCAAAACACTCCAAACTAAAATAGAGGACATTGAAAATAGATGCCGCAGAAATAACTTAAGATTCTTTGGCTTCCCTGAGGGTTCTGGACTTGGAGACATGACTGCCTTACTCCTGCATGTTTTGCCTGCTATGCTGTATCTTCCACCTGACCTCAACTTAATCACAGAGTGCTCCCACCAATCACTGGGCCCTAAGCCAAGTCCAGACCAAAAACCGAGGAGATAATCACATGGTTTCATAATTATGCTCACACCGAAATTATGCTGCAGAAAGCAAGAGAAAACAGAATCCTGATGTGGCAAGAATCTAGAATTTACATATACAGGGACTACTCTAAAGAATTGTCTGCTAAAAGGTGTGCTTTCAACCAAATCAAACAAGTATTACACCAAAAAGGGATAAGGTTTGCTCTCCGGTACCCTGCAGTGATGAGACTTTATTTGGGTAATACATTTAAAGATTTTAACACCCCAGAAACACTGTCTGCTTTCATTGAAACTTTACCAGCTCAAAATAGTGTTCCTCGCACTCCCAAGCTGTTACACTCAGGACTCTTGGCTGATTTAACTTTTTGCGAGTTTGGAACTGCTCAGGACACTAGACACTCACTCCCTACTCATGCAGACACAGAAACACCTTGCCTGGATAGCTCACTCCCCAGGCAGTCAGCCCGTATTCAAGACAAAAAAAGTACCAACACCAAATCTGCCAGAACTGCCTGCTGTGTAGATCAGACCACAAACTAAAAGCACTGCAGCTTCCAAATGGGGCACCCACCTGTCCTCACCGCTTCCTCTGAATAATATGTTCACCCCTCTACAGGACACAGTTATGTCCTCGCAAGAGTATTTGTGCCAAGAAGATGCAGAGACTTTGCAGAACGTCCCTAACATCCCAGAAGCTGGACCAATCTCTGCTGATGACTCCTGGGCAGAAATTGTCTCTAGTTCCCCTCTTAAGCCATGCAAACCACCAAAGAAAAAGCAAGAGTAACCACAAATCCCTTCTTCTGACTTCCAAATCCCGTAAGGCGAGTGGAACATGATCGGTGACTTTTTATTAATATCTGCCATATCCTAAATCGTTGCCTATGCAACCTCCTTGTTATTCAAGCTTCATATAATAGCTTTCAGGGACCTGCCTGAATACTGGTGAGGCTTCTTGCGGCAGACCTGCTTTCACTTGCAGCAGGTACTTAACTGCCAAAGCCGTACATCACAGTCAGCATATTTATACAACCGAGCACTCTCCTTCCCAAGACCAGCTTTCAACTTTAGCGCTCTTTAGACTTCACAGCAAAACTAATGCAAACGGGATGCTAACTGGTTTAAAGGTAACATTACACCTTTTTTGTTAACGATTATTAACACTTATCTGACCAATCTCCTATTTTGAATAATTCTCTACTGTTGCAACAGGCACTCTTAAGGCTCCTAAGTGTACTTTATGTTTCCCTTTTCATTTGATTTGACCTACTATCCCATAAAATCCTTTTTGTTGCTTAACCCCACTTATTACCTTACTACCTCCTAATCTCTTCTGTCTAGCTTTCCTCTTCTTTATTGTCTGTGCTCCTCTATTAAGGTAGCCTCACTACCTCTGGCAGGCCATTTTTGAGACCCATGGTCCCATTACATTTTATTACATAAACTCAGGCATTGTACCCTCATGGAGCTTTTTATTGTAAAGCCAAGGCATATGCTGGAAGCTGGATGCAATTGCTCTTAACGAAACTGCACTCTCCCTTTTTGGGGTGATTCACTGAGCCTAATCTCTAGAATCAGTCAGTCCCCCTCAAGATTCACTAAAGGAGACTATTTTCAGGTATATGGACAGCTTCTTTAAACCCCATGGGGTACTGAACTTTCTCTTATATGGCACCAAAATTCTCCAAGCCTGTGTACCACTTTTCACAGACAAACATCTACCCTATATGCTTATGGAAAATCTCCCGTGTTCGTACTACCGCTTCAATTGATTGCATATGTGGTTTATAACTTTATTAAGAGTGCCCTGCTGCCCCATCTCGCTTTTACCTATCTTTAATGTATACATCCTTGACTTAGTTACCATCCTGATTTGCTTGCTTAGCTACAACAATAATTGTTTCTGTGTGTGTATATTTATATATGTGTATATATGTGTGTACGTATATATATATATATATATATATATATACACACACACACATTTAAATAGGCCTAACCTTTTTTAAGAAAATAATCCAGCTCTGTTGGCTTTCTTTTTCCACTCAATTGTTTTGTTATATAATGTCCTGGTAGTTGCTGCTACTAAAATATTTTACTTCTTCTTTGATATAATTACATTGACTTTCTTTGTTTCTTTTTTGATGAAGCTGTTATGAAGGTTTCACCTTGGGAATCGTGTTTGTGTTTTAATCTTGACTAATTTTGAAATAGAGCCTCACATCCATCATGGGTAAGCTAATGGAGACTATCCTGAAGGAGAGGCTGGTGGCCCTCCTAGAGGCCAAAGGACTACAGGACAGCAGACAGCATGGCTTCATATGGGGCAGATCCTGCCAAACCAACCTGGTGGAGTTCTATGACTGAGTAACTAGGCAACTGGACAGGGGCCATGCAGTGGATGTCCTGTATCTGGACTTCAGTAAGGCATTCAACTCGGTGCCGCATGGAAGGCTGGGAAGTAAGTTAGTAGGCACAGGGGTGAGTGCAAAGCTGGTGAGATGGGTAGGAAACTGGCTTCAGGGAAGGTAACAGAGGGTGGTGGTGGGTGGGGAGCTCTCACACCCAAGGGTAGTGATGAGCAGTGTTCCACAGGGCTCGGTGTTGGGACCAGTGTTGTTTGGGATATTAATTGCAGACATATCATGGGACATCAAGAGCAAGATCAGTCTGTTTGCTGATCATACCAAGGTAGGAGTGGTGGTGGATGACCTAGGGGGATGGCAGGGGTTGCAGAATGATCTGGCAAAGCTTGGATCCTGGTCAGACACCTGGCAACTGGGTTTTAATGCCAAAAAGTGCAAGGTGCTGCATTTTGGGATGAAGAACCCAAGAAGGAGTTACCAGCTGGGAGGAGTGCAGCTAGCCCAGACAGAGAAGGAGAAGGATCTGGGGATGCTCATTACAAGGTCAATGAACAACTCAGCACAATGTAGGAAGGCAGCTGCAAAGGCCAACAAAATGCTGGGTTGTATTGCAAGGGGTATATCCTCGAGGAGGGAGGAGGTGATTCTGCCACTGTATAGGTCATTAGTTAGACCGCACCTGGAGTACTGCATGCAGTACTGGTGCCCATATCTGAATAGGGTCATTAAGTTACTGGAGGGGGTGCAGCACAGGGCGACAAAGATGATCAAGGGGCTGGGGGACTTATCATACGAGAGGAGGCTAAGGGAGTTGAACATGTACTCACCGGAGGAGAGAAGGGACAGGGGGGACATGATTGAAACCTTTAAGTACATGAAAGGAATAAACAAGACATGTACAGAGGGGCTGTTCAAAGTAAGGGAAGGGAGGGACACCAGGGGCCATGATATGAGACTGGAGGGAGTAAGGTTCAGGAGGGAGATGAGGAGACACTTTTTTACAGAGAGGGTGGTGGCTGGGTGGAATGCGTTACCTGCAGAAGTGGCATCCAGTAGAACAGTGGACTGCTTAAAAAGGGGATGTGACAGGACAAGGGGGAGGGTTAATGAAGGGGAAGGGTGAAAGGGAGGGGCAGCTGCAGAATAAGGGGTGCTAGCTGCACATTCGAGCAGACTTGATAGACCTCTAGGTCTTTATCTGCTGGCAAATTTCGTATGTTCGTATGTTATTAACTGTCTGATTTAACTTCATATACATCAGTGGTAGCTCCACTTGGATTTAGCGCTGGTTAGCTACTGCACGCCCAATTGCTTTATGAAAGAGTCTGCGTACCTCTGTACTGACTCATATCTCATACTGCAATACAGAATGTTTAATTGTTTTATATATATAGAGTGTTCATATTTAAGTGTTGGTTAATTTGTTTACAATTCTTGGTCTTTTATCACTTGTTAAAGAGATGCATCAATTATAACTTTTGTAAAATCATACTCTTGCAACTCGCAATACTTTTTTGCTGCTGCACACATTCCCATACTCATTTCTTCATGTTTCATAAACTATCTTATCCTGTTGGCCTTTCAGTATCCCCCGCCATGATTTTTTTTGAGTCCCTTTACCAGACAATCTGTACCTTAACTTTTACACTAAATATGGCTGATCTATTACTACACTCCTGGAATGTTAAGGGACTCAACTCTCCTTGTAAACGTAAACAAATTCATTTCCCACCTTAAAAAACAAAAGACAAGGATTGCATTCTTACAGGAAACTAAGCTTCTGGCAGAGGACACTGATGGGCTAAAATGGGATTGGGTCAGTCATATATTTGCTTCTTCTTACACTTCTAAAAAAAAAGAGGCGTAGCAATTCTGATCCATAAAAATCTTAAATGGTCCCATTTAAAAATAATTACTGATACCGAAGGCAGATGGGTAATTATCAAATTTAATACACCTTCTGGCCCTTTAACACTGGTTAACGTGTATGCCCCTAATTCTGACTCACCGGAAATTTTTTAATAATTTGGCCCAACAAATTTTGTCTAACAATACGGATAATGCTCCTATACTGATGGGTGGGGATCTAAACCTCGCACTAGATGCACATTTAGACAGAAACAACACTTCGTTGGATGTCCACCCTAGAAGTATTGATGCCCTATCTTTACTCATGAAAGATTTTGGTCTTTTGGTCTTTTGGAGACTTTCATCCCAGAGAAAGGGAATATACCGTCTATTCTCCACTTCATAAGTTTTATAGTAGGATCGACTATTGGTTTGCATCCCATTCTATTGTAGATAAAGTAATTGAAACCTCAATTCTCCCAATGGTCATATCAGACCATTCTCTGGTTTGTATTCACTTACTCTGGGGCCCACCATTAGCTAAATCACCCATATGGCGTCTGGATCCCCTATTAATTAAAGACCCAGAATTTATCTCATGGGTTAAAATTCAAATCCAGGAATTTCTCTCTTTTAACAAACCCTCAGATACTTCTATGAGCACATTATGGGAAGCCTTAAAAGTTACCATTCGAGGTAAAATTATAAGCTTTGCAGCTAATCGTAAAAAGCGAGAGGACAACAAGTAGCTACCATGGAGAAACAACTTAAAGAAAAAGAATCCCTTTATTTCAAATCTCCAAAACCTGTTCCTAATTCACCCCTCCACTTAGAAATTTTAGATCTTAGAATAAAAATTAAAGAGCTCATAAATCGAAAAACCGAATTGGTATTATTCAAACTTAAACATAAATACTGGGAGCAAGGTGATAAATGTGGCAAACTACAGGTATTAGCTTACCAACTTAAAAATCAACAGACAGAAAGGCATATAGTGGGCATTAAAGACCAATCAGGTCAGCTCCATACTGATGGTCCTTCTATTAATCAGAACATGATGTCCTTTTATAAACGATTATTTACTCAGCCTAACTCTGTCCCTAATCCCCACATCCAACACTTTCTAAATAGAATACATGTCCCCCATCTTTCTGATCAAGACAAAAAAGACTTAGACTCCCCTTTCACTTTGCAAGAAGTCTGAAATGCCCTTTCGTCCCTAAAATCTGGCAAAGCTCCAGGCAGAGATTGCTTTCCTGTTGACTTTTATAAAGCACTTTCTGATATTTTATGTCCCTTAATCTTTAAGGTCTTCCAGGAAGCTAATCAAACCAGTAGACTCCCCCACCCCCCCGATGTCAGAAGCCATTATAACAGTAATACCAAAAAAAGATAAAGATCCTTCTCTCCCCGCTAGTTATAGACCAATATCTCTCTTAAATACAGATGGAAAAATTTTTGCAAAACTTTTAAACTCCCAGCTGGAACCATTTATCTCTAAACTAGCTCATAAATCCCAAGCAGGCTTTATTAAGGGAAGAAATGGCTCCAATCACCTACGCTCATTATTTAATTTAATATATAAGGCTAAATCTCTAAAAACACCTGCTGCTGCTATAGTGATCAACTTTGAAAAGACCTTTGATTCTTTAAGTTGGAATTACTTACATCAAACTTTAAACTTTTTGGTTTTCCCAATATGTTTTGCTCATGGATTAAATAATTATATGCATCCCCCTCCGCTAGAGTACTAACCAACTCCACACTTTCTTCCTCCTTCCCTCTGGCCAGAGGTACCAGGCAAGGTTGCCCATTATCACCCTCCCTTTTTATCCGATGGAACCTCTATCTGCCCACCTTTGCTTATCTTGCAATATTAAAGGGATTCCCATTGATAATCTTCGTTATACCTCTCTATTGTATGTAGATGATCTCTTAATTCTTCTAGAAAATCTTGAAGAAGCAGGGCATCTGCTGGTAAACCTACTTAACGAATTCACCACAATCTCAGGCCTGGCATTGAACTTCAGCAAAACCAAAACATTACCCTTAAACTCTCTTTATAAACCATATATGAATAACTCTTTGGGCTTTCGATGGGCTCCCCAGGGTCTAACATATCTTGGAATTAAAATCATCCCGAACTTAGAGAAAACATGGGAAGCTAATTTTACTCCTCTTTTATCCAATATTAGAACCATTTTAGATCGGTGGAAACTACTCAACTTATCTTTCACGGGAAAGATAGCAGCTATTAAAATGACCATTGCATCTAAAATGTTTTATCTTTTTGCTAATATCCCTTTATTTCTTCCTATCAGTTTCTTAAACAAACTTGACAAACTTATTGGTAATTTTATATGGCAGGGGAAATCTCCGAGGTTTAGTTGTACTAAGCTGCATCTGCACTGGTCTAAATGGGGCTTTGGATTGCCCTGGTTTAATGCTTACCTATGGGCCTTCCGCACCACTGAAACCATCAAATGGTTTAGCAAACCTACACCCCATACACCACTATGGGTGGAAATGGAACCCTCACTCAGCATAAGTAAATGTCCTACAACCTTTATCTATAATGCCCTTCCTCCTACGCTAAGATTTCATCCCACAATTTTGTCTTCTGTTTACTATTGGAAACAAATCCATAAACAGCTAAAATCTAACCCAACTCCTATCCTTTATGCTCCTATTTGGGGCAATCTAAATATTGCCCTTGAGAAATATCCCATCTTTTATCGCTCATGGCATAATAAGGGTGTATCCTTCTTAGGGGATATCCTAATAAAAAACACTCTCATCCTAAAACCTTTCAATGAACAGTGCATTCAGTGGGAACTTCCTGAGCAAGACTTTTGGAAATATCTCCAACTCCGTACTGCATGCAACACCTTTTTTCAACACTTACATACACATGATATTCACGACCAACATATTACCTCATGGATCAGTTCTACCTCTAATTTGACCAGTATCATATATAAGGATATCAGAAATACATTGTCAGACCAATCCCTAAAAGCTAAAACCCTGATGGAGGAATTTGCCCGTCTTCAGGCCACACTGGACAGCAGTGAGGGAACCTTCCCCCGGGCCAGACTGGATGGTAGGAAGGGAACCTCCCCCATCCAGGGAGCACCAGATCCACCACCACTACCTCAGAGGTTGCAAAGAAAGCACAGCAGTTGGACCACAGTGGGCTCAGGGAGGGTGAGGATGGTGGAACAGAGGCACACCCAGTCAGTTGTTCCACTCCACAATCCATACACCATTCTGGGGGAGCACAGCTCCCCTATGGATGCACCTACAGAGGAGATTAAGGAGGCTGAGGACACCTGTCACAAGGGAGGCTCACAGGAAGAAGGCAGAGGACACCACAAGGAAAGGAAGCAGCTCCTGGTGGGGGACTCAATTATTAGGGGGATAGAACTGGGGGGAGCAGGAAAAACTGAAGTAAGGTGCCTGCCTGGTGCCATGGCTTGAGGGACAGGAAGCATCCTCAGGATCACGAGTACAGCTGCACGGGAGTCTGAGCTGGACATCATTGTCCACGGGACAAATGACTTGGCTCAACATGAGATTAGAGCAGTGTAGAAGGACTTTGTAGAACTGGGGAGGGCCTAAGACAAGTAGCACACACAGTATCCTTCTCAGAGGTGCTGTCTGTCAATGGCATGAGTGAGGCAAGGGTACTTTGCACCATGCAGTTAATGAATGGTTGAAAAATGGTGTGGAGCACAGGGGTTTGGCTTCATTGGGACTGGTCTTTCACCTGAAGGGACACCAGCCTATACTGGCAGGATGGTCTGCATCTGTCCAGGAAGGGAACAAGTCTTTTGAGCAATCAGTTTAAATGCTTCATTGGCAAGCTTTTAAATTAGTCAAGGAGGGAGGCACTGATAAGCAGCAGGAAAATCCCAGCCTTTCCCTACAAAACAGGGTACTAAATGTGAAAAGACCGAGGTAGAAAGGTCAGTGGGGATGCTGCAACAGAAGGTAAAGCCATCAAAAATGGAAAGCAATGAGTACCAATGCCCATAGTCTGAGTAACAAGCTTCCTGAATTAGTGGCCTTGATGGAGGAGGAACATCTGATATCGTGGAGTCACAGAAACATGGTTTGCAAAAACCATGACTGGGACGTAAACATACCAGGATACACTATCTACAGGAGGGACAGAGAGGGTAAAAGAGGAGGAGGAGTAGCTCTTTACATAAGGGAAGGAATCAAAGCAACAGAACAAAAGGGAAAACAGGGAGGAGAAGAAGCACTGTGGGTAAATTTGGAGACCGGCAATGGCACCACAATCCGCACATGGGTTGTATACAGACCCCCTTCTCAGGGGGAGGAAATGGACAAGGAAATGATAGAAAGTATACTTAGTATGGCAGAAAAAGGGGAGATATTGCTGATGGGTGATCTGAATATGCCAGATGTTGGCTGGAGTGCAGTTGCAGCAGCCGCTTCACAGAGTGGGGTTATTCTAGATGCCCTACAGGGGGCAAGCCTTAGACGACTAGTATTGGAGCCCACTCGAGAGGGAGCAATCTTAGACCTGGTTCTCTCAAATGGAGATGAAGAGTGGATCACAGATGTAGAAGTGGTAGTCATCTGGGAACTAGCGACCATCGAACAGTATGGTTCACAATAAACACAGCAATAGAGTCAAGTCTACACAAAGGCAAAGGTACTGGACTTTAGGAGGGCTGACTTTGCCAAATGGGTGAGTGCCTAAAGAATGCACTAGCAAATGGGCAGGAAGGAGGGGTGGAAGAACAATGGGAATAATAAAAACTGCCATCACAGAGGTACAAGCCTTTGGTGAAGCAAATAAACAAAACTAAACGATGTAAGAAACCACTATGGTTCCCAAAGGAAGTGGCAGTGAAGGTTCAAGAGAAAAGAAAGCTTTCAGGAAGTACAAGGAATCACAGAAGGAGCAGGACAGAGAACTGTATCAGTTAAAGCAAAAGGAAGCTAGGAAGGCAGTCAGAACAGCAAATGCCCAAACCGAGGAAAAGATAGCCAACTCAGTTAAAAGGGGATAAAACCTTTATAGGTACATCAGGGAGCGAAGGAAGACCAAGGAGTGATAGTGAGGCTTAACAAAAGGGGGAGGTGGGCAGAGGGTGACTCTGAAAAGGCAGAGATACTAAACAAATATGTTTGCTCAGTATTTACAAAGGAAGGGGAGGTACCTAAAACAAACAGTAGAAACACTCTGGATACAGAAGTTGATACCAGCCCATTTATAGAGGAAAGGGTTCCGAAAGAACTCTTAAAACTGAAGGTGGACAAAGCAATGGGGCCTGATGGGATTCATCCCAGAATTCTAAAAGAACTAAGGGTAGAATTAGTGACACCACTGACTACCCTGTTTAACAAATCATGGGAGGATGGGGTGGTACCCGAGGACTGGAGGAGGGCAGATGTGATTCCCCTTCACAAAAGTGGGAGCAAGGCAGAAGCAGGAAACTACAGACTGGTTAGTTTAACCTCAGTGGTAGGGAAAATGATGGAATCACTTCTGAAGGAAAGAATTGTCGAGTATCTAGAGGCCAGAGGGGCACAGGACCCAAGGCAGCATGGATTCACAGCAGAAAGGTCATGCTAGACAAATCTGATAGATTTCCTTGACTGGGTGACCAAAGTAGTAGATCAGGGAGGGGCTGTGGACATGGCCTACCTAGACTTTAACAAGGCATTTGACACAGTCCCACACAAAAGATTAATATACAAGTTAGCTAGCCTGGGAGTGGGTCCCAAGAAGACAGCCTGGGTAAAAAATTGGCTGGAGAATAGGACACAGAGAGTAATAGTAAATGGAGTCCACTCTGAAGAAAGGGGGGTTACTAGTGGGGTACCGCAGGGTTCAGTATTAGGATCGGTCCTCTTCAATGTCTTTATGTTTACATTGCAGAGGGACTGAAGGAAAAGTGTGTCTCTTTGCAGATGACACAAAGATCTGCAACAGAGTTGATGCACAAGGTGGGGTGGAAAGGATGAAAAGGGACTTGGCAAGGTTAGAGGAATGGTCAAATGTATGGCAGCTTAGATTCAATGCTAAGAAGTGCAAGGTAATGCACCTGGGAAACAAAGACCCAGGGTAGAGTACACAATGTGGGGTGAGATACTAACAACAACAAAAATGGAAAGGGACCTGGGGGTAGTCATATCAGATGACCTAAAGGTGGGCAAGCAAGGTGAGAGGGCAGCAAGGAGGGCTGGGGGGATAGTGGGATGCATAGGGAGAGGCATCACCAGTAGAAAACAGGAAGTTATTATCCCTCTGTACAGACAGCTGGTCAGACCCCATCTGGAGTAATGTATGCAGTTCTGGAGACCCAGTCTTCACAAAGACATAGACAGGATAGAAGCTGTCCAGAGGAGGGCAACTAAAATGGTGCAGGATCTGCACCAGAAGACATATGAAGAGAGACTTAAGGAGCTTAATATGTATAGCCTCGAGGAAAGGAGGAAGAGGGGGGACATGATAGAAACTTTCAAGTACCTCAAGGGAATCAACAAAGTCTCAAGAGGGTAGCATCTTTCAAAAAAAGAGGTGTGCAAGAACAAGGGGACACAATTTGAAGACAGGGGTGGCTCAGAGGTAATTTAAGGAAGTATTTTTCACAGAGAGGGTTGTGGATGCATGGAACGGCCTTCTGGGAGGTCATGAGTCAATAACAGTGGTGGAATTCAAGCATGCATGGGACAGTCATAAGGCAATTCTAGGGGTTGGGGGTAGGAAGAAGTAGGCTGCTGGTTAACTAGGATCTGCAGCTTATCCAGTAGGAAGGGAAATGGGCAGACTGGGTGGGCCAAGCGGTCCTTATCTGCCGTCAAATTCTATGTTTCTATGTTTTCTATGTTAAGTGGAGCCAACTTCTGAACTATGATATATCAGACTCCCAGTAGCGTAAGTGCTGGTTCTTTATTCACAAAACCATCATGGATACTGGTACTTCTCTAATCCAGACAAAATTCCTTCACCTCTGGTACAGAACACCTTCTGTTCTATACCGTATAGGCTTAATTAACTTCAACAACTGCTGGCGTTGCAACAAACCTAATGGGAATTTACTTCATATATTATGGTACTGTGGTTCCATTCTCACACTTTGGTCTAAAGTTCAACAATTTGCATCTAAAGTGATGGGCCATACTGTCACTTTTGACCCTAAATGTTCCCTACTTGGAATTCCCTCTTTCTCTAATGTCTCTCTCTCTCTCAAGCTCAATATAAATGGCTTAACTTACTCTCCTTGCAAGTTAAATGACTCATATTAACGTCTTGGAGAACAACAAACATCCCCACTTTTTCTGATATCCTTAAAAATATTTCCCAGTGTGCCTCTCTGGAACGAATTACCTATGCAGCCCATAATCGACTTAATGAATATGGTAAATGTTGGCAGGACTATCTTAACTACCTTCACAATGCAAATAACTAAAGGACATTTAAAGAAACACCTTCTGATACTTATAATAGTCTCTATGTTATGACCTCTCCTTAGAATTGATGCTGTCTCTCTTTATTTAGAAACCTTTTATTTCTTTTTAGACACTGTTCGTGTCTTTATATAATTGTTATTTTTTTGTAGAAATTTACGTGATACTTCCCTAAGCCTTACACAGCAAGTAAATAATGTATTTTTTCCACTCACAATATGCTTATACTCCATAACTCTCTCTTATCAGAACGCAGTTTTGACTTACTGAAGTTTATTACTTTTTAGCTGAGAGAAATATAACTGATAGTTTTTCTTCAACCAGATTTAGCTAAAAAAGAATATAACCTTATTGTTTATAAGACTCTGTCATTTAATATACTTGCTGTGCCCTATATACATTCATACCAGTATATATGTATTAGGAAGTCTGTTTGTATTCCTAAAATGTTTGAATAAAAAGATAAAGTAAAAAAAATAAATAAAGTGTGGGATGTACTGTACACTAGCTTTCATGCCATAACAGGAGTAACGTAAAGAGTAACCAAGAACCTAAATAACTAGAGAAGAGATTCTGTACCAGAGTCTCCTGTTACCAATAATTGGAGACGGCCGATCACCTTTTTTTCCACTGCACATACATTCACGGGTTCTGGAAAGCACTGGCCGATTACTCGTTAGCCCCTTGTTTTGCTGATACCACAATAGAAATGTTGCATTTTGGGGCTTACCCTATTTCATGGCGATTTTGGGAAACTGACACTTTACATGTAATTTTTTTCTTGATTAAGTGGTACATCTGGAATTCTAGATGTTTGTTTGCATTTCAGCAAAAACATATCTTGCAGCATGAGCTATAACATAAAATTACATTAGAGTTGCAGTCCATTTACCTTTCGGAAACCAGTTGTTTAACACAAGCTTGTTTACGGCGTCTTTGGAGAAACATGCCATGGATTACGGACTCCGACACACCAGTCACTTGAAATGTGGTTTGTTTTTTTTGTTTTTTGTTTTTTTATAAAAGGACAAAAGTTGTTCCTTTTCTGATACGCAAATGAAGATTATTTTTGTTTGTCCTTAATATTCCTTTGCAAAATGTATCCTTTTCAGTTTCCCTGCTTATTTTCTTATACAGTTTTGATGTATATGACTTTTTTTTCTTCTACACAGTCATGATTGTTTTTGCTTCTGTATTGTGTGTAATTTGTTTACTGTTTGATTTCCCTTGAATAACCACTCCCCTACTCTTTTCGAGAAGTGATATGGGATCTTTAACATCTAACTAAACTACTACCAGAACAGGCAGATGGGACCTCTGTTTAACGTCTCATCCGAAATATTAGCTTTCTCACTATTGAAATATCTATAGATTTGATTTGCTTTAACCCTATTCCACAGACCCTTTACGTTCCAGGCTAGAATTTTAAACACCACTGCTGTATTTCTTCTAGAATCTCTTTTTAGTACATACAAAAAAAAATGTGTATATTTTAACTATAATACATTGTATCCTGCTGAATTCTATATTCTTATTTAAACTAAAACCTAACTGCAAAACCATCGAGTTGTAAGCAAACTATAATTTTTCCAAAACATGACCCCCCAAGCCTAACCTCCCATTTAGGTCATCCCCCCCGCCACCCACTGCCCCTTCCCATTTACACCAGTAGAAGACAGCCTAAATTCCTCTTACCTGGAGTGTTAAGTGAGTCTGGTCACTCCTTTCTCAGTTAATCTATTAAGCTGAAGGAGTTAGTACAATGGTGAAAGGAAATAAAGAAATGGGGGAAAGAGAGGCTTTGGCACAGCCACATCCCAAAGCACCTTCACCATTATTGAAGTAGTAGAGAGAAATCTGCAAAAAAGAAAACATTGAAAAACAGGGAAATTAATGTTGACACACATTTTTATGTATCACTATAAGAGCTTAACTCTCTTTGTCCCCCATTCTCACTAATAGTTGCCCTTTTTTTATTTATTTCATTATTCCTCCTTATTCCCCCCACACTCCCCAGTGCTTTTATTTTTTATTTCAAGTGTCTGTTTTCTCGGTTAGTGGTGCAAAGGAATTTTTCAAAAGAAGTATCTGCTGCAAAGGAATGTTTGAGCTTGGGTTGGAGTTAGTTGAAAGGTTTGATGAAATATTGTTGGAACTAGAGCCTGGAGGGTTGTTCTTGCATATCAGTGCTTCAGCCTTTCTGGTATTTACAAAGTATCTCATCTGGCCCTGCCAAAATGAGGCATTGTTTTGCAGGTGGAAGTAGTGCATATTTCATTCCTTTTTCTCTTAGGATGCTCATGACAGAGTTGAAAGATCTTCTGTCAAACAATGTTTCGGTACTGAATTTTGGAAAAAAATGAAATTTAATTCCTTTGGTGCACAGTCCTTTCTCTATACATGCTTTTTGCAACAAGAACTCCATGTCCTGGAAACTGTGAGGCTTAATATAGACAAATTGTGGGTAATCTGAATTAGTGGATCTTCTAGCTGTGGAGCGTCTATGTGCTCTGCCTAACTGAATTTTTTGATTGGGGTACAATATATTCAACCAGCTACTGTAGTAACAAGCTTTTTGAAGAATGGAATCAGATTCCCTAGTGCCTTCCGCTCCTTCTGGAATCCAGCCCAGTTTAAGATTTCCCCTGTGAGACCAATCTTCTTGTTCTTGAATCTTCTTTATCAAAAAAGCCAGTCGAGTTCTATGGAATGCAACCATTTTTTGCATGGGATTGACTGTATCTTCTAAAGTTCCTACTAGGGTTTCAACCTCTGATGCACGAACAGTAAGTGCTTCTAGTCTGGAGCTAATACCATCCACTGCAATTGTAAGCTGATCCAGAGTTCATTGAAGCAAATTAATGCCTGATGGGTCTTCTTTCTCAAAGGTCAACGAGGTATTTTCTCTTGTTGGTCTAGCAGTGTTTTTCTCCAGAATAGGTGCTCTCAATTGTTCTGAAGCAATGGTAACTTCCCTAAAAGTCAATTCATTTCTATGAGCTGAGCCCTGAGTTTGTTCTGCTGACTGGGCCAGTGCCTGACAAGGATACACGAACATGGTGTTTATTTCAGTGGATCCTGACGCAGTGCAAGCCATTGCTCCCTGCCCCACATTATTTGCACTTGTGCTTACCACTTTCTCAGTATTTAGCATTTGTTCAGCTTGCTCCATTGCCCTTTGTTTAGTGGAGATATTTTGGTCACTAATAGAAGTGGAGCATTTGGGTTTGTTGATAGTCAAGAATGTTTCTGTAGTTAACTTATTTGCATAGGAAGTAGATTGTACTGGTAAGCTTAACTAGATCATTGTAGTAGTGGCAGTTACTTGTACATATTCTTGAGAAGCAGGCATTATTCTTATTGTCTCTCTATCTATGCATCCTCCGTCTTTACCAATAGTGTCTTAGCGGGAATCAGCACATCCCGAATCAGGCATTTCCCCATTGGGAGTGACTGTTGCCATAGTCTCTGGTGCCCAAGTTGCCTCCACTTGCATCTGCTTGTTGATCATCCTGTTTTGAAAGGTTTCTTCCAAAATACCAGCTTCAACTCCTTGAGTTGACTTACTTGTTTCAATGGACACCTGGCCGCCCTCTGTTCTATCAGTCTGTGTGACCATTTCACCTTTCTGAGTCTCCTCCAACAGTCTGTCTCCCAGGGCTTTAAATATCATCAGCTCAGCGACTTCAACAAGCTGTTCTCCGATGCTAGCAGGTATGGTTTGCTTAAGTTGATTTTGTGGTTTTACTGGGAGGGGTGAGACAGCTGTAGGTAGAGGAGCTAGATTGTTATCCAGAGGGAGATAAACTGTATTTGCTATGTCTCTGAGCCTGGAAGGAACTGACTGGCTAGGCTTAATGTTTACAATGTTACTTTCCGCTAAAATAGCCATTGTTGCCGGTATACCTGGTCTAAAGTGCATTAGGTATGAATTAATATTTTTGTCCTTTTTACCTCTGGTTGAAGGTTTTTCTGAATTCTGTTTGGCTGGTAAATCCTTCCTCCTTGTGGATTTCTGCATGGCTAGCAGTAGGCTTGCTGAAACAGTTGGTATCCAGGTAGGGTAGCATTGTCATTGCCAAGTTTGTCCAGAAAGTTTCCATGCAGGAACGTCTTCTTTCTTCTCCCAAGAAGTAGATATTTATGGAAGGTAGTCCTAAGATCAGTCAGTAAAGACTAGAGTTTCACCATTCAACCAACTCTATTTACTTTGATACAAATGGTATTTTAGTCCAGAGAGCCAATGACTCACACACACACCCTTCCCCTCAAGTGGTCATCTTGGATCGATTCTGTGAGTCACAGATCATCCTAACCAGTTACATTAACCTTCTACCTTCCCAAGAGACACCTTTACTTCAGTTAGCTAAAATACTAGCTAACATCAATACCTGCAGCCTGTCCCTTCAGTACTTTTTTGAAGAATTTTAAATTGACCATCCTACTGTCAGGCAGACACCTCATGATTCTTGTGTGTATCAAACTCTGCTTGAGTCAGGCAACCAGTAGACTACAACAGCATACACACTAGCCTGAAGCACTTCAACAAATTGCAAACTGCAAGTCAGTGTGTACTTTATACTACCTTTTCTGACAACAACTAGAAGCACTTTGGCTTGGTATGGTATCCTGTGATGGGGGTGCACTGCAAGTGGGCGGTGACCAAAGCAGCTGACCACTTAGGGGTGAACCCTGACAGTGAGGGTAGGGAAGGCGACCGACAGGAGGGTCTACGACAGGGTGACAGGATACTCGCGATGTATACACACTGTTGGGGCAGAGCATGCAGTGTGAGGGCAGGAGGGTTTGTGAGGGTGGTGCCATGGGTTGCCTGCGAGCTGGTGTCATGGCATGGTGGGGTGGGTGCTGGCCTGGGGTGGCAAGGGTACAGGGTTTGGGACCGGGAGCTGCTGCTTTTTTGTTGCGCCCAGCCCGAGATGGGAATTTTTTATTTCTACACAGATGCACCCCACACACACATGCACCCCCCTGGAGTTGAGAATCTAAAGTTAGGGTGGTACGGGGGATGCGGTGCATCAAAGAAAAGCATCCATTTTGTGCACCAGTATCACTTGATGTTAGAAGTTGCACATCGACGAAATTGAATTTCGACGATAGGTAATTCACTCATATGATGATCGCCATTCGGCAATCACCCTTATGACATAGAACTACTTGGTATTACTACTCAACAGCTCCAGAAGCTAGACTCCTAGTAACCCTCATTCCTTTTCAGATACTGCACTCGATCAAACCAGCTCAACCGCAACCAACATGGGACTGCAGCCCACATCAAGTTGGGCAGCAGTTCCTCTTTTGTATCAACTCTGACAGCAAAGATCCTGCTTTCATGTAGTTAGCCTAGTTAGATTTGTCTTTACTTTGATACCTGGAGGGAAGGTATACCTTAGGCCATGGATCCCCAGAGGTTTCCCCCATAGGGGATGGTTTCCTCTCCTCTGTGCTGAGGAATACTTTCATTTTGTGAGTTGGAGAGGGTCCTACAGTTTTACTAGCCTGTCCTTTTGGCTATTTACCCAAGAATTCCATTTCTTTTAGCCTTAGGTTTCCACCTATGGCACCTCTAACTAGCTGGAAATAATGGCGACAAAGCAAAAGGCACATTATACAAGCACAACACTACCCTACACTTCAGAGATCAGATGCACAGTGAATTAAATTAGAGGCTTTCTGAGGATCGGTGGTCAGCTGATCAACCACTCTCCACCAGCCACTACCTAAATCAACAGAGACACGCTTCAGGGCTCTAGTTGTTTTTCCTCTCCTCTCTTCTCTCTCCTGTCTCTCTCCTACACCTCCTCTAGCTCTGGCATTCTCCTGAGTTGCCTGGGCTCTTTACCTGGGAACTCAGTTTCCATCATCCATAGGTCTCCACCTATGGCACATCTACCTGGCTATAAATAATGGAGAAATAAGCTAGGGGTATGTTACAGAAACAGTACCCTACACTTCAGAGATTAGATGCCCAGTAAACCATGTTTCAAGAACAGCTTGTGGATGTTGCTGTTAAAAAAAAGAGTAGAGTTGCAACCATGCCCCCATACTATATCAATCTGTATTTCAGAGATTAATGACTGCAGTAGTCTAATATTAAGTGTAAACTGTGAACATGTATTTGGATTGTTAAATGTGTAAATAAAATGCTAAGGTAATGCATTTTAACTTGCCAGTCTTGCCATGCCTGCCACCAGGTGTTGCCCCCTCTGTATTATGTTGTAATCATAGAATCATAGAAATCTGATGGCAGAAAAGGACCACCTCAGTCCATCAAGTCTGCCCTTACCCCCCTCCCTTACTCATCTACTCCACTCTTACGTGCCCTCCCTTCCCGTCCCTTCCCAATCCCATATGTCTGTCCCAAGCTCTCTCAACTCCCTCCACCATTTCAGCCTTCGCCACCTGTTCTAGTAGTTTATTCCAGGGCTCCACCACTCTCTCTGTGAAGAACTGCCCCCTCACATTGCCTTTATATCTTCCACCTTCCAATCTTAGGCTATGTCCTCTAGTTTTAACCCCCTCATTCCTTCTGAATAGGCTCCCCAACTTCACCTTTTTTATCCCCTTCACATATTTAAAAGTTTCAATCATGTCCCCCCTCTCCCTTCTGGTTTCCAATGGATACAGATCTAATTACTTACACCTCTGTTCGTGTGGTTTCCCCTGCATACCATGCCCCATCTCGGTTGCTCTTCTCTGAATTCTTTCCATTACATCAATGTCCTTACATAGGTGTGGCTTCCAGAACTGGACTCCATACTCCAGGTGTGGTCTCATCATGTCCTTGTACAGGGGCACCAGCACCTCCCTCCTTCTTTTTATTTATTTATTTCGATTGGGATTAATACCTTTCAGTCAAAGGCTCATTTTCAAAGGTTCCAAGTCAGGGACAAAACAGAGCAATACAAATACAATACAATACAATACAGTAAGTACAAATTAAGATAACAGTGAAAAAAGAAAAACATGGTAGGTATCATGAACATCATTAAAATGGCACATGAGGTACAAGACTTCCTAGTTTCAGGTACATCTTAAAAGTAGAGTAAAAGCAAAGTCTGCTAGTTATGCCCCACCCCAGTGCATTTCCAATTTATATTCAGTGAACATACTCATGCAAATTAGTGTAAACTAAATTAACAATAGAAGGAGGAACCCATTCTTATTCAGATCAACACCCCTCCCCTCTCCTCTTGTGGGCTTCTTCAGATTGGCTCAGATTATCTGTTTCAATTTTATGGAGATCTGAATCAGAACAAAGATAACAAAGGCCTGGAATAGGTTGCCCCAGCAAATGGTAGAAGCAAATACTTTTGACTTGTTGAAGTCCAGGCTGGATGCTCATCTTGGAGGGTTTGCTAGGGACACAATGTAACTACCAGGGAGTGGGAGACATTCCAGATGGGTGTAAGCCTACTTATATCTTAATTCACCGAGTAATACTGAGTAATACCGAGAATCTGCATTGAGTCAGAGTTGCCTCATTCATCCCTAAACTACTATTATGGTTTGGGTTGCTGAGACAATGAATGGAAAAACGTAGTGTAGACTAAAGGACAATAAAATGTGAATCCCTACCATATTCAGCTCAACTGTATATAGAGTGTATCAATGATAATAAAATTGCACTGATGTACTAGTTTGTTCTCTCTTGAAATGTACAGTTATTCAAACCAGAAGAGTTTTTTTTTTATAATTTATTTGGCCACTATAGCCCAGCAGAGATGCAGCACCTCTCTTCTAGTGAGGTCCTGCTTCTACCCATTTTTGCAGTCTGACAGACTAAGCACTGAGAGGGAGCGTGACTTGCGCAAGGCTACACAGTGAACTTTCTGCCTCTAATCAGGTTTGAACCTATGATGGTTCCCAAGCTGATGCTCTAACCACTAGACTGCACTGTCTCTCCAACTTTATTGAACTTGCACAAAGGAGAGTCTTGCAGCGGCACTCTACAAACCCTAAAAGTATCTGGTTAGCCTGAAACAGGCTGTCAGGATTGGTAGATCCATTTCTGATCCCCTCCCCATCTCAACTGGAGTACTGCAGGGCTCAGTTCTGGGGCCTCTCCTCTTCTCAATCTTCCTGAATGACCTGCCCTCAGCCTGACCACATTCTTCCATCCATATGTATGCAGACACTACTGTATTGTATTCATCTGGCCCCTCCACTACTGACATGGCAACCATATTGCAGCAGCACTTCAACAGTGTCCAGCACTGGTTTCTTTCCAATCAGCTTCACCTCAGTGCCAAGAAAACAGTCTTCATGGCCTTCGGCACAAAGCAGAGACTTTCGCAGCTCCCCCGTCCCACTTTCCACACCCTGGATGGGATTTCTCTGGAGGCCTGCTCCTCCTTCAGGTACCATGGGGGTCTGGCTCAACCAGCATCTTGATTTTTCTGTGCATTTTGATTGCATCCACAAAAAACTGTGCCCCAGGCTGGGTGCCTTGTACCATAATCGTGGTTGCATCCCACTGCCAGCCTGCCATGCAATTGTACAGAAAATGATCCTGCCTATCTTTGACTACAACAATGTGAGCTATAGTGCTGCCCCCAAGTCCTCCCTATCTAGACTGGACCCCATCTTTCACTCCTTCTGTCATTTTGCCCTCGACTGTCCTTACACCACCCATCACTGTACCCTATATCAGTCCTTGGGATTTTCCTCTCTTCAGGACCGCAGATCGGTCCACTGTGCACACCTAGCTGCCAAATTTTGGGATCAGTCCTGGCCCCCTACCTCTCAGCAGTCCTGTCCAATCACTCCCCTCCAGCATATATACTCAGGAATTTCAACATTAATCTCCTTCATATCCCCCACAGGTTCACCTCATCTGGACAAGCAGCCTTCAGCTACCATATGCTTAAACTATGGAACTCCCTGCCTCCTGACATTCTGCATTACTACCCCTCCCATCACCTTAATGGTCTTCTCGCAGACCATATCTCTACCACCTGCTCTTTTGACTAATACACCCTCAGACACTTAGCCATTAAGCACCCTTGGACTCACACTGCTCCCCTCTTTAAAACAACCCAAGTTGACCTGCAACTGATGTCAGCCTCACCGCTCTCTTTTTATAACCCTTGTTAGGTCGAGCTAACAAATAAACTCTGGTCATCGCTTCCCTCAGTCTAATCCAAAATCCGCACATGTGTAGGTTTTTGTCATGATCTCATATTGCTGGCTATTTCGGTAGCTAGTCCTCTGTAGCTAGTCCTACAGTCCTGTATTCAGTGTATCTCCTAACTACCTATTCATATAATGTACATGATGTCTATAACAACTCACTGTATATACTGAACTAATGCATTTGATGATTATACCTGTATTGTGTATTATTGTTGTATTTAAATTTCTGTTTGTTGTCTACCCAACTCCCCCTCCCCAGGTCGCATCTGTAATCGAGTGGTAGTCCACTCAGTAGGCTCTCCTGGTGAAACTTTTAAATATATAAATAAATCATTACTGAATACAAAGTCAGGCACGGGCTATAATAAGCAACTTCTGATCCTTTATACTTAACTTGGCTAGAGTTACTACCATGAATCATAATGAGTAGAGCTGTATGGAGCTACTGTAATGTGCTTACGTAGCCGGCATGTAATGCCACTGCACACATGCGTGCAGACATGCACACAAACACAGATGCATCCACACATACACACCAACCCACATAGAAAGAGAGAGAGACATGTATACAGAAAACAGACATTCACCTCCACATAGTAGCATATCATATGGGCGAATCAAAAACAGTGACTGTAATTACAGCGATGGAAATAATGGTGACTGGAAATACAGTGATGGAAAAAATGGCGAACAACCAGAAAAGGCGACCGGTGGCTTTCACCTCCTCCCCAAGTTTTGACCCCACCCCCCAGAGTTGATAATCAATAGAAAGGGAGATGCAGGGGCAAAGTCCCCCGATAATACATAAAACAGTCTTCTCACCCATTCTGCCATCGCCCTATATTCCTGGTCGCTGTTCTGTTCCTCATCATTTTTGCCTCGCCATATTTATGGTCACCATTTTTGATTTGTTCATATTACATGGAACCCCTACACATGTCTGAATATAAACTCAGAATTCTTTTAAGCGATGCTTCATGTGGCCTGAGTAGGGACACAGACAGTGATGGTCCTTGTGGAGTTGGGACTACCCTTTTCTCAGGATCTGCCTTACCTTTCCTTCCTACTGTACTTGCTGATAAATGATACTGATACACTACCAGGAGATATTCAAATTTTCATTGTGATCTGTGTGCCTTTGCTAGCCTCCCCACCAGTAGATAAAGCCACGATGCCAGTAGGGATAAATGGAATATCTTTAGATCCTTAATATCCCCATCTTCCTTCCCACCAATTGATGAAACTGGGACATCAGCAAGAGACGCAGTATTTCTATGGGATGGAAGTACAATCAAAATTGCTTCCCATAAGCAGATAATAGCACAACAGTGGCAGGATTATCAAGTTTACCAAAGGTAGCACATTATTATTGCAACAAACTGTATCATACTTTAGTAGTCCATCACCAAGTCCATGTAAACAATTTTCTTTTAAGGAGTAAGCTGAACTAATTCCTTGTATACAAAGAGTGTTGTTGACACTGGTGAGAAAGTAAAAGGTTTCGACTTAGTGCATTGATCGTGTTTCAATTAAATCAGGCTGTTTTAAATTTTGCAAGGGATTTTCCAAATGCTGTAAGAAAAACTTCTGAAACTGTTGGTACTGTCAAAATGAGTGGAATATCCCTGTCCAGTAAGATATTAAATGTTCATTTCACCATTCCCACCTAATCCATGGTAGTAATTTAGTCACAGACAACTCAGACATTGCTAGCATATTAAATCATACGAACCTTAATCTATTCATATCACAACCACCAAACTGATCTGGAAGCCCAGCTTCCACCCAACAAAATAATGCCCTGAACCACCTTGAAGAGTCTGCTCCATCTTTCTACTTCAAATATATCCGTAAGAAAGTGAAATCTTCAGGTAATTCATGGCTCTGTAAATACGCAGATGACATGAAAATAGGGGCAATCATAAATAATACAGATACTGCAGAACATTTTCAAATGGAATTATCGAACCTAGAAGAATGGGCTAAACAACATAAGTTAACCTTCAATGTAGAAAGGTGTAAGGTCATGCACTTTTGCCATAATAACATAGAGGCAGAACATAAAATATATAACCAAATACTGCAGTGTACAGAAAATGAAGGGACCTTGCAGTAATTATTAATAATATGTTGAAATTTGACAACTATACAAAAGCAGTAGTTAGGAAAAGCAATAAGATCAAGGGATACATTTTTAGACATCCCAGGAACAGGGACTCTAAAGTAATTATCCCACTGTATTCCATGCTGGTGAGGTCTATACTGGAGTATTGCTCTCCTTTCTGCACATCACAAAACGTTGGAAGCATGAAACTGATGGAGAGGGTACAACACAAAGCTACACAGGAAATTAAAAACCTAAAAAACAAAACATATGGGGATAGGCTAACAGAACTTGGTATGTTTTCCTTGAGTTAAAAAAAAAATAAGAGGAGTCTTGTGCTACGTGCACAAGGCATTCCATAATGAGGACATTTGGGAAACCTTAGGGTTGAGTAAAAAATCTAGTTAGACCCACTAGATCACATTGTTTGAAACTCAAGGGAGATTTGTACAGAACCAATAGGAGAGGAAACTGGTTTAACCAGAGACTTCTGACACCATGGAATGCTTTACATGAATCAGTTGTGCTGAGTGGAACAATGGATTTGTTTAAAAAATCTTAGGACATTTTCACAAGCAACATCAGAATGAGACATTTCCACTGATCTGTAATGAGTCTGTACAAGGCTTCCAAGCCATTTGACTTGTTTCCCTATCTATGAACCTATGAATGTCCATGGTTTTCATTATGCATGCTGGTATGTTTTTTTCTGAATGCTGTTGTAGCAGTTCCTATCTGGAACAAATGACCTGAAAAAGAAGAAGGGTTTTGGTTAAGTCTTGATAGCATCCAAAGATGATGGGTAAACCATGTGTAATGGGGTAAACTGGTATTCAACATATTAGTTTTAAACATTTTCTCCTAACTGATAAAAATGCAAGTTCAGCATACCTTAACCAATATGTAAGACTGTATAAAGTGCAGCTACACATCTCACATGGAGGGATTTACCCTAAAGGCACTTGGCTAGTTTCACAAAACTTCTGAAATTCCCACAGCTGCAGGAAAAACCCAATGCAAGTGGGTTGTCACTAGTGGATCCAAAGGTTTCCACAGTTTTTCCGCAGCTGCAGGTATTCACAAAGGTGGAGCCAGATTACGACTGGCTCCACAATGTATGGCAGCTTGTGGGTGGTGTTGCCAGAGAAAGCCCCACAGCTGCAGAAAATTGTCATGGCTGTGGGACCAGCCATGACATAATCCTCAACTGATGCAGCTGTGCATAGTAATCTCTGCAGCTGCAGAGATTTCAGTCCACAACTGGAGTTGTGGGTTGGGACTTAGTCCCAAAATGTTTTGTGAATTCAGTCCCCTATCTCCAACAAAGTATGCTGTAATATAATTTGTCTACCATGTGCTTCCTCATAAGCACAGTGGGAGGGGTCATGATGTCATAGGGAAGTAAAAGGAACTTCTCTGACTAGGAGCCAGTTAAAGGCATGCATGCTGTGTAGTGCATGAATTCTGCATGACTGAATCCAGGCATGAGCATGCCTGGGTCCTGATGTGCTGCTCTAGGGATGCTAACTTATTCTGTAAACAACAGCTGGTGGCATTAGCAAAATAATTAATGTTTTCAACTTCAGAATTTTTTCATAACTTAAAAGGAATTTCAATTTACTGGGCAGCTTATTTTATGTATGACTGTTGTGCTTGTTGTAACATACTGTGGCAGATGCTCTCAGAGTATTTTCACCCTTTAGCGGTGCCATGAGTATGTGGATCGATGGCTGAAGGAAATACTGCCATGAATCCCCAAGGAGTACTGTATATCCAGGAGAGAGTACTGGAGGAGGAGGAGGAGGGGTGGGAAGTGGAGAGCAGTCAACCAGGCAGAGGTTTCTGGTCATCTGATCATTTAAGTAGGGTAGGATTGGATCAGATGACCACTGAACCCTTGCCAGCTGAAAGTTCAATGGGCAGCTGATCATATGTATGTATGTTGTGTTTCTTGTAATGTACTTTGGCCAATGCTCTCAGGGTATTTTCACCCTTTAGAGGGTGCCACAGGGATGTGGACCTGTAGCTAAAGAAAATACTGACTAGAGTCCCCAAAACATCAAGAAGAATTCTGTCATGCTGCCTCCTCCAAGTCATGAAATTAACAGCCCCTTGGCAGGCAGCAGATGACTCCTCCCTCCCCCCTGGTGGGGTAACCTCTGGGGCTCCAAAGCCATTGGATGCTTTCCCTCCATGTACAAGAGTTAGGAGGCTAGCATGTTTTGGGATAGGCATATTTCATTAGTTGGATCCTGGATGTAGGATTCAAAGCAGGAGGGTGTCAAGTGGTCCATAGTTTTCATTATGTGTGTGAGTATTGTTTTTCTTTATGCTGTTGTAGTAGCGTCTATCCAGAACAAATGACCTGTAAAAGAAGGGTTTTGGTTAAGTCTTGATAGCAGAATCCAAAAATGATGCGCAAACCATGAGGAAGTCATAATTGTACTTTTGTCTGTAAGGAAGAGGGGTTGATGATGTAGTCTACCATGTGTGGATTGCAGACAGTGATTGAACCTTGCTATCAGACACCATTCATAGTGAGTACTGTAATATGCCATCATTGTTCCTTGTTGTGTTCTGTCCATTTTGGACTGAGAAAGAAGAAGGGAATAGGAATACTCTGAAGTTCTGGAGAGGGATGACACGTTGAGATGCTGATTTGAGAGAAATAGTTCGGAAGTACTGGTAAATTTTGTTGCGCGTAGGAAGCCGTAAAAGGCGAGACTCATTGCAGCTTGCAGCATGGTGTCAATTGCAAGTGTAAAGACTCGGGTTCAAAGAAGGTGAATAAGGCACTTGGAAGAGGCATGCGTCTATGGGTTTGTACTCAAAAGAGGGTCAGAACATTTTTCTGGAACCCTAAGGGAAAGGCCTTAATAGGTGCTCTTCCTAGTTGTGAAGGACAATCAGACATACTGGACATCATGTGAATTTGAATATCCGCCACATATTGTTTAAAGGGGAAGTTCCCTAAACCAATTTTCTGTATACATGTATAGTTTGTAGTCATGAATAATGACTCTCTCTCTCTCTTTCATCCCCTTAATTTCACCCTAATTTAAATATAAGTGAGGTTGCAGCACTCTGTTCTGCCCTAGTGTGAAAACCTGTTTGTCCTTACTGCAAAGGTCATGATCCCACTCGTGCAAGGCATCTAGAAGTTGGTGATGGATACCTGCACAAGTCAGCAGAAGTTATATTCTCATTCAGTTCTGTTACATGCCTTGTGAAGTCCCTGTATTCTCTAAAGTTATTTTTTTCTAACTCAGATACAGTTTAAACTACAGAAAACAGCAGGGCACTTAATATGCTTGAAACGTTTCATGGCCAGCATAAGACAAGAACATAGGGACTGCAGAGGACAGCAACAGCACTGTTTCATACAGTATAACTACTGCAGATTTTAGCACTAAAACATCATACAATTCCAGGATGCTTACATGAGTTAGGTTATGACCTTTGTAATAGAGTAAGCAGGTTTTCACGCCAGTCTTAAGTACCTTCATTTACATTTCAATCCTGAGAAAATTAAGATGGTGCAATAGAGGCAATCATTATTCATGCCTACAAACTACACAGATAAACAGAAATAAAGCCTATGGGGAGCTTCCCTTCAATGGTAGTATCAGGACAGTCATTTTGCTACAGACAAAAGCCCATGAAACTCAGCATTTGTTGTGAGGAAGTGTTGAATGTACAGAGAGCATGTTGTGCACAAAAGGGCTTGTACAAGTTCCAAGCTGTAGAGAGTTTGGTTCTGGCTGCCAAGGAATTACAAATGGTGTTGTTCACAAAAGTTAGGTAGACATCTAGTTCAGGATCAGGTCAAGGAATTGAGGAACTTGAGACAAGGACACATTCACATGTGGAGCCAGGAGTCTGAAGGTCTGTAAGTTGAAACAGGAGAGGGAAAGTCAGCAATGGTATTTGATGAACCTGGGATATGTATGCAGTGAATTTTAAAGTGCCCTTGCAAAGAAACCCAAGTGAGTTTTCTAAGGAACTACATTATAGAAGGGGATGCTGACCGGCCTGTATTCATGATATGCACAGTTGTCAGATTGCCACAGTTGAAGGTTATGGATTTTTTGTGTCACTGGTGACCCCACAGAATGGCAGTTCCTACAGTGGGGTAAATGTCAAAGAGAGGAGAATTGTTAGTAAAGTTAGGAATGGCTAAAAATTTTGTTGGCCAGAGTTCAGAAAGCCATGTTCTGTTGTAGAAAGCCACAATTCTAAAGGTTGGTGAAGAATCAGTAAAGACTTCCTGAGACGCGGGTGGTAAATTGCAGTAGAAAAGAAAAGGCCATTCCAGAACATAAGGAAATGGGTCCACATGCTGAGATCAGCTCTGGCAGAGGAAGTGAGAGTGATGTGGTGGTCCAAGGTGATGACAGAAGAAGCTAATTATAACAGATACAAAATGAAGTTATGCTCCTCGGAATGATCCTCGTGGTGAAGTTGAGGTACAGTAGCCTAAGACAGACAACATTTCCCATTTCATACAAGAGGTCTGCTATGGGTAGGAAGAGACCAGGGTAGAAATACACTGCAGTTTATCCTGGGGAAGGCTAGTTTCCATTCTGTCTGAGACTTGGAGGATGCCCAAGAATTTGAGCTTTATTGTTGAGCTAGTAGTCTTGTTCGGAACCAGTGGAATGCATAGTTGGGAAAACAAATCCACTTAGCACAAAATGCATACAGCTGGAGGAGTAGAAGGAGGATCCACCAGAAGAAAGTTATCCAAAAGACGAAGGACAAACAGCTGCTTAAGAAGGTTGAGTAATATCCAGCAGAGATTCGGACAGCATGTCAAAGAGCTTTGGACCGCTCTTGCACTTGAATGTTAACTGGACTGCAAAGTAATAAGAAGACTCACAGATGCTATAAGGTGGGATGTATGGACAGCAATTTAAAGGCATCCATACTGTCTGCTTTTAAATACCAAGTATCTTAGCCCACCATTTTGATGAGCTTGATAGTGTCATCTATTTCTACATAGATGAGGGAGTAATCTTCTAAAGAGATAAGAAAGTCAATGCTGAGAATCATGGAAGAGTGGGGTGCTGAGAGATCACCATGATTCTTTTCTTTCCCGAGAACTTCCTTGCAGCAATTCCAGTAGGATTTATCAGGTAAGTAGGAAATGGAGGATGAGAAAATGGGCATATAAGAAAACCTTTCATGAGTTCTTTCTGGATGAGATCAGAGACAACATGAAGTTCGGCCAAGGCAGTTAAGAGATTTTGGCAAGCATGTGGGTTGAAAAGGATATCCTGAAGAGCAATATGGAAGCCATGGTGCTGGTGAGACAAAAGGAAATTGACCATGTTTTGGTTTGGATGAGTGGACAGTAAAGAACTGAGGACAGACACATGAATAGGAGCGGACAGGTGAGTTGATTGTTATTTCCTGAAGGATGAATGCTGAACTTTGGGCAGGTAGTGGCAAACTGCCTTTCTGTGAGCATCTCCACAGTTGCTACAGATATGCAGCATCTGGCAAGAAGGGGGATAGGCAGGAGGACTCATTGAAATTGTTACAAATGGGAAAACCAGAAGTCATAACTACAGTGGACTCCATTTAAGTGCACATCTGATAAGTGCACATTCCTGATAAGTGCACACTTTTCCAGTTTCCTGATTTTTTTACTATTCACATAGTACAAAAAAAATTTGCTAAGCACACACTAGATAAGTGCACATTTCTTCTAAATGTACAGTTTTACAGTTCACCAACAGATCTCTCCCTATGTAGTTAGCACCTCTTAAGTCACAGGTGATTCTAAGCAGTTGTGAAGCAGCATTTAACACCCTATATCATTCAGCTGGCACTGAAAAGTTGCAAACAGACTAAGATTATTTCCTTTTTCAGGTCCAAGAGCAATGCAAACAATGCCGACGGATGATCAGCTTTGATATTTTTTTCATAGCATTGTGCTTCCTTAAGTTATTTGTCAGTGCTGCATAGTAGCACATTTTAACATTTTTAGTATATTGCTATGATAAATAAATGTGGAATACCATTACAGTATCAGGTCTCAGTTATTTTCTTTATGTTGCATTGTAAACATAGGAGTTCAGATAAATGCACATTCTGCTTAAATGCACATTTTCTTGCTGCAAAATGGGTGTGCATTTAAGCAGATTGCACTATTTGGTGGCCTTTGCTGCATTTCAGATGTTGTGGTGTATAGAAGACCCAGGGGTTGAAGAAGTGGAAGGAGAAGCAGCAGGAGGGCTGCTAGTCACAACAGTTACAGTGAGAGGACGCAGAGCACACTGGTGAGAGAGGGATCCACAAATGACAAAGGAGAGAGCCTTTTGGCCAGTGAAGGAATGGCAAAAGTGTTCCTTATACATGGCAGTCCAACTGAGAAGAATATAAAAATATTGCTGTGTTAATGCTGCTTTTTCGGAGAAGGCCTTACAGTAGTCATGCAAGGCAGTACCACCATAACAACTAAATAAATCCATGATCAGGTAAAGACAGCAGTCCAGTTCTTCCCTGAGAGTAGGAAAGACTTCACAGTAGATATCACGGTAGGTGTTAAATGCAATCACAAATGCTGGCACTGTCAGTTTCTTGAGAAGACAAGGATCCTGTTTTGAACAAATCATGGGATGAGACCCAACAGAGCAACAAGGTTGATGTCCTTCCCCTCTATAATGTCTTTCCTCAGGTGTGCTGGTACCAGATGCATTGGCCAGACAGAAGGAGAAGAACCTGAGGTCAGAGGATTACCTGGTAGCTGCAAAAGGGAAGGAAGGGTAGTAACTGTAGGTGGTGGAATTCCAGAATGGACGGGAATGGCTGGAGCTGGTGTGATGGGCACATGTGGGGGAGTGAGATGAGAAGGTCCTGGCATGGGAAGAGTTGAAGGTATTGGTTTATCATGGACAATCAGATTGGAGGGTATGGGACCTGAGTTTGGCAGCAGATGTTGTTCAAGTGCTATAATAGTGTTGCTCACATAGTGCCGCCGTGGATCTGCCAGTGATCCGGCAGATGGCTACACTATTCGAGTTGGATCCATCTCGGGATCCAGCCAAATACGGAAGTCGGATCCTGGGTCAGATCCCACGTTATCAGGCACTGGATCCAGGGCTCTGGCCATCAGATAATGTAGGATCCAACCAGAGATCCAACGGCTAGATCCACAGGCAGATAGTGGAAGTATCTGGCAGATCCACTATCCTGCCACAAAAGGGCAGATACCTGTGGATCCAGATTTGTCTGGTTTCATCTGAGCAACACTAGGCTGTAATCTTTGTCTCAAGCTTTGCCATGTTAGCATTAACTTGCAACATGAGGTTACTAAACTTATCCAAGGGACTAAGAAGCACAGGTGTCTCTTGCAGTGCTAGCTGAGCAGTGTTAGCTTTTAGACAGGCTGCATAAAGATCAAAGGGGTAATTTTTCTTTGCAATGACTGAAAATGGAACTCAGGTTCTTTCAGGCTGGAGATCAGTTTCACTGCAGCCCAAGCCTTACAGTATATTTGATAATGGATCTGGCTGTGGCTTTCTTAAGTGTTGGTACCAAACAAACGTACTCAAGGTTTTCATTTTCTGATGGAGGTGTTCCTTGTTCACTGGTAGACCCTGGCATACTTAGGCAGCAGTTGACAATAAGGATAGCAGTGGTCTTTCAAACAATGGTAGTTGTAAATGACATAGGTAGTTGGGATGCCAACTGTTGTTTACAAGGAGGAGAAGCATGTGTAGTAGAAGCTGGAGCAAAGCTGACTACAGCTGTGGTACTTGGAAACGCCAAAAGGGGAAGAATACAAACATTTTTGAATTGCAGGTCTGACGTCTAGCATGGGCTAGCTTGGAATAGCCATAGAAACAGCTCCCAAGGCACAGAGGAGGCACAACCTCAGTGAGCTCAGACAGAGGTGAGAGCAAGGCCCAACTACAGGGCAGACAAGCTGCTGCGGAGGGGAGCAAGGTCTGGAGCATAGAATGGCTCAGGGAAAACCAGGAAGCAAGGCCCAGGAGGCAGGGTCCTTATGCAGTTACATGAAACAAGTCTAGAATCTGTCTGGCAAGGTACAGGCTCCGAATGAGCAAGGGAGCAAGGTCCCATAGGCAGGATACACCTACTGTGAAAAGGAGATCATCTGAAATTAGCTGCCGAACAGGTCTCACATGGAACCAGGGAGCAATGTTCCAGAGAGGATCCACCTGCAAGGTTACAGCATGTCTGAAATATGAGGCACAAAACAAGCATATAAGGCTTAAAGAGACGTGTCACAGAGTAGTCGGCTAGGTGGAAGGTTTCAGTTGGCTGTTCATTCACATGGGGGGATCCTATCAGCTGACCACCGAACCCTCACCAGGAAAGAATCAAAGAAGATTCAAAATTAATGCAAATAGATTGCAAGAACCAGTGATCAAATTAGATGCATATTATGGTCAAGGTAAACTGATACTACATTTATATCAGTTAAAGAAAACGTTTTAATATTAATATGTTGAATACCAATTTCTGGTACCTATGTTGATGTTGAACTTTAAAGTGGAATGTTTTTGTCAAAACTGCCATATTATTTTTATAGTATCACTATCCCTAAAAAGCTATTGGCAAAGTAGGGAAACACTGAGGATATATGGTGGACAGTAAAATGCTGCAAATAAATCTGTGATAAAATGTACCCTACTGCTTGTCCTGCTGAGTGTCTTTATTGCCAGTTTCATTTTAACTGCCATGTTCTGGACCACTGATCCAGCATTTCTACATTGCTTTTCATGATGTTGATCCCGTCATAATGGTATTTACTCACCTGGTAAAGGTGATTATACCTGCGACCTTTACAGTGCTCATACATCCTCGCAAATGGGTAATCATCCGCTATCCCATTGGCCGATGCACGATCCTAAATCTTTGGTCCGCTGTAGGCCAATCCCCCGGCTCCGGCCAAAGAAATCAGTATGAGACTTCCCTAGCAGAAAAAACAAACAGAGAGAAACAGAAAACACCCCAACCACAAGTACGGCAGGCATCTAACAAACATACCAAAACCCCAATGACTAGACCAACGAGATGTTTCATAAGAAATGTAACGTTATTTATTCAGTGCAAAAAATCACCCTAAACATAGACTAACATACTGAAGCAGTGCAGTGCTGCATACATTTATCCATAAACTAAATATGGACAAGTACTTATATAACGTATATTGAGAAAACTCATAAAATGCAGATGATATACAGATCTAGTAAGCATAATATATATGCAACCCACTAAATACAGCAAAAATGCCTAAGTCAATGGTCCCCCCTACACCCCGACTAGGGGAACACACAGCTGGAACCAGCAATACCTATGCAACTTGACAGCAACACAAGTTACCCCAGAAACTGTACCCTTATATATAAGATTTGTGCATTAGAAATGGTGATTTTAGCTGCCGCAGTGGACTAGGGTCATTCGCCTCGGGGGGGGGGGCATGAGCAATGTAAAGGTTGCAGGTATAAAGACCTTTACCAGGTGAGTAATTACTATATCCCCTGCAACCTTTACAGTGCTCATAAATCCTCACAAATGGGACTTTGTAGCAGTGCCCAGAAAACCATGGGAGCATACATAAGAGACGAACCCTGAGCCTACTCTAGAGCTGAGGTCGCCTTAAGCACCACTCTACCAAATGTGGCCCTCTCCGCTGAGGTGACATCCAATCTGTAGTGCTGCACAAAAGTATGGACAGAGGACCAAGTAGCTGCTGCACAGATATCCTGCATAGAGGCACCGCCCCTCTCAGCCCACGAGTCCGACAAAACCCTAGCAGAATGTGCCCTGATACCTGTTGGCAGATCCTGCCCTGCCCTCTGGTAAGTTGCAATGATAGCCTCCCTGATCCAACTGGCAATGGCCTCTTTAGAAGCTGCTTGACCTCTTTTCCTGCCAGAAAAGAACACAAAAAATCTGTCCGACCTACGAAAAACTTCAGACATTGAGAGGTAAGCCTTCAGTAGAGACACCATGTCCAAAGGATGATGGTCTCCATCTGGGTTGTCTCGTGGCCCCCTCATGGCTAGCAGATGAACAGCCTGCTCCACATGAAACTGAGAAACCACTTTTGGAGTGAAAGACGGGACCGGCATCAGGGAAACTCTATAATTAGGCAAGGTCAAAAATGGCACCTGGCAAGACAGCTCCTGCAGTTCTCCCACACATCTGCTGCAGCACATGGCCATGAGAAACACAATTCTCAAAGTGACCCAATAAGGAGAATTCCCCTCAAATGGGGGCTTATGCATGCCATTTAGTACAAAGTTAAGCTACCAAGGAGCACAGAGCGGACGAGTCCGAGGGAACGCAATCTGTACCACTCTAAGCAAACGAACCACATCAGGGTGTGATCCTATGTCCCCCACTCTTGGGACACGATCCCTTACAGCTGCAATGGCTGACACCTAGACCCATGGAGAAGAGTAAGCCAAGCCTTTGTCAGTGCCATCATTGAGAAAATCAAGAATTTGAGGAAGATCTGCCACCAAAGGCGACAAGCACTTTGTAGTACACCACTTGCAAAAAACATGTCAAAAGTCTTTGATAAGTCCTGTTAGTGGAACCCTTGTTGGATTGCAGAAGACGTTCCACAACATTCGGGGGGTATCCTTCATTCAACAGTCTTGTCCTCTCAACATCCAGGCTGTCAGTCGAAGGGCCTTGGGGTTGTGGTCATGAACTGGACCTTGAAGCAGCAAGTCCAGTGTATTCAACAGTCACCAAGGAGAGTTGATTAACATCACTCTGATTAGAGAGTACCATGATCTCCTCAGCCAGTCCAGAGCCACTAGCAAAACAGTCACCCTCGTGGCTCTGATCTTGAGATAAACCTTTGCTGTCATCAGAATGGGCGAGAAAACATATGCTCCCTGGAATGTCCATGGGGCTGCCATCATGTCTACCTCTTTGGCCTGACTGTTGGGAGGGCAGAAGTGAAAGCATGCAGTTGGGTATTGTGCCAAGAGGCCATCAGATCCACCTGAAAAGGACCCCATCTGTGAGCTAGAGTCTGAAACACCTCTGGGTGTAACTGCCATTCTGCCTAGCGAACAGACACTCTGCTCAGCCAATCGGCCTGGGAGTTCAGTTTCCCAACCAGATAAGTTGCAGAAATCATAGCGAGGTGGTTATCTGCCCACCTCAAGATACGTAGGGCCTCCCTGAGCATGGCTCGGCTGCGCATCCCTCCTTGCTTGCTTGTTTATGTAAGCCATTGTGACCTGCTTGTCTGTACGTATCAGCACAGTCTGGCCTCCCAGTCTCGGTGCGAAAAATAGCAGAGCCCTGTACACAGCTCGCATTTCCAGTACATTGATGGGAAGGATGGACTCCTTGAGAACCATTTTCCCTGAGCTACATGTTGCCCCATCATGGCTCCCCAACCCAGAAGGCTGGCATCTGTTGTAATTGTCACCAACAGGATCAAGGCCAACAGGACACCTTGGACAGATTGGACTTGTTTGATCACCAATTGAGACTCCCAAGTATAACTTGACTGGGCTCGAGGATGTATTCGAAGTGCTGGGATGACTGGTCCCGTGCATCAAGAATGTACCTTTGAAGTGGACACATGTGTAGCCAAGCCCACAGCATCATTGCTATCAAGGAAGCCATCAGGCCCAGCAGTTCAAGGTATAGGCATACCGTGGCTGTGCCTGAACCAACTGTACAAGATATTGGAGGATGTTTATTTTTTCTTCCATTGGGAATGCTCTGCCCACACTGGTATTGATCTTGGCCCCCAGGTGTGTGAGCTCCTGTGTTGGGATCAACTGGCTTTTGCTCTAGTTGACAATCCGGCTGTGCTGTTGCAGACACTCAATTACCGTCTCTGTGTCCCTCTGGGCCTGGATCTGGGACCTGGCTTTTATGAGCCAATCATCCAGATGTGGAATGACATAAATCCCCCGATTCAGAAGTGCTGCAGCCAGCACAATTAGCGTTTTTGTGAAGACTTGTGAGGCAGAGGCTAGACCAAAGGGTGGGCAGGTGTATTGGAAATGGCCCCCGTTGATTTGAAACCTAAGGTAGCGGTGGTGGCTTTGTCAAGTTGGATTGTGCAGGTAAGTGTCCTTTAGGTCTATTGAAGTTAGGAAGTTCCCTGGTTGAATCACCATCAGTGTGGACTGCAGCATTTCCATTTTGAATTTCTTGTATACCACAAAAGTGTTCAGGAACTTTAGGTCGAACATGGGGCATAGGCCCCCCATCTTCTTTGGGACCACAAAGAACAAAGAATACACCCCTGTGTTCCTTTCCTGAGTCGGTACCGGTACTATGGCCTCACTCATGCGTAGGTCCCAGACGGCCTGTTGGATCGCCGCCGCCCACTGAGGTTCCTTGGGCATTGGGGAAATCATCGGCCTGTGTGTAGTTATCCTTTGTGTAAACTCTATGGCATAACCTTGGTACACCAGCAAACAACTGAAGACATCCTCCTACGAGGGAGCTGTTCACTGGAGCCCACCCTATTTCATTGACTTTTGCCTGAGGCATCTTCACCAGATCTACTGCTGTGGAAGCCTCCGCATTTACCAACGCCACCCCTAAACTTGGATTTGCCCTGAAAATGAGCCTGGAGGCTCTGTCTCTCTGGGAATTGGACTGGGTCGATTTTACCTGTCCTTTGTTGCCCCTGACTTTTGGACAAAAAGGCCACCCCAACGGAAGGTACATGTCCTTCTTGTTGGCCATTTGCTTGGTCCCAGCCTTATCTCTGAGAAATGGGGTCAGGGTGTCACCAAAGAGGTGGCCTTCCTTGCATGGGAGCTTCATCAGCATCACCTTGGATTCAGTGTCCACCTGCCTAAGTTTAAGCCATAGGGCCTGCTTGGCATGGTTGATCAGGACCGTAGCCCTTGTGCTGAATTTCATGCTATCTGATGATGTGTCCACTAGATAATGGGTGGTCTGCATGGTGCAGTCTGACTGTCCTGTTAGTGGTGACTGCTCTGGGAGTTAGTCCACAATGGCCTTGACCCATCACAGAAGGGCCCTGCTGGTACACCAGACTGGCATCATGGCTGACAGGGTCATTCCCATTACCTCGGGGATCTTCTTAAAACACTCTTCAGCCTTCTTGTCCATTGGATCTTTCATAGCAGCAGTGCTCTCAACCAGTATAACTGTACACTTGGCGAGGGCTGACACTAGGGTGTCCACCTTGGGGACCACATGCCAATTTGACCGGTGCAATTGGGACAATGGGTATAGCCTTTGGACAGACTTCTTCTCTGGGATCCTTGAGGGTTCTGTTGCCTCCATTTCCTTGTCCAGGATAGCATCAAGGGCCATACATGTGGGGAACGAAAGGCCTGTGTTCTTGGACCGGGTAGGGGGTCCATCAAGATATTGGGCATTTCTGGCTCATCTGGGACCTGCAGTACCTCCCGTATTAATTTAAGCAGCTCCATTATGTCCTCCTGGAGGCAGAGCCTTCCTGAAGTCTGCCCTGCATCCTATTCCGCTTCTTCCTCTTCTGAGGAGTTTTCTGAACCTTCCGCCTGCCTGCTCCATTTCTTTGGTTGATGCAGGGCCTGGACTGACCCCGGACACTTTGAGGCTGTGTCCTGTGGTTACTCCAGAAACTGTTGCTGCATCCCTTCCAGCCACTGAAAGAGGAGGCCGGCTTGGGCGGTGTTCAGCGTCAGTGGTGCTGTGGGCGGAATCGCCTCTCCCTGGGCTGATACCACACCCATTTGCTGGCTCCACGGAGCTCAATTCTCCGACACTGTGCAAACGGTGCACAGAGATTCCCCCATATAAGACTCCAGGAGTGTGGAGCCACATTCCAAGCAGGCAGCCATGGCCATGAATAGATTCGAGCCACCAGATCTATGGAGGGGGGGGAGAGAGAAAGAACTGCATCAGGAACATGGCTCTGAACCTCTGGAATTCAAAACAGCAGTGTCTTCATAGCAAAGATGGTGTTATGTCAGGAACTAAGCTGTCAGTATGGCCCTTTAAGGGACCAACGAGCCACCCCCAACATGGCTGCATGGTTGTGTCTGGGCACCATCTTGGATTTAATGCTGGCTCAGCATATGGTGCCCTCAAAATGGCACCCTCCATGCGGCTCTTGGAAGATGGCGGTCAGTCCTGCGAGAGATTTCCCTTCGGGCAAGTGCTCCCAGTAATGGACTGCTTCCAGTTAAAAACAGAGCTAGTCCATTTTGTGCCCTATTTCATGTGCTCCCCTCCTACAATCCTGGATCATAGGGAGCTCATTTGGCTCACGGGTGTGTGTTCCACCCTTGGAAGTCTCGCGCAGGCCGCCATATTTCCTGACGGCCGCAAGACTCCAGAAGCAAGTCCCATGAGAGCCACCATCTTTATCTGGTGGTGGAGAGAACATAGTGGTCTGAGTAATGTGTGGGGGAGTCAGAGCAGTTCACGAACATCACGAATGCTCACAAAAGCCCCCACCACCATCGAGGAGCCCCGGATTAGTGGTGGCTGGAGTGGAGGAAGTGCCCTAGCCCAGCTGGGTGGGATCCTTGATGGCCACGGCACAGAGTGACTGCAGTAGGTGAACTCAAAGGAGGGAGCTGAGCTGGGGTGGGGTGGGGGGATGAACCGGGAAGTCTCTTGGTTCCCTGAGCAGGTGAGGTTATCTCTAAAAGGACAGATGTGTGCTGCTGTATTTGGATCCCCCAATTCCCATCTTGATAACCCTCCTGTCACTGCCACTTGTGCCTCTGGAGTGGTCACTACCTGAGGGACCCTTCCACAGCACAGCAACACTGGGAATGCTATAAAGAGGGTCCCCAGCTGGAGCAAGGGTGACAGCCAGATGCTATCTGAGGGTGCTGGCTCCACCAGCCTCCTGCCCCTGCAGTACTAAAAACCACAATGCATACCAAGAAGCCATTGAGTCACTTAATGGTTTTCCTGTTGGTAAGAGAGGTCCTAGCTCCTATGCGAATGGCCTGTTGATGGTACTACCTAGAGAGAAGTACAAGGTGAAAGGAGAGATGTAATCAAAACAGACAATAATTACCCACAGAGGGACTGATTCAGATAATGACCAACCTCCTAGAGCTGCACACAGAAAACTGGTTTCTCTGGCCGGAGCTGGAGGATTGGCCTCCAGCAGACCAAAGATTAATGATTATGCATCGGCCAATGGGATGTCGGAGAATTACCCATTTGTGATGATCTATGAGCACTGGAAAGGTTGCAGAGGATAATTGCCTAGACTCCTACAGAGTTATATGTCATCTGCAAACAGACTTGCTTTAAAACATCATGTTATTCTCTGGGAAAACAGCCCCTGTATTCACTGCAATCACACTGCAAAATGGATCCCCTCTACACAACATTCAAGCCTTCAAATATCTTGATTTCTGGCTTAACTTCAAACAGTCATTCTCCAACCACATCATGAGCATACAGTAGTACAGATGTAACCCCTAGGTGGCGCTATCCCAAGGACTACTACCCCTGCCTGCTTAACTACTAATAGGGTGAGGGGCCTAGGTCCAATGGCGAGTGCCTCCACCCAGAGGTCAGGGTTTGCAGTAGTTACACTAGCTTGGTCACAGCCCTCTAGGACACTGTAACCCCCCTTTCTTCCCACTAGTGACCCACACAATGCATCAGGAATATCTTCACAATGTACACTTACCCCCAGGACTGGCTCTGTCGACTGGACTCTGGGGACCCCCTGTAAAACAAGATGACACAGTGCAAAAACCACAGTACAATACTTTAACGCATGAATACCTCAGTCAGCGTAACTTTGCTGAAACAAACAGATCTGATTTATTTAAGGAGCTGTAACAAGGACAGGGGGAAATCAGGTTAATTAGGTTAAACACATTAATAATCACAGTACTGTGCGCATATTCAGAGTCCCAAATTGTCACTTTCATTGGGTACCCAGGATGGGGGGGGGCTAGCCAGGATCGGTGCAGCTGGTTGGGGCCCTGTGATGGAAAAACACTGGCATATTACCCAAATTGTAATCCGGAGCTGGTTGGCTCAGTTCATGAAGAAATGAAAAAAGCAAACAACAATTAGATGATACACTTGCAATTCGATAAACAGATGGCAGGGAGCTACCCTGCTTTGTACTCACAAACTCAATGCTGGGAACTGGATGGAAGGCAGATTGTCCTGGATTGCCAGGAGGAGCAGACCATGTGGACAAGGTCCTTGTGACTGGACCCCACTGCAGTTTAGAGCAAATGGATGTAGTCTCGATTAAGCTGGGGTTTACTTCCAGCTTCATGCACCCAATTCACTGTACAGGGGATTTGAGACGCGATTCCCCACAAGCACTACACACATTTATATGTAAAAGGAAAGTACTATACCAGGCAGCTGCTTCTCTATCCCGATCGCAGTTACTGCACAATACCCGGGGGAACACACGGCAGATTCAGTTCCTGACAGACCGAGCGCGATTCAGCAATTTCTCCAGTCTTCTACAGGGTAATCCTGGTTTCTACTCTTCAGATCTCCTTGACTCTCTTCACAGGTCAAATTCAGTCTGAACAGGTGCTTGCATAAGCTGCAGACCGAAACTCAGGGCCTTACATGTGCTTCCCGTACGAAACTATACACCGCAGAAGCACAGAGTTCCTTGTCTCTTCACTGCCAAAACTCATCTGATCTTTCCAGTAGACAGAGCCGGGCATTTCCTTTGAGTTCCTCCCAGTTCAGTTGGCTGGTCTGGCTGTCACTCACAGTAAACTCCTCCTGTTGGTGCAAAAAGGCGACGAAGTCCAAACTACAATTCCCAGAGGCATCTGCCATACAGTCCCATTGTGGCTGGCTCAACTTAAGAGTCCAAGTTCTGATTTTCCAGCAGCAGGCTCCATTTTAAAGGTCCCCCATGCTGATTGGTCCAGTTCAGCAGTTCAATTCCAACATAGAAGGGAAACACACACAGAGTCCCAGATGCAAAAAAACAGGTTAGATAAACTGCAATCTAACAAATGCTGCTAAATGATTACAGGCAAACAATTACAGCTTTCAGATGGGCTCCCTTTGCACTCTTAGCGACTGCAAAAATGGAGCGAATTGGCAAGCAGCCCGGGCGGGATTCGGGCATTAGAACACACAGTCCCCCCTCCTCAATTAATTATGGTCACAAGCAGGCAGCTCTTAAAGAGACAGTACCAGAGGCTCTAAAAGCACTCACACTTAAGCAGCTTAAACTCTGAACACCTCCATACTTGGAGCATTCAAGCAAGCTCCTGGAAGACTTCTGGGAACCCCCGTTTGCAGGGGGGTTACACAGAGTTCTCTTTAGAAACTTGGCCTGCTATTCCATCGCAGAGGCTGCCTGGACCTCAGGACAAGGAAACTACTACTTAATTCTTCCAGCCTTGGTACTGTATATGGGAGTTAAGTATATAGGACAGCAAACAACACAACTCTCCATACAATTACTCTGTATTCAACAATATGTGGTTAAAGTAAACATACAGATAAACAACACACTTTAAAGGAATCACCATTATCAGCGACTACTCTAAAGCTAACTACAGATTAATGAAAAACTACCTCGCTTCATGGGACTGGAAAACAGAACTTTTTGACTTTAACCTACACCAATCATGGCACTCAATCTGGTCCAAGCTAAAACATTGTCTTGATACTTGGGTCCCTTCCAGATGGAAGTATAAAAACGGATACAGAACTCCTCTTTGGTGGAATAAAAATATTAAAAGTCTAATAAACATTAAAAAGAGAAAAAGGACGGATGTGTGCTGCTGTAATTGGATCCCCCAATTCCCATCTTGATAACCCTCTTGTCAGTGCCGCTTGTACTTCTGGAGTGGTCAATACCTGAGGGACCCTTTCACAGCACAGCAATACTGGGAACGCTACAAAGAGGGTCCTCAACTGGGGCAGGGGTGACAGCCAGATGATATCTGAGGGTCTAGCTCCACCAGCCTCCTGCCCTGACAGTACTAAAAACCACAATGTATACCAAAAAGCCATAGAGTCACTTAATAGTTTTGCTGTTGGTAAGAGAGGCCCTAGATCCTACGCGAATGGCCTGTTGATGGTACTACCCAGCGAGAAGTATAGGGTGAAAGGAGAGATGTAATCAAAATAGGCAATAATTACCCACAGAGGGAGCAATTCAGATTGTGACTGACCTCCTGGAGCTGCACAAAGAAAACTTGTTTCTCTGGCCAGAGCTGGAGGATTGACCTCCAGCAGACCAAAGATTTATAATCGTGCATTGGCCATTGGGATAGTGGAGAATTACCCATTTGTGAGGATTTATGAGCAATGGAAAGGTTGCAGGGGATAATTGCCTAGACTCCTGCAGAGTTATGTGTCATCTGCAAACATACTTGCTTTAAAACATCATGTTATCCTCTAGGAAAACAGCCCCTGTATTCACTGCAAATCACACTGCAAAATGGATCCCCTGTAGACAACATTCAGCCCTTCAAATATCTTGATTTCTGGCTTAACTTCAAACAGTCATTCTCCAACCACATCATGAGCATACAGTAGTACAGAGTTCTCTATAGAAACTTGGCCTGCTATTCCATCGCAAAGGCTGCCTGGACCTCAGGACAAGAAAACTACTACTTAAATAATTCTTCCAGCCTTGGTACTGTATATGGGAGTTAAGTATATAGGACAGTAAACAACACAACTCTCCATACAATTACTCTGAATTCAACAATATGTGGTTAAAGTAAACATACAGATAAACAACACGTGCTTTCAAGGAATCACCATTATCAGCGACTACTCTAAAGCTATCTACAGATTAATGAAAAACTACCTCGCCTCATGGGACTGGAAAACAGAACTTCTTGACCTTAACCTACACCAATCATGGCACTCAATCTGGTCTAAACTAAAACATTGTCTTGATACTTGGGTCCCTTCCAGATGGAAGTATAACAATGGATACAGAACTCCTCTTTGGTGGAATAAAAAAAGTAAAAGGCTAATAAACATAAAAAAGAACGGATGTGTGCTGCTGTAATTGGATCCCCCTTGTGCCTCTGGAGTGGTCACTACCTGAGGGACCCTTCCACAGCACAGCAATACTGGGAACGCTACAAAGAGGCTCCTCAACTGGGGCAGGGGTGACAGCCAGATGCTATCTGAGGGTCGGGCTCCACCAGCCTCCTGCTCCTGCAGTACTAAAAACGACAGGCTTAGATATTCAAAGCAGTTGCGCATGCGCAACAGGGTTGTGCATGCACAACTGTGGAGATGCGCCATAGAGCGATATTCAGCGGGAGCAACTGCACAGCGCAAGTAGCAGTGCACCAATGTGCAATTGTAATGTATGCATGTGCAAGGGCAGGGGGCATACCCATGAATATGTGGCACAGTGCGATATTCAACCCCCAACCAATGGCGCAAGTGAGGAGCAACTGCCAGTTGTGTGGAGCAGACTTGAGCCTATAAAAACAGGGAGCAAGCAGGAGGAGGGCACTTCCGCCAGAGGGGAGCAGGACAGAGGGAGACAGACAGGCTGTCTGAGAGAGGAAGAAGAAGACAGGGAGAGAGAAAGAGAGAGAGAGTGAGAGAGACCAGGAGAGAGAGCGAGAGAGAGATAGAGTGTGACAGACAGGGAGGCCGACAGAAGGAGTGAGAGAGAGTGGGTGCCGGACAGAGCCACGAGACCCAAGGGGAGTGACACAGGCACCCACAGGGGTGGGTGACAGAGCCTGCAGGCAAAAGCCAGCCAGGGGCAGGGTATGCAGAAGGGTGCCCTGCTGAGTGACAGGCACTGCCCCACAGAGCCGGGTGGGCCAGTGGAGCCGGACGCCCAAGGGGTGACAGGACAACAGGGGCCATGACGAGTGCAGCATTCCAGATGGAGGCCATAATGAGGGGTGTGAGGAGGCAGGAGGCAGAGCAACATGGCCATGGAAGGGCCTGTTGGCAGTACGCCCGGAACAGACAGTACCGGCCCCGCATCAGCTTTGAGACCCACACTGACATAGAGATCGTGAGCCGATATTGCCTGAACCGGGCGATTCTGAGGCAGCTCTGTAAGCTGTGCAGTGAGGAGATGTAGGCACCCACCAGACAGAGCCACGCCCTGACAGTGGAGAAAAAGGTAACAGCTCTCATGTGCCTGCTCACCACGGGCACCTTCCACAGACCAATAGGGGACACCACAGGCATAACCCAGTAGGCCACATCACGGCTCCTCACACAATTCCTCAATGCCCTGCTGCCACATGCTGTGGAATACATCCACTTCCCCAGCACACAGGTGGAGTGTACAGCAATCAGGCAGGAGTTCCACAGGGTAGCACATATGCCTGGCATGCTAGGGACCATCGTCTGCACCCATGTGGGCATCCTCATGCCACCTGGCGCAGAGGGGGTAGCCTATATCAACAGAAAGGGATACCCCAGCATCAACTGCCAGGTGGTGTGTGATGTCAGGGAGTGCATAACCAATGTTTGTGCCACACACCCTGGGGGAGCACATGATGCCTTCATCTGGCACAGCTCAGCACTGTGCCACAGGTTCGAGAGTGGGGACATCCCCACAGGTCACCTAGTGGGTGAGTTTGGCAAGACCACAGGCAGCTGGGTACAGCAGGGCATGGAAGGAGGGTGGCCATGGCTGGAGGGCTGCCAAGTGTGCCCGGGAAGGGCATGGGGCAGTGACAGGGGTCACCTGGTTAACCATCTCTCTCTCTCGACACAGGCTGACAGTGGCTACCCACTCAGGCCCTGGCTGCTCACCCCCTACCAGCACCCGTCATCCCCAGCAGAGAAGCAGCACAATGAGGCACATGCCAGTACATGGAACCTCATTGAGCATGTGTTCGGGATGCTGAAGGCACGATTCCGTTGCCTGGACAGCTTCGGTGGTGCCCTACAGTATTGCCCCTCGAAGGCCTGCAGCCTATTCCTGGCATGCTGCATGCTGCACAACATGGTTCATTGACCATGGGATAGCTGTTGAGGCCAAAGAGAGGAACAGCAGTGGGAATGACACGGGCGATGGGCCAGGTGGTGGTGGCAGCCCCTCCCGGGTGGAGGGATCCCCAGCTCATGAAGATGGCATGCCAGCATCGGGACACAATAGCACAGGAGCACAATGGTGCATGCAGGTAGGTGGACAAACACCCATGCACAGAACCGACACAGTGGCAAGGCACACAGGCATGTGTGGGCATGGCCATGGATATGCACACACAGGCGTGGGGCAGGGGCAGGGGGGGTCCATGCCACATGATCACACGCAACACCACTCAGCACTGCACAGCAACCAGCACACACACACACACACACCCTCCACACTGGCACCCACTAGTGCGTCAGGCACTAGCACATGCATGGATGAGACTAGGGCACCAGTGCACATGCACAACCAGTGAAATGATGGCATCATCACGCACACGCCACATGGGCCAGTGGGCTGGCAGCATGTGGTGCAACACACAGTTGCTACGACCATATCATGCACACACACACAATGCCCATGTGCACACAGGGCGGTGGTTGCAGACAGCGGACAGGGTGCCGTGCACATCAGGTCTGCCGTGCAAACACATGGCCACCATGGACATGAGGACAGTGGTGCTGTGGTTGGCTAGCAGACTCAGGCTGCACAACGGCCACAGGGGTGGTTTGCGACCCTCCAAGGGGTGGGACTTCGGGACCATGACCGGATCCTTGCAGGGGTCGGCCACAGCTAGAATGGGGAGATGGATGTGCCATGTCTTTCAAGGCTTTTTCTGTGGAGGATAGGTCTTTCTCCAGCTGAAGTAATTCTGCCTCCCTTACCTTCCTTCTGTGAGCCCCATAACCAATAATCCTCTCCCCTCATGTAGGCTTCATAGGTTTCCCATGTGTTTTGGGTTGAGGTGTCAGAAGAGGGATTGTCATGCAGAAACATTTTAGTTTCATCAGTAGCCCACTGAATGAATGTTGGATCTTGCGTGTGAAGGGGATCGAGCCTCCAAGTGGATGAGCGCACTAAGGGGGGGCCTCACAGCAACAGCAATTGCACTGGGGCATGGTCAGAAATAACAGTGGAAAGAATACCAGACTCCAGAACAAATGAGATAATAGATTAAGAGATAAACCAAAAATCCAACCTATTAAATGAACCTGAGTGGAAGGTATAATTACGTTCCTTGGGGTGAGCCAGGCACCATATGTCAACCAGCTGGAATTCAGAGCAAAGCGACAGAGCAGCTTTTGGCCCCTGAGTATGGGTTTCTTTACTCAGATTACTTCTGTCCAGGGCTGGGACTAGGGTAAGATTAAAATCCCCTCCTACCACTATGGGCAAAAGCGGTTCTGCCATGGCCTCTATCTTAGTGTTTAAGTCTAGAAAAAAGGAGGGGGTCATCCTCATTGGGGGCATATATGTTAACTGCCAAAATGTGGCCATGGGGGGTATCTAGGAGAGCAATTACCCATCGTCCCTGTGGATCAGATTTACTATTTATAATTGACCAGGAAAGGGATTTGTGTATTAGGATGACCACCACCCCCTTTCTTAGTGGGGGCGGTGGCATGAATTTCATTTCCCACCCAGTCTTTCACCAGATAATTATGGTTCTGTTTGGTTAATTTCATTTCTTGTAAAAAAGCCACCTGGGTCCTTAACACATTGCCTCCACAGGCTCGCTCTGAATATTACACCACTTGCCTCCTGAATCTCCTTTATACTTTTAACAGTGAATCCTGGGCCTTTCTAAGCAAAATCAAGCCATAGTCAGCATGTCGCAGACAAATGCTAATAGCTCTATAACTGTACATGCTAGATATAAAGTATGAGTGGCAGAGTTATTCAGCACAAAATTGCCTTTCCAAAGGTGGCATGCATGTAATAATAAGTAATTTTTTTTTTCTATGCTGGTCGAAAGAGCAAACTAAATATTTTTTTCACTAAAAAGGGCAACATAAGTCATTTTTTGTTGGAAAATATGCAACATATCAACACCAAATTAAGCATATAGACATTAGATGGAGTTTTAATATTATGTTTGTTAAAAAAAATATCTTTTTACTATAAAGCGTAATTTTTCCCCATTTTAGTCAAGGTGCTTTGGTGAGATTTGAGGGATGAATCTCAACTACACACACCATATCATAAACAAATGCGTATAACTCCAAAAGTGTACATGATACATACAAAGTATCAGCATGAAAGTTGATGAGCACAAAAATGCCTTTCCAGTGGTGCTATGCAACCAGTTGTAATCAATACGGTTTTTATTTTATACGTGCTGAAGTGCCAAAAAAATGAATTTTATTCAAGCTGCTTAAGTGAATCTTGATGGAAAACATGTCAGCCATACACACCATACCATAAACAAATGTGAATAACTCCTAAAGTATACATGATATACACAAAATATCAGTGGCAAAGTTGTTCAGCACAAAATTACCTCCCCAATGGTGGTATGGAAATAATGATATGCAATTTTGTTTTTTTTTAAGCTGGTTGAAACAGCAAAAAAAAATTTTTTTTTCACTAAAACAGGCAACATAAGCCACACACCATACCATAAAAAATGCAAATAACTCCTAAAATATACATGATATGCACAAAATATCAGTGACAAAGTTGTTCAGCATAAAATTACCTTTCCAACGGTGCTATGCAGTCAAATATATATTATATTCTGTTACACTATATATTAAAATATATAAGTGACTTCTACAGATGTTGCAAGGGCACACTGGGAGTCAGTAGCTGACTTCTGCAGATGTCCTCAGGACACATCAGTGTATTTTACTGATGACTACAGGCGTCTGCTAGGAGACAATGAGTTAACTGTTTTAGATGTGTTAGTACCTGCTTCCTTTTGGAGGGAGAGTTCAATCCTCGAATGTTCCATGTTATAAAATTGATCTCAACCATGATCATAACTAGAATAGAATGCTTTAAAGGAAGAGGTACAAACATTTACACTAGGCAGAGGTATATTTAGTCTGTAACTGGAAAACACTCCATCCTGTATATTCATAATTCTTATCCCTAAGACATATGTTATGGTAAGTAATACAGCAACCGACATGAAATCATACATTAACTTTTCCACTTGCGGTAGTTTGCATTGCAATGACAGTATGCTCTGAGATGTCATTTGAGAACAGAAACTATTTACAGTTATTGTGCTATCTTGCACAATGGTCAGAGTGAGTAACCTAGGCCAACGTTTAAACACCTCACAGGCCCTACTCGCCCCACCTATGGGGGGGTAGACTGTTGTAGGTTAGGGGGAAAGAAGGCCACTCCTGTACTAATCACTCCACCCCAGGCACCAAAAATCTATGGTCTTTAACACCCAGAATGGTGTGAAGAAGCTGCAAAGAAATTCTGGAACCTACCAGTCATATAATAAACACAGCCAGTGGAACTTCTATGGTGCCCCTACAGGCTCATATACAGCCCTTAATCAAGAAAACTCCTGAAATAGGTACGAAATGTGGAGGTTAGTAAAGTATAATGCCCCATCATATGCCCCGGGGATCTGTAAACTATAATCACTAGACGATGCAAGTAGGGGACTACATGTATTGCTGCCCTCCCTAGGTACCTCTATAGTACTGTTCTCCTATTCTCCGGATCCTCTTAATATGCTATAGAATACACAGGAGAATAAAACAGGTGAACACCCGCCATAGACATATTATATTCTTTAAACACCCCTAGTCAGACCCTTATGGGCAGGGATATGGTATTCTCAGGAGAGCAGGCCAGGAGTGCCCCAAGGAAGTAAAAGACCCCCCCCCCTTAGCCTATGTCACAGCCCTGGTACCAAAAAAAGTCAAGAGGACACTTATCTAAATTTTTTGGCTGTAACATAGCTTGAAAGTTACCAATCTCCACAAAAGGGTATCGGTTCTTCACTTCATTTCAAAGCTCCCTGCGAAATGCTGAATGCAGGAGGGGAGGCTGTGCAGGAATCTTCAGCTGCAATCTGAGAGGTACCATCCACTGTCAAGGCCTCTTGCACCATCTCCTCCTCCGGATAAGCAGGAAAGTCTGAGACTTCTTCATTGGCCTCCGGGGAAAGCAGATCTAATCTGTTTAGAGTGTGGAAATGGTGCAAAGAAGCGTTCAGTGCTGTTGCTGCTAACGAGTGCATTTATTTTTCAGGCTTCTGGGCTCACTCTTGAGGATGATCTTGCTTAGCATGGCTTCCAGATTGTTGGTGTTTACTCAATCGTGCTGGGAGGACTCCGTGATTGCCTTGTGCTTGTGACCCATCATGAGCCTTGGAAAAGTACTGTAATGTGCTTTTTTGGTTCAGCACTTGCTGCTCTGAGGATACAGTGGGCGCCTGTTTACAATGAGGTGCCAATTCCCAATGAAATACTGCATAAGGCTGTCCGGAGTTGAGAAGGAAGTAAAGGTACCATTTACCTCCAGTCGCATGGTCACCGGGTATCGTAGCGAGAACCGGATTCCAGGGTCTGCATCAGGCGACAAGCCTCAGTATAGCCTATTCTTCGTGCCGCCAGCTCGTGTGAATAGTCCTGAAATATCAAGATCTTGTTACCCTGCCATGAAAGAGCTCCAAGTGCCCGAGTCCATGCTGTAATCCATTCCTTATCGCCTTAGTTCCGAATTTGAGCCATAATGGGCCTCGGTCTCCCCCCGGTTTGGGAGTCAGGTTAAGTGTCCTGTGCGCGCATTCAATCGTGAGGCCAGGGGGCATATCACTTTTCAGCAGGTATGATAAAATGTCATACAGGAACTCCATTGGGTTCCCATGCTCCACACCCTCTGGAAATCCCAGGAATCAGAGATTATTATGCCGATTCCTGTTTTCTAAGTCATCAAGTTTGATCTGGAGAAGTTGGATGGTCCCCTCCTGTTCAAGCATTGTAGAGGTAATAGATTCCAGTGCTGAAGTATTTTTGCTTACATTTGATTCTGTTTGACAAATCCTGGCTTCCATCTGCTTTATAGCCTGGGTTGTATTGTTCAATGCTAGAGTCACCTCCGACATTTGCCGCATCAGGGCCTCAAATATCAGATTTGCCTGCTGCACATTAGGGCCTGTGTAAGTACCCGTGTCATTACCTTGTGCCATGGCTGTATTTTAGATTTCTGATTTTGGCAGATATTGCGAAGCCCGATACGCGTAAAGTGGTAATATTGCTCCTTGAGGCATAAGCAATCCCTATCCTCGCTGCACCTATGCTTTGATCAGTTCTTTAGATGTATATCATGAAAGAGTGTCCTGGGGTCAATAGAGTGATCACACTAAGTGGCCATTAAGCTAGGAGCCAAGCCATGCCCCCTCTTACTATATTCTTTAAATGATAGAAGCCACTCCCAACCAAAGCTGACACCTATGGTACAAGAATCAGCTCTTTGTCAAGGGTGACCCCTGAATTGCACACACCCTGCCTAGCCTGTAGGTTCTCAACCCCAAAATTAGGGATATCCAGGCTCTCCAAAATGGAAGACCTGAGATGATCTGATCCCACCAATAGTAACTCAGTCTTTCCAGGATTTAGCTTCAGCCGGCTATATGCCATACATCAACTGATCTCCAATAGAACATTCTCAAGCATGATCACCGAGAAGTCCTCTACAGCTTTAAATGAAAGATATAGCTGGGTATCATCAGTATAACAATGAAAAACCAAGCTATACTTCTGGATCCTCTCTCCAAGAGGAAGCATGAACACTGCAAGTAAAAGAGAAGACAAGATGGAACCCAGAGAGATGAAACAGTCACCGACAGATAAACAAGACTCAAATGTCCCCAAACTCACCGACTGATGGTAATCACTGAGAAAGATCGGAACCAGTCCAAGGCTATTCCTACTGCCCCAATGAATTTCCTCATATACTCCACCAGCTCATCATGCTCAACAGTGTCAAGAGCAGATGACAAATCCAAAAAGACCAGAAAAGTAATATCTCCACAGTCCCGCGCAAGGAGCAGATCATGTAACATCATTATAAGAGCCATCTTAGTGCTATGCCAAGAATGGGAATCAGATTGGAATGGCTCTTACATGGATAATTCCTCCAGGTACTCATTAAGCCACACCATCATTACTTTCTCAATAACTTTACCCAAAAAGGGTAAGTTAGAGCTAAAGTTTGCAAAGTCGCCAGGATTTAAAGTAGCCTTCTTTAGGAATGATTGAACCACTGCCTCTTTTAGGACAGTGGGAAACACACCCTCCCTAAAAGAGGCATTTACAACTTCAACGAGGGTTGGACCAATAGCCGCCTTTCCAGCCTTCATTAAGAAACAGGATCAAGTACACATTGGCTAGGGTGCAACTCCGAGAGCACCCAGCAAATCTCCATCAAATCAGTTGGGAAAAACTCATCCCAGGCAACCCAAGTTTCCATCAACACCCACTCTTGACCACCACAGTTGTGAGACATCACTATGAAGAAAATCTCAGTTTGCATGTCTATAGTCTTGGCTGAGAAGAAATTTGCAAACCTATCACACCACTCCTGAGAAATCTCCCCAAAATCTTGAGAGAGACACTCAAGGTGGAGAATTCCATCCACTAGTCTAAAGAGGGCGGTGGGCATGTTTCTCTCAGGTGCAATGATTCCTGAGAAGAAAACTCTTCTCATGGCAATCATTGCCTCCTGGTATTCTCGATAATGAGCAACCAGAATGAGACTAATAGACTTCAGGCCAGACTTTCTCCACTTGTGTTCTACCCTCCAACCCTTTGCTCTAAGAGAATGGGGTGCATTATTAAACAATGATGCACTCTTTCTCCTAGGTGAAGTGCAGCAACAGACTGACACCAGAGCATCAGCAGTAGACAGGATGTGTTTTTTTTTTAAACTCTACTGCCTCAGTGGCACTTCTAGAGGAGGCAATAAAAATACCAGAGATGTCCACAGTCTCCCAAAATACTTCAGTGTTAAGTCTTCCCTAAGCTGTACTGTGGACCATCTCTGAAGGGATGGACAAACACCGGGGGGCCATCAACTTGAAAGATATGGCAAAATGGTCCAACCAAACCACAGGATCAATCCTGGGGCTGTCAGCCATTATCCTGGTGGCGCTGGTGGTGAACACTAGATCTAGGGTGTGCCCCCCCCCATGCATGGTAGCCAAAATATGCTGAGTAAAACCCAGTATTTCCATCAATTGGAGGAGCTCAACAGTGATCCTATCATCCTCAGCATCTACCCAGCAGCTGAAGTCCCCCAGCATTAATAGTCTCAAGGACTCCAACAGCTGAGCAGATGCTGAGTCTGAGAACTCCTCCAAAAACTCCCTTCCCCCTCTACCTGGGGGGCCGATACACTAGGAGGATCTTACAGTTCCACCCATGCATGTCATGACCACAAACTCAGAAGAACCCTGCTCCCCCGACAGGACCACCATATCACTCAAATTAGAGCTACAAATTATGGCCACTCCCCCACCTCTATGCTCCAAACTGGGGTGGTATATGACCAACTAACCTGATGGAACTAACTATGAGATGTAAACACCAGCATAGTCCCCCAAGTAGGTCTCAGTCACACAAACCAGGTTCGAACTAGAGGATAAAATCAAATCCCTCAAAATGGCAGCTTTATTTACTACTGACCTGGCATTTATTGACAATGCTCTTGTTGAAGTGGTGTTGATGCTTTGAGTCCCAGTACCAAGCAGCCTCTGACAAAGGACAAAAACCAGGACAGAAGCTTTCTCCACAAGCCTCTTATTTCTATTCCCCCTCCTCACCAACCCACTTTTACCCCTTTTCCTCTGTTTACCAATTCTGTAGATTTCAAAAGATCTGCATTTCCTAATTACATCATCAGAGAGCCCCAGAAGCCAGTCCTAAAAGGGACATAGTCCCTAAGCTCTTCTGAAGAATAAGACTTAACAAAAGAACCTCTATATGTTATCCAAGTAATAAAATACAAAATCATACATAACCCCATAATGCAAAATATCATGGGACATATATGCAAATCATCATGAGAATTAGGCTGGTTCTACTTTAATGGTGATTTGCATGTATATCCCATGATGCTTTACATTATGAGGTAGTGTGAGATTTTGTATTTCTTGAAAACTTGGCTTTGTTGCCAATGCCCTTTTTGGGTAACCCTTGCCTCAGAGCTTTTGTGCTGAGGTTCATTGTCTTTTTAGCTTGCTAAGTAATAAAATGACCACTCAAACTCAAAATCCAAATAAAAAAAAAACTTCCTTTTACATCACCTTTCTTTCAACTCTTTCATAGACCGTTTCATCAATCTCACATACAAATATGTCTAATGACTAACCCTCCCTTGGAAGCCCTTCCTTCTTTATTCTGGATGCATTCCTATGAACCGGGGTACTAGAGGTGTAAATTTAATGTAAATGTAATATAAATGTAACGTGTATATTTAACATGATTAAGAAATACAAAAATCACACATACCTCAGTCATGAAAAATATTGTGGAAAGTATATGCAAATCGCTATGAAAGAATTTAATCTGAGTCAGCTGTAAATGATTAAGTTTGTACATAAGGTGCTTTTTTTATGGTAGTTGAACATAAAAATTGTAACTTTGTAATATTGTAAAAATTCTGCTGTTCTGTTCCCACAGGGCCCCTTAGAAACTATTGTAAACTATTGTGATTCACCTACATAAATGGGACTTTCCTGGTGTGTAAAAATATTAATAATGATAGCAATAATATTTTCTGTTTTGATAGTGCCAAGATATAAAGTAGGCAATTTTAAGTTTTCCACAATGTCTAGCAGTTACCTTTGCAGTATTACATTTAATTCATATAATATGCCTGTTCCTTTCATATTCTTTAGTGGACTTTTAAAAGGACAATAAAGTTTGCCAGACCATTTAAAATCTAAAAGCACATAAAAATCTATTTCCAAACAGTATCAGGCTTACCTGTCTGTGTCAGCAGTCCAGAGGTATTTATACCTAAATCAATCATAAATTAAAAATGACCTCCCCTAAGCCCAGACCCCGAAAATGCCATCACAAGTGCAGCACCCCGACAAGTGATGTTATGGTTGGACAAGCTGTGCTTTAAGGTGTTGACATCTATTAATTAGGCAATTGGCTATTTTATTAATTGTGTTTTGATGTGTTAGTAAAATATTTTCTACTTTTATAATGTAAGCGATATTTATGCAACAGGTGTTTAGAGATAAACTGTGTGATAAATCCATTTATCTGAGTCAGTGTGTGTATAAATTTATTTATACACAGTGACTGCGCATAAAGTCACGCAAAGTCATGCACAGTTCTATCTATTACATTGCACAAATCGCGCAAAGACCGCGCTAAGTCATGCAAAGTCCACACAACCCGTGCTAATTACCAATATCTCAGTTTTCATGAAAATGGATATAAACCCCAAAAAAAGCCTGTTGCATAAATGGAATATGTGGGGGTTGACTGTGTGATAACTCATTTATGTGATACAGTTGCCAGTGACCTCTTGTAACCATCACTCGTGACTTTGTCACTCATGAAGTTACTTGAAGTCGCTAGCAACTGTAGCAGATAAATGAGTTATCACACAGTCAACCCCCACATATCCCTTATTTATAAAATAAATAACTGCTATGTATGTGCACTGAAACTAGTAAGTTGTCACCTTTAATTCTCAAACTGCTAGTCTGAAGGTGTAAATAAATCTACAATTTCATACTGAAATAGTTTGGACTCTTCAGCAGTTGGTATTTTCTGATATCATAATCCCAGACTTAAAAGATTTTCTACTAGCATTTTTAAAGGCAAAGGTAACAGCTCACTAGTGTAATCAAATCAGTTATTATAAACATAGAAAGTCCTGTTTAGTAGAAGTGAACAGCTGGGGACAGATTTTCAGTTTGGCTAAAAGTCACACACAGGAGGCAAGAGCTGTGCATGGGGGGGGGGCACATCTGCAAATTTTTCCGCCTGTGCAGTATTTTCATATGCAGAGCCAGTTTGTGACTGGCTTTGCGATTTACAGCAGCCTCCAGCTGTTTTTTATATGCAGCTGCACAAAAATGGTAGTCTGGTGTTACCAGGCATACTGTTACATTCTTCCACAGATGCCTCTGCCACCAGACTGAAAATACACTGTGTGCCAGTGTGGAGCTTTTTTCACCACACCAGCAGTTTGTGGCATGGGACTTAGTCCCTGGGCCATCTTTGATCCATTGAAAATCCAGCCATAGCTTTTTAAGCACATCATATCCGACTGTGACTTCATTTCCTGTCACGTTTTCACAAAATAGATATATAGATGATTGTGATATGATTATCACCAGACTGGTATGTGCATCCCAATATCTTTTTTTAAAAGACTTTGAATGGAATGTCCAAGTTTAAGAGGTCCTGAAAATATTACTGCTGAATTGTGTGTATTCACACTGCAGAGCTCTGTATCTTAAGGCTAGGCTGTACTTGACTGAATTAACAACCTCCCACTATGCAGTCTACACATGTGGAAGTCCAGACAGGAGCCATGGTGAGGTCCAGAGATAGAACTGGACCAGATGCTGGACTACCTGGGTTGGCTGCCAAGTGACACCTGCTCTGCTTGGAGTACTGCAGTGTGGTACACAGCAGTCTTTCAAGGACTGTTGTATCCCTTTATGGGGAAGACATCATTTATTTAAAAAAAAAAAAAAACAACAATTGGCACTTTGTTCCTCCCAGCTCTCTATGCCAGTTAAGAGGACTGCAGCAGTCCCTTGGGGGGTAGTCAGGTCCCAGAATCTCTGGAGATGCCCACAGGGTTGATGAGGTGCTACTACAGGGGTCACACTGGCATAGCCTCTGCACTCTTGGCAAGACCTCTGCACCACAGGATATTGTGTCATGGGTTGCACAGATTGTGTTTCCACACCCATGCCCCACACCTTCCCAACCACCTGCATAGTGCCATGGGCAAAGTGGGATTGGACACGAAGCAACAAATGTACAATGTGCATATATCTGTCTTTAACTGCCATGCATGGGGTGAACACTCCTTGGCCGCTGATGGCCCTTTACCACTGCAGAGGGCTTTTTTTTTTTACTTTAATGGACTGAGCATGAAGTGGATATGCATCATGTGATACATTACCAATAAAAATATAAAGCTGTTGTTTTATAAGAATACCACATGTACAGATATGTAATTTATAAAATAATGATCTTGATTAGTTTAGTGAGCATTTATAGAAAACTTACTGTATCTGAGATGTATATTACTTACATAAGTGCAGTAGTTCACAAAAAAACTAAGCTTATTAAATAATGTATAGACATTCATAAAGTTTTAAGAACAATTAGTTCCAGACAGTTTGGAAGCTATCCACAGATCTGGAGCATATAGTGTGATATCCAAGTTTATAATCTGGGCAGAACAGATTCAGTACATTTTGATAGTGCATCATCCAAGCTTTTGAACAGCTTGGCAGATCTGATAGTGCACTATCTTTAAAATCCTGATATGTTGTAAACTTGCTTCATTTCAGATCCTAGGAGGCAAATGCCCACATCACAGAACTACCATCACAACTAAACACTGATTGTCATCCTTGTCACCTGTGCCACATGAGAGGCCAAGGACTAAGGTGTGGCATGGAGTCTGCAGTACCCTTTCCACTTGCTTAATGTAGTCCCTCCTTGGTAAGGATGCAACACACTGGCAAAGCATTGTGTGGAAACTTGGATTTCTAGCTGTCCATGCTGTGCCTGTCATGAGAAAAAAAGAGGACTTAAGGTTCCAGTACTGTTAACCTGGCACCTTTCTTGAGTACTAAAGTTCATGTCAAGCAAGCATTTGTCAATGCCGAATGTTTGCTTGCTGGCATTAGCACTGAAAGTACAGGAGTTAGACAGATGCAGAATAGGAATGGCAGTGAAGTATTGAACTGACGCCAACCCCACCCCCACTCTGCAGAGATGGACAGGCTTTGGGGTGTGCCTGTGGGTCGTCGCCCATAACGCTCATGCCATTTCACCTCACCCTACCCTGCAGACACCAACAAGTGTCGACGTGTGCCTTGGGGTGTTGGGGCTTTACACTCACCCCATTCTATAACGAAATACACTAAAATGGGTGTAGCATAGGAGAATGGGGTGAACTTTGGGGCTGAAGAGTCCAAGGCACACCTTGATGCCTGTAACTAGCTGCAGGGTGGGGGTGGGGGTGGGGTGGAATGGCTTGAACATTACTGTTGACAATCCCAAGTCACACCCCTGACGCCTGTCAGTTCCTACAGGTTAGGGCATTATGGTTGGAAACCCTAATGCCCTGGGTGAATATTGGTATTTTCACTCCAAGTTTTTAACATGGGCTTTTTGTGACCACACTGCATGAACAGTGACACTATCAGTTCATGAGCTGAAAGGTGATTTTGCCAGTGACTGCACCATTTGGCACCATAGGTGCGAAAACACATTTTGAACAGGATATGAAAAATGGCAGCTGTACTGTTCATGAGGAGGTGTAAAAAATGGTAATGTTGAAAATCTGGAGTGAAAATATAGCAAAAAATTGGTGCAGTCATGAGCATGCATAGAAACTGCATAATGCACACCTGTAATGAAATTATTTGGGCAATTTTTTACATCAGATTTTCAGCATAGACATTTTGGGACCTCCGCTCATGAACAGTGGCACTGTGATTTTCTTAATCTGTCCCAAACGTTGATTTCACACAGCGCTGGAAGAGTGAAAACACATTTTGGCCAGGATGCGAAAAAGGACAGCTGTACTGTTCATAAGGAGATGTGGAAAAATGCCAATGTTGAAAATCTGGAGTGAAAATATTACAGACTTGTGAAGTTACAAGGATGCGTGAAAACTGCACAATGCACACTCATAGCAGTCATTTTACAGCCTTTTGTCACCAGATTTTCAACATAGGCATTTTAGGACCTCTGCACATGAACAGTGTCACTGAGATTTTCTTAATCTGCTCTGAACACTGATTTCCCACGGCCACCATGCTATTCTGCGCCAGAAGTGCAAAAACACATTTTGGCCCGGATGTGAAAAATGACAACTGTACTGTTCATAAGGAGGTATGAAAAAATGCCAATGTTAAAAATCTGGAGTGAAAATATTACAAATTCACAAACTTACAAGTGTGCATGGAAACTGCGCAACACATGCTTGTAACACAGTAATTTTTGAGAATTTTTCACCAAATTTGCAACATAGGCTTTTGAGAGCTCACCTCATGAACAGTGACACTGTGATTTTCATTAATCAGTCCCAAAAGGTGATTCGCACAGTGACCAAGAAATCACCTTTCGGGACCAAAAAAACAGATGACAGTCACTGAATTCATGAGACGGGGTCCCAAGAATCTCATGTTGAAAATTTGGCGCAAAAATTCAGAAAAATGACCTAGATATCTACATAAGTTGAAAAAAAAAACATTCATACCATTATACAGCTTACCGGGATTTCTTCAGTTTGCGGTCAGCTTTGAAGAGTGCAGACGTGTTCCTGGTCCACTGAAGATTGTCGCACCGGGCTCTGGAGGTAAGTATGGGGTGAGGGGGGTGTGAGGAGGTGGGGTGCGCAGAGGGTGCAGTTTGAGGAAGGGGCACCGGACTCAACGATGGACCGTTTTCCTTTTACAGGAAAAAAAAAACAATGCACGAAGGTTTTCTGCATTTGCAGGTACTTTGGAACGCTGAGGTGGGCTCCCAGTTTGCCACCTGAGTGTTTCTTGGGAGGGTCTGTAGCCAACGGGGATTGGGCACCCATGTTGGCAGAATGTTGGGGGATGGGCGCATGAGCCGAGGGGGATTGAGCACCCTCTCAGCACACAACAGATGGGGGGGTATCGTGCCGACAGGGATTGGGCTACCCCATTGGCAAATGAGCTGGAGAGGGGGCATGAATTGTAGGAGGCTTACATTTTGTATACAGTCAGTACCGTGGGTTTGGACTGTTGCTACCAACAGGGCTAGGGCAGCGCTTGCTTCACATGCTGAAAATGCTAGTAGCATTATTGGGGCTGTTGTGTAAGTTGTTGCTTCTACTTGTAAGGGTCACGATGACAGAGCAATGTTAGCCCCATCTCATGTATGTAGACAAACTGCAGAACAGTAGACCATTCTCTTACACTGACCGCTACAATCAGGAATGCCCCAGCATCACAGCTAATTGTTCCGTGATGAGGCACTCCCTAATTGTAGCAGTCAATTCGTTTGAGCACAGTGGCATGCTCATTAACTGCAGAAGGCTCCTCTATTGGCACAGAACAGACTAGTCACAGAATGGACTGCTGCTGTTCGCCACAACACTGCTGCGCCTCCACAACCCGCTTGTGAAAGAAGCTGACGCAATGTGTTTCTTGCGCATGCGCGCAATCAAACACAAAAATGGAAGAAGAACAACTGAAAAAGAACTATTTGCAAAATCTAGGAAGCAACCAAGTTATACACAGTGGCCCAGATATTCAAACTGCGCCAAAAAGTGCACAACAGCAGAAGCAAGTGCAAGTCCACTGCACCCATGCGCAAGAAGCACGATATTCAAAAACTGCACAGGCCAAGATGCGCCTACAGCCGACGACTGAATATCGCACCACCTTTGCCATAGCGCAACTAGGGAGGTGAAGCTGAGCATATCTGATGTGCCATAGTGCAACAAGGGATGTTCAGCTGAGCAGTCCAGATGCGCCATAGCACAACCAGGGACGCCCCCCAGCAGCAGGGCAGCAATGCAACAGCACAACCAGGGATGCAGTGTCCCACCACCCATGCCACAGATGGGCAGAGGAACACACAGCAGAACAGACATCATCCCCCCACACCCCATGCACTGCACAACTGGGGGAAGGCTGGAATAACCACTGGCCCATGGAGACCAGCAACCAACCCACAGCTGGGACATGGTGCCCCATTACACCCCCTGGCAAGCTGTGACTGGCACACAAGGATTGCCGACCACCCCGTACCACACCATCCCACAAATTCAGAGCACACCTGCACCGCAGTCCCCATACACCCCTGCCCAGGAGTAGCACCCAACAGCGCAGGACACCCCATGCATGCCACCACCCCCAGTGTGACAATGCAACCTTGTGCACCATGGAGCCATGCAAGGCAGCCCCACCATGGACACCCTGCAGTGGGTGGCAGCAAACAGTGATGCAACAGATGCATACACAGTGCTGCCCTGCACGTCCCCCTGAGGTACAGCTGAGAGACTGACCATGCGTCAGCACACAAGGTACCCCATATGCGACAGGGCATGCCCCGGACCCCACCTCCAGTGGTACAGCACCCTGCACACCCTCCCAAGGACATATCCCATCCCAACACTGGCCACAACAGCCACCACTGACACACCAGCAGACTGTGCATATCACAGACATGCAAGGGTGTCAGCTGCACAGGCCATGGATGGTCTGAGAGGGGTGCCATGCACACAGTGCAGGCCCGGTGGACCAGTGCACACAGGCATCCAGTGCACAGAGAACAACACACAAACCACAGACAGTGACTGATCCCCCTGCCCACACCATAGGAGGTTCACCTCTGCACACACACACACACACACACACACACCCATGCATGCACCACCCCTGACGCCATGCACACCACTGCAGCTGAGCACCTGTAGCCCACTGCAAATCAGAGACCATCACAGTTGTTATAACAAAATGTATGTATTAAAATATAAAAACTCTCAAACATATGTACAAATATATACAAGGGTGGGGAAGGGCCACAAACCAGGTGGGGGCGGGCTTGGGGCAGGGGTGTACAAATGGGAGAGGGAAGAAGGGGTGTGAGGGTGGGTCCAGGGGGTTATGGGCGTCAGGGGGTTATGGAGGGCCTATTCTGTGCCCCACTCTCCACTTCTGTGGTGCCTCCGGGTTCTTCTCCTCCAGACCCCTTGCAGCTCTATGTGCTCCAACACTGCCAGGGACACCCGTGCCAGCTGCAGAAGCTCTTGTATGCCCCATTCCAGGGCCATCCAGTGTTGTCCACCTAGGACAAGGGAGCAGAGTCAATACGTATGACTGTCCAGCCCCCTGCAGCAAACCCATTGTGCATGGCATACAGCCATGTTCCACGCCCCTGTGATGGTGTGCGACCACCCACAGTTACCGTGTCCACAAGACCTGCCTACCCAGGCAGCCACAGCCATGTGGATCACTGCACACACCCACCACCCATGTCCTGCACAGCATCACCGTGGCCATACAGTGAATTGGCTATGTGGTGTGAAGGCAGTGGCACAGCCATGTGCCTGGTGCACGCATGGACCACCATTGACGCACTCCCAGAAAAGCAGTGCCATTGGACAGTGCTGACTGTAACAAGTTGCGTGCATGGCAGTGGTATCAATAGATGGTGGCCATGCCCCACTGCCCGCCCTGTTACACAGCATGCAATAGTAATCATGGATGTAAGGCACTCACCATCATCAGGCTGGTCCCTGCGCCTCTGCAGATCTTCATCCCTCCCGGCCTGATGGTCCTCCTGGTGGAGCCTGCTCTCTCTCGCCAGCCTGCGCTCTTCTGGGCCTAAGGTGCAAACATGGAGAGAGGAACATCAGTACAATCCTGTAGCAAAGTCCCCCCATCCCCATGTGTGTGCAATTCCACAGCCAGACCCACCCCCCCACACCCTGATAACACCACCACGGCCAACACGAGATGGCCCCCAATGTGCAGGACCGTGCAACGTGATACCGTATGGACAATAAAGTGTAAGGATGTTGCACCTACCTGGCCGTGGCACCATGCCCCTCCTGGCACGTGCCCGCAGGAGGGCAAGCAGGTCCGGGTCCCTCCACCTCAAGTCCCCATATTGGTGGTGGCACTGCTCTGCCATCTGCCCCATACCGGTGGCCTCCCCTAGGGCATCGGCCACCTCCTGCCACACCTGACTCCTGGCCCTGTCCAGGGGTTCCTCCCCAAACAAAGGCCCAACATGTGACTCCACAGTGGCAACAAGGTTTGCCACCTCCACTGCATAGCACACCTCCACGCCATCTCTGCTGCTCAGTTCAGTCAAAATGGCGCTCTGCAGCACGGTTCTGCAACGTGCAGATGCTGCCGGTACAGCGCTGCCATTCCCTATCGTGCTGTCACCGAACAGCGCGATAGTGGTGCACCCATGCCTGACGCATGGTGCCTAGGGGACAAAGGTCAGGCACAGGGTCAAGGGTCTCTGGCGGACGGACAGCCACAGTGCGATTGGAACCCAATGTGTGTGTAGCGCGATTGGGTGCCTGTGTGCCACCTCCTGTAGCGATCTACCGTGCTGTTGCCCTAGTGCATCTACGATGCCCCAGTGCAACAGCGCCAAATAGGTGAACAGTGCTGTAGTGCCACTGGCACAATGGTGGCTGTGACCTGCATTGCTTCCCGCGCACAGCACGTCAGCAGCGCAGCAGGCGCCTGCGTCATCAACCCGGACATGCGCAGTTAGGTGTGGATACTGCGCATGTCACAGAACTGCGCCCTTGGCTCAACACATTCAACACAATTGCGCAAAGCGCAACAGCGTGATATTAGAAACATAGAAACATAGAAACATAGACTTTGACGGCAGATAAGGACTGCTAGGCCCATCTAGTCTGCCCATTTCCTACCTACAGGATAGGCCACAGATCCTATTTAACCAGCAGCCTATATCTTCCTGCCCCCACAAGAATTGCCTTATGTCTGTCCCATGCATTCTTGAATTCTCCCAGTTTTAGACTCCACAACTTCCTCAGGAAGGCTGTTCCATGCATCCACTACCCTCTCTGTGAAATAATACTTCCTCACATTGCCCCTGAACTGCCCTCCTTCTATCTTTAAATTGTGTCCCCTTGTTCTTGCAAGTCTCTTTTTCTGAAAGATGCTACCCTCTTGGACTTTGTTGATTCCCTTGAAGTACTTGAAAGTTTCTATCATGTAACCCTCTCCTTCTTTCCTCAAGGGTATACATATTAAGCTCCTTTAGTCTCTCCTCATATGGCTTCTCTTGCAGACCCTGCACCATTTTAGTTGCCTCCTCTGGACTGCCTCTATCCTGTCTATGTCCTTGCGGAGATGGGGTCTCCAGAACTGGACACAGTATTCCAGATGGGGTCTCACCAACTGTCTGTACAGAGGATAACAACTTCCTGTTTTCTGTTGCTGATGCCTCTCCTATACATCCCAGTATATCCCAGCCCTCCCTGCTGCCTTCTCACATTGCTTGCTAACCTTAAGGTCATCTGATATGATTACCCCAGGTCCCTTTCCTGTTTTGTTGTTGTTACTACCTCCCACCCATTGTGTATTCTTCCTCTGGGTTCTTGTTTCCCAGGTGCATTATTTTGCACTTTTTGCATTGAATCCTAGCTGCCATCGTCAGACCATTCCTCCAACCTAGCCAAGTCCCTTTTCATCCTTTCCACGCCTCCTTGTGTATCAACCCTGTTGCAGATCTTTGTGTCATCTGCAAAAGGCACTCTTTCCTTCCAGTCCCTCTGCAATGCCACTGATGAAGACATTAAAAGGACTGGACCCAATACTGAACCCTGTGGTCCCCACTAGTAACCGCCCTTTCTTCAGAGTGGACTCCATTTACAATTACCTTCTGTGTCCTGTTGTCCAGCAATGTTTTCCCAGGCTACCACCCTGGGACCCCTCCCAGGCTGATTAATTTGACTAATAATTTTTTGTGTGGGACTGTGTCAAATGCCTTGCTAAAGTCTAGGTAGGCCATGTCCACAGCCCCTCCTGGTCTACTACTTTGGTCACCCAGTCAAAGAAATCTATTAGATTCATCTGACATGACTCCCACTGTGAACCCATGCTGCCTTGGATCCTGTGCTCCAGTGACCTCTAGGTACTCAACTATTCTTTCCTTCAAGTGACTCCATCACTTTCCCTACCACAGAGGTCAGACTGACAGGTCTGTAGTTTCCTGCCTCTGTCTTGGTCCCACTTTTGTGAAGGGGAATCACATCCGCCTTCCTCCAGTCCTTGGGTACCACACCATCCTCCCATGATTTATTAAAAAGAGTAGCCAGTGGTTTCACTAGTTCCTTCCTTAATTCTTTTAGAATTCTGGGGTGAATTCCATCAGGACCCATTTCTTTGTCCACCTTCAGTTTTAGGAGTTCTTGCAGAACCCTTTCTTCTGTGAAAGGACTGGGATCGACCCCCTATCAAGAGTGCTTCTGTTAATTGGATTAGGCACTTCCCCCTCCTCTTTTGTGAATACTGAGCAGAAATATTCGTTCAGTATTCCTGCTTTTTCACTGTCCCCCTCTGCCCACCCACCGTTTATTCTATTCAGCCTCATTATCCCTCCTTTGTCTTTTCTATGCTCGCTGATGTACCTATAAAGGTTTTATCCCCTTCTTAACTGAGTTGGCTATCTTTTCTCAGTTTGGGCCTTTGCTATTCTGACTTCCTCCCTGCTTCTTTCTGCCTTAACTGGTACAGCTCTCTGTCCTGCTCCTTCTGTGTTTCCTTATACTTCTGGAATGCTATCTTTTTCTTCCTGACTTTCACAGCCACCTCTCTTGAGAACCATAGTGGCTTTTTCTTTGATATGTTTATTTGCTTCACACAAAGGCTTGTTGCCTCTGTGATGGCAGTTTTGATAATTCCCCATTGTTGCTCCACACCTCCTTCTAGCGTGTTTGCTAGTGCTTTTCTGAGGCACTCTCCCATCTTGCCAAAGTCAGCCCTCCTAAAGTCCAGTACCCTCACTTTTGTATGGCTTGACTCTGTAGCTGAGTTTAACGTGAACCACACTATTTGATGGTCACTTGTCCCCAGATGGCAACCCACTTCTAGATCTGAGATCCTCTCACTGCCCCATTTGAGAGTATGAGGTCTAAGATTGCTCCCTCATGAGTGGGTTCTGAAACTAGCTGTCTAACGCCTGCCACCTAGAAGGCCAAGAATGGCTCCTGCTCTTGGATGTCGCTGCAGCAAATGTGCTCCAGTTAACATCTGACATATTCAGGTCTCCCATCAACAGCATCTCCCTTTCTCTGCCATTCTAAGAATGCCTTCTATCATACTTGTCCATTCCTTCCCCTGACATGGGGTCTGTACACAACCCCTGTGCGGATTGTGGTGCCCTTTCCAGTCTCAAGGTGACCCACAGTGCCTCCTCTCCTCCTGTTTACTCTTTTGTTCAGTTGCTTTATCCTTCCTTACGTGAGAGCTACTCCTCCCCTCTTCTCCCCTGCCTGTCTCTCCTGGAGGTTATGTACCCTGGTATGTTAACATCCCAGTAATGGTTCTCTGTGTACCATGTTTCTGTGACTGCTACAATATCCAGGCATCCCTCTTCCATTAAGACCGCCAGCTCAGGGAGCTTGTTGCCCAGACTACGGGCATTGGTACTCATTACCCTCCATTTCCTGGTGGCCTTACCCCCTTTTGCCCCATCCCTGTCCTTCTTGCCTTTGTCACTTTCTCCATTTACCCCTGCCCTTCTCCCTATCGACACCTCCATGTTGGTGTTTGCCACACTTACTACCATGATTGTTTGGGGGGCTAGGATATTCCTGCTCCTTTCCAGTGCCTCCCCCCTTGGCTAGTTTAAAAGCTTGCCAATGAAGCATTTAAACCTATCACCTAGGATCCTGGTTCCTCTCCCGGACAGATGCAGCCCATCATGCCAGTATAGGCTTGCATCACTCCAGGTGGACCCCCAGTCCCCAATGAAGCCAAATCCCTGAGCTCCACACCAGTTTTTCAACCACTGATTGAATCCCATGGTACGGAACACCCTAGCCTCTCTTATGCCATAGATGGGTAGCACCTCCGAGAAGGTTACCATGCATGCTACTTGACTAAGGCCCCTCCCCAATTCCACAAACTCTTCCTGCACTTCTGTAATCCCTTTCTTAGCCAGGTCATTTGTCCCTAAGTGGACAATGACATCCAGCTCCCTCCTGTGCAGCTGCTCGGCAATCCTGATTGAATCTGCCCTGTCCCTCAAGCCATGACGCCAGGCAGGCACCTTACCTCCCTCTCCCTTTCCTTGCCCAGTTCTACCTTCCTAACAATGGAGTCCCCACCAGGAGTTGTTTCATTCCTGCAGGGTCCCTGCCACCCTCCTGTGGGTCTCCTTTGTGGAGGTTCCCAACATCCTCCTTGGTCTCCACTGTAGGTGCCTCCATAGAGGAACCACACTTTGCCAGAATGGCATAGGAATTGTGGAAAGGTACAACTGGAGGGATGTGCCTCTGTTCCACCACCCTCACCCTCCCTGAGCCCACTGTGGTCCAACCGCTCCTCTTTCTTGGCAACCTCTGAGGCAACGGCAGTGGCACTGGTGGTCCCTGGATGGAAGAGGAGGTCCCACAAATCCTGGCCAACTCAGCCTGGAGATGAGCAACCTCCTCCCTCAGCCCAGAGAGGTGCCTGCAGATGGGACAACACCACATCCTCCAGAACATCTCCCGGAAGACTGCTGCTCCACAGCCACTGCACTGCACCACTCTAATCATGTCTCATTTCTGGCCCCTTAACTGTTTGCAATCCTTACTCTTTCCTCTCAGCCGGCATATGCAAATCAGCTAATCAGCCATTCAATGGCGTAGTCACTGCATTTGCATCCACTTAAAGATGCGCATCGCCTCATTTGCATGGGTTGCGCTATAAAAGTGTGACATTGGGCTGCACTGGCCATAGTCGGTTACTGCAGTCTATTGCAGTGAGTTGCATGCTGTTTGGGAGTGTGGACTGTGGATTTTGGGACATGCATGGCACTGCACAGTCACAGGTAACACCTGTCATTCTCAGAGGCTGAATCATGACCGAGCGTGTTGTGGAGAAAGAGGAACAGAGTCGTGGGAGGAAAAGGAGGCCAAATTTCACTAAGGCCGAGACGGATGCCCTGTTCAAGGCCTACCTAGACCAGTAGCCGCTTCTCAGTGGACACCAGGGAACACCACAGGCCCATGCTGCTGCATGGGAGGAGGTGGCGCGTGCTGTAAACCTGCATGGCAGCCACCAGTGCTCCATGCAGGAGTGCAAGACGAAGATGGGCACAGACAGGTGTAGGATTAAGGAGAAGGTGGCTGCCATCAGGGCAGCATGGTCTGCAACAGGTGGGGGACAGCCGGAGGTGCTACGCCTGACCCCACAGGAGGAGCGGGTTGCTGGCAGCATGCAGCATTGCGCCATTGAGGGTGTTCCAGGTGGTGGATTCCAGACGGGTGGTAGCCCGTCACTGCATGGTAGGTCATGGTCTGTCTATTGGGGGGTACAGGGTAGGTCACATGCAGTGACGCGGCTTTGTTTTCCCGTACAGCTCCTGAGCATCTGCATGGGTCAGCGGTGGTGGGCTTCTCCACTGAGGCCGGTCACATGGAGATGGAGGAGGGCCCATCCACCTCCACAGGAATACGTGGCTCAGGGCGACAGTGGGCCTGCCTGGATGTCCAGAATGATGTTGGTAGAGCAGGTGCGGAGGAGGTCCTGCCCGTGTCCCATCGTGCCAGCATCCATGGATGCCAGCATGCTGAGACTCGGGCTGGTGCTGGATTTGTCACCAATGATGATGTCGCTAACGTCATGGGCAGTGAGACGTGTGTGCCACTGGATGGCCACACAGCAGGTTACATTGTGGCCATGGCTGTGGGTGGTGCGTGGAGGCCTGCATGTCATCACAGTCCCAGCCTGTGCCTGTCAGCACTGGTGGGGCAGCACTGGTGTGTGTACAGGACAGTGGGACTGTTGTGTCCACTGCGGCAGCACCATTGAGCCCTGGAAAGTGGCAGCCGGAGGGGTAGCATCAGCAGTCGGCCAATGGGCATGGGGGTACAATGTCAGGGGGCGGCATCCGTGCACCGCCTGTGGACGTGCCCAGACCTGACCCTGGTGTGCAGTGCCCACCCTCAAGGGGTGATGAGCATCACGGCCGTGAACACCCTGAGGGACAGCATGCTGATCAGGCAGATGACCTCTTGGATGAGCACACCCGCATACTGCAAGCATCAGTCAATCAGCAGATGCGGCTTGTTATGGCGGTGGATGCACTGAGTGCAGCTCTGCACCAGGCAGAGGAGCGTCGCAACAGAGACACACTTCTGCTCCTGGCAGGGATGGACTGGATGCGGGAGGATGTGACCGCTGCCATTGACAGGCTGACACGGACAATCACAGCTGCCATGGCCACAGTGGGCACACAGTTATTTGCCCATGCATCACAGACACTGCGCAGTGCAATGTCAACCCCCCATTCCCGGTGTCGTGCGACACCATCCTTGTCTAAACCGGGTTCAGCTGTGGGCATCCCGAGCACGCCTGTCGCAGGCATGTTCAGTGTGCTGCAGACCTCTTCACGAGCATGGTCATATTCACACAGTGGAACCCCTGGGGGACCATCAGTGCCACCCCATGAGGACAGTGGTCAGCCTGTCACTGCTGGCGGGTCTTGGCGGGCCGTCCATGCTTCCGTGTTGGCCGTGGCACTGTGACGTGTGACTGACCTATCTCCCAGCGTGGCTACTGTCTGATGCTGCCCTGTGTGCATTGTGTCATTCAGTGGGCAATGCATGGGTGGGTACCCGGCCCTGCATGCACACACAGTCCATCTGCACACCCTCCCAGTTGCGTGCATATGATGATGCCTGCATTGCGCTGTACGCCACTGTGCAATGGTGCCCAGCATCTGACACACGCACAATGACAGGCAGTGGGCATGGTGGTCTGTGGACATGTGTGTGGCTAGGGGTGGCATTCTGGGTCGGCATGCCTCCTACCCTTTGTACATGTCTGGTGAGTTGTGTGTGTGTATGTCTGACTGTGTGCCATGTTAGACCTTGCCCATCCCTGGCGGTGTGTGTGGTTCCATGCCCGGCCACTTCCTTGATGGCATGCACCCCTGGTGTGTGTCCATGCATGTTTGTGGGTTGTGCCTTTGCCACTGGTGGTTGCACATGGCCCCATGACTTACCTGGGTTGGCTGAAGTGCTCCTCCATGATGGTGTCCCGGTGCAGCTGTGCCAGCTGGAACAGTCGGGGGTCCCGTCGCCCAAGGGGGGGCTGCCCATCACCATTGTCACCGGCGTCCTCATCATCCCCATTGCTATCCCTCTCTTTGACCTGTACGGCTATCCCACATTCATTGACCATGTTGTGCAGGATGCAACAGGCCAGGAACAGCCCGCAGGCCTTTGAGGGGCTGTACTGTAGGGCACCGCTGGAGGTGTCCAGGCAACAGAAACATGCCTTCAGCATACCGAACACCCACTCGATGACATTACGTGTGGTGTCACGTGCCTCATTGTAGCATTGCTGCAATGGGGTCACAGGCCGCCAGTATGGTGTGAGCAGCCAGGGTCAGAGTGGGTATCCACCATCACCTGTGTGTAGATGGTGGAGGTTAGTTTGGTGATCGGCATCGCCCTGCCCCAGGCCATGTAGGCCACTACCCATGTCACCTCTGACCATGCCCCTCCCAAGCCCTAAGTTTGTCAGTGTGGTTTGCATACTCACCCACTAAGTGGCCAGTGGGGATGTCTCCACTCTCTAATCTGTGGCACAGTGCCGACTGGTGCCAGATGAAGGCAATGTGTGCTTCCCCAGGGTGCATGGCACAGACATTGATTATGCGCCCCCTGGCATCGCACACTACCTGGCAGTTGATGCTAGCATAGCCCTTCCGATTAACATATACAGCCCCTCTGGGCCAGGTGATGTGCAGATGGCCACATGGGTGCAGTCTATTGCCCCTAGCATGCCAGGCATATGTGCTACCCTGTGGAACTCCTGTATGTTTGCTGTGCACTCTGCCGGTGTGCTGGGGAAATGGATGTACACCCACAGCATGTGGCAGCAGTGCGCTGAGGGATTGGGTGAGGTGGCATGACGCGGCCGACTGGGTTATGCCTGTGGTGTCCCCTGTTGGTCTCTGGAAGGTACCCATGGTGAGCAAGCACATCGAGCTGTCACCTTAGTCTCACTGCCAGGGCAAAAACCCCATCGGTGTGGGTGCCTGCATCACATCACTCGTGGCTCACAGGAGCCGCCTCAGGGTGCATGATTCAGGCAGTGCTGGCCCATGATCTCCAGTATCGCTGTACAGCTCAGGCTGGTCTGAGCTTGGCACTGCCTGTTGGGGAACACTCGCCCGGCGGGCCCTTCAGCAGACGGCAGCCCTCTGCTGCCGCCTTCTCACCCCCTCATTACTGCCTGCATCTGGATGGTGGTACTGGCCATGTCCCGGCTTGTTCCTCCCCCGCAGCTATTTCTGTGTTCCCTCCACTGTCCTGGCTGCTACTTCCCCTGCACCGGGAACACTTAAATGTGGTGGCCTCTGTGCTGTGTGGCACTTCACCCTTCTGCACTGGCTGTGTCTCCCCACACCTTCCCTGTGCCTCTCTGTTCAGGGTGTTCTTTCCCTGGCCTGCCCTGTGTGTCCCTCCTGCCCTCTTTCTGCAGCTATGGTTCAGCCTCATGTGCCTTCCCTGTAGCGTTCTTGTGCCTCTCCCTTGTTCCTTTTTATTTTGGCTCATTTTCGCTATCGCCTAACTTCCGCTTGCTCCCCTATTGCTCATGGTGCATGTTGTTGAATATCGCACTCCGCCATTTATGCATGGTTCCTCCCCCTTCAGTTGTGCATACATTCATTATCATTACGCTATTGCTCAGCGTGATTTGGGGGGGTCGCAACTGCCTCCCACTAAATATCGCAGAATGGCTCATTTTCGGACTTGTGCTGGTGCAACCCTATTGCGCATGGCACAACCCTTTTTAATATCTGAGCCCGTAGAACTAGAAAATGGTATGTTTACTGTTTTACAGAACAAAGATTAGAAAATTCCAACAATTATCAATAGTATTTCTAAAAAAACTGAAACCATTTTAAGTTTTTATAAATTTATATGTGGGAGTTGTAGCAACATAATTGATTGACATACCCACTTAGCTGGCGTCAAGCTTTCACTTTAAAAAAATGAAGATCCTAGTCCTAATGGTTCCAATGTTTTCGAAAGGATGACAGTGAAAGGGAGGTGCAACTTGATTTAATGAGGGAAAATGCACAGTGTTAAACCTAGGAAAGAATGACAAGAGGGTTAAATACTATTTAAATGGTACTGAATGAATGGAAGTAAATGAAGAAAGAGATTTAATTATTATAGTAACAGTGGACTTCAAACAGGACAGACAGTGTGAGATAGCATTAAAAAAGGATGCAGGAATATTGAGCTGAGAAACAGTGTGAGTACTGTAGGACAAAGGAAGAAATGGTATCATTGTGCAGGGCATAAGTGAGGCCAACACTGGAGTACTGCTGCCAGTTCTGGAATCCATATTATAAAAGGACATACTGTAGACCAACAGTTCTTAGACTTTGTCACAGTGAGCCTCCCCAAATCCATGGAAAAGATTTTGAGCCTCCCCAAAAACTGAAATAATCTTGGGCCTCCCCAAAGAAAATTAACATACTGTACTTTGTGCAGTACATCATGAATAAACTGAAACCCCTTTGAGTACTTGGCTCTTATTCAGTTCTCTGTCTTTCACTGATGTGGAACCTTTGAAAAAGAGCACCTGTGCTCAAAGGTGTTATCTGACTAACAAATAAAACAAAATAAATGTTATTCAGCTCACTGTAACCCCCCCCCACACACACACACACAGGCCAGCCTACTTGCTCCACTATTTTGATTCTTGAACCATTGTTACCCCTTGTTGCAATACCTTCATGGGGTCAGACTACTTTCTCTGTTTCCTCTCTATCTGGAATAACTTTCCTACATACCTCACCCCACCCTCCTTTCCCTGCTCTTATGCAACTTCTTAGGGATTACTTTGCTCCTTTCTACTATTGCTCTTAGCACTTCTATGCTCAACCCTTGTATTTGGGCTGTTCTGCCATCACTCTACAAATTGATCGATTACCACCACTCATTATTAATTTATTCTTCATATTTGTTTGCACTATTGTTCGTTTTGTATTGTACTGCTTTGCAGTTACCTTTTAATTGTATTCATTCCCTACCCTTCTCTGGGTACACCTGAAATAAGCCTTGACTCCTTCACCTTCTCTTGTCAATGATTTGTAAATAAATACATAAATTTCACCTACTATTATCCTCTTTCAGTTTGCTTCATCCTTTCAAACAAAACATATAAAACTCAAAATTTAAATACAGTACTTTTTCAGACTTGCTTGAGCCTCCCCTGGAACAGGTTGGGGCCTCCCAAGGGAGGCTGGCCTCACCATTTGAGAACCCCTGCTGTAGACTAAAGAGAGGGTACAGACAAAGCAATTAGAGTCATGTTAACTGCAGAAAGAATGGAATACAGGGAAAGACTTGATAACCTTAACATGTTTACTTTGGATCAAATGAGGTTAAATGGGGACTTTACTCTGTTACATGGCATCCTAAAGTTTTCAGAGCTATCCAAAGAACTGGGGTTCAGTTTCAAACATAATAAAAATATAACAAGAAGCTATAACAGGCAACCACAAGGGGAAATTTCCGGGGGGGGGGGGAGAACAGACAGAAATACTGGTTCTCACAGAGGGTGATGGGCATATGGAATACATTACTGACTAGTATTGTTAACTTAGAATGTAAGGAAAAATTTGAGAAGAAATTATTAGATTATTTCCAAGAGTCAAAGGTAGACAGATACTGCCCCTGAGAAGTGGGGGTGGTGGTCTTGATGGGCAACAAACCTTCTTCCATCAAAACATTCATATGTTCATAAAGGACAAACTTTTGAACCATAAGGGCTAGAAATTTAATTGTTTTTAAAATGATAGCTTGGCATTAGATTGATATGAATAAATCATAACAATACAAGTTTCATGTATTGAGAGATGTCTATACATAAGTAATAAACCATGACAGGGTGTGCATTATAGGATTTAAATGCATGCCCCAGGGCTGTAATAAGGAATGAGGTCAAAGGCAGAGTGTCCTTATGCCTTTGGGAAGTGCATTAAAATCTTACGATGCACACCCTGGAGAGGCTAATTACACTTATAAAATGGTTCTAAGTAGGTTTCTTGGGGAGGAAAATGAGCTTCAGCACCTGACCATGCGTTTATAGAGATTTAATGCACAGTCAGGTGATCTCTCTTGGCCAATGAAATTTCTAGATTTTGTTTTTGCCATTTTATAAATATCAATATATTATGTTGGTAAAAATGTGTATCTATACATATGCATTTACCAGAGAAAGGGTCCAGAAAGGGCTAGAAGCCTTAAAGGTAGATAAAACCCCAGGACCAGATGGGACGCACCCAAGTGTGCTCAAGGAACTAACTACAGAATAGATTGAACCCCTAGTAGGGATATTCAGTAACTCAATTCAGACAGGGGTAGTTACAAAAGGCTAAAGGGTAGCAGATGTAGTCCCGCTATATAAGGGGGGGACAAGGAGCAACCAGGGAATTACAGACATGTTAGTCTTACCTTTGTAGTGGGTAAACTGATGGAGACATTATCAAAGAGGACCTTGTTGACTACCTAGACAGCAACAGTCTAAAAGACAATAAACAACAGGGGTTTGTGGCAGGAAGGCCTTGTCAGATCAGCCTGATAGTTTTCTTTGACTGGGCAACAAAGGTAGTAGATAAGGGCCATGCTATGGAATTACTGTACTTTGATTTCAGCAAGGCTTTTGACTCGGTGCCTGTCAGAAGATTTCTGAAGATGCTGGAGGATCTGGGCATGGCTAGGGATATAGTTAGATGGGTAGGAAACTGGTTGAAGGAAGGACAGTAGAGGGTTGTGGTAAATGGGTCAAATAGGAAAAGAGGGAAGGCACAAGTGGTGTGCTACAGGGATCTCTCCTTGATCCTGTCCTTTTCAATATGTTCATCAGTGACATTGGAGAGGGCAGCCAGGGCAAGTGGTATCTCTTCACAGAACACATGAAGCTCTGGTGTAGGGTATACAGTCTATCAACAAAGGGATAAGGGAAATGCAGCAGGATCTACAAAGGCTAGAGAGATGGTCTAAGGTTTGGCAGTTGAAATAACACACCAAAAATACAAGGTTATGCAGCTAGGGGAACATAAACAGGACAGAGTACTTGGTGGGAAGGGTTTAACTGAGCACTATGGCAGAGAAAAGGAACCTGGGAGTCATCATCATTAATGACTCCCTAAAACAATCAAGCCCATGTAACAAGGCCTTTAGTAAGGCTAATAAGATGTTAGGGTGAATTGGAAAGGGTGCTGACAGCAGGAAAAAGGAGATACTACTATTTCTATATAGATCACGTATGAGACCACATCTGAAATACTGTGATCAGTTCTGGAGTCCTCACCTAAGGAAGGACAGGGACAGGTTGGAGGTGGTGCAACACAGGGTGACCAAGATGATTTAGAGCCAACAGGGCAGACCTTACAAAGATTGTCTGAAGGCACTGAAAATGTACTAACTGGAGAAAAGGCGAGAGGGGGGACATGATAGAGACCTTCAAGTTCCTAAAAGGAATACACCAGGAGAACTACGTGGAACTATTTAGCAGGAGTACAGAGTCAAAAACCCTATGTTATGAGTGCAGACTGGCAGGGGAAGTGAGGAAGTTTTATTTTACAGAAAGGGTGGTTTAGCCATAGAACAGTGCCAGTGAAGGTAGTGGGTGCCAGGACCAGAAATGGTTTCAAGCATGGCTGGGACAGAGTAAATGGTTTGGTGGCTGCTCAGGTCGGTAGCAGTAGAGAGGGTAGTAGGCAGTGAACTGGGAGAGATAAGAAGGACAACAGGTCCCATGACAGATTGGGAACTCTGGGCAGACTAGATGGACCTTTGTTCTTTTTCTGCCACCACTGTCTATGTTTCTATGATTCTACATTTTTACTTTTTAAAAGGTAGCATTGATATACTGTATGTATTTTATTATCAATGGTGTGACATTTATGCAGTTTCAATGTATCAACATAGAAAATGTTTTATTGATATATATTGTAACAACAACTCCTACATATCAATATAAAAAATGAAATAGAATATTTTGTAACTTGTGGGGATTTTTGATAGCACTGCACCTCATTATATCTTATGCCCTTAATTGTATTGTGAACATTTTTGCTACCCCTTCCTTAAACTAACCCCTAATCTCCTTTGCTTTCATAAGCTTTGCCTGCAAAAGTGTCAGAAGTAGTGATGGATGGGAAGTCGTGCACAACCAGGCCATGTTTCCATCTCGGGGTTCCAATGTCATTAGAATCCCATGCTGAAAATATATGCCCTATTAGTGCATGAGTTTCCATCCTTCTGTTTATAGTTTATTGGTCCTTAATATCAACAGAAACATTTCTAGTAGCATCCACCCAAGCACAACGTTTTGTCTGTTTTATTCTGCAATTTCTCTGCTTCCATCTGACAGAGCTGACTCCGATAGAAGCAGTTACTGTATGGAATCAGTGTCTAACATAAACGTATACTACCAAGTGTTGCTTTGGATACTGGGTGTGTTGTTATGGAGCAGTTAGTTGTGGGGTATGGTTCATTTTTTTTTTATAAATGACAGAAAAATGGAAGAACCCATGTTTCTGGGTTGAGAGGACTGGTAGCATAGCATCAGTTGAATATGAAATGAGGCAAGGTTTAAAAGTTGTTATAACATAGTGGTGACATCACTAATGTGTTACAGCAACTTTTGTGATCTTAGAACTGCGGTAAAATAAGTTCTGTAACTTTTGATCTTTACTATAGTGCAACAACTTCTTGAGTGTACAGATCTCCATACACAAGAATATTCAACCATATACAGTACTATAATCCATTTCTTTTGTTAGTAGAATGTTAATCCTGAGTGTAACTTTAGTTGGTGTAATCAGCTGTTGGTATTAACTGGAGCACCACTCAGCCCAGATCTGCAAGTTAGAGTTTGTTAGTCTCTCTTCCTAATCCATAACATTTGTCTTTGCAGAAAGAAATTCTCAAGCAAGGTTCGGGTTCAAAGACGATGTTCAGCCTGCTGCCAACCAAGATGGCTCTGTCACACGTTCTTTATTTTGCTGCTGATGATTTCCCAGTTGGTTCTCAGTCTGTTTGTTCTGAAATTGTATTGGAACTTGGAAGACATCAAACATGGGCAACCTACAAAACAAAGGATTGGTAAGGAAAGGCAAATATAGTAGTTGTTGGCAGAAAAGGACCTTCCCGGTCCATCTAGTCTGCCCTGTTTTCAGATTAGCTCCTACTCCTTTAGTACAGGTTCCAAAAGACCTGTGTCCATACTCACCCTCTGTCCTAATCTCTCTAGTCCTCTGTGTCTACAGTGTCTGCACCCATCACTTCCTCTGAAAGCTTCTTCCAGGGTTCATCCACTCTTTCCATGAAGAAGTATTTCCTCACATTGCCTCTGAGCCTCCCCCTTCCAGACTCATTTCTTGGCCCCTTGTCCTAGTGCTTCTTTTCTGCAGAAAGCTGTTCTCCCTTACATTATTAATCCTTTTAAATATTTGAATGTTTCTATCATGTCCTCCTTCTCCCTTCTTACCGCCAGTAAGTACATGTTCAGCTCTCTGAGCCTTTCCTTATAATTTTTCTGTTGCATGCCTGGGACCATTTTGGTGGTCATTTTTGGCACTGCCTCCACCTGGTCAATGTTCTTTCTGAGGTGGGACTCCCAGAACTGGACACAGTACTCAAGGTGCAGCCTCACCAGTGATCTATACAGGAGCAAGATTATCTCCTTCTTTCTACTACTCATTATTGCTCTCCCAATGCAACCCAGCATCTTGCTTGCCTTTCCCACTGCTGTCCCACACTAACTCGTCACTTTGAGGTCATCTATTATGATGACTCCTAGGTTCCTTTCCTGGTTAGTTGTTACCACCTCCTCACCCCTCCCCCCCCCTTAGTATTTTGTCCTTGGGTTCTTCTGCCCTATATGCATGACTTTACACTTTTGGGGATTAAATCCCAGCTGCCAAACCCTTGTCCATTCCTCCAGTTTTATTAAGTCTCTTCTCATCCTGTCCACTCCCTCTTGTGTGTGGACCCTGTTGCAGATCTTTGTGTTGCCTGTGAACAGACATACTTTCCCTTCTAGTCCATCTGCAATGTCCCCAATGAAGACATTGAACAGCAGTTGCCCCACGACTGAACCCTGTGGTACCCCACTTGCCACCTCCTCCTCCTCAGTTCCAGTGATTATTTTGTAGTGCAGTTACATTTTTTGTTCAAATCAGTATTATTTTAAGTAGAGAGAAAGAGAAAAAATACTGTAAAAAAGATAAAAGTAACAAACACCAAATATATTTTGTTTTATTTAAAAGATGCATAAGAAACAGGATGAGTTCTATGAGAAACAAGTCTTGTTTACAGAACGTCCTAAGTCATCGTGGTGACAAGACAACATAAACTAAAATACACAAACATCTACTGAATGAACTTACAGTATATTATAAATTCATTTTGCATTTAATAAACAGAAGTCTATGATATAGTATTCAAGGGACATAGTCATTGTTTTTAGATCATTAATGAGCTTTTGTGACAGTGTCCACTGCTTGATAAGTACAGTGGTAGCAGGTAATTAAGCAAGTTATCTCCTGAGATTGTCTAGAGATTTTCTGGGACTACCTGTGCTGCCAGAAATCTCACAAAAATCTGTTTAGAGCTTTTCAGAGATTTTGTAAAATAACTTGCCAAATCAACTGCTGCTACTACTGTACAAAAAAAATCCTCATTGTACTTATTATGGTACACTGGGTGCAGGTTGAAATGATTCAGCACTGGCCTGAAGTCAACCTCTAGAGAGACTACCAAATGGCAAAAAAAGTTTAAACTGTAGTTTTGACTCAAATTAGCTTGCTATTGGAGGTATTCTACAGTGGCCCAGAAGGTTATCATTGAACAACCTCACAGTGGTTCTTTCAGGAGGTGTTTATTTCCTTTTTTTATATATATATGTAATTTATGGCTTTCTCCCTGTTTGTGCCCCAGACCGGGACCCCAGCAGACATGTACTGGGGTCCCGGGTCTGGGGCACAAACAGGGAGAAAGCCATAAATTACATGTGTGGAGGTGCACGCACACACCAGGTACTGTCTCAGCCCTTTCTGCCCCACCCTGGCATTCGCTACTGACCCCTCTCACCTACACTTCCCACTGGGCCTCCACCCAGTGGGAGCGGAGCTATGGGGGGAGCAGACAACCACCCCCGGGAAGGGAGAGCTTCCTAGGGTAGCTTAATCCCACTTCGATCCTCCCCCTCATGCCAGCTCCCTGATGACCTGAGGTCATTCCAGAACCTGGGTCACCAGCGTAGCTTGAAGTAAGGCATCCAGCACCTCAGCCCTCAGCACCACCAGGCCAGCTGTGTTTATTTTTTTAAGTCCAGCTCTCAATAAGGCCTGAGCTGACTTAAACAGAAAATATTTCCTGCACCAGAACATAGCCTGGATCATAAAATAAGGCAGCACTACAGAATCCACTGAGTTGCTATAAAGAGCATATGTATTGTACTCTAAAACTATGATACTTCTACCACCTACTGAGGAATAAAAAAAGATGGGTGCTACTAAAGTTATTTTATTTTATTTTCCATGGAGAGTGGTTCACTTGTGTATATGTACATCTAAACTCCTATGCTGCTCATACCTCTCAACCTTTTGTCCCCCAAATGTGGAACATTCCCTCTCAAAATATGGAACAAATGAGCAAAATGTGGAACACTTAATCAAATCTTTCTCTAGAAGGCTCAGAACACTGTTAAAAGATTTGCATTTATGTTCAGAAAGTCTGTTATTAATTGAATAATAATATTTTTTGCATCATTTACTATAGATTTTTGCTTTAAAATGTTTATACTGAATGTGGAACAAGTCCTCATAATGTGAAACAGGGAGCTTTTGTGAGGTAAAATGAGGAACGTTCCTAGTAATGTGGTACAGTTGAGAGGTATGATGCTGCTGGCCACTGAGTTCATCAGGTGAGGGTAAAGCACAGTATATGAGTGGCAGACTCCGTAACTGCCTTCTGCTCCCAAAGATCTGCCCAGCTTGCTCTTGCATAGTAAGGAAGCACAGGTGCATGGGCAGTCATTGAATAGAAAATATAATTTTTAATTAAATAACGTTAGCAACAACCATAGTCTGGCCTGATAATGCAGTGGCTTGTGAGAAACTTGTCATGCTGGCAACCCGGGTTTGCCTCAAATGTTCATGGGAGAAGATTTTCAAAGGAAGCAGATGCAAATGCATTTTGTGCCTGCATGAGTGTCAACCTGATTGCAGCAATGGAGTGTAGGGGTGTAAACCGAGTCCCAAGATTTGTGACATTTTCCATGGTTTGCAGCAACTTGCTTCATAATGTGACACAAGCTTCAAAAGAGTGATGCATGCAAAAAAAAAAAATCATGCAAGTTACACATTTTGTGTCCAAACCGTTAAACCATCTGGCAGATGGTCTAATAGTGTGGATGAAGTATGCTTTTAAAATCCAAGCGGATGAATTCAGTTTGAAAACTGTACCTTTGAGCTCCACTACTGGCCAGCAGGAGGTTGTAGTAGCATCTGCTTGAATGCTCCAGTCTCCAAGGGAGGGTGCCAGGCTAGCTCACTAAGCTTCTGCCCACTGCTGGTACCTCCACAGCACAGAACAAATGTGATGACTTAAGACAGGCAGGGAGGATGCCAGCTGACTCGACATTCATATGCTGTTGTGTCATGTGCTTGAAGACCTTGCCACTGATGTCCCCAAGAGAGATAGAAAGAAAACAGAGGGGTAAATCATGCAGTTATCAAACGACAGTTCCACCACTGTCGGCCCCCCGTCCACAAGCATGCCTCACTGGATTTTGTCTCCCTTTCTGAATCCCCCACAATGGGGAAAAGCCATGGAGCAGGCTGGCAGGTGAGCTGTCAGGGCATGGAGGTCGCAGGTAATGGCTCAATGCCATTGCTATTTAGAATGAGGATGGAGCTTATTCTCCAAAACTGGTTCCTCTAATTCATGCAGTTTCGAAACATGCAGATCAAACCCATGATCTGGTGGCATTACAGAAATGTACTGAAGCATGGGAAAAAACAAGAAAAGAAAAAAAATGGTATGCACTGCCACATTAATTAGATACGCATGGAGTTCACTGTAATTTAACCCAGCCACGTCCTTGATGGGATGACGGATTTCAGTTCAGATGACATTAAGAACAAACTCAAGACAGATAAAACCCAGAAGGCTTTGTTCCTAATCCTTGGCTTCCCAGGCTTTTCTTTGGTTGTTCTTCTCCTAAAACAAAAAAGTAAAATTCTTCTTTAAAAACTGAAATAAAAACATGTAGTGCATTCAGTACAGTCTCAGATGTTAATCCAAGTGCTCAGTCACTGATGTTTCAACTTTTGTGAAAGACTGTATCATATTTTGGAGGCAGTATAGTGCAGTGGTTTAAGGCTCTGAGCTGCAAACCTGATACCTGGGTTTGAATCCCCCACAGCCCCCACTTGCATACTCTGTGACCCTGAGCAAGTCACTTAACTTCCTTGTGCTCCCAGGTTGCACCTGTAAACAAGCATTCAGCTTAGTGTGTCTCTCCTGGTTAAAAAAAAAATATATATATGTATATATATATAGATATATATATATATATATATCTATATATATATATATATATATATATATTTTGTTGGCAAATTCCATCCTTGCACAACTTCACTCATTAATAGAGGCCAGAGTTAGGGGTTCATATTCGGTATTCCTGACAGATAAAATAAAATCATTAATAGTTTCCCAGAACTGCAGCTTGTTTAAACGCGTGTTCCTTGCTCCTAAGTAAGGCTGATGGTTTTCTTGTTTTGGGTTAGCAACCAGCAGGGGCACTGAAAAATTGCACCTGCAATTTTACCACAATATCTGCAATTTTCACCATTCTCTGCACAATAACCGCGGTTTCTTGCAATTAATTGAATTTTTGAGTGAAATTATATAACATTTTTTTTTATTCTCAAGGAAAAATAAATCAAATCTGCTATCAGTTTGGTACACAGATTTGGATTTGGCCAAAACAATACATAGTGAGGTGAGGAGGGGTCCAGTATGATTCTGCTTTCATGTGACTCACCTCCCTGGTTTGGTTTCAGAATCCTCTGCCCATGCATAAGTACACTTAAGCATATAAAATCTGTGTTGAAGCAGAAAACATTTTGCTGCCACAGAGACTGAAACAATAGGTGCAAGAAATTATGAAGACTGCCCCATTCACTTAAATGGAGCTTTAACTATAATGCTTGTTTTAGAGTAGTAAAGAAGTTTTGCTCTGGATACGTACTTTCATTCTGAACAGATTTGGATTCAAATTTCTGAGGAGTTTGGATGACCTTGCTGATTATAAACTTGAATGTGCATCTGAGGGAACTGGTGACAGTGATCCCTTACTTGATAATCTACCACACCAATATGCTCCTATACAAAGTCTACAAAAATCCTGACTAACATTTCTGAGAACACGCTGATAAAACAGATAAAGTACAATATATTTAAACAGTTACTTTCAAATAGATAAAAATCATTGCAACCCAAGTAAAACAAAAGTGTTGGGTATTATTAATTGTTGTATGATGTAGTGAAAAGCTAGTGGTATGATTTAATGCTTTTATCATGTGTTTTAAAAATTTTGGTAACACTTTAAGTTTCCTTAGCACTGTAATTACAGTGTAGCTAAACTGTAACTGCACTGCAATTGCAATGTAGTTACATGCAACAAACATGCAACTACAGTATAATTACCCCATTCAACGTAATTAATGATTACCTACACCACAGTTACATTGAAACTAATACATTTATAATAAAGTGCGACCCAAATGTTTGCAGTTTTAAAATCTTACAGTGTTGATTAAGAACAGCAATTATTTTAACTAAGCAAACAGTTTATTTTTTACTAGAACATAATTAGGCACCCGGTTATCTGCTTATTTTTTCTTGCAACAAAGTAAATAGCTGTTAAACAGGCTTCACTATTTTACATCCAGAGACTGCAGACTATGTTGTTTCAGGATTTATTCAATATTGACTGACTGGAAATTATTAAATAAAATCTAGTTAGCACTGCATAAGGTAGATGTCTAGATTTTAAAAGATAAGTTACATAAGGATTAATTTGTAATTCATTCAAAAACACAAACCTTCATATTGAAAGCATATACAAGTGGCAATATATTTATTAAACAATTTATGCAATCAGTGCATGCTTCAGCAAACAATAAAATATTCATTAGGGAGCACTGGGAATGAATTGTGAACCCCCACAATTTCTACAAAAATTCTCAGCATTTTTGGATAACATTCTCTGCAGTTTCCCAGTGACCCTGGTGATCAGTCTAACTTATGGTGACCGTTATTATTTTATAAAGATATATGTAAGGGATGAAACCAATGGAAATATCATATACCATTGCTGCAGTGACTGAACAATCTGTGAAGACAATTACAGCAACAGAATTGGCTGTTTGCTGTAATAGTCCACTGTTGTTCCAACACTGCTGTCTCCCAGGTGTATGTCCCCTTTTGGAAACAACTCTGCCTTGGAGTTAGTAATCAATAGTGTAGGGGTGCGGGGGAAGAGCCCCCCATATGGTGGGTGTGGGGGGCAAAGCCCCCCTGCAAAAAACATTTGGTTCTCCTGATGGCACAATGCAGCTGTCAGCATTGTGTCATCGCTCTAATGCCCATCGACAGACTTCCTGTCAATTCGGCTTGGTGGAACCTGGAAATGCTGCAGTCTCCTCTCACCTGTATTGCAAAAGCATTGGTATAAGATTTTAAAATGGAGGCAGAAAGACATTAGTGTTTACAATATATTGGTACTGTAGACTTTAAAACCACACTGAGTTTTTAATGTCTTATATTTATCAGACTTATTAGGAGGCATGCAAGACATTCATGTTATAATAGCCAACCTGCCTACATTTACTACTCTGCCTCCATTGTATAATCCCATGACTGGATCTTTGCAATAAGAGGAAGAATGTATATAAACCATTTAGTAACATGTTTAAGTAAAATAATGTATATGGTCTAAAAGAGTAAAGCTCTGCTGAAGTGAAGACAAAACTCACATCGTTCTACATGTCAACCTTAGGTATCTGCTTGCTCATAGCCAGTCAGCGTATCCACAAAATAGCAACCCTAAGGATAATTTAACTGTAAGCTGCACATTGTTATTTTTCATATGACATTCATTTTGGTATCTTAGACTGACGATATTTGCTGAATAAATAGAGCTGCACCTTTCTGATGCAAGATCATATTGATTCAGATTTAAAGTAGAAACGGAGAGGGATACAAACTGCTATACAGTACAGCATGTAGCATCCTGACACTGCCTTTGAAATACACCACAGATCATGTAGCAACCTAAACTTAATGTAGTATGTTTATGTTCTATGAATAGTTTGAGGTATAAACTTTCACAATACATGCATATGTTATGTAAGTATGGTTTTGAATTTGAATGAGAGGGGGAATTTTTTTTCCTTCATTCTTTGATACAGTATAAAAAAGACTGCAAAGTTGAGTTGAGTTGCGTTACCACAGGGGACAATCTAAAGCACTGATTTGGCCAGTTGGATAAGCCTAACAATCATGCACAGTGAAACTGAATGATCATGTGTGGGTCCTTTCTCATTGTGTCCTCCATTTGTAAGCTGAACTGTGGCTTGCCAGAACTGAAACAAGCTTTCAAGCACTGACCCAGCCACTCTGCTCTATGATACCTTGCTTGTTTCGTCTCGGTACACACTGAATACCAGCTATGACCAAGCAGAAACCTAAGATGGACATTTAGAACAATACAAGCTTTGTGTTCACATCAGCAGAGCTTTATTAGCTCTATAGACATTGCAGAACTACCCAGAAAAAAAGCTTAAGGTAACTGAGAATTTAATTATAGCAGGGAACAGTGTAAGATTTGATGTGAGGGGAACACTGGAACTGTTCTCACAAACCTTTTGGTAATAATTAAAAGGAACTGCATGACCCACCCCATAAAAAAGAAAAACAGTCACAGACTCTGTCCAGCACGAACAGGTTTGAGGTGCTTCTTTTGTCCATTGCCTGGTATTTTCCATTATAATAGCTTTATTTTGCTTTCCCCTTACATGCCAGTCTACTGCTCCAAGTTCCATGCTACTGCAACCTTGGAGGAGAAGCAGCTTCCCCTGTAAACAGATGTACAGTATCAGGATCCTTACAGATCTGGAAACACAGTAAATGTTGCATCAGTTTTCTGTGGTTTAGAGGTGGGTCACAATGCATGTATATTGTAATATAATGAACCAGGGAGTTGGACTCAAAAGGGTGGAATGTGATATTTCCTCATATACTGTACTGTTGTGTTTTATTGCTGCACCACAAGGTGAAATAAAACTGAGTTTAAAAAAAGGACCTAAAAGGGAACCATTTTAAGAATCTTTACACATCAGTTTAATACTATCTTTGCAGCTCTCGTTCTTGAAATACTTGATTTTCACTTTTAACCAGTAACTGAATGGGCTGCTGTGCCTTTCTCTACCATAATTTTTTCTATGTTTATATGTTTTCTGACTGAATTCATTATGGTCCTTTTGGTAACGTGGATTTGTTTGTGGCGAGGAAATGATTTATTTTCCATATCTTACTTTTTATGTTTGTAGATGCTGGGGCCCAGATGACCAAAACTGAGGACGGAGTCATAGTTCCCATTTTTTTGTTGTAACTATTTATTTATTTGCTTTTGTTTACTGCGTAAGCACACTAGACAGCCAAGTGCCTATTTTCAGGTGCAACCTGGGAGGATTACAAGGTACATACATTCAAGAACAACAGGAAGAGTCAAAGTTAACATACAAGAACATTGGGCATAACAGAGATTAATAGGCAGCTAACAGCTTAAGAGACTTCAGGCACAACTGAATTAACGTATAGATATCAGCTTAAGATACATAATAGATTAATTAGGTAGATAACAGCATAAAACAGTATAGTACAGACATTATCAACAAGGCAAACAATATAGGGTATGCCATACCCTGGGAAGGGGGCTAGGTGGTTAACAGGAGGAGTACAAAAGTGCAGGAGAGAGAATCTGGAGAAGATAGGGATAAATTAGGCAGGGTACCCCTCTGGGACAGGTGGGCAGGGAGTGGGTCCAGTGCAAAATTGACAACTTATTGTTATATCAAGCTGGTTACAGGAGTAGAAGTGCATTAAAATGCTGGAGCCACGCCCCCACCAGTATGAAACTGGGAAAAAAGTGTGCCTCAGCTGGTGGTCTATGAGGCACAGAGACAGGTGGAGGCAGATTTCAGGAAGCCCCATAGGGAGGCTTTAAAGCAGGGATGGGAGGAGGAGAAGCAAATTAGGGCAGGAAGGGAGATCCACACTCTCAGCACATAGACGGTGAAAGCCCAATCACCCACAAGGGTGCGGGTTTTTGGAACCAGGCGGTCCAGCGAATCCCTAGATCTTAAGTGGTAGATTGGGGTTCCATGTTTGAGGGGCAGGGTGAGGGCAGAAGGGGTAGCCATTCTGACAATGTTGTTGAGGAAGTTGCCGAGGACAAAGGTGCGGTACTTTTCCGGGGGGAGCCACTCCAGTCACATGTAAAGATCACAGCGGTGCATGAGGGTAGGGGCCGAAAGCTCAAAGCGGCATATATTGTTATAAGTAGTGTTCCATTTTGTCAGACTAGATTTAGGGATGGGGCAAAGGATACAAGCCCATAACAGAGCTCTGGTAGGAGGACCCCTCTGGCTAGGGCCAGTCGTGCAGCCGGGGTGAGGCAGCTTTTTGCTCTATAAACAAGTACAAGCTTGCCATTGGTTGCTTTACATATGTTCCGAATATGCAGGGTAAGATCTAATAGCGGGTCAAGGGTGACGCCCAGATTCTTGACAGTATCCACTGTCTGCAGGAGGAGGCCATCTACCCTATAGATCTTTAAGGGAGCTGGGCAGGATTTTGTCTTGATCAAGGAACCAAAGAGCATGGCTTGGGTCTTTTTTAGATTGATCATCAGCTTATGGTCCTCTAGCCAGGTTTGAATAAGCATAAAGTCAGAGTTTAGCCAGGAGTTCATGGTAGTGATGTCCTGGGAGCTGGCCAGGATGATGAGGTCATCTGCATAAAGGGTGGTACATCCATGAGCAGTGACAGATTGCAGTTCGTTAATTAAAAGGGAGAACAGAATGGGTCCAAGGATGGATTCCTGGGGAACCCCGCAATTAACTGAAGAGGGGTTAGAGAGGGCATGGTTGAAGTTAGTGTATTGTTGCCTGCTAGAGAAGTAGATTGAGAACCAGGCATGGGCGGGGGAGAACCCAAGGGACTGAAGAGTGGAGCTGAGGAGGAGTTGTCAACCCTATCAAAAGCCTTCAAGAGATCCATGAAAGATGGCTCCGGTCAGGTTGCCTTGATCAGCAGCGGTCCTGATCTCGGAGGTAACCACAGCAAGAGCTGTAGACATGCTGTGCCCTTTTCAGAAGCCCTGCTGTGCTGGGGAGAGAAGGTTATAATTCTGAAGGTAGTGTGAGAGCTGAGAGGCAACTACCTTTTCTAGAAGCTTGCAGATCGCAGACAGAATAGCAATGGGTCGGTAGTTCTGGATATCTTTGGGGTTGCCTTGTTTGAAGACAGGGACAACCATGGCCACTTTCCATATGTCAGGGATGATCCCAGAGACTAGAGAAGTGTTGAAGATATGCGTGACAGGCCTAGCAAGGAGGGATGCCCCCAGCATGAGCAGTTTAGGTTCAAGGTTGTCCCTACCTAATACTGTTGTATTAAGTAGGGAAATGGGCAGACTGGGTGGGCCAAGCGGTCCTTATCTGCCATCAAATTCTATGTTTCTATGTGCCCCACCCCACTATGAGGGGAGAGACCAGCAAGGAGCTTCTGGGTCTCCATTACCGAGACCCGTATTGGGTAGAAGGGAGGTCGGGGGGTGTGTCCACTCAGGGAGGGACCAGGAGACTTGTGGATGGGGGACTGGGAAAGGGGAGCAGCCAGATCAGAGAACAGGGAGTTAAAGGTGTTGGCAATAGTGAGGGGGTTGTTGCAGCTAACCTCGCCGATTAGCATGTCGGTGACCTGTACTCTAGTGGACCTTCTGACCGTGTATTGATATTTTGCCAGAATCTCCTAGGATTGCTGGCAGTGGATAGCAGGGCAGATTGGCAGAACTCACTCTTGGCAGAGCAGATTGCTCTTTTACAAGTGTTTCTGAGCTGCCTATATTCTAAAAGGTCATTATTGTTCTGGGAGGCCTTGTATCTCTCTCAGCATTTGTCTCTATGCTTCATGACGGAGAATAGACCACCGTGGAGCCATTTTGTGAGAGTGCCTCTCACCCTCCTTCTTGTGAGTGGGGCATGTTTGTTTTGCAAGGGGACAAACCCCACTATAAAATGGTCAAGAGCTCCTGCAGGGTCATTTGTGGGTGTGACCCGTGACCAGTCAGTTTGTTGTAGGTCTGCAAGGTAGGTTAAATTTTGAATAATCCCTCAACTGGATCACTTTACTGAGGATTTTGGATAAGGAGATGCTCCATGTGCAGTAAGTTGGAGAGTGATCCGAGATGACATCTGGGAGAATGCCTGAGGAAACTATTCTGTTAGGTCCATTGCTCAGAACCCAGTCGATAAGGGATCCTTTATCCCCCCCCGAGAGGAGAGCCTTGTGGATTCCATCATGAGTTGGCTGAGGGCAAGGCCCGAGAGTAGGGGCTCATATTGTTTGGAGTTGGGCCCCATCCAATTAAGATTAAAGTCACCCAGGACTAGTACCTCATTTGAGCCAGCCTTGTCACTAATGCCATGTGAAATGCGTTAAACTGTCCTTTTTTTATTATTTTCAAGTATTGTGGTGCATTTGTGATAATTTACCTGCTTTATTGCTGCTTGTGTCACAAAAGTGATGCAAGGAGCAATTATTTAGTTATTTATTTGTTTGTTTGTGTTTGATACCAGGTAAGATACACTAGACATACATATGCCTATTTTCAGGCACAGCCTGGGACAATTATGAAACTTACATCATAAGTACAATAACAATAAGAAACACAAAACTGAAAAGGACATCAGTATGGAGTCACACATACAGTGGCATCATTACAGGGGGAAAACATTAGCGCAAAATCAAATAGCAGCCAGGTACAATCAAGTTACTGCGCATTACAAAACAAGCATTTGTCAATGCCGAATGTTTGCTTGCTGGCATTGGCAGTGGTAGTGTAGAAGTTACAGAGCTGCGTAATAGGAATGGCAGTGAAGTATTGAACTGAAGCCAACCCCATCACCACCCTGCAGAGAGTGACAGGCATTGGGATGTGCCTTTGGGTTGTCAGGCATAACGGCCGCGCCATTTCACACCACACCCACCCTGCAGACACTGACAAGTGTCACGGTGTTCCTGGGGTTCATCTCTGCGCGCACTCCCATTCCATTAGAAAATACGGTGAGATGGGTGCTGGTATAGGAGAATGGGGTGAACATTGGGGCCTAAGAGTCCAAGGCATACCCGATGCCTCTCACTGGCTGCAGGGTGTGGAATGGTATGAGCATTACAGGCAAGAATCCCAAGTCACACCCCTGATGCCTGTCATTCTCTACAGGGTTAGGCGTTATGGTTGGAAACCCTAATACCTCAGGCATTCGTTGGTATTTCCTCCAAATGTTCAATGTTTTTTGTGACCCCACCTCATGAACAGGGGAATATCATTGTTAGCAGCTTCTTATACTAGCGACTACGGCATTTAGCACCACAGGTGCAAAAACATTCCGAACAGGATGTAAAAAATGACAGCTGTACTGTTCATGGGGAGGTGTAAAAAATGGCAATGTTGCAAATCTGCAGTAAAAATATTTAAAAAAATGGTGAAGTCACTAGCGTACATAGAAACTGTGCAACGCACAACCGTAATATAATTAGGTTGGGGATTTTTTTTACAGCAGATTGTCAACTCAAGCATTTTGGTGCCTCTGATCATGAACAGTGTCACTGTGGTTTTCTTTATATGTCCCGAACAATGATTTCCCACAGCGACCACGCATCTCTGCACTGAAAGTGTGAAAACACACTTCGGCCATGTTGTGAAAAATGACAGCTGTACTGTAAATAAGGAAGTGTGGAAAAATGCCACTGGTGAAAATCTGGACTTAAAATATTACAAAGTCATGAACTTAGGGTGGGTGGAAACTGCGCAATGCTCACTCGTAACACAGTCATTTCTGGACTTTTGTCACCAAGTTTTCAACATAGCCATTTAAGACCTCTGCTCATGAACAGTGTAACTGATTTTCTTAATCTGTCCCAAACATTGCTTTAGCACCAACAGCACCATTGTCGCTACGTATGTGAAAACACATTTTGGTGCATATGAAAATGGCAGCTGTGCTGTTCATAAGGAAGTGTAATAAACTGGCAATGCTGAAAATCTGGAGTGAAAATACTAATTGCAAACTTATGAGCATGCATAGGAACTGCGCATGCACGCTCATAAAACAGTAATTTTAGGAATTTTCTCACAAATTTTCAACATAGCCATTTAAGACCTCTGCTCATGAACAGTGTCACTGTGATTTTCTTAATATTGTCCCATACATTGATTTGCACATCGCATCGCGCCATCATGCGTTGACATGGGCGAAACACATTTTGGCAGATGAGAAAAATGACAGCTGTAGTACTCATAAGAAGGTGTGGTAAAATGGCAATGTTGAAAATCTGGGTGAAAATATTGAAAATTACATGGAACTTACGGCGTGTGTACAGAACTTTACTACATGCGCTCATAAAACAAGTCATTTTTGAATTTTTTCACCAAATTTTCAACATAGCCATTTTAAGACCTGTGCTCATGAACAGCATCACTGTGATTTTCTTAATGTGTCCCATACATTGATTTCGCACACCGACTGCGCCATTGTGCTCTACATGGGCGGAAACTCATTTTGGGTGAGATGTGAAAAATGACAGCTATACTACTCATAAGAAGGTGTGGTAAAATGGTAATGTTGAAAATCTGGAGTGAAAATATTGAACATTCGCGAACTTACGAGCGTGCGTAGGAACTGCGCAACGCACGCTCATAAAACAGTCATTTTAAGGAATTTTTTCACCGTATTTTCAACATAGCCATTTTAAGACCTCTTCTCATGAACAGTGTCACTGTGGTTTTCTTAATTTGTCCCGTACATTGGTTTCGCACACCGACTGTACCATTGTGCGCTACATGGGCGGAAACACATTTTGGGTGAGATGTGAATGACAACTGTACTACTCATAAGAAGGTGTGGTAAAATGGCAATGTTGAAAATCTGGAATGAAAATATTGAAAATTCGCGAACTTACGAGCGTGCGTAGGAACTGCGCAACACACGCTCGTAAAACAGTCATTTTTAGGAATTTTTTCGCCATCCAGCATAGCTCATTTTAGATACCATTAACCATGAATAGTTCACTGTGGTTTCTTAATTTGTCCCATACATTGGTTTACAAGACCGACTGGCCATTGTGCATTCAATGCGCGAAACACATTTTGGGTGAGATGTGAAAAATGACAGCTGTACTACTCATAAGAAGGTGTGGTAAAATGGCAATGTTTAAAATCTGGAGTGAAATATTGAAAATTAGCGAACTTCAGCGTGTGTAAGAACTGCGGACAAGCGCTTGTAAACAATCGTTTTGATTTTGCCACCAAATTTCAAAATAGGCTCTTGAGAGCCCACCTTATGAACACTGGCAGTGTCGTTTCATTAATCCTTCCAGAAAGGTGATTTCATGCAGTGGCTGCAAAATCACCCTTAGCCTGAATAATGCCATGACAGTGACAGCATTCATAAGAAGGGTCCCAAAACCCCATGTTGAAAATTTGGTGCAAAATCCAAAAATGCCTGAGTATGCAACAAAGTTGAAAAACCCTATCTAGCCCATTATACAGCTTACCGGCATTTCCTCAGTTCGCGGTCGGCTTTGAAGAGTGCAGAGCGTGTTCCCGGTCCACTGAGATACATCGCCGCGCCAGGTAAGGAGGTAAGTATGGGTGGTGGGGGTGTGGGGAGGCAGGGTGCGCAGTGGTGGGTGCGGGCTGTGGGGTGGGCAGGAAGACTCGTGGGAACCGCTTTTGCTTTATAGGTTATATAAAAAAAAAAGATGATGGGACGCTTGCCATGCTGGGGTGGGCTTCCAGCGTGGCAGAAGGATGGCTGGGGGGGCATGGAGCTGACGGGGATTGGGTACCCCGCCGGCTACAGATGGTTGCCACGCTGGGGTGGGCTCCCGCGGGCACCTTGTACCGGGGAGAGAGAGAGGAAGTTGATGGGGATTGGGCAACCCCATCGCGATAGCATGGGGAGAGACAGTGAAGCCGATGGGGATTGGGCACCCTCATTGGCTATACCATCGACTTGCCACGCTGGGTGGGCACCCAGCATGGCATTTGGAAGGCTTTGGGGAAGCAGCACAGCCGACGGGGTTGGCACCCCATCGGCATATGTGTGCGGGGAGGGCACGCAGTATGCATGCATTTCTCTGTGTGTGTGTGTGTGTGTGTGTGTGTGTGTGTGTGTGTGTGTGTGTGTGGGGGCTGCATGAGCAGGCAATATCTTATCGCTGCTCACTGAAGCAGCTCCCCACTCAGCTATGCCACTGCATTTTGGAGCTTGTCATAGACAGCTCCAGCATGCATTGCTTACAGGCCGCCTGCCAACACTGACTGAATTGAAGAGGGGTGGCACACCTCCGAACTCTCGGATGATGGCACTATGTTTCTTGCACATGCGTGCAAGCAAACATAATGAAAAAGAAAAACAGTGGCATTTCATCCTGGAATGAAGATATGAATACAGCAGTGAATGAGTAACAATAAGAGAGCTAAAATCAGGGAAAAAAAACATAAAATACAGATGTGATAAGTAATAATGAGTAACTGACATCAGATAAGTGATAAACACAGCTACAACTAGTTTTGGGTGACAAAAGGAGCAGTGGGAAATGGCTCATCTGGACCCGAAATGTCAGTTTACTTGGCATAAGTGAGCAGAGGCTAATCAACAGGATGAGCAAGAAACATGCACAGTGCTACAGCAGGTTTGGTCGTCTCCTAGACCTAAGAGGGGCAGGACCAAGGACCCAGTAGACAGTGAAACCTTTAGTGCCTTGCAAAAAATCAAGTGACTTGGAGGAGAAGTGCAATTTAGAGGGAAGGGGGTTCCAGTAAGTTGGGGCATAATCTGCGAAATCCAGTTTCCCAAGGCTAGTGAAGCACCTGTGCACAAGGAGAAGCTGAGAGTCCACAGATCTGAAAGAGTAGGTTGGGGACGGATGCTGCAGGTAGGTGGCAAGGAAGGATGGGGTGCCTGTCCACAGGAGTTTGTCAATAAAATGGCCCTGAGCAAGGGACCAGTGACCAGGAGGGGAGGTCCTTCCCAGACAGGTGTAGAGGAGGCAGTGATACATGAGCATGGGGGGGCAGGGCAAAATGACACACACTGTTGTAAGTTGTATCCCATCTAGATAGGATGGATTGTCTTACTCCCTGGAATAGCAGAAGGTTGTGGGTAAGGCTTGGAAGGAGCACCCCTTGGGCTACTGACAGCAGGGCAGCAGAGGATAAACAGTGTGACTCTGAAAGTCACATCCAACTTAGTATTAACTGATTTACAGATTGAGGTGATGTGAGGAGACAAATCAAGGGAGAGGTCTAGAGTAACATCTAGGTACTTGAAACTGCTGAACTCCTCTGGCAGGGATCTAGCAGTGCATGTTAAGGAAAGTTTAGAGGAGGTGGCACAGAGTTTTGTCTTTGAGCCAAAGATCATAGCCTTGGTCTTCTTGATGTTTAGGATTCATTTGCTTGCCAATAACTAAGGTTGAATGAGTACACAGGAGTCTCTGAGAGATTTTCGAATGGCAGGGACAGATTCAGCGCTATGGTATAGGACAGGATCATCCACATACAGCAGGGAGCATCAACAGAAGGCTACATCCAGAAGACTGTTGATATAGATAGAGAATATAAGCAGGCCAAGCATGGAGCCTTGGCAAACACTAACAGTTACATCAGCAGGGTTGGCAGTAGTAGAGTGAAGCTGGACTTGCTGTTTTCTACCAGTTAGGTAGCTGGTGAACGAGGCGATGGTGATGGGGAGGGAGACACAAAGGGAAGCTGGCTTTCTTGGGAGGAGCGAGTGACTGACCAGGTCAAATGCTTTTGTGAGTTTAATAAACACAACTCCAGTTTGGAGACCAGAGTCATAGCTTGGCTTATATTATTTGTTTATTTTGACAGAGCTATTGAGGTGTCAAGGCTTTTCCTGAAACCATGCTGGGCAGGGAACAGGAGATTGTAGTTGGCCATGTGGTCATTGAGCTGTGATGCCACAATCCTTACTAAAACTTTAGAGAGGACTGAGAGTGTGGCAATGGAGTGATAATTATCCATGAGTTTGAGATCACCAGCTCTAAAGACAGGGGTGACTTTAGCAATCGTCCAGACATCAGGGACAATACCAGAGGAGGGGGAGAGGTTTAGGACTTTTGAGACAAGGAGAGTCATGGAGGAGACAGCTAATCCTGCATTGACTGCAGGTCCTGTATTGGCTTCAGCAACTCCAGCCGGGTTCTCGATGATACACCCTCCAAGGTTGGATTGTAGGGGCGGGGGTGTGACCATTATGTTTAAAACTGAGCTGGGCCTTGTGGATGTGCCATTGGAAGTACCAGATCCTTCAAATATATCCTGGGAGAGGGTGTAGGCTGTGGGATTCTCCTCATCTACCGTCCACCAGGAGATGGAGGAGAATTCCTGCAGGAAATAGCAGACTTCATCGTCGACATGGTGCTGAGGTCCCCCAGATGGATAGTTCTGGGGGACTTCAGTGCCTGGGTCGATGATGAACTCTCGCATTTTGGTCAAAATCTCCTCCAGCTGATGACGATGCTGGGCCTTACACAGGTAGTTACCTCCTCGACCCATGTAGGGGGTCATTCGCTGGATCTGATCTTCCTTTTGGGTATGGAGATAGCTGATCTGGGGGTGGAACCAGTCAGCTGGTCTGACCATCACACCATAAGATTCAACTTCAGGGCCCCCCCCAATATGTCTGCCCCTACGGAGATGGTTCAGTACCGCCCTTTAAGGAGGGTTAACCCCAGTGATATATCAGCTGTGCTGGACCTAGCGGGCCTGTCAGGTGAATGCATGAGTATAGATAATCTTGTATTAGCCTATAATAAGGCTGTGGGAGATGCTCTGGACAAGATTGCTTCTGTTCGTGTTCGACCTCTCACCCTTCGTCCAAGCAGCCCTTGGTTTCATGGCTCCTTGAAGGAGTTGAGGTGAGTCGGTCGAAGGATGGAGCGAGCCTAGCGGATGTCCGGCCATGATGCTGACAGGCTTAGGTTGATGGCACACTATGATAGCTATCAATCAGAAATCACCCGTAAGAAGGCAGAATTCCTGTCCATGGAGATTTCTGCTGCATGAAATCGACCAGCTCAGCTTTTCCGGACTGTTGACAGATTTTGCAATCCAATCTGTCTCCATCCCAGAGAAGCTTTTTCTCAGCTAAGATGCGAGGAGTTTGCTCAATTTTTCACAGATATGCATGGCAGCATCAGATCTGGCATCGGTCCGGCCTCTCTTATGAGGGATTGCAGTGATCGACAGGAGGTGGCATGTACTCAGTCTGTCTGGTCAGACTTTTACCTAACGGAATTCATGGACATTTTAAAGACCATCCAAATATTGCGCCCAACCAGTTGTAGTTTGGATCCGGGCCCTACACCCCTCTTAGTGGAATGTGTAGATATTATCTGCCCCATCCTTGCTGAAATTGTCTGGAAGTCCTTGGAGACTGGGGTCTTTCCTAATCCCCTCAAGGAGGCAGTCATTCAACCACTCCTTAAGAAATCCTCCTTGGATCCAGACTGTCTAGCTAACTACCGGGCGTGTTTCTAACCTGCCATTTGTTGGTAAGGTTATTGAAAAGGTGGTTGCGCTGCAATTGGATGATCATCTTACAACATTCAATGTCTATGATTCTCTCCAGTCTGGTTTCAGGAAGAAGCATAGCATGGAGACTGCTCTTGTCCGGGTATTGAATGACCTCCTAATGGCTAGAGATCGAAATGCTCACACCATTCTGGTCCTTCTTGATCTCTCTGCTGCATTTGACACTGTAGACCATGGTGTGCTACTGGAGTGCCAGCGGCTTTTTTTTGTGGGCTGTCTGGTACATTCCTTAAATGGCTCCATTCTTTCTTGTCTAGGGTTACCAGCTGAAGCATCAAACAGGGATTTGAAATGACATCTTTTACTACACCAGATGACCTTCCAACATTCATTTCTGAGCATTCTGTAGCTGGTCTAATTAGTGACAGAGTTAGGGGCTTTGTATGTTGACCAGCTGGCATCCCTTTGTTTAAATAGGGTCTGCAGTGGACGATCCGCCATCTAGTGATGGGGCCTTGTACTCGCCTAGAGGTCATGGGAGAATATGTGCTTGGGATTTCGATTAGGACCTCATTGAAGACAAGGGGGGCATCGTGTACATCATTAGTGGCCCACAGCTGTGACCAGTCGCACTCTCAGCCACCTGTTTAAGTTCAGAAGGGTCAAGCTTCGAGAAGCCTTGGAAGTGTATGATTCTGTGGGGGCCTTAGGGGCCTTTGTCCTCCATACAAAATAAATGGGTGAGTGTACACTTATAGCATTGGGGAGAAAACAGAGCAAGTAATTCTATCAGTTTGAGAGGTGAAAATCCTGTCAATTACCGTAGAGGTCTGACCATTTTTGCCCTTCTAGTGGGTTCAGAGATGACCTGGTAGAGTTGTAATTTGGTACGGGTAAGTTCCACATTTTTAATAAGTTTAGCATTTTTAGAGTTGCCACTAAGTCAATCAATGTTAAAATCACCAGTTGGGGGGGGGCTAGCTAGCTGGCTGTTAGGACATACTTCCAGAGAGTTCCCGAGTCAGCATCCAAGTTTGGGCTTTATTTTCTAATTTTCTGCCAGAACTGATTCTAAAAATGACCTCTTCTGGTTCCCTGGTCTGCAGCCCTTTTGGGGGATATCAAACTTGCCAAGATGGGAAGAAAAAATACAGAGCAGGAGGCAAACTTCTTTGCCCCACATGGCAGGGCTGCAAAACCACCACCTACACCTGCAAATTTACCTGCTGTGGATTAGCGATGTTTGGGGAGCCCGGCCCGGCAACACTTGAGTCATTACAATCAGTGGTACTGAGTTTAACCAAAATGGTCCAGCTTGTGGATAAAAAATGGATAACTACAATACTCATATGGTGCAGGTGGAACAAAAGCTGGACAGCCTGGCTGAAACAGTGCAAGAAGCAGAACGATCCTCACAGCGAGCCCAAGCAACAGTGACTACCTGTGTGAAGGAGCAGGCTTTGCTCCATTCAAGGCTGGAACACATGGAGAATTTAACTCGGGCAGCCAATTTAGGATTATCGGATTACCAGAGGGCACAGAAGGCGAGGACTTACCCTTATATTTGTCTGAATGATTGCTGGAGACCCTGGGTTTGAACTTACAGGGACAGATAGTCCAAGCATATTGGGTCAATGTCCAGGGACTGACTTCTTCTTCAGAGGGTGCCAGAGCTGTCATGCTTATCACCATCTCGGTGGTGGTACGAGACCAATTTCTCCAAGCTGTTCAGGTGAAGCGTAGCCTGGAAGTGGAAAGCTCAAAAGTTATTTTTTTCCCTGATCTGTCGTACTCCACTCGGATGAAACAGAAAGGCTTTGTCGCATTCAGGAGATGCCTCCAAGCACTGGAAGTCCCCAACAACATGTTGATGCCGGCCCGACTGCACGTTACAGTAGGAAGAAAGGCTTGCATTTATACAGAGCCTAAGGAGGCAGCGAAATTGGTTGAAAAGCTGGAAGTCGAGAGGGCAGCTCGGGAGGATGACTCCTTCTCAGACTCGGACCTTGGAGATACCTGAATTGGGCACTATGAGTGAGCTCTAGTTTACACTTTACATATTAACTTTCTTTATTTGTTCAAAAAGGACCTGCAGTTTTTTGAAAGTTGGTGGACAATGAACCCATATTAATTGATATTATTTAACCCGCGTCTACGAATGTTAGCTCCGTAGATGGTTAACTTGGACATTCAGACCTATTGTTAGAACGTTGATAATCTTTCTTAATGATGTTCTCAGAATTACAATGGTGGTTTTGTTCTTAGTTGGAAACTGCAGTAATAATATCTAGATGGGATGCAGAGGTGATATAAAATGCCTTCTTCTTTTTCCATGTGGATGCTGAGGGAGCGTACTGGGAGGTAATAAAAGAGCCTTTTAAACAAAGTAGTGCATATTAACTAAGGGCGCTATGGCCGGTTTTTTCTCATTAGAGATTAAATGTTATCATGTAGGATTTTCATTATAAGCATTGATCGCAATAGCCAACTGGGATAAAACTGTTAAATAGCTTTAATATCTGGAATTACCCCTAATCTTGCATCGAATGTTGCAGTGGATCACATACAGTATCTGTATATCTTCTTTATGCTACATTCCCTGAAATGTACTGCATTGCACAGGATGTTTTAGTGCTGTATTAATGCATAAAATCTACAAATAAAAAGTACAAAAAAATCACCAGTCAGAAGAAATTCCTTACTTTGAACAAGTGGACCCACTGAACTCATAAGTGGGGATAGAACCTGTTGACTGCCAGCTGCAGGATATAGACACATAAAATATGAAGCTTTTTTGAGTTGTCTAGGAGCAGTACTGCATGACAAAATTCAGCCTGGGGACTGGGGGAGTAAGTGATTGAGGCCTAGACATGCAAGCGATCCCTATAGTAGATCATAGTTCCACTGCCCCTCTTGTAAGTGAGACGGTCTAACTTAATGAAGTTATAACCCTGCAAAGCATACAAGTTATCAGGAATGTGTGAGTTCTCACTGATGCGCGAGGTCTCACTGATGCCAAGAATATTTGGTTTGTACTGATTGACCCACACTGTTAAGTTCACTAAGATTTTTCGAAGGGCTCCTTACGTTAATGTGGCAATTTTAAGCCCCTTAACACCTTGCTGGGGTGGGAATATTAGAATAGAGGAGGGTGGTGACACAATTCCAGAGGAAGTGGCCAACAGAAGCTAGGATTTTGTTCCATGTCACCAGCAATCATAAGGAGGGATACAGTTAGCAAGGGGAGGGAGTAATGTCTGGGAAGCAATGGTAAGGGGCAGCCCCACCATCACAGTCTAATTAGGTATCCTATAGCCTGAAGCAAGGCTTTGGGCACAAGGTAATGGCAGTTACCATACAACTCCACATGTTGGTTTTGTAAGCATGTTAGATATAGTGAAGTCAGTGAGGCAGAGCACTGCGCATGTTTGAAAGGGAGGATGTTAGCCAGCAAGAGAGCACAAGCAAGTGTACTAGCAAAGACCAGAATCCAATTAAGGGACCCATTCATATGAAAAAGGATTGATCCACCTAAATAGATTGTAAGGCAATAAGCTAACTTTACTATCTATATCGAACAGGTAGAGCAGGGATAGCAATACCTGGCCAACCCAGGAGGTGTGTGCATCAGATGCAACTGTTTAAACTAACGTATGCTAACAGAGCACAGAGACTATAATTTGACCCTAGATACAGGCAGCACATATAGGAGACTAAAACAGCGAATAGTTACAGTATGTTAGTTATATCAGCTGCTGGTGTCAATGATGAGAGTAGTAAATAAGTATACCCCAGACATGGAGTGAACATATTAGCAGTTTCTTTAGGCAACAGGGCTAAGCAGTGCAAAATACAGCAGATAGTGTAAAACATCAATCAATCAATCAATTTTATTTGTATACTGGTAGGTATATGAGCAAAAATGCCCGTTTTCACAAACGTCCAGTGTAAGAAATACAACAGATGAACAAATACATAGGCCATGGGAATACATAGGACATGCAATGAACTACTTATGACATACAACGAAGTAAATACATTATATATACAGGTGTATAGAAGTATAAAGAACTAACAAATGCAAAATAAAACTAGGATATTACATGGGTAAAATTGTACAAGAGTCGACCAGAAGGCAGACCGATAAACAGAAATGTTTTCAGGTATTGTATAGGGCAGGAAGTTTTAGTGCAGTGGGGAGAAGAAAAGCGCAGGTGATGCGAGGGAGAGAGCTGCTGGAATTTACTGAGAGGGCCATGAAGGAGGCCTATCAAGGCAGCTGCAGGTGGATGATAGGAGGATGTGCTCCTTTAGGGAGGAGTTGAAAGAGTATATGGACCCACAAGCCTGGATTTCGGAGAGTAGAGTGTTGTAAAACTTTGTTCCCTTGAAGGAAGGTAATAGAGTTCTGGGCATGCTTAGTCCTGCAGAAAGGGGTGTCAAAAACCAGACTTGAGGCACCCCTACTCAAACACCCAGGCGCTGTGAGTGGGAATAGGGAGATAACGAGTTGGGGGGGAGAATATTGAGGTATATCTTATGCAGGAAGGAGTGCATCTTAAGATGGAACCTCCCTTCTAGTGTGGGCCACGCAAGGGAGGAATAAAGCGAGCAGTGGTGTATTTTCCAGGGAAGACCAGTGATGAAACATGCTATGCTGTTGTATGTGACTCTAAGTTTGGAGAAAAGGAGGGATAAGGCAGGGGGAGAGAAGACAATAGATCCGTAGTCAATAAGGGGCAGAAGCAAAAAGTTAGTGAGGTGAAGTCTGGATGCAGGGATGAGGAACTTTCAAATCCTGTAGAGCAGACCAAGTCTGATATGCACCTTCTTTATGAGGTTACCGATTTGGAGATTGTATGAGAGGTGGGGGTCAAGGTGGAGACCTAGGTATTTGAATTCTGACACCTGTTCAATGAGGTTGCCAGAATTGTCGAGGAGTTTAAAACCAGGGGCTGGGGCTTTCCTGGGTCCTGAGAAGATCATAAGCTTGGTCTTTTTGGAGTTGAAGACAAGGCCATTCATGAAATCAGATTGCAGATTGTGGAACATCATGGCAGGGTTTTTGTCACTGCAGAAAAGGGCCGCATCATCGGCATAAAGGACAATTTGAGTGGAATGGCATATCAAGGAAAGGTTATTTATGAACAGTGAGAAAAGAAGGGGGCCCAGGATCGATCCCTGAGGGACAGCATATTTAATTGGACATTCCGAGAAGAAGTGGCCTTCAATTGCAGTCTTGTGGGATCTGCCCTAGAGATAGGTACTGATCCATTTTATGGCATCATCAGAAAGATGTAGGTCTTTTAGGGTGTTAAGGAAAAGGGCATGGTCCACAAGGTCGCAGGCCTTGGTAAGGTCAACAAAAATGGAGCCAATGTACTGGCCTTTCTCATTAGAAACATAGAAACATAGACTTTGACGGCAGATAAGGACCGCTTGGCCCATCTAGTCTGCCCATTTCCCTACCTACAGGATAGGCCGCAGATCCTAGTTAACCAACAGCCTATTTCTTCTTACCCCCCACAAGAATTGCCTTATGTCTGTCCCATGCATTCTTGAATTCTCCCACAGTTTTAGACCCCACAACCTCCTCAGGAAGGCTGTTCCATGCATCCACTATCCTCTCGTGAAATAATACTTCCTCACATTGCCCTGAACCGCCCTCCTTCTATCTTTAAATTGTGTCCCTTGTTCTTGCAAGTCTCTTTTTCTGAAAGATGCTACCCTCTTGGACTTTGTTGATTCCACTGAGGTACTTAAAAGTTTCTATCATGCCCCCCCCTTCATTCCTCAAGGGTATACATATTAGGCTCCTTTAGTCTCTCCTCATACGGCTTCTCTTGCAGACCCTGCACCATTTTAGTTGCCCTCCTCTGGACTACCTCTATCCTGTCTATGTCCTTGCGGAGATGGGGTCTCCAGAACTGGACACAGTACTCCAGATGGGGTCTCACCAACTGTCTGTACAGAGGGATAACAACTTCCTGTTTTCTGCTGCTGATGCCTCTCCCTATACGTCCCAGTATACCCCCAGCCCTCCCTACTGCCTTCTCACATTGCTTGCTAACCTTAAGGTCATCTGATATGATTACCCCCAGGTCCCTTTCCTTTTTGTTGTTGTTACTACCTCCCCACCCATTGTGTATTCTTCCCCTGGGTTCTTGTTTCCCAGGTGCATTATTTTGCACTTCTTTGCATTGAATCCTAGCTGCCATACTTCTGACCATTCCTCCAAACCTTGCCAGTCCCTTCTCATCCTTTCCACGCCTCCTTGTGTATTAACCCTGTTGCAGATCTTTGTGTCATCTGCAAAGGCATACTTTCCTTCCAGTCCTCTGCAATGTCACTGATGAAGACATTAAAAGGACTGGACCCAATACTGAACCCTGCGGTACCCCACTAGTAACCCTCTTTCTTCAGAGTGGACTCCATTTACAATTACCTTCTGTGTCCTGTTGTGCAGCCAATGTTTTACCCAGGCTACCACCCTAGGACCCACTCCCAGGCTGGTTAATTTGACTATTAATCTTTTGTGTGGGACTGTGTCAAATGCCTTGCTAAAGTCTAGGTAGGCCATGTCCACAGCCCCTCCCTGGTCTACTACTTTGGTCACCCAGTCAAAGAAATCTATTAGATTCGTCTGACATGACCTTCGCATCGTGAACCCATGCTGCCTTGGATCCTGTGCTCCACTGGCCTCTAGGTACTCAACTATTCTTTCCTTCAGAAGTGACTCCATCACTTTCCCTACCACAGAGGTCAGACTGACAGGTCTGTAGTTTCCTGCCTCTGTCTTGGTCCCACTTTTGTGAAGGGAATCACATCTGCCTTCCTCCAGTCCTCGGGTACCACACCATCCTCCCATGATTTATTAAAAAGAGTAGCCAGTGGTTTCACTAGTTCCTCCCTTAATTCTTTTAGAATTCCATCAGGACCCATTGCTTTGTCCACTTTCAGTTTTAGGAGTTCTTGCAGAACCCTTTCTTCTGTGACAGGACTGGGATCGACCCCCCTATCAAGAGTGCTTCTGTTACTTGGATTAGGCACTTCCCCCTCCTCTTTTGTGAATACTGAGTAGAAATATTCGTTCAGTATCCCTGCTTTTTTCACTGTCCCCCTCTGCCCACCCACCGTTCATTCTATCCAGCCTCACTATCCCTCCCTTTGTCTTTTTACGCTCGCTGATGTACCTATAAAAGGTTTTATCCCCCTTCTTAACTGAGCTGGCTATCTTTTCCTCAGTTTGGGCCTTTGCTATTCTGACTTCCCTCCTTGCTTCCTTCCGCCTTAACTGGTACAGCTCTCTGTCCTGCTCCTTCTGTGTTTCCTTATACTTCCAGAATGCTATCTTTTTCTTCCTGACTTTCACAGCCACCTCTTTTGAGAACCATAGTGGCTTTTTCTTTCATTTTGATTTGTTTATTTGCTTCACACAAAGGCTTGTTGCCTCTGTGATGGCAGTTTTGATGATTCCCCATTGTTGCTCCACACCTCCTTCTAGCCTGTTTGCTAGTGCTTTTCTGAGGCACTCTCCCATCTTGCCAAAGTCAGCCCTCCTAAAGTCCAGTACCCTCACTTTTGTATGGCTTGACTCTGTAGCTGAGTTTAATGTGAACCACACTGTTTGATGGTCACTTGTCCCCAGATGGCAACCCACTTCTTCTAGATCTGAGATCCTCTCACTGCCCCCGTTTGAGAGTACGAGGTCTAAGATTGCTCCCTCACGAGTGGGTTCTGAAACTAGCTGTCTAATTCCTGCCACCTGTAGGGCATCAAGAATGGCCCTGCTCTTGGATGTGGCTGCAGCAAATGTGCTCCAGTTAACATCTGGCATATTCAGGTCTCCCATCAACAGTATCTCCTTTCTCTGCCATTCTAAGAATGCCTTCTATCATATCCTTGTCCATCCTCCCCTGACATGGGGACTGTACACAACCCTGTGCGGATTGTGGTGCCCTTTCCAGTCTCCAGGTGACCCACAGTGCCTCCTCTCCTCCCTGTTTACTCTTTTGTTCAGTTGCTTTTATCCCTTCCTTTACATAGAGAGCTACTCCTCCCCCTCTTCTCCTCTGCCTGTCTCTCCTGTAGGTTATGTACCCTGGTATGTTAACATCCTAGTCATGGTTCTCTGTGTACCATGTTTCTGTGACTGCTACGATATCCAGGCATCCCTCTTCCATCAAGGCCGTCAGCTCAGGGAGCTTGTTTCCCAGACTATGGGCATTGGTACTCATTACCCTCCATTTCCTGATGGTCTTACTCCCTTTTGCCCCATCCCTGTCCTTCTTGCCTTTGTCGCTTTCTCCATTTACCCCTGCCCTTCTCCCTATCGACACCTCTATGTTGGTGTTTGCCGCACTTACTACTGTGATTATTTGGGGGAGGCTAGGATTTCCTGCTCCTTTCCAGTGCCTCCCCTTGGCTAGTTTAAAAGCTTGCCAATGAAGCATTTAAACCTATCACCTAGGATCCTGGTTCCCCTCCCGGGCGGATGCAGCCCATCATGCCAGTATAGGCTTGCATCACTCCACGTGGACCCCCAGTCCCCAATGAAGCCAAATCCCTGAGCTCCACACCAGTTTTTCAACCACTGATTGAATCCCATGGTGCAGAACACCCTAGTCTCTCCTATGCCATAGATGGGCAGCACCTCCGAGAAGGTTACCGTGCGTGCTACTTGACTAAGCTTAGCTTTAAGGATTTCGCTGGTGAACCGGACCAGGGCTGTTTTTGTGCTGTGCCCAGATCTGAACCCATGCTGGGCACTAGAGAGTAGGTTGTTGGATTCCAGGTAGTTGGCGAGTTGAGTGTGCACAACCTTCTCTATAATTTTTGAGAGAGGGGCAAGGGGGAAATAGGACAGTAGTTGCCCACCTCGTTTCTAGACCGGACTTGAATAAGGGTCTGATAGTAGCGGTTTTCCAGATGGTGGGAAAGAAACCAGAACGAGGGAGTGGTTCAATAGGTTGGTGATGGGGACTGCCAAGGCATTGATGAAAAGTTTAAGAATTTTATAATCTATACCATCACCATCTTTACTGGGTTTGGAGTTATTCCCATGGATGAGCTTTCTGGTGTCAGCAGGTTTTCAGGCTTTGAAGTAGAAGTCGGGAAAAGTCCTGCCTTCAGGGTTGGGGTGATGAGGGGGGGAGGTGGGCATAGGAGAGGAGAGGGAAGGTTTGTATTTTTCAAGGTCGCCTAAAAAGTTGTTGAAAATGTTAGCCACTTCAGTCAGTTCATTAGTCTGGTTGGCTCTATGGTACAATGTGATGGGATCTGAATTTTTGGTCTTGCCTAGTAGCGAGTTAAGGGTCCCCCAAAGCTGACAGGGGTTAGAGGATTCACTGAGTTGTTTATCATACAAGTTGATTTTTGCTTTTCTTACAGCCAATTTGCATTTGTTTCACAGTGACCTATAGAAGGAGAACTGGGTTGGGTCCCTGTGCTTTTGGTAGCAGGCCCAGGCTTTGTCCCTGGCTCTTATGGGTTTGATGATACTAGGTGAGATCCATTCATTAATTTGACCCCTGGTTCTGATTTTTTTTAAGGGAGCGTGTCTGTCACAGATGCTGCCAAGGATCGTGGAGAATTTATCTAGGATAGAGTCTCAGTCTCCTGGCCCCTCTGTGAAGGACCAGTCCACTAGACTGAGATTGTGGGTTATCCGCTCAATTTTCTGATCAGTTATTTTCCTGGAGAAAATTAATTTGGGGGGCTTTGAGTAGATGGGCTGACCATAGCAGAAAATGGCACAGTGATCGCTGATACAGTCAGGCGAAACACCGAAGTTAGTGATGCGGGAGGGGTGTGAGGCGACGATCCAGTCTATAAGTGTGTGAGTCACAGTTTTATATTTGGTTCTAGTAGGTGAGAAGATGAGCTGGTGGAGACCTAGATTCACGATACAGGATTTGGCAGTGTCGACATGGCCGGAGTCTCAGTTTATGTTAAAATCACTGAGGAGGATCCACTCTCTATTCAGTGGGAGGGAGTGTTTAAGGGCTAGTAAAGACTCAAGGTCAGAGTGCTGGGTTCCTGGGGGGAGATAGGTGGTGGTGAGGGTGACGGTTTTATTGGGGCCGAGGAGGAGGTGGATTGAGAGGGTTTCAAGTAGGGAAAACTCAGAGCTGGGTTTGTGTTCAGTGAAAGAGAATTTGTTAGATATAAAGAACATGCAGCCCCCCCCCCCTTTTTTACTCTGTCTGTCCTTTCTGATAGCAGTGTAGCAGCTGAGCTCGATCTCTCGATCTCTCCATTTGTGGGAGAGCCAGGTTTCAGAGAGGGCGATGCTATCAGAGTCACAGAGGTCAGCCCAGGCTTGAAAGGCATTGAGTTTGGCTGGAAGACTCTGAATGTTTAGGTGGACTATGCTGATGTTTCCTTCCTTATTAAGGAGGGACTGAGGGTTGGGGGTGACTGGATTTCCTGGGCTGGGATTAGGATGGATGGTACCTGAGAGGAGTAGGAGGAGAATGAGGGTTCTGGTAAAAATAGAGACAAGAGTCAGTGACTTGTGTCTTTTAGATCTGCAACGTTTAGTTGTAATGGTGGGTGCAAGGATGGAAAGACACCAGGGGCAGTGGAAGGACAGAGGAAAAGAGAGGAAGGACAGAGGGTCATTAGGATAGTGCTGGACAAACGGCTGTGGGGGGTTGAAAGGTTCAGTGTGTAGTGAGAGGGTACAATAACTGGGAGGGGGAATCAAGGGAGGGGGTGGAGGGGAGATACATGCGGGGGGGCAAGATGTAGGAAGAGAAGGAGAAGGATTAACATGGTAGGTGCAGCGAAACAGGAGGATGGAAGAATATGAGAGTGACGTTAAGAACTCCTGAGTGAGAGTGGACAGAATATAGAGGTGTTGAGTAGGAAGATTAAAGGTCTACTTAAAGTGTTGAGTAATTAAGGCTGCCAGATAGAGTAACATGTAAGGCAGCAGCATAAGTAGGTAACCCAGAAGTGATTAGCCACAAAACGCAGTTCTGTTACCGAGGCCCACAGCAGTGCAAAGTGTACATTAGACAGTATAAAAGAAATAAGGCAGCAGGCGACTATATGCAGAGCAAGATATGAGTGGGACCCAATGAGGGAGTAACCACAAAAGAAATATTAATAACAACATATCTAAGTAGTGCAATATATGACTTGAGCAGTGTAACTAACAGCAGGTGTCTATGAATAGAGTTGAATGTTAGGGTAACCCAGTTATGGAGTACCCATAGGTCCAGGGTTTGGAGGGGACTCAAAAAGCAGGACAAATCAAATAATGCCATTCAAACTTACTCTAAGTGAAGCAGCATAACTGGATGATGGCCAATCCCAGGCTGACTCCAGGCAGACTCCTTTGATGCCCTTATTCCTGCGACCCTTAGAATTCCAGCCCACTGCACAGAGGCCTGTTTGATTCTGCAGCCCCGACTTCAGGTGGATGTTAGCCCCACCTACCATGGGATCTGATTGGCAGTTGGCTGGAGCAGGCTTGGAGAGGGCAGAGGAAGGCTGCTGGCCAATGTGGTGATCATTAAGGAGGGTTAGCTGGAAAGAAGCCCAACTCACAACCCCTTGCTGACTCTGAAGAATGGTGACCTGCTGTTGAACAAGGCTCAGTCTTTGTTTAAAACTCCCGATTTTAGCCAGCCTAGTGGCATAGAAAGTTGAAAAGCCTAGCACTTTGCCTCTTACCAAGCCAGCAACCCAGGGTCAGGAACAAGCTCGGGTCGCCGGGGGGGGGGGTTGGCGGGGAGGGAGAGGATTGAGCATCCGGAGGATAGCTCTCCTTTCCTGGGGTGGGGAGGTTTGTCAGCTCAGCCCTTGGCTGCCCCCAGGTGGAGGCCTAAAGATAGTGCCAGCAGCTCAAGCAGCATGACAGGAGGGGCCACAGTTGCATAGGGTGATGCCATGACTGGGAATTATGGAGAAAAAAAGGAAAATTGGTTGGTGTGGACTACATGAAGCCATGCCCACCTACCTCCAACCTCGCACTGTTGCCTGGTCTGTGGCCCAAATCTGGATGTGAGTCTCTGGGTGGGGGGGGGAGGATTGCCCTCCCCTTCCCAGCCCCACCATGAGGGGCAACCTGTGGGGGATCTACAGCTCAAGAACTGGGAGAGATAGGTATCAGGCAAGAGGAGGCAGGAACAGAGCTGAGGGCCCACGCACACCGACCAGCGAGGAGAAAAAGCTATATGGAAAAAAAACTCCCAGTTTTGACACTCAAAGTTAGTCCTGCCCACCATTGGATCTGATTGGCTTTTGGCTAGAACTGGAGATGGCAGAGGAAGGATGCTGGTCGTTGCTGCAATTGTTGGGGGGAGGAGGGTTAGCAGGAAAGGATCCCAACTCACATCCCCTTGATGACTCAGAAGAATGGCATCCCGATGTTGAACAAGGCTCAGTCTTTGTTACTTCTCCCGATTTTAGAACTCAAAGTTAGTGCCACCCACCACAGGATCTGACAGGAGTGGTCTGAGATGGCATCGGGTAAGGTGCCAGCTAAGGTTACTTTGTCACTCCTGGTTGTGAGGAACCAGTCAAGCAGTATGTACTTGGAGTTGTGCTGGAAGGGTCTGGTGGGGGCAGCAATGAGCTAGGTAAAATGTCATTTTTACATTGGCTCCTGCATGCACAGCCAACATATAATAATAATAATAATACTTTATTTATTGTTCGCCTTTCAGGCATCAAGGCACAGTACAATAAAACAGTAAAATACAGCAAAGTCAACATCATAAAAACAATACAGATCAGCAAGCAACACAGCCATAAGCTTTTACCCAAAGGTAAGATTTCAAGGCCTGTTTAAAACTCCCTATGGTCGTGCACTCCCTAATCCGACAGGGTAGAGAATTCCCAAAGGGAAGGGGCCGCAAACATAAAAGCACGGGCCCCAGCAGATTTTAAAGTCACCCTTGGAATCTCTAGCAACCCCTCGTCGGCTGAGCAGAGCGGTCTCACAGGGTGGTAAGGGATCAGGAGTTCTTTCAGGTAATCAGGGCCCAGTTCATGCAGGGCTTTAAAAGTCAGTGATCCGACTTTGAAGGTGATCCGCCACTGAACTGGTAGCCAGTCCAGTTCCCGCAGCACCGGTGTAATATGGGAAGATCTAGGAGTGCCCACCAACAACCATGCTGCGGAATTCTGCACCAGCTGCAAGCGGCAGATGTCAACCCCCCAGAAGCCCAAAGTATAGTGAGTTGCAGTAGTCTAGGCGTGAGGTCACAAAGGCATGGATTAAAGTTGGCAGATCACCGGATGGAACAAGGTGCTTGATCCTAGCAATGTTTTTCAGATGGTAGAAAGATGACTTAACCACAGCTGACACCTGGGACCGAAGTGTCAGCCCCACATCTAATATCACCCCTAGGTCTCACACCTGTTCAGAGACCTGTAGCTCGGCATCCCCAAGGAACAATCCAGATGGGGAGCCAGCCCTAGGTCCCCCATCTGGCTATCCGGAATATGCAGTAGTAGCATTTTTCTGTTGGCTCGCACATGCGCAGCCAACATATTGCGGTAGTAGCAGATTTGGAGGCACAGTCACTGTTGGGCGAATGCATGGCATGCATCAGTAGTTGCGTCCCTCATTCCCCAATCAAGCAGCATGCAGGCGCCACATCAGCAATGTGGAATGTGGCCACCAGATCTAACAAAAGGTCCGCTGCAATGACAGCGGAGCTGTCTTGCAGCGTGACCACAACATGCCTCCCGACGTGCATGCAACACTGCCGCTGCCTCCTGTCAGAATGCTGACTGGGAGCCCACTCCCCATTGGCATAATAACCCCCTCCCATTTACAATGTATGCCGAGGGAGTGCCCAATCCCCCTCAGCATCATGCGTGCTCCCAACAGTTTTTGTTTGCCGACGGGGGCCCCAATCCCCATCAACTTCAGTGCTCGAGTGATGTTGCCGATGGGGGAGCCCACTCCTTGGCGGCATTATGTAACATCCCCCACACTTTTGTTGTGTGCTGACGGGGTTGCCCAACTCGCCGGCATAATGTAACCCCCTTTGTTGTGTGCTGACGGGGTGCCTAATCCCCATCAGCTACAGCTGCCCCCAAAGAGTCCATTGGCACGCTGGGAGCCCACCCCAGCATGCCACATGCCCTGTTAAAACAACACTGGTCCGGCATTTTTTTTTTTACCCTGTCAAAAAGAAAACTGTCCGCTACAGTCTCCCCTGCCCTCCCACAACCCGCACTCACCCACTGAGCACCCTGCCTCCCACCCCCCACCTCATACTTACCTCTGGAGTCCGCCGATGATCTTCGGTGGACCGGGAACACGTCTGCATTCTTCAAAGCTGACCTCGAACTGAGGAAATGCCAGTAAGCTGTATAATGGAATAAACAGTTTTTTTTCAACTTTGATGCATATCTCAGGCATTTTTTGGAATTTTGGCACCAAATTTTCAACATGGGGTTTTTGGGATGCTTTCTCATGAGTTCTGGCACTGTCATGGCGTTAATCTGCCCCAAAAGGTGATTTTGCGGTCACTGCACGGAATCACCTTTCAGGACCAATTAACAAAATGACAGTGCCAGTGTTCATGAGGTGGGCTCTCAAAAAGCCTATGTTGCAAATTTGGTGGAAAAAATCCCAAAAATGACTATTTTACGAGCATGCATTGCGCAGTTTCCATGCACGCTCGTAATTTCGTGAATCTGTAATATTTTCACTCCAGATTTTCAAAATTAGCATTTTTCCACACCTCCTTATGAACAGTATAGCTGTCATTTTACATATCCTGGCCAAAATGTGTTTTTGCACATCTGGCGCAGAATAGCGTGGTCGCTGCGTGAAATCAGTTTTAGGGACAGTTTCAGGAAATGACAGTGACACTGTTCATGAGCAGAAGTCCTAAAATGCCTATGTTGAAAATTTGGTGACAAAATTCCATAAAATGACTGTGTTACAAGCATGCGTTGAGCAGTTTCCACGCACCTTTGTAACTTCGCAAATATGCACTATTTTCATGCCAGATTTTCAACACTGGCATTTTTTTACACCTCTTTATAAACAGTACAGCTGTCATTTTTCACATCCTGCCCAAAATGTGTTTTCACACCTGTGGCGCACAATGGTGTGGTCACTGTGCGAAATCAACATTTCAGGCACATTAACAGAATCACACTGCCACTGTTCATGAGGGGAGGTCCCAAAATACCAATGTTAAAGATGTGGTTAAAAAAATCCCAAAAATAATTGGGTTACTGATGTGTGTTGCACAGTTTCTATGCATCCTCATACCTTGACCTTTTTTTCATATTTTCACTCCAGATTTTCAATCTTGCTGTTTTTTCACATCTCCTCATGAACAATACAGTTGTCATTTTCCACATCCTGCCCAAAATGTGTTTTCATCCCTGTGTCACCAAATGGCATAGCCACTGTGCAAACCACCATTCAGCTAACAAACTGATAGTGCCGCTCTTCATGAGGTGGGCTCACAAAAAGCCCATGTGGAAAATTTGGAGTGAAAATACCAACACATGCCTACAGTGTTAGGGTTTCCAACTGTAGCACCTCACCCTGGCGTCAGGGGTGTGACTTGGGATCATCAGCTGTAATGCTCACACCATTCCACCCCCACCCCCACCCTGCAGCCAGTGACAGGCATTGTGGTGTGCCTTGCACTGTTCGGCCACAAAGTTTACCTCATTCTCCTATACTGCACCCACCTCAGCGTATTTCTTTATGGAATGGGGTACGTATAATGCCCAAAGACCCCAAGCACACCACAACACTTGTCAGTGTCTACAGGGTAGGGTGAGGTGAAATGACATGAGCATTATAGCTGATGACCCAAAAACACACCCCAATGCCTGTCAGTCTCTACAGGGTGGGGTTGGGGTTGGTGTCAGTTCCATACTTCACTGCCATTCCTATTATGCATCTCTAACTCCTGCACTACCAATGCCAATGCCAGCAAGACAACATTTGGCATTGACAAATGCTTGTTATATTTGCTTGTGCACATGCAAGAACCATTTTTGTTAGAATGAATGGGATTTCAGAGGTGTGTCAGTGTCGTGTCCAATGCAGGTCAAGCTGCATTGGGCTGGTCCCTGAAAGCCCAATGACCACGCAAGATGACTATGACAGTGGTCAGAGTTTCATGGGTGGAAACTTCATGTCGTTGAAAAGACTGAAGTGCTCCAATGAGAGAGATAGAGAGAGAGAGAGAGAGAGAGATGGCATCAGTTTTTTCATTTACATAAAGCCGTCTGGCAATCGACTAAGTAGCTTTACAACAGTGTGGATGCTGACACACACGTGGAAAAAAAGGATACCATATTTCCCCTCATTCTGTAGGATCTTCTCTTACAGAAAATTCCTTTATTAGGATAGTTACAGATAGAAGTAAGCAACTTCCATAGTTTTAGTATGGAGCCCCCTGTTATGTAGGGGTGGATAGAGTGGTTGTGGCAGGTGGGAGGGTATGGAAGAGAGCCAGTGTAAAACACAAACTCAACATTTACTGCCCCCTCGACTGAAACATTTAAAGGCTGTTCCTCTGCTCTGACCAGCTGTCCCATCCACATACGGTCTGTCCACTTCAGTGAAGTACTGTTTCAATCAGCTAATCCCTCACCACATTACAGGAAGAACTATATGCCTGCCACAGTCTATAGACAAAGAGAAAGCAAACAGAACTGAATGCACAGTGTAAGCAGCCACTTCAAAAAGGCCACCAATCCACCCCCATGACTCCTTAGCCTATCTGCGTCTTCTCATTATGTAGTTTCACACTCGGCACCCGACCACCTCTTCAGTCTGGTACCCACCCCCCACAGTCATGACCATCATGTTCTCCACCACAAGAAACCAATTAGGGTGGCAAGTAATAACTAGGGAATACTATTTCTGTGTAGCGTCACACAGGCCACCCCACCACCATCAACTCTAAATGCAGCGAATCACATAAAATCCAGGAAACAAAACACCACAACGGAGAGTTGCTAAACACTTAACAGACCAACTACCCCCCAGCACAGCAGCCCACTCTGTCTGTCTGTATCCCCATTCCACCCTAACATTTCATCCTTTCTTGTCAGTCGCTCATGTGTGTTTTTGCACCCCCCACCCAGCCAGCCAGCCAGCAACAGATTAAAGAGTTTTTAGCCTGGTTTTGATAATAGTCAGTGCCTGTTGACCACTGTTACTGGGTTTGAAAACCAAAAAGTACTTTATTCCACAATGTACTTGTGAAATTACATCTTATTCTGATTTATACTATTTTACTTGGAAAACACAGTGCTTTTAAATATGGACACCATTATTATGATGACTATCCTTCGAAAACATACTGCTTCTGAATGAGGATGGCGTTCTTATGATAAGTACCCTGATAGTAATCATAACAACGCAGTCCTGATTGAAAAGCAGTGTTTTCAAATTGCAACACTATGAATAAGATATAATTCAAGCAAGTGCGTTTTACAATACTCATTATAACAACACTGTCCTGATTCAAAAGCAGTGTTTTCTATGTAAAGCAGCATACATAACGATAAGCTATAATTCCACCGTGTGCATTTTACAATTTTATAATAATGTACTTTTCTCAAACCTAGTTACAGCACTAATCTTCAGCAACCCTCATATTCTGCTTCTTTGCTTCCTAGATTTTAGATAAATCACCATATTTACAGTTGGTAGGTCATGGCACACTAAAATGCTGGATGACAGGAACTGCCTGAAAAGGTTTCAGCAGTGATCCCAGTGATAACGTCCAAAATGCAGGAGGACGACAAGGCCACAGTGGGGATACAGAGGGAGACAGCAGGCTGAAATGCTTGGGGTGCTGAACAGTCTTAAGCAGCGCTCTCGTTTTGTTTTCTTCATTTTAGTTCTTTGTCAGCCATGAGACAGTTGATAGGTCAGACCACACTCCAATGCTAAGTGAGGGAACATGCTGAAATCTTTATAGCAGGGCTCCAATAGCATTCTCAGTGGTGAGAGGGAGAGGACTAGATGGCTACAGAGGAAAATGACAAACCAGAGGGTTAATGCAGAACAAAGGAGCCAGCCTCTCCATGAATGGAGCACTTGGCTCCTTTCAAGTAAATATACATTCCACCCAGTAATCAGAAAACTCTTCATAATAGGCAGCATAGGTACAACCTTGTTTTCCCTTCTGCACCGTGCACTGCAGCTTTTGAGACCAAACAGCACCTTTTTACAGAAACTGCAGCATATTTCCTTTTGGCATGCTGCTTTACTGTATCATTGCTCTTGCACCTTGCTCTCTTTTGTGCTCTTCGGGCCACCTGTATGAGCGGATCCACTAAGAAACCACTGTTTCTTCAGAAACATGCAGCAAGGCAGTCATTCGCCAAAAGCATGGGTTTGTGTAAAAAAAAATTGTACTGCTCTTACATGGCCTGTCCACTCCCTTTGCTGCCTTTCTTTATGCACACCCTGTACCCAAACCACAGATATGCAGCATTGTACAATTTTTGTTCTTCCTTTTCATGTGCTACATACAAGTACTACTAAATTATGTTTCCCTCATCACTGGCAATGCTGCCTTTATCACATACCATGAAATGCTTTCTTATAGCATCATTTTATGAAAATTACTCAAATAATCCATTTCCAATGGATGTTTTCTCTAATGAGTTTGTTTTAGTAACAGTTTTCAAAGTTCTATATGTGCTGTCTATAGTGAAGCACCGCCCTGTTTTTTTCTCCGGTCTCAGTACAGAACTGACTGTCACTGACATCATTCAAGGACTTATGTCACTGACAGCCCACCTCTCGAACAGTTTTACACCTGAGGTTGCAGACAATGAACACTGGCTCTCCCAGCTCAAGTAACAATAAAATAGCAAGCTGCTTACTTCTTTTCATGATGATATGCATTTTCCCTGCACATTATTAAAACAAACAGTAAGGCACACACTGTTGACATATACAGTAATCTGACTGTCTCTGTATCATCAGCTGTGTTTATATACCATATGCTGATGTTAAACAGTGCCACTCCTATGACTACTCCTTGTTTGTTTTAAACTTACAGTTCTATGGGACTACAGTTGTGGAATAAATACTACTTCTTATTATTTTCTAGAATTACTTTCTGTCCATTATGTTCCTCTGTATTACTAGTCCTATTCTTCTGTGCAGAAAATAAAATTTTCTGTATGGGAATGCCTTGCCTTTCTTCTCCACCTTGCTCCATTAACAATGATTTCCTACTGTCAGGTAACACAGGTGAGGGAGGTAATACTTTTCTAAGGCCATTCAACTGTGAGGGAGACAAGTCTGCCTTGTGACACATTCTAAGACTCATTGTCATTTCTAGTCTGTCCCTCATGGACTTCCTCCTAAATACCTCGTACTTATTTATGGTGTAATGTTTTGGAACAATTGATTTCAACATACCTAGCATGATAACATTACAGGCTTTGTACTTCTTAGTACACAACTATAGTTATGCAAATTCCTCCATGTTAACGCAAACACACCAAAACACCTTCATCAAGAACAAAGCTCCCTCTCTATCACATCTTGAAAGAGGACAGAGATCGCATTATAAGATACCATAAATATGACACATGTGAATGAGTGTCCCCATTCTCAGAGTGTATATTAACTGAAATGACCACATTAAAGGGAAACAATGGAAAAGACAAAGCTTTCCTCAGACACAGCATGAAACTCCCATTAGTGCTTTCAGACAGTAACAACTTTATTTAATGATTTAAAACAGCTACCCACAACTTTCACTTTCTGTTGCGGGCAGCCACCATCTCATGAGCAGTAGTGAGCTTCCTGAGCTCACTGTATGCTAATATGCCTGTTTGACCTCAGCTATTGGTTGGCAGGATATATTAGCATAAACTGAGCTCAGGAAGCTCTCTGCTACTCATGAAATGGTGGCTGCCAGCAATAGAAAGTGAAAGTTGAAGGCCACTGTTTAAATCACTAAAAAATCAGAGTAATTTGTTAAAAAAATTGTTACTGTCTGAAAGCACTAATCAGGCATTTTTGTAGTGCCTGGGTAAAGCTGCACCTTTTCCACTGTTTCCCTTTAAGAAATGTTGCTGCATGTATCGCCTTTCAAAGAAAATGCATCCCAAACCCCTTTACGATAATAGAAGACCACTGAAGACAGCCTGGTGGACAATATTAAAGTAGGCTGTTAAGTTGGCCTCTTCAGGAATTCAATACTTGAGCCATGTGCAGTCTGAACTGTGTCAGACCGCTACTGCTGTAGTGTAGAGAAAGTGCATGCAGTCACCTGTGTGGCACAACAAGGTCTCTTCATACTGTATGTCATTAGACCTACAGGATTTCAGTTCAGTCAGGCAGCCTGTGGGACCAGTCCGAGCCTCCCGTGCAGGGGTCTCATTTAGTGGCAGACCCGGACTGCAGTTCAGACCCCAATAATGTCCACTGCAGCCCTTAAAAACCCTACAATAACTTTTATCCATAAGTTATTTATGTACATTGTGCTGAGTGGAGGGGCTTCACAACCCCTATGATTCTATTGATACTGAATATTGCAAGGCCTGCAATTCTGGTGAAATAACACTATAGCTTGTCTGTGAACTGACACCAACAGCATACTCATTACAGAAATACATGCCAGCTTCATAGCTTTTCAGTTAAAGTAAGCTGCCTTATAGAAATCACACCTGCTGTGTTTTACCAAGCTACCTGCACTAGGGTTGCTCAGATAGTATACTAAAAACCAGGACACCAACAGATACCATCCATTTGGTCAGATAGTTGCTGTGATCAGATAGTAGTGCTATCTGACCATGGATCTGACTCTCTTGGATCCAGTGCACGGATCAGCAAATGTCGTGCATCCTATGGATCCAACCAGTGGATCCAGTGTGGATTCTAACTATCCAAGGATCGATCCAATGGATCCATGGCTTTAACTCTGTGCAGGCAGACAGGAAGTGGCTGTCTCCACACTTCCTGCTTGCTCTGGCAGTCGCCATCCCAGTTAGTGAAAGTTAGCACCTTGTACAGGCAGAGATCTAGCTGCTCTCTGGATTATTTCCAGCTTTTTTTGTGGATCTGGGCTCTTTTTGGTGTTTTGGACCAAGTGAGTTACTTATCTCATTCTGTTCCTGTTCTTCTGACTTTGGTGAGTCACAAAATTAAATTATTTGTACAGTCAGTTTGTTTGAAGTGTACTGGATTAGGTGCTATAGTGTCCTAGGTAGTGAGGGGGTTGGGGTTGGTGAGGGGTTCTCTCCCTCTCAGGGAAAACCTGATATCTTTTTCTCTGTTGTTTTCATCCCTTAATTTTTTTTAATCACCACTTTTCTCAGTTCTTCAGGTCAGGCTATGTAACTGCCACAGTAATCATCAGTGGGCAGGCCAGCCACTAGTACTACTGAATTAGTGAACTGATTTTCTTGTGCTGCTGCTGAGTTTGTGCTGTTGTCTCAGTGTGTCCTGTCTGAGACTTATCTATCTCCAAGTTTGCAGTCCTCTCCCTTAGTGTGATTGCATGTCTCTGAGACTGAGTCAGTAAAGGGGTGGGTAGCCAGGTGATGTTTATTGTACTTACAGTCCTGTTGTATTGCTTTTAAGTTGGTTTTTGGTGGACCATCACCTGCTTAAAGAGCTGTGTGTCTGCTGTTCCCCTCTGTTGTCAGATACTGTCAAGTAGTGGTGGTGTGTGAGGGAAAAAAGTTGATGCATTTGCCATTGTATTTGTGTGTGTGTGTGTGGTATCTTTACATTACTTGCAAGTTAAAGATAAAGATAGGTTACAGCAAAGTCACAAAAACTTAAATTGCTTTTGGATCTTACGTTGTGCATGGACTGACTGACTGACTTGCTTAAAAATTAGAATAGCAATATGTCTGATGGTGGTGATGCAGAGGTTAGGGAGGCTGAGGTGGACATTTTCCAGGGCCAGCAGGGGTGTGTGCACACATGGCAGTCATCTGATGACACAGATAAAAGAGACAGTGCTGCTGCTGCTGCTTGTGCTAAAAAGAAATCAGCTGCTGGAAAAAACATGAAGCAGACTCAGCTGAAGCCTATTAGGTGTGCAACTTCTTCCCCGAGTCATCCTGGTGGTACTAATGTTGAGCTTGGTATGGCCCATTTGTCTGCAAGCGTTTAGGAAAGAGGTGGTGGACATATGTTAGTTGTGCAGAAGGAGAAACGCTATGCCATTACTACGCATAGTGGACTGCAAACATATGGGTACATGCAACGGTATGTTCTGTGTCTGCTCAGGTGGAGGAGGCTGAGCAGTAAGATGACGGTCATGAAGACGATGGAGGTGATGACGATGACGTGGATGTGGATTATATTCCCCACAGGAAATGTTGCGTGAGGAGTGCCATGAAGACTATAATGAGGAGGGGGATGATGATGGTGATGATGAAGAAACTGTGCTGCAATCAAACCATTGTCATCCCACTGTAAAATCCCGAGGTGGCAAGGCTGGTGCCAGCAAGAAGAGGAAGTCATTGTCGCTAAAGTATTCCAGCACAGGTGGTTCCTGTAATGTGCAAGAAGAAGAGGAGGAGGGTGATTCTGGATCTGGCCGTAATAAGTCTTCCCCAAAAAGGTGTAGCGGCCATGGCACATCAGAAGTGTGGCTTTTTTCATGAAGAGCCCAAAGGAAGTGCCATTTGTACACTAGGTGGGGATAGACTGAGCCATCAGAAACTCACAATGACCTTGCTGAACCATCTTCATTCCAAATATCATTAAGAGTGGTTTGGCATTGGCTCTGCCCAGAAACAGAAAACACAGTGATGAAGTACAACAACAGCAATACATTCAGAGGAGGAGGAAGATAGATCCTCATCTGGAACTGGTGATGCTACAGGTTCACAGCAGCCAAGGACAGTGGGTCATTTGAGTAGCTGAACTAAATGTCCCCCAAGGTGGAGCCTACTGAAGGAAGGCCAAACTCCAACTGCACTATGGCGCCAGGTGACATTACAAGAAATTGTCGAGAGGAGCAAACAATTTACCCCATATCACACCCAAGCCAAGGAAATAAATGCATCACTGACTGAGCTAATAATCTGTAATCTGCTCCCATTATCATTTGCCTCCAGCTTTGGATTCAGGAAGTTTATGTCTGTTGTGGAACCCCATTATCATTTATTTATTTAGCTTTTGTTGACCAGGTAGGTTACACTAGACAAGTTATGTGCCTATTTTCACTTACAACCCGGCATCATGTCCCTTCCCACCATTTCTTCACATGTGTAGTGCTTCCCAAATTATACAAAAGCATGTATAAGGAGATCCATTGGAGCTTGAAGAGGTCAATATGCAAGAATGTTCATATAACCACTGATATGTGGATAAGTGGGCAGGTCATTGATTATACAGCAGTTACTGCACACTGGGCTTCCCTTGAGGCTGAGCGTCCAACCTCAACATCAAAGAATCCTGGCTCAGTGAAGCCTGTTTATAGGAGGCAGGCAGCACTATGTGTAAGTGGATTTCCATCTGATCACACATCTCCACATCTGTTGGCTCAGCTGTAAGATGTCTTCCACCAATGGTTAAGTAGCAATGGTCTTGAAGTCAGACTGATTATGACTAACATTGACAGAAACATTGTCCGGGCCACTGAAGATGAACGCTTCACCCACATACCCTACCTTGCCCTCTGCATGAACTAGGTGGTCAGTGAGTTTATTTCCACAAACTGTATGGTAAGGGACCTAATAGGAACTGTAAAAACAATCTGTGATCACTTTTTGCACTCTGTGAAGGCCCATAAGGAGCTACACAGAATTCAGAATGAGAAGCACCTGCCTGAGCATGCCTTGAAATAGGACATTGCAACTTGTTGGAATTCAACGTATTATATGCTACAGAGATTCCAAGAACAGAAACTGGCGTTGCATGACTATCTGCTCCATCACAAAATCATTGGTGCAGATATCATGTTATCAAGCCATGACTGGGTAACGGTCCATATGCTGGTCCTAATTCTGGAGCCACTTGAGGCATTCACATGTGAGGTCAGCAGTGAATCTTCCTGTCTTAGCATGGTACTGCCACAGCTAAGACCTGCATGTCTTTTTAAGGCAAGTATTCAGCGTGTATCAGAGGGACCAACAGAAACATGCTGATGCCTTAAACATCACTCAGTCCATGCAACACATTCTATCTAAGGATGAGTGGATTAGCTAGATGTTCCAGGAGGAACAGCATGTCCTGTCATGCATGCTAGAGCCCCACTTTAAAACCCAAATGCAAAGCATCTTGCCAGAGGATACAGACCTGGAGGAATGGAAGGATGCATTATGTGCAAAAGTGGCAAGCATGACTCCACGAGCAAAAGGTGGTGAGGAGGAGGAGGAGGAGGAGGATGAAAATGAGGAATCATCAAGGACAAGCAAAGGGACATATTCTGGCAGTGGAAAAGAAGACAGAGCAAACAAAATATCTGCCAGGGAAGAGACAGATTCTTTGAGGAGGAGGAGGACAATGATGACTTCCCCACCATGAGACCAGGTGTCTCCTTGCTCGATCATCTCTCATCTGCCCAATTGATGTGTGCAACTATGGTACCCAGAGTCAGGCATCATCGTCTTACAATCTGCAATGAGCATGAAGGATAATTTGCCGAAACAACAGATGTCAATAGGGAGGAAGATACGTTGAACTGTTGGCATGGCAAGAAAACCACATGGCCTGGCCCATATACTCGGGCAGTATACACCTTTCCTGCCCAATGCTCAAGTGTATACTCAGAGCAGGTGTTTAGTGCTGCTGGTGCAATCATGACTGATAGGAGAACGTGCTTGAGTTCAGGGAATGTGGAGAAATTAACCTTATTGAAGTTGAACCTGCATGATTTCAAGATAAAGCCTTCACAAAAGCTGGATCTTGCCTATGACCCTGTAGAGACACCTTCACAGCCGCATGATCCTGATGTTCACTGGGATGAAGATTAAAAAAAAAAGCAAGGACAAGGCAGGGCAAGAGGCCATTCCAATGACATGTTCATTAATTTGTCCACTGTCTCCACATGCATGCTTGGGCTGTCAGCCATATGTATCTAATGTTATCTTATGATGATGCATTTGCCAGTTTGATATAGTCATCAATGCCAAACAGGTACAAATCCATGACATCACCTGCAGCTGCAAGTGCTGTTCAGTTATCATAGACCTGACCTTACAACGTTCCACTACCTACCCAAACTGAAATGTCCCATAGATAATTCAGAAATCATGTGTTGCTATGTGCCTTCAGATACACTTAATCTGCTGATCCCACTGATAAACCAGTGGTTACAGTTTAATAGCTTGCCTTGGAAAATATTTCTCTCTTCACTGTGTGTGAGTCTGGGTCTGTATTACTTGCATCACCATGTTCTTTCTGTTTTGCACACCCTCTTTCATACTTTGCATACATGGAAGTGAGTGTTAGCATTTCTGTTGACAACCAGATGAGTTCGATCAACCAGCTGTGAGTGACTGTCCAAAATGTGACTACACTGATGGCATATATTTTTTCATTTCACTTTCTTAAGTGACTTTGGAATGTTGGCAGTGCACCACGTGGCCTAGTTTTCCACAAGTATATACATTGTTTTCTGTGTGTGTGTGTGTGTGTGTGTGTGTGTATGTATGTATGTATATATATATATATATATATATATTTGTACAAATATAGTGAACCTTCCCCTTCAGTGTTCACAACCCCCTAATGTGCTTACAGAACCTAGTAGTGTGATTGAATGATTTCTTGTGTCACTGTGGTGGCGGCCCCACAAAGAAAAGCTTATATATGATAGGATGTATGTACCTGTGTGTGTGTGTGTGTGATCCCTCCCCACAAAAATATATAAAATAATAAAAAAAAACTGGCCCCGTGGTGCTGAGGGTTGAGGCACTGGACGCCTTACCTCGCACCACACCATTGACCCGGGGTCGGGAATGGACTCAGGATGCCGGGGGTCAGTGGGGAAGGAGAGGATTGAGCATCTGGAGGACTGCTCTCCTCTCCTGGGGTGGGTTGAGGACTTTGCCTCACTCTGTAGTGGCCCCTGGTGGAGGCCGTGGAGCACTACAAGAGCAGCACAACAGGAGGGGCTAAGAAAACCAGTGAAAATGGCATTTCGATTGACCGGATGATGGCTGCCAAGACCCTCACCGCCATGGAGTCCCCGGACAGCCATGAGTGACCTCAGCAGCACCCAGGGCCAAGAAAGGTAAGCTGCCAAGCATTTTCTCTCTGGAAGGAGAGAACCCGTCCGACGAAGGGATACGTCGGGTTACCCTGGGTAGGCTGCGATATGAGGTGGAGGATGGGGCTTCCCAAAGGGTAGTGAGACAATCTCTGGTGGCCCAAAGGAGAGGCCAGTTGGACAAGGGGGGGAGTATAAACAGATAATGCAAAAATAAAAAATTGTAATTTTATCTGTCTTGGTGTTCCTGTGTGTGTTATGTGACCAACACTGTTGACCAACCCTTAAAAAAATGAAGAAAATGCTGTCATGTTGCAGAGTGGTTACCCACCTAGAAAATAAGAAAGATTATATAGAATAGGACATAGAGCAATGTGTGTGACAGTGTGTGTGTGTGTGTGTTCCTTCCCCACAAAAATACATAAAAAATTTAAAAACAAAGTGTTAAATATCTGTCTTGGTGTTCCTGTGTGTGTTATGTGACCAATCCTGTTGACCCACCCTTGAAAAAAAAAGGAAAAACATTTTGTCATGTCGCAGAGTGGTAGTTCCTGCCCCCCCTCACCCCCAGAAAATAAGAATGATTACATAGAATAGGACATAGAGCAATGTATGTAACAGTGTGTGTGTTCCGTCCTCACAAAAATAAAATAAATATGTTATGTATTTGTCTTGGTGTTCATGTGTGAGAAGTTATGTGACCAGCTCTGGCACTGACCCACCCTTTAAAAAGAAAAAAACAGGAAAAGAAACGGCATGTCGTACAGTGATAGACTAGTATGTTTTGGTGCTTTTGCTTTGCTTGTCTGCACCACTCCAACAAATGAAAACGAAACCCAGGTCAAATGCTACCTAAAACAAGTAGGTGATATAGTCATGATAGCATGTATTCGATGAATCTGGACAAGAGCTGGTGGCTGGTGTACTGCTGTCATACACAATACAGTTAAAAATTGTGGTGCAGAATCCATTGCTGTCTTTTTGTATTTTTTAACACTCACTTGGTCTAAAGTATGTCCAATTACCAATATGTTGGAGTCTGAGACTGCATCCAGTGTATGTAACTGTTGTCTTTTTTCTCCAACTGAAAGTTTTTACTTACCACTATTGCATACTGAAATAAAGTTAGTGTCATGTCGTACGTTAGAGCTTCCTCACATTCCTCACACAGTGCAGTGCAAACTGCAAACATTTTTTGGAATGTTTTTGAACCATATTTGGGAGAATGTGGTAGATCTGCATGAATGGCTTTTACCCGTTCTATTTGCTGATAATATCTTTGTGCAGTAAAATTTTAAGTTTTGCCTAAGGCATCTGAATGAAAATGTGATCAGACCACCAATGCTTGGAAGTCCAGACTGTCTTGTGACGTTGATGATAACGACTGACTGAAGTTGCCTGCTTATACCTGATTTGGAGGTTACTGCATCGGTCTTTATTGTGCTGATGCAACTGTTTCAAGAACCTGCAGCAAAGGTAAGATGCATGGAACACACCCTATAATTTATGATTTCATATTTTTGTGCTTGTTACTAATCTGCTTTTTTTCACTTCTTGTGTCTCCATTACAGGCAGCAAGTACCACTGGAAATTGGAAAAACCAGGACTGCTGTTGCCAACAGCACTCTGAACAGCTGTCCATAGTCAGCTGCCATAGTAAGACAGCAATTCTGCATGTAGTGAAACTCTACTGTTGTGACAGAGATATTATGGTTCTGTGCAGGTCGCAACAGACTTTTCTGAAGGGGCGCCACAGATTAGAGCATCATCTGATGAGCACATGGCAAACTGGCTTGCTGTGCCATTTTGTACAAAAGACTATTTCATTATGTCTCCCTCACAAGTAACATCCAGGAAACAAACATGTCTTGGAGCCCACATCATGGGCATCATGAGAGTCGCACCCGAGTGCCATCCTCACAGCCATCCCTCTCAGCTGCTAAGGTTAGACAAATTGAAACATAGAATGTAGAACTGCATAAGGATTACTTTGATCACCCACTCTGCACATTTCCACTTCATTTCACCTTCATTTATACTTCAGGATCAAGTGGCAACACTTGATCCTGAGGCAGTGGAAATAGTGACTCCATTCCCCATCTCCAGGGATAATTTAGGGTGCTGTGAATACCCCATGAATTTGTTGGATGGATTATGTGTTACTCTTGTATTACTCATTGAGACTTTGTATTGGATATATAAAGTATCCCTCAACTCCAAAGACTGACGGAGTTATGGCTTCTTCAAGTCACAATGTTATCCCATGGGACTGTTCAGCAGGGTTTTCTTAACATGGTATTTGAACAAGAACTGTAGCACAGTTGTACCATGCTAAAAACTGGATGCAAAACTTTTAAACCATGTTAACAGAGTTCAGATGGTGTAAAACATGGAAAGAGCATGAGTGTGGACAGGGCCCAAGTTGTGGTTGTGGAAGCTGGTGGAGATGGAGAGATTAGCTTCTTTAGGAGTATTATAGGAGTTTGTGATCAGCAACACTGGGGCTCATCACAGCCCAGGACTCTGTGACACATGCAGTACCTATCTTCTTTTCTCTCAACAGGCATCAACCATCAATCAACTTAACACATCCAGTATGCAGCAGCATCATAAATAGTCCACAGTCCAGACTCCAGTCCTGATGACTCTTCCTCCTGTGATTTCACAAGCCGGCCTCTGGCACCAGTGTGCAAGTCAAATGCCATGCACTCTCCTCCTCCTCCTCCTCCTCAAGCACCAGCAGCACAAGCCAAGCCAGCCTCTGGCACCAGGGTGCAAGCCTAATGCCGTGAACTCTCCTCCTCCTCCTCAAGCACCAGTGTACAGTACAAGCCAAATGCCATGAACTCTCCTCTTCCTTCTCCTCCTCAAGCTCCAGCAGCACAAGCCGGACTCTGGCACCAATGTACAAGCCTAAAGCTGTGAACACTCGTCCTCCTCCTTCTCAAGAACCAGTAGCACAAGCCAGCCTCCAGCACCAGTGTACAAGCCAAATGCTGTGAACTATCCTCCTTCTCCACAAGCACCAGCAGCACAACCCAGCCTCTGGCTCCATCATACAAGCCAAGTTCAACATATGGACTTACTTCTCTTCCTGCTGAAGGACTGGTAGCAGCTTTACCCAAGAAGGAATATTTTTTCACAGTTCAACAAACTTAGTGAGCAATAGGCCCCTCACCATTGCAAAACATCCCAATCCCCCTCCCCCGGTCATGCCTGAAAATAGGCAGGATTTGTCTAGTGCACTTACTCGGTCAACAAAAACTCAATAAAAAATTAAAAAATAAAAATAAAAAAGGAGCAGAAGAACAATGGCATTGGGACACCATCTATCGGCAAACTGGTAACGGTGACTGAGAATGACTTCTGTGTAACATCATCACCACCAGGACAGACCACAGTGCCCAAAATCGACTGCTGCTATGTCATCACCACCATCTGCCAGCCCCGCTGACATCAGGGTTTTCAATGAACAGATAGAGAAGTATTCATAATTATTCTCCATCATTCAGTGAACACCTTGACAGCAGCACGGTCATGTAAGTGATGCAAATGAAGACATTCAACTAACTTAAGATAAGTGATGCTGTTAATACAAGGTAAGTGTATTATTTTTTAAAACATACTTGAATATTACGTGATGCCATCATGGGGTATATCTTTATTTTGATGGCAGCTTATCACTGACTGTTGTTATCAATGTTTGAGACATTAATGATTAAAAAGAGTTGCAACATATACAATGTTCATATTGAAGTTCGGATTCAAATGTCCTATCTCGGATCCCTAGATCCAACTTCAGATCCCTGGATCTGACCTCAGATTCATCACTATTTGACCTCAAATCCAACATCTGACTTTGGTTGGATTTATGGTTGGATCCTAAGTCAGAAACCAGCACTATCCAACGGAAGGGAGTTGGATCCACAAAAGCACTATCCGAGACACATTAACCTGCATCTATCCCCTCTTCTGACAGTAAATGAAAATTATTTTACTGAGTTTGATGGCCTAAACAATACTATTGGAAAAAATAAAGCAAACAAATAAAAAGAGCCCTTCAGTGCTCCATGACACCTCTCAAAAGGACCCTGCTCAGTACTTCATATTTACTTAGTGCATGCAGGGAATGGAACACACACACACACACACACACACACACACACACACACACACACACATACACACACACACATATGCTACCTCTGTATCCAAACAGGGTGCTGCATCACCATTTAGGCAGTGTAGTGGGGTAGGGATTTCAGGATGATGAAGTCAGGCAGACTATAGCTCAAGTGCATAACAAATGCCAGGTGGCATTTATCATTTTATTTTCCTTTCATAAAATGATCAGTAGTTGAACAGAATTCAAGAAAATATTAGTTAGCTCAGCAGTTTTCAAGTCAGAAGTCACTGTTGTGCCCAGTGGCACACATACAGCTCCATTAAGTGTGCAAACACACGCTCTTGTAACAGAGGTCTTACACCTCGCACAGTCAGCTCTCCACTAACACCCTATCTTTCTCCTGATCTTGGATATCTGACGCCAACTTGGCTATGTCTGGATCACCCACCTGTAACTTTCCCCATGCTATACTTGGGCCACTACATTCAGATTTCTGATTATGTTTAACAACATTCAATAGTACACGAGTCCTTTCAGCCCAACTGGCTTCTTCCTGCTTGATAGTAGTCTTCACCTCAGGTAATGCACAGACAGTTCCATCCTTACCTGGGGCTGATATCACTGCCTTACCATCCTCAATCCAGTACATCCCAGGGAACAAGGGCAGGATAGGAACCTCCGACTTGAAGCACTCCCTTGGGGCTTCCTCTGGTTCCGGTTCCAGGATCTCAGGCCCTTCCCCTCTGGATAGGTCCTTGGCTTGCTCCACGTGAGTCCTCAGCTCCTGACATCTGAGTTCTGCTTCCCTCCAGCATTGCTCTGCATCCAGCCAGCGCTCATTCATCCAGTGCATCAGTCTCCTCAGGTTCACCATCTGGTCCCATGGTGCCTCGCCCCAGTCATGGTCTCCACACATCCTCATCTCCATTGGCGCTATGCACTTTTCTGCCTTTCTCCTGAAAAGCCAGGTCTGGCACCCCAGACTGAACTACCTCAGGATATCTTGGATGTTCAGCTGGTATCCCACTGCTGACACCAATTGTAGCGGGGTAGGGATAACAGGATAATAAACCAGGCAGACTTACAAACTCAGTGCATAAAAAGCATTGGCAAGGCACTTATCATTTTATTTTTCTCAGTAAAAGATGAAATCAGGTTTCACAGAAATCAGGAAAATAAGGTTAGCCATTCACTTTCAAAATATCAAAATCAAGTAGAAAAAACAAACAACTGCAATATGCTCAGGAAGGGCCTCTGCTCTGCCCAGCAGTGCCACCAGGCTATCTCCTTGCCTGTTTCACACAAACGTGTGTAATCCTGAAGTCCACTACCTCTGACAGTCTGTGGGCTGCCAGCCCTATAACAGCACCACAGACAGCAAACAACGGGGCTCCCCACAGGTAAAGAATGACTGTTTCATAAAAGTTATCCTTAGAGCTTTATCTAGCTTTCTTGTGTTTTCTGACTTCCAAACTGGCACTCTTCCTGGACTAAATTCAGGTAAGCACCTTGTAAATTGCCTTTGGTAAACAAGGCCCAAACATGTATTTTATTTGCTTCTACTTAAAGCAATGTGTACCTTACTAGGAGCTCAGCTAAACACCACCGATAATCTTAATGGGGCCCCAGAGTCCTAGTGTGATTGTAACTGTGTTATTATTGTTGAGGTATTTGTCTGCTCTTTTTACACATTCATTAGAGCAGATGCAAACCCTATACCACACAGAATGGTGTATTTGTTTTAAAGTAATAAAGCAGCAACAAGTTGCTTAATTAACTGCTCTTATTTAGAGCTGTAGAACACAGATCCTGACTTTTGCCTACAGCTGCAAAGTGCAGTCATCAGCTTTTACTTTTCATTTTGTCCCTTTACCAAGGGCAGTTTCTAGCAAACATAGGAAATGGAACATAAGGGGGATTGCTGTTCCTGTCCTGCACTTTTACTTTTTGTTTGTTTCTGTGCTTCCTAAACATTTCAGTGACTCTTTTTTTGGGGGGGTCTGGAACAAACTCAGGACACCCTTCCTTGACAGGGGTCACACTGTCACATTCCTCCCCACCTAAGAGGGCAACCATTTGATGGTTGTCCAATACAGGCCTACCATCCCTAAGAGGGTATGGTGGAGCTCCAGCCCACCCTCACCTGGAAGCTCCACCCCAGGGTCCCTTAAATCATTCCAGTAAGGATGCAATGGATATCAAAACACTATACATTCTTTAACCCTGGGGCTTTTATCCTGTTACACATAGTAAACAGCTACGTTAACAGCTTTCATCACAGATTTAGGAATCCTTTCATTCTTTTCATCAGTCAGAATCCATATTCCTATTTATTATTAGTCACGGTGCTAACAGGCACCCATTTCCAAAACACGCATTAATCACATGCCTTATACCTTTATGGAGGTTTTGTCCTGACCCAGAACAAGAAGAAAAAAGATCAGTAGTTCTTGAAAGATCAGTAGAAGGAGAGGGAATCACCCGATGGTGGCCAACCATTAAGACTTTAGAAGAAACGTAAAGAAACGGAATAGAAGAAGAGACTGTTGCAACAGCAGTTTTTTCTTGGAAAAAGGAGAAAATGAAAGGTTCATTTTAGTCACCAACTTCCCTCACTCTGGAAGGGAAAGGAGCCATGGCCCACCCTCTTCCGTTGGCTCAACCCCAGGGTCCCTCAAACAGATTTTTCACAGTATAAGTTATCATTTCATACTTTTCCTAATCTGTCTTTACCCTGGGGCTGATATTCAGTAACTTAACTGTACATTTGCACAACCATCCCAACTAGCTTCTTTAATGTTCCCATACATTATCATCCCAAGCTTGATACATTTAATAAGGAAACTGTATTTATCAGCATTGTACCTCTGCATTCATTTTTATCCATTCTATGTATGAGGTCAGGCAACATATATCAATAGGGTACAATATTTACCTCAACTATTAAATTCTTCTAGAGATGACCTTTTTCTACCTCAACCCATAGCTCTCAGAGATCTTCTTGTACCCATAGCTGTATTCCATGCGTTCTCTACCTAGTACCTCCTAACATGTAATGGTTCTTTCCCTTTTCCCATGGTTGCCTTCTCCTTTGGCCCTCCCATTTGCGTGTATTACTCCCCATGCGTCTGGCAGGTACACTTAATTTCAAACACCTCCTTTCTATGTACTCAGCTATCTGGCAGTACATACCTGGCCAAAAGAAAGCTGACGTTAGCTCCATTAATACTTTTTCAGTTTGTAATGGTTTAGATAGGTTGGAGCAGACATTTTCCATAACCACCTCCCTGTATGCTATAGGTACCACTATCCTTGCACACAACCTTTTTGTCTGGGGGTTAGGTTTAATGTGATAGAGGGTCCCCTGTTTATATTCAACCCTCCACAAGAGTTTTACTTTTTGTGAACTAATACCCCTACCTTTCTCCATAAAAGGCAATAATATTTACAAAAATAAGAAAAATGAGTTAGATAATTCACTCAAAAAAAATAAATCAAAACTATAAAAGAACACTGCATTGTCTTTGCAGACTCCAATGCTTCGCTTCCACCTTGCCAAGATGGCTAATGTGAGCACACACCACCAGGAGGTCTTGCTCTTACCTGCAACAGTCTCCTACTGTCATTATAACTGTGTTATTATTGTTGATGTATTTGTCTGCTCTTTCTACATGTTCATTAGAGCAGATGCAAACTCTATACCACACAGAATGGTGTATTTTTTAAAGTAATAAAGCAGCAACAAGCTGCTTATTTAACTGCTCTTATTTAGAGCTGTAGAAAACAGTTCCTGACTTTTGCCTACAGCTGCAAAGTGCAGCCATCAGTTTTTACTTTTAATTTTGTCCCTTTGCCAAGGGCAGTTTCTAGTAAACAGAACATAAGGGGGATTGCTGTTCCTGTCCTGCACTTTTACTTTTTATTTGTTTCTGTGCTTCCTAAACATTTTAGTGACTCTTTGGGGGGTGCTGGAACAAACTCAGGGCACTCTTCCATGACAGGGGTCACACTGTCACAGGCAGCAAGTACAATGAAATGATTAAGGGAACAATGATATAAAATAGGATACATATTCCAATCATAGGTCTTTGGGAACTGTCTTAAATAACATATTAAGCTAACCTAATGCCACCCACTTCCTACCTTTTTCTTCTCTTTAAAGATAACTCCTTACAAAGGTGTATGGTCAAAACGTCAATTCTGAGACCACCTCCTCCGTGCAGTATGCTTCCCGTAATCATCACCACAGATGATTTCCTATCACTATCATTTCAAATGGAGCAAAGCAAAACCAAATTCCCACCCCACCCCACCCAGTCAACACAAAGCCAACAACTCACCCATTTAAATCTAATTGATTGTAAGTACATCAAAGGCAGCTTCCACCCTGTGTAATGGTAGGGCACTATTGACCTACATGAACTGATCTTGCTTGCTGCCCCTCTCATTCAACAAATAACAAACAGAATCACATAAACACAGCACAAATACAGTAATTGGGGTGATGGATGGGGTGTTGCAGCACCCTCCGTCATGGGCTCCTGTGATTGGAGTGTTTTCACTGCATTACTTTCCTTGCTGCTTCGCCCTTAGCATGTAACATTGAGCTCCTCCCTCCTTTATTGGTGGTGACCTTTTTGCCCTACCAGATCACTTTCCTCTCAGTCAGTTTAAAAAACATCATCCTCACTTCTCAGTAATTACACATTGCCTTGCAAGAAAGTACAAGAAGAAGCATTCACCCCTCCTCAAACTGGTTGTGTGTCATAATGATTGCCACTCCCCAGCCACAGCCACCAGTGTGCTAGCATGACACATTCCCTGCATTATTCCATGTCCTGCCACTTCCTACTACTGTGGGTGTGTTGGGGACAAGGGTGACGTGGTTGTAGTGCTCAATGCTGCTTTTATATCATTCTTTTTATTTCTGCTCCCTTGCTTTTCCATGACCTCCCTGGCTCCCAGCTCAGACAGATGACTTGCACTGTGGGCTGAGATGAGGAAGTTTACCTTACTGGCCCCAACCCTGGAATAATCTCAAAGACAGGAGATCTGCAGCGATGACTAGACAGACAGAGAGGGAAGAAAATGATATAAACATCAACAGATTCCCACTTACAAAGTACAGATACCGCCTTACAAACAAGTCTGGGTTATGCATATCAGTCAGCTGCATAATCTGGAAATGTTCTCAATTATCTATAGCAATGGTTTCTACTAACAACATTTTGTAATATTAACTAAGGAAGAAGATCACTCCATGGACCTGTCACTTTAAAACAGCTAAGCAATACTGGTAGGAGTGGCAGTTTTATAAATCAATGTGTGACACATAAACACTTGGGCCAGGATATTCAAAGCAGTTGTGCATGGGGTAATTGAGTTGCACCGGCGCAAGTGCAGACTTGCACCAAGGAGCGATATTCAGTGGGAGCCAGTGCGCAGCACAAATCTCATTACGTCAATGTGCAACTATAATGAATGCAGGCACAAGTGCAAGGGGCATGCCCATGAATATCCAGCGCAGTGCGACATTCAACTGTGAAATCTGTGCTGGGGCCAGTGTTGTTCAATGTCTTCATCAATGACATTTTGGATGGCATTAAAGGCAAAATATGCCTATTCGCAGATGACACCAAGCTCTGTGGGAGAGTGGACACAGCTGAAGGGATACAGAACCTACAGGAAGATCTGGAAAAGCTGGGGAGGTGATCCAGGATCTGGCAACTTGGCTTTAATGCCAAGAAATGCAAAATTATGCATATTGGAGCCAAGAATCCCAGGACAGAGTATTACCTGGGTGGAGTCCGAGCAGCTGCTTCAGAAGAGGAGAAGGACCTGGAAGTGATGATCACTAGTGATCTGAAGTACTCCATGCAGTGCAAGAAAGCAGCAGCAAAGGCAAACAAGATGCTGGGATGCATAGCTAGGGGGATCAGTAGTAGGAGTGAGGAGGTTATACTGCCCTTGTACAGATCACTGGTAAGGCCGCATCTAGAGTATGGAGTTCAGTACTGGTGCCCACACCTCAAAAAGGACATTAACCTGCTGGAGAAGGTACAGAGGAGGGCTACAAAGATGATAGCTGATCAGCAGGGCAGGGCATATGAGGAGAGGTTGAGGGTACTGAACATGCACTCCCTGGAGGACAGGAGAGAGAGAGAGAGAGAGGGGACATGATTGGGACATACAAGTACTTGAAAGGGATAAATAATGTTGATAAGAAAAGTCTCTTTAAGCTGAGTGGCAACCATATCACTAGGGGGCACAGACTTAAGCTGGAGGGTGGGAGGTTTAGGAGGGATGTCAGGAAGCACTTCTTCACAGAAAGGGTGGTGGACACATGGAATGCGCTGCTGGAAGAGGTCATTTCATTAAAGACAGTGAGAAGCTTTAAGAGAGGCTGGGATAGGCATAAGGGGAAGATAAGAATCATAGGTAGGGAGGTTGGGAGGAGTGGGGAGGGAGGGCAGGGACATTAGCTCAAGCTGTGGACCCTGCAATATGAGCAGACTTGATAGACCAAATGGCCTTCTTCTGCTGGCTTGTTCATATGTTCGTATGTTCATATGAAACCATGGCGCAAGTGCGGAGCAAAGCAGAGATGCACTGAGCAGACTTGTTCCTATAAATACAGGGTGCAAGCACACAGAAAGCACTTGCACCAGGTGAGAGGGAGTGAGAGAGAGAAAAAGAAAGAAAGACAGACAGAGAGAGACAGAGTGAGAGACAGACAAACAGATGGACAGACAGAGGCAGACAGAGAGGGAGAGGGACAGAGGTGGCACTGGAGAGGGAGATAGAGGCACAGAGAGTGCGAGAGACGGTCAGACACACGGCCAGGCAGTGCACCAGGGTGGCACACAGCCCACAGCAGCCAACTGCCCAGGGGGATATTGGACGTCAAGGGCCATGCATAGTGTACCCTTCATGATGGCGGCCATAATGAGGGGGTGTGAGGGGGCAGGAGGAACAGCGACATGGCCGAGGAAGGGCCCGTCAGTGGTTTGCCTGACATAGGTGGTACCATGCCTGCATCACCTTCAAGAACTACAGTGACATGGAGATAGTGGGCTGGTACTGCCTGAACAGAGCCATTCTGAGGCAGCTCTGTGAGCTGTGCAGTGAGGAGATGCAGGCACCCACCAGACAGAGCCACGCCATGTCCGTGGAGATAAAGGTGACAGCCGTCATGTGCCTGCTCACCACAGGCACCTTCCAGAGACCAATAGGGGACACCACAGGCATAACCCAGTAGGCCATGTCCCGCCTCCTCACACAGTTCCTTAACACTCTGCTGCCATATGCTTCAGAATACATCCATTTCCCCAGCACACAGGTGGAGCATACAGCAACCATGCAGAACTTCCACAGGGTAGTACGCATGCCTGGTGTGATTGGGGCCATTGACTGCACCCATGTGCCCATCCGCATGCCACCTGGCCCCGAGGTTGTGGCATACATTAACAGGAAGGGGAGCCTGAGCGTCAACTGCCTGGTGGTGTGCGATGCCATGGGGTGCATCACCAATGTCTGCGCCACACATGATGTGTTCATCTGGCACAGCTCTGTGCTGTGCCACAGGTTCAACCGTGAGGACATCCCCATGGACCACCTATTGGGTGAGTATGGCACCAGCAAGGGTGATGGGCAGAGCAGACCATGGGATGGGGAGGGCAGGGTGGGCATGCTGGCATGGGCACCAGGAACAGGCAAGGGGCACACCATAGGATGCAGAGGGCTAACCATGTCATTATCCACACAGGAGACAGCGCCTATCCACTGAGGCCCTGGCTGCTCACCTCCTACTGGCGCCCATCGTCACCAGCAGAGGAATGCTACAATGAGGCACACGCCAGCAAGCGCAATATCATTGAGCATGTATTCAGCATGCAGAAGGCACGGTTCTGGTGCCTAGACAGGTTTAGCGGTGCCCTACAGTACAGCCCCTCGAAAGCCTGTGGCCTATTCCTGGCCTGCTGCATGCTGCACAACATGGCCATTGATCATGGGATAGCTGTCGAGGCTGATGAGGGTGACAGTAGTAGGGATGACGGAGTCAATGGGCCAGAGGGTGGTGGACACCCCCCCCCAGGCAGAGAGATCCCCGGCTGCAACAGCAGGCACACCAACACCGGGACACCATCGCACAGGAGCACTATGGTGCACACAGGTAGGTGGTGCAATACTCATACATGGGCCACACACACAGGAACAGCACACATGCAGGGGCATGCATGGCAATGGGCATGCACACACAGAGGCATGGTGCAGGGGTAGGGGAGTCAGTGGCACACAACCACACACATCCACACACAGCAACATACACACGCACCTAAGCACCCACACACCCAGGTGTTGGCATGTGGCACGGATCAGATGCATTGCACCAGTGCACAGGCGCAACCAGTGCTGAACTGGCCTCATCACGCCCACAACACATGGTCCAGTGGCTGGGCAAGCATGCACACAGGCAGCATGCGGCATGACACACAGGCACCACACCAGTGGTATGCACACACACACGCTGCCCATGCATGCACAGGGCAGCAGCTGCGGACTGCAGTCAGGGCAGCATGCACATCATGACTGCTACATGGAACCATGGCCACCGCGGCCACAGGGGCATCTGTGCCAGGGCCAATTGGCAGCCACAGGCTGCACATTGGCCACAGGGGGTGTTTGCAACAGCCTCCCAGGGGCTGAACCACGAGACTGTGACCGGGTCTGTGTGGGTGTGCATAGGAACCCAAACAGGCCAGCCCAAGGCGTGCTTGCGATGCCATCAGAGCTAGGTGTCAAAAGTGTGGGTGTCACCCGACGCCAGGATCATGGCGTGGACATTACACTGCATGGGGTCATCGGTGCCCGGCCACACCCATGGCAGCCAGCATTGCAAAGCCATCCATGATCACATTGACAATGTGATCCAGGGATGCAGTCATGGCCTCCTGCATGCGCTGCATCCCCACCAGGAGCTGCGCAGTGCCCCTCTCATGCTGCTCAGCCAACTGGTGCACCTCCGCATGCAGTGCACGCACCCCAGTGGCAAGCAGCACCTGTTGCTGTACAGAGGCCTGCAGCAAACAGGTGTTCTCAGCCAGCGAATAAGCACCCTGGGGTACCCAGGCAGGATGTCGATCCTCCTGCGGTACCCAGCCAAACTGCGCAGCCCCCCTCTCTGGTGGACACTGCACAGTGGGGTCCTCATAGGGAATGTCCATAGCTGGCACTCAGTGGTGAACCCAGCATCCGGTTGTCCTGTGGCAACTGCAGCCTGCTGCCATTGCCCATCTGGACACTGAATGCTGCCCAGCACCTGTGCAGCCGCACCACCACCACCACCACAGGGCACAGCCCTGGCAGTGCACACAGCCACACCCACAGTGGCAGCAGGCAGCTGGTCCCTTGCCAGTAGGGCACTGGGTGAGCCATCTGTGTTGGTGGCTGGCATGGATGTCTCCCTGACAACATTGCCCATGCTGTCCAAGATGATGGTGATGTCGGCATCGCTGTCAGACCCCGCCCTGATCTGTGTCTCCATGCAGAGGACACCAAGACTGGCATCCAACAGGAACATATCCAGGACCTCATTTGACCCCAGGCCCAGGACATCTGCCTGGACTGTGGTGGTGTGCGCAGCCCATCAGGACCCCAGATGCCTGTAGAGGTGGAAGGTTGGTCCTCCAGGGCTGGTCCTGCATCCACGGCCGCTACCAGCGCCCCATCCTCCGCACGCAGGTGTGCTGGTGTTGAAAGTGAAGGTGTGTTAATGATGCAATGCCCACATGTGCACCCCAAACTGCCACTGCATGTGTCCAGCAGCATGGCATTCACGTTGTTGCACACACATGCACAGGACATGCATGCCGGTAGCATGCACACCAGCATGCCCATGTACACACCCTCCGTGCCAAAAGCTGTGCGTGGCTGACATACTTTACCATGCAGTGATGGGCTGCCACCCATCTGGAATCCTCCTCCAGGCACACCCTCCACTGTGCTGTGGTGCATGGTGGCTGTTACCAACACCTCCTGTGCCGTGAGCAGTGGCGCATCAGGAGGCCCCCATCTGGTGTCCTTCCAGGAGTCATGGATGGCTGCCACCTTCTCCTTTATGCACCTTCTGCCTGTGCCTACCTTTTTATGGCACTTCTGTGCCAACCGCTGGTGGATGCCATGCTGTTTAATGTAGCCTGCCACCTCCTCCAAGGCCCCAGCCCTGGCCTGTGGTGTGCCCCGTGGCACCACTCAACAGTGGCTCCTTGTCCAGGTAGGCATCAAACAGGGCCTCTGTTTCATCCTTTGTGAAACTGGGCCTGTGCTTGCGAGCAGACCCATGCTCTTCACTCTCCTCACATTCCTCATGCCCAGACATGTCGCCTCCTGTGGACATAGACAGCACAGTGTGTTAGTGGCAGCATGCCCCTGTAGCCTCCTACCCTGCTGTGCCATCTGCTCCCAGGGAGCTGCAGCAGCATGCACAACCCACCTCAAAGGATGCAATACCAGGCCATGGCCTGTGCTGTTCCGTGGCGCTTATATAGCGCATCACATGCAAATGAGCTTTGGCGCAATGGTAATGACATGCTAATTCCCTCAGTGCACCACACATTGGCTGATGAGCTCATTTGCATGTGGCATCTGAATATCGTGATTTTGCTCCGTATGCAATGAGATTGCTCCGAAGCAAGTCGCAGCACAATGTGCAAGCATGCGCGGTGCTCAGGACCGCAGTGTGCATGTACCAAATGGTATCATATCATCAATCGCGCACTGTGCACCGGCTGCGTGATGAGGGCCATGACGCATGGTGCACCAGGTCTGCTATTGCACACATGCGAACTGCACTGAGGCAGCCGACCCCTGACCCCTGCTGTGACCTCTGCCCCTGAGTGACCCTTGCACCCCTGACCCTGCCCAGCGACACCCATGCTGTGCATCTCCGAGACTGTGTGATGGGTGGACACAGTGCATGTTGCCTCAGAGTGCTCATCTGGCACATGCTGTGGCCACGTGTGCTTACTGCCACCATTTTGCTCACTGGCTATGACTCGCAGCATGGTACAGCAAAGGGCACCAAGGGCAGCAAACTGGACACAGGTGGAACTAGTTAACCTGGTCACCTGCGTCCAGCCCCACACATCCCAACTCTTCAGCCAGGCACCCCTGCAGCAGCCCCGGGTAGCGGTGTAGCAGGGTATTGCTGCCACACTGCAGCAGCGCACAGGGGTGGCCAGGATGGGGGAAAAGTGCTGCCACCACTATGGAGACCTGGTGAGGAGGGACCCAGAACACCTCAGGAGGCTGGCAGGCGCAAGTCAGGTGTAGGGCTGTGCCACAGCCAGGTGAGTAGGCCCATATTGCATGTGTGCCCTGGTGCTGTACTGTGGTGTTGGCTAGGCTGCCTGGCATGCCCTGCAGAGTGGTGCACTGCCATTGTGTGCGTCACGGTGTGGCATCACCCACCGCCACTTGCATTGTGATGCTGCTGTGCAGGACGTGTTGGGCAGGGGCTCACCCTGTGCACAGGGGTGGGGGTGGTGGGCAGCTACTGTGGATGGTTACTGATGTGTACCTATCTATGTTCCATTCCCAGGGCCTGAAAATAGGAGGAGAGCAGCAGCAGCAGTGGTGGCAGTGGCAGGACGGCAAGCCACAGTGGGCCAGGGTGGCGGTGCAGGAGTGGCTCCAGCACCAGTGGGGCCACAGGGGGCAGGAAGGCACTGTCCTAGTCCTTCGCATTGTACATGGGGGGTAGTGGGGGCATTGGTGTGTGCATGGCCACCTGTGTCATGTGCAGTGGCAGCTGTGTGTGTTGCACTGCGCCTGGTGCCTGCCACTGTGGCGCATCCATTGGACATGTGTGCCAGCTGTTGGTAGGGTGGGTGTGCGTCCGGCTGCCACTGATATTGCTGTGGTGCTGCCGGTGGACTGTGCCATGTGACTGCCATTGCGCAGTCGGGTGGCCACTGTGCGGAGGGGACCACCGCTGTGCACTGTCATGGTGTGCCGCATTGCTGGTAGGCGTTGACCCACCCCTGCAGGTGGCCAGTAAGGGCCCTCTGGGGGTGTGTGATCCCACTGTCCGTTGCACGCCGTAGGTGGGTATGGTTCCTTGGGACATTGCACTTATCACCTGTCCTGTCCCTTGTCCTAGGTGTCCGATGGAGGTGGAGGATGCCCCTTTACTGCTGACTGCTCCAGCAGCTAATCTTGATTGCATCGACCACCATGGAGGCAGTGCTGCAGGTGCAGAGGATGCTGCTTGCTGACCGAAGGCAGCGAAGATGGCAAGGGGCAGCAGGCCATGGCCGCCGGTAGTTGGGACCCTGCATTCCCATTTCCCCAGCTGTACATCCCCCTACAGTTCCCCTTCCCACTATACAGTCCCTGTTCTATGTCCCCTTCCCTCGCTTTCCTACTCTTTCCCATACCCAGGGCCCCTGGTGTTCTGTGGCAGAATTTTCTGATTTCTGCGGCAGGGCTCCTTGACTTCTGCGGCAGCATTTTCTGATTTCTTCGGCATGATTTATTCATTTCTCTGGCAGAATGCAGTCCTGTCATTGGCTAAATATGATGTGTAGTCATCGATGACATCATATGCTAAGCATAGAGGAGGGGCTTCAGGATAAACGAGGTGGGAAAGAAAGCCTGACACTATGGAAAAACAGTATATTTATATGAAAATTCACTAAAAACAATGAATTCTAAGGCACTATATATATTCTGCGCGGCATGATGCAAATTCTGCTGCAAATTCCGCAACCGCAGAACCGCAGAATTCCAGAGGCCTTGCCCATACCCTTGTTGTGTACATAGTTCAGTTCTTTAATATATATATATTTTGACATACCTGCCTGTGTCTGTGTCTGCTTTGCAGGTGGTGTGAGGAGCCATGCTGCAGTGGCCCAGTGTCTGTCCGTGTGGTGTGCATGTGTCGGAGTGCGTGTTGTGCTTCTGTGGTTCACTGCTGTGTGCTGTGGTGTGTCCCACTGTGGTGGCATCCCTCCCCTCGGTCGGTGGCTGTGTCTTGCGGTGCCCATGGGGTGGCTGTCAAGGGTGTGTGGCAGGTGTGTGTGTGTTTGGCTGCATGGTCTGGGTGTGTAGGGGGGGCACGGCCTGCAGCCTGCGGGGGGGCCCCCTTGGTGGCCCTCCGTTGGCCACTGGCACTTCCTGTTGCCTACTATCTGTGCCACTGTTGTGTTCTGGGGTGGGTGCCTGTGTGCACCCTGCTGTGCCCAGCTGGAGGTGGCCTCCTGTGGCCTATAACTGTGCTTCCCTGGCTCTGTCCCTGGGTCACTTCTCTGCGCCATGCCCCCCTCTGTTGCTCTGCTGCTCAGCTCCCACAGTTGCGCTGGGGCATCTCTTTCTGCACCATGGTGGAATTGTGTTTGCACCATGGCACACCTCTGGTTGAGCCATGGTGCAAACACAGTTGCACCATGGCGCAACTGTGCCATATTCAGCCAGGTTGCACTGGCGCAGTGTGACCAGCACAACCTCTGAATATGGCTCCTGTTGCACCAATGTGCATCGGATTTGCACTGCGCTGGACTTGTGCCAGCCTTTGGCACATTTCTGAATATCTGGGCCTTGGTTCATAACTACACAGTGCGTGCTTCACTGCTTTTTGTGAACATGTGGGGGAAATGCATACAATCATCAAAAGAAGTAGGCAGCCTGTGGTTCTTGTCTCCAGTCTCAACTCTGAGAGGACTGCCATTGACATCATTCATGGAGTGACATCAATCACAGCCAAGCGTCTGTTCTTAGGTGGAACAGCTGTTCACAGGTGATGTGATGAGATGCTGTAAAAAAGGTTCTCCCTGGATTTTTTCTCACACATGATGTCTATGTACGATTGTACTTTATATCATACATCTGCACACAATATTAACAGCTTCAAAAATGTACAAACTTTATTTTCCCTTTTACATCATATATTATTTATTTAATTTATTTATTTAAAATTTGATAACCGGGAATGGTACCATGAACGAAGCTTGTTTCCAGGTACGATCCGGGGAAGGGGGTACAGTGACACATACAACAGAGGATAAACATAATTTGCCAACAGGTCACACAGATTTACACAGATGCACATCTAACTTTCAGTAGGTCAGCAGGAGAGGTGAATGGTAGGAGGAGGATGAATCCAAGAGCAGCTCTTCACCCTGTTGATCTCCGAGAGGTGTCCGAGCTTACTGTGTGGCTAGGTAGTTCAAGGCCATGGTCCTGTTCAGTAGAGGGTTTCAGTAGGCTTTTCAAAGTCCTTCCCCTTTCTCTGTGCAAGTGCACTGACTGGCCGTTGTAGGATAGTGGAGGCACAGTTTCAGGGACCTCCCTGTTGGCAAGCAGGGAAGCAGAAGAGGTGATCAGTGGGGGGGGGGGTGATTCAAGGAGCAGCACCTCACTCTCTTGACCCTGGAGTGGCAGCCAATCTTGCTGAACACTAGTCCCACAAAACTTCCAAGGAGGTTACAAACATCATGATTTTAGACAATGCTAGAATGAAACTAGGTGACATTCTGTGAGAAAAAAAAAAGTTGCAGATGGTAAATACCTGCAAATTCTTTCCCTCTAACTAGATATACCAGAACTTTAGGGGCCAACTGAAGATTGGCCACTGTAACCTCATTGGAAGGGTGAAAATTATTATGACTAGAAACTGTGTTTATTTTTTTAGTTAGTATTTAAAAAAAAGTATGTTTTTGTCCCCCACCATTGAGAGTACATCATACGCCCCAGACAGTGTCACAGCCCTGATGCTGGAGAACAGTCAAGTGGTACGGGGCCAGTGGCACTGGAGTTCATCAGCAGCTACCAACGATATCTTCCACTGGCGCTACATGCATGCCCATAGTCCACAGGGGCTCTGTGGAGGAGGCAGAGCTCATTGGCCAATCAATATTAGGGGTTGCTGGAGGAGTGGAATAAAGTGCATATCTCCCTGAAGTCAGGACATGCTGGTATTTGCAGGACCATGACCATGGAGCCACTTGCCAAACAGAATGCCAGACCTTTTCCTGAAGCCAGGTTGCCTGTACAATAATGCACTGAGCAGCCACTGGACCACCAAAGGGGCGCCACTTTGTTTTGGTACATATTAATGGATTTAGTTTTCCTTCAAACCCAAATCTCACCAATATTTCTCATACATAAGAAATATATTTCCATATAAATACACAAAATGTATTTGGAAAATACCAAAAATTGTGTATGTAGGCACACCTTCCCCTCGCTAGGGTTATTACCTGCTCATCTCTTGGAGGAAGGGCTACACAAAATATTTAAATTTTAACCAGGGAAATCAGGCGGGCTGTGGCACTGGAGCACCTGCACAGTCATGGTGAGGCTCCAGTAAAACACATCAAGCAAAAAAGGAATGTCCTCCACTTTAGCTAGTGTCACGTAGTAGGTTTTGTTCTGTGTATTAAACAGGCAACCATTTTGCCCCACTGGGGGCTGCAGGTGCAGAAGGTACAAAGGTTACAAAGAGTACAAAGTCCAGAGTACTGTACACAAAGTTTAAGGGATCCCTGAATTAGGGATCAGGTAAAAGTATCTTTGTTCATCCCTCTTCTGGGATCAGAGCCAGGAAAGAGAAAATGTCCTCACAGAACCTGAGCAATTTTGGATTCACCAAAAGCACATTTTTTGTCAAAGGCAGAAATTACTTGGGGACAGCTTATATACTTTAAATGAAACACACTTTACATTTTCTTCTCAGAGACAGAAGCTCTTTAGGCGCAGATGATGTATTTTACTTGAAAACATACTTTACCATGACATGTTAAGCACTTTGTAGTACAAGAGCCATTTCCCACCTGGTCAGAGAGGTTGTATCCTATTTCCCGGTCAAGGTGATATGTTCCATCACTTACAGAAACTGTGTCGAGGAGGCAGCACTTGGGCTGTTATATTTCCAACATCTTGTCCTACAAACTGGAGTTTAGTCCCTCCAAACTCACACAGACATTTCCAAATGGGACAGTGGGGGGGGGGCAGTACAGGGCAGCATTACAAAGAAAAATCATGCACAGTAAAGGGCATTTCTCCACATTTACTCTCAGTTCCCATTACCAGATGTCTTTCAGGACTTTACTAGGAGTCATACTAGGAAAGGTTAGATGTACAGGAGGCACAGAGTCCATTTAAGTACATCCCCGTTGACAACGAGCATTGTTCAACCCTTTTCCCTCTTTAACATGTACTTATGTAGTTTCTTTTTAAAAAGACTGAAATTATTAGCTTCCACAATCTCTCTAGGAAGGGAATTCCACCGGGGAATAATTCTCTAGTGAAATAATTTTTCCTATCATTACCTCTTGGGTATGTAAGCATAAGCTGGTAATTGTGGCTTCTGAGGGTGATTTCCCTGTGACTGAATGTTAATCCTAGGTCAGCCATCAAGTCAACACACTGGGGTACACCACCGCAGAAGGCCACCACCTCGACTCAGTGCTCAGCTACTCTGTGACTGAACTATGAATTGAAACAGGACAGGAGAGAGTTGGTACTTCTCCTGAGGCTTGCCTCAGTCAGACTAACTCTAAGCTATGAATGAGCAACTGACACCCGCTGCAACATTCCACTATGGCTTATGTTGCTGCGAGTCCCCTTTCACTTGGAATCTCTGTCCAGATGACTGACAGAGGTTTCAGGGAAGACCTGAAAGTTAACCCGTTGCTGCCCAGCCTGACTAAAAACAAAAACCCATTACAATACCCAGGGTTCTAGTATCCCCAAAAGAACACAGGGGTCACACTAACCTCCACCAGAAAACCTTGCTGTCCTCAGCAAGGGCCTCAGATGTAACAGATCACCCCTCTTAAACCCCTATGAGAGAGGTGGTCTTACCCCATTTAACTACAACCAGCATAAGCAGGACAACCAGGTGACACAGACATCATGGCTATAAAGAAACGTATGCCGATCGCCCGTCGACACCCACACTGTGAATGACAATACAGCGACAACATTGACAGGTCACTGTACTGTCACTGCGGGACCCGGCACTGCTTTCTGGGGTCTTGCAACCCCTCGAATCAACTCCAACTTGGGAGTTGATTAGTTAAAGTACAGAGTGCGGGGGGGGGCAAAGCCCCTGAAGAAAAGAAGTCTACAGTGAACAGTTCTATTCTGACCACAGTTGCAATCGACATAGAGCCGTTGCTGTAACATCAGACAACAACGAAATTGTTGAACCGGCATTGTAGAGCCATAACAAACTACCCACCAGAGATAGCTGTAGGCGGCTAACTATGGGATCCCTCACCAGTTGCATAACTGCCTACCAGGCAGCATATATGGCTACCAGATGTGGTGTCCCATTGACCAGGGTGAACCTGTCCTGGGCACTTGCTAGAACAGTGCTGGTCCACCACTGACAGGAATTCACCCAGCTCCACCTCCAGATGTCTACTACTACAACCTCTAAATAGGCATTACTCACATAAAACGCTGTCCCCAGACCATGTGTCACATTTACAATGAATGTACCATACCAAAATCCAGTGAAACCCATACCATAAGGTGTCCTGTAAAACCTTCGACCTTTTAAGAATATGCATAAAAGTTTTACAATTATTTTCTATTTTTGTGGAAAACAGTAGAAAAAGGGAAAAGAAAACCCTATTAGTCACTCAATGGAGAAAGTCCTTGGGGCTGGAACTTCCCAGGCAGAAATGTCTTTGAATGAAAGGTAGTACAAGTCCCAGGGTTCTTGGAAATGGCACAACACCTGCTGGAAGTGTCCAGGCCAAGTGTCCAATTGGCTCATGGTGGAATGCTGTCCACAATACCTCTCAACTGTGTAACCATTCACAGATTCATAGATTCTGTTGGCAGATGAGGACCTCTTGGCCCACCTAGTCTGCCTGTAACTCCCTCCCCCCCGATAGTGCTACCCAAGTCACTACTGGGTAGCCATCATCCACCCCCTCCATTATCCAAGATACCCATGTATTTTTCCCATGCACACTTAAAACCTGTAACTATACTTGCCCCCACCACCTCCGCTGGGAGGCTGTTTCTGTTGTCCACCACCCTTTCCGTGAAGAAGAACTTCCTCACGTTGCCACTGAAATTACCCGCCCCCCAGCTTCATATCGTGACCCCTAGCCCTAGAACAACTTTTCCTCTGGAAGATACTCTCCTCCTCCTGCACCTTGTTTATTCTTTTGAAATATTTGAATGTCTCAGTCGTATCCCCCTGCTTCCTCCTATCCTCCTGGGAGTGCAAGTTTAGTTCCATAAGCCTTTGCTCATAGGTCTTCCGATGCAGGCCCTGCACCATTTTGGTTACTCTCCTCTGCACCTTCTCCAGTCTGTCTCTGTCTTTTCAAAGATGGGGCCTCCATAATTGCACACAATACTGAAGGTGAGGCCTCACCAATGAAGTGTACAGGAGAAGTATTATATCCCTCCTTCAGCTGATGATGCCCTATGTAACAAAGCATTTGGTTAGCCTTTCCCACTGCCTTCCCACACTGATTCTCCACCTTCAGGTCATCGGTAATGATAATTCCCAGGTCTCTCTCTCTCTCGCTTGCCTTATGACCTCTAGTACCCCTCTCCTAAGTGTGTACTCTGCCCACAGTTCCCATGTCCCAAAGTGCATAACCCCGCACTTCTTTACATTAAAACTTAGCTGCCACCTTCTTGACCACCCCTCTATCTTTTCTAGGTCCTCCTTCATCCTTTCCACACACCCGTGTCATCCCTGTTGCAGATATTTGTGTCATGTGCAAACAGGCATAATCTCCCCCACCCCCCAGTCTCACTGCTATGTCACTAAAATAGAGGTTGAAGAGTACAGGGCCCAACACTGACCCCATGTGTGTAATTAGTTAACTGATGCAGGAAAGAATAAAAAAAAACTTGGCCCTACAAGTTCTGATGCATAGGTTGACAACAGGATCATGGTTGCCATCAGCTGGTGTCTCTTCCCCCCAGTCAGAACTGCTGCCTGCAGACATCATGGACCCAATCTCCCTCCACATCCTTCAGAAATGGAGCTGCTTTAATTTGTATTTGGTACCTGTTCTAAATGTTATTTTTGGAAAAATCAATGAAAATCTTTATGGCAAAAAAAAAAAAGGAAATGGAGCTGCAACAGGACCAGATTCAGGAACATCACTCTTCTGTCAGGGAGATGATGCAGTGGCAAGTTGTCCTCCTCTTTGGCCGATGCCCTGCAAAGGTGTGGCCCACTGACCATGGCTTACAGAACTCAGGTTCTTTGCCAACATGTCAACCTTGTACACAGGTTCCTTTCTGGGGGAACCTTTCTGAGTTACCCAGGAGTCTGTTCACAAATACCAGTCAGGGTGAGGGTGGTAGAAAATAGCCCCACCAGGACGCCACCTTACCAAGGTGTGTAGGGTTTGGTGGTCCTCTGTAGCTGTGTATACCATTGCATCCATGTGCAGGGTTCTTCCAACCCTCCATGTCTCCACTATCTCCTTGCATATACTTTTGTCTTTATCAGGGCTGCCTCAGTGCCCAGGTAACCACAGGATGTGTAGCGTTCCCAGGCATGCTCCATCAGCAGCTATTCACACTGCTTCTTGATCTCACACCAGATCTTCCTTGTAAGGTGGGGTACTTCTTCCTAAACTCAGTTTTGGACCTCCCCCTGTATGGTCCTCTCCTCCTTGCTGGACTTAGGGAAGCACCCGTTTCCTGCTTTCCCTGGAGAGGGCCAGATTTGTTCCTCCCATGCATCCTTATCCAAGTCAACAGTCTACTGGGCAACTTCTTCCTCCCAACTGGATGGTTCAGACTCCATAGGCTGGGTAGGTCCAGTGGCAGTTGGGGGACAGACGGGTGGAATCTGAAACAATCTTCCTCTTCCTGACTGAGACTCGAACTCATAGTACTCATCTTCAATGATTACAGATGATGTTTCCCCTAGTTCCTCATCCTTCAAGAAACTAGCCATGGCATAGGTAGGGGGCTCCACAGGATTTTCCTTTTCATTGTACAGTATGCCCCCCCAAGACATCATGACGGGGGAGGGTGTATCAGAAGTCTTACAAGGCTGCTGGCTTTCATTATCTCTTACTGGGATAAAGTCCAAGTCAGTTTGAGGAGCACTATCCACAGTGCATGACAGTTCCTTCTCCTTGAACCAGAAGCTTGGTGGGGACAGTAAATTCATGGTGTCCCACTTGATCCTCCAGTGACTCAGAGTCCAAGTTGCGCTGGGTGCCATTGCATGTCCAACTGCGTTTTACTCTGCTGAATTTTCCTGATCATCACTAGGACTGAACAGCTGGCTATAGGCCCACAGTTGAACTGTTTCACTTCCACATCTTCCCCTTTACTGGCTGTAAAGGGTACAGGGCAAGTGTCCCCATGGAATCCCAGGGTGCTCTGAATCAGTCCATGACACACACATATTATTATCTGCAGTATCTGACATTAAATACATCTTTCCCTCTGTGGGTGAAAAAGCTGCAGACATTTGCTGGTCATCCAGATAGATTTATGCTGTCTGCTGCCCCATCTTGAAGGTATGGTTTTTCTAATCTTTCCAGGACTCCCTCCTTCTGACAAATCCAGGCAACAATGCGCACTGGAACGATAACTGCTTTTTTAGGTACCCCTCTCCCAGTCATGCTTGTGGTTCAAATTTGTCTAAAAAGAAAACATAATGCTGATGATTACTGGTGCTCTGAATTTTAAAATCTGTTTATATTAACTTTCCTTCACTTAGGCATTGCTCCTCCACCTGAGGTAGTGATGTGGGGTACCTGAAGGGTAAATTCCAGGTTACCGCCCCCTAGGAAAACACAATAACTGCCCCCACAGTGCCTTCCCCACACATTAAAAGCATACACTTTCAAAAAACTTGAAACTTCAATAATAGCCTAACATAAGTAGAAACTAAAGTATCAGCTCTGGAGACTAATCATGTCACTATTACCACCACAGTTTCCAAAGCGGCGATTGTGACCAATGGAGTACTAAAGGAGAACAAGTTGCTCCGTTCGAGACTGGAATTTCTTAAAAATGGCTCTTGCGCTTGCAACCTCTCATTTTTGGGGCTACCCGAAGGAGTTGAGGGAGTGAATTTGGTGGACTATATGTATCAGCTTCTACAAGATCTATTTCAGTTGAGTGACGATCATTTGATCACTCAGGCATATCGCATCACACCACATAAAGAAACCAATAACCCTGAAATGCCTCTGACGGTATTGGTGGTTACAACTGGAGTACTTGTATGAGATCAGGTCTTGCAAAAAGCCAAATTGGCAGGAGCACTTACACTTACAGATGGCTCAGTGTTGCATTGTTTCACTGACCTTAGCTACTCCACAAGGATGCGGCATTGTGGATTTGATACAGTCCGAGCAGGCCTGCGAGAATTAGGAATTAACCATTCTCTCCAAATGCCAGCAAGGTTGAAGATCATTTACGCTGGGAAAACATATATCTACAATGATCCAGCGGATGCAGGTCGTAAGTTGGATACGATCCGAGCGGACTTTACCAAATCAGATCACCCTGATACGGAGGAGGAGGAAGATGGTGAAACCTGAAAGTTGGGACTATTAACTTAATTATGTGACTGGCTGGTACAAATCTACAGTATAAGACATAGTCTTACTTGAGAGAGTTTAATTAATCACAGAACCCCAGTTTATGTTTAATAAAAAGCTGTTGCAGACTGTAAAGGTTTAAATGTTCAGTTTTAAGGGGAAGGTGGTATACACTAAGTTTTCTGCAACATGTTTTTAGAGCTAAGGTTCTACTTTGGGTTGCTGCTACCATCTAGTGGTGAAGTTTGGGTTGGGATAGTTGATGGATAAAAAATGTAGGGACTTTTACTGCTATAATTTTTCCTAATATACATTTAAGATTAATGTTTCAGGCTGTTTGAGAGTAATTTCAGGGGGCATCTCTACTATTTCCATGAAATGAAATCATTTTATGCTTTTTTGACACAGTCATGGACTCCTGGGCTAAGTCAATGACACAAGCCCATCTGAAAAGAAGAGACTCTTTGGACTTTAACATTTATTTAGGCATGGTTGTCCATGGTCATGCTGCAAATGCCAGTACTGTTTAGATATGGAAAATACTAATGGATGATGCATTTCCCCCACTATGCTGTAACGAAAGGGCTTTGTATTACCTATCATAATGTATCTTAAGATGTATCCTATACCTGGAATCAAAGAATGCATTTTTATGTTAATTACCAAATGGGTAAAATAAAGTATAAAAAAAAGCATACACTTTCCAATAACCTACAATACTAAACTGTACCATGAACCAACTTTTCGTTTTATTGTGGGAAGGGGTGAAAAAGGGGGAAAAAATAGCACAACAATGTCAGTTGCTACAATTTGACTTTACCTCACACTGTTTCCCACACCTTGCACCTGTGGGTGCACCCAATTTCCCCCAAATTGCCGTTAGACAACACAGTTAGTAGGTTATGGTGGATACCACACAGGGGTGCTGATTCAGAAGATTAGGATGCAGTGGATGCAACAGTCTTTAACTTGGAGAAGAATACTTCCATTGGGTCCCAATAATAGAAACACAACAGGTTGCTTTTAACTTGTCTGCCTGGGCTTTCATTGGCATTTGACAGTCCTGTCCAGGACTTATGTCCCTTCCTCTAACTAGTTAGCAAGCTAATATAAGAACTCCTCTGAGCCACAGCCAAGAGGTACTTACAGTCTGATGGAGGGGGGGCTCAGTAGATTGGTCTCAGGCAGTACCGTTCTGGTATCACATGTGGTGGTGCACCAGAGCAGCGGAATGCAGGAAACAGCAGCTGGCTGAAGGGTTGAAGAATGCTGGACTTCACCCGTCTGCCCATACCAAACTTCGCTTCTAAGGCCTTTGTATGTGGTGCTCACCTGACAGGCCTCTTGATGTCTTTGTGGTCTCTTGCATTGATCTGGGGGGGGGGACAAAGCAGAATGGATGCCCCCTAGACCATTGACTTGTCACACAGTCTTTTTTCCAGAGAGAGAGAGATCATAGCGGCTGGGCTTTGGCTCGGTTTCTAGCCCCAGCACACACAACTTCACTTAGGCTATGCAGCAGTCCAACCAGCCTCAAATACTTATCCCTCCAATCCCTCCGAGGGGAGCACAATTTACACACTCTCTCTTGTTTCAGGCTGCAAAACTACAGACTCACGAAGCAGGTTCTAATCTCAGCACAGAAAGCTATCAAAAGTTCACGTCTCTCCCCTCTTGTCCCAAATCTTTCAGGCACTCTGCCTGTCTTTGGAGCTCTGGGGCTAGGAATGTCATCGGGCAGGAAAAACAGGCCTTAGGACTGGGTAGCCCAAAACAGTCTGTCCTGCTCAGACTTTCTGGGCATTCTCCCTTTTGGCAGGCTTTGTACTGCTTTTTATAGCTTTCCCTCATCCCCAATCCCATTGACTGCTGCATTTTACTTTATTTTATTCTTTGGTAACTGGGTAAAGCCCACTAGGCACAGGTGCCTGTTTTTAGGGGTGACTCAGGAGCACTGGGGAGGTTAAGTGACTTGCTCAGAGTTGCACAGTATGCACATGGAGGTTTCGGGAATCAAACTCAGGTCTGTCTGCTGGATGTACCAAGCTCATTTACAGCTTGTTACTGTAATCTCTAGGCTATACTGCCAGCCTGCAGTATTCCTTGGTCTTCTGTGATGCCCTTTGACCCCTCCTGTCTGCCCCTGCTGTCCAGAGCCTATGGGTGCTGCCATATTTGTTAATGTTGTGCTACCCTATTTTGGCAGCCCATATACTTTATTATTAGCCATTTCAGGGGATGTTCTCATACGTCCTGGTCCTGCTTTCCCCAGTTGGGCCAGGATCATCTTCATTTATCCAGTGGGAGCCCCATTTGCCCACCGGGGCTCCCGCAATTACAGGCACCTGTTTTGCACCCTTCTGCCCCTCAACTGCAAATAATGGAGCCATAGCTCCTTTAAGAATTGTGGCCACACATGTGCATTCGGTGCATGGTAGCCTTGTTGTTTTTTTACTTTCTTCCAGTCCACTTCACGGTGCCTCCCCAGGCCGGTAAAGTGCCCTCACGGCACCCAGAGGTGCAAACCACCTTCTGGACCTCTACATGGACCAAGGACCACAGGAGTTTGGTGACCACAGGCATGAAGATTGCATAGGTGAAGCATGCCCGAATCCCTCCAGAGCCATTGACTCTAGCCCTCCAGTCCCATTTCAGCTACACAGGGGGAGCTGAGGCAGAACAAGGACCCCAAGGGGCATTAGCCCCCCTAAGGTAAGCCTCCCTTACCCCGGGGGGGGTTACACTCTGAACACAGTAACTGGCAGGCTGCACTGCAGTGAAGTCCATTACACTTTACTCTGACTTTGTGGGGGGGGCAGCAAGTGCTACTGCCCTCCACAATGCACAGTTCAAGCTTCAATTTGTTTTATTTTACATCACAATGACCACATATGTTAATCTGTTTTTACTTTATTCCTAGCTTATTACAGATAAGCTTCTCAGTAAACCGAATTCACACTAGTAGTTTTCCATCCACTGCTGCTGGATTTCACACTGTGTAACACTAGGCCCCTGCATAATGGGTCATGCAGGCTGTGGTGGCCACTTTTTTTTTCTCGCACAGTCCATTTGCACTGTACACAGTTTGATTGACTTTTGCATTTCAAATTACATTTTTATGGCTGTGGGTGGAGCCTACAGCTATATTTCTGTCTGTAGCTGGAAAAATGGAATACCATGGAACACATTTTTTGAGTTTTCAATGTATCCTTCCACACCTACAAATCACTATGCCACTAGAAATAAAATACTCCCTTTTTTCTGTTTAGAATAGTGGAGACAGAACTCCAAGCTGCTTATCAGATGGCCATTAGGAAACTGAAACAGCTTGTTAAATACTGGTTGGCTATTAAACTGGAGATTTATTTACCCCCTTCGAAATGCAACAACTTACACATTTAAATACTTAGCATTTAAACACTTTCTTGCTACTAGCTTCAGTTGGGTAGGTATTGTCTTTCAAGAAAGAGTCATACTTCATAAATGTCACCCTTTCCCAGCAACAAAAGATTTACACTGTTTTTTTTAACCTCTTTAGACACTATCTGATAAGAACTGTCTCAGACGTATGCCAGATCTTCTGTGAACCATCCAGGCAAAATATATAGCAATCAGCAGGCATATTTTACTATGCTTTTTGAGAAAAAAAACATATTGAGCCACAACAAACACACACACACACACCCCATCCTCATAGCCATAACATTCAAAATAAATACTGCAATCTAATATGTTGTAAAACAATAAAGAAACTATTTGTTAATGTCAGTGAACACAGTAAAGTTCAGTTTACAATACATTTTCTTTAAATATTTCTTATCCCATATTTTGCATCCTGGATAGCGCAGAGGAGATGCTACATCTCATTGTCATAAGGATCTTCATTTTACACATTTTTGCACTGTATTTAGTCAGGATGTCCCAAATTAGATGCAATATCTTGTTTTCAGTGGGGTCATGATTTTTATAATGTATTTATTCAGGGTAGCCTAGTCCAGATGTAAAATATTGTTTTCAGTGTGTTCTGATTATACACAATGCAGCATAATATTTTGTAGATGTAGAGCCCCACTGAAAATAAGATGCCATGTCTTCTGTGAACTATCCAGGCTAAATATATAGGAATCAGTAGGCATATTCTAGGAAAACACATTGTAAAACTGTGTAAAAGGAAGACCACATTGAAACTGCCTCTCAGCAGATCTGCATTGTGCAAATTCATTAGAAATAGTGCATAAAAGCATCCCAAATGCTGTCCACAGCCATATCGGCTCTGACCAGAGTTTGTTCATGCTGCAATAGAGATCAGTTCACCTGCCTGTCTTTACTACTAGCCTGCTCCTGCTGCACGCTGCAGAACACAGTGTGAGCACTTCTCCACAGTGCTCATTCTGTACCCTTCTGTAACCTGCAGTTACATGTAAAACTTTGTCCCTTTTCCCACTGAATTCCTTAATTTGTGTGAGAGCTCCATCTCTCACTCTTCTGCACACAGTTTATTTTTCTTTATAACATGGGTTGGAAAAAGGAGGCAACCCGATTGGTCAAAGAGCATCAGGTGATCATTGATTAAATCCCCTATTTAATCAACTGTTACTGTGCCAGAACTACTTCCACTAAGAGAAAATCTTTCTGAATGTGTTTCTGAGGTATCCCTCCACAGACACAAACACACCACAGAGGAATTCCCCAGTCAAGGTCAGATCAAAGGGAGAAACAGCTGAGATTTTCCACATCTGTAAGCAGGGAACCAGCCAGGATTTCTACAATGGAGGTCAATTTTAGTATGTTTGGAAGAGTTACAGTCAGTCAGTGGGTACAACAAAGTTTTCCAGATGGTGAACCTCACACAAAGAAGAGAAGAACCACAATGAAATGAAAATAAAACAAGAAATAAAACAGGAATGTGCTGAAACTGGGGGTAGGCATGTAACACTGGATAGCAGAAGGATGAAAGAAATACACAGAAGAGCACAACATGGGCTGTGAAAGTCTTGTGACTGACACCCTGTCTACCTTACCGTGCTCTGTCATTGAGGAAATAAACATGAAACAAGCAGTTGATCAGAGGTAGGATGTTGCTTAGGCAAGCTAATTAAAATCCTCTACTTTTTCTTAGTTACCTGCATATTACTGTTGTTGAGCAAATTACATGCTTAGAGTCCTGAACCTGAATGTGAATGGCTTCTTGGTGGGAAGGGGGGAAGGGGGAGAAAGAGACAGAGAGTGCTAGACTCATGCTTATGTTATTTATTTTATGAACATAAAAATGTCTGAAATCATTTTAGGACTCTTTCTGGCATTTGTATGTTCATAAACTATATAACAGATGCATGAGTTCTGGGGAATACTTTTTAAGTCTGCAGGGTACACTCAGATTGTCTCTAATCAAAGAGCAAAAATACATCTTTGTGAATTTGCTTTTAAAACATAACCCATAATACAAGCACAATAACCTATTCCAGGAGTACCTCGTGCCTCACAACGCACCTGAAGTGTGCATTAAATCCCTTAGTAACATGGCAATAATTATTACTTGTGAAAAGACTCAAGCATTGGTTGAAACACACCAGGTGACTGTTTCAGCCATGCATTAATTCCTTAGATATGCCCTGCTGTGTAATACCAAGATCAGCCACACATAGAGAAGTATATTTGAAGTCCCCACCCAAGCGCACAGTGGACACAGTAGATTTCCTCGTGACTCGTGTACTGTTTATATGTGAAACACATGTTAAAAAAGCAGTATCTGAGATGCAATCTGAACCATCAGCCATACGTAGATTAACATCCTCTTCCACCTGTCCAGGTATAGAATGTACAGTATAGGCACTGTGTTAGTCGATGGCACAGCCACGGTTAAATAAAAATAGAAATAAAGAAGTCAGCATGATTTTGTAGCCACACACTGTATGCTGCATGTAAACGGCTCCCCATTTGTGTTTCAGAACACAGAGATAGGCACCTCGGGAATGGGGGGGGGGGACTTGTAGCCAGCTACCACTGAGCACAGAGAGTTCATAGAAGTGGACGAGACCTCCAGGTTTCCACGGCGTGAGGGCTGAACGGTGGAAGTGATTGCATGTAATATTTCAAACTGTGAGTACTGACCTGGTGCAGGAGCTCAGAAGTGCCAAGAAGGGCAGGGAAAGGTCAATGTCCTGCTGGCCCTTATCACTGAACAAGTCTGCCAGCTATAAAATCAGATTACATAGTTTTTTGTATCAGGTTACAAGTATTTTAGTTATGTTTAATAGCAAGTAATAGCGAGCAGCATCAAGGCATGCAAATCTTTATTGCTACCCACAAATCATAGTGTTTCGGTATAAGAAATATAGCAAGTGATTTTTTCAGAAAGATAATAGTAATTTGGAACTTTTAAACACTTGCATAGTAATATTACACCAGTAGTAAAGTAACAGCAGGATTTATTTCATTACTGAGTAATGCAGCAATCACTATATTAATGAACATTGCTCAGTTTTTCCATTATTTGTATTTTAAGGCAGTTTTTTCCATACAACAGATATCAAAATCTGTTGCATTATATGTGTTTTCTAATAATATTTCTGCCAAGTGCTTGCCAGGTGACAAACGATTAATCCCCTGAAGGAGGTAGATCTTAGGAATTAATGCATGGTTGGGTGGTGGGAAGCACTCCCCCCCCAGCCATGCATTAATTCCTAGAAAATGTCTCCTTTCTCAGGGATTAATGCTTACATAACCCCATACCCTGTTGTGGGTTACTGCTTACATATCATTTTGCATTTGGAGCAAGTGGTTCCCAGATACCTCTGCATTTCCAAACAAGCACTTTGAATGTAGTTTGCATTTCAAATATACTTACAGGCAGATTACGTCACCAAATTTCTATAAATGTTCTTTCAGGCTTTCTTTTGTTGGGGGATCTCCCACCAGACCATTTTTTTTTATTTTGTTCACTGGGTAAAAGCACTGGGCCACATGGGCCTTTTACTGGCTTGACCCGGTAAAATACAGGACATACTTTACAGAAGACATGTAACACATCACAATTAGTATAAATATCAAAGTTGATATAACAACGTAAACATACAGCAGTGACTTTAAACACTTACAATTAATATTAATCTTAAAATGTGCTACTTCTCTCTGTTAAAGAGAAGCTGAGTCCCAGTTTACAATAATTTGTTTACATTTACACTGTGTCTCTTTCCTAAGTATCTCCTTTAATGAAGTTTTAAAATTATGACCATTCTGCAAGTTACGTAAATGATCTGGTAAACTGTTCCATGTTTTGCCTGCAGGTTGCTTAAATGCTCTTTCATTTTTTGTAGTTTTGCACATGGGTATTGTTAAATTTACTGTGTCATGTGACCTTAAAGCTCTCATACTCTGCTTGTGTTTGAAAAAGCCAACATAGGATTATTGGGTAAACAGTGCAGTAAGTTAAAAACAAAACAAGACATATGGTGCTCGATTATAAAAGAGCCCATAGATTGACACAAGTGGCCGCCAAAGGCAGCTTGCATCAAAGCCTGGTGCGCCAGGGACCCTGCGCCAGATTCTCTGTTGGATAGTGTCCCTGCAGCATAGTCTCACAGCTTGCAGCATCCCTGGCAGTGCGCCAAACAGACAGTGCATCCTGAGGGTCTGCCACATGCTGTGGGGCGGCTATGCGCCACTCTAGCTAGTTTCTGGGGGCTAGTGCCCCCCCATCCTCAGCCCCTATGTCCCTGAAATGGATGTTTAATCAAACTCCATTGTCAAAGTCAAAGTCATTTTTATTTATAAAAAGCACTTTTCAAAATATCAATGCGCTTGTACACAAGCATAAAACATACTCAAATAAATGATAAAAGCAGTAATCAGATAAAATCAACAAGGTTCCAATTAAAAAGTGTCTGAGAAGGCTGAATCGAATAAATACGTTTTTAGGGCAGCCTTGAAAGTCTCGATGGACAGGCACTCTCTAATCTGACGAGGTAGAGAGTTCCACAGGGTTGGGGCCATAAATGCAAACGATCTCACCCCTGAGGTCTTTAAATGGACCCTGGGAACCTCTGGTAATCCCTCATCAGTGGAACGGGGTGAGTAGATGGGGTGGTAGGGATGCAGGAGGTCTTGCAAATAATGTGGTCCCTGTTTGTGTAGGGCCTTATAGATCAGCAAACCGACCTTAAAGGTGATCCTGTATCACACTGGCAGCCAGTGCAGTTCGCAGAGCACAGGTGTGATATGGCTAGATTGAGATAAGCTCATCAACAGTCTGGCTGCCGCACTTTGCACCAGCTGCAGGTGGTGGATGTCCACCCCCAGAAGCCCTGGGTAGAGAGCATTGCAGCAGTCAAGGCAGGAGGTCACAAAGGCATGGACCAGAGTAGGAAGGTCATCAGGCAGAACAAGGTGTTTTATCTGGGCGATATTCCGCAGATGATAAAATGAGGACTTGATGAAGACTGACACCTGTGACTTAAGCATCAGCTCACCATCAAAAATAACACTCAGATTCCACACCCGTTCAGAGGACCTCAGCTGCATGCCCCCCAGAACAAGCCCAGAGGGCTGAGCGGCCAAGGACCCCTCTACCCGATGACCAGGGTCCACGACCAACACCTCAGTCTTATCTGGGTTCAACCTTAACCAGCTGGCACTCATCCAGTCCTGAATCTTGGCAAGGCAGTTGTTAAAGACCGAGACAGCATCAGCCTGCTCGGGCACAAAAGACAGGTATAGCTGCATATCATCTGCATAGCAGTGAAAACTCAGCCCATACCACCTTATAATGTCTCCCAGTGGCAGCATATACACCGCAAACAACATGGGAGACAACAAAGAGCCCTGTGACACCCCACAGGTCAGGGGGAAAGGGGCCGAGGAAAAAATCCCTGACAACACTCTCTGCATCCTGCCCATGAGAAAAGAATGGAACTATCTGAGGCCCACACCAGACAGTCCACAGATCAACCGCAGGCGCTCTAGTAATATCCCATGGTCCACGGTGTCAAATGCTGCGGAGAGATCAAGGAGAACCAAGATCGAACGGCTCTTTTGATCTCTCACTGTCAGGAGATCATTAAGTACCCAAACAAGCACCTTCTCAGTGCTATGCCTGTTCCTGAATCCAGACTGAAGAGGATCATAGACCTCGTGGGGGTAAGATGGTCCTCAAGCTACAACACGACTACCTTCTCAATAACCTTACCCACAAAGGGCAGGTTTGAGACAGATCTGTAGTTTGTGAGACAGTCTGGGTCAAGGGAAGGTTTCTTTAAAAGGGAGGTCATGACCACCTCTTTCAAGGGGTCAGGGAACAATCCCTTCTCCAATGAACTCCAGTCTATTTCAGCAAGGACCAGTCCAATGACTTCCACACACTCCACCAGTAGGCAGGTTGGACCAGGATCCAAACTACAGCAAGTCAGTCACATACCCTGGATAATCTTCACGATACCAGTGATTGCCAGCCGGTCAATATTAGGCTGGACAAACTGGGAGCTAGTGACCTCCCACCGACCACCACGCTGATCATTGGAGTGTACTGAATGGATCTCCAACCTGATGGTGGCAACCTTATCTGCAAAGAATTGAGCGAACTTCTCATACTTAAGCTGTGAAAAAGCACTCTTGTTCTGAAGGCAGGTTGGATTGCGCAACCTGTAGACAGTTCGGAAGAGCTGGGCCAGTCAATTCCTTACAGCGGCAATCTCCCTGGACAGGAATTCTGCCTTCTTGCAGGAGACAGCCAATTGATAGTCCCTGTAATGGGCCATCAATCTAAGTTTGTCAACACTCCAGCCTTCACCCTACTCACCTTAACTCCTTCAAGGTCCCATCAAACCAAGGGGACAGAGGACAAAGAGTGAGGGGATAAACTCAGACAGGAGCAATGGAGTCCAGGGCCCCCAATACTGCACTATTATAGTGCAGCAGCAGCTCACCTGGCTCCATGCATCCCGTCGGCCTACTCGATATGTCCAGTACCACCATTAGACCAGCAAGGGACACACCCCTTTATGGGCAGTACTGTACCATCTCCACAGGGGCAGATCTATTGGGGGGAGGCATGAAACTAAACCCTATAGTGTGATGGTCAGACCAACCAACTGGTTCCATCACCAAATCGGAAATCTCCATCCCCAGGAGGAACAACAGGTCCAGAGAGTGACCACAATTATGGGTGGCAGAGGTAACCACCTGTGTGAAGCCCAACGAGATCATCAGTTGGAGGAAGTCTTGACCAAATTGCCAGAGTTCATCGTCGACCCAGGCATTGAAGTCTCCCAGGACCAACTACCTTGAGGACTCCAACACCATATCGATGACAAAGTCCATGACTTCCTGCAGAAATTCTTTCCCATCCCTGGGTGGATGGTAGATGAGAAGAATTCTGCAACCCCCACATGCACCCATGATACATTCAATGGATCTGGTGATCCCTACAGACACATCTATAAGGTTCAGTTCTGTCTTGAAACAGATGGCTACACCCCCACCCCTGCGATCCAATCTCGAGCGGTGTATCACCGAGTACCCGGCCAGCACTGCTGCCTCCAACACTGGACCAGCATTCTCATCCAGCCAGAACTTGGTGATGCAAACCAGGTTGGATGTTCCAACAAGATCAGCAATAACTGCTGTCTTGTTCTTAATCAACCTGGCATTGCACAACACCGCCCAAGTTGGATAAGTGGCCACGGGAGAGTGCGTCATTTGCCCACTCAATGTGGAGCCCTTGGGTATGGAAACCAGGCAGGGAGGACCCCTTTCCTGGACCCATTTTTCCCCAGGGCGCCTCCTGATATCCACAACCCCAATCCACCCACCCCGCTCCCCCCTGGCCGGGGGCCCACACCCCCGACCCCTCCGAGCTATCCCCAAGGCCTGACAATGCCTATACACCTCAGCAGGTAGTGAAGGACAGTCGAAGGAGCACAGGCCCCTAAGCCTAGAGGGGGAGCAGTGCCTGTCCACCGAAGAAAGCTGCCAACACATAACTGCGATGGCCAGACACAACAATCACCCAAACAATAACCAAAACAATACAAATAAAATAACAAATCGAACACTCAAAACAAAACCCCAAATCCCCCCAATCAATAAACAAAACTTCCAAATAATAATCCCACCCCTCCTTTAAATAAAATGCAGCAAAGGTACTTCTAGTCCAGTTCACAAATGGTGAAACAATTGATGAACACCAGTGGAGACAATAAATGTCGGGGATAGCTGGGACTCTCAATCCCCAACCAGCCAGCAAGCTTATAATGTCCAAAACGCCACTGCACTCTCACTCCTTTGACCACTGCATGATGAAAACAAAGCAGTTAATGGGGGCACTCTCACCACCCCCAAGCCAATTTAAAAGGAAAATCCAAGCATGTACACCAGGGCTGCAACCTTAGTTCAAGCCTTCATTCAAAAAGTAGGACTTCTCACTGCAGTTTAAAAGGAGAGAAATATGAAAGTCACTCAGCTCTTCAGGCCAGCAAATAAGCCCCCCCCCCCAGAGGGAGAGCTACACAGGCCAGGTGACCCTACTGGAAGACTAGGAGCCCAAGGGAAAAGACCCTCTGGCCTCCACCTCACGGACCCCCGCAAACAACCTAAGTCCTGTTGCCCTCCAGCCACCAGACTCAGTGCCCCTCCAAAGAAACACCCCGACCAGCACCACTGCCCCCCAGGTTGGCAATGCAGACCGCTAGCAACAAACCGCAGATAGCGCAGACCTCACAGTTCTCATTACATGAAGAAGCCAACTGTAAAATCCCAGGCTGCAAGAGGCAATCAGTGCCAGATACAGAGGACTAAAGATTGGAGCCCCAATAGCTCCTGCTGTCCTCCGATGGCCAGAAACACTGCAACACTCCCTGGCTATGGGAGCAACCCACCCACCAACTGGCAACTCTCACTACCACTCCACAGCCTCCACAGACCAGACCCCACTCACCGACTCACCTCTGAGAGACCCTGGCAGCCAAATGCTTCCTTCACCACTCCACCGACTATCCAGCAGGTGAATATACAGAAGACTGTTGCAGCCTCTCAGTCAATCAAATCTCACTCCTCCTCATCAAGATGCATCCAAGGCATTCTTTTTTCTTCTCCTCGCAAACTTCTTCCCAACTGCAGGTAACCTCTGGGATCAATTAAAGCTGGGCAGATGGAGGAGCGGATAGGGCATTGATCAATTCCAGTCGCTCCCCACAGCTACTGGTTCAGCATACTTTGCACAAGACAACTGCAAAGTACAATATGCATATGAACAATGTAGAATGACGGTCAGGAAGACTACCTGATCAGTGTTAGCAAAATTAAATAAAACAACTGGTAGTGCGGGCAACAGTAAAAATAGCACCACAACTAGAATGACTAAAATGACAATCAGCCCAAAGACCACTGCTAATTGAAACTATGCTCTGGCCGGAAAAAGCAATAGGGGAAAAATGCCAGATAGAAAACCTGAAACAAACCCTGAAAAAAAAACACTGCACACTAACTGGGCTACCTCACTAAGAGGACCCTGACTAGATTAACTAAATAAAAATAATAAAATTAATGCAGAGTAAAAGAAAAAAATAAAAGAAAACAACTCAACATAGAGCTAGTGATTCTGGCTGGCCCATATCAACCACTATCTTGGGAGGGGATCCTTTGCCTTCTTGGTACCTCAACTATATTGTGGTATAGTAGCCCCCTCCCCGATCCCAGATGTCCCCGAAATGAATGTTTAATCAAATACCGTTGTGGTATACTGGCCCCCCTCCCCAATGTCTCCAAAATAAATGTTTAATCAAACCCCATGGTGGTATAGTGGCCCCCTTCCCAATCCCTGATGTCCCTGAAATGAATGTTTAATCAGATCCTGTGGTGGTATAGTGGCCTCTCAATCTCCCATGTCTCCAGAATTAATATATAAAGAAAACCTGGTGGTCCAGTGGACCCCCACCCGGCAGTGCCCTACCACACTGCTCCCCCATCCAATAACCGAGCCGCGACTGGCACAACCCACCATACATCACTGATCACAGTGATCACTGTACAGTCAGACTGTCTGCCATGTAACAGTGGAAAATGCTGCCTCATTCTGTCACTTTATCACTTGTCCATCAGTTATTGAGTTTCATTAGAGCTGCAACTGATTGAACTGTATGTGTACCAGTCATTGTGCCTTGTGGTACAGTATATAGCTGTGCTGGCATTTTGGAGCTTAATAAAGCTTGACAAGCACCCGTGGGTGCCACTGCCATCACATGCATTCACAGCTGCCCCGACACATTCTGTGCCACCCCTGTCCTTTTTGCCCTCTGCACCCTCCTGGCGAGCATTTCTCTCCCTCAATCATCCAGCCCTGAATGTGTTGTGTCAGGTGGTGGGTGTCGGATCCTTGTGGCACATCTCTCAGGTGCACCTACTGTTTGGCGCAGGATGCGGTATGCAGCATACCCGGGGGAGTTTGGTGCTGGGACAGTGATTCTTACAGAATTGGGTGCAGGGTCCCTGGTGCATCCCAAGTTTGCCACATCCCTGGAGCAAGGCAACTTGTGTTGCTCCAAGGGATCTTTGAGAATCGGGACCCCTGTGTGACAAAGAGTTCACATTGAAATGCAAGCATCCAGGCCATGTGGTAAATGGCTCAGAAAAACCAAAGTTCAAGCAGAACACAAGGACACCACGAGCTACAGGACAGAATTGGTGCAGCCAATGGGCTCACAGTGAGAAAAACACACAAGGTGCAGCACTCCAGGAGAGATTACAAGTAGACTTGATAAAATACCAAATACAGTAGCCTTGCAATAATTGGCCATAATCCATACACTCTCCTTATGAAATGATTCAAGTTTCACTGTGAAAATTGAAAAACCTTATGTAAATGTTGCAAAAAACTTTGTTAATGCTTCAGTTAGGGTTAAAGTGACACAAGTTGGGAAATGAGGCATTAGGGTTTCCCTAACACCCCACCCTCCTAAGCCAGGCAGGAGAGCAGGTATGGGGTGTGCCTTGGGCTTCTCAAGCCTAACACTCACCCCATTCCATCTGTAAATAAGGTTAGATGTGTAGACATTATGAGAATGGAGTGAATGTTAGGCTTGAGAAGCCCAAGGCACATCCCACACCTGCTCTCCTGCCTGGTTTGGGAGAGTGGGGTGTTAGGGAAACCCTAACACAGCATTTCCCAACTTTTGTCACCTTGACCCTAACTGAAGCATTAACAAAGTTTTTTGTGACTTATTTCCTTACTTTTTGAGATAGTATAATAGTATCCTGACTGCGGTCCCATCTCTCCGTAGATGCGTGTATGTATGTAGCTGTCGAACAGTGGACCAAATTGCCAGCATAGCCATCTTATTACCCCACCTCATGTACCCAGTACAGAAAATCTTCGAATCCCCGCCAAAACGTAATTCTGCACAACTGCAAAGCCATTCCATGCCACAGGTTCGAAAATATATTTTCACCAAGATTTGAAAAATGACAGCTATGACCTACATGAGGTGGGTGAAAGGCTATAGTGAAAATCTGGGGTAAAAATGTTTAACATTTCTGAAGTCATGAGCGGGCGTAGTGAAATTGCAACGAATTGTCATATTTTCATATTTTGATCGCCAAATTTTCAACATAGTCTTCATATGTCCCCATCCCATAAACCCCATAGGTGAAAATGTTAAAATCCATGCCAAAATGCCATTCCGCACCACAGGTGAGAAAACACATTTCAGACAGGATGGGAAAAATAACAGCTGTATTATTCATGAGGTGGTGTGAAAAAATGGCTATGTTGAAAATATGGAATCAAAATATTGAAAATTACCAAAGTTATGCACCTGCATAGAAACATTTCAATGAGCCCATGTAACTGAGCCATTTTTAGGAATTATTTTCACCAGATTTTCAACATGGTCTTTTTGGGACCCCACCTCATGAATACTGGCACTGTCATTTCATTAATCAATCCTTAAAGGGGATTTCACTCAGCGACCGTGAAATCATCTTCCAGGCCGATTAATGAAACAACAGTTGCAGTGTACATGATGTGAGGTCCCAAAAAGGCCATGTTGAAAATTTGGTGAAAAAATTTCAAAAAATGACAAAGTTATGAACATAAGTTCAAAACACCACTGAAATACTATACGGCACTTACCTTGATTCCTCAGTTTGCAGTTCAGCTTTGAAGAGTGCAGACATGTCCCAGTCCACAGAAGATGACAGCCGATGACCTCTAGTGGTAAGTATAGGGCAAGGGAGGGGTGCGGGGTGACGGGTGCTCAGTGGGAGAGTCAGGATGGGGGAAGGGGATGGCGGGGATGACGAGGGACCATTTCCTTTTCTTCAGGTTTAAAAAAAAATACAAGATGTAACTGGACAGTTTTCTTTTTTTTTAGCTAACAAAGACAATATTAGAAGTATTTGGGGACACTGGGAGTGGGCTTCCCAGTGTTCCACACTGCTGGAGGGGTAATAAATAACATAAGTATTTGGGGACACAGGGAGTGGGCTTCCCAATGTCCCACACTGCTGGGAAGGGGCTTGTGAATGCCGACACAGGGATTGGACCCCCCGATGTCGGCAATTATTATTACAACAATGTGCAGGGGGTGGGGAGGGGCATCTGACACCAGGGGTGGGCATCCCGGTGTCAGACATTATTACTGTAACAATAAACAGATAAAGAAGGGGGATGGCGACTGGAGGTTGGGGGTGCCACTAGACACCAGAGCAATGGTGGCTCACATCTACAACTGCAGCCAGCAGCACAAATTCCAGCTGCGGTTGCAGAAGTCAAGAAAATCCAGTTGTTCTCATACAGAGAGTGCAGTGGAAGGCTCCTCTCGCTAAGCTGGGCACCCGGGATTTCGGGTGCCCAGAAAAAGTATTTCTGGGACTAATTGTGAAAAACAAACACCAGAATCTAGCTAAACAGGGCCTGTTTAGCTAGGTTCTGGGGCCTGTTTAGCTAGATTCTGGTGTTTGTTTTGTAGAATGATAACATTTTTATGTATTTTCCATGCTTTTTAGTTGGTGGAAAAAAAAAAAACAAGATGGCAGCTCACAAAAAAGGATTTTTTTCGTCACGAAAAAAAAACATCTCACAAGAATGAATCCTTTTTCGAAGATCAAATCCTTGGTCGAACTTTCTCCCTCTATCCTGAAAAGTGATCTTCCCATTGAAAACAATGGGAAATGAAAAATGGTAATAACTTTTCAACAAATATTTTTCCACAAAATTAAGCATGCCTGTTCTGTTACCCAAGCCATTTCTACCATAAAAAAAAAACACTAAAATTCCACACTGTCTGGACGCAAGGCGATGAGAAAAACAACTGCAAAAAGTGGCGACTTTATGACTGTTTGCACTGTCCAGATCTCAGAATCTGCTCATCCATCCTGAACAAAACTTGCCACGTCAAGAGAGCTACCCCACAGGACAGTGCATACCAAATTTTGAACAAATCCATTGATCAGTTGCAAAGTAATTAAAGTGCAAAATCTGAGGTTAACATTAAACATGCTGCTCAACCCTACCTATAGGGACACTACCGCACCCCAATAATATATAGTTCTGATGATTGATACCATTAGTAATTATACCGAGCTTGCTTTATAGCTAATGAATTTCATTTTGGTTTTTTGTTTTTTTCTCTTATACTATATATTTTATCATCTCTCATGTACTGACATGTATCTGTCTCGCCTTCTCTCACTGTTTATTCGCATCCCTCCTCTCAAATGTAATTTTGTTCTATTTGCTGTTTCCACACTACCCTTTGTTTTCTATTTACACCAGTCTTTGCTTCTTCTATTTGAGCTGTTAATGTGCATTTCTTATTCACACTCAGCTAGTATACAGCACTTCAGCCATTTACCTATTGCAGCATTAACACTTAGGGCTCGATTTTCAAACAACAAACTATGATGTAAGGTGCCTGCGCAAATGGTGTATGACGCAAATGCTACCTTGCATCATAGTTTGTGGCATTCCTGATTTTCAAATGCTGGCTGCAGTGAAATTGGGATGCCATGTGGCAAAGCTTCCCTGCACCACCCTTGCAGCAAAAGCACCCATGCAACAGGTTGCAATGATGGGTGCACCACAGCAGGGCTGCACCATCCCCTTATTTGGGATTCTGTAAGCCCCACCATGGCCGCAACTGGAGGCTTATGTTAGACCAGCCAAGAGGGAGTCTAAGGGCCCTGCTCCACTGCTTGGCAGGGCGACAAGTGATCTGTGGGACATGGAAGGTGGAGAACGGTGGCTGCTGGGGCAGTGAAGGTGCCATCGGGTGTGAGGTGGGCATGGCAGCAGTTGCACTGAGCGGAGAAGGCACCTGGCAGAGGTGCAATATGCTTATCTGACAGCCAAGGTAGTAGGTTTTATTCTGTCACAAGATGTTTTAAACAGAAAAATGTTTTGCCCCACTGAGGGCTGCATGTGCAGAAGGCACAAAGGGGACAAAGTCTAGAGTACTGTACACAAAGTCTGATGGATCTCTGAATTAGGGATCAAGCAGAGGTATCTTTGGCCATCCCTCAAAGGAAAAACATGAAACACACTTTATTTTTTCTCCTCAGATACAGAAACTCTTTAGGGACAGCTGATCTTGTGTACTTAAAATACAGATTACTGTGACATGTAAAACACTTTGTAGTAAGAGATTTCTTCTCCATCTTCTGATCAGCGAGGTTGTATCCCACTTCCCAGTCAGGGTGAGCCACTCTGTCACCTACGGAAACTGTGCCAAGGAAGCAACACTTGAACCATTGTATTTCCAACATGTCCTACAAACTGGAGTTTAGTCCCTCCAAACCCACACAGGCATTCCCACTGGGGCAGTCCTGGGGCAACCAGTACTAGGCAGCATCACAAAGAAAAAATCTCTCAGTTCAGAAAAGTTTTTCACATCTTACACACAGTTCCCATGACCAGATGTCTCCCAGTAATTTCACCCCACACAGGGGTACACCACAGGAGAAGGCCACTGCTACAACACGATGCTCAGCTACTCTGTGACTGAACTAGGGACTGCAGTAATAGGACAGAAGAGAGCTGGTACTTCTCCTGAGGCTGTCCTGAGTCAGACTAACTCTAAGCTCTGAGTGAGCAACTGACGCCCACTGCAACATTCCACTGTGGCTTATACTGCTGTGATGACCCTCCCACGTGGAACCTCTGTCTAAATTAACGACAGGGGGTTCAGGGGAAATCTGAAAGTTAACCCTTTGCTGCCCAGAACACAGGGTTCTAGTAACCCCAAGGGACACAGAACGTACATCTGTTTTTCGGGTACATTTAAACTATATGAGAAAGTGGAATAATGTATGACTTACTAACTATGGGCAGGATTTTCAAACCTGCCAAGACACACATAAACTAATTTTACCAAGCGTAGGGTGCATGGGTTTGGCAATCTCTGGTTGGCAATCAGGATTTTCTATCCCTTGTGCCGACCGCAGGTCCTTAGACCAGATATTTGTGGCCTAGCCTGTATCACTCCCCAGGGCCTCCGACACAGAGCTTGTGCCAGATATTTGACGCATGCTGCCATAAAGCATGGAAAATGTTGCAACTACACCTGGAAATGGAAAATTGGGCATAGTTGTGGCAACGTTGTTTGGTGCACCAGCAGAATTTAAGTCCTGTGGCTCAGGGCAGAATGCAAGCCCTGTGCAGTGGTTTAAAAATCCAGCCCAATATGTCTATATGACACATAAAGAATATGGCCCAAATATAGATAATATATTCTTGGTATAACAAAGTGCTGCATGCATGCTTCTTATGTTGTCCATTTATTGTCCATTATGTGTTATACATATCCTATATTTTCCTATGATTGCATTTATTCCAAATAGCCAAAAAAGACCAGTTTTTACCGTACTTATGATACATTTTTGTTTCTGTATGGGTTGACCAAAGCAATAACTGTAACTATGATGTGCCTGCATTTTCATTAGCTGAGGTGTGAACTAGGGTATGCTTGAAAGCCACCTTGCTCAGTATGTTCCCTAAATGTAGCATTCTAAATAACCAAAATGAGAGAACTCTGACCTTTATGGGTTGGATTTTCAGTGCCCCACCCCCAAAAAAGTCCTGCAAGCTATTGCACCAGGAAACAAATTTGCTAGCAAGCAAGAAAGAGAGTAAGTGCAAGGAGCTCAGACTAGCCAGGGGGCTGGGTAGCTCAGCTTGTATAGCACTGGGATGCTATTCTGGGTCTGGGTGCAATTCCCAGTTAGGTCACATCATTTCTTAAAATGTATATTCCAAATGATTAGCAGTGGCTAATCGTGCACTAAAACCATAGAAATAGTAATAAGTGACTCTAGGGCTATCAAATCCTTCACCCCAGGACATTAGGGTTAGTAGAGATGAACTAAGTAGGCTGTACAAACATGTACCATTTTATAGGGATTCCCTACCCACCACATGTACCTGGTGGTTCCCTTGGTAAGTAGAAATGTGTCCAGGCTGACCTTAAGGTTCTGTACTGTCTTCATGTCCACTGTCTCCACTGGTAGGTTATACCATAGGTTCATCTCCCTCTGGAAGAAGATTGCCTCCAAATGTTACCCCTGAGTTTCAGAGCATGTCTCTGTATTTTGCTGCCAGATATGAGATCAAACATCTCCAAATGTTCGATCCTGTCAATACACTCAAAAATATCAGTCTTGCTAATACACTTGAGTACGCTAAAGACTAAGATCATGTCCATTCTCAGCCTCCTTTTCCCCAGGGTGAGAATGTTAAGGGCCACCATCCTCTCCTCATACCAAAATATGCAGCACTCAAAATGAGTTCTGACAAGGGTCTTGTAAGCCCCCACACACATACATCTGTTTCCTCCTTGATCACAGCAAGATGAGCCCTTCACAGTATGCAGGTATTACGGCCTGGTATCACATCCTATTTGTGCCCCACTTACCATGTTGTTAAACTTCTCCCTCTCCTGTGATGAGATGCTTACCATTTAAAACTTTGCTACCAAAGAGGAGCCAAGCAGGATCTGAATCAATAAATACCCATTTTACTCCTTTCTGCCATCTCAAAGGTTCCCAAAAAGTGCATTCATTCACTGCTGACCATCTCAATCTGCAAAGTCTGCTTCCTCTAATGTAATCTGGCTTCAGGAAGGGGCATGTCACCATACTGTATCTGCTTTGCTCAAAGTCACCAAGGATCTCTAAATTGCCATGGACAATGGTCACTTCACAGGGGCCACCTTCATGGATCTCTCCAAGGCCTTCAACTTGGTGAATCATGCAATGCTCTTACTCAAGATCAAGATTCCAGGTCTCAGCCAGCTAGCCATCAAATGGTTTGAAAACTATCTGAATAGCCAAGTCAAGCTAGAGTCCATACAAGGAATTAATTCAGACCTTGCTGTCTTAAATCTCGGGATTCCTTATGGTGCAATCCTTGGCCTGCCATTGTTAACTGTTTGTGTTAACAATTCCCTGAAGCACAGCAGGTGTTATATATGTATGAATGCAGATCACACTGCATTCTGCAATGACAATGTCCAAACCACATTGCCCGGCGTCATCTCCGACCCGGAGGCCTCACAAAACTAAGAAAATACTTAACTCAATGGGACTGGTCCCCTATCTCCCGGGCTCCTACTATAGATGAAGCCCTTGATTATTTCACCTGTTCTTTTAATAAAGCATGTGACATCTATGCCCCACTAGCAAAAGTGCAATCCAAGAAACGTAATGCCCCCTGGATCACGCCTGCACTGCTCCAACAGCTAAAGCACAGAGATGATTTGTGGCATAAAGCAGTCGCATCCGGCAGGCAGGCAGACAGGCAAGCCTATAAAGTGGCTCATAACAGATGCACTTGGGCCATTAAACAGGCCAAATCAGGCTACTACAAAATGACCCTTGCCTCCTCCTGGGGGAATGCTTGGTTGTTCTGGGACAATATCAGGGAACTTAATGGCAAATCCTGGCTCCAACCCCCCTCCCTACTAACTGTCAACAATGTCCCTACCACTGACCCACTGACTCATTGCCAACTGCCTCAGCTCATCATTCTCTGACCTTAGTGCAGTTCTCCCAAATAACTTCTTCGGCCCCACTCCTGCAACCCCACCCCCAAACACCCAGCATCCCCCCTACCATTTCAGGGTGATCTTTTCGAATGAGGCAAGGCCTTTTCTCATGAAAGCACTCAGTGGCTCTTGCTATTGCAAAGATTTTTTTGATATGAGAATCCTACATCTAGTACTAGATACAGTCGTCTCCCCACTGACTGACCTCATTAACCGCTCCCCAAATCTGGGGCAGTTCCTGCAGCCTGGAAGACTGCCAGTCACCCCAATACTGAAGAGTGGTGACAGCACCTCCCAATAACTACCGGCCCCATATCCATTCTCCCACCACTCTCGAAAGCCCTCTGAAAAATTATAGCCACCCAGCTCACTGAGAGTAAATACTTACTCATAACCTACTTTGCAGGGAGTAGCATGGCTTCAGATCTGGGCACAGTACAACTACGGCTCTCACTGAGTTCTCTAATTTTATTCACTCTGCTCTGGATAGAAAACACCTAGCTGGAGCTGTCTTCATTGACCTGTTAAAGGCCTTTGACACACCCCTTACTCTTAAGCACACTCTGCCACATAGGTATGTCCCAAGGACCCGTCTCCTGGTTTACCAGTTACCTCACAGCTAGATCACAATGTGTTGAAATAAACAACACCCTCTCAACCACCATGCCAGTCTGCTCTGGAGTTCCCTAGGGCTCCATCCTCGGCCCTCTATTATTCAGCATCTACCTAAACACCTTGCCCAATTCCTGTTCCGGCAACCAACTACTCTATGCGGACGACACGGTTCTTTTTGCCTCGCACCCAGATCCCACAGTATTGCAGTCCTCCTCCAACACGCATTTAACCAGATTGAAAACTGGTTCATAGACCAAAACTTGTGGTCAATGTAAAAGACAAAGACTATGCTCTTTGCCATCGACAGAATAAGGCCAAGAATGTACGCTAACAATCCTCTCCCTCTCTCCTTCCTCTAGAACAGGTCCATACATATAAATACTTGGGCTTACATTTGATTCCAGCTCTCCTTCCATTCACATTGACACTCTATCATCAGCCAAAAATGTCCGTGATAGGGCCTATTGTATCGGCACAAGGATTGCCTACCTCTGGAAGCCCTTAATCTGGCTGTCACCTCCTCAGTCCTCTCCCTAGTCGATTATGGGCTCACTATCTACTCGGCTGCTGACCACAGCCCTTAAATCCACCTTGCATAAACAAAGCATGCAGACTCCTCACCAGGGTGAACAAGCGTACCCATACCTGTGCTATATGCCCTGACAAATCTCTTACCCTGGATGAAAGGCTATTTTATCAAACATGTCTCCCTCACAAAGAAATACACCTGGGCTTACCCCTGGGGGTTTTCTGCCTCTCTCCTATCCCTCCCACGCCCAGTGAACACCGCACTGCCAACTGACAGGTGTGGTCCATCCCGAGGGTTAGAACCTCCTTAGTCAAAAGGTCATTCCCACAAAGGGCCCCAGCCTGGAACAATGAACTCCCCTCTGTTGTCTCCTTCATCTCCAAATTAGGACCTTTCAAGTCAGCCCTCAAAGAGTACATTCTCACTTCACGGCGCTGCCAATGTACCACCTAGTGCTGGGTCATCTATCTATCATCTTTTTTTTTTGCCATTCACTTTTTATTCATTTTATGTTGCAGAGACATAACAACAAGACAAAATATAAACACATACAGCCTTGAATTACAAAATCTTTGTAACAATTGACATAAAAATAGATCTCGCAAAACTCTCCATACCCACCCCCACCATTCACCCCTCCCCCATACCCCCATACCCACCCCTACAAGGTGCTGGTTTCCATGCGGTCAATACAATGCATACCATTACCAAATCTATGAGTAAGATATAAGCAAGGGACCAGATTTTTCAAATAGGGGTAGTTGATTGTGCAAAACTGCTATCATCCTCTCAATTCTAAGGCTTGTGAGAAGACCCAGCTACCCATTCAGCGTAAGTGATCTTAATGGGATCCTTCCAGTGTTTAAGAACTAGCCTTTCACCGTGATGGAAATCAAGGCCATATGAAATTTCTCAGTTTAACTGAGACACCTGACATGTCTCCCAATAAACAAACCTCTGGACAAAACAGCTCTCTAACCCTAATAACGGATTAACCTTACTCTTTATTTCATTCCATAATGGAGTAATTTTGGAGCATTGCCAAAAAACATGCATTAAATCTCCTCCTTCCTGACCACACCTATAACATTTAGAATCTTCTGCCAGTTTTACATCTGGCAACTTTTGGGGGGAATAATAGATGTTGTGTAGGACTTTAAATTGTATAAGTCTCAGGCAGTCTTGCCGAATGAATTTATGGCAATTCTGCTGGGTCATCTATCTATCATTTTATGGGACCACCCCACCATTGAGCTCCTACCGATAGGGCTACCAAACATTACCTAGTAACAATGCCTCCTTTGGCTGCACTCGCAAGGTATCTGTCTAATTCTGTACTAAATATCAAACCTGTTACTCCCTCCCTCTATCAGCAAACTTATTGTTCTCTTGAAAACTGTAAAATACAGCTCTCGGTAACACGTTTAATGCAGTGTATAGCTGATCTTGAGTCTGCAATATTGTATAACTAAAAAAAACTGTAACCTTTAGCTGCCATTCTATGTCTATATGTATTAAGTGTTTGTTTGTTTTTCTGATGCAGAGCCTTTGTAAATGAGTCCCTGACTCAAAGGTTGTAATCCTAAAGTCTGTTAAATAAATAAATAAATGTCCAAGGTTAATTCAGTACTCCAGTCTAATTTCAGCACAGTCCCCTCCTGGTTCATGAACAACCGCCTGATCCTTCATGCAACCAAAATGTAGTCTATGGTGTTTGAATCCCAGAACTTGCTAACTCACTTAGCAGATCCACCTGTAATCATGACATCAGATGGCAAACCTATTGGGCAAGCAAACGTATTCAGATATCTAGGAACCTGGGACCGGATTTTCAAGGCCTTTGAAGATCATGTCGCTACAGGAAAAATTCAGCACAAGTGGGTTGCCACTTGTGGAGCCACAGTTTTTCCCACAGCTACAGCATTCTTAAAAGAGGAGCTGGTTTATGTCCAGCTCCATGACTTATGACAGCTTGCAGGTGTTTCTTTCCCCACAGCTGCGGGAAACTTTTATGACCGGTGGGACCAGGTGTAACATCTCCCGCAACTGTGGGGGACTGAAAATATGAATCTCTTCAGCTGCAGAGATTTTGGTCTGCAACTGGAGTTGTGGAGAGGGACTTAGTCCCAGTAAGTTTTGAAAATCTGGCACCTGGCCTTTTTAATCACTTACATACAGTAGTTACATTGATTAACAACTGTTGGCCCAATCTCAGCTTTCTCTATAGGTCTAAACACTGCCTCAGTGCTCGTGTGAAGAAGCAGGAGGTCTTACTTCCTGCGCTCGTCCATCAACTGTGGAGACATTATATATGGCTGTGCAAACAAAACTACTCTTCTTTCCCTGAATCATTTGTGCAAGTTGTGCCAGTTCATCCCGTCCTGTGAATGGTCTACCCAACATTGTCTGTATAACTAGCTTCACAGGCCAAGTCCTTCAAGCAGCCATGACCACTGTACTATTGGCTTTATTTGTTGTACAACTGTGCACAAGAAAAAGCCCCTGATTATCTCGTAGCCCACCTCACAAAGTCAAGCAGTGCCTCCTCGCTCCATTCAACAGCAGCCCTTATCTTCTCAGTTTCATAGAACCATGGACAGTGATGGCAGAAAAAAACAACAGTCCATCCAGTCTGCCGGAATTCCATGTTTAGCCCTGGGACCTACAGTCCCTCCAAGGTCTTAGCCTTCCCCCATCCATCCCCTCTATTTCCCTCCCAGCTTCTGCCACCCTGAGAAACCTCTATACCCTTCTTTCTGTCCCACCCATGCTTGAACCCACCAACAATTGAGCACCCACCACTTCAGCAGGCAAACTGTTCCACAGCTCCACCACACTTTCTGTAAAATAATACTTCCTCACGTCCCTTCCAAGCCTGCCTGCTGTCAGTTTCCATTTGTGTCCTCATGACCATGAACTAGAATTCAAGCTAACTTTTCCCCACAGTTCACTTTATCAACTCCTTTTAGGAACTTGAAGATCTCTATCATATCTCCCCTCTCCCTTCTGGTCTCCAGCGAATACATGTTCAGTGCCTTGAGGCGCTCCTCATAGGAACTGCCCTGTTAGCACTGAATCATTTGTGTTACCCTGCACTGCACCGCCTCCAGCCTATCCCTTTCCTTCCTGAGGTGAGGGCTCCAAACCTGGATGCAGTACTTCAGGTGTGGCCTCACTAAGGATTGATATAAGAGAAGTATTACCTCTTCCATTCTGCTATCAATACACCTCCCCATACATCCCAGCATCCTAACAGCATTGCTGTATGCCTTGTTGCACTGATTTAATTGTTTGACTGAGCCACTGATGACAATGCCAAGGTCCCATTCCTCAGCCATAGTGCTGTCACCCTACCCATCTGGTGCTCTGTCCTGGTTTTTGTTGCCTAGGAGCATTGCCTTGCGCTTCGTGACATTGAATTTCAACTGCCAAACATTAGACCATGCTTCTAGCTTCTCCCTGAGTACCTCATCGCTATCCACCCTCCCACAGAGCTTAGTGTCCTCTGTGAAGAGACACCATCTGCCCCAGATACCTCACACCAATGTCTCTAATGAACACATTGAAGAGGACTGGTACCAGAACAGATCTCTGTGGTACCCCGCTCATGACCTCCCTTTCTACTGATTTGGTCCCATTGACTACAACCCTCTGCTGTCTCCCCTTTATCCAGTTACCTACCCAATTTACTATGAATTTCACTGCACCCAGATCCTCCATCTTGTTCAGCAAGCATCTGTGACGCACCAAGTCAAAAGCCTTGTTGAACATGAAGTAGAGCAAATCCACAGGGTGGCCCCTACCCAATTCCCTCATCACCCAGTCAAAGAAAACTTTCAGGTTAGTCTGACAGACCTCTCTGCCACAAATCCATGCTGTTTACTATCCTGGAGACCATCACTCTCCAAGTAGTCCACGAGGTCCACTTTGACCAGTGACTCCATCAGCTTTCTTGCAATAGAAATAACACTGACAAGCTATAGTTCCCCATATGTTCCTTGTCCTCCCCCATGGAGCAGAATTACGTCCACCACCCTCCAATTCTTTGGAACTACCCCTGTCCTTAGAAAGCTATTGAAAAGACCTACCAGAGGATCAACCAGTTCTGCAGCCAGCTTCCTAAGTAACCTCAGATGCAACCCATCTGATCGCAACGCCTTATCTATTTTTAGTGCTGCCAACCCTTTCTGGATCCTTTCGCTTGTAAATACTGGCTGCCTCATCTCTGGGACCCTTTAGTGGCCGCTTTAATGCCAGTCACTGGCAAGGGTCCACCATTCCCCTTAGTGAAAACTGAGGTAAAATATTCATTAAGGGTAGCAGCCTTTTGCCTGTCCTCCTCTATCACCCTACCTCCTCCCACTAACCTTATAATTCCTTCTCCTTTCTTCCTTAATATATCAGAAGAACTGTTTTTCTCCATTCTTGAACCCCCCCATAATACACAGCTCTGTGTATGCTTTTGCCTCCCTAACCTCCGTCTTTGTCTCCCTGTTTTTCTTTATGTATTTTCTCCATTCTTCCTCCCCTGCTTTTCTTTATACTTGCAGAAGGCCTTTTTATTTGCCCTCACCACTTCCCAGATGCTTGCCGAGAACCATAATGATCTCTTGAACTTGTTCTTTTTATTTACCATTGTCATGCATAATTTAGATGCTTCGAGAATGTCTCTCTAGCCCCCATCTCTCTTCCACCCTCCCATGTTGTCCACCCCACCTAACTTTTCTCTGACCAGCTCCCTCAGCCTGCTGAAGTCAATTCTCGATTGGGATTTTCTGGACCCAAGGGCAAGTTCGAACCAAATGGCTTTATGATCACTGTTCCCCAGTGGTTCCCCTATTCTCATAATTCCAATCACCACCAAGTGGGGAAGCACCACATTGAGAACTGCAGTCTTCCTGGTGGGCTCCTTATGTAACCCATGTGCCATTATACCAAGGGCTACTACCCCTGCCTGTTTCTTTGATTGCAGGTTGGGGGCCTGGGTTAGGGTTTAATGGTTACTGTGTCTGCCCTACCAGCAGCAGAACTATGATTATGGTGCGCCCACCCAGAGCAATGATCAAATGGGTAAATTGTCAAACTAGCACAGCCCTCTGGGAAGCTATACCTACCCACAGCCCCAGTTAGTGGCCCAACACATAGACTGGCAATAAGCAATGTACTTGCATGCAATATCACATTTAATGGCTAGCACTAATAATATGCTTACCAGATTCGCACTTACCCACCAGGTCTGGACATCTGGCATACACCCTGTACCCCCTGCAAAGAACAGTTAACCAGAAAACACAGTGCAGCTTTGCTTTTACCCACACTGGACCCTTCAACAATAAGGTACTCACAGACCCAGTTAACAGACAAAACAAATCTGGTTTATTCAGGGGACTGAACACAGGGAGGGGGTGAAAATTTAGGTTAATTATTGAGGTACTATAAATAAACAGCTAGCAATTTATGACCATTAAATCTGTCCCTATATTACTCACTTTATCAAGCTGCTGGGTACCCAGGATATGCTTAGATGCAGGCCTGAAGCAGTGCCATGGGTAGACTGGTGTTGCAGCTGGTTGGGGCCCTGGCTGAGGAAAGCCTGTTAGTAGACACATTGAAACACTTGCAAACAGTAAAATATTTGTAATCCTGGGCTTGATGACCTGTAATCACAGTCAACACCCACTAAGGACTTATAGGGCAAATCAGATGACACAAAACATTTATTTGGATGTTGCAGGGGGCTACCCTGATTGTACTCACTGCACCCAGACCAGTTGGTAAAACGTATGAAGACACCATGGATCTGCTCGCTTTCCAGAATGATGGTGGGGACCAGGGCAGACACGACTTACCTCCACTTCACGGCCTTTTGCTGTAGGTAGCCGCAACCTGCAAGTTGCTTCTACACAGGGGCTGACTCCCTGAGGCTGGTTTCTGGCCAGACAGATGCTAGATCTGATGCAGGAACAGTCTTTAGGGCCACAGATGGCACAGGCCCAGTACATGAATTTTGACTAGTATACAGTTTGGAAAAGTCACTTAACTTGCAGCTGGCAGGCTGGCTTAACTTTGGCAGGAAGCAAACAGGAACAACTGGCAACAGGTCTCCCCTTTTATTAAACATGGTAGGAGACCAACGCAGCATCCGCTGGCTCCAAATGACACTGGAGTCCTTAGGTTGAGAAATTCTCTCACAGTTCTTTCAGCTGCCCTACTTTTAGGCAAAACACTCTTTTCCAGCATCAAGGTCTCTGAAGTCAGTCAGGATAGCTGAGGATTGCTTTCTCCAGTTCTGCGTTTCGGCAGTGTAAGTCCTGCAGGGCAGCAAGGCAGGCCAAATTCCCTGCAACTGTTTTCAGCTTATCACACTGGCTCCTTTCTCTCAAACTCGAGCTGAACTGTTCTCTCATCTTTTAGGCAGTCTGGTACACTTTCAAGTCCCACAGGGGAGGCAAAACAGGCCTTTCTCCTGCGCTTCTCTCAGCCCACACAGGCAGGCTCCTTCCTTCTTGGTGGCTCGAGCAGAACTAATTCCCTGTTCAAAACAGTCCCAACTGAAGACCGGGGGATCTCTGTATTCCAGTTGGCTGCCTTTACTGTCAATCATAATCCGAGAGCTCTCATTGGTTAATTTAGGTGCCAACAAGAAAGTTCACAGCTTTTCCAACAAGTGACTGTAATTAGGACCCCTTGAGGACTCCTTGGTTCTAACTGGTCCAACCACTGAGTCCTGGACCAAATGTGGTGGCTCCCATAGCAGAGGAATAAATAGTAAATGTAAACAGCTCATTTATACAATAACAAGAAGAATTTAGAGTTAAACATTTACAGGACATTGAAGGGCTCCCTCAATTTGTTTTGGTCCCATTTCCCCCCTCCCTGACCATGATTGTTGCATAACAATGCTCTTGCCTTTTATTTTCTGTGACCCACATTGTTAGCTTGCTTTAATTACTGTTTGGATATACGTATTACCTTTACAGTTTGTCTCTTGCCTTGTATGTTTCAGCCTGTATGTAACTGGACTATGTTCACCTGTTGAGTGCTACTTTCCACCCTAGGATCCCCATGAAAATGAGATGCTGCATTTCATGGAGTTATTCCAGTTAATGTAATTTCAAATACATAAATACCTGTTTTCCTCCCCAAGCATAGCATCTTACATTTCCTTCCTCTCCGTCCCATAGTATCACAGTATTGTGATGGTGGAAGGGGTTTAGTGTCCATAATATCTGCTCCTCCTGTCATGTGGTAGTGACTACTCCCAATCTGAGCATGCACACACATCTAAGCTTAGCAGGCAGAAGGTTAATCCTACTTATGCTGGGTAATCTTCAATGACATTCTCCCCTGAGAATCTATCTAGTGATGCTTTTAAAGTCTGAACACACGGCTTGCTTCCAAAACCTCACCAGGCAGGCTTTTCTATGTGTTACCTGCCCTCGGTTTAAAGTAAAGCCTTCTAATGTTTCCCTTTATTATGTCATCCCCAGTGTTAGGGCAGGCCAACTAGATCGGCTTTCACTCGTCAGCTCAAACATCTGGGTATACTGCACCCTATCCACCCCCTTTAGTAACAAGAGTTGCAGCTTCTTTCTATTATTATTCCAGTGTGCATATTAAAAGGGAGACAACCTACACAAGATATTCCTTGTACAAAGAAACATGTTTGAAATGTCTAGTTAAAGTTCTATTGTGCTCCCCCTCTCCCAACAGATTGTACAAGTAAATCAACTTGCTCTTTATTAGAAACTTGTATTTTATTAGAAAATAATGCATAACAAGAAGTGTTTTAGGAAAGAAATGGTGCAAAGAAATGTGTAAAGTTACTAACACTACAAGTTTCTGTCCATGTTTTCTATGTGAAAAAATAAGGGAGGTTGTTTATTTGGGGGTTAAAGAATCATGTTGGAGGAAAGGCTGGTATAGGTAGATCAGACTGACATGAAATGTTGGTCAGTGTTTCATCAAAGGCAGATCTCCAGCATGTCAAGGAGCATGAAGTTGTGGACTGTTGGATTTTTTTTTCAAGGTGGGGCCCGAGTATTTTTTTTTCTAAATCAAGTCTGCAACTTTTGAAATGTACATGAATATTGCTGGTTGTGTTTTTTTGTGCAAATCACAAAACATGCCGATGTGAAGATCTGCAGTTTCGCTCAGCACTACAAACAAGAAATGATACACATACCATGACATCATTATTTTAAGCACAGCATTTTATTAAGTTACATGATTGATAATACAGTATTCATCATTATCATATAAAAGCGGGGTGAGTGCTAAATGTATTTTGTAGTAAACTACACTAGGTGATTTGATTCCTTTTATTGGACCAACAATACAGTTTTATTACACAAGTTTGTAGGCTTACACAGAGCCCTTCTTTTGGTGCTGGAGTACTCGGTATAGACCAGAAAGCTTGTGTACTGAAAATATCTTATTGGTCAATTAAAATGTATCAAATCACCTACTTTGCTCATAAACTTGTACAACAGGGTTGGGGGGGATAGGAAATTGTTTAACCAGGAAAGGCACACTAAGCCGAAGCTTGTTTTCAGGTGCGACCTGGGAGCACAAGGAAGTTAAGTGACTTGCTCAGGGTCACACAGTATGCAAGTGGGGGCTGTGGGATTCAAACCCAGGTTGCCAGGTTTGCAGCTCAGTGCTCTTAACCACTACTCTATACTGCCTCCTTGTTGGGGTAGTATGCAGGGGTGTGGCATGTAGACACTTTTAAACTTCTAGCCCCATGTACTGGCATCAACTTTTCAAGTTCGACTGTAGAATACACCGACTTTTTCCCCCAACTTCTACCCTTGTCGTTCATGAACCAATATGGCTACAAACAATTTCCTGGAAATATTGCAATAAGTAGTAACCCTCATCCTGACAGGTTTTGTTGTTGGAATCAGATTGTTAATAAATTAGCAATCAATAGAATCATTTTATGTATTTTACTATCAAATGAGTTCAATGATGCTGAAAACAAAACATTTCAGAATTGATGTGGATTATTTTTGTATGTAACTTATGAACTTGTGACAGTGATATAGTACAGCCAAACCTGATTGTCCTGTCAAATGATGGCAACGCAGTTTTCAGCCTTGTCTTTGACATCTAAGGTATTGAACTTTTTCTGACAATGCAGCAAGCCCAGGCATCCTTAACAGCCAGAAGAGCACTTTGGAAAAGACAGAGAAGAGTGACAATGAAGAACTGGATTCTAGACTCAAGAGCTTGAACCAGCAGGTAAGGACAGTTGGACTCCTTGACATGCTATATACTGCCATGTTTCCTGGATGGTAAGACAGAAATTTTCCAGTTCAGTTCCTTGTAGTTAAAAGAAAGGATTTCAGGACTGTTGGCAACACTTTACTAACTTTTATTGGATACTGTAGGAGCAAGATAGCAGCCTTGCATTTTTTTTAATGCTGGGGGTAATTTACTACTCACCTTTTTAGCCAGTTGCCTTCACTGGTAAGGGACACAGTGAACTTAAACACTGGGGGAGTACTTTGTCTGGGATAAGGAGAAGAAGGGATGCTGTTTTGTCCATAGAACCCATTAGGACTCCCAACAAATTTTCCATTAAAATGCATTGAATTTATCAGTTCAAAAACAAGAACCCTTTTCAGACTTTTTGTGGTAATTGATGACCACTTATGACTGTGAACTGATCATGAGAGAATCACCTTTCCCTAGTTTAATGCTGGGTGGAGTTTACAAACCCTGGATAGACCAGTCAGATTCTGACTACTATATAAAAATTGTAAACCAGCAATTCACCTTAAAGGCAGCATCATTGCTACCCTTATATTTGTTTTCCTTTTAAATGTTTAGAATTTCATAGTGCTGTTAAACTTCTGGTGAGCTTTTGTTTTAATGATAAATGTTTTTATTATAAAAGGAGTTCGGAAATGCTTGCAATTTAATTGCTCTATGCGTGTCATGTGGAGCATCAATATTTCTTTAGGACCACACATTTAAGATTTTTAGGGGTTGTCTCTGTCTTGTCACAATGGATATCACTCTGCTCCTCACAGAATTAAAAATCTCAACTGGCAGCCATTTTTCCCACCACTCAGCTTACCATCATGTACAATTAAAAAAAATTGCAGCTATTGTAAAGCATATTAAGTAAAATATTAAATTACCCCAGCTAACCACCAGCTGCTAAAATCCCACTGCTGAACTGTTTTTTATGACTGCGGGCAGAGCCTACAGGAGTACTGCATGTACAAAAGGAGTGATGTCATGTTTTCTGTCCATGGAACTGACTGAAGGTGTAAATAGTCTCCTCCTCCTTACCCTCCTCCAAGAAATGTTTTCTGCCCTCAAATAAATATGCTTTCATGTTAGTCAATGGTTACAGGGTACTATTTTCTTTCTTAAATGGGTGGTACAAGAACTGGAGCTTGAGTAGTAGGAGGCAGCATTGTTTTTTGGGGGAAGTAAGGTCCACCCCACCTCCACCCAAGAAGCTCCAAAAGGTCCATCCCACCTTTTTTTTTATTCATGTGGGAGGAGCATAAGGTGGATCTATCATCCTGAAAGAAGACTCACATGTTTGGGATGTGAACCAAGGAACAGAACAACAAGTCTGTGGAGTCCCTGCATTTTGTTAAGGACTAGAACAGAAGATACTTAAAATGCCTTTAAACTGACTTAAAAACCCTTGGAACAAATGATTATCAGAGTCACCTGGTGCCTCAAAAGGAAAGACTAAGAAGTGTCTAAAAACTAAGGAAAATAGACAGCTTTCAGGTATTTCTTAAACATTTATATACTGAAAACAAAGTTCAGCTTTTGGGATTAACATTTGTTTACCATATTCTATCTATCTATATATATAGTTTGTCTTTTTAGTAGTTTCAACATCTTGAAAGCATCGGTGTTATTAATTCATTCAGAAATACATTTTTTTAATTGTCTTTACAGATAACCTTGAAAGCATTGGTGTAACTAATGCATTTAGAAATATTTTTTTTCAATTGTCTTTACAGATAAATCATGCATGTTCATGTGAGGGCACATTTTTGGGGGGATGGGGTTCAAATTATTTTAATCATGGGCATAGTTCTTGGTAAACACGGTCTATGATGTGCAAAAAACATATGTTATGTAGAGTGTTTTGATATGTATGTTAAATCCTAGCATGTCCTTCCCTTTGTCTGCTATTAGGAGTTTTTCCTAAATTAGCTTACTAGCTGTATGGTACTTTTACGACCCCTGGGGATCTCCATAACAAATAGTTTTATTGGCTTTCTTTCTCCTACAATGTCCCCTGTCTTATGTGACAGTGATGTAGCCATGCCCTTAGATTTAGCATGTGTACTGCTTTAAAATTAGTTTAGCAACAGCAGAGCCTTGTAACTGTTCTTATCCAGGGAGCACAAATGTCAGCAGTTAGTTTAGCAGATATCTGCGAGCAAGCTAACTGGGGTTTCTGTAAGACAACGGCTACTAAATAGCTCTAATTCACTATTTTTGTTTTCTCTGTGCAACAGGTCTAGCTAGCAGGAGTGTTTTAACATCAAAAACACAAATAATGAATTAGAGCTATTTAGCAGCTGTTTTGAGTTCTCGGTTTTCACTTCAATCCAGTGTTTTGTTTCTGCCTAGGCTGTTAGAGGAGTTTTTCTAATTTTCCCTGAGTGTTTTATGATGTCTGGGGGCTGTCATTCAAGTTTGTTTTCTTGCATCTTCTCCAAGTTAGTCTTCACAGAGTACCCTTTGGTTTGATGTCTAATAGCCCCTACAGCAGGCCAGTGTCTTGTTACAGTGTCTTGCTTAGCCACAGCAGATAAAAAACACTGTGGCCAGGATTCACAGTGCTATGCAATATACTATAGAAAGTTACATGTTTAAACACACACACGCCAAGTAGAACACAGCTGGATAAGGTACCAGTATTTAGGAAACTTGTCATACTTACCCAGAGTCTAGATATGTGAATCCTGGCTGTGACTATAGGTGTTTACAACTGAATGATAATACCCACATTTGCTTCACTTGCAAATAGGTAGGCATTTGTGTCTAATTTCTGTTTGACTTACCGTAGGTTACACATAGAATCTGAAAAATTCATAACATGCTGTATTGTGATTCAATGAACTGATAAATGGGGATGTTGGTTTCTTTTACAAATTCATTTTTCCTGACCATGGATATACTAAAACAAAAATTTCTCAACAAAATGTTTTTAAATAAAGAGTTTAAGTCACAGCAGCAGAAGAAGCATGTTGGCATTAAACACTTAGTGGCATGGATGTACAGGCACCAGTATTTAAGCATGACTTTGGTAGAGGATTAATTGTGACTGGGGCATGAGGTAGGGAGTGAGTCTTGATATTTGTAGCATAATGGTTTTCTGAAACTTCAATCTGCAATGGGTTAGACTCTGCAGCTATCTGTACAGTATATCACTAAGCCATATGCAGTGTGGTATGGGTAAAACCCAGATCACCAGACCAGGACCAGTGCTGTAAAATCTGCACTGGGCACAGCTTGTGCAAATATTGCTGATCCAGTGGATCAAATAAATACATGCAAATAAATAAATAAATATTTGACTTCACCTCGTGCTTCATCTCACCCCAAGAGTGATGTTATTACATGATAACACACACCCTGTTGTGCCTTATTGCTTAAATATGCCCTTTCTCAATGTACTATACTTTGATTTAGTTAGTGTATGCAACAGCCTTCATGTGAACACTCTGGGCTTCTCTGATTCCTGATGTCTATTTGCTTTAGCTATTGTATATTGTTTGACTGCTTTGGTCTTCTTGATGTGGTGCCTGTGTGCCTAAACTATGTGATCTGTTTATCTACTGCTACCCATGTATCTCCAGTGAATGGTTGTTATAATTGCCTGCTCTCTGAGCCATTGTTTTGGACTTGTTAACTGCGCTGTCTTTGCATTAGTTTTGACAAGGTGCCTTTGTAATGAGTCTCTGACTCAAAGGTTTGTAAATCTGATATTTTTTAAATAAATAAACAAATAAATGTTTATGTTTAAGCCCATGAAACACTGTTATCTAGTTAATGCATTCACAGTCATAGTGGCTCTGCCAGAACTTGTTATTAATAGGAAAAAGTCTGCATTTTGCCACTCTCCAGCTTACCTGCTCTGTATAGTTTTTTTTTCTGATGTTAAATAACATTTAGTAGTTGTTAAATACTGAAGTCTGTGATGCAAGAGCAGGAGAAAAAGATGGACACGTAACTCTTTCTCGCTGTTTTCTTCCAAAGTTTGTGATCCAGAAAAAAACACATCCAGCCAACCCTCCACTCCCCTAATTGGTTCATTCGCTGTTGGAAAGTCCCCTCTAAAGAATGATCAAATGCTGGGGCAATACTGAGAAACTAATGGAAGAACTTTATCATCATGTTTCGTACCATCGGAAGAAATGGCAGGCACAGCAACACCGGCAAAGCCAGGCACGGAGATCCCGACAGAGTCTATTAAACCAAAATCATTCCTGCATCAAGTCCTCCAATAAATCACCAAAAACAGAGAAGAAATTAAAAAGTTCAAAACATTGGTGGCTAGCCTGGAAGATAAAGTACAGGCTATCCACCACAAGACTCCAGATGCAGAAACATACTTGGCTTACATGGATGAGAAAGTCTCAGGCATGAGGCACAGATTCAGGAGCTAGAAAGGATTGTACAGCTCCTGTGGATCTGTGCAGAGGATGCAGAGAATAGGAGCTGGAGGAATAACCTCTGTTTTGTGGGGTTCCCAGAGGGGTCCGAAAGAAGAGATCTATCGGCCTTTCTTCAGATGGAATTGCCCAAATCCCTGCAGTATGAGTGGAGATAGTCCCTGGATATTGAGAGGACACACTGTACCCTGGCCCTGCCATCCCAAGAAGGAGACAGGCCACTGCCAATAATAGCAAAACTTCTGAAATACCCTGAAAAGGAGCAGATACTGAGCCTGGCTAGAGAATGTGGGCACCTCCTATGGAAGGGGCTCAGGCTCTTTATATTTATGATTATTCGGCAGAGTTGGCACACAAATGGAAGGGCTACACAGAGATCAGGAAAGTCCTTCAGGAGGTGCAGGTGCAGTACCATCTACTAAATCTGTCTAAGCTGCAAATCATACGGAATGGGGTACATAACACCTTCGAATCCCCAGAAGAAGCTTGGGAATATATTAACAAACATTGGTTGGGGAAAGCTCTCCCCTCCAGGAAAAGACGCCAGCTTCAACAACCCTGGGACAGAGCGCCAAAGTATGGCCCAATGCCACCAAGATCCACCAACAGATATGCGCCACTAGCAGACACCGACCCAAACACTAACATGGAGTGGCAGACAGTAAAAGTAAAGCAGAAGCAGTGGGGGAAAAAAAGGCAAACAACCCCATTAAAACCAAAAGACACATCCCTCAGAAATCGTAAATGAACATCCTTGTCAACGGGCTCTGAGTTCCTTGTAGAGCCAGGACCAAAGAGGCAAGGGCAGGACTCAAACCACCTTCCTGAACAGGTGCAACCACAAGAAGCCACTCCAGAGATCACTGGCCTGAAGACTGACACCAGGAACCTGCAGTAAGAGATTATCACTTCATGGGCAGAGGTGGTGGGACAGGACATTCAACAAGCGGGGCCTGTGCCAGAATTCAGTGATCCTACCTGGAGGTCGAAGAATGTCCCCTGCCCAGTGACACACCCTGATGAAGTCACTTGATCGGCATCACCAGCTGGATCTCCACACTCATGCCTACATGAGGCAGAGCTGAACTTTTTCGCTGGAGATTCTCCAGGATGGACTTTATTTGCATGAATGTAATTTCCCTGGCACAGACGTGATTTGAAGCTACTACCCCACCCAATTCCCCCCCCACCTCCCCTGACCATTATGGGTGCCTGAGACCCCCTTGACTCCTCCCTCCCTCGAACCTTCCTATCCTTTCCCTCATATTTTAAACATAAAAATGTATACAAAGTGTGGGCTGTTTGCCTTTAGGAATAGAAACACAAAAAGAGAGGAAAATGTCAGGAGGGTGGGAGATCTGTATATATATGTATAGTGGGGCGACTGGGGGGGAAGGGATGGAGCCTCCGCTCCTAGGTATTAAAGGGTCTGAGATGGTAGATGTGGGAGGGGGCGAACAGCCAGGGAGCCGGAGACAGATACATCTGGCCAGGGAAGCAAATGTCTTCCTCTTGGGTGGAGCATAATAACAATAATCCTGAAGGTAAGGCACGCTAGCAGATGCTCTCTCCCTTCTACCGCATGCCATGCCACAGTGGGGGAAACTTGGACACAGACATGAAGAATGGAGGTTTTATGTAAGGCTGCCTACCTTTTGTGCCCCCGATGTAAGGTAACATGGAGCAGGCTGTGGAAGGGGATAGCACCAGCTGGTAAGTAACCCTCATCACGGAGCCAAAACAGAAGGAATAAACAGCACAAATCCATTCTCTGTAGTGGGATAGTGGGGGAGGACAAACATGGCCTACATGACTGTGACAATAACCGGAGCTGGCCTGAGCCCTAGCAATACATCATATGCAGTAACAGGGGATGGAGTGTTCCCAGTCTGCAACAATGCTGGCAGCAAGACTCCGTTCACTGATGGGCTGCCTAAGCAGCTCTTACATTTGCAGACAAAGACCCCCTCACACAACCGTGCTGAATAATATGACAGATTATCGAACACATCTTCAACCCCCCTCCCCCCCATAGTGGTATGAGGGCCATACCTAATAATGGATAGGTGGCTCAAGGGCAGAGGGGATAATTTAGCTGCCTAACACTCAGGATCATGCCCGAACATTGACCACCCCACTTTCCTCCACCTCCAGCTGCCCCCATTCTTTCAACTCTCTCCCCAGAGGAAAGGTGGCCACCCCTGATACTCGCAGAGGGGCCTCTGCAAGAGATTACCGCTCATAGCGCAACATACAGTAGATGTGGGGGCCTAATGCATCCCAACAGCAACTGGGTGGGGGTTGCAGCACAAGTGGAAGGCATAAAAACATGCACACCCCAAGCAGGAAATGACTAAACACTTCTCCTGCCCACTCCCTAAGACAAACAATACAACTAGAGGGTGCCCTATGGTTTATCCAACAATGGCTGCTCAGTCCTCCAGATGTACAGAACATGGGGAAGGCAAGGTACAGGTACTGGTCCCACTCCAAAGGGGAGAGAGAGAGCCATTCAGTCATTCACCCCTGCATCCCCTCCTTCCCCCTACCCCACCGGGGGGGCTGAGATTCATCAGTACACAATACAGGAGAGAAAGCCCAGAAGCAGGATATACAGATATCCCCTTAATCCCTCTGTTCCCCCCTCATATCAGACTGGTAGCACAGTTGCAAGTGGAGACAGCTGCTATACTGGTTGGCAGGCTAATGAGCTGGGTAAGGCCTTGGCCTCTGAGGGCTGATTCAAGGAATATCAGCCTCGCTCAGATGACCCCCAGAGCCACAATAAGGTTCTTATCAACACTAATTCTATGCTGTAAAAAAGTTTTGACAGTTACTGTTCAAATGTTGGTTACTTATTTTGATGTTTTCTTATATAAATGAGTCAATTAATGGGTGTGTCTTTAGCTCCTATGTAACCCTTCCCCCAGGACTAAAGGCACTTCCCTGATCCAGGGATCAACTCCAAGGATAAAGTTGATATTGGGGCTACTAACGAGTCCCATCTGAAAACCAGGGACATCATCGTGCAGGCCCTGGACGAAATCTGATGCTAGCTGGAAACCATCCCAGTACCAAAATGGGAGGTATGCGAATTGGGTTCTAGGCACCTGGCGGGGCCCAGTAATGATCACAGCCCCCCTATCAAATTGCACTACAACAGACATTGGCACTTTCCCACAACCTTGTAATGATGCAGAAAGGGCTTAGGTGGGTATTCTGGAATGTTAAGGGCATTCATACCCCAGTGAAATGCAGGAAGATCATAGACTTCCTCAGGAAAGAAGGCGAGTTAGCTTTCCTGCAGGAGACCCACCTGACCCAAGCTGAAACAGTCAAGCTCAAGGCAGGGTGGGTATCACAGATGTACGCGCTACCTATAATACCAAGAGTGGGGGGTTGGCCATCCATATACATAAGAACACCCCATTCCAAGCATCAAGAGTCACTTCAGACCAAGGGGGTAGATTAGTTATAGTACAAGGTAAGCTAATGGGACAGGAATGCAATGTGTATGGCCCAAACAGCCTGAATGCCTCTTTCTTTAGATCTCTCTCTCACAGCACCTTTTAGAAATACACAAAGGTCATCTGGTAGTGGGAGGAGACATGAATACCACCATGTATAACCATGATAGGAGCAAACCTCAGGCTAGACAACCACCACCACCCTCCTCCATCACCCTTCAAGCAGTGGTGAAGGACCTAGATCTAGTAGATATATGGAGATTCCTCCATCCCACTGGAAGGGACTACTACTTCTTCTCCACTCCACACCAGTGTTCCTCATGGCTAGACATGTGGCTGACCCCAGGGGCTTGAACATCTCACATACTGGATGCCAACATTGGCACCATCTTAATCTCTGATCACACCCTAGTAGCCTTCACATAGCTACCCCCTTCGACTGGTCCAGCACAAATGGGCAGATGGCGGTTCAACACCTCCACTCTCAATGACACTGGATTCTGTGCTGGGCTCAGGGAGGATATGAATGGGTTTCTCCTGAACAATAAACCAGGGGACACATCTGCAGCCACCAGGTGGGAAGCCCTTAAGGCCTACCTACGGGGAAAATGTATTAGCTACACATTGTACATGCACAGAAAGAAGGAGAGGAACTTTCTGAATATAGGGTCCAACTGAAAGCCTTGGAGAGGCAATTTTATACCTCATGGACACCCCCCTGCAGACCTCCTGGCAAGTATCACTGGTGTTAGATAAAAAATACACACATTCCTTAACCAACAGGCAAAACACGTGTTGTTCTGCCTGAAGCAAACATTTTGGAAATCAGAGGAGAAACCCGGACATCTCCCTGTCTACCAGTTAAAAAAGAGGCAGGAACGTTCCCGTAGTCTAGCTGTCAAGAAAGGAGATGGCCAGCTCACTAGGGCTGAGGAGGAAATAAACACAGAATTTCTGTCCTTTTGTAGCTTGCTCTACTCCTCAGAGGTTCAGCCCTCAGACGGAAGCCTACAATAACTCATGGGGAAACTGAACCTGCCCCAGCTCAGTCAAGACAAACTGGCCGGGCTAGACAGACCCCTGGAGCGGGGAGAGCTGGCAGAAGCCCTAAAGACCACCCAAACTGGGAAAGCCCTAGGGGAGGATGGATCCCCCAGGGAATTCCTTAAAATATTTCAGGATGTACTCCTCCCCTCCTCACGGATGCACTGGATGAAGCCACATCCAATGGGTTACTTCCAGCATCCATGAAAACAGCTCTGATCTCCCCACTGCCCAAGCCTGGGAAAGATTCCACCCTTTGCATTAGTTACAGGCCTATGTCCCTGATAACGGCAGACTGCAAGGTATGGGCCAAAGCTATGGCCAATAGATTAAAAATCCTCATAAATGAGCAAGTAGACAGGAGTCAGGTAAGGTTTATTCCAGGCCGCAAGGTGGAGGACAACACCAGGTGACTACTAAACCTGCTCTGGAGGACAAAGAAAGGCAACCCTCCTGTTGTTCTTCTATCACTGGATGCAGGGAAGGCATTTAACAGGGTGGAGTGGCAGTACCTCCTAGCAGCCTTGAACGCTTTCAGCATAGGACCAATCTTCCAGGCTTGGGTACAGGTGTTACACAAGGAGGCCTCAGCTAAGGTGATCACAAATGACTGCCTACTTCCCTTTCTTCTAGCTAATAGGGCACTAGACAGGGTTGCCCCTGTCCCTGCTCTTGTTCTTTCTCGCCCTGGAGACCCTACTCCATGCTATCCACACAAACACAGACATAAAAGGGGTCAAAATGGGGGGCAAACACAAAACAATGGCATATACCGATGATATCTTGTTAACATTCTCAGATATACTGTACAAGAGTCCATACCCAACCTCCTTGCTCCAATTTCACAATATGAACTGTTATCAGGGTATAAACTCAATGTTGCAAAATCCCAGTTTTTGGCCTTAGACCCTGGGGTTTCGGGACTCCCACATTACCCATGGGGTCTCCAGCATATGCAGCAGGGCATGACATATCTGAGAGTAATCTTCTACTGGAACCTTTCCCAACTAGGCAGGGACAACCTAAGCCTCCTGCTAATGAACATAGAAAATGATCTTAAATACTGAGAGCTTTTACACATCTCACACTGGGGTAGAGCACATGCATTCAAAATGATGGCCGCCCCAAAGATCCAATATGTCTTGGACTATCTGCCTATACACATTGACCCCAAGATTATACTTATTTATTTATTGAAATGTTTACCAGGAAGGCACACTGAGCAACAAGTTGCTTGTCTCCCAGTGCGACCTAGGGGGTAGGGGAACATGGGAATAGTATACAGATATATGATACACAATATAGAAATACAAATTGATTACATTCAATGCAGTTAGCAGGCTATTCAGAAGTGCTGAAAAGGAGGAATGCTAACAGGTGTGAATTAGATGAGTACAATGTCAATAGTTTAGAACTAGATAGATACGATAACACAAATAACAATTGGTAAACACTTGGTGGGACATAGCTTTGTAGATTGAAAATGACTGAGTAGAAATAGGAGGATTGAATTAGGACAGGATTACGAGGAGAGACACAGACAGAACAAAATTTGCAAGGTGAACAGAAGTGCAGGGTGGACTATAAGTGCATTTGAGATTTGGGGCAGGCCTGTAACTAGGGCTAGTTAAGGGGGGGTGGATGGGGGCTTATAAGTGTATAGGCAGAGAGCAGGGGGGGAGGGGAGGAGTTTGAAAGAGGAGAATGCAAGGGAGGAGGAGGGGGTGGGTTGTTCCCTCCAGTATGCTGGGGACCCTGCCTGCACAAGGCAGTGGTCAAGCACGACTGAAGGGAAGCAGGTTATAGGCAGCGAAAGTTAGAGTATATCAAGAAGGAAGAGAAGGGGAGGAGAAGGGAGGAAGAGAGGGGTGGGTTGTTCCCTCCAGGATGCTGGTGATCCTGCTTGCACATTGCAGTGGTTAAGCACAACGAAAGGGAAGCAGGTTGTAGGCAGCAAGAGTTGGGGTACATCAGGAAGGAACAGAGGAGGAAAAGGAGGGTCTGCCAGGGCCTGGCCTCAACAGTATGCTGTGGACGCTGCCTGCACAAGGCAGAGGTACAGCCTGGGCAGGAGAAAAGCAGGTTGTAGGCTACTAAGTAAAGCATGACGGGAGGGAAGTAGGCAGCGATAGGGAGTATGCTTCAAGAGAGAGGGAGGGAGGTGAGAGAGGAGAGGGGCAGAAGACCCAGCCCTTTCAGGATACAGAGAGTGCAGTAGGGGGTTAGGGTTGTAGGTGGAGGGAGAGGGTAGGGGCAAGCACTGATAACAGCTTAGGATGACTTAGAAACATAGCGGAGGGCAAGGGAGGCCAGTGGGGGAGTAAATAGGGGAGAAGGGGAGGGAGGCTGGTAGATTTGATGGGAGGGAGGCAGGGATGGATTATGGGCAAAGTGCGTCAGTACAGAAAAAATGGGGTGGGGTTTAGAGGGCATGTAGGGGATTAGCAGAGTAAGTTAGGGAAGGTCATAGCAGGAACAGCTAGGTGCAATGAAGTTATTGAGGGCAGAGCTGATGAAAAAGCAGAATGATTAGTGATGAATTTGAGGGGGAAGGGAATTCCACATTTTTGGGAGACGATGGGAGCATTCCGATTGACTGATGAGGGTGGCATGGCAGGGACAACCAGAGTTCAAGAGTCAGTGATCTTAGGGAGTGTGTGGGGTGGGTTATAAAAGAGGAGGAGAGGTAGGAAGGGAGTTTGCCCAACCAGTGCTTGGAGGTGAATTTGGCACAGTGACAGAGTTGTCTATTTGTAAGGGAGGGGAAGAATAGGGCAAAGTAGCAGAAGGAGTTGAAGAGGGTATCCAATCTGGCCAGGGAGGACTTGGGAGCAGCACCGTAGCCTACTTCACAGTAGTCGAAAATGGGTAAGATCATCCTCTGAGCAAGCTCACGCCTAGCTGTAGGACGGATGCAGTTATGATTCCTGAACAGGGCACCAAGCTTGGGGCAGAATTTTTTCTGGATGGCGTCAATATGTCCAGAGAAGTTCAGGTGTTGGTCCAGCCAAACATCTAAGTACCTGAAGGAGGATGTGTCCAGCCAGAGAAAGCCGTAAGGACATTTTTTACCTATTCTTTTACCCTCTTTCTTCCAAAGCCTACAACTTCTGTTTTCAGCTACTATATTGCCAATGCCTCCTTTGTCCTCTATCTAGCCCTCAGCTTTAGGCATATATATATATATACTGTATACAATATATATATATATATATTTTTTTTAATGTAACCCCCTACAAATGGGGGGTTCCTAAAAGTCAATCTAGGAGCTGCTTAAGTGTTCCCCCTAGTGGTTGGCGTTTGGCGCTTAAGCCGTTTGAATGGCTCTGTGAGTGCTTGTAGAGCCTCCACATATTGTCTTCTTTAAGAGTTGTCTGCTTGCAGACATAATTATTGCTCATGAGGGGGACTGTGTGTTTCCCTGCTCGAGTCCTGCTCGAGCTGTAATGTAATTGCTCCTCTTTGCTGTCGCTGAAAGCGCGAGGGGATCTCACTCGAAAGATGTTACTATTTGCCTGCAATCATTTTGAGTAATAGTGAAAATGCAGTTGTTTAACCTGCCTTTGTTGCAGCTGGGAATCTGTGTGCTGTGCCCTTCCATTTTGGACCAGGACTGTCTGAGGGGTCCAATAGGAGCAAGGGGGTATCTAAAATGGAGTAAATAGCGACCAACTAGAATCAGGACTCTTAATGGAGCCGGCTGACCAATGGGGATACAGCTAGTAATTCTGGGAAGTGAAGTCTAGACTATGATGCCTTTTTTTTGCACCAATGAGGGCAGTAGTGAGTAACTGGCATCTGCATCCCACCAATGAGATCGAGTGGCACCCGAACTGGATTCTCTGGCCAAACTGCCCAGAGACAGAGTCGTTGGTGATCGTGAAGAGAGAAGGAGCTCTGGCTCCTGCGCTGTGGAAGTCTTTGCGTGGGAAGCGCATGTGGCAGGCCAAGAAGTCGGGCAATAGTATCGCCAGAAGGAGCAGACAAGATCCGTGGAGGAGTGCATGCGGAGGAGGCTGTACATTTACAGCTACCTACCAGTCTTACCCCGTAGAGGACTGGAGAATCTGCTTCAATTGCGCTTGGTCTGTCAGGACAAGTGAAGCTGCATCATTTGTCCCGGTGTTTGTAGTGAAAGCGATCAGGAGTATACAGCAGCTGCCTGGTTTGGAATCCCCTCTGCTCTTCATATAAATGTGTGGAGAAGTGTTTGAATTCTAGGCTTGGTCCTGCGAGTAGTGTGAGAGCGATCTTTCTGCTGGAGTCGTGAGTACTAAATCAGGGTAGCTCCCTGTCAGATGTTCATAGTGAGGGCAAGATTTGTCTGGCTGCTTTACTGGCTACACGAACTGAGCCTGCTGGCTCTACTTAATCCTCTTGGGAATCAAGTGCTTGTTTTCTGCATTAGGGCCCCAACCAGCTGCATCGAGAGGCTAGCCTCCTATTGCCTGGGTACCCAGAGACAGTGACTTATAGGTTTGGCCTGTGCACAGTGCCCTAGGAGTATATATATATATATTAGAGTGGTAAGCTAATCAACCTGATCTTCCCCATCCTTGTTACTTTCCCCTTAATAAACAAGATTTGTTGTTGCAAGGTACACTGTTTGAATTGCGTGTTTGTGCTACCCTTTGTGCATGGATTATTGTATAACTGCACCTTATTTTACAGGGTGTCCTCAGCACCAAGTTGGCCATCCCATCCTCGGGGTAAGTGAGAGTAAAAATGATAGTGTGGGAATCACTGATGAGTCACTAGTGGGAAGAAAGGGGGGTTGCAGTGACCCAGAGGGCTGTGACCAGGTCATATTTGGCTGTTCCAACCCTGACCTCTGGGTGTAGGCACCCGACATTGGATCCAGGCCCCTTAACTTGTCATTAGCTGAGCAGGCAGGGGTAGTAGCCCTTATTAGCTGTGTCAGGACTGCTGCAGATTTCTTTGTGGGCAGAAAAAGCTGCCAATGCAGCCAGGAGCCCCGTACAAAGGTGCAGCCTGCAGCACCGGGAGAAACAGAACAAGTGAGTGACACAGGGCCACTGAGCGAGCTCAACAGACCAACGCAATCAACATTCGGCATTGACAAATACTTGTTATTATATGGAACTGTATAACAGAAATCTCTAATAAAAAGTTAATTACAAAAAAAATACTGAAATCTGTTATCCCATCCCAACCACCAAGTTGCCAAAACCCCCTCTCTGTTCCCCAATAGCTGTTAATATTAAAGAAAAGGGACCATCAACTTAGATGCTTTTGCACTGAATCAGGGGCTCATCAAACTCCCAGACAGGTGCATGCAACTGCTAATATGGAAATTGCTGTGTGTATCTTTTGTCCTTATCTCACCTCTGACCATTCAACAGGTCTCGAGACAGTTCCACAAGGGGATTTGAGCAGCTGGGTAATTGGGTGAGAACAATATTTAGCACCCACTAGCTTCAACAAAAAGGAATGTATGCTATGAATCCTCCAGCTCCAGTCCTTTCCTGTGCAGTCCTCACTTTACTAGAATATTTTCTTTTAAAAAATGGAATATCCTTCCTCCTAAAAAGGTAGTCCCTTGCTTTTTATGGAGGAAAGTGGTAACATTTGTGTCAAAGCTAATGGGTGCTCCGTGCAGTCCTTGCAAGGGAAAGCAAACATGTTGGGTCTGGCAAGGGTTTGTATCTTGGTATGAAAGTAAATGCAATGAATGGGAGCCCAAACCATATAAGCAAAAAAAGAAAAGAAAGAAAGAAAAATACTTCCTTGATTACACCCAACCAACCATGTTTCTGCATATTTCATTTTAAAATGGGCTTAGAAAATCCTGGAATCCCATTGGTTAAAATGTGTCACATAACTGATTATTTTCTGACACCTGCACACCAACTGAACTATATATTCTTTAAATAAATAAAAGCTAATTTTATAAGTGGGATAACACACTCCAGGGTGTGTGGTCATAAGTGAACAATGCACTTCTCGAGTGGTTGCAGCCCTCGGCTACACCTCATTCCTAACAACCACCTGAGGTGTGCATTACTTAAGCAATATACCAAAACAAGGAGAGGGGGATGGCAGGATTTACCCATGCCTGGTGTGGTGGTTTGCTCACTAGGCCTCAGGCTGAGTGAGGAAACCACACCAGGTGTGGGTAAATCCTGCCATCACACACACACACCCTGTTGTGGTATTTTGCGATCATACAATGTATAAAATAAAGAAAATATTAAAATTCTAGCAGTGAAACTTTTTTATTTTATGTTTTATTGATAAAATAGAGGAGATATGCTTCCGTGGAAAAAAATAGTCCTGTGTTGCTAGGAGTTACAGATGTAAGGCTGCTGTCAGCAGTTTCTGTTTTTTTTATTAGTATGTCTTACTTGCTGGAAGTTTCTGTTTTGTTTCATTTTTGTAGCATTATCTGTTAGTTGAGGCAAGTGTCATGTAGATTAGTTTTTTTTTTTTTTTTAGTTTAGTTTATTGTTCTAGGAATTATTACCTTTGAGCCAATGGCTCTTTTACAAAGGTTCCACGTCATCAATGTACAAACAAACAAGACATGTTACATAGAATGGTCAGCAAGTTATAAAGGTTTCAGTAAGCCAGTATAATACAGTACATCACAGGAAAAAAACAAAACATTGGCGGAATGGTCAAGGTGGGAAGGGTAGGAGGAGATATGGGGAGGGGAGCAGACTTAGAGTAGTTAGAGGTACTGAGATGCCTTTGTCAAGAAAGGAGCATAGGAGGAGGAGGATGAAAAACAGTAAAAACAGCCATGAGGGAAGTATCATTAGTCAAGGCAGTCACAGGAGCTAGAGGCTGAGAGGTGAGAGTAAAGCATAGATTTGAAAGCTTCTAGTGATGTGAAGTTTCATTCAGTGGGCTGGGAAAGGGAGACAGCTGCTTTAGCGTGAGCTGTTTTTTTTTTTTTATTGAAGAGGAGAGAGAGAGAAAATGAGAGCGTCAGCACTGTCTTTTTTTATGTTGCTTGCACTCATGTGCAAGAAACATAGTGCCATCATACGAGTTTTCGGAGGTGTGTCAGCCCATTTTCCAATGCAGTCAGTGTGTTTGCAGGCGCGGCCCCAGTTCCTCAATCACTGCTGCAGCTGTCTATGACAAGCTGAAAATGCCAGTGGCATACAGTTCAAGGGAGGCTCTAAGCCACGCATATTCGTGCTGATCATCCCCACGCTTACTACACTGTGTGGCCGGCGAAGTGCCCAATCCCCGTCAGCTTCACGCCCAACAGCTGTCCAGGTGTTGTTATAGCCGTGAAGTGCCCTAATTCCTTTGGCTCCAAGGCTTCACGCCCCAAAAGCTTTCGGGTGCCACGCTGGAGCCCACCCAGCGTGGCAAATCTTTGTTTTGGCCGACAGAGTGCCCAATCCCCATCAGCTCCACATCTCCCGACCAGCTTTTCCTGCTGCCACGCTGAGAACCCACCCCAGCGTGGCAAACATCCAGCGTCGTCTTCTTAAAAAAAAAAAAAACTGTGAATAAAAACAGTCCCTCACAGTCTCCCTGCCCCCTCCCACAACCCGCACCCACCAACTGCGCACTTGCCTCCCCACACCCTCCCACCCCATACACTTACCTCCGGAGCTCGCGCGACGTATCATCGGTGGACCGGGAACAAGTCTGCATCTTCAAAGCCGACCGCGAACTGAGGAAATGCCGGTAAGCTGTATAATGGGATAGATAGGGTTTTTCAACTTTGTTGCATATCTCAGGCATTTTTGGGAATTTTGCTCTCAAATTTTCAACATGGGGTTTTGGAACCCTCCCATGAATTCTTGCACTGTCATGGCGTTAATCGGCCCGGTGATTTCCGGTCACTGTGCAAAATCACCTTTTGGGACTGATTAATGAAACGACACTGCCAGTGTTCATAAGGTGGGCTCTCAAAAAGCCTATGTTGAAAATTTGGTGAAAAATTTCCTAAAAATGACTGTTTTACTGGCGTGCATTGCGCAGTTCCTATGCACGCTCGTAAGTTTGTGAATTTTCAATATTTTCACTCCAGATTTTCAACATTGCCATTTTACCACACCTCCTTATGAGCAGTATGCTGTCATTTTTCACATCCTGCCCAAAATGTGTTTCCACGCACGGCACAATGGCGCAGTCGGTGTGTGAACTCAATGTATGGGACACATTAAGAAAATCACAGTGATACTGTTCATGAGCAGAGGTCTTAAAATGGCTGTGTTGAAAATTTGGTGAAAAAATTCCTAAAGATGACTTTTACGAGTGTGCGTTGCGCAGTTCCTACACGCTCGTAAGTTTGTGAATTTTCAATATTTTCACTCCAGATTTTCAACATTGCCATTTTACCACACCTCCTTATGAGCAGTGCAGCTGTCATTTTTTACATCTTGCCCAAAACGTGTTTCCGCCCATGTAGCGCACAATGGCGCAGTCGGTGTGTGAACTCAATGCATGGGACACATTAAGAAAATCACAGTGACACTGTTCATGAGCAGAGGTCTTAAAATGGCTATGTTGAAAATTTGGTGAAAAAATTCCTAAAAAATGACTGTTTTACGAGTGTGTTGCGCAGTTCCTACGCACGCTCGTAAGTTCGCGAATTTTCAATATTTTCACTCCAATGACTTCCAGATACCTAAACAGCACATAGAAGCAAGCAACATTCAGCATTAACAAATGCTTGCTTAAGTTAATGCTATCAGGATGGCTCTTTGTTTACTTTTTGCCTTTCCGTCTTTTCTCTGATGCCTGGGTTCCCCGTGGCAACTGCTGCAGATTTCTGTTGTGTGAAGTGCAGGAGGCTGTGAGTGGTGATAGAGGGGTAGACTCTGAAACAGCAGAGAGTTAGCATGCTGCTTTTTTGGGTAAAGCAATTTTTTAAAACGGGGCCAGTAGGAGATGATTAAGCATTCTAAGAGGTTTTGTTTTATTTACTTGTGGCTTGTTTTGGGACTTGGGCTTTAGCGCAGAAAACTGAAGGAGCAGTTGATTTTAAATTCCGTGGTTAGCAGGCAGATCAGTATGGCGGCTGCTTTCTTTTGATGATTGCCATCAGAGTGATATAGGTAAGGGGGGTGGCTGGCTGGCACTTCATCCCATGGGGTGATGTCACGATTTACACGTTGTAAATCGTGCCAGCCAGTCAATCACAAGCTAGTATTTTTGATGCCATTGTATAATCCCTTATAACCACACTCACTGTCATGTGTTAACCTTACTTAAATTACAATTTCAAAATTCCCTTGGCCATGTAGCCTTGTGCTCAAAGGATGTGCACCAAAATCGTTTAAACTACAGCCTGTGGTGGCTTATTCCTTACTTAAAGAGACATATTCATGACCATTTGCCTTCCTAAATCTAAAGCACATGAAAAGCTCTTTCAAACAAGCTATTGAGCTCACCTGTAGCTGGAATTACTCCAGAGATGTAGACGACTGATTCTGTTCAACATTAAAATTATATTGCAGTCATTTTTAGAACATTGTGATGTCATCAAGGAACAAGATATGCTTAAGTACATTTAGTCATGAACAGATTGTTCCTCGATGACATTATACTGTTCTAAAAATGGTTGCAATGTAGTATTAATATTAAACAGAAAAAGTCATCTGCACCTCTGAAATACTTCCAGCTACAGGTGAGCTCAATACTTTCTATGAAAGAGCTTTTCATGGGTTTTCAAACCATGTCACCCACAGTACCTGAATGTTTCCCCTTAATATTGCCTATCCTGATGAAGTCTTCTGTCACCTGTGCACAGCTTCTCCCATTAATAACATTCAGTACTGTCACATCAGTACAGTCTCCATCAAGGTGTACCCTTAAAGCATGTAGGAGAATGAGAGCCACCTCAGCTTGGTACTGATCCTTCAGTGCTTGAAGGCCATCCAGCAGAATTGCAGCACTCCATTCTTGACTCAGATTCAAAGCATTACCAATGCACTAAGTAAAGGATTTTTAAGCAATAAGGCACAACAGGGTGTGGGTTATTGGGGATTTACCCACGCCTTGTGTGGTGTGTCACGAGGTGCAGCTGAGTGACTTAACCACACAAGAAGTGGGTAAATCACCCAATAACTCACACCCTGGAGTGCCTTATTGTGATTATACAATGGACCCATGTGTAAAATAAATTTAAAATGGGTTTAATTATGTTTTTTATAAATGCCATTCCTCAGCCGCAGGTTATGCAGGATTTGCCCATGGTCATGTGACATGTTTTGACCAATGAGGTTACAGGATTTTCACACACCATTGTATAATTAAGCAATAAGGCATGACAGAGTGTGGTATATCATGAGATATCATCACACCTTGGGTGACTGGGCACGAGGCCGCAGGCCAAGCGTGTCCAACCGTCCGAGAAGTGATGATATCCCGTGATATACCACACCCTGGAGTGACGTATTGCTATTATGAACTGACTTAAAAGATTTATTAGTAGAAAATTTAAGAAAAGTTTTAAAATGTTTGAAAAATGACTTTTTGGGGGATGTTGGAGGACTAACTTTCCATAAAATAGTTCCTGGAGGGTTCTGGGCAGCAGGTGGCACTGTTACAGGTGGCACTCATGGAGGAGGTGCAGCTGTGAAGTGTATCTCACCCTCCAAGCACTGCTTTAGGATGTGAACCATGTTTTTCTGCATTTGACCCAGTCCGCCTGCCTGCTCTGTGACTGGGTGAAGCTGTGAGTGCATTCCTGTTTATTTCTGGTGGTCACCCACGTGTCGTAGTTGGCAGCAACGGCCGGTAGTAATTATCGAAACACTTGTGTTTTTTGGGGGCTGAAGCTGCTGTCCACTTGAATACTTGTGCCGCATACTGACTGAAAGTAAAATTCACAGTCTCGGGACACCGGAGCCAGATTTGTGAGTCCCAGTTTGTTTTTAAACGTGCTGAGGATGACTCAGGGCTTTTCTTATTCTGTGGAGGAGTTGCAAGATTTTTGTTTTCCTACCAAGTGCAGCTTAATTGTGGCTGCATTTTGTGCTGTTCTCAGTGAGGAGGCTGATGGCCGGAGGCTTTTTGAAGCCGTGTTGATGCAGCCCGATGTCATCATGGATTCAAAGACCTCTAGGCCAATCAACTTTCTCCATTTACGGCAACCAGTTCATAATGTGAAATACTGCATACATGTGACATTCTTGAGAGCGGTTATTCCAAGGGAAGAGGACAAACTGGGGAGAAGTGGTAGGTTCCCTGTGTAATTAGGGTTACTGTATATACAGTAGCTGATAGCGGCACAAGAGTTGGATCTGGCAGAACACAAAGAAAGCATGCTGCAGCTTAGCAGCCCTGTCACCAACTGAAGAAAGATGGTATGGTCTAATTTCTACAGTAAACCATTGTAAAACAGGAGACCCTCCTGGTGGGAATTGCAACTGAGTAATTGTCTCATCATGTGACCTTGGATAGCTCATGTGACCTTGTGTTTTGTGCTTGTGCCCCAATGTCAAAGAACTCAGTGTTGAGAATCAGCTTGTTCTCAACAAAGTGGGGTTAGTTATTTTATGTCTAGTATATAAAAAAATACCAGTGCAAGTAATACATACAGTGCTCCCTCGTTATAACAAACATCAATCTATACAACCAAACTTGTGGTCTTCGTCACTTAAATCTAGTGAAGCCTGATAAAATGACTTTGGGTGTGTATTTAATCACAGATAATAGATTAGTGTAAAATTAGATGAAAATGCTAATAAATCTGGGCCGTGTGTGTACATTCATACTAGGGTTGTCAGAGCCCTCTGAAGTTCTGGGTTCTAGTTCTAGTCTAGAACTTTTGAAAAAGTTCTAGGGTTCTAATCTTTTTTAGAACTTTTTAGAACTCGAACCCTATTTTTTTATTGTGCTACCAGTAACGAAGATAATAATAAAATACATGTAAAGGAAAAACTGTTCAATATAAGGGGGAGAGAAATTATCATGTGTGACATTGATAGGAATACAACTAGGTTTATCTATGGTTTCTTCTGTTTGCTAAAGCCAGCAACTTAATACGTAACAGGCCCACCCACCCACCCATATGTAAAAGTTTTCCTGCTGCAGCTGCATCATAGTTCCTTAGTGAAAGAAAGAGGCACATTAGCCATTTATGTACTCAGTTATATATACTCATCGTCATGAATTAGGAGAAAAAATAACTGATATTACCTAATTTCAGCTATTTGCTGCTTTCTGTTTTAAATGAGTGAATCAAAAGTTGCTATGTTTAAAAGAAAGCTTTTATAACAAAGTCAAGCCAAGTACTACAGCAGCAGCATGTGGAACTGTTGCAAAACATATTATGTCATAACATAGTCAGTCAAGACATTTGAATAAAAAAAATATGCCAGTCATTGTTGCTGGCAAAATGCATGCAATTTTCTAAGGTAATGCATACATATACCAACATTTTTGTTGGCAAATTGAAGTAATACATACAAAAAATTCTAAGATGATGCATTTTGCAGCTGATACTTCAATAAAATCTGTATTTCAGTCACATAAATAAAAAAGTGGTTTCTCACCACATACTAAGGAACATTTAATGTAGCTGCAGCAGTTGGCATGTGATGTTTAAGGGACAGCGTCTGTCAACCCCATTATGTATCAAATTATCACTACTTATAAAGCAAAACACTTTATGATACGTCACATTCTGTGAAAACTGCTGATGCAGATTTTCTTTTATTTCTGATTCCTTTATTCTTTTTAAAGGGACAGGACAATTGTGCTAGGTGGCAGCAGTTTGCAATGTATTTAATAAGAATATATATTATGTGTACAGTAGGTTCGGTCTGTCATCATTTTTTCCTCACCATCTCCAGCTGATCACGAATCTGTAAATGAAAGAACTAAACAACACCCACCTTTCACCCCATCACCCATTCCACTTTTCTTCCACCACCCTCATCTGTGCAGTAGCACCCATGCCACCCTTACACCCATGTTAAAACCAACCCACAACCCTCACCCATGTACTAGCATCCATTTTTCGTTTATGGCTAACATTTCTGTAATTGAAAAATAATAAACAGCTACCAATTAGAACTCATTGTTTTGTCCTCTTTAAAACTGAAAATAGACCGTCTCCTGTCCCAGCCCATACTGATGCACCACAAAGTCATAGAAGGTAAATCCAAAATATATGTTTGCACTTTAACTATAAATAATATGATACAGAAAGGATTGACGTGACAGTGTCCCTTTATGCCAAATTTGGGCCTGTTCCCTCTGATGTTAAAATTGCCCTGTATATAAAACTTGTTGACTTTAGTTTAGACCCTAGCTACAAAGCAGTTTGCCATGAAATGGTGAAAGTTTTGGGGGGTATATAGTTCAAGGTAGTAGATCAAGAAAGGTGAGAGATGACAACCAAAGTCATCACATTCTGAAAAAAATTAGTTTTTGGTGCAGAGAGACTCCGTCCCACACAGTATTTACCAGCCATCACCATCTGAGTTGTCATCACCATCAACATCCACAACATCAATCACTTCAGGATCAGTTTGTATACTCTTGTAGGGATATGAAAATCTTGACTTATTAACTTTAATAAAAGTTAACGTGTGTACATTTTCTGGCAGCAACCTATTTCTGGTGTCTGTCACAATATTGCCAGCTGTACTAAACATGCGTTCTGAAGAGACACTTGTTGCAGGACAACAAAGATATTTACAGGCTTCATCATACAGCTCTGTCCAAATTGACTTTTTGATCTCCAGTATTCAAAAGGGCATGCATCAATAGGAATAGGCAGTTCTTGCAGGTAACTGTCTACCATGATGGACAGAGACCGCTCAGAAGAGGAATCAGAATAAGCTGGTATGGCAGCAATTTGGGAAAGGTTTTGCCACAGATTTAGCTTGCTACTAGGGTTGAAGAAGTGGCAGTTGTGGAACAACTACTGTTAATGTTTGGTGACCTTTCAGTTCTATATCCCTTTGTGAAGATGAACCTGCATGTTGTAGTGATGACAACCTGAGGGTACTGTGCGTGTCTGTGTTTGACTCCTGTGAGTGCTGCAGCTCATCTAGCAACATACATTTGTACTGCTCTATATCATCTGTTTTTGAAGATGTATAGCCTTGAACCTGGGATCTAAGAGAGTTGCAAGGATGTAGTGTTTTGATTTCTCATTGCAACTAATTTGTCATTAGTTTTGAAGCTGGCTCATTCTCTTTAAATTCCCCATGATACAGCGACATGTTGTCTGCGCTTCAGATCTGTCTTTTTCTATTTGTAGATTTAGAACACTAAGATGATGTGAAATAAGCATTATGAGTGGGATAACCTGACTCACAGATGCGCCTTCAGAAGACATGTCCCTTGTAGCCGTCTCAAAAGGAGCTAGGATACAGCACACTGTCTCCATTAATTTCCACTGCAGCACAGACAGCATAATGCCATCTCCAATAATGTAACTGGAGCAATACTCATGTACAGCTTGCTTTTGCCCCAAGAGGCGCTGCAGCATTTAAAGCATTTAGTTCCGAGTGGAAACATTTTGAATCAGCTTTTGCTGGGGCAGCTTGTGTTTTTGCAGTTAGGACAATGTCCGTATAGCCTTGGTTGAATCGCGAAAAGTGAGTCACAACTTTTTGCAAACAGCAATCATACCATCCACTTGTGTTTCGTTGCTGAGAAATCCGTGACAATTAATGTAAGCAATGTGCAAAGCAAGAAGCATGCAGAAATCCTCCATCCTGTACTGCTTTCAAGATGTTGGCTCCATTGTCACTTACTATGAAGCCACGTTTTAGACTGTGAGAATAAACCCATTCGTCAAGGAGGTCATTTAGTTCCTGCAAGATGTTTGCAGCAGTATGACTTTGCCGAAACTTCTTTATATGCAGCAGTGCCATCTTTTGGGGTGTCTTTGTTTTTGAAGAAGCACAAGAAAATGTGACCCAATGAGTGGTAAGAGACATGTAATCTATGTTTTGAGTGCTGGTCCACATATCTGTTGTAACATGAATAACCCCACCCTCCGAGTTTTAAGTGCAAGCATCACTGTCGCTTTAAAGCCTGATAAATGTTTGGTATTTCAACATAGGAAAAGTACCTTCGATGAGGAACATTGTAGCGAGGCTCTGCTAATGTCATGAGCTCCCTAAAATCCTCATGATCTACCAAAGAGTATGGGAGAAGGGGTCCGCTAACAGTTCACCAATTCGGTGATTAAGATGAAGGGTCTTTGGATGATTTCTAGTAACGGTATTCTTCCTTTCAAATGCCTGAGACAGTGTTAGCTGTTTACAACATGTCCCTGCTGGTTTATTATACACCGTCGCTTCGATGGGCAGATGGGCGGAGATGGTGGACTAGGACTTATACATTCAGTGCCATCACTGGATGTGCAACTGGTACTAATGGTGCTGGCATTGGTGGTAACAGTGATCCTAGGGCTGGCAGTGGTTCTGCCGCATCAAGTTCAGACAATTCAGTATCCATTTCAGATTCCTGACCCTTCTCACGTGTGGTCTGGAAGATGGAGGACATGGGTTTTGATGAACAAGCAAAACTGAATGCTTTTTCAGATGGCGTTTAAGAGCTGTAGTGCTGAGGCATGACACAACTTTACCACGGCTTACACTCTGTTTACAGGAACAAATTGCTCTGCATGGATCAGTTTTACTGACAGAGAAATAATTCCACACCTCAGATGTGACAGATTTTGTTCGAGAGCTAGGAAGATAGCTAAAGACTGTTTGTGTCTTTTCACCTGTCCTAACAGAACCTGGGACATGCTCCTTGGTGCTAGAAGAGTGGCAGAAGACTCTGATGGATTTTCATTACTGGCCAACACAGAAGTGGTGGATTCAATGGATATGTCCTTTTCATTGCCAACAGTGCTGGATGTATTTGCAAGTGCACTACCTGATTCATTGTCAGCAGACTTGCTCATTTCACTTTGTTGAGGAAGTAATGATTCGTCACAAGACACAACAGTGTCGGACTGAGACAAAGAGCTACTGTCTGAGTCAGAGAGGGACTCACTGTCACTTGCATTATTGCTGCTAGTCACTGGGATCTTAACAGCATGAATGGCATACCTTATGGTGCCTCTCCGTGTGACCCCAGCAGCTTTACAGGTTTTCTTAAAAGGTCCCCCTTTACCACACTTCACTGTTGCTCTTTTGCTGTTTGTTGAATTTTTATCACGTGAAACATTTTGCTTATTTTTGCTAGCACCAGGATTACCACTACCACCAACACCTGCTCCAACACCAGCACTAGATGCTTCATCTATGTTGGTGTCAGCCATAACAGAACCAGTATACTGCAGGAATACAACCACACAATTCCTGTGAAGAAAGCAATGTGATCTATGATCACTGGCTACAACTCCAAAATTTTATTTTGGCTATGTGACACTGTGATGCAGTGGACTGAAAGTAATTGAAGAATATGACAGTTTGCAACTAAAGGTTCAAGGCTTACAGAATGATTGGGCTGCTGGGCAAGGCATAAGCATAGCAGTCAAGGGGTGCACAGCAGCAGGGTGATGGAATGACCACAAGAGAAGGAGTTACACACACAAACCGAGGAAAGAGATTTTTCTGTCTCTTCTCCCAACAGGAAATATATTTTTGACTTCTGTTGTGTATTTAAGGATAATGTCACCACACAACTGCCCACTGGGCTTCACACGGTAACACACTGGGTAAGGTACAGTGCAGTCAAGGGGCACACAGCAGCATGGTGATGGGCTGACCACAAGAGACGGAGCTACATACACAAACCCAGGAAATAGATTTTCTGGCTCTCATCCCAACAGGGAAATATATTTTAGGCTTCTGTCATGTATTTAAGGACAATGCCACTACAAAACTGGCCACTGGGCTTCTGCCTCCCAACAGGGAAATATATTTTTAGGCTTCTTGACAACTTGTCATGTATTTAAGAATAATGCCACCAGAAAACTAGCCACTGGGCCTCTCACGATAACACACACTGGGTACTAGGTACAGTGCAGTCAAAGGCACACAGCAGCAGGGTGATGGCCTGATCACAGGAGATGTTTCTGTCTCTCCTCCCAACAGTAAAAAAATGTATTTAAGGATAATACCACCACAAAACACACACTGTAATAACTAGGGTATAGTGCAGTCAAAGGAAAGGGAACACAGCAGCAGTGTCATCCCTCCTGATACTTGGTTGTAGGACTTGACTTTAAACAATTCAATTCAATAAAAGTTCACTGTTCATTCACTCATTTAACTTTGTTTTCTCTCAAAATCTGATTTTCTTCACCCCTCCCCCAGCCAGGGTGCTCTGTCTCCACGACAAATCCCACTAGACAGAGATATTGAGTAGTTAATCTTAAACAGATCAGGAGGATCAGAAAATTCATCAGAATATAGTAGTTTGGCAACTAGAGACTAAGCATTCCAATGCAGGCAGTCAGCTAGTAGATATAATATCCCACATGGCACACAGCGAGAGAGACCCTCACCCCACCGTTTTTTCCTACCCTCCCTTGCTTTCCTTTTCACCCAGTGTCCACTGTCCACCACCCACACTTTAGATTTTTTATTTTGTTTTACTGTAGTAGCTGGAGGGAAAGCAAGTCGTCACTTTTTTTTTTTAAATGCCACGAGTTTGTTCGCAACTCGCAGTCGGACTCGTCGCAACGCAATCAGGCACAGCAGATGCAACTCCTTTAATGAACAGTGAATGCAGCCCACGACTTAAATACCGCGGTTGGTATGAGCACCATGACCGCAGAGCAGTTGGTCAGGTGGTGGTGATGACGTGACTGCCAGTCTGGGATCAAGGGCATGCAGTGCACTCACGAGGCGCAATTCACAATGTCCCCCACAAGAACAGTGTCAGTAACTGCATCGGGATGGGATTGGGAACGGAACACGGAAGCGAAACTCGAGTAAGATTTTTTTCAATCGGGGGCTGAAGATTTGCATTCGGGACTTGGGAGGGATGCGTTTACCAGAAAACAGAAAAATAGCATTTTTTTACAAAGATTCGAACCCTTTTTCGAACCCTCTAGTGTTCGAGTCCTAAATTAGAACTCGAACACCAGGGTTCGAGATGGGTTCGAATCTTGCTCGAACTAGTTCTGACAACCCTAATTCATACTTCACTTTTATTGCTCCTTGATATTTCGAACAGTGTGCTATAGCAAACACACTCGACAGCATTAACTTGGTTCGTTATAGTGAGGGAGCACCGTAACACTTAATGGCAGGACCCAGAAATAAAAAGCAGTCCATCATATAGTTGCTTCCTTCCTATATACAGCATAAGCAGGGGTCCTTTACTATGGAAATCTTATAATTACACATAACGATTATCAGCAGTTATATAACACCCGTGCATACGATATTAGTCATCCCCTTGAGCAATAAACTACAGTCTTGTATGCCTGGCTTATGCATAGTTTCCACTGCACCAACTAAAGAGTTGAATAGCCCAGGGGATGCAAGTTATTATTCAGTTATAGTGTATGGTAGAATGTTGTTCTACCTCAATTTTCATATGCACTAGAAATCTGTTCTACAACAGTTCAAAGGGCGTAGAATGCTGTTCAACTCTTCTGTGGTAGAACAGCGTTCCAGCCCAGTTGACATCCTCTGGAGCCATAGTAACGGTAACCACAGGATCAACCAAATAACACCGCGATGCAATCAACACACTTGTGTAACCTCACTGACAGATGCAGAATCAACCAGATAAGGCAAAATAAGCAGGATCAACCAGATGTATTTTAAAAACACTTACCGAAATACACTCAGGGCATCCACCTCCGCTCGCAAAGCCAGGCATATATCCGCCAGGTTTTTTTTTAAAAAAAACTCTAAAACCCACCTGACAGCCAATGACAGTGTGTGCTTGAGACGCTGGGACATACAGTCCCCAGCAACTTGCAACTCACCCTAGTAACCAGACCCAACTCTCTGAATAAGGCACGGCAGCAACAAGTTTATTTTCTGGACTAAAAAAAATATATACAAAAGTACTTAAATTGATGCAAAATTACTGTGGGAAAGCCATACACTATAAAAAATACTCAATGGGTGATTCAATGCTGAACCAGTGTTTTCTGCCACCTCGGGGTCTGATTTCAATGGACCTCTCGAACTTTGCTCTCGAGGTCATATTAAATCAAACCACTCTGTGGCAGAACACACTGGTTCTGCATGGTTGCCCATGCAGTATTCTCTGTGTTGAGGTTTTGTTCTTCACTGTTGTTTACTGTGCCTGGCATGATCTGTGGAATATGGATTAGGTTGAATTATGTCAGTCAGTTTACTTCATGTCCACAGAAACATCTTACAGTGATTTTCACTCCTTCACAAGAACTGTCCCAATCCACACTCAGCCATTACCTCATCATATAAAAATAAGTTCACGGTCAATAATATGGCAGCTTCCTTTCTGAAAATGTTGCAACATGGATTGATAATGTACACACAACTCACAATGCCCACTTGGGCATGTGTAATCCCAGAAAGGCCTAATTAATGATTTTTGTAACATGGCTGTGGACACAGCAGTGAAATGGAGCATACCGATTGGTGGAAATGGGTCAGCTGAGCGAGTCCTAGCCATGATTAAGCCAGGAGTAGAGCCCACTAGGCTAGTATCCACAGTGTCCACAGAAAGCAGCACTCATTAGAGCCCGCCAGGGTAGTACCTAGTGTGTCCATTAGCCCGAGGGTGCAGCATTGGGACGAGAATCAAGAGGGTACACATGCCATCGTTCTGTGGGAGTGGGGCAGCATCGGGATCACGCACAAGCAGAAGTCTGTACATAGTGGCATTCATGAAGCAGTGATGAAATCATCAGCGGAGTCCCGTTTGGTGAGCCCCCCCGCAACTCGGAGCATCTGAGAGACAGCAGGACGTGTATTTAACTGTGGCAGGAAGGGAAACAAATGTTCAGCATGCAGATATCGTGGCACAGAAAGACACTAGGCACAGAAGTGCAGGAAACGCATAGTAAGTGTCTCAATATTAGATACTCGCAGGGAAAAGTTTTCCCATACTGCTCTGCTTCCATGGGAGATCGGTATGTAACATCAAATGACAATTTATAGAACACCTCACTACGAATTCAAAAATTGTAACGTTGTTCTCTCTTACACACAGCAATCTTCTGTTGGTATCGGCTGAGAAATAGGTGCCACTATATAAAAGGTTGTCTAGCGTGCATCGTGAGCACGCATGCTGTCAGATCATCACACTGACTGGAATGCAACGAAAACTAGCATACTGTAGCAAGCAGCAGTAATAGTTTCGGCAAGTGTTCTCTATTTGCGACTGCTGTATTTCTTGCACAATATCCCTGTCGCGCTTGCCATGTTATAAAGAGCGCATGTAATCACCTCCAGCAGCGGGCTCTACCGATATTATGCTTTGCTGGTGGTTGAACTCTTGGTCTTCGGCCTTGTGCACCAACCCCCCCCCAGCAGGGCATTAATCCACCGGTAGAGCCCTCCTCTGTCGGTGATTAATGCTTACATAAACAAAGGCTAGCTCTGCCTATTTCAATCAGTTTAGGAAACATTCTCCTTCATTTGCTCTGAGTATGATAAAACTCACATAGATACATAGACAGTGTCGACAGATAAGGGCCTATGGCCCACCCAGTCTGCCTATTTGAGCTTGTAAGTTCAGTTTATGTTTTCCAAGAAGTCTGTTGCCCCTTACCCCTGACCTCCAGAATTGCTTTATGTCTATTCCATGCATTCTTAAATCCCGTGATTGTTTCAGCCCCCACCACTTCCTCTGGCAGGGTGTTCCACTTGTCCACCACCCGTTCTGTGAAGAAATTCTTCCTCACGTTTCCTCTGAATCGTCCTCCCTCCAACTTCATCCCATGCCCTCTAGTCCTGGAACATCTTTTTCGCTTAAAAATAGTGTATTCCTGCACCCTGTTCCTCCCTGTAAGATATTTGTATGTCTCTATTATATCCCCCTCTCCCTCCTCTCCTCCAGGGAGTACATGTTCAGTTCCTTCAACCTGTCCTCATAGGACTTGTGATGCAATCCATGCACCACCTTTGTTGCCCTCCTCTGAACCTTCTCTACCCTGTCTATGTCCTTACGTAGGTAAGGTCTCCAGAATTGTACAGTGTACTCCAGGTGGGGCCTCACTAGTGTCTTGTATAGTGGAATTATGACCTCCCTTTTCCTGCAGGTGATGCCCCTGCCTATGCATCCCAGCATCCTATTTGCTTTACCTGCTGCCTTGTCACACTGTTTGCCTGCCTTGAGGTCATCAGAGATGATAACCCCAAGATCCCTTTCCTGTTTGGTGCATGCTATATCCTCACCCCCCAACTGATATATTGTGCCAGGGTTTTTGTGCCCCATATGCATTATCTTGCACTTCCTTGCATTGAATTTCAACTGCCAAACCTCTGACCATTCTTCAAGTTTCTGCGGTCCCTTCTCATTCTGTCTACACCCTCTGGTGTGTCTACTCTGTTACAGAGCTTTGTGTCATCAGCGAACAGTGAAATTCTGCCTTCTAGGTCCTGCACAATGTCACTGATGAAGATATTGAATAGGACCGGTCCCAGCACTGATCCCTGTGGTACCCCACTGGTCACTCTTCCCTCTGTGGATTGTCAGCCATTTACTTCCATCCTCTGTGTCCTGCCGCCCAGCCAGTTACCTACCCACCACACTACTGTCCTCCTCATACAAATATGTCTGAGAGAATACAAACAGCTGAGGCACTTATTTCTTTCTCACCTCTGTTTGTATGTGTTCCATAAATATGCACACTGCACTCCTGTGTGATTGTTACAAATGTCTGAGAGAATGACTACTACTAACTTCGTTTCAGAAACCAAGCTTATTGTTTTTTCCTCAGTCATTTAAAAATTCAGTTTGCATGATCTGGCCCTCCAAATAGTGGATTTAAGAATTTTTTTCTTAGTGGGGTGGGTCGTTATCATCAGTTTTGTCTTGCTTAATATGGCAATCACCTACATTGTTCTTTTGGAATTTAAATTTTTTTCTAAAACTGGGGGGAAATGCCATTAGTCATTTCTTTCACTCATGCAGGGGAAAGGGACACTGTTTCAGGATTAGCAGAAGGGGCAGGACTTGAAAAGATGTCGAGGTCTCTCCCATCCCAAATGCTTTCCACGTTTCTATTAAGATACCATATCATACATTTACATGAATGACCTTTCCTTGAATTTGGCTCTTTTTCTATCCCCCACCTGCATTTCCCTTTATTTTTTTTTGTGCATGACAGCATTTCAGCTGTGTTGGTCTTCACTTCTAAGAAAATGTCTGCTGCAATCAGTGATGGTAGCATTTATGCAATTAGCATACCTACGTCAGCCGAACTGCTGTCATACACAGCTCAGCATCAAATCACTCCCATTTCCTCCCTCTGTTAATGTCCTCCCCCCCTCCCTCCTTACTGTTCTCCCCAGCCCCCACCTTGTGTGCTGAGGGGGGTGCCCAATCCCCCTCGCTTTATGCGCCCAACCAGCACACTGTGTGGCCGATGAGAATGCCCAATCTCCCATCAGCTGCAGCCCCCCCCAAAAAAAAACAGCTGGCATGCTGGGAGCCCACCCCAGCATACCAACAGTGTCTCTTTTTTTTCCCCAATTCCTGTGAAACAAGAAAACGGTTCCTCTGTGAGTCCCTCACCCCCCGCCAACCCGTGTACACCCTCTGCGCTCCCACCTCCCCACACACACCCCCCACCTAGGTGGCATGCTGGGATCCTATTGCAGAGTACAAAAGCATCCATTGTTTTGTTTTTCTTTTAAATTCCTGTAAAACAACAATACGGTCCCTCGGTGAAGTCTTGCCCCCTCACCAACCCGCACCAACCCTCTGCGCACACATCTCCCCACACCCCCCTCACCCCATACTTGCTTCCGGAGCCCAGCGCGATGATCTTCAGTGGACCAGGAACACGTCTGCACTCTTCAAAGCTGACCGCAAACTGAGGAAATGCCGGTAAGCTGTATAATAGCATAAATAGGGTTTTTCCAACTTAGGTGGATATATCGGCCATTTTTTTTACTTTTGGTACCAAATTTTCAACATGGGGTTCGTGACACCCCTTCTCATGAATTCAGTCATTGTCATGGCATTATTCAGTCCGGAAAGGTGATTTTGCAGTCACTGCGGAATCGCCTTTTGGGGACTGATTAACAAATAGGCAGTGTCGGGATTATGCTCGTAATTGGGTCTCAAAAGCCTATGTTGCAAATTTGAGTGGCTTAAAAAGCCACATGTTTCTGAGCGTGCATGCGCTGTTTCCAAGCACATGTGTAAGTTCGCGAATTTGTAATATTTTTACTCCAGATTGTCAACATATTTCCACACCTCCTAATGAACTGTGCAGCTGTCAAATTTCACATCCTGGCTGAAATGTGTTTTCGCGCTTCCGGTGCAAAATAGCAGGGCTGCTGTTGGAAATCAGTGTTCGCTACAGAGTAAGGCAATCACAATGATGCTGTTCATGAGCAGAGGTCCTAAAATGTCTATGTTGAAAATTTGGTGGCAAAAATCCATAAAATGGCTATGTTACAAGCGTGCATTGCGCAGTTTCTACGTACACTCATAAGTTCCTGAATTTGTAATATTTCCACTCCAGATTTTCAACATTGCCATTTTCCCACATCTCCTTATGACCAGTACAGCTGTCATTTTTCACATCCTGGCCAAAATGCGTTTTCGCACTTACGGCACACAATAGTGCTGCATCTGTGGCAAATCTTGTTCGGTACAGAGTAAAAAAATCACAGTGACACTGTTCATGAGTAGATATCCTAAAATGCCTCTATTATAAATTCAATGCAAAAATTCCAAAAAAGGCTGTTTTACAAGCATGCATTGCGCAGTTTCCACGCGCGCTCTTAACTTCGCAAATTTGTCATGTTTTCACTCCAGATTTTCAACATTTGTATTTTCCCACACCTCCTTATGAGCAGTTCAGCTGTCATTTTTCACATCCTGGCTGAAATGTGTTTTTACACCTCCGGCGCAGAATAGTGTGGTAGCTGTGGGAAATCAGTGTTCGGTATGCAGTAAGAAAATCGTAGTGACAGTGTTCACGACCAGAGGTGACAAAATGCCTATGTTGAAAATTTGGTGAAATAATTCCACTGAATGACTGTGTTACAAGCGCGGGTTGTGCAGTTTCCACACAGGCTCGTTCCCCTGAGCACGCCCAGGGCGTTAGGGTTCCTAAGACAGACACTTAAGAAGTATGAGGGTGAAATGTTGATCAGATGCAAGAGGAGTTGCAGAGAGGTAGTCTCTTGGGATATGGATGCTAAAGGGACATGGCTACAACTGTGGGGGGGGCCTGCATAAATGCCAAACACCAATGCAAATACCTGCAAGCGAACATTCAGCATTGACAAATGCTTGTTTAATCCCCTGCTATAAGCCTCTGTGGTGTATTCTGCCTTTTTTGTTCACACCTCAACCTCAGCCTCCCCCTCCCCACCTGTCTTTTTTGTCCTACTTTTCACTCTCAAACTTCTACTTATGTCAGATTTCCTCTGCCATGACTACCATCCCCACCCTCCTGTCCCCTTCCCAGCATACTGTGCCTCCCTATCCTTTGAGCTTCCTACTACCCTCACTCCTCTGTGCCCCATATAATTTCTTTTAAATCCCCCCCCCCCAACTCCTTCCATTCCCTCCCCTTTCCCTGCTCGCCAAGTCTGAGCAGTTTGGCCTGTTTTTGCTTTATGACAGTACTATCAGTCGACTTTCATGTGCTGTTACTACACACTCTAATATGAACGCTAGATTTGGCAGTTTATTTAATTGCACATCATTCCACCTGCACTCATTCACTGCATTTACAGGTCAGGAAGTAATCAGATTTCTGAAGAAATCAGAATACTTGAAATCTGATTGAGTTTTCAACAGTGCAGTTTACATGCAGGCTCTCTTAATAATCTGATTACACATATTCACTGTATATTTTCTGTGTTTCATTTTGGTTGATACATCTGTTGAGTTTTGTAGTGCCCCAAAGTTGGGGGCACAAGAGAAAAGAAGCATTTGTCAATGCCGAATGTTGTCGCGCTGGCATTGGCTTTAGTAGTGCAGTGCGGAAAAACATTTAGGGCAGGATGTGAAAAATGACAGCTGTACTGTTCATAAGGAGGTGTAAAAAAATGCCAGGGTTAAAATGTAGCATGTAAATATTGCAAATTTGGCAAAGTTACAAGTGTGCATGAGGAAGTATGTACCAACATGCGCTTGTAACACAGTCATTTTATGGACGTTCAGCACCAAATTTTCAACATAGGCATTTTAGCACCTCTGCTCATGTACAGTGTCACTGTTATTTCCTAAAACTGTCCCAAAAAGTGATTTCGCACAGCAACTATGCTATTCTGCGCTGGACATGCGAAAACACATTTTGGGCAGGATATGTGAAATAACAGCTGTACTATTCATCAAGAGGTGTGGAAAAATACCAGTGGTGAAAATCCAGAGTGAAGATGTTACAAATGCATGACGTTATGAGCGTGCGTGCAGTCTGCCAACACACGCTCATAACACAGTCATTTTATGGAGTATCATCACCAAATTTTCAACATAGGCATTTTAGGACATCTGCTCATGAACAGTGTCACTGTCATTTTCATAATCTGGCCCAAACACTGATTTCCCACAGCGACTGCCCTATTGTGCGCCGGATGTGCGGAAACACATTTCGTCCAGGATATGAAAAATGACTGCTGTATTGTTCACAAGGAGGTGTACAAAAATGACAGTGTTGAAAATCTGGCGTGAAAATATTGTGAATTCGCGAAGTTATGAGCCTGCATAGCAGCTGCCCAAAGCACGCTGGTAAAACAACCATTTTAGTTATTTTTTTCCACCAAATTTGCAACATAGGCTTTTTCAGAGCCCACCTCATGAACAGTGGCACTGTCATCTCATTAATCAGTCCCGAAAGGTGATTCTGCGCAGTGACTGCAAAATCACCTTTTGAGACTGATTAACGATATAACAGTGCCAGAATTCATGAGGAGGGGTCGCAAAAACCCCATGTCGAAAATTTGGTGTAAAAATCCCAAAACATGCCCAAGATATGCATTAAAGTTGAAAAACACCTATTTATTCCATTATACAGCTTACTGGCATTTCCTCAGTTCGTGGTCTGCTTTGAAGAGTGCAGACATGTTCCTGGTCCACTGAAGATCATCGCACTGGACTCTGAAGAATGCGTATGGGGTGGGGGGTAGGGAGGCAGGGTGCACAGTGGGTGGGTGCGGTTATGGGAGGGGTTGGAAAAGCACGAGGACCGTTTTGCTTTATAGGTTAAAAAAAAATAAAAGACATTGGGGACCGTTTTTGTTTTAATAAGTGCTTTGGCACACTGGGGTGGGCTCCCAGTGTGCCACCTGAGTGTGTGTGTGTGTGTGTGTGTGTGTGTGGTGCTTTAGCCAACAGGGGATTGGGCACCCCATCAGCAAACAAGGAAAGGGGGCACGAGTTAGCCAAGGGGATTGGGCACCCCTCAGCAAGCAAAAACAGTAGGGGAACACATTATGCTGATCGGGGAGTGGGCTCCCCATTGGCAAAATTCAAGGGGAGGGAAGAATACATGCCAATGGGGATTGGGCCCCCATTGGCAAAGAAAAACTGTTGGGGGGCGCATGATGCCAATGGGGATTGGGCACCCCATCGGCACACAATAAAGGGGGGGTTAACAGGCAACAGTGGCAGTCACTGCCGCCATGTTGCCTGCATGTAGGGGGAGACGAGTTGTGGTCACGCTGCATGAGAGCTTCGATCTCATTGCAGTGGACCATTTCTGTGATGTCTTCTCCTCATTAGCTAGGCAGGGTGTCAGCTCCTGCTGCTGGCTGATTGGGGAATGCGGGACACACCTACTGGTGCGTGCCCTGCATTCACCCAACAGTGACCACGTCTCCAAATCTGCACTACCACAAGATGTTGGGCAAGCGCGCCAACATAAAAATGGAAATGTGATCAGCCTTGTAAGGTGCCCTAATACAGTAAAGAAGTGCAGCAGAAATGCCAAAGTGCCCAAGTTTTATGTACATCCAGCACAAGCATGTTTTAAAATGAATGTAAATAGCCTGAATTGCCAAGCAAATATTGTTGTGCCAACACTGTGCTCAGGGTAGAATGTTGTGCTGAGCTGCACATGCTCAGCAATCTAGTGCCAGAATCAGAATACAGAGTGTTGCTCTTTGAAAATGTATCAGTCATAAAGGAGAATCATGGTGACTGTGGAGAAGAGAGAACACAGAAAGTGAGGAGGGATGAGATGAGAAGAGCTTGCCAGGAAGGCTGAAGCTGTCCCTGAGGACTTTCCTGTGTGCCCCTCTGCCTCCAGTCACCGAAGTCTGCATACCTGAATGTGCCATTTGGTCCACAGTGTCATCGGACACCAGAAAAGATGTTCCGTTTTCCCTAGAAATGGCTTGGTGCCCTGTTTGTTTTTATTTTAAAAGTAACATTTCGGTCCCCTGGAGGCGGTGGTAGCAGCGCTGCATTGTTTGCACCAACCGCTGGACCTCGCAAGGTTCCCTGTCATCTGGTTTCCTGCCTGAAACCCTCCCTCTGCCAGAAACTCTTCCCACCTCCCAATTCAGCATCTCCTTGACCTGGTTTGGTGCTATGAGTCAGTGGCAACACACCAGCTAAGTGCTGACCACCTGAAAAAGGATCAGAACTGTTTGTTTATTTTTTTATTTGTTAGCGCTAGGTGCTCAGTGATTCGGCTGACGATCAAGAATGGGCGGGGACAGATTTGCATAGCTTTGCGTTCAGAGCATAGCGATGCCGAGGGGAGGAGTCAGGGAGAGAGACTCTGCGTGGGAGCTATTGAATATTTATAAGGGGAGGCCTGTGCCAGTTCTTAAAGTGGCCTAGTAGGGGAGGCCTGTGCCAGTTCTTAAAGTGGCCAAGCAGGGGAGGCCTGTGCCAGTTCTTAAAGTGGCCTAGCAGGGGAGGCCTGTGCCAGATCTTAAAGTGGCCTAGCAAGGGAGGCCTGAGCCAGTTCTTAAAGCGACCTAGCAGGGGAAGCCTGTGCAATTTCTTAAAGTGGACTAGCAGGGGAGGCCTATGCCAGTTCTTAAAGTGGCCTAGCAGGGGAGGCCTGTACCAGTTCTTAAAGAGGCCTGAGTTGTAAAAGGGGCAACACTAGGCTGACAGCCAGTTAGGGGCCCAGTCCAGAAATGCCCAAGGTTTTAAAGAGGCACAACTGCATTAACAACTCCAGATGCTGAGGGAGCCTAGCCAGCCACCTAGGCCCACAGGTGTTAATAAGGCCTAGTCTAACATTTGAGTCTATAGCATTTTGAGAGAGCCTATACCCCATTGCAGTGTACCCATAGTAACAGGAGAACCAAATCTAGCTAGAGGGACCCCTGGTAGTTAGGTCCACTGGAGCTAGGGTTCACCCAGAATAGTAAAGTGCCTGTTTATTTACTGTGGTCTGAACATTGAGACTGTGTAGTTGACCACTACAATAAGAACTGAGACATTCACTGTATTGCTATTGTTCTTATGAACAGTATAAGTGCCAGAACTGTCCTTGTGTTGCTTTGTGCCAGCATTTCAGTGCCAGAAAGTTTTGCTTTGTTGCCAGCATTTCAGTGTCAGAAAAGTATTCGAATCAGTCTTCAGCAAGTCTCCAGAGTCACTTCACCAACGTGTATCCAGATCAATCTTCATCAGTTCTTCAGAAATCATCTTCCAGTGCATATCCAAAGCAGCCAACAGTAACTTCCTGAAGAAATGTGTGTCGCAGTCGTATCAGTTGCAACATCCTGTTTATTATTTTCCCAGTGTACGGCCTGGATCAGTGCAAAGTTTGCCGTCCATTTTCTTGTTTTGTCATCCGCACTGAAGTGCCATCCAGATCTTTTGTTCCAGCACCCTGAGTCATCGTCCTGTTTATTATTTTACGTCAGTCCTTGGCTCGTCCAGCCTAGGTGCCCAGAACCCTGATGTTCTCCCATGTTTCACAGACTTCCTTCTCCCAGCATCTTCCTCATTTCCCACAGACCAGAAGTGGACTGTGGCAGGGTGTTCTACATCTTTTTCATCTCCTGGCAGTCCAGAAGCGAGCTGTGGCTGGTTGGTCTGTATCTTCTTAGTTTCCCAGCAGTCCAAAAGTGAGCTGTGGCAGGATGTTCTGCATCTTCTTCTCCTCCCAGCAGTCCAGAAGCGGGCTTTGGCTGATTGTTCAGCATCTTCTTTCCCCCCTCCGGGAGCCCAGAAGTGGACTGTGGCTGGGTCTGTTGTGTTTCAATTCTGGCAGTCCTCAGTGGATTTTCAGCCCAGGAAATCTTTGTTTGTTCTTAAACTCTGGCAACCCTAGAGAGGTGGGGTGTGGCCGAGAACTCATGGCCTGTTCAAAATCCTCTCTGCATTCTCTTAGTTTTTAAATCATTCTAACCAATCAGCCAAGTTGTTCCCCTTGTGTTTCCATAACCTGCATCCAAGTTCCTTCTCGACAACAGAGAAGGCTCAACCATGCACGAACTACCCTTTATGAAATATGTAGAGTTTTGTAGTGACATGCTATGGAGTTGTTTAGAGTGGAGTATTCCAGGTAATAGGCCCTAGGTAGAGGTGCACCTCAGGGTAGTATTAGAAATTGCATAGTGATTCATGGATGTTAGAAGACAAAACGCTCTTAAAGCGGAGCTGTTACAGTCAATTACTGAAAGTGGTTTTCATAGAGTCACCCTCGTACAGAGTACAGAGGATAGAATGCTCTTAAAGAGGAGCTGTCATAGTCAATTGATTTAAAGTTCTCCTTGTACAGTAGATTAGGGATAAGAGTTTTCCCTGGGCCCATGTTCCCTTCCCCCATTTGGTTGAATAAAAGCTTGTCAGGCATTTGGAATCTATTTCTGACTCCCGCCTCTCTTTGTCAGGAAACAACATCCACCTTCTTGGGACCTGTGTTCATAATTTGTGTGCAGGTTACTGGGGTCATTCAACACAGTTGCTTTATTTACCTTTTTATATTTTTGTGGAGACCCAGCACATATTAATATCCATTTTATCACCATCAGGGTACCACACCTCTTTTTGGCACAGCAGAGTAGGGTGTAGAGTGAGTCCTATGAAGAGGCCAAAGCCAGAGAAACAACAGAGTATAGATGCTGTCAGGATCCAGAAGTAGTAGCGAGGTGGATGGAGCAGCAGGAAAAGGCTTGATACGAGTGCAACCTTCCCCGTTGACCATGCCATACTATTTTGGTGTGCCATGGCTTCCTAGCTATACAGGACAGCCAGGTGGTGAAGACTCCAGCAGTCTAGGAGAGTTCAAGGCAAAAATACAGTCAATGTTTTGACTCTAGCAAGTGCCTGATCACCAGCAAGTGGAGCTCTTGTTAGGTCAGTTGAAAGAAGCTGCCCAACGAGAAGTGCAGTCACTGCTTGAAAGAGAAAAGGCCACCTCAGATCAGATTTTCAATCGGCTGCAAGATACTTTTGAGACCAAGACCGTGTCAGAGTTAAAAATGAGGTTTTTCTCATGAACACAGAGGCCGTGTGAGATGTTAAGGGAATATGCCCTAAGTCTACAAGAAGTTCTCCCAGCTAGAGAAAGAATACAGTAGATGCTAGAGAAGTGCGAGACCCAGATAAGACTCTCAAAGAAAAGTTTATCAATGGAGTCCTGAGTGACACTCTCAGGAGAGAACTGCGAATGTTTCACCTTCAGGACCCCAATGCTCTCTTTTTAGACTTTAAGGAGAAGGCAGTACGCATTTTTGGCCCAAGCAGAGCAGGACGAAAGGCTGCTGGGTTCTATGTCATAACGGTGATCACAGAAAGGCGATCGCCGTGAGTGTACATAGCAGAAAATCAATTTTGGTGATGTAACATTCACAGCGCACAGCAAAAGGGCCCTGGAGACTTGGCACCCCCCCACACTAAAGGATTCTCAACTCCAGGGGGGTGCAAAACTGAAGAAAAAAAATAACCGCCAGGTGGAAACAAACGAATGCGTGCCCAGAACCAAACCCGGCTCCTTGCAACCCTGGCCTGCCACCAACCTACCATGCCGCAGGGCCAGCTCGGCAGCCCACTGCTGCAGTACCCCTCACAAACCCTCCCTCCCCTTTCACCCATCATACAGCATGCTCACTCCCCCCCCCCGCATGTGCATATAGCGACATCCTGTCGCTATATTCGCCACCCCCTATCCGGTCACCCTTCCTGTCCAGTAGCCCTGTGAACATGGTGCTGTTATTGAGTCACCCTTTTTGAAAGTGCTCAATAGTGGTCACCCTCATCACAAGTTACCGACTGCTGTGTTAGTAGCAGATGATGTTCCCCAGTGAAACATGGCCAGAATACTCCACTAGAGGATGGAGACCAGAGAGTCATTGGATGCCAGGAGCGCATTAAGAAGGATTATTTCAGCCAAGTAGCTACTCGAATATTAAGGAGACTTACACATAGATGGCTCAGATGCATACACCATTTTCAGGCCTAGTCCAGGACCTGGTACTGAATGGACCAAACAAATTGCTGCTCTTACTAGGAAAGCTACTGAGGTGTGCCAAAAGGTACGAGACCTTAAGAGCAATTGGAGACCGAGACTCAATGGAGATCAACAAGAAGGAAATCAAGGACCAAGGGAGATGATGTCCCTGCTGAGGAGAGCAGAAGGGGGATGCCCAACTGATTTTTCGACAACCAAGGCAGACCTATTTGTCGCCAATGCAAAATAGCTGGACATGTGGAAAGACAATGTGGACAGATGATTAAGAGTGCTGTAGCATTAAATAGTGAATCCCTGGGAATGTGGACTGATTCTCAGAGAGCAGTGGACCAGGTCCAGCCTCATGGAAGGACAAATCCCTTTTCATAGGAAAATGCCCGACTATAACAGTGAAAGTGAATGGACATGACCTTCTTGCACTATTAGATACAGGCTCACAAGTAACCACGTTACAGAGGAAATACTTCTACCAACATTGGGATCCTAACAAATTGCAACCTCCACTATGATCCTGGATTCGATTGATAGCCAGCAATGGTACTGAAGTCCCGTACTTAGGATACGTTGAAGCAGATATCCAGTTAGGCAATCACATCCAGATCCAGAAAGGCATCATAGTGAGCATCGCCGACTGCAGTGAGTTACCTCCACTTATTCTCTGAATGAATGTGCTGCTACATTGTTTTGAAGAATTGGTTCATATTTTATGTCAATGTGTCAAACAGGTACCCATCACAGATAAGCAGTTACTACAACAGACCATTCATCTGATCCAATGCCACCAGCGTTTTGCCAACCCAGATGGAGAAATTGGAAAACTCAGCGTTACAGATGCCCATCCCATAACGCTGAGTCTAGGCACTGAAACCACGTTATGGTGTAAAGCCAAAGTAGGTCCTAGAGGACAAGATTACGATGCCCTGGTGGAACCATACCCTGATGCCATGGAGGAGCCTATCATTGTTGCTCACAGCATTGCGACAGTCAGCAAAGTATGAATCCCTATCAGAGTTCTTAATTATAGAGATCATGCTGTACAATTCTACAAAAACCAACCCATCGCCAAACTACATACCATCAGTATCCAGGATGTTGTAGAGCCAGAAGATCGAATTCATGCTATATCCTGTTACCAGTCAGCAACCAGAGGACACTAGCCAGACTTGGAGAACAAAGGTTTGTCAGAATGGTTGAAAGAACTCGACATTGGTACGACTCACTCTACAGATGCCCAGCGAGAAGACGTCCGACGAGTAGCAATTCAGCATCAACAAGCTTTTAGCAAACATCCTTTAGATTTTGGATTGGCTAGAGAAATTTAACATTACATTCCCACAAATAATTATCCACCCATCCGGGAGAGATTTCATACTCTTCCACCAGCTATATACCAACCAGTAAAAGACATGCTTAGAGAGGGGAAGGAAACTGATGTTATTCAAGAAAGCCATAGTCCATGGGCTATACCAGTAGTACTAGTGAAAAAGAAAGATGGAAAAATCAATTTCTGTGTGGATTACAGGAAGTGTAATAATATTACGCATAAGGATGCAAGCCCCCTGCCTCGGATTGAAGACTCTCTTACGGCACTGCAATCGGCAGCCATGTTCTCCACCTTAGATTTAACCAGTGGCTACTGACAAGTACCAATCCCACCGTCAGATGTTGAGAAAACAGCTTTCATCACACTGATGGGATTATTCCAATTCACTCGCATGCCTTTCGGATTATGCAATGCCCCAGGTACTTTTCAGCATCTAGTAGAACACTGTCTAGGAAGCCATAACCTCGACATACTGTTCTTGTATCTGGATGGCATCATTATTTACTCAAAGAACCATGAGGATCACTTAAGGCATTTGGCAGAAGTCTTCAAATGATTAACCCAGTATGGACTCAAACTCAGATCATCCAAGTGTCAGCTTCTGAAACCACATGTCAACTACTGAGGACATATTGTTTCAGCAGATGGAGCAACTCCGGATTCAGATAAACTGTGAGTCATACAAGAATGGCCTGTACCCACACAGTTAAAGACGTCAGAAAATTCCTTGGATTTGCTGGATACTACAGATGATTCATTTAAAACTTTGCTTGACTAGCTATACCTCTGCATGAGTTACTTCGAGGATCAACAGCAGGACGCACATCCAAAACTCAACAAGCCACTTGGACTCCCAGACACCAAATCGCTTTTGATGGTCTATGCCAAGCATTGACAGATGCTCTGATTTTGGCCTATCCAGATTATACCAAACCCTTCAAGGTATACACAGATGCCAGCAATCTAGGTATCGGTGCTGTGCTAGCACAAGAACAGTTAGGAGTAGAGAGTCATTGCCTACTCTAGCCACAGTCTCAGAGGTTCAGAGCGAAATGATGAATGTTACATCTCATTTAAATTGGAATTCCTGGCTTTAGTGTGGGCGGTCATGGAGAAGTTTCGACATTACCTGGCCATCACACCTTTCACTGTGTACACAGATAACAACCCTTTAGTTCACCTCAATGCTGCCAGATTGGAAGCATTAGAGCAATGATGGGTATTATGTTTGTCCAATTACCAATTCATGCTGAAATATCCTACAGGAAGAAGTAATGTCAGTGCTGATGCCTTGTCTAGATTGCCACAGCAAACAGAACATGAGCATGATGATTCCTCCTTGGAGGATGTGAAAATGCCTGCATTTTTACAAGTTCCAGCAGAAATGGTACACACATGTTGTCAGATCAGTCCTACTACAGAAACCAAATCCAAATCTACTCCTTCAACACATGTAGCAGAACAAGATAATTTATGGATCCAACTTCAGAACCAGAGTCCTGTGTTACAACAAATCAAAACTCTGTTGGACACTAACCAAGGTCTTGGGCCTACACTTAGGAAAGATGCAAACCCTGAATTGACAAAATTGTGGTGACAGCGAAACCAGTTGGTTATACAAGACTCTAAGTTAACATTGCAAAGCAGAGACCCTCATACCCATTGTCAGATCACTCAAATAATTGTGCCACAAGAGAACGTATCAATAGTTCTAGAAGCCTATCACGACAAGTTGGGACACTTTGGAAGTAAAAAGACAGAGGCCGATATAAGAAAGCAATTCTATTGGGTAGGGATGAAACCCCAGATTCAGAAATGGTGTGAAGAATGCCCTATCTGCAGTTTAAAGAGAAGCAGTAGAACTGATCAAAAAGCTCCTCTTCAACCAATCATCAGTCACGCTCCTCTTGAATTAGTTGCCTTAGATGATTTGACACTTGAGCCTAGCAGAAATGGTATCAATTATGTTTTAATCACGGTAGATCATTATTCTAAGTTCATTGTAGACACACCAGTTCCTGATCTTACTGCCAAGAGTGCTGCAGAAACATTTCTCGAGTACTTTATCCAACTGTATGGTTTCTCAACCAAAATCTTGACTGACCAAGGAACCTCCTTTGAATCACAGCTATTCCATGAACTTTGTAGCTTATACGGAAATCAGAATGGCAGGGTGTTCAGCATCTGCGTCTTCTCTCAGCAGTCCAGAAGCAGGCTGTGGCCAGTTGGTCTGCATCTTCATCATTTTCCAGCAGTCCAGAAGTGGGCTGTGGCCGGTTGGTCTGTATCTTCTTTGTTTCCCAGCAGTCCAGAAGCAGGCTGTGGCAGGGTGTTCTGCATCTTCTTCATTTCCCAGCACTTCAGAAGTGGGCTGTGGCAGGGTGTTCTGCATCTTCTTCATTTCCCAGCAGTTCAGAAGTGGGCTGTGGCAGGGTGTTCTGCATCTTCTTCTCCCGGCAGTCCAGAAGTGGGCTGTGACCAGTTGTTCAGCATCTTCTTTTCCCCCCGTCAGGCCAGAAGCTGACTGTGACTGGGTCTGTTGTGTTTCAATTTCGTCGGTCCTCAATGGGTTTTGAGCTGAGGAAATCTTTGTGTTGTTCTTAAATTCCAGCAACCATAGAGAGGTAGAGAGGTGGGGTGGGGTGTGGCCGAGAACTCACGGCCTGTTCAAAATCCTCTCTGCATTCCAATAGTTTTTAAATCATTCTAGCCTGTCAGCCAAGTTTTTCCCATTGTGTTTCCATATCCTGCATTCCAGTTCCTTCTTGATGACAGAGAAAGCTCAATCATGCATGAACTGCCTTTTATGACATATGTAGAGTTTTGTAGTGACAAGCAATAGAGTTGCTTAGAGTGGAGTACTCCAGGTAATAGGCCCTAGGTAGGGGTGCACCTCAGGGTAGTATTAGAAACTGCATAGTGATTCACAGATCTTAGAAGATAAAATGCTCTTAAAGCAGAGCTGTTACAGTCAATTACTGAAAGTGGTTTGCGTAGAGTCACCCTCATACAGGGTATAGAGGATAGAACGCTCTTAAAGTGGAGTTGTTATAGTAGTTCGATTTAGAGTTCTCCTCATACAGGAGATTAGGGATAAGAGTGTTCCCTGTGACCACGTTCCTTTCTCCCATTTGGTTGAATAAAAGGTACCCCATCAATTGAGCACTACCAGAATAGCACCGCACTATATGGCACTAGTCTGTAGACAGACAGCGACTGGGTATTTATAGCGCATGCTGTAAGCGATCCCCTGGTCACTGTCCGTGGTCCTGTGTTCAGGATAAAAGGACAGCAGGAGCCAGGAGGCTGGCTGAGCTGCTCCTGTGGTGTGGAGGGCTGGGTCATTGAGCAATCTGGCCAGTAGCAATGGAGTTCAGGGTTCTAATCCTGGTCTCTGACTGTTTTAGAATACTGCGGGACTTAGTTCTATTTTTTACATGGGGCCGTAATGGCCCCAACATTTTTAACTTTCCCCGGGATCTGCTCCCCTGCAGAGTGAGAATCCTAATGATGGAGGGTGCGGAGGGCTGAGCCACCCACAAAAAAAGAATCAGTCCCGTTTCTCCCACATGCACCATGCCAACGCTATTGTTGTCAGTGCTGTTTGGACCCAGTGCCGAATAAAAGCCTGTCAGGCATTTGGAATCTATTTCTGACTCCCACCTCTCTTTGTCAGGAGACAACATCCCTCTCCTTGGCACCTGTGTTCATAATTTCTGTGCAAGTTACTGGAGTCATCACAACACAGTTGCTTTATTTACTCTTTCATATTTTTGTGGAGACCCAGCACATGTTAACATCCATTTTACCACCATCGGGGTACCACAGTTTGTTTGTCTGCTGTCTCAGCTTTTTCCAGTGCAGCCAAATCTTGTAAGTGATTGTTGCTGTGTTCAGTTCTCTCTCTGTTTCTTTCTACATTATTTGACTTATTGAACCATTTCCTCTGTAGCCTTCTCCCATGGTTGTAGTCAGAAATGAAAATGGCTTAGTGTGCCTCTTCCTGTTATCAATTTACAAATAACAAGCATTTGTCAATGCCGAATGTTGTCGTGCTGGCAATGGCAGTGGCAGAGGTGGAGAGGCATAGCACTGTGAATTTGTTAATGTGTCCCAAAAGTTGATTTTGCACAGCGAGGATGCCACTGTGTGGCAGAGCTGCAGAAATGTGTTTTGGGCAGGCTGTGGAAAATGGAAGCAGGACTGTTGATAATAAGGTGTGCACAAATGCCAGTGGTGAAAATGTGGCATGAAAATATTGCAGATTGACAAAGTTATAAGGGTGCGTGGAAACTGCACAATGCACGCTTGCAACACAGTCATTGTCTGGACTTTTGCCACCAAATTTTCAACATAGGCATTTTAGGACCTCTGCTGATGAATAGTGTCACCGTCATTTCCTGAAAGTGTCCCAAAAAGTGATTTCGCACAGTGACCATGAAATTCTGCACAGGACGTGCAAAAACACATTTCAGCCAGCTGTACTGTTCATAAGGAGGTGTGGGAAAAATGGCAATGATGAACAGCTGGAGTGAAAGTATTAAAAATTCACAAAGTCACAAGCGTGCATGCAAACTGCGCAACGCGTGCTCGTAAAACACTCATTTTATTGACTTTCGTCCCTAAATCTTCAACATAGGCATTTTAGGACATCTGCTAATGAACAGTGTCACTGCCTTTTTCATAATGTGTCTCAAACATGGGCTTTCCACAGTGACCGAGCTATTGTGCGCCGGAACTGCAAAAACAGGTTTTGGTCAGGATGTGAAAAATGACAGCTGTATTGTTCATTAGGAGGTGTGGAACAATGGCACTGTTGAAAATGTGGAGTGAAAATATAAGTTTGCGAACTTATGAGCGTGCATGCAAACTGGGCAAAGTACGCTCGTAACAGTCATTTTATGGAGTATTGTCACTAAATTATCAACACAGGCATTTTAGGACCTCTGCTCATGAACAGTGTCACTGTCATTTTAGTAATGTGTCCCGAATACTGATTTCACACAGTGATTACGCTATTCTGCCCCAGAAGTGCGAAAACACATTTTGGGCAGGATATGAAAAATGACAGTTGTATAGTTCACAAGAAGGTGTGGTAAAATGCCAATGTTGAGAATCTGGCATGAAAATAGTGTGAATGCGCTAACTTACGAGCGTGCGTTGCACAGTTGCTACGCACGCTTGTAAAACAGTCATTTTTTGGATTTTTCCCACCAAACTTGCAACATAGGCTTTTTGACAGCCCCTCTCATGAACAGTGGCACTGTCATTTCGCTACTCTGTCCCGAAAGGTGATTCTTTGCAGTGACTGCGAAATCACCTTTCGGGACGGAATAACACCATGACAGTGCAAGAATTCATGAGAAGGGGTCCCAAAAACCCCATGTTGAAAATTCGGGGCCAAAATTCACAAAAATGCCCAAAATATGCATTAAAGTTGAAAAAAACCCTATTCATTCCATTATACAGCTTACTGGTATTTCTTCAGTTCGCGATCGACTTTGAAGAGTGCAGACATGTTCCCGGTCCACAGAACATCATCGAGCCGGACTCTGCAGGTAAGTATGGGGTGAGGGGAGTGTGGGGAGGCAGGGTGTGCAGTGGGTGGGTGCGGTGGGGGAGGGGGCATTGAGACTATGAGGGACCGTTTTTCATTTCACAGGGGAAAAAATGAAAAACCCATCACGGGACAGTTTTTTTTGCAAGGGATTTGGCACACTGGGGTAGGCTCCCAGTGTGCCCATCTAACTGTTTGGGAGGGTGTCTGTAGCCGATGGGGATTGGGCACCTCGTCAGCCCAAACATGGGGGAAAGGGCATACGGGACGATTGGGCACTGGCCGCACAAAGAAAATGGGGGGTAACCGATAGGGGATTGGAAGCTCCCAAAGTTGGCAGTAGTTAGGTGGCCTCCTGCTTGTCGACCATGCACATAATGGCGGCGAGCACGGCAAGAAAAGGACCATGCATGGTGTGGCACCAGCATGCAGACTGGTTGGGGAATGCGGGACGCACCTATTGGTGCGTGCCCTGCATTCGCCCAACAGCGACCCTGCCTCTAAAGCTGCACTGTCCCACGATGTTGGCTATGCAAGCGCACCAACATAAAAAATGTTAACTTAGAAGCAGCATATTCACCTTCCACATATTTTGTGAAATAACTAAGCCCCCTTTCTTACTAATCCAAGTCTAAACTGCCATAAATTCCCACTCTGGTAAAATTAGAACTATAAATACAATGTTGCAAAAAACGTTAAAGTTACTGTCCCAGTTTGTGCCCTGGTCCTATGTTTAAAACACATAGTTATAGGATTCCTGCTAATATTCAAAGCCAGGTCTCTTGCTTGCTTCCAACCTACTGACAAATGAGCTGAGCTACCATGTGATGAAGTCATTTTGCTGTAAACTATGGGTTCTGCCACATGCCAGCCAAACAGGTAACATCACGAATCACTAACCAAAACTATTTATGTAGGTACAGTACAGGGTCATTGCCTTTCTGGTATTCTTGTTCACAGAAACTGCACTGGATTTGTACTGTGGTTCCTCATGATGCCTGCTCCATAGATTTGTATGTGATTCACCCCCTATAGAGCAAAAATTGCCCATCATTTGAATGCAGCTCAGTAAAACTGTGGAAATGTCAGAGGGTTTGCGAACAGTTGACCAGTGTTCAAAGCCTGGCAAAAACTTTCAATTGTTGTATTTCCGCAAGAGATAACAGTCAGACTCTGGCACACATTTTAATATTTTTGTCATTAAATTTTCAATTTTCAATTTAAATTGTATTAGTTGTGATCTATTCTGGTATGTAGTTAGAATATTAAATATATGACGGCTCATCAGCCCAGTGATAGGGTTACCATTTGTGATGTCTGTGACAGAGTTCAAGAGCAAGCATAGGTTGTCAGGGGTCCTCTAGAGGGAGGAGGGTTGAGCATCCCAAAGGAAGCACTCCTCATCTGGAGGGTTGTCAGATCATTCCCCACTACTTCATTGCTACATATGGGGTGACCAGAAGATGCTAGCCAGTTGAGGACAGTAGTGAGAGAGAGAAGATTCCTGGGTCATGCAGTGCATATGCCTGTTGCATACTGTACTGCGTGTTCATGGCCCAGCATCTTAGGGGAAGGAACAACACAGGGGTAAAAATCCTGACTGCGTACAGCAGGTTGGTGCTAGCACGCTTAATCTATGCTCCACCTGCCCACCTAGCATGAAAGTACCCTGCTGCCACTGCATTCAAGTGCACTGGATAGGGTTATGACCATTTTCCTAATTGCCCTACCGTGGGAAGGTGTCCCCATAGGGTAGATAAGCAGGGAACTTCATCGAGGATATCTCTTCAATTGGGCCACACTTTTTTAAATGTAATCCATCTTTGTCAGGACCACTCAGAAACTTTTGCTAGCCTGGGGACGCCCACAATGACGTGCAGTGTTGGAGCCTATATAATCATGGGTGTCCTCGTTGCTCCTCAGTTCTTTCTCCCACCATCAACCCCTCATCAGACCTGAAGAGAAACAATTCTGTCATGTTCTTTGACTATTATTTTCTTAAATTTAATTTACCCTGTTGACATAGTCCTTTTATGCCACCATTGAAAGAACCTTTATTTAGGTTTTGTACCTGCAGTTACAAGATTTACAAGTACAACACTCACACAGTTTGTGTTTGCTGTTTGGGCCTGTCCCACAATGTCAGGGCCTGCACAATCTGCCGGGGTATCAACCAGGCCACAGACAGAAGTTGAAGGAAGCTCTAGAAACCTGTAAGCTCATGCCAAGGCCACAAACTTCAAGCCAGCTTCTACCTCTTACTCAACAACCCACAGACATTGAGGACCAGAGGCAAAGACAATGAAAAGTCATCAAAGTCCTTCTCTTCCAGCCATCACCACAAGCATACAGACAAACCTCATGCTTTGCTGGTAACATCGCTCTCTCCATTGAAGGAGGTTAAGTCCTCATCATCGTCCACTCCAGCAGCCATGACTACAGCTCCCACTGACCGTCACTGAGACACCATGTTTGGGTATGGATCTGACATTGCCATACATACTATGGATGGTATGCCACCTTCCCTGTCGGAATTCTACCCCTTTGATGTTAGCAGTCACAGGCCCTTTACAAGGTGTTATTGAATCCCAGGTTGGCTAGCATCATTCCCTGAACTGTTTCACTGACTGTTACTGTACTCCCACTGAGGATAGCAGCTATCCAGACAGGGCCTCCCTGTCAGCATCATCATCACCACTGAGGGGATCTAAAAGCACACCGATTACTCTTCCATCTTGGCCAATGCCGCAATCATTCCAGACAACAAGGTAGAATACAGTCTTGATCTCCTAGCATGGAGGAGGAGTTGGAGAATGATGAAAGGTAAAATTATATGAGGGGGGTTTGCCTTCCAGCTCTACCCTCTCCTCATGCAGCGAGGACCATATGGTGTATACCTCCAGATCTCCACCTGAAGCTGCTTCATTTTTGGCTTTGCTCATACAGCTCCAGGATGCCATGGGATATGAAGCTGAGAAAAACTCTACTTAGGGGAAATTTAATGGAGTTTTTGGAGGTTCCTACTTCATCCTCCATTGTGATTCCTCCTGCATATCTTGCTTTAGAGGATGCTGCCTATCCTGATTGGCATAGGCCTACTACCTTGCCTGCAGTGTTGAGGAAGGCTGCTAAGCAGTACCCTACTTAGTCTGCTAAGCCTAATGATGCTTCCCAACTTGAAACAGATTCTTTGGTTATCATGGCCCCTAGACACACGAGAAATCTGCCTACTGATAAAGAAGTCAGGAAGCTAGAAGTTATGGACAAAAGAACTTTTGCCTCTGCATTCTTGTGCCTCATAACTACAAACTACCAGGCCTATATAATTAAATAACAGAATAGCCTGTGGAAATCTGCTATGTCTATTATTCAGACTCTGCCTGATGGCTCTGCCAAAACTGACTTGCTTAAAGCTGCCTCAGCTGGTGTGAATAATGGCAAGCATATTACACTCTATGTATGATGCTTCTGCCAGGGATGTTGCCTCTGATATATGCCTTCTGAGGTAGTCCTTACTTTGTGAGGCTGGATTTTCTACTGATGTACAACAAGCTATGCTGACAGCCCCTTTCAGAGATTCCAGGCTGTTTGGAGGTGATGTTAAAAATGCTCTATGTGAGCTTCAATCCTTTAGAATAACTTTAAGCTCATTCAAATCTCTGACACCTCAGCCTACCAGGGGGTATAGTGGGGGCCCATTTCATAAGCCTGCTGCCCATGGTGGCCATTCCTCCCGTCAGTAGCCTCATGCCTTTAGTGGAAGTCCCCTCCTTGGCCAATCTCTCCTGGCACCCATGAAAGGCTTCCAAAGGTATTGGTCAAGGTGATGCCTCTGCTGCCCCCAGTATCTTCTGCCTCTCCACTTCCTCCTTCTCCACTGCTGTCTCCATGTTGCAGGTGGGGGTAAGGCTCTCCCTTCATCTTCCAAAGTGGAAGGAGATCACAACAGATGGGATTGTCCTAGAAATAACAGAACCCTTCCAGTTCATCCTTCACCCCCTTGTCATTATCCTCCAAGCCACTTGTCCCTTATGTTAGAGGAGATTCAGTTGCTTCTGCACAAGCATGCTATCAGACTTGTTCCTCCCCAAGAAAGAAACAAAGGGTTCTATTCGGACACTTCCTGGTTCCCAAGTGGACAGGAAATCTACATCCTATACTGGGCCAGAGAGACCTAATCCTGTTCATTGAACACAAAAAGTTTTGAATGGTGTCTCCCTTTCTGCAAAGGGGCGACAGCTTTGTGCTCTGGACATGAAGGATGCATACCTTCATATCATGATATGCAAATGCCACAGGCAGTACCTCTGCTTCATAGTGGAAGGCAGCCATTATCAGTTACAAGTCTTACCCTTTGGCTTATCCTTGGCACTGCAGGTATTTACCAAATGCTTAGTAGTTGTGGCAGCAGCCCTCTAGAGCAAAGGGTTTATATCTTCCTATATCTGGATGACTGGCTCCTGAAGGCCCTGTCCAGGGAAGCAATTCTGTATACTTTGTCGAGAACAAGACAATTGTTCAAGGAACTGGGTGTCATGGTGAACATACTGAAATCAGTACTCATTCCACGTGCAACATATTGGTGCAGTGCTGGACTCAGCAGTTGGCAGTGCCTTTCTGCCCAAAGACAGTGCAAAGGCTCTTCTTGCCCTGGCCCAGATGACACATAGAAGTCACTATGTGTCAGCTTAGATGATGTTGTGTCTCCTAGGGCTGATGACTGCAGCCATCATTACGGTTCTGTTTGTCCATCTCCATATGTGCATACTGCATTAGACTCTTCAGGGGTTCTATGTCATATGAGTGAATATTTTATGGCAAATTGCGTAAGAACAGGTACATTTCACTGAAAACAAAATTGGTTATGGAAAACCACAGCAATCGTCAAGACAGCGATGGCCCTATACAGTGCAATATGGGGACCCTATATACACTAAAGTTTAATGCGGGTGGTTATGCACCCCACACCCCCCATATTAAAATAATCAACTCCAGGGGATGCGGACACTGGGGGATGGGGGAATAGATGGGAGTGGGGATACAGTATGCAGGGGGATCTTGCGGCTGGGGGCAACATAGTCGAGGGAACCAGAGGACAAAGAACAGGAAAAAAAAATTGTAGGGGGAGTCACGTGATGCAGAACATGGCTTAACTGCGTTCTCCAGGAGCTCCGACCACTCTTCCTCCAAATTTGATTATCTGTCATTACTGACCTCCTCTGTAGCCGTTGGAAAGAGGATAAAAGGATCGTAAGATCTGATAGTTAGAACGAATGGGTTTATGGAGGTGGAAATGCGCAAAATAACCCCTAAGCACACCCCGCCGGCGACACCAGAGAAGGCCACAAAAAAATCCAAGGCCTTACCCTTTCAGCAGCCGCAGAGTACTGAAGCAGGAATGGGAGAAGAAGAACCGCTTACACTAGCAAGATTTCTGGAGGAGTTTCGGCCGTTTAAGGCAGAAATGAAAGAAATGGCAAGTGAGATTAAAAGCCTAACATGTGCACTAGAAGAGAATACTCGTAGGATAGCCGACAACGAAGTAAGAATCCGATCGTTGGAAAATAATAAAGAAAGGTTGGATACTACTATGGTACAGCTGAAGCAAAAAGTTAACAAGTTAGAGCTCAAAGTAGAGGATCTTGAGGGAAGGTCCCGCCGCAATAATGCGGTGATCATAGGACTGCCTGAAAAAGCTGAAGGCACAGATACGATTAAATTCGTTCAAAGACTGGTAGAGAAAATAGCGGGGCCTTCACCATATGGATCTTCATATATAATTGAAAGAGCTCATCGAGCCCTTCGTCCTGTGCCCCCACCAAATGCTCACCCGATCCTTGATATTTCGTCTTCCTCAATTTTCAGGAGCGTCAGCTCTTCATAACAAAAGCCAGAGAAACGAAGGAGTTAAGCTGGGAGGGACCAAGTTTAGGGTGGCACAAGATTTACCTTTGTCAATCAGGCAAAAAGAGCTACCTTTCACCCGTTAATAACCAAGCTGTTGAGGCAGGCATCAAATTCCGTATGGGATACCGGTGAAATTTCAGGTTCTGATTGGTGATGTTTGGAAGGCATTGAAACAGCAGAAATTGCATCGCCGGAGCTGCAAGTCTGTTCCCAATCTATTCAGAGCTACTTGATAGCCTAGATTAACATAAAATACGGGGCAGCGGAAAGCTCCATCCTGGAGGTCTTTTGTTTTCAAAAATCGAATCATAGCATGGTTTAAAGGAAGAACATCGGGGGCTGCTTTTTTGAAATTTTGCCATTCTCACACAGCTGTGGTCATGGTATACGATATATGAATGGAACCGGCATTCCTGCTACGCATATGGGCGTGTGTAGGTCCAGATTTTCTTTTCAGAGGTCTGTATTTTAAAGGCAAACATACTGAAGATAGCATAATTAGTAGATGCTCTTTACTATGGTGGCACGACAAGTTGCGGTACCCAGTTCAAAGTTGTAGTAGCGCTCTCCATTGCGAGTAATGTCTGCAATACGTGATAGTGCAATATAAACCATGAGATCCAGGAAGGTTCTTTAAAGAGTAGTTTAAGAAGCCAGGATTGGTTGGGACTATCACTTATCAAAATCTTTAGAGTTGATTGGGGTCTTCCAGTGGGATCGAGAAGCTATGTAGAGTACAGTCGTTACCCTCTTCCTCTCGTGGAGTGTCATTATTACTGGATAGATCGGCATGGCCCGAAGATGCTGTTACAATGCCTGAACAGAAGCCGCGATTCACAAGTGATACGCTAGATTAATGTTTAAATAACTGTGGGGAGTGCAAAGGGATATATGGGTGGACTAAAATGATTAAAACATGGAAATGGACAAACGTATCCCTAATGTTAGATGGGAAGGTTACTGGATGTTTAAAGTAACTCGCTGGGTTTATGTACAGTTTATTATTCAATTGGATAGCGAACGGGGATTTGATTTGAATTTTTTTTTCGAATAATTCAATAATACAAGTTCACTAATTGGTTTAATTATTAATTATTGCGTGGTCGGAGGGGTGGGAGGAGTTGGGGAGAATGGGCCAAGTGGACTGTCATCATGAACCATGCGTGTAGAGGTGGGTGGGTAGTAGAGGGTGTGTTGGGTATTTTGGGTTCTAGTTTTTATATATGGGGGTTTAAGGCCTGCAAAGCTAATTATGGTGAATGGATAATTAGGCAACTGTTTTGGGTTATCAGATTTTTCTGGAAAGGGGGATGGATGTGGCAATTAAAATGATTACATTGAATGTTAAAGGGGCAAGAGACAAAGTCAAGCAAGTTAAAATATTGAAATATATTGAAACAATGGAAGCTAGGATAATATTTTTACAGGAAACCCATCTATTACAGGAAGAATGTAATGTTATGAGGAGACTACAGATAGGAAAGGTTTTTTCATCGCAGGGTACCACACAGAGCAGAGGAGTTATGTTAATGTTCCACAGATCTCTACAGTTTATCCCCAGTAAAGTTATTCAGGATGATGACGGAAGATATATTGTTGTTCAAGGAAAATTACAGGGTAAAAATATATTGCTTGGGGCAGTTTATGGGCCCAACTCAGATTCCCAGGAATTTTTCATTAAGCTGCTTAAAGTCTTACAGCCTTTTGCTCATATGCAAATGGTACTAGTAGGAGACTTCAATGCGGTGCTTGACCCATCTTTAGACAGAAAGGCTAGAGCTCAACCATTAGTTACCCCTGCATCAAGAGCTTTCAGGGAATTGGTGGACCAGCTGGAGTTAGCAGACGTTTGGAGGGTTTTTCATCCTCAGGAAAGAAATTACACATTTGTTTCTCCATCCCATGGGTCGTTCTCTAGATTAGATTATATTCTGGTATCTCGTAATCTACTCCCCGGGGTTCTTAACTCTGCAATTGTTGCTGCCCCTTTCTCAGACCACTCTGCAGTGGACTCTACTGTCTCTTTGCCTTCACTAAGCCGGAGAAATAACAGATGGAAGATTAATAATCAGATGTTGAGGAATCCTAAGGTAACCTAATATTTGTCAGCTCAAATTAAAGAATTTTTCGCTTTTAATGCCTGATCAGCCCAAATTAGATATTCTTTGGGAGCATTTAAAGCATATATGCGGGAATACTAATCAGTCAGGCAGTGCAAAAAGAAGGAGGAAAGAATTAATATGGAAAGAACATTAGAGCAAATCAAGTTACTAGAGCAGGAATATCTTAATAACCCCTACTGAGGATACAAAGATAAAGTTAATTAGGAGAGGGATACATATCTAAAGTTGCTAGGGAAAAGGCAGAGCTGGCAATTATTAAAACTAAGCAAAATATGTTGATCAAAGGCGAAAAGCGGGCAAAATATTATGGCGTATTTCTCAATTTGAGGCCTCCCGTTGATAGAGGTATTTTCTCGAATGAGGAAGGAACTATAAAAACAAACCCTGAGGATATAGCTCTGATTTTTCAGAAATATTTTTCCGCTCTTTACGCTGAGATGCAAGTAGTCCCGACCGCGGATGTTCTCTCCCTTTTCTTAAAAGGACTGCCTCTCCCAAACCTCAATGAGTCAGATCGGGCTGGGCTGATTCAGGAGATTACACAGGAGGAGGTGGAGGCGGCTATTAAAGAATTAGCACTGGATAAAACTCCTGGTCAGATGGTTTCTCTCTAATTTCTACAAAACATTCGCCACTCAGCTTTCCTATTCTCCTTGATCTGTTCAAATATATCCTAGCTTGCAAGAAAATAGACTCTTCATTAACGGAAGCCCTTATAGTATTACTACCAAACCTAATAAACCACCGAAAATCCAGCCAATTATAGGCCAATTTCTTTGCTGAATTATGATATTAAAATATTGGCTAAGATACTGGCTGTCCGTATTAATCGGGTAATATCAAAATTGATTGGTCCAGAACAAGTGGGTTTTATGAGGGGTAGATCTTCTTCTGATCATTTTAGAACTCTGGCACATGTTCTTTCGGTTTCTGAGGAGACTACGATACCAATGGCTTTGGTCTCTTTAGATGCTGAAAAAGCATTTGATAGAGTCCATTGGAACTATCTTTTCGAAACTATGCACAAATTTGGTTTTCGGAAAAAATTCGTGGAATGGATTCAAGTATTGTATACGGACCCATCAGCTAGGGTTATGTGTAACGGAGCTATTTCGTCTGTCTTTAATTTGCAAGCTGGTACAAGGCAAGGATGTCCTCTATCACCACTGCTATTTAATCTTTATATGGAACCCCTAATAAGGAGTATAGTATTATCGCCGGAGATTGAAGGTATCAATCTGAGGGGCTGTATAATTAAGGTTACGGCTTATGCCGATGATTTACTAATTTATGTTTCCAATCCAGATTCCTCCATCCCTAAATTATTAGAGATTATACAAGGGTTCAGCAGATTATCTAATTATAAACTTAACCAAGACAAAACTATTGTATATCCCTTAAATAACAGAGTATTTAAAGCGGCTATAGCTTCACTTGGTTTAAGATGGGAACCTAAATCTTTTAGATACTTAGGTCTCGCCATTGAATACCCAGGCTAATTCCTCAAAATTAATCTTGAACTTTTACTTCAAAATATTAGATTTGATCTCAAGAGATGGGCACAATTATCACTATCCTTATGGGGAGGATTAGTATTGTAAAGATGAACATATTTCGAGACTTTTACCCTTTATCTATGTTAAACATTTGGATTCCCTCTCCTGGTTTAGGAAACTTCATGGAGAATTGGCTGATTTCGTATGGGGCCACAGGAAGGCTAGAATGTCATATTCAAAACTGGCAGCTCCTAAGAATTCTGGTGGGCTAAGAATGCCTCACTTTGCGTTATATTTCTGGGCAGCACATTTGAATAAATATGGAAGATGGATGTATCAAGACAGTGCTACTAAGAGCATGGGATACACTCCATTATGGGTTCAATTAGAGTTGAACTTTATTAAAGGTCTAGACGTTAACCCTAAGGCTTTGTTTTCATCCCACCTCGTATGCTCCCACCATTACTGAAAAACTGCAGTGGAACTTTCGCTTAGAATACACAACCAGCTTTGTAATTTTCTAAAATATGACCATATATGGGATTGGGATCAGCCTATTTGGGGTAACCCGTACTGGAAAATAGGATTTCAATCTATTAAAAGGAATTGGTACCTAATTTAGCCGACTGCTCCATGAGAGATTTTATAAATATGGATGGTAGGGTGTTATCATCCGAGCAGATATTAGGAAAGCTTAATTTACTCCATAAAGATATTTTAAAATATACCAGTTGCGACATGCCCTGATTCAAAGAATTGATACCAAAAGGGTTCATTAGCCCTGTATTTCCTTTTGGGAGGATCTTAACTCATATATTGGTGCCCCAAAGCTATTTCTAAGATTTATTCAACACTGTTCAGTTGGGCCTTTAAGGATAATCTGGCTCCAACCTTATATTGGCCAAAACTTTCCGAACATGCAGTGGAACTGGACACATATTTGGCAGAATTGTCATAAATGGATACAACAAGATCACCTTAGATTAATGCAGTTTAAAATATTGCACAATATTTATTATACTCCTCAGAAATTAAAAGACTTAAAACTAGTAGAAGAATCCTTGTGTTATAGATGTGGTATGGAAGGGGTGATCTTCTTCATATTTTTGGACATGCCTAACATAGCTCCTCTGTGGAATGAAATCAAAAGTAAATCTGACCCATTGCTGGGTCTAAAGGATCTGTTTACTCCAGAAGTTTGTCTACTGGGTGACATGTCAGGTTGCAGGGTTAAACAGAGGAAATTCCATATATCCATGATTGCTAGTGCAGTTAAAAAATTGGTATTGAGATATTGGAAGAATCCTCGCCCTATCTCATACTCTGAATGGTTGACTGAGTTCCTTTCCCTTCTTAGAACTGAGAGGATGATTGCTATATTGCATAATGTGCTGCCCCGCTTTGAAAAAATCTGGTCTCCTCTGGAAACGGGTTATATATAGATAATCTTGTTCTGAAATGCCCTTTCTTTCTTCGTTTGCCTGTGTTTTAACAATCATTTGCAGTGCCTTTTTTTTTTTTTTTTTGGGTGTGGGTAGGGGGTGGGGTGATAGGGGGGATTACGGGATTTATGTGTCTTCCCGTTTTGTATAAATAATTACGAATGTTGGTTTTGTGTACTGAATTGTATGTTATGGGCTGTTTTGATACTGTTCCCGCAATTGTATGTTTTAAAATGTTTAATAAAATATTAATTGCAAAAAAAAAAGAAAAAAAAATTGTAACAACTACAACACTTTAAAAAACATTTACCTACAGGCATTCCCAAACCCAGAACCATGACCATTCCAACTGGTGACCGTATCCATCACTCCAGGTGGCCAGCTTGGCAGCAGCAGGCTAATTACTCCATTTAGCGCACATGACTATACACTCCCCTGTCATTCATCCTCGCTATTCTGTCCCTCCACACTCACTATTCACTCCCATCGTTATTCTCTGCTGGTAGCTATTCCTTCTGGCATGCAAATTAAATTGCCCAGATTTGAGTTGCTAAATTTGCTTCACCTATACTATGAGATACCCTCTTCGGGTACAATGGGATCAGCTGACGAACAACTTGGAGCAAATGGTTCTAGTCACATCTATCTTCACTGTGCTCTAGTATTGTGGAGAGACCACCAGATCCTTTTACAGGGTGCTCCATTCTTTTCCCCTGGCTCCTGTGCAGATCCACACAATGGATGCCTTGTGATCCAACTTGGGTGCCCATCTCAGGTACTTTAAGACCCAAGGGTCATGGACTGATCTGGAATCCAATCTCCATATCCAAAGGTCTGAGATGAGGGCTGTTCTGCTTAGTATCCAAGGTTTCCAAGAGCATCTCAGCCCAGGTCCACTAATGGTTTGGACAGAGAATGTCAGTGTCATGTACTACATAAACAAGCTAGGGGGTATTCATTCTTATCCAAAGAAACATAGATTTTGCCAGAAGAAAAAACTGTTTGGCCCATCTAGTCTGCCTCAATTTGCCATTTCTGTTTTGACAACTCTGACCATTCTTGGTCATTGGCATCACCCCACCTCTCTAGCCTATAACAAGTTTTCCCCTTTAACTGTAACATGCATGCCTGGTTTCCTACATTCTTAGCCCCTACAACTTCTGCAAGTAGGCTGTTCAGTTGTCCACGACTCTCCAAGAAGAAGATTTTCTCACATCCTTTAGTAATTCCCTATTTTCCTTTTAGTAATCATTTCACTAACCCCCTATAAGTCTTGAATCCATGCCCTTCCAAAGCTCTGCCTCACTGCCAGCTGTTGCTTTTTCCTCTTGGCCATCCTAACAGTGTTACTCTTTTCATGCTTTTGTTGTCATTGAACTTCCACCCCCCCCCCACCTTGCCTAGCACTTTCCCTCTATATTCTAGATGCTCAAACACCACTTATAACATGGGGCAAGAAATAGACAAATGCAACTGGTGCAATATGGCCCTGTGACTGTTCGTTAATCACTGTTAACGAACAGTGATGGTGAAAATTCTTGGTGGCATAATTTGCATGAAGCCACTGAATTTGTTCACTGATCAGCAGTGAATGGAATTTTTGTCCGTTATTTAAACAGAACCCACCCACCGACCTCGTGGAACTCCCTGCACTCACACAGAGTGTCTTTCCACTCATTTTTTATTAGAGTGAAAGAAAGAGCTCGGAGAAACTGATTTCTATAGAGACAGAGTCATATTAGTAGTGATTCCCCCTCCCCAATGTCCCGCTGTGAACACACTGGCAGAGTTGATCAGGAGTGTCGTTTTTGGTGGGGGGAAAGAAGCATTGAGCAGTAGTCTGCAACCACAGAGCAATAGTGTCAGTGTGCTATCCCAGCAACAGTACCATCGTGTGCACAGGTACACTGTGTTTTACTGGCACACATGTGTGTGATAAATAAGAATGTGGTAGTGAGCAAACAGAGTTATACATTTATCTCCTGCCATAGCAGGCTCTCCCCCCAACCCGCCTTCCGGAGTCACGATGCTGTCCGTTCTCCGGTGCACTGTGTCCATTTGCAGATGTCACCCCTCCCATGGCTTGTCTTTGCCACTCACCTGCCCAGTAGAACTTAGCTTTTCTGTGGCTTCTGTGTCACCCCTCTTTGTGAGCGTGTGGTGCATGAACTGAAGAACCAGACCACCCAGTTACTTGTGTATCTTCTGTCTCTGTTTCCATCCTGCCCGTCTCACATTCTTTCTCCCCTGAGTTCAGCCAGTCCCAGTAAGCTGTGACAAGAGAGATAAATGAGCCACGTGGAGAGACACAGATCAAACAGCTCTACACCACGATCCCCAGAAAAGAGAGAGAGAGAGAAAGTGAGCAGCTGTCTGCAATGTTGCATTCAGTGGTTGTGTTGTCCCAGAGTTGCATATTTATGTTTCTGTATGTAACCCCTAGGTGGCACTATCCCAAGGGCTACTACTCCTACCTGCTTGGCTAGTAGCAGGTTAAGGGGCCTGAGTTCTGAAATGGGTGCCTCCACCCAGAGGTCAGGGTTGGTAGTGGTCAAGCTAACCTGGGCACAGCCCTCCGGGACACTGTAACTCCCCTCTTTCCTTACTAGTGGCCGGAACCAGGGCTCGAAATAACCAGCTGTTCACCTGTCCCAGACAGCCAGTTTTGACTTCGGACAGCCGTTTTGCCATTCTTGCCTGTCCTTGGGACAGGCAGCTGCCAGTACACTGTAAATGGGCACTAGGACCCAGCAGTAGATCGCTTTATACAGTCACTGCCCGAGATTGAGGTGTAAAGTGCACTTCCAGGTAACACAACCTCATGTACTGCAGCTGTACCTCATGATATCCACAGAACTATGAGCAGTTCTGCGCAGGCGATGAAGTGAGACGATCATGCTGGCAGCTATATTCAAATGCACACATTCAGTTTCCGATTCTTGATCGTCACCGCGTTTGAGAGCCAACACTTTGGAGGGAGGCAGTGCGATCGGAACTTGGTTTGAGAGGTAATGTGCTTCAATTAATAAAATGCTTTTCAGACCTCAGAGCACAAGACATATTTTAGCATGAAGGCTAATCTTTCAACATTAAATAAGCAATTTTTAGAAGGATAATTCTATTTTAATAGACCTTAAGCAGGATACGAAAGGTGGCGGGTCAGGCAGCAGTAAAAGCCCTTTTTGGAGCTGAACCTGAACTTAACCAAAAAATAATTGAAAGCCCTTCAGCAAGATAAGAAGGAAGGAGATGCAGGCTATAGACATGGGAGGAGAGGGAGCATAAGTTTTAAATGTAATTATACAAAAATAATAAACAGTTAGTAGCATAAAATGCAGCGGGGGAGCACCAGGTACGAAGACCCACCAGCTCGAATTCAGATCAACATTTAAATTATTTACCCCCAAACTGAATGGACGGGCATAAATTCTGCAGGACAGGCAAAATTTACATTCTACCTGTCCCTTGGACAGCCATTCCTAAATAATTATTTCGAGCCCTGGCCGGAACAATACACAATAATCACTTTCACAATACCCCTGATATACCACACAAGTACCCACACTGTTTACACTTACCACCAGGGCTTTCCTCTGGCTCGACCCTGGGGACCCACTGTAAAACAACGTTATACACAGCAAATAACAGCAGTACAGTACTCTCACACAAACTGGAACTACAGTCAGGGTAAATGCAAAAAATAGTTAGATCAGATTTATTTAAGGGACTTGAACAAGGGAGGGGTGTAATCAGGTTAATTTGCTTAAAGGCTGTATCAATAAAACAGTTATGCATGTACTTCAGGGTCCATAAACAGTCACACACTCGGGGTACCCAGATGGAGAACGGTGGGCTAGCCAGGAACATTGCAGCTGGTTGGGGCCCTGTGATGGAAGAAAACAACATGCACCACACACATTAATTGTAATCCGGAGCTGGAGGGCTCAGTTCGTGACAAGAAAACAATAAGACAATCTGATGACACACTTTTTGATTAGGCTGTTGTTGCAGGGAGCTACCCTAATGATTACTCACAATACCCAAGACTGGACACAGGCTGGACGAAAATTGAGACTGCAGGTGGTTGATCTGGAGTGCCAGGAGAAGCAGGGCCCACACAATTTGGCAAGACGTCATTCCTGTTCAAGCGTGGAACAGGGGGGCTGATCCCCAGGCAGGTCTCTCGTCGATGGCTTTCTCTGTGCAGTGGGTAGTCTGGCTGGGCCAGTGTGGCAAGGCCCATGCCAAATGGAGACAAATTCGGATACAGTCCGTTTGGGGCTGGATACAGCTTCCAGCAAGCAGAACACAGTTCACACAGTGGGGAACCAAATCACGACCCACTAACAACTCACAGCACATTTACATGTAAGGAAATTCTACTGTACCAGGTAAACCATTCTCTGGTTATGATCGCAAAGTCTGCACAAACCGGGGATTCAAAAGCAGCTGGAAATCCTGACAGGCCGATCGCATTCAGCAAAATCTTTGGTCTTCTTCAGGAATGAGCCTGGTAAAAAATCAGTGGCTTACTTTGTTCTCACAAACTTGGATTTAGTCCAAAATAATTCTCTTCTCTTCTCTCCCTCTCAGGGGCAGCAGGCAGACATGCAGGCCACAACTCAGGTCTTTCACAGTTCTCCCATGCAAAACTACACAGGACTCTTGCCCAAATCACTTGAGCTGTTACTTCTTCACTACCCAGCCCAGAACTGAAACTAGTTGCAGCAGCCTGGGAAATTCCCCAAGATCCAAAAGGTTCAGTTTGCTGATCCTCCTATCAGTCACAACAAAGGCTCCCCCTTCAGGTGCAAAAAGGCGCAAAAAGCACAAAATTACAATTCCTACAGATTTTGACTCCAGACAGCTCCTGTAGTCTGGATCTATTTTAGGTCCCACCAGTACTGATTGGTCCAATTCGCAGTCCAGGACCAAGATAGTGGAGATAAACAAAACAGTCCTTGCTGCAAAGAAGGCAGGTTAGACAAACTACATTATCATTAACTCTCTAAAAGATTTTCAGCAAATAGTTACATCTTTCAACAGAACTTCCTCTCAGATTATTTATGACTGCAATCCAGGCAGCTCTTAAAGAGACAGTACACAGAGGCCATACAGGCACTCTCTGGCAATCACATTTAAACTGCTAAAATGCAGGACACCAGCCTGACAGTGAGCATTTAGGCAAGCTCGAGGAAGATTTTTCGGGAACTCCCATTGTAGAAGAGTTACACCCTTCCCTGCCTGGAGAAAACTTGGCTTCCACGTCAAGTCTGTACCATCATGCATCAGTTAACATAAACGTATTACTTTACTATACATATTCACTACACTTCACAATACTATATCCATTCTGACAACACATTGTGCATATTTCACACAGGTAAATTGAACATTACTATACTGAATCAGGTAATAACTTCTTGTACCTTAAACAATGCAAGGGGGGGGGCCTTCCCTATCAGCTAACTTGGGGCTAGAGGGGGCAGGGGCACCATGGTGAGAGGGAAAGACTAGTAACCAGGAATTGGCTGTCAAGCTCAATTTTGGCAGTGAGCTTGGTGAGACATAAACACCTTTGTGCACCACATTGAGAGACAAATCCACTGACCTCCCGGGAGAATCATAACTAAGGTGTACTACTGGCTTGACAGCTTGGCAAGTCTTTCTAAGTGGGACAACTACAATCTCTGTACTCTCAGCACTGGTCTGGGAACTCTCATCACTTGTGAGGGGTGCCTCTGCCTGGGTGGGAATGTCCAAATTTGGGGCACTGTCGGCTCCTTGCTCTGCAGGCCCTATTTCTACAACACTTGACTCATTTTGCAAAGGCTCAAGCACAATCAAGCTTTGAGGCACTGAAGGGGGGTGGTCAGCACTCTCGTAGTGTTCTTCAAGTTCTGGAATGTCACCAGAAAGACTCAAACCCTCAGCCCCTTCTTCAGGCAAACCATACAGTTCCACAATACACAGAGACTCAACATCTTCAGACGTGATACTTTGCAGTTCACTTTCTAGGAGCATTGGCTTCAAGGACCTAGCTGGGGGATAAGGCAGTCCAGAAGGCCCAGCTTCATCCCCACAATTTAACAGGGGGTTACCTCGAAATAGCTGACTCAACACCTAGGAGGGGTACTAGGCATTGTCGCATTCACTTTCATCCGAGGTGGACTGACAGTCACTATCATTGTGAGCCTGCTGCGGAGGAAACCTCAAACCACTGGGGTAACCACTGGGGTAGGCTGACTCTGTCTCTTTCTTGCAGCATCATGAGTCACCAGTCCAGGGGGCTCAATTTCTGGGGGTTCAGCTTCAATCATGACTTAGCCAATAGGTAGCAAGTGGTTACAGTGCATGGTCTTGACAGCTTTAGAGTTGTTCTCTGGGCGCACCTTGTACACAGGTAAATCATCCAACTTTCCAACTACTACATGGGAAAGATGGTGCCACCTTTCAGCAATTATGTGTTTACCATGCAGTCCCAAATTGCGTAACAACACACGGTCTCCAGGTCAAAGCTCTTGAGCCTTTACTTTTTTATCACGTCTGTCTTTGTTGGCTAGATTTCTCTTGGCGGCCATTGTCTGGGCCAGTTGATAGGCATGGTTCAATTGAGCTTTCAGTTTTAGTACATATTGCAAGTAGTTTTTGGCTCGGGCACCATCTGGACAGACCCCAAAACAGACATCAACTGGCAGCTGGGCCTCTCTCCCAAACATGAGGCAGTAGGGGGGAGAACCCAGTAGCATCATTTTTCATGCAATTGTATGCGTGTATCAAGGTGCTAATCTGCTGGCTCCATTTATGCTTGTCTTTTGGGTGGAGGGTGCTCAGCATGTCTAGAAGGGTGCGGTTAAAAGGATCTGGTTGAGGGCCCCCCCTGTAGGTGATAGGGTGTGGTTCTTGACTTTCACACCCCCCATAGAAGGAGAGAGAGAGAGAGAGAGCATTTCTTTGATTAGTCGACTCTCAAAGTCTCTGCCCTGGTCAGAGTGGATCCGCTGGGGGGGGACCATAGTGGCTGAAGAAATTTTCCACTAGCACCTTGGCCACGGTAGATGCCTCTTGATCTTTGGTGGGAAAAGCTTGTGCATACCGTGTGAAATGATCCATAACCACTAACACATTGCCAATGTTCCGCTGATCAGGTTCTAAACACAAGAAGTCTATGTAGACTAGTTCCATGGGAGTGCTGGTAGTAATATTAACAGGGGGCAGCCCTCTGAAGCAACGTTTTCTTTGCAGGCAGCGACTACAAGTCTTTACATGGTGCTCAACATCAGCCCCATTTTGGGCCAGTAGAAGCGAGATCATACCAGGTCAAGGGTTCTGTCAATACCGAGGTGCCCTGTGTGATTGTGGAGGGACCTCAGTACCAAATCTTTAAAGGCCATGGGCAGGACCAATTGTTGCTCATCTACTTTGCCACTATGATCTACTGTCTTTCTATACAACAACTGATTGGGCAACTTCAATCTGGGGCCTTCTTTAAACAATAAAGCAGTTCGCAAGTCAGTGGAACGTAACTTAGACACATCTTTCACTGCACGCAGGGCATCAAGTGCTGGCTGAATCAAAGGATCTTGGGATTGAGCCCACTGAATGCTGTCATTGTCAAACTGAAGTAGTACACTAATATCTAGAGCAGAGAAGTGGCAATAAGCAGCTGGTATGCAGGTGTCAGAAGGGCCCAAGCAATCTACTAAACAGTCCACTGTGTCCGCAGACATCTGTTTATCTCTATCAAACTTTTGGCACAATGCTCAAATGTCAGGTTCAGACAGCCTGACCAAATCACTCTTGCAAGTGGGCCTTCATGATAGGGAGTCAACATCAATATGGTTCAGGCCCGGTCTGTATTCGACAGCATAATCATAGGTTGATAATGCAGAAAGCCACCAGTGCCGGTGGCGTCTAACTACTGAAGTCTGTACATAGGTCAAAGGGTTTTGTCAGTCTTCACCAATATCTTTGCCCCATAGAAGTATTCATGAAACTGTGCCTGCGATGGCCCAGTTTAGCAAGGAACTCAGTTATGCACAGGGTAGTTTCATTCAGGCGAGGGTCAAGCTCCTACTGGCAAAAGCTACTGGTCTCAGGCCATCCTCATGGTGTAATACAACACTGCTCCTACACCCTGCATACTAGCGCCCGTATGCAGCACATAGTGCTTGGTGGGGTCAGCATAGGCGAGGATGGGGGTGTGGGTGAGCTGGTATATGATCTCATGGAAGACGGCTTCACAGTCAGGCATCCAGCATGGCCAGAAGAGTTCACCAGGGTGGAAGTATACTTTTTGTGGTTCTTTAATGGCCCCTATTTTGTATTTACGATTGATAGGAGGGTAACCCTGGGTAAGGTTCAAGAGTGGGCGAATCACCTTGGAATAGTCTTTTATGAACCTGAGGTAGTAGCCACAGAACCCCAGGAAACGTTGTAGTTCTTTCAGATTATGGGGCTGGGGCCAACTAGTCAGTGCTTCAACCTTACTGGGATCAGTCTCTATCCCTTTTGTAGATACTATGTGCCCACATACTTCACGGAGGTTTGGAAAATCTGGCACTTGTCAATGGACAGCTTGAGGCCAAAGTCTTCCAGTCAGTCTAAGACTTTAAATAGTCAGTTCTCATGCTCCTCTAAGGTGCTCCCAAACACAATGACATCATCCAAGTACACCAGACATTCCAGTAAAATTCATATCTCCCACCACACATTCCATCAGTCGCTAAAAGGTGGCCAGGGTGCCCGATATCCCCTGTAGCATCCTCAGGAACTCGTAGAACCCCAATGGACAGATGAAGGCTGTTTTCTCATGGTCTTCTGGGGCCATCAGGATCTGGTAGTATCTGCTGCAAAGATCCAACACCGAGAACCATTTGCTCCCATTCAAGCAGTCCAGGGCATCTTGTATACGAGGCATAATGTATCGGTCTGGGATGGCCCTCTGGTTCAGGGTTTGATAATCAACACATATCCTCACAGACCCATTCTTCTTATGAACAACCACAATGGGAGAGGCATATTGGCTCCTGGATTCTTGTATCATGCCAGCAGCGAGCATTTCCTGCAGGTGTTTTCTCACATCATCTACGTCTGCTGGGGCTAGGTGTCAGGACCTGTCTCGAAATGGCCGTTCATTGTGCAGGCATATGTGATGCTCCACACCCTGGACACATCCCACGTCCCATTCCTTCAACAAAACACTTGGTCTCTCTGGGCAAGTCTCTTGCTAATTCTAGCTTTCCATTCAGCTGGCAACGGGGAGTCACCAAAGTCAAACAAGTCTGGAGTTACTCTCTCCTTCTCACCAGGGTGCTTGTTGCTGGGCAATACTGCAGTGTCTGCACAGTATACCGTAGCTAGGGTGCACCCTCTGTTCACCCAGATCTCCCGATCTGACACACTGTGATTCTGGACCATCACTCATCGTGCATAAGCATGGGCACAAGCAGGCAAGATGCTGGGTTTGACCAATTATCCTTCTGGAAATTTTCCATCGCCTGGCACATCCAACATCAGTATTTTGTTCATGACATCTTTCCGGGAGGCGGACCTCTCCTTGAATGGTACACTGGACATTAGGGGCCAGTACCATTGAATCAAGATCCTTCTTCCACACGATCCCCACCAGTTCATCCTGGTCTACTTCCTCGGGTTTCTGTTGCAAATCATAGGCCCTCTTGATCAGAGCCAGAATTCTCAGGGCCCTCCCAGTCCATTGTCCTTGTTTCTCGGGACAGAGTTGCGCCAGTCTCCCAAACATATGGGCGTTTGTTCCAATTAACACGTGAATCCCATCATACACACCGGTGGGGGGAGACACTAGGGCCAGTGTCTCTACTTGCTCCTCTATGCCAGTGACAGTTGCAGGAAAAGACAACCAGAGGTGGGCACATCCTAGATATGTATAAGATTTGTCGCTCAGCCCCCACACATGTAGGCCTTCCAGGGATTGTAAGGGCACATCAGATAAGTGTTTGTCATACCAGTCCTGAAACACAATGGTCACTTGCGACCCACTGTCATGCACAGCCTGAGTAGGAATATAATTCACAGCCACATTAGTCTCCATTGAACGGCCCACTATCTTGGACCAGTCTGGATGGACAACAGCAGGGGCATGGACAGACGATTTAGCCACAGAGGAGTTTGAGTTAGGATGGCCGAAGCTTTTACTGCGGTCATTTCATGCACCCCTTGACCACTGACTCATTTTCTGAAGCTCTCCTTGAAGCTGGTTCACCACTTTCTCTAAGTCCTTCTGAGACTGGCATTCCCTCTTCATATGGCCATCCTTGCCACAATTGTGATGAATGACACACTCTTGGGGCATCCTTGGGGAAAACATAGCAGGGAATGCTGGAGCATTGATGGGAGATTGTGATCTGACTTCTGTGGGTAGCGTACCATGTCTCAAAAGTTCCTTTAGGGTGGCAGTCAGTTTCTTGAGCTCAGCCGATAAGTCACCCCAGTAGAGGATGCCTGAGGGTGCACTCCCACCCCCATAATGGTCACATTCTGACAGGGACCGGGGTCTCTTTCAGCAGGGGATACCTCAGTGAACACACCTGGTTGTGCTTTTCTGACTTTCTTCAGCAACTCCTACCCCCACCGTTTAGCCCACTGTAGGACACTCTTAGTGGTCTCCATTTCGGAAGGGCCTTCCGGTGCCATGACCACTTGGGCTGCACTCACCCCATAATTACAATCTCCCTCTTCACCTTCTACCTCCCGGAGTTCTTTTATCAAGTCACAGTAGTCAGGTGGGTTACCTCTCCTATCCTGGAGCCTTAACTGAATGATCTGCAGTTTAGAATGCTTGGCATGTTGCAGTATGTGCCCCAATCTTACACAGTTCAAATCACTTGCGGCTGCCCCACCTTTCCGGTAAGTTTTCTGCAGAGCTCTTCCTAGGAGAGTAACATACGAAGACAGACTTTCCTCCTTCCATTGCTTGGTACCTTGGAATTTCCACATCAAAGTCTCCCCTGACTCAATGCTCCCAAAATTGCCTTCAAGTACAGATAGGTACTTCTGAGCAGATGCATCAGGGTTCGTGGACCTCAAAAATTTAATGGCTTCAAGGGCGGGGCCCCTGAAACTTTCTATGATTCTTTTCTGCTTCTCAGCCTCCACACACTGCCACTAGGGTACCAAGGGGGCAACATAGTCGATCCAGGTCTCCCAGTCATCCTCCCCCTGAGGGGTGGGGAAGGTGCCCGAGAAGATGCTCAGCCTTTGGTAGGAGTCGTGACTAATGGCAGGTACAGATATAGGAGCCAGCATTGGCATGGGCACAGAAGGTGATGCAGTAACAGGTGCTGGTTTGGGAGGGGGTGTTGGGGAAGGTACACCCACAGGTGACAGGAATAGTTTCTTACAGTTCTCTACAGTTTTCCCCTTCTCCAGTAACAACTTAGCAAATTTCTCCTCAAAAGTCTCAGATAATGGCAGGAGCTCATCCTCCTTGGGGTCTTTACTGTCTTTTGTTATCACTCTTCAGGCAGCTGGAACCCCTTCTGAGGCAATAGTCTGTGGCACTTTAGAGCTGTCCACAAAGTCACTACACTCTACTAAGGCTATGAAAGTTTGGGCGATCAAATCAGCATGTTTACCCACCACCACAGGGTTTTTTAAACATTCAAGTTTGGAGAGCAGTCCCTCTACAGTGTCCTTACTGGTACCCAGGGGAATATCCAGTATAAACAGAGCATTTTGGGGGTCGATCTCCTGCCCAGTACACCACCCCATCAACTGGTGAACAGCCATTTCTAGTGGGGAAGCCATTAATCTTTAACAATAATTCATAATTTTTGGCCACTAGAAGGCACAAAATCCCAGCGGTGAGCCTCCAAGATGTAACCCATAGGTGGCTCTATCCCAAGGGCTACTACCCCTGCCTGCTTGGCTAGTAGCAGGTTAAGGAGCCTGAGTTCTGAAATGGGTGCCTCCACCTGGAGGTCAGGGTTGGTAGTGGTCAGGCTAACCTGGGCACAGCTCTCTGGGACACTGTAACCCCGCTCTTTCCTTACTAGTGGCCAGAATAATACCCAATAATCACTTTCACAATACCCCTGATATACCACACAAGTACCCACACTGTTTGCACTCACCACCAGGGCTTTCCTCTGGCTCGACCCTGGGCCCCCCCCCCTGTAAAACAAGGTTATACACAGCAAATAACAGCAGTACAGTACTCTCACACAAACTGGAACCACAGTCAGGGTAAATGCAAAAAAGAGTTAGATCTGATTTATTTAAGGGACTTGAATAAAGGAGGGGTGTAATCAGGTTAATTTTCTTAAAGGCTGTATCAATCAAACAGTTATGCATGTACTTCACGGTCCATAAACAGTCACACACTCGGGGTACCCAGATGGAGAACAGTGGGCTAGCCAGGAACGTTGCAGCAGGTTGGGGCCCTGTGATGGAAGAAAACATGCACCACACACATCAATTGTAATCCAGTGCCAGAGGGCTCAGTTTGCCAAAAGAAAACAACAAGCCAATCAGATGACACACTTTTAGATTAGGTTGTTGTTGCAGGGAGCTACTCTGATGATTACTCACAATACCCCAGACTGGACAGAGGCTGGACGAAAATTGAGACTGCAGGTGGTTGATCTGGAGTGCCAGGAGAAGGAGGGCCCACACGATTCACTGAGGCATCATTCCTGTTCAAGTGTGGAGCAGGGAGCTGATCCCCAGGCAGGTCTCTCATCGATGACTTTCTCTGTGCAGCGGGTAGTCTGGCTGGGTCAGTGTGGCAAGGCCCAGGCCAAATGGAGACAAATTCGGATACAGTCCATTTGGGGCTGGATACAGCTTCCAGCAAGAAGAACACAGTTCACACAGTGGGGAACCAAATCATGACCCACTAACAACTCACAGCACATTTACATATAAGGAAATTCTACTGTACCAGGCAAACCATTCTCCGGTCACGATCACAAAGTCTCTACACAAACCAGGGATTCAAAAGCAGCTGGAAATCCTGACAGGCCGATCGCATTCAGCAAAATCTTTAGTCTTCTTCAGGTATGAGCCTGGTAAAAAATCAGTGGCTTACTTTGTTCTCACAAACTTGGATTTAGTCCAAAATAATTCTCTTCTCTTCTCTCCCTCTCAGGGGCAGCAGGCAGACATGCAGACCACAACTCAGGCCTTTCACAGTTTTCCCATGCAAAACTACACAGAACTCTTGCTCAAATCACTTGAGCTGTTACTTCTTCACTTCTCAGCCCAGAACTGAAACTAGCTGCAGCAGCCTGGGTAATTCCCCAAGATCCAAAAGGTTCGGTTGGCTGATCCTCCTGTCAGTCACAACAAAGGCTCCCCTTCAGGTGCAAAAAGGCTCAAAAAGCCCAAAACTACAATTCCTACAGATTTTGACTCCAGACAGCTCCTTTAGTCCGGCTCCATTTTAGGTCCCACCAGTACTGATTGGTCCAATTCAAAGTCCAGGACCAAGGTAGTGGAGATAAACAAAACAGTCTTTGCTGCAAAGAAGGCAGGTTAGACAAACTACATTATCATTATCACTCTAAATGATTTTCAGCAAATAGTTATATCTTTCAACAGAGCTTCCTGTCAGATTACTTATGACTGCAATCCAGGCAGCTCTTAACAAGACAGTACACAGAGGTCATACAGGTACTCTCTGGCAATCACACTTAAACTGCTAAAACACAAGACACCAGCCTGGCAGTGAGCATTTAGGCAAGCTCGAGGAAGACTTTTCAGGAACCCCCATTTGTAGGGGAGTTACATGTACATCTGTGGTTGAAGCCCCCCATATTTGCATCCACACCGACTACTGCTCCCAGCACTGTTCTGTTTGTGCGTGTGTTGGTTTTTACAGTACCCCAGGGGAACAGTTACAGATGCATAGCCAGAGTTCCCATATGTTCTATGTCTCTCTGTGTGTCAGGGGGGTGCTTTTTGCATCTGGTAGGAAGTGTAAGAGTGCACATTATGCTCAAGAGATGTCACAGATCATACCAGTACTGTGTCTGTGACATCTCTATGTGCATAACAGCAATACATTGTTTGTTAGGAACTATTTTGGCAGGTGGCAGGATACAGTACCTTTTTGCTGTTTGAACAGCAATAAAACATATTTTCTGATATTTCTTGTTGTTTAAACATAACCCGTGGTATAAACGCAATAACCCACTCCAGGGTGTGAAGTTATTGGGGATTAACACACACCCGGCTGCTGTGGGGACACTCAGTCTGCAGCCCCGTGCCTCACAATGCACCTGGGTGTGCATTAATCCCCAATAACCGCACACCCTGGAGTGGGTTATTGCTTGTTTGTTGCTAGGTCCCTCCACTAATGTCATTCCTCGAGTAGTACTTTCTCCTGAACCTTAAGAAGCAAGAACTCATCTACACAGTCTATTTTCTGCAACTCCCTACAAAACACTGCATAGTCCAAGATGATTTATTCTTGGTTCTGCTCCCTACACCTCCTCCTTCTATTTGCAACCCTGCTGTCACTTGCACCCCCCCTCCCTTATCACACTTCCATCTTACCAGACTCCTGCTGAAAGCTCCCCAGTTATAATCCACCCCTGGTACAGCCTTGCTATAGCCCCCACCCCTCCTCATTTATCATGGGCCCACTCTCCCTTACTGCCATCTTCTTCTCTTACTTACATACCTTACTCTCTCACTATTCTCGCCCTTCTTTAATTTCAACACCCCCATAGTACCATCCTATCATCCCACTCTCCTTTCTCCACCACCCAGCCCTGGTACGAAAGCACCAGGATGCATCTTATTATTATCTCCCTCCTACTTCTCTCTGCTGGTGATATTAATCCCAACCCAGGCCTACAGTGGCAACCTCCCCTGTCCTATCCTCCTCCCTCCTCCCTCCCCCCGCCTCCCTAGCCTCCCCTTTGACCCTTCCTTGTGGCCTAAAAATCCTCCACCTTAACATTTGTGGTCTCCTTCCTAAATTCGGCCTCCTTCTCCCTCAAGTTAGTTCCCTCACTCCTGACATCCTTATTTCATCAGAGACCTGGCTAACAAACAATGTCTCTGATGCAACTTTAACAATCCCTGGGTACTCTATTACCCACCAAGATCGAGATGGCAGGGAAGGGAGTATAGCTATCTACTACGCCTCCCAACTCCAAATCTCGACGGTCCTGTCCACTTCAGTCCCAAGTGCCTATGAAGCATTCGCCCTTCAACTATACCTCCTCTTTTCTGTGCCAATTTTTACAGCTGGGGTTTATTGCTGGCCAGGTTTACACCACTCCACAGCCACTTACCTAGTTACCACAATAAGGTCCCTTTCTTCTTCTGGCAAACTTTATTTGTTAGGTGACCTCAACCTGAGCTGGCTGTTGCCCTCCCTAGGCAAACCATGTGCTGACACTACTGCCCTCAACTCGTCCCAATTAATTACTGAACCCACCCATTTAAATCACAAAACACTATACCACACTCTCTTAGACTGGGCCCTCACCTCCCAACCCCACAGGATTGTCCAATCGGGCTTATTATCAGATGCGCTCAGTGATCATCACATGATCTACCTAGTTAGAAAAGTCCATAGACCTAAGGCCCCCCACAAACTCCTTACTATCCGATCCTAAAACTCCCTAGACCTTGCTCCGCTCCACCCTGACCTCACCAATGCTAACTGGACTCCGATAGCCTCTGCGCAGTCCACAAATCAAGCTTTAGCATATTTCAAAGACCCCTCCTCTGTATTTGAAACAAACATGCTCCATTAAGGAAAGTGAGAGTTTGGAGTTTTCACCTCCCCTGGATTACCCCTGAGCTACTGGCCTGCCAACATGCTCGAGACCTAGCCTGAAAGACCCACAAATCCATCAAACTTCCTCAAGATCTGTCTTCCACTCACTCAGAAACTCCTGCACTAAGGCCACCTGGCTTGCCAAAGCAGAATATTTCAAATCCACTTTCAACTCAAATATAAATAACCCTTCTAAGTTCTGGAAGGTAGTCCATTCCCTCTTCTCCCCCCAAAATATGCCACCAACTCCTGTCATTAAAGTGAACAACCCGCTCATAGTCGAACACCCTGCTGTAGCAGCAGAATTTAATTCCTATTTTACAACCAGTCCCTCAGCTCTGCTAACCTCCCTATCCTTGCCACATGTCTTCGTTACACCTACCCAACCCCACAACTGCCAGCCATGACTTTCTCCTTTTCTCCCATCTCTCACATGACACCATACATGCACTTCTCTCTCTAAACCTTACAAAAGACAACTCACCTGATGGCCTGGACCCCAAACTACCCTACCTTCCTGACTCTCCTATTTCCATCCTCCTAACTGATCTACTCAACTTATCTTTCCTCACTGCCACTGTCCCTAATGCCTGGAAGCATGCCATTGTTCTTCCTCTACCTAAAGGTGGTGACCCCTCTGCTCCAGGGAACTATCACCCTATCTTATTTCTACCTACCCTGGCTAAACTTCAGGAACACCTGGTCCTCTCTCAGCCATCTTCTTTCTTGGATGACTCCTCCTTTTTCACTCCATCACACTCTGGATTTCATAAGAACTACTCCACCACCACCACCTCCTCGCTTAGGCTTACTGACTCTATCCTTTCTGCAATGGATAGTGGTCATATCACATCTGCCATCTTTGTTGACCTTGCCAAGGCATTTGACACTGTTTCCCACACCCTTCTTCTTGAGACCCTCTCCTCTGCTGGCCTATCTCAGTTGGCCTGTAACTGGTTTAAAGCCTACCTAGTAGGAAGAATTCAAGTCAGTTAAAATAGAAGATTCCACGTCCTCACCACTGCCCATCTCAACTGGTGTGCACCCACTTTTATTCTTTATATTCCTAAATGATCTGCCATCAGTATATTCCTCCTCCTCTATCCATATGTACGCTGATGATATGGTCATGTTCACTTCTGGCCACTCTCTCTCTCTCTCTCTGATGTATCCACCAGCCTCCAGCTCGACTTCAGTAATGTTCAGCGCTGGTTTAAGTCACATCAGCGTTTCCTGAATGCCAAGAAAACAGTCTCCATGACCTTTGGCACAAGGCCGAAACTCTCTAGTCTTCCCTCCCTACCCACCTTCCATACCCTGGACGGGACCACACTTAAGGATACCACCTCTTTCAGATATTTAGGTATTTGGCTTGACTGACACCTAAACTTTTATGAACTTGTCGACACCATCCTGAAGACTGATAAGGTAAGGTTTATTGTTGGTCGATTAAAAAATCATTACAACATAGCACATAAATACATTTAAATTTCTGGATCCACATAATTGTTCAATATTCAATACATAGAACATTCCAGGAGACCATCAGTATCAGATGGAGAGCATCTTTTAATCTGCATTAATCTATAAATGGACCAGAGATAAATCTTAAAAAAAAAACATGTTTGTCTCAATTTCTATATATTTCTATAAATTATTTTTCCTCTTAGCCCCTTCCTTTAATTTATTTTCCTCAAATGAATTTAATCAAAAGCTGAAGGGCCCAGGTTGGCAGAATACAAAAGCTGATATGAAGCTCTAATCTGGACCTCCCAAAGGACTGCCCTGCACTCTAGCTGAGATATCTCTTTTTTGGTAAGCCCACAGTAGACCAAGCAAGGAGCAAGTTTGAGTCATGAAAGTCTGGTCGTACATTAAATACCATTAATTGGCACATAACCTACTGTGTCCCATGTATCTATCAGCAGGTTATTGCCCCATTATCCGGGCTGAGCCAACTTGTACCACCAGTTAGCCCCATCCCTGGGTCCCATTGGAAATACCACGCAGCGCATGCTGCCCCATATTCCTCTTATGAGGGTCCCTGGGTCAGGCGCTTTCTACAGGTCCATACTCTGTGTTACTACTACCACGTTGAGGAACTTAACCCACAGTCAAATACTGGGTCATTTCTCTTTCCCACACCATTTGTGGATTCAATCCTAGGTGCTATAACTTGACTCATTAATGCATCTGCGCTGTTTGGCTAATGATAGCTACTTACTGAAGAAATAAATAGCCAACTTAGACTAAGTTTCCTTGGGTATTCCAAGTAGATTACTCAATTCCAACTTATATCCACCAACTTGAATCCCATCTACTAATTTCCTCTATGTACTAGGCCTGAGTTCTGTCTTATGCATAGGATGAAAGGAAGATAGTAAAATTAGCAATTTCCAGAGGCATGAGAATACAATTTAAACCAGAAATGAACCATTAATTTAACTTAAATAAAAATAATTTGAACAAAACACATAACTGTGAGCTTATGTTCACATGGAATCCCTCTAAAGTCAAAAAATTCCATGAGTTACATAAAAAATCCACTTAAGAAAACATTTAAAATATTTGTCCTGCATCATTTCCACTGAAAGTTTGATATAGGCTAAATAAAGTTGCACAAGCATACAGCCATAAGCCAAAAGCACTCCATGATACAAGCTCTCCAGGAGCAGTATATTTTCTTTTTTTTTTTTTGAATTAAGGATAGCCACAAAAAAACCTTACTCATAAAAATTGAAAACATTTTAGCCAGTTCATTACGTGAGTTTGTAAGAATTGAAATCTTTGGCGAAGTATGGAGTTGGGAGAACCAATTCAAAAACGGTATGAGGACATTTCAGGTTTCACTCTGCACAGTACCGACATTCGATAAGAGTGAAATTTCAATGCTCCTTAGCCAGGAGTCATCTTACCCTTTGTTAAATGCCATTCCTGGGACAGAAAGTTTGAAACATCTAGTACTCACCTCAGCAGTGTCCTGTACTGCTAATGGACCAAGGCTCCCAAGCAGCCGCTATGTGGAGTCACTTACTTTCTCATCAAATCTCCTGTTACAATCAAATCAAATTTTCCCTATGTTCCAGGTGGGAGATTCCTTGTCCAGCTCTTCCAACGGTTTCTGTTAGCTCCTGACAATTTCATAAAATGCTGTCTTTGGTAGCCCTGTATCTTTTCTCAACTTCTCAGCCACAGCACCCTTTCATAAGCCGATCAAGCCTCTCATTGTTCAGGTCTGTATCCCTGAAGTCTCTTTCAATTCTGGGGGGTAAGTTCTACCTGTAAAACAGATAAAAGAAAAGCACCCACTAAGCACAATAAAACAGACCACAAGCAGGGAATTAAATTTACAGCATCCCCCCAGGCAGCATTAGTATGCCTTTTTAAAAGACTTTATAAGCCTATCAGCACACATTGTGCTATCGCTGTTGCAGGCACTTTTTTCTGCAGGCTTTTTCTTCATTCTTGCCGCCTAGTCAATACTCAGCACCACAAATGAACAAAACAAGTGCGTTGAGCAAGTCATTTCGACAGACAGCTGGCTCACATTCGAATTTGGCACCAGTACTCCTTGGTCTTCAAAATGTGGATGGCAAAAACAAAACATTTTTTTTGAGTGCTAAACTTCAAGGAGCAGTCAGGAACAAAACAGCACTCATAATGGCTACAAATTAATGAGACGCCGCCAATAAACGGCTGAGCAGTCGACATCAAAAGGTGTTAAGTTTTGAATTATTTAGCTGCCGCCAACAATATCCAGCTTATCTTTGAAAAATCTAAGACAAAAAATCCTGAAGAAACTGCACCCCAAGCTTGATGCCCTGTATAGGAACCACAGCTGCTTACCTCTGTCGGCTAGGCGTAACCTTGTTCAGAAAATGATTCTCCCTATTTTCAACTATTGTGACATAGTCTATTGTGCAGCTCCTAAGTCTTCCCTATCCAGATCAGATTCACTTTTCAATGCTTTTTGTCATTTTGCTCTTGACTCTTCCCCGTACCCACCACTGCTCTCGTTACCACTCCCTTGCTTTCCCTTCCCTGGAGTACAGACGACTCTTGCACTGCATTAAATTTACCTCTAAATTCTGATTTGATTCTCTCCCCTCTTACCTGTCCTCCTCCCTTTCCATTCTGCCTCCCCGACACCATTCTCTCAGATTCACTGACTCTCACATTCTGGCTATTCCACGACGTACTACTACAAGCGGCCAAGGAGCTTTCTCTTGTCACTTCCCAAAACTCTGAAATTCACTACCTATGCCCATCCAACACTCTTCATACCCCTCTTCCATCTCCCATGCTCTACACAACTTTTACTTCTCAAACTGCACTCATCAATGAAGATTCTGCTGCATTTCTCAACATTTTTGCACTTTGAGCATATTTTGCTTTGTTGTAGTATTTGTATAATCTTGTAAACGTATTTGTTTCATTTCTAGCTACGTTTATCTTATCCAATCATTTTTGCATATGTGCATTCGCTTTATCTGCACTGTTTTGCTATGTCTATATCATACTAAACTGTAATAGAAAATGTACATTCGATTTATCTGTACCATATTGCCTATCTTCCCCCTCTTCCCTCTCCCCCAGGACACACTGTGAGACGAACAACTTGTTGCTCAGCGTGTCTTTTTCTGGTGAAACTCTTCAATAAATAAAAAAATAAATAAAACATCCCTTTTAAACTTACCTTTCTAGCTTCATAGTATGCCTCCACGTGCTGGTGCCTTCCTTTCTCTGAAAGAGACAGTCTACCTGCATCTTGTTCACCCCTGTGAGGTACGTATAGGTCTCAATCATGTCCTCTCTCACTCTCCTCTCTTCCAAGGAGTACATGTTGAGATCCCAAAACCTTTTCTAGTACAGCTTTTGGTGGCCCTCCTCTGTACCACTTCCACCCTGTCTATGTCCTTTCGGAGCTGTGGCCTCCAAAACAGGACACAGTACTCCAGGTGGGGTCTCACCAGCGAGCGATACAGTGGCAACACCACCTCTTTCCACCTGCTTAAAATCTCCTACCTATGTACCCCAGTATCCCACTATCCTTTCCAACTGCCCTGTCACACTGACCAACTACTTTGAGGTCATCAGTAATAATGATCCCAAGATCCCTTTCTTGCTTGGTGACCATAAGTACCTCCTCCACCATCCTGTACACAGTTCCTGGATGTCTCCGGCCAAGGTGCATGACCTTGCACATTTGGCATTGAAACCCAGTTGCCGTCCCTTAGACCACTCCTCTAGCCTCCCCAGATCCCTATACTTTCTCTCCGTCCCCTCCTGAGTGTTCACTCTGTTGCAGATTTTTTGTATCATCTGCAAAGAGACACACCTTCCCTACTAGTTCCTCCAGAATGTAAATTATAAAGACATTGAAGAGGACTGGCCCAAGCACTGATCCCTGTGGCACCCTGCTAGACAATTCTCTGTCTCCAAGTGTTTGCCATTCACCACCACCCTCAGCCTTCATCCTTCAGCCAGTTTGAAACCCGGCTTACCAATTTCTCCCATACCCCAGGTTGCTTAATTTCTTCACTAGCCTCCTGTGCAGCACAGTTTTTATTGCCTTACTGAAGTCCAGATAGGCCACATCCACTGCCCTTCCCTGGTTCACATCCCTAGTAACATAGTCAAAGAAATCTATGAGATATGTTTGACATGACCTCCCCCCCTGTGAAGCCATGCTACCAGTGGTCCTGTAGCCCTTCTGACTCCAGACACTCCATCAGCCTCTCCTTCAGTAGGATCTTCATCAGTTTCCTCACCACTGACGTGAGACTGACTGACCTGTAGTTGCTAGCCTCCTCCTTGCTGCCAGTCATGTGCAGGGGGACCACACTGGCCCTCCTGCAATTATCTAGTGCTACACCTGTCTCTAAAGAGGTACTGAATAGTGTTTTCAGAGGGGCAGCAAGCACCTAGCTCAGCTCCTTTAGGATCCTTGGGTGGGCCCCATCCCACCCTATTGCCTTATTCACCTTTAGGGCTACCAACCCCTTTAGGACTATCGCTTCTATATAAAGGGATTAGTGTCAACTTCTCTCACCTCCCTGGAGCTGTTTACTACATGCTGGTCCATCCCCCCCCCCCCCCACTGTGAAGACTGAGCAAAGGTAATCATTTAAAATTTCAGCCTTCTCCTGATCCTCATCTGCACAGTCCTCCTCTCTCCCAGCTCTTATGATTCACACTATACCTCCCCTTGTCTTCCTCTTCTTGCTCACATACATAAAAAAGGTCTAGTCCTCCCTTTTCACCTCACTGGCTGTTTTCTCTTCTACTTGCGCATTTGCTGCTCTCACCCTCTTTCCTGCCTCCCTTTGCTTTGCCAGGTATTCCTAGTTCCCAGTCCTCTTTCTCTGGTGTTCCCTTGTATTTCCTGAAGACTGCATTTTTCTCCTTCACTACTTTTGCTAGCTTCTTGGAGAACCACAACGGGCCTCTTTGTTCCCCTACTGACTTCCTTTAAGCAGTAGGAATTGGCAAGACTTCATTGCCTTACTGTAGCTAAGCCCTCTTTAATCTTATTCCATAGGGTCTACACACACACACACACACACACACACACACACACACACACACAGGTCCATCCACGCCTTTGAGGTTATCCTTGGGGCAGTTACCCATTTCTCTAAAATCTGCCCTCCTGCAGTCTAGGATCTTTGTCTTTATGTGGTTTCTCTCCTGCCTATACCATATGCTAACCCACACAGTAGGGTACTGCCCACTGTGATATCCAGCTGTCGAACGTGTTTCTCCCAGATGCTCAAAATGTCTTGGTAGACAAGTTAAGTCGGTCTCAGTCCCTGGTACACAAATGAGTACTGTTGACCTCTGTGGTAAACAACTTCTTCACAAGATTGGGTCATCCAGAACTGGACCTTTTTGTGTACCCACACAACACAAGACTGCCACATTTTTGCTCGCTCACTCCAGGGCTTGGAGCTTTTTGGCAAAATATTTTGTATGCTTCCTGAAAAAGGAAGTTTCTTTACACCTTTTCTCCAATCTCTGTCATTCAGAGGATTCTGCTGAAGCTACAGGTGGAGCACATCACCCTAGTAATATTGGTGGCTCCCTTCTGGCCACAACAGATTTGGTTTACACTTCTACAGCATCTGACAGTGGTGCCTCCTGTTCTGCTCCCCTCTCTCGGGGTCTGCTATTGCAGGCTTAGGGGTTCCTGGTCTATTTGAACCTGCAGTCCCTCAGTCTACATGCCTGGCTTCTGAAGAGGTAGCCATTGCCTGTTTCAGGGTTCCCCAGATGGGTGATGTCTTTATTGTGGCTGGAAAGCCTTCTACAAGACACACCTACTCTTTGAAATGGAAACACGTCTAAATATGGTGTGTGTCCCATTCCACGGACCCATTTAGTGTCCAGTGAATACTGTACTACACTACAGTACCTTCTGTCTCTAGCTGACTCCAGTCTACAGGACTTATCCATTAAGCTGCATTTGGCTGCAGTTTCAACTTTCCATGCCCCTATTGATGGGTGCACGGTGGCACAACTAGAGGTGTCATGTATGTTTCAAAAGTGTATTCTACACATGCATCCTCCAGTTTGTAAACTGGTTCTGCCTTGTGACCTGAATTCCATTCTGAAAAAGCTGACTTTTGCTCAATTTGAGCCTGCTGCTACCTGTGAGATGCATTTCCTTTCGTGAAAAACACTGTTTTTGGTCATGATTTCTGCTTGTTGAACTTCTAAGCGTCAGGCTGTGATGCATGAGACTCATTTGATATTCCACATGGATAGGGTGTCTTTGCAGATCAAACTTCATTTAATACCTAAGGTGGTCTCTGATCTCACATTGAATCAGACCATACAACTTCCTGTCTATGAACTGGAGCACACTAGCAAGAGTGAGGCATTGCTCCATGCACTTTATGTACAGAGAACACTACATTTTTACCTTGATCACACTAAGGACTGCAGAAAGTCCTCTCAGTTGTTTTATTCAGCCCTGGGAAATAGGGCACGCCTGTGTCTAAACAGTGCCTGTCCAAATGGCTGGTTATTTTTTTTGTGTTCTGTAATGGGAAGTACAGTAAGGAGATTCCTGGTAATGTGCACGGCCACTTCACAAATGGTATGGCTACTTTTGTTGCTTCCTTTCAGAATGTTTCTGCAGCTAACGTATGTGCTGCTGCCAAATGTAGCACTATGTGTACTTTCACCAATTACTATAGTCTAGACATTGTTTGTCATAGATATGCTGGTTTTGGTATTGCAGTGTTGCAAGTCCTTCTGTGCTAATGTAATATCAGACTTTGCCATTCTCCCTGAGTATCTTGGGTACTGACTGGGAATCATACCAAAGTTGTATCCCAATGGAAGAGATGTCCTCAATAAAGATAGAACAGTCATTCACCGTAACAGTAGATCTTCATGAGAATCTCCTCCATTGGGCCATAACGCACCCACCCTCCTTCCATCTTTCTGAGATATAAGCTGGCAGGTTTGTCCTCTGCCTTGTTTGGAGCTGTCCATAAATACCTTATGGTTACCTATGTTTCTAGTCCCATGCCTCTCCTTGTGTGCCTGGTACTGGTTTGGTCTCCTGGTTCCTCATGGTACAGTATGAGGCCCTCCGAGTTTATCTCCAGCATAGAACTGAGGAACAATTGGGCTGCCCACTATTATATAAGTACCAACGTGGCACATGATGGTGGGTGGCCCCCAGTTTGCAAAAGTTTTTGAGTGGTCCTGATGTCAATGGCTTACAATTACAAAGGTGTGGCCCAACGGAGGAGATTCTCTGGAAAATCTGCTGTTATGGTGAATAACTGTTCTTTCTCTGGGGTCGTGGGCAGGCTACAGGACTGAGCAGTTGTCAGTCCAATGGTCACCAAGCTAACAGATTCTTTTTTTATTCTTTGATAACCAGGTAAGGCCCACTGGGCCTGAGGCCTGTTTTTAGGGGTGACCCAGGAGCACAGGAGAGGTTAAGTGATGTGCTTGTGGTCACACAGTATGCAAGTGGAGGTCGTAGGAATCGAACCAAGGTCTACCCATTGTACCAAATGATAGAAATGTAATAATTTAAAAAAGAAAAGAAAATGTGTTCAGAAGGGATTTGATTCTTAGACACAATATTAGTACAGGGAGGGTGCTGCAGTGAACATTCTTCATCTTATTTTAACTTCTAATTTCATCATAGTGGCAATCCATGTCAGCGTGGTACTAGGTAATGACTTATATTCTAAAGAAAGTGTAACAATCAGACTTAGGGTTTGGGTAACCCAGTATGTAACAGGCAAGTTAATTTATAAATAACAACATTCTTTAAGGAGGGTTTAAACTGACAGGTCTCCAGCACAGAGAAGAAGACCTAAACGAGAATGCAGAAGAAGGATACAAAGATAAGTGGATCAGTGAATGGAAGGGAACCCCCCAGCATCAGACTAAAGGAAACAGGCATGGCCATGAGCAAGGAGTAGCCATAGGTAAAAAGGAGGGACCTCATGTAAAGTACAGGAGGGGAAGACAGAATGGGGGATGGTACTGGAGTTATAGCAGAGAGGGGAGGCTGTAATTGGAAGGCTATGTGCACCAATGCCCACAGTCTTTGTCACAAAATCCCAGAACTTGTGGCAGTAATGGCCTCCGAGCACCTGGATATCATGGCAGTCACAGAGACATGGTGCAATAGCAACCATGCCTGGGAGCTAGCCATTCCAGGGTACATGCTGCACAGGTGGGACAGGGGAAGCAAGAAGTGGGGGAGGGGTGGCATTGTATGTCAGGGAAGGGATAAAAATGACAGTTCCACAAGACGGGGAAGCAGAGGCACTGTGGGTAACCCTGAAGGTGGGGAGAGGAACAATACTTAGAATGGGAGTGATATACAGGCCCCCAGGGCAGGTGGAGGATGTAGACAGAGAACTGCTGGATACTATGGAGATCATGGCAACAAAGGGTAAATTGCTGCTGATGGGTGACTTCAACTTGCCAGTTGTGGACTGGAGCAGTCTGGCAGCAGTCTTAGCCAGGAGTAAGGGATTCCTGCAGTCCCTTCAAGGGGCGGGTCTCACACAGCTAGTGAGGGAGCCTGCAAGAGAGAATGGAATTCTGGATCTTGTCCTAAGCAATGGGGAAAGGATAAAGGAAGTCACAGTGGGGGAGAGCCTAGGAACTAGTGACCATCGAGCTGTGGAATTCACCATAAGGACGTCACAGGTGGCTAGCCACACAAGGACTAGAATCCTGGATTTCAGAAGAACAGACGAAGGATGAAGGACAAATTCAGGAAGGCTATGCATGTATATGATGACGTAAGGGGAGTAGTGGAACAGTGGAAAAAGATAATGGGAGCCTTGCACCTGGTAGCAAACCATTGTGACAGGCCCTGCAGCAAGAGCAAAAGATAGAGGAAACCACTGTGGTTCTTGAGGGGAGTAGCAGAGCTAGTAAGAGGAAAAAAATGGCAATTCTGAGGTACAAGGCAACCCAAAGCAAGTAGGACAGACAAGAATACTTGGAAAAAATGAAGGAAAGAGAACAAGGCAATAAGGGCAGCAAAGGCGGAAACCGAGGAAAAGCTAGCTAAATCAGTGAAGGAAGGAGGGAAGGCATTCTTTAGGTATATTAGTGAGAGGAGGAAGAAGACAGAGGGAGGGATTGTGGGACTTAGGGAAGAGGGAGACAGGGTAGTGGAGAAAGACATTGACAAGGCAACCATCCTCAACAAATACTTCTGCTCCATATTCACGGAAGAAGACAATGGGGATGGTCCCCCATTAATGGAGAAGGGTAAACAGGTAGAAGGGGTGGACATTTGACTTTTTTCAGAGGACAGAGTAAAAAGAGCACTAGAATAGCTTAGGGTGGATAAAGGTATGGGGCCCAATGGGATACACCCGAGGATCCTAACGGAACTCCAGGGGGAACTGGCTAAATCTCTAGCTAAGCTGTTCAGTGGATCACTGGAAACAGGTGTGGTTCCAGAGGAGTGGAGGAGGGTACAAGTGGTACCACTGCACAAAAGTAGTAGCAAGAAGGAGGCAGGAAACTACCGCCCTGTCAGTTTGACCTTGATAGTAGGTAAAATGATGGAAACCCTACTTAAGGAAAGGCTGTTGGACTACCTAGAGACAAAGGGGCTGCTGGACCCAAGGCTACATGTATTCACTGCAGGGAGGTCATGCCAGACCAGCTTGATTGATTTCTTTGAGTGCATGACAAAGGAAATAGACCAGGGCAGAGTGGTAGATGTGGCCCATCTGGCCTTCAGGAAGGCCTTCGACACAGTCCCACACAGGAGACTAATCCACAAGCTAGCAAATCTGGGGGTGGGGACAGAGGTGGTCACGTGGGTTAGAAACTGGTTGAGTAATAGAATACAAAGAGTGGTGGTAAATGGGGTTAGCTCACAGGAGGGATGGGTAACAAGTGGCATACCCCAGGGATCAGTGCTGGGACCAGTGTTCTTCAATGTCTTCATAAGCAATATTGCAGAGGGTCTAGAAGGGAGGGTTAGCCTGTTTGCAGATGATACAAAACTATGTAACAGGGTACATACACAGGAAGGTATAGAAAAAATGAGGAGAGATCTGAAGAGGCTAGAAAACTGGTCCAAGGAATGGCAGTTGAGTTTCAATGCAAAAAAAGTGCAAGATTATGCAACTAGGGAGAAGGAATCCTAGGGCTGAGTATGAATTAGATGGGGTAACACTGGAGGCCACCACAGAGAAAAGGGATCTAGGGGTAGTCATAGAAGACAACCTCAAAGTGGCTCAACAGTGTGACAAAGCAGTCGGAAAGGCAAACAGAATGCTTGGGTGCATAGAGATGGGTATAAAAAGTAGAAGGAGGGAAGTGGTGGTACCATTGTAAAACTCCCTAGTAATGACTCATCTGGAGTGCTGTGTTCGGTTCAGGAGGCCGGATCTCCAAAAAAACACAGACAGGATGGAGACGGTACAGAGGAGGGTGACAAAAATGGTGTCCAGGATGCAGCATAAGTCGTATGAGGAGAGACTCAGAGCTCTCAATATGTGCTCCCTGGAGGAAAGGAGAGAGAGGGTGGACATGATAGGGACCTTCAAATATCTAAAGGGGATCAACAGGGTACCAGTGGGGAGCATCTTTCACATGAAGGGAAATAGCAGAACAAGGGGGCACAGCATGAGACTAAAGGGGGAAAACCTAGAGGGAACGTGAGGAAATTCTACTTCACTGAAAGGGTGGTGGAGAGATGGAACAGTCTATCCCAGAAAGTGGTGGGGGTGGCCACAATTCAAGGATTCAAGAATGTGTGGGATAGGCACATGGGAATTATCAAGCTAGGGTGAAGGGGGGGGGGCTTGTAGCATCTAGAGTACCTTAAGCATTAGAAAGAGGGATAGGGCAGACTGGATGGGCCACAAGACCCTTATCTGCTGACAACTATGTATCTATGTATCTTTATTTCAGCAAAAAAATTATAGCAGGAAATTTACAGACAGAACATACCATGCATTCCAGACATAATGTCACAGGGAGACCTTTTTCGAGCAGTCTCTGCAGTCCCTTGCTGAATGGCGACTGCCATTAGGGTGAGTGTACAGTGCCAAAAATAAACACAGCAATGTACACACACGGCAAAAACAAAGGCACTGACGTGGATCTACTTGTTATGTGGGGGCTGCACCCCCCCCATACCCCACTAACTAAGGATTCTCAACTCCCGGTTGGGGGGGACTAGTAAAAAAATGTTAAAAATTGCCGCGATGCAAAACACTGTTGCGTTCCCCAGACCCAAACCCTGCACCCTCCCCACCACAGCCAGCCATCCTCACCACTACGCCACACGGCCAGCTTGGCAGCCTTCCACTGCACTGCCTCCCACATACCTTCCTTCCCCTTCCGTCCCCCTCTGTGTGGTTCCAGTTGCCTTCTTTCTTGCCTGTCACTACCCTTTCAGGGTAGCCCACAGCACAGGCACTGAGATGGAGTCGCCGTTATTGCAGTCTTTCAATCTCAGTCACCCTGTTCACTGGATACCAATCACAGCAGTTTCAGTAACACTCCCTACTCTCCTTCTTAGCCAAAAAGAACAAAGTTTGCATACCTACTCCAGCTACACTTAGCTACATCCTTGTTCTTCATCACGTATCATATTATTTTAGAGCACATTTCCTGGTAACTAAAATACAATAGTTCAGTTTGCAATTTTCCATCACGTATGGGTATGATGCTCAGCATGACAAGGTAGCTTTGTAAATCACATTTGCAATATACTGTACTACTTATATACATATTATGCAGCATTTCACTTCAAAATGTGAATTATAATGTATTAATGTTGCTGTGTGACTATTCAATGGATTCTTAAGAGAATATCTGGGCTCTGGGTGGGGAAAACAATGATTAGGGATGGGCCAAAACCTTTCCTTTATAACCGAGCCACTTCAATCACAAATGGTTTGGTTTTTGCAAGACTCAAAGTGAACACAGCCAGCTCGGCTCAGATCTTGCACTCCCCAGCATTGCTGTCATGTGGCAGGCTTACTCCCTTTCATGTGACAGGCTTAGGAGGCTGGGGAAGAGGTCAGTGGGCACCGGAATAGCGCATGCCTCAGCTATACACTGAGTTTGCACATGTGCACAAACTCGGTATATAGCAGATGGTGTGGCTGCTCAGCATGCCATTCTGCTAGGGAAGTCGGGGGAGAGAGGGAGCAGGTCTCTTGGTGGCCATGGAGGTGCCAAGATGCAACCTCATTTTTTTTTTGCCCACATTCCCCAAGCCTGTGGCCAGTGGCCACACAGAAGATGCCCCCCATGCACCTGTCCCCCCTCATCTTAGCTTGGGGCTGGCAGTATAGCCTAGAGATTAGTGTAACAAGCTACGAATGAGCTCAGTACATCCAGCAGAACTGGGTTTTATTCCCACAACCTCCACTTGCATACTGTGTGATTGAGCATAAGCAAGTCACTTAACCTCCCCAGTGCTCCTGGGTCAGCCCTGAAAACAGGCACTTGTGCCTAGTGGGCCTTACCTGTCATAGACATGGCATTTGAATCACCCAGACTGATGGTTCTGGGTTATTTTAATGCCTGGGTCAATGACGAATTCTCGCAGTTTGGACAGCACTTCCTCCAGCTGATGTCATCTCTGGGCCTTACACAGATAGTTACCAGTGCTACTCACAAACATGGTCACTCCCTTGACCTAGTTTTTCTTCTGGAGATCGAGGCCTCTGACCTGGGGGTGGAACCAGTTGGGTGGTTCGATCACTACACTGTGGGGTTCAGTTTTAGCACCCCTTTCTTAGGCCTACCCCTGTGGAATGGTCAAATATCGCACTTTACAAGACATTAGTTTGGAAGGTCTGGTGGTGGCACTTGAATTTTTGCCCTTTCCAGTGGCAAACAATGACCCTGATGCCCTCGTGATAACCTATAATACAGCTATCTTGGCAGCTCTCAATGTCATTGCGCCTGTCCATGTTCACCCTCTCTCTCTTCGCCCACGGTCTCCTTGGTTTGATGGGACTTTGAGGGAGATGCAGTGACTAGGGTGAAGGTTAGAGCATTGCTGGCGTAGATCGTCCCTTGATGCCGACCATCTTAGATTGATGGAGCATTATCAGGCCTATCAATCTGCAATCACCCGTAAGAAGGCAGAGTTCCTGTCCGGGGAGATTGCGGTTGCTCAGAATCAACCAGCTCAGCTTTTTCATACTGTGGACAGGCTGTGCAACCCAGCCTGTCTGAAGGTTCGAAGGGCTTTTTTGCAAAAGGAGTGCGATGAGCTTGCTCGATTCTTTGCTACTAAGGTGGCTGACATTAGGGAGGCACTTCAGCTGGCACTCCCTAAGGGCATTGCTTTGGATCAGTGTGAGGCTGCTGTCCCTCAGTTTTCCTGGAGTTCCTTCAACCAACTGGAATTCATGAATATCATGCGAATTGTTCAGAGTGCACGCCCTATGTGCTGTAGTTTGGATCCAGGACCAACTTCCCTGATATTGGGTTGTATTAATTCTATTGGTCCAGTCCTAGCACGGATAGTCTGGTGCTCCTTGGAAACAGGTGAGTTTCTGAGCTCCCTGAAGGAGGTGGTGGTGACACCCCTCCTGAAGAAAGTTTCTTTGGACCCTGACCTCCATGCAAACTACAGACCAATCTCTAACCTTCCCCTTTTAGCGAAGGTGATTGAGAAGGTACTGGCTGTACAATTGGAGAACCATTTGACCATCCATGATATCTATGAACCCCTCCAGTCTGGTTTCCGAGAAAGGCATAGTACTGAGACAGCGCTGGTTCAGGTGCTCAATGATCTCCTGATGGCTAGGAATTGGAGGAACCATTCCATTCTGGTCCTTCTAGATCTCTCATCAGCCTTTGACACTGTGGACCATGGGGTTCTTCTCGAGCAGCTGAGGTTTATCTGTGGACTATCGGATGTAGTCCTCAGGTGGTTTACATCCTACCTCATTGGGAGAATGCAGAGAGTGGTTTCTGGGGTTTTTACCTCAGATCCAGTTTCTCTGTCTTGTGGGGTCCCTCAGGGCTCAGTGTTGTCCCCCATGTTGTTTGCAGTGTATATGCTACCTCTAGGACACATTGTAAGAAGGTATGGGCTGAGGTTTCACTGATATGCTGATGATACCCAGCTCTACATTTTCTTTTGCACTCGACCAGGATGGAGCTCTCTCAGTCTTTAATAACTGCCTTTGTGAAATCCAGGAGTGGATGGATTCAAGTTGGTTGAAGTTGAACTTGGAAAACACGGAGGTATTGGTAGTGGATTCGGCTCACCGGTTGGGGGGCCGGGGGTTGGTTCTCCCTCTGGACTTTATCTTGGGGGTGTTTTACTCCCGACCTCTGAACGGGTGCGTAACCTGGGGGTAATTTTTGATGAGGGGCTGACCCTGCATTCGCAGGTGTCTGCCGACGTCAAGTCCTCATTTTATCATCTGAGGACTATCTCCAGGATTAGGCACCTTGTTCCGTTTGTTCCGATGATTGTCCACACCTTTGTGTCCTCGTCTGGACTATTGCAATTCCCTTTATCTAGGGCTTTCTGGGGTTTAAATCTGCCACTTTCAGCTAGTGCAGAATGCTGCGGCCTGGCTCCTGACTGGTGCCTCACGGTCCAGCCATATTTTGTCAGTGTTGTGCGGACTACACTGGCTGCCAGTACAGTGGCGGATCACCTTTAAAGTCGGTCTTCTGACTTATAAAGCCTTACATGGACTTGGCCAGGACTACCTGAAAGAGCTCCTGGTCCCTTACTGCCCTGGGCGATCGCTCTGTTCAGCTGGCAAGGGGTTGCTAGAGATCCCGAGGGTGTCTTTAAAATCTTCTGAGGCTCGTACATTTATGTATGCGGCATCTACCCTCTGGAATTCTCTACCCCGCCAGTTACAGGTGTGCGTGACTGTGGAGAGATTTTAAAAAGGCCTAAAGACATATTTGTGGATGCATGCATTTGGAATTTGAATGTTTATTTTGGTTGCTGTAATATATGAAATTTAAAATGTTTTTACTATGTAAGGCACCTTGGTTTTGTGAAAGGCGCCTTATAAATAAAGTTTTATTTATTATTTATTTACCTGGTTACCAAAAGAATAAAAAAAATCTCATTTTTGGCCACTGGGTTGCCCAAGCCCTGTGGCCATCAACCTTTTTTCACAGCAGTGAGGGACACGGCCACTCAAAACAAGGGAAAATGAGGGACACTGAACCCTGGAATGAGGGATACATCTTCAAACATAGAAATAAAAGCTCATAACAGTGTGGAAACAAGTGTCTTTACTTGTACAAAGTTTATTTTTGATTTTGCATCATAGAATATCATACATTTCTGATTTAAAGTCTGAATTTTCAGCACTTTCTCTGTTTGGGCACACCTTTTCCATGAGGGACAGATGAATATCACAGTTATTTTTAGAGGCAAAATGATGGTCGCCCTTCGTAATCAGGGAAAGTTGAGAGGTATGACCCCACCCCCCCAATTTCCTTTTCGGCCACCAGGTTGCCCAAGCCCAGTGATCAAACATATGCCTCCCCCTTTTTTTCTGGCCACTGGGTTGCCCAAGCTCGGTGGCCATACAGACACCCCTTTTTTGGCCACTAGGTTGCCCAAGCGCCAATCCATCTCTTTCAGCCACCGGGTTGCCTAAGCCAATAAAACAAACACCCTCACCCTCTCCCATCCTCTTCGCACCCATGCCACCCACGTCCCATCACAATGTAAGTTAAATGCTGTAAAAAAAAAAAATAGTCTAATACTGTCCTCAACCACACCCACAACCTGTAAAAAGAAAATGGTCCATTGAGGCATCTCCCACCATCCAGCACCATGCCACCCTTCACCCCACAGTCACCCACTTACAGTACCTCTATAAGGTCCCTCGTAGTAATCCTCTCTTATCACAGCACCCAATCTCTCTGAATCATGTCCAGTCCCAAATGAAGAAAAAAACAAGGTCTAAAATGGTTTTCATGCTTAGGTTTTTTTTTCACTTCATTTTAACTTACACTCATAACTCTGCATTTTTTAAAGATTTTGACCTCACATTTTAAACACAGTTTTTTTTTACCCAGCCTCATGAACTAGACAGGTGTCTTTTTTCAAATCACATCAGAAACGTCATTTCACTATTGTTCTGCAAAATTACGTTTCCCCTGGGATTTGAACAATACCACCAAAAAAATCCCATGTTGAAAATTTGGGGTCAAAACATGTATTTTGGTCAGAAATTAACACTTTAAACATCAGGATGCAATGTATTTCAGGCAGTGGACCCCCTTTTAATATTACCATCACTTAACTGACATTTTCTGGTGCTTTTTTCTTAATAACCCCCTTATTCCTTCAATTATAAATGTCGGCCGAATCTGACAAATCCAAACCCTTTGTAAATCCAAATCCAGACTCAGCCTAGATTTAGCCAATCCAAACCCAAATCCAAATCCACCCCAGCCTTGCCCTTCCCTAACAATGACAACATCTGTGCGTGGTGTGGGGGGTGGGGAGTAGGCCTACTTCTAGTGAGACCTAAAAATTTGTAGTTAACACGGACATTGTGAACCACAGCAGAAACTTGTTTTCAGTATATAAAACTATATTGTATTGCTAGAATTTAGATAAGTGTTTTAGGAAATATATATTTTAATAATACAATTTACATGTTGTCACAATTGAAATCTCAACCATCGTACCGAATCCCAACTCCTTAACTGCTATGCAACAGATGTTTGATCAAAGCAGTCCTGATTATTGCAGAGTTGCAAAAACCATGAAGCATTCCAATAGTTGCATATGATAGAAGTGCATTAAAACTAACAAACAATGTGGAGTTAAAGAAAGAAAGTCAGTGCTCAACTATAATGTATTACATTTCCTTTGTTACCATCAAAGGAAATCCCAAATGAGCCACTTGACAGCTAGGGCATATTAATTAGTAAACTGCTGGGGGGAGGCCAAACTTCAGCGCATATGTGTGTGTATATGAGAACCTTCTTCTTCTACCTTTTGGCTGTATCATTCTCTGAAAGTACAGCACAGTTGTGAATAATGTTAGTATCTGGTATAAGAATAACTAGCTCTTTCACTGGCAGACGTATCACAGCTGGTAGAGTGTCACCTAATGTGTCAGATGCAGTGATGAAAGTGAGCCGGAACGCACAGGAATGGCGTTCCGGTACCTTTTCTGTGACCGGAACGCCGTTCCGGTACTTCATGGCGTCGAGAGTCTCAGGAGCCCAGGACGGACCACGATTGATTTTTATTTCACATACACACCACGGTAACTCCTGAATCGATTCCTAATTTTTAAAAACTGGAGGGAGTCAAGGGATGTTGTCAATAGGTAATTCCACCAATCACAGATTGTGTTGTGTACACAACGCAGTCTGTGATTAGTAAACTCTGACCAATAGCGCAGAGCGCAGAAGGATGCGTCTAGTGCCAGCTGACAAACAGTTACAGACTGCGTTCTTTGTTTGTGCACTGTGGCTGTGGTAGTGTCGTCGAGACGAGACTCAGACTCCTCGTGCAAGCAAGCATTAAAGCAAAAGCAACGGCAATAGGATAGGGTGCTCATCAGCTGAGCTAAGCTTACCGAGTGTTCGGTCGGGGCGACTGTGTCCGAGTCTGGCTGCTGCTTGGAGTTTTGTGAGTATCCGGGGCGGGGGTGTAAACAGGTTGGTGCCGGCCGCCGCCCGCAAATATTTTTATTTATTTTCGGCGAACGGCGATAATCATAGGCCTGTAATTTAGTCAGTGAGTTCCACAGCAGAGGTACAGAGTGAAACTGCACCTCTGCTGTGGAACTCACTGCCTAAATAGACTCTGTCGATTGTCCTTTTACCTGTGTGATTGGAGTGGAGGGCGGTGGCAGGCTGGCAGCAGGTGGGCTCCCACAGATAGAATGTCACCACAGCAGTTGGCGGGCAGGACAGAGCTGGTAGCCGCGGGGAGCACTTGCAAGCCCATGCGGGCTGGAAGGTCTGAGCTAGGCAGGATACCACTAAAGGCTATAAAAGATTTAAGACTAGTCACATATTGGCTAAAGATCATCCATAATGCCATAAATCAGCAACCCTGGATATCCCTTAAAGAAAAAATCAGATGGTTAAATGAAGGCCATGACTCAAATTGGAGAAAATCACTACTGGATGTTTTAAAGAAAATTAATATGCAACACCTATGGATAGACTTTAATAGAAATATCACTATTTCTCTACATTATAAATTATAATAAATGACTTAAAAGAAAACTGTTTATGCTAACACCACCAGAAGATATGGAGATAATAAGAGCACACAAATGTGCTCTTGGTGCAAAATGAATAAATCAAGCCACAGCCTGGAAGAGTATTTGACATTACCTATATAGCCAGAATGCCACAAATGAATAACTTGGGCAAGATTTGAAATCCTAAATTCCAAATGCACATACTATGATAAGATAGAGATCATTTTGATGATTAACAAAGAAGTGAATTTTTCCCCTGCAATACAAAATGTTTAGAAACAATACAGCACATTATTATAATCTGTCCTTTATTTTCAAAAATAAGAAATTTATATTTATTTGACACCTTACTTAAAGATGCAGATGTTAGTTATGATGTTGTATTTATATTATTGCATCCTCAGTGCCTAGAAGAAGCCATAAAAATAACAACATTTATGGCATCTGCTGTGAAGCAAAAAAAGATATGATACAAGAAATATTTAAACTCAAGGGAACTTAATGTGGTTGTTTTTAAAAAACGTACAATCTTATTTTATAAAAAAAAAACTGGTTCTGAATTTAAGAAATAATGAAATGTTTTAACTGTTTTTAAGTGTAAACTATGTATTTCAATTGGATATTGTTTATTTGTATCAAGATTTGTAAAAACTAAAGTGTTTAGACTTTTATTCAGTCACTGTGGCTTGAGATAAATGATCTCAAGATTGATCTGATCATTTGCTTGGATCATTGCATAATGGGGTTCTTGCCGGGCCCCCCACTTGATGGTCCTTGCCCTGGGGAGATGGTCTGTTATTGCTGTTTTAAGGGTTGTTACCAGAGGGACTGCTGGTGGTAATGGACCTCTCAGAAGTGAGTGTTGCTTGTGGAGTAGGGACAGTCTGGAAGCCTGCAAGAAGGGACAGAGGGGGGATTAACACAAAGCCGGCAGAAATCAGAGGGAGTAAAACAAAATTAGCAGATCAAGCAAAGGACAGAATTAACTGGGAATCGGGGCAGGTCTAAGAGCCACGGGCAGGCACCAGCCACGGATGGCAGAGGAGGGGGCAGACAGCTAGCAGCTGCAAGAACCAGTGCTAAACTAGAGGAAACACACACACAAAACAGAAATACAGTAATTTTGAAATATCAGGCTAACTAGAGCAGTACAATTAGCTTACTAACATAACTCAGTAGTTATTATTATAGGCTAGAAAAGCACAGCTCAGTAGTTAATTATTACTGGCTAAGAGGCAGACTGCACTTTTCTTTAAAAATATTGCGTTTCCATAGTAAGTTTAAAACTTGGTGGCACGTTCCAGCTGGGCGGACTAGTGCTGGGTTTAACAAATAGCCACTTAGAGGGCTCACCAGCATGGCAGCAGCCAATCAGGGCACAACAGAGAGATGCACCAGAAAATGAAAACTGAGCTGAAAATCTCTTGTGTGGCAGGAGTGCAGGGCTTCAGGGCAGTCTCGGTCTGTTATCTGATGCGATTGGAGTAGAGGGGGTGGCAGCAGGCAGGCTCCCAGAGAAATATCTCGCTGCATCAAGCCCGATTTTGCTTTTCCTGGTGGCAGGTAAACTGTGGCAATTGTAATGGACTTGCATTTGGCAGCACCAAGTAAAACTTTTACGCCTGGCAGCTCAAAGTTGGTGGTTCTTGCTGACTAGAGGAGTACCACGCCTTGGAGTGGGCTCTTTATATAAACAAAACTCCTCCCTCCCTTTTGCTTGTTCTGTCTTGCCTGTAGATGGTGTGATCTTCTGGCATGATAGATGAGTTCATTATTTTGGGGACAGCCAGGTTTCTGTGGAGCAGATGACATCTGGCCTATGCTGGGTGACTCAAGCCTGGAAGACAGTAAACTTAGACAGGAGGCTGCATGTGTTCAGAGATGCAATCTTAATATGCCCCTCTTTCCCATTGCTTCTTCCCACATTGGGTGCTGGCCCTGAGTTAAGGTGGATGTTCCCAGAGATTGGCAGGAGGATTAGGACATACTTTTGATGAGATACTATTGGTGTAGAATAGCATTTTATTCCTGAATTGCATATAATTAGGGTGCCTTGGTAGGGAGGATAGCATGATGGCCACCAACAGGGTGGAATAGTGGCAGTTTGATGCCCTCCTCAGTGGCTGTTTCCTGCATGTGACGTAGAGAGCAAATTGGGGAGGGGATTAGTAGTGTGTGAGACCTTAGTGGTACCTGTAGGATGGCAGAGTAGATAGCTCATTATTGGTGCATGCTCTAGGCCTAGGGCATAACAGGAAGTTATGGGGGGATGACTTGAAGGCACATCAATTAGTACTATTAGCAGTGTAGCAGCTAGCATGGTTAGTGTCTGCATTGTGCTCATGCAGACTAAAGGGTGACAAGAGTGAAAGGATAGATATGTAATCTGCACTAAGTAAACAGACTACAATGGGACAGTGAAGCTTATGTTGCCCTTAGTGGCCCAATGCTATAATGAGCTAATGGAAAATAAAAAATAAAACAGCAAGATGGAAAATAGGCCCAGCCAGTATCCAATTGTGTGACCTAGGTTAACTATACATGTATGTGATCCAGAATTCTCTAAAATGCACCAAACTGACTCATTTTTTTGAAAATTTTTCCGGGGGGGCATGCCCCCGAACCCCCCTAGCAAGGCTCAGTTTTCGGACTTGAATATAGTTCCTGTACTTCTTTTGAACCACTTTCATCACTGGTCAGATGTTGAGAGTCAGGCACAAGTGCAGGCTCACCCATTTGTACTGCTCTTGCGCTCATCCAGCTCTGGTGATAGTCAAATGGCTAGCACTCACTGACAGAGTGGAGTTATCTAACTGAATAACCGTCCATGTTGGCACAGCACCTAGGGAATCAGTGGTGCCCTGATATGGACCAGGGGCTGCATATGGCCCACAGGAGATAGCACTGCCCAAAACAGGACAGTGTCAGGTCACCTGTGGGCCATATTCAGCCTGAGCATGCAAATAAGCCCATAGAGCATGGAAGGTACTAAGGGGCCATCTGCATGCCCATTATGGGTTCATTTTTATGCAGCGCAGCAGCCTCTTAGTGCCCCTTGAAGTGGTAAATGTAAGCCCTGCCTGATGGCAATGTGGTTTACAATTCTCTGGTGATCCAATGCCCCCCCCAATTGCCCCTTATCACTGTGGTTTACAGTTCCCTAGTGGTCCAGTGGTCTCTTCACCCTTCCAGTCACTCCTTGCCATGTTGGCTTACAATTCCATGGTGGCCCAGGGTTTCCTCAACCAACTCTGATTACCCCTTGTCACTGTGGTTCAAATTCCCTGGTTGTTCGGTGGGTCCCCCCACACCCCTCAAAGGTACAGGGATCCACCCACCCACCAAGAACCTCTGTCCTGCACCTCATCACCACAAGTGCTGGTCCTGTGAAACAGCGGCTGGCACAGAACTCTCACCTCCTCAGACGGCAGGAGGTCAAGGAGGTGAGAAGAGGCTTGTGCCAGCTGCTGTTTCATGGGACTGCACTCGGGGTGAGGAGGGTGTGGACTGGGGGTTCTCAGTAAACAGGCACTCCCTGTATGGTTGGGAGGTGGAGGGACCTACTGGACCACCAGGAAATTTAGGCCACAGTGACAAGGGGTGATTGGGGTGGGGAGGGGAACCAGTGGACCACCAGGGAATTTTAACTCAAAATGACAAGGGGCAATCAGGGGTTGGGGGAAGCACTGGACCACCAGGAAATTATAACCCAAAATGACAAGGGGCAATCGGGGGGTGGGAGAAGCACTGGACCACTACAGAATTAAAACCTGAAGAGACAAGGGGGTGAGTGGAGGATGAGGATACCACTAGACCACCAGGGAATTGTAACCTGAAGTGACAAGGGGTGATTGGGGGGTGTAGGAGAACCACTGGACCACCAGGAACCTGAAGTGACAAGGGGCAATTGGTGGGTGAGGGAAGTCACTTTGCCACCAGGAATGATGTTTCGTTGGGAAACCGGGCAATCGGGGGGTGAGGGGACCACTATGCCGTCATGACATATTAAACAAAATGGCAGTGGGTGATGAGGGAGGGTGGGGACAGCTTGTCACAGAGGCAGTCATCTGCAATACAACCACTCTACCTTCAGAAGGGTGGGGGCATGGGCTTAGTGCTGGGTGTAGAGGTGTTTTTTGGTGGTGGTAAACAGCAGTGCTTGGGTGGGGCCGTTTACTGCCACCACAAACCTTTGAAAATGCTGCTGCATCAGTATGCATGAGGGGACCCCTCAGTTGCATAGGCACAGCAGTATTTTAGTGTCTTGATGCTGCCAGGTTTGGAGGGTGCTCTGGGGCCTCTGAATATGGCCCTGTATGGAGCTCTAGCACAAGCTTGGGATAGTACCAGTGCTAACCACATTCGCGCCAGCACTAAACTTTGAATATTGGGCCCATGATGCTGTGCTTCATTTTTAAGATGGGTGAAACCTTTTCTAGCTTGAATCCATTTGAATTCCAAGTAGTAGCGTTCGAAAAGGTTTTTGCTTCTTAACTGACTTGTACTGGCAACTTCGCTTCACCCCTGACAGTGTTTTTCCTGCTCCCTTTCCTCCCAAAGGAATGTTATAAACATATGTGAGAGTTGAAGGAGGCAGACCTTGAACAAGAAGGAGTATTGCAGGCTTTTTTTGGTGTATTTATTAATTTAGGACAACTCAAGCTTGATGGGGGGGGGTAGTCAGATCCATTCAGAACTTTAAACAAGTTTAGAAGGAGGTTACATTTTTTAACTTCTTTGTCCATTTTTGCCATGTTTAAAATAGTCTAATTTAGAAGTAAAATTTGTTGGAAACTCAAAATGGGATTGGTTTTCAGTGTACAAACTGTGTAATTTTTGGGGGGGTTGATGAATGTTGAAATGAGATAGCCTGTGGTATTTATAAGCATTTCTTTTTACAGTTCAAGGAATTAAACACCTCTGTCATGGGTATCATGGACCATATGAATGAAGGCACAGAGAATGAAAATACCCCTGTTTCACAAGGACTGGAATCTCTTGCTAAGGTACGGAAATACCCCAGGGCTTCTCTGAACAGATATTTTTAACATGAACACTTAACATGACCCCTCCTGTTACCACCTCATTTCAGTTTGCTCTACCAAGAGTTTGTCACAGCTAACCTACTACAGTAGTTACGAAAAGGAGTCTTAGGATAACAAGATATTACATCTCAGTTGGCTATTCTGAGTAAACAAACTAAAATAATGCCCTCCAAAAAATGGAGCAAGCGTGTTTCTTTATGTTTCAGATAACTATCTCTATTTTTGCTTTCACTTGCATGCTTGTGCAAGGAATGTCTTGTACTAGTAGCGCATTTCAGAGGTGTGTGTGTTGGCGAATGCAGGGCATGCTATAGTAGGCGTGTCCCTCATTCCCCAATAAGCCAGCATGCTAGCGCTGACACCAACATTATGTAGAGTGGACACAGCTTCTAAGAAAAGTGCCGCTGCAATCAGAGACAAGCTCTCATGCAGCAGCACTGATGTCATGCCTCCCAATGTGCCTTTCCTGGTGAAGCATTTAAATAAACATGGCAATGGTGGCTGCTGCCGTCTGCCGCACACACACACACACACGCCTTTTCCTTCCCTTAATAAAGCAGCAGTGTTTGGTGATGTTTAAATTTACTAACTTGACCTCCCTTGACATCAGGGGTGCTGCTCTGATATTTCGTTTTCCAGTCTTTGTGTTCTCTGCTCCGATGATATTTCTTTATTATTTGGTGATTTTTTTAAATTTGTGACTCGAGTCAGTAATTAAAGCCAATAGAAACTCAGCACACAGCAATGTAGCTTTGAGTTTTGCTTCTTTATGCTACGTGCTGGCTCCCAAGAGCTTGACTGACAGGAAGTTAGTGCAGTACAACCCTGTTTACTCAAACTGCTTGGCAGACATCATATCAGTTCAAGTAAACAGGGTTATGCTTTAGTGCATCAGCTACAAGACTTCATTCTCCATTAACCACAAGCATCTTCTTTGCCAGTAGCATTGTTAAAGTCAGTAACACAGTAACCACTCACTAACCATCATCGTGGTATAGTGTGGTTGAGGTTCTTTCTCTGTCACTTTGACCATTGAGTACGTATAGTGTAAAGGTACAAAAGTTAGAAACTCATCTGAGTTTTACAATGTAGGTACTGAATTGTATTAGGGACCAGAATCTGATTTTAATAAGCATTTGTCAATGCTGAATGTTGCTTGCTTCTATGTGCTGTTTAGGTATTTGGAAGTCATTGGAGTGCAAATATTGAAAATTCGCGAACTTACGAGCGTGCGTAGGAAGTGCACAACACACGCTCGTAAAACAGTAATTTTTAGGATTTTTTTCACCAAATTTTCAACATAGCCATTTTAAGACCTCTGCTCATGAACAGTGTCACTGTGATTTTCTTAATGTGTCCCATACATTGAGTTCGCACACCGACTGCGCCATTGTGCGCTACATGGACGGAAACATGTTTTGGGCAAGATGTGAAAAATGACAGCTGCACTGCTCATAAGGAGGTGTGGTAAAATAGACGTGTTGAAAATATGGAGTGAAAATATTGAAAATTCACAAACTTACGAGTGTGCATAGGAACTGCGCAACACACACTCGTAAAACAGTCATTTTTAGGAATTATTTCACCAAATTTTCAACACAGCCATTTTAAGACCTCTGCTCATGAACAGTGTCACTGTGATTTTCTTAATGTGTCCCATACATTGAGTTTGCACACCAACTGCGCCATTGTGCGCTACATGGGCGGAAACATGTTTTGGGCAGGATGTGAAAAATGACAGTTGTACTGCTCATAAGGAGGTGTGATAAAATGGTAATGTTGAAAATCTGGAGTGAAAATATTGAAAATTCACAAACTTACGAACGTGCGTACGAACTGTGCAACGCACTCTCGTAAAACAGTCATTTTTAGGAATTTTTTCACCAAATTTTCAACATAGCCATTTTAAGACCTCTGCTAATGAACAGTATCACTGTGATTTTCTTAATTTGTCCCATACATTGATTTCACACACCGACGCGCCATTGTGCGCCATATGGACAGAAACACGCTTTGGGTAGGATGAAAAATGACAGCTGTACTGCTCATAAGGAAGTGTGGTAAAATGGCAATGTTGAAAATCTGGAGTGAAAATATTGAAAATCTGAACTTACGGAGCGTGCATAGGAACTCATGCAACGCATGCTCAGAAACAGTCATTTTAGAATTTTTCCACCAAATTTTCAACATAGGCATTTTGAGAGCCCACCTTATGAACACTGGCAGTGTTGTTTCATTAATCAGTCCAAAAGGTGATTTTGCACAGTGACCACGAAATCACCCTTCGGGCCCGATTAACGCCATGACAGTGCAAGAATTCATGAGGAGGGGTCCCAAAACCCCCATGTTGAAAATTTGGGTCCAAAATTCCCAAAAATGCCTGAGATATGGAACAAAGTTGAAAAACCCCTATCTATCCCATTATACAGCTCATCGAGCCGGAGTCTGGAGGTAAGTATGGGGTGGGGTGTGGGAGGCCGGTACGCAGTGGGTGGGTGCGGGTTGTGGGAGGGGCAGGGAGACTATGAGGGACCATTTTTTATTCTCAGTTTTTTAATTTTTTTACAGAAGACGACGTTGGACGTTGCCACGCTGGGCTGGGCTCCCAGCGTGGCAGCAGAAAAAGCTGTTCAGGGACGTGGAGCCGACAAGGGATTGGGCACCCCCGTCTGCCAAAACAAGATTTGCCACACTGGGGTGGGCTCCCAGCATGGCACCGGGAAAGTATTTTTTGGGGGGGGCGTGCAGCCTTGGAGCTAACGGGGGATTGGGCACCCCCGTCGGCTATAACAGTTTTTGCCATGCTGAGGTGGGCTCCCAGCATGGCACCTGGACAGCTGTTGGGGGCGTGGAGCCAGCGGGGGATTGGGCACCCGCTGGCCTATACAGTGTGCGGGGGAGCGATCAGCACGCGAATATGTGTGTGCTTACGCGTGTGTGTGCATGGGGGGGAGAGCTCTGCTCACTGAAGCAGAGCTTTCCCTTTGAACTGTATGCCACTGCATTTTCAGCTTGGCATAGACAGCTGCAGCAATGATTGAGGAACTGAGGCTGTGCCTGCAAACACACTGACTGCATTGGAAGACGGGCTGACACACCTCCGAAAACTCAGATGATGGCACTATGTTTCTTGCACATGCGTGCAAGCAACATAAAAATGTTACAATTAAAAACATTGTTTTTTAACCAGTGGGAGTTATCTATAATACTGGCCAATGATTTATGCCCATCACAGCTCATAAGTAGCATACAGATCAGACCAGCTGCCTCCCCAAGAAATACCACAACCAGCAACAATGATAAAACATAGGAGCTGTTAGCCTTTAGTTTCAGAAAATAAACCACACCATATGAAGTGTTTACCATTCCCCCCCTCCAAAAAAAAGTCAACAATAATTACAGTCTGTATCTGTACAGATTTTCACTGCAAACATGACAGACTTTATCTCGGCTGTAGTTCATGGCGTGGTTCACCCGACACCTCGCAAACCCATCGCTGACATGATGTGACACAACATTGGGTGTAACTGAATTAAAACAAGTACTTCTTTAATTTTAGTCAAAACTCATTCTGCCACATACTCGGAGTTTTGACTGCTTGAAGATGAGGGTGACCGGTTAATTTTTTTTAAATCCCTCTTATCTCCCGCCACAAGATGTGAACGCGCTCTGAGGAATGTTTTGCATCAAAGTGAAGGAGCGTGAGCAGCATGCTATTCTAATTAGGTGCACAGACTGATGTTGTGGGTGCAAGAGACCTCTCTGGTTTGAGGGTTTGCTAATGGCAGACCGAGTGAGGTATTGTGGGCAACGGAGCAATTACAGGTCAGAATACATGGCAAAATCACTACCATCATACAGAAGCAAGACACAGCATACAGCCACATAGCATGAACTTCCACAGAATGAGTAATTTTCTTCAGATGCTAACAAGCACTGCTGCTTTAAAGAAAGAAAAGCGTCCACAGTGTTAGTATTTTTTTACTACCTGAAACAAAGAAAACGGTACTTGCTGCTGGGTCCCCTCCTCCCTCCCCCAACCCGCACCCACACTCTGTGCACCCCACCTCCCCACACTCCACCTCATCCCATACTTACCTCTGGAGGTCACACCATGATCTTTGGTGGAATAGGAACACGTCTGCACTCTTCAAAGTCGACCACGAACTGAAGAAATGCCAGTAAGCTGTATAATGGCATAAATGGGGGGGGGGGTCAACTTAGGTGGATATCTCAGTCATTTTTTGAATGTTGCTTCCAAATTTTCAACATGGGATGCTTGGAACCCCACCTCATGAACACATGCACTGTCATCTCGTTACTCAGTCCCGAAAAGTCATTTCGAGGTCACTGTGCGGAATCACCTTTCAGTACTGATTAATGAAATGACAGTGCCATTGTTCATGAGGTAGGGTCCCAAAAAGCCTATCTTGCAAATTTGGTCAAAACATTACAAAAAATGAATGTGTTACGAGCATGCGCTGCGCAGTTTCAATGCACGCTTGTAACTTTACCAATTTTTAATGTTTTTACTCCAGATTTTCAACATTACCATTTTTTCACACCTCCTTATGAACAGTATAGCTGTCATTTTCCACACCCTGACCAAAATATGTTTTCACACATGTGGCGCACAATGGCGTGGTCGCTGTGGGAAATCAATGTTCAGGACAGAGTAACAAAATTACAGTGACACTGTTCATGACCAGAGTTCCCAAAATGCCTATGTTGAAAATTTTGTTAAAGAAATCCCCCAAATAATTGCGTTACAGGCATGCATTGCACAGTTTCTACGCACGCTCAGGACTTCACCAATGTTTCATATTTTCACTCCAGATTTTCAACAATGTCATTTTTTTACACCTCCCCATGAACAATGCAGCTGTCATTTTTCACATCCTGCTATAAATGTGTTTTTGCAGCTGTGGCGTCAAATGGCACAGTCGCTGTGCAAAATCACCTTTTGGCTAACAAACTCATAGTGCCACTGTTCATGAGGTGGGGTCACAAAATTTGAAATGAAAATACCAAAAAACACCCAGAGCATTAGGGTTTCCAACCATAATGCCCCACCCTGTAGAGACTGACAGGCGTCAGGGGTGTGACTTGGCACTGTCGGCTGTAATGCTCACGCCATTCCACCCTCACCCTGCAGACAGTGACAGGCATCGATGTGTGCCTTGGACTCTTTGGCCCCAAAGTTCACCCCATTCTCCTATGCTGCACCCATCTTAGCATATTTCCTAATGGAATGGGGTGAGCATAAGGCCCGAAGACCCCAAGGCACACCGCAGCACTTGTCAGCGTCTGTGGGGTAAGATGAGGTGAAATGGTGTGAGCATTATGGCTGACAACCCAAAGGCATGCCCCAATGCCTGTCACTCTCTGCAGTGTGGGGCTGGGGTCGGCATCAGTTCATTACTTCACTGCCAATCCTATTGTGCATCTCTGACTCCTGCACTACCAATACCAATGCCAGTAAGCCAGCATTCAGCATTGACAAATGCTCATTTGCTGAGAGAGACAGAGGGGGAGAAGAGAGAGAAAGAGAGAGACAGAAGGGGTTGGGGGGGGGAGACATTGAGAGAGGCAGAGGGAGAGAGAGAGACAGAGAGACAGAGAGAAAGAATAGGGATGGGGAGAGAGAGAGAGAGAGAAATACAGTGGGGAGAAGAGAGAGGGGGGGGGAAAGAGGGACCATACCTCTCAGCTTTCCCTGATTTTCAGGGATGTCCCTGATTTTGCCTCAGAAAGTTCCTGTCCCTCCTAAAATGTGTGTTTCTGTGACTGAACAGTAGGTATACTATACGTTCACAATGTTGTCCAACAGAGTTACAGACTTGTTTTTCTGCAGACAAAGTATTTTACATCAGTACTCTTATGCTGCCTGCTTCAGGGAATAGAACCAATTGTTAACCTGTGTCCCTCATTTTACTTTTTTTGTTACTGATTTTTTTAAGCCATGTTCAAGTGCCAAACACCACTGCGAATACCTGCAAGTGAATGTTCGACATTGATAAATGCTTGTTTGCTTCCTGTTCTTAGCACCTCTTTCTGTATCCCTGCTTCTGAACTTCCGTTCATCACCACAACACAAGCCTCGGCCCATCCTGGAGTCTTCTCATTTTTATTTTCTTGATGTAGGTCATCCTAGCTCTGACCCTCTCATCTTTTGTTTTCCAAGCATCACTTGCTCCCACGTAATGGGGCTTTGGAGGAGGCAGAGTATGAGGATGATTCATATTCTGGAGTCAGGAATGTCGCAGATGGACTTCCTACTGTACCTCAGAGGGTAACACTAGCCAGTAGGCCCCCTTGTATTTGATGTTGAAGTGGGACTTCACCCTCCTGATAAATCTGTTTTTTTTCAACCCAGAGCCCAGCCTGTCTCCCATATGGGACATCCCTACAGACCTTGATCTGGCCACCGGGCAGTGGTTGAGACCAGACACACACAACATCCTAACCAACAACACAGCACCCACCCACATGCTGGATGTCATAATGCCTTCACATCATGACATCAGATTTTCATAAGGATACATCAGCAGTAGGGTATAGTTTTTGGAGCATGGGATCCTTCCTACACAGGTCCCCTCCCCCGGCCTGTGCTGCCTCCAGTTTATTGGTAAAGCCTTTACAGCCTAATGTCTACTTCAGCTTTTTAAGTACCATCAAGTCAGCTCCACAGAAGAAGATGAGACATCTGTTTGACATTTCAGTGCATACGTGTCTTACCTGATGACCAGAGTATTGTGTGATTCTTGCCTTCTTATGTGGAGCTGACTTGATGGCACCTCAGAAGCTTAAATAAAGGCTACAGTACAAGCACTTTTGCACAAAAGCAACATTGAGTTATTTTATTACAAACGTACAGAAACAAACTACCCCCCAGTCACAGTCTCCACCAGTGTGGCAAGACATTTTGAACTGAATATCTAAGCACTGTTTCATGAGATGTTTCAGTCTGTCAGCACTGGTGAGGTAATTATTTGTATTTCTGGCTTGTAATTGCTCGTTACATTTTTACCACATAATGTATACAGTTATGATCATGCATGGTACATGCAAACATGCGTTCACACTGCTTGATGAGGTTTCAGAATCCTAGCTATGGTGATTTTAAAATCCCTTGGCATCTCTGGGAAAATGTTGAAATAGTTACGCAGCATTCTGCTTGTATTATACTTACACTCTGTATTAATCTTCCCCTCTCTTACTATCATGAAAGAATTCTGCCCAAAAATAGGTTCCTTGTTCCTCAGATTACATTTATGTCTGCTGCCTGTCTACACATGATATATCCTCCATTTATGAATCACAGTTGGTGCTGCAAGCAGGAGATTATGACATCATGTATGGACAAGAAGTAGGAATAGGTGAAGTCCATCGGACAAGGATTCTGCGTTCATACAAATTGTATAAGTAATAAATCATAGAGTGCAGATAAAAGTAGGAAATATTGAAAGTATCATCACAATCATGTATACATACTTTCAAAAAAATCTCCCACAGGACTCATGGGTTCTTTAAATCTGATGTATTGCTAGTGGCAGCCTAATGTTTTGGGGGCCACCAGGTGCTTTAACTCACCATGGCTAAGATTTTGAAAACCTCTTGAAGCAGTGTGAATGCATATCTGTAGCAAGCTTGATCATCACTGCATAAGTGGTTCTCAGGACATAGCCAACAAGCATTTGTCATTGCCGAATGTTGTCTCGCTGGCATTGGCATTGGTAGTGCCAGAGTTAGAGATGCATAATAGGAATGGCAGTGAAGTGTTGAAGTGACGCCAACCCCACCCCCACCCTGAAGAGACCAAGAGGCATTGGGGTGTGCCTTTGGGTCGTCAGCTATAACACTCATGCCATTGTACCTCATCCTAGCCTGTAGGCACTGACAAGTATTGTGGTGTGCTTTGGGGTCTTTGGGCATAATACTTACCCCATTCCATAAGGAAATACACTGAGGTGGGTGCAGTATAGGAGAATAGGATGAATTTTGTGGCCGAACAGTGCAAGGCACACCACGATGCCTGTCACTGGCTGCAGGGTGGGGGTGGAGGTGGAATGGCATGAGCATTACAGCCGATGATCCCAAGTCACACCCCTGATGCATGTCAGTCTCTACAGGGTGGGGTGCTACAGTTGGAAACCCTAAAACCATAGGCGTGTGTTGGTATTTTCACTCCAAATTTCCAACATGGGATTTTTGTGAGCCCACCTCATGAAAAGCAGTACTATCAGTTTATTGGCTGAAAGGTGGTTTTGCACAGTGGTTATGCCATTTGGCGACACAGGGGCGAAAACTCATTTTGGGCAGTATGTGGAAAATGACAACTATATTGTTCATGAGGAGATGTAAAAAAATGGCAACATTGAAAATCTGGAGTGAAAATATGAAAACTTGGTGAAGTTATGAGCATGCATAGAACTGTGCAACACACGACCATAACCCAATTATTTTTAGGATTTTTTTAACCACATGTTTAACATAGGCATTTTGGGACCTCCCCTCATGAACAGTGGTGCTGTGATTTTGTTAATTTGTCCGAAACGTTGACTTTGCACAGTGACAACGATATTGTGCGCCACAGGTGCAAAAAACACATTTAGGGCAGGATGTGAAAAATGACAGCTATACTGTTCATAAGGAGGTGTGGCAAAATTGACAGTGTTGAAAATCTGGCATGAAAATATTGCAAATTTACAAAGTTACTGTACAAGGGTGTTGAAACTGTGCAACACACACTTGTAACACAGTCATTTTATGGAATTTTGTCACCAAATTTTCAACATTGGCATTTTAGAACTTCTGCTCATGAACAGTGCCACAGTCATTTCCTCAAACTGTACCGAAAATGGATTTCGCACAGCGACCATACTATTCTGCACCGGAAGTGTGAAAACACATTTTGGCCAGTAAAATGACAGATGTGCTGTTCGTAAGGAGGTGTTGAAAATGCCAATTTTGAAAATCTGGAGTGAAAATATTACAAATTCATGAAGGTACAAGCGGGCATGGAAAATGCGCAATGCACGCTCATAAAACAGACATTTTTTTGATTTGTCCAACCAAATTTACAACATAGGCTTTCTGAGAGCCCCTCCTCATGAACAGTGGCACTGTTGTTTCATTAATCGGTCCCAAAAGGTGATTCCATGCATTGACTGCAAAATCACCTTTTGGGACTGAATAATGCCATGACAGTGCCTGAATTCATGAGGAGAGGCCCCAATAACCCCATGTTGAAAATTTGGTGCCAAAATTCCAAAAAATGGCTGAGATATGCACCAAAGTTGAAAAAACCCTATTCATGCCTTTATACAGCTTACCAGCATTTTCTCAGTTAATGGTCGGCTTTGAAGAGTGCAGCCATGTTCCCAGTCCACCGAAGATCATCACGCCAGACTCTGGAGGTAAGTATGGGGTGAGGTGGGAGGTGTGGAAGGCAGGATGCACAGAGAGTGGACGTGGGTTGTGTGAGGGGGCAGGGAGACTGTGAGGGACCGTTTTCTTTTTTACAGGTTTTAAAAAATAAATAAATAAATTGCCGGACTTTTTTTTTTTTCTGGGGATTTGGCACACTGGGGTGGGCTCCCAGCATGCCACCTAAGTATTTTTTGGGGATGCTATAGCCGATGGGGGATTGGGCACCCCCATCGGCACATACTGAAGGAGGGGGGACATGAGCCGAGGAGGATTGGGCACCACCCTCAGCACACAACAAAAGCGGTGGGGGAAGACATTATGCCAATGAGCAGTGTGCTCCCCTGTCAGCAAAATAAATGAGGATGGGGGATAAACGCCGACGGGGATTGGGCCCCTCGTTGGCAAAGAAAAACTGTTCAGGGGCGCATGATGCCGAGGGGGATTGGGCACCCACTCAGCATACATTTTAAATGGGGGTGTCATTATGCTGATGGGGAGTGGGATCCCCATCGGCATTATGACCAGAGGTGGCAGCAGTCACTGCCACCATGTTGGGTGCGCATCATGGTCCAGCTGCATGACAGCTTTGCTCTCATTGCAGCGGACCTTTTCTTAGATCTAGTGGCCACATTAGGGATGCATGATGTCAGCGCCTGCTGCTGGCTTATTGGGGAATAATGGACGCACCTACTGATGCATGCCCTGCATTTGCCCAACAGTGACCACACCTCCAAATCTGCTACTACCGCAAGATGTTGGCTGGCGCTCAAGCATGAGCCAGCATAAAAATGTAACACTCGGTTGCAAGCCAGAACTCAGTATGCAGTGATTACAAAACCACTGGGTTCAGAATTCTTGCCATGGTAGCTTACCTATGTATGCAATTTGGCTTGTGATTTGATGTTACATTTTTGGCTATACCTTGAGAATCTCTTATCTGATTGTGTTAAAACTCAGTGCAGGCCTAACTTCTTGTTATTTCTTGAGGGTAACAAAGTCTCAAGCATGGCAACCTCATTATGCATGTGCTCTGGCTTGTGATTCACTGTTACATTTTTGGCTGTGAGAAGGGGCCTGGCTATGGAAACAACTGGGCCCAATTCTAGAAGCACCCCTACGCATGTCGCAGGTTGAGACATATGAAGGGTGCAGTTGCGCCAAGAACCCTGCACGCAGTTCTGCAATGGGCAGGTTCCATACAGTTAAGTCCTGCGACTTGTGCCAACCCAACAGGTACACCAAACAGAGGCATACCTGAGCAAGTTGTTACACGCCTGCGGCACTGGACTAGGAAGGGTGCATGTGCCACCCTGTTCCCCCGATCTCCCACAATAGCAAGAGCCCCCCATCACAGCCCCAATCCCCCGTGGTATTTATAGCCCCTCTTTCAGCCCATATCCCCAATGATACTAATGAAATTCCCCCTTCCAGCCCTGATCCAGATGCCACACCCCGCAGGGGTAGTATATCAGCCATACCAGTTAAAATAAAATAAAACAACACACATCTCGTAGTCCATGATATCCATGGTAGTCTAGTGGCCCCCCCCAACTCCCCCACCTGGCAGTGCCAGACCACCCGCTCCCTCACTGACCCATACCCAGCTGGTGACTGGCACAGCCCACCTGTCACCATTGCGGCCAGCTGCTGACTGAGCTCTGTATCAGAGCGTACTACTGTAAATAGTACACACTCAGTGAATGACCGTGGGGTGCGGCATCTGGATCAGGGCTGGAAGAGGGGATTTCATTAGTATTATGGGGGATCGGGGCTGAGAGAGGGGGCTATATATATATATATATCACGGGGATCGGGCTGTGGGGACTCTTACCATTATGGGGGACAGTGCTGAGGGGGCTGGTTATACCCATTTTGGGGGTATGGGGCTGGAGGAGGTGCTGATAACCCTGCGGGGCATTTTATCATTGGGGATCTGGTCATGGGGGAGTGGGCTACATAACCTGGGGGATGGGCTGGCAGCACATTGGTGCAACCCCCATAGGTTACAAGGTACACATACACCTGCTAATTGCTGGTGTAAATGTACTTTGACGCATGTCCTCCGGGTGTTGTTCTAGAATGCCAATCTCAGGACTTGGCAGCTGCCCTTGCAGAATAGGGCACAGCTGCTGCCATAAACCCCCTTGGGCCATGTCACAGGTTTTTTTTGGTGCAAATGGTGGTGTAAGTCCACTTTGGTGCCAGCAGCCTGTGACATGTCACAGGCTACTTTTGCAATCCGCGTGTCACAACTCATGGCGCAAAGTGCTACATGCACCATTCTCGTTGGTGCAAGTCACTTTGCTTCATGCATAACCTTTTGAGAATCTGGCCATGTACATTCATTAGGGAATGAATATGTTCAGTCATAAACTGAATGAAGGTAGAGTGCCAGGAGACTGGAAGTATGCTGTTGTCGTTCCAATATATGAAAAAAAGGGCACAGAGATTTACAGTACAAGAAATTACAGACCAGCTGGTGTATCCACATTGGAAACCTCTTGAAGGAGGAGGGAAATGAATGAAATTCAATACTTATTTGCAGAAAGAAAAAGAAAAGAATTAAGATTTATATAGTACCTTTCATACAAGCTTTACACCCCAAAGTGCTTTACAGTTATGGAGAGGGAAAGGCGAGAATGCTGCTAGCATTTTCAGTGCACAGGTAATAACAAAGAGGGCAGATATACTGAAGATTAAAGAGACAGATCAGAGAAACTTTAAGTACAGGGAGGTGGAGACTGGCTTAAGTTCACAAAATGAGTCAGAGGTGGTTGTGGGATTCTAAACTAGGCCATCAGGTGCACAGCTCTGTAAGCCAAATTGCTTAAGGAAGTCCTGTTTGCCAAGCCTGTGCCAAGCTGCTGTGACTGGTATACTAAAGCCTGAACCTGGGTATACACATGGGCATAGCTTAGCTGGATGTTTGTGAGACCTTTGGTTTGGTGCTGTTGCTATCTAATGAATTCATTGGTAAACTACATTCTGCTGGAATAGAAGGCAACATTTAAATTGGATTAGAAATGGGCAATCAGCCAGATACAAAAGGTAACAACCAATTACTGTGTATCTCTTCAGAATGGAAAATGGTGAGCAGTGGAGTTCTGCAGAGCTCTGTGTGTGGACTAACACTTTATACATACATTGAAGACCTTAAGGAAGGATTAGAGAGATGCTGGCAAAGCTCACAGATGGCAGTAAGACAGGGGAATCATGGAATGAAAAGAACAGGCAAATAAACTCCCGAAGGATCCGGACAGAGTGACAGGATAGATGGGCTGAGCAATGGAAAACTACATTTATTGTGAATAAATGCGTCAGGCAGCTGGGAAAGAAAGAAAAAAAAAACAGATTATTTTTAAATGGAAGAGAGAATGTTCTCTGTATTTGACTGCCATAGGCCCAGGTTGTGCTGGAAAACAGTCTATGCCCAGTGCACCCAGCTGTTTACCAAATTAATAAAATGACAAAGGAGGAGAGGGATCTTGATGTAATTGTCTTGAGAGAATTAAAATGTGAAAAATGTGGAATGGAGTTAAAAGGAGAAATCAGATGTGGGGTGTTTGACAGGAAAGAGTGTGAACATAGTAGATCAAAGGAGGTAATCGTACCACTGTATAGATCACTGGTCAGACCCCATGGGCCCGATACTCAAAACTCGATGCAAGCCACACCAAAGGCAACTTGCGCTGATAGCTGGGGCACCAGGGACCCTGTACCCACTTCTCTGCTGGGTAGGGTACCGGCAGCAAAGTCCTGCAGCTTGTGGCAACTGTGGTCACGCTCCAAACAGACGGCACATCTGGATGGGATGCTGCAAGCTGCAGGGCAGCCATGCACCACTCTAAGATGCCCCTGGTGGCTAGCTCCCCCAGCTGCAGGCCTCATGTTATAAATAGTAATCATTTATTTATTTATTAGCTTTTGGTAACCGGGTAAGTGCATTAGGCAATTTGGCCTGCCTATTTTCAAGCATGACCCGGGAGAGTACAGAATACAGAGATAACAAAATAAGCAGAAGACAGTGGTACAGTATTCAGGGCAGGACCTCACACAGGAAGGTCAACATACAAAACAACAGCAATTTCTTAGGTCACCCACGAAGGGGTGAGACAGTCAAAGAATAATGAAGTAAACCTATACAGGACCCAACCCAGGAGAGTCAGACAGTGAGGAATTACATTCCAATATAAAAGAAAGAGAAGCAAACATGGACCCTGCGAAGGGGAGTTTGACTCCATACAGAATCAGACAGCACAAATGAAGGAAGGTTAAGAGCATTTACAGACACCGTGTGTCCTTAGGTAAGAGGAGAGTGAAGTCTTAAATGAGTTGTGAGATGTAGAGATCCTGATATAAGGAGGCAGGGACTTCCAGAATTTGGGTGCAAAGTGGGAGAAAGCTTGTTCACTCATTCTAGTTGAGCAAGGGGGAACTAAGAATGGGGGGAGACAGAGGACCTCATGGAGTGACCATGTGTAACAAGGATTAACATAGCTCCATGGGAGTCGGGCCTGAGGATACGGGGAAGAGAGTCGATAAAACATCCAAGGGTGCAGGAGCGCATGTCATTGGGAGCAAGCCAATTTAAAGAGGAGTATAGAAGACAGTGGTGGGTGAGTCTAGGGGCAGACAGGGCAAATCTACAAATATTATTGTATGTAACATCCCAATTGTGAAGAGCAGTGACATTGGCCAGGGACAGGACTGGTAGTGCATATTTAAGCCCCGGAAGGAAGATTCCCTAGGCAATGGAGATCCTTGCAGAGGGGGTAAGTGAATGGCGAACTTTGTAGGTGACTCCAATCTTCATGTTGATATGCTTACAAGGCTCATTTGTATGAGAGGAGAAGTTCAGGGACGGGTCAAGTGTCATACCCAAATATTTTAAAGGAGTCCATGTTGGATATAGCAGAACCATCAAGGCAATGGACCTGCAGACAGGGGGAAGCTGCCTGGACTCTCTTGGTGGATCCAAAGTGCATGGCATATGTTCTGGGTAGGTTAAGGATGAGCTGATTCAAGGAGAGCCAAGATTGGATGCTTTGGAAGGAGGAGGAGGATAGATGATCACTTACGTCAGTGAGAGAATTAGAGGCAGTGAAGAGGACCAGGTCATCAGCATACATTTTACATGGGAGTGGGTGGGAAGAGAAGGGATATCATTGATGAAGAGAGAAAAGAGCAGGGGGCCTAGCATGGAACCCTGGAGGACACCACAGGGGAGGGTCTCAGAAGAAGAGAGGACCTTATTAAAGGCAACAACTTGTGTACAATTGCTAAGGTAGCTGGTAAACCATGACAATGTGGAGCCAGCCGCACCAAGTGAACAGAGTTTCTGTAAGAGTAGGGGGTGGTTTACCAAGTCGAAGGCATTCGTGAAGTCAACAAAGGCAGCCCCAGTAAGGAGACCCTTGTCCATATTCATCTTAACCACACTAGTAAACAGGGTCAGGGCTGTGGTGGTGCTATGTCCAGGCCTAAAGCCATGTTGGACAGGCATCTGAATCTTGAAATTTTGAATATGAGAAGAGACCTGGGAGTGGATAAGCTTCTCGAGTAGTTTGCAAAGAGTAGGTAGGATAGCAATAGGTCGGTAGTTGGATAAGATCATGGGGTCGCCTTTTTTGAGCACAGGGGTAGTCCTTGCAGTTTTCCAGATCTGCAGTATGGTGGAAGAGGAGATGGAAAGGTTAAAGAGTCTTGTAACAGGTGTAGCAAGGATGGGAGCTGCCAGTCTAAGGATCATTTGTTTGATGCCATCGGGACTCGCACTTCCGTGAGTAGGAATGGCTTTAAGAAGTTTCAGAACTTCAAGACGGGAGACAGGAGTAAGATTCAAAGGATGGGCAATGTCATTATGGTCCGGCTCAACAGAAAGGTGGCGTTAGACTGGGGAAGGAGGTATCACAGGAAGCTCAGTGAAGAGGGAGTTAAAAGCATTCGCTATTGTGGAGGGGTTATTACAGTTAATATCATTTACGACCATCTCTTTGGGTGTCTCAGACCTGAGACTCCCAAGGATATTGTTTATTTTGGACCAGTACCTCCTAGGGTTGGTTGAGGAAGAGGAGTGAAGGAGCTCACGGTAATAGTTGCTTTTTGCTAAGTGAACCTCACTCTTGCAAACATTCCACAGAGCACGATACTTCTTGTAATCAGAGGGAAGCGAGGAGGAGTTCCAGGTGTTCCATAGTTTGTCCCTCAGTTTCAGCTGTTGTAATAGTGGACGTTTAAGCCATTTAGTGGTTTTTCCCCCTAACCCTTCGCGTTGTGATCAGGATATGCCTCTTCTGTATAGAGAGTAAGATACTGTTGAAGTATTCAACTGCGCTGTTAATATCACTTGTGGTAAAGATAGGGGACCAGTCAATCCGACGCAGGTCCTGAATAAGGGAAGCATAATCAAGTAGTGTAAAGTTGGAAAAAGTTAGCACTTTGGGTGGATGTGAGGGGGGAGACACATCCCAAATACAGTAGTCAGGGCTGTGGTCACTGATAGAGTCTGGCAGAACACCGACAGAGGCAAGGCGGTCTTTTCTGTTTGTTAGTACCCAGTCAATAAGAGTTCTGCTGGTTTTATTGCCAGTGATCCTTGTGGGTGATTGGATGAGTTGAGCAAGGTTTGCTTTGCTGATGGTGGATGCCAGTTGAGAGGCATTGGGACCCAGCCAATCAAGGTTAAAATCACCCATACATATGATTTTGTTTTTTTACATTACGGTGGGTATGTAGTCAATGAGTTCCTCTAGACCAAGTTTACTAGCATGAGGGGGTAAGTACACATTAAATATATGTAGTTTCTTAGAGCCATCCATGAGCAGGAGAGAGTGGAGCACTTCACAGTTATTCGTAGTTTTTGTGGGTAACAGGGTCACATTTAAATGAGCCTTATAATACAGTGCTAGGCCACCTCCTCTTCTGGAGGCTGGACAGTCAACCTGGAGTAACTTGTATCCTTGCAGCGAACAAAAAGAGCTGGGGATGGATGGCTTGAGCCAGGTTTCTGATAGAGCAAGTATATCAGGGTTATTAACGTGAATCCAGCATTGTAGATCAGGGAGATTAGCAGTGATTCTCCTGATATTGAGATGAGCTATGCTTAGTCCAAGAGACTGAGGGAGTGTATGGGTGAAGATGGGTGAAGTAGATTGAGGCCCAGGGCCAGGATAAGTTTTGATATCACCAGACAGGGATAGGGATAGGGATAGGGATAGGGTTGCGAGCCATACAGCTGTGAAAGCAACCAGGCAAGAATATCACCTGGGGTACATAAATACATAGATACATAGACAGTGTCGGCAGATAAGGGCCTATGGCCCACCCATTCTGCCCATTTGAGCTCGTAAGTTCAGTTTATGTTTTCCTAGAAGTCTGTTGCCCCTTACCCCTGACCTCCAGAATTCCTTTATGTCTATCCCATGCATTCTTAAATCCCATGATTGTTTCAGCCCCCACCACTTCCTCTGGCAGGGTGTTCCACTTGTCCACCACCTGTTCTGTGAAGAAATTCTTCCTCATGTTTCCTCTGAATCATCCTCCCCCCCCCCAACTTCATCCCATGCCCTCTTAGTCCTGGAACATCTTTTTCACTTAAAAATAGTGTATTCCTGCACTCTGTTCCTCCCTGTAAGATACCTGTATTTCTCTATTATATCCTCTCTCTCCCTCCTCTCCTCCAGGGAGTACATGTTCAGTTCCTTCAACCTGTCTTCATAGGACTTGTGATGCAATCCATGCACCATCGTTGTTGCCCTCCTCTGAACCTTCTCTACCCTGTCTATGTCCTTACATAGGTATGGTCTCCAGAACTGTACAGTGTACTCCAGGTGGGGCCTCACTAGTGTCTTGTATAGTGGAATTATGACCTCCCTTTTCCTGCTGGTGATGCCCCTGCCTATACATCCCAGCATCCTATTTGCTTTACCTGCTGCCTTGTCACACTGTTTCCCTACCCCATTCTTCAAGTTTCTGCAGGTCCCTTCTCATTCTGTCTACACCCTCTGGTGTGTCTACTCTGTTACAGAGCTTTGTGTCATCAGCGAACAGTGAAATTCTGCCTTCTAGGTCCTGTGCAATGTCACTGATGAAGATGTTGAATAGGACCGGTCCCAGCACTGATCCCTGTGATACCCCACTGATCACTCTTCCCTCTGTGGAGTTATAGCCATTTACCACCACCCTCTGTGTCCTGCCACCCAGCCAGTTACCTACCCACTACACTACTGTCCTGCCCACACCCATATTCCCCAGTTTGTGTAATAGTCTTCTATGTGGCACAGTGTCAAAGGCCTTGCTGAAGTCCAGATAGGCCATGTCCACTGCCCTCCCTGATCCACCTCCCTAGTCACCCAGTCAAAAAATTCAACGAGGTTGGTCTGACATGACCTCCCTCTGGTGAAACCATGCTGCCTTGGGTCCTGTAGTCCATTGACAACCAGATGTTCCACCAATCTCTCCTTCAGTAGTGCTTCCATGATCTTCCCCACTACCGAGGTGAGGCTGACTGGTCTGTAGTTCCCTGCTTCCTCTTTGTTCCCGCTTTTGTATAAGGGGACTACATCTGCTGTCCTCCAGTCTTTGGGTACCTCCCCTGTTTCCAGTGATTGGCTAAACAGGATAGCCAGAGGTTCAGCCACCACCTCTCTTAGTTCTTTAAGGACCCTGGTGTGCACCCCATCTGGCCCCATTGCTTTATCAACTCTTATTACTTCCAGTTCCTTCAGGACCCTTTCTCGTGTAAAGGGACTTGTGTCCATTTCTGCACCATTCTCACCCCTTGTACTCCTTTCAGACCCATTACCCTCCTCTTCCTCAGTAAAGACTGAGCAGAAATACCTGTTCAATATGTCAGCTTTACTGTTGTCATCCTCCACATGGCTCCCATCCTCCCCCTTCAGTCTCACTATCCCTCCCTTTGTCTTTCTTTTTTCACTTATGTACCTGTAAAAGGTACTTCTTTTGTGCAAAGTACCTAATTAGGAAACTAGCAAATTTATAACTGCAGCTAAAGGAAGGTTCAGCGCCTGTAGATTTTAGCAATAACATATTTGAGTAGGAAAAGTTATTTGTGGAAACAGGGGGGTAGGTAGGTGGGGACACAAGGATTTGTCCCAAGGAGTCTAAGGTTAGAAGGGCTAAGAATAAGGGGATACAGACTCTAAGTATGAGCATTTTAGAATTAGGATAGGTATTATGGGTAAACATGGATGAGATTAGAAGAACAGTCTTTTGAAGAAAGCAACTCAGAAGATAAAGCAATTGGATCTACTGCAGGAATAAGAGCAGAGTGAAACAACACACTCTAGTGGCCGTAAAAGATAGGCTGCAGATGGAGAAATAAGAAGATAGGTTATTTCGTCAAACACTAAACGTTAGAGAAGCCAATAGTAGTCCGTACAGCAGCCTATAAGTTCAAAGACAGCTAAGGGTGGGGAGGGTATTGGGGAATTGGGGGAGCTGTGAAGTGGCTGTGGGGCTACCTCACAAACAGAAGCAGACACCGCAGATCATAAGTCCTCCCTAAGCGGTGCCGTTTTTACTCTCAGAAAAGCAAGCCAGTAAAGCAAGCAATTCGTTCAGAATCAGCATTTAGAGTTTAGCTACACTAGCATTTCCTCAAGTCAGAGCGCTGATTTAAAATACACTGCGCCCGGGACCCAAATAAGTAGCTGAGAGAGTCTCACTTAAAGGAAGCAAATTAATTGTATGCATTCAGTCGCCAAGTTAAAGAAAGGCACCAAACTTGAAAATTTGCTCCCAGGTCGCTCCTGTAAAAAAGCTTTCAGCTTAGTGTGCTATACCTGGTTAAACAACTAAATAAAAAAATAAAAAAAAAAATTTTAGGACAATGCTATGTGGCACCACAAGGGAAACGTCGACTCCTGCTCTGTCCTCATCCATACCTGTGGTGACTCGATGGGGAGCTGTTCCAAGGGCACCAAGCTCTGCTGTGACTAGGGGCTACAGGGAGAAAAATATAGCAGGGTAGACAGTTAAGAACAGTCTGGGAGGAGATGGAAATGGTGCGTAACAGAAATGGGCAGAGGTCAGAAGGTGGGCGGGGGGAGCAAGGGGGAAGGAGAGAGAATGAGGCTGTACAGCATGGAGTGGTGGGGAGAAATAAAAGATTAGAGGGTGGGAGCAGGCTAGTTGTAAGAAAGAATCCAGAACACAAGCCAAATAGGGCAGATTACTATAAACTTTAACAAATATGGCAGATTACAATACACTTTTGTACCAAGCACTAACAGGTTAAAATCAATTTACTCGGCTCACTCTATGACTGGAAAAAGCCTGAAGTTTAACAAATGGGTTTACTGAGCTTAAACACTGCTAGGAAGTTTCACTAGTATTCATGCATGCAAACAGAAGCAGACACCGCAGATCATAAGTCCTCCCTAAGCGGCGCCATATTTACTCTCTGAAAAGCAAGCCAGTAAAGCAAGCAATTCGTTCAGAGACAGCATTTACAGTTTAGCTACACTAGCATTTCCACAAGTCAGAGTGCTGATTGAAAATACACTAGAGTCAGCGTTTACAGTTTAGCTACACAAACATTTCCACAAGTCGGAGCGCTGATTTAAAATACACTGCACCCGGGACCCAAATAAGTAGCTGAGAGAGTCTCACTTAAAGGAAGCAAATTAATTGTGTGCACTCAGTCACCAAGTTAGAGAAAGGCACCAAACTTGAAAATTTTAGGACAATGCTGTGGGTGCCACAAGGGAAACGCCGACTCCTGCTGTTTTCTCATTCGTACCTCTGGTGGACTCGATGGGGAGCTGTCTAAGGCACCAAGCCTCAGCTATGACCAGAGGCTACAGGGAGAAAAAAATGGGAGGGTAGACAGTTTAAAAACAGTCTGGGAGAAGAGGAAAATGGTACGTAACAGAAATGGGCAGAGATCAGAAGGTGGACAGGGGGAGCAGGGGGGAAGCAGAGAGAATGGGACTATATATCGTGGAGTGGTGGGGAGAAATAAAAGATTAGAGGGTGGGAGCAGGCTAGTTGTAAGAAAGAATCCAGAACACAAGCCAAATAGGGCAGATTACTATAAACTTTAACAAATATGGCAGAATACAATAAACTTTTGTACCAATCACTAACAGGTTAAAATCAATTTACTCGGCTCACTCTATGACTGGAAAAAGCTTGAAGTTTAACAAATGGGTTTACTGAGCTTAAACACTGCTAGAAAGTTTCACTAGTATTCATGCATGCAGACAGAAGCAGACACCACAGATCACAAGTCCTCCCTAAACGGCGCCATTTTTACTCTCAGAAAAGCAAGCCAGTAAAGCAAGCAATTCGTTCAGAGTCAGCGTTTACAGTTTAGCTACACTAGCATTTCCACAAGTCGGAGCGCTGATTTAAAATACACTGCACCTGGGACCCAAATAAGTAGCTGAGAGAGTCTCGCTTAAAGGAAACAAATTAATTGCGTGCATTCAGTTGCCGAGTTAGAGTAAGACGCCAAACTTGAAAATTTTAGGACAATGCTGCGGGCACCATAAGGAAAATGCTGACTCCTGCTGTTTCCTCATCCATACCTGTGGTGACTCGATGGGGAGCTGCTCCAAGGGCACCAAGCCCTGCTGTGACCAGGGGCTGTGGTAACTCGATGGGGAGCTGCTCCAAGGGCACCAGGTCCTGTTGTGACCATGTCCCCACACCAACAGCCCTGATCCCCTTGTCATATATAGTATTCACATCCCTGGTGGTCTAGCAGACCCCCCCAGCCCCAACCTGCCTGAATAATAACACATCTGTCTCTGGTGGTCTAGCGGACCGCCCCAAGCCCAATTCCCTTATTATTGAAATACTCAGGTCCCTGGTGGTCTAGTGAAACCCCACCCTGATCTGCCCGAATAATATAATAATCTTTCCCTGGTGGTTTGCAGACCCTCCCTCCCTGCCCCCGATCTGCCCAAATGATATACTATCCTTTTCCTGGTGGTCTTATTTATTAATTTATTTATCTAAAAGTTTTACCAGAAGGGCACACTGAGCAGAGTGCTGCTCAATTACAGGTGCATCCTGGGGGATGGGGAACATAGAGAAGAAACTATGCAATACATATAAGTACAGTATTGCAACACAAAATACAGAAGTATGTACAAAAACATAGCTAAGCTAAATATGTTATTTCATAGCTGCACTTGAGACACAGTAGTTGCAGGAGACAAGCAAGCAACAAGATCAGTGTCAAATTAACAGGAAGCTGGTGTGAGGCTGGAGCAAAAGTTCTATTTCGGGCACATCCAGCTACAAGCACAGGGTGTGGAGAAGTGCTCATTTATGAGGTAGCTGAGGTGCTGAGATGGAGGCATTTGCTGAGTGCTTGCAGGGAGGGAGTTCCATAATTTGGGCATGCGGTGTCTGAAAGCTTCTTGGCCACTCTACGAGGACATACACGGTACCAACAGGAGGCGGGTGTCAGCATTCCTCGGGAAATAAACAGGAGGGCCATGTGCCACTAGCACAGCATCGAGGTATGGAGGCAAGGACTGGAACCAGTACTTTGCCATGAGCTTCATGCAGTGAGCCTGTTGACAGTCATGGAGCGAGGGCAGATTGAGAGATCAATAGAGTTCGCAGTGGTGGGAGGATGGTGGGCTGTCAAGGGCGAATCTACAGAAAGAGTAGAATAGGGGGTCCAATCTGGCTAGGTTGGACTTGGGAGCAGCACTGTAAACTACATTCCTGTAGTCAAAGATAGGGAGAATCATTTTCTGTACGAGTCCTGCGAGCTGGCAGGGGGATGCAACCACAATTGCAGTACAGAACACCCAGTTTGGGGTGGAGTTTTTTGTGGATGGCATCAACATGTATAGAAAAGGTCAAGATGCTGGACCAGCCAGACTTTGAGATATCTAAAGCAGGAGCAAACCTCCAGAGTAGTCCCATCCAGGGTGTGGAAGGAGGATGGTGGTGGTGAGCTGAGAGAGTCTCTGCCTCATGCCAAAGGTCATGGAGACAGTCTTCTTGGCATTGAGGAATTGCTGATTTGCATGAAACTAGAGCGGGACTTCATTGAAGTCCTGCTGCAACCTGGTCACTACATTAGCAGTCGAAGGGCCAGAAGCATACAGGGCCATGTTTTCCACATACATGTGTATGGATGTGTGTGGGCAGGTGGTGGGCAGGTCATTTAGGAAGATGGAGAATAGGAGAGAGCCGAGGACTGAGCCTTGGGGGACTTCAGTGGTAATTGGGAGGGAGGGAGGGAGAGGTGGAACCACCAATTCTAATGGACTGAGATCGGCCTACCAGTTAGGAGTGGAACCAACTGATAGCCTTGGCAGATTGCCCTGCAATGGAGAGCTTGTCCAGCAGGATAGCATGAGAAACTGTGTCGAAAGCCTTGGCCAGGTCAACAAAAATAGCGGAGGTGATATGACCCTTGTCCATGCCATCAAGGATGGAATCGATAAGACGTAGGAGTGAGGTGACTATGGAGTGGCACTTCCTGAAGCCAGACTGGTATGGTGAGAAGAAGGAGGAGGAGTTGAGAAAGGAGGAGAGTTGGGAGAGGACTAGTTTCTCCTGAAGCTTCACTAGACTGGGGAAGAGGGAAATAGGACGGTAGTTACCGGGGACAGAGGTGTCACCTCCCTTTGGGAGCAGAATAAAAATAGCATGTTTCCATTCCAAGGGAATTGAAGCTAAAGAAAAGGACAGGTTGTAGAGATCAGCCAGGGGGGCAGCGATGGCAGGAGCAGTTAAGCAGAGCATCTTAGAATCCAGCCCAGTGGGGCATTTGCCTTTGTTAGAGTTTAAGGAGATCAAGGCTTTGAAAACTTCTGAGGATGTGATTTGACAGAAGGAGAAGGTAGGGGCATAAGAGCAATGGGCTTGTATGAGGGTGGCTGTGGCGGGGGGTTTGGGCCATAATGGGGGGAGTGCGAACAGCAATACCGAGGTGCACACTTGTAAAATAGGAATTAAATTCAGTCTAGTAGACTCCCTCCCACCCTCCCTATCCCCGATCAGCCCATGTAATATATATATATTTTTCCATCATGGTCTAGTGGACCCCCACCCCATCAAGCAGTACCCCACCACCCAGCTTCCCCCGTCCCATCCCTGAGCCTGCACCTGGCACAACCCACTGCTCACACCACAGCCAACTGCCAACTGAACAGAGCTTTCCATCAATGAGTGCACTGTATACAGTGCATGCACCTTGCAGTTCAGTCAGCGACTGGCCATGGTGGTGAGCAGAGGGCTCTGCTAGTCACTGGCTAGGGGATGGAACAGGGGAGAGTAGGGTGGTGGGCAATGCCTGCCAGGGTGGGGGATGGGGTCCACTAGACCACCAGAGAAAAATATACATATATATTATACAGGCTGATCAGGGATAGGGAGTGGGGTCCGCTAGACCACCAGGGAAAGAATATTATATTATTCAGGCAAATTGGGGTGGGTGGCCACTAGACCACCAGGAAAAGAATAGCTTATGAACTTATCCTATCTATACTTAAGACTCTGTACTGCAGGATTGGGCATTTTGCAGTCGGTGCCAGCTCCAGAACCCATCACTGTACAGTACTCACAACCCTGGGGTGGCCCTCTATTGAGAATAGACTGTGTTACCACCAATGACCTCAAATCATCCAAGCAGACCACTATAGTAGGTAAGGCTAGGGGGAAGTTGGGGTGTATTAGTAGGGATATCACAAGTCGGAAGAGGGAGGTAACAATCCCTCTTTACAAGACACTGGTTAGGCCTCATCTGGAGTACTGTGTGCAGTACTAGAGGCCACACCTTCACAAGGACAAATTGAGACAGTCCAGAGAAGGGCAACCAAAATGGTGCAGGGACTGCATCAGAAAACATATGAGGACAGATTAATGGAGCTCAATATGTATACCCTAGAGCAAAGGCAGGAGAAAGGTGATATTATCGAAACATTCAAACAACTTGAGGGCATTAACAAGCTGAAAGAGTCTAACATGTTTCAATATAAGAAAAATAGCAGGACAAGAGGACACAGCATGAGATTAGAAGGAGGCAGATTAAGGGGTAATATGAGGAAGTTCTTTTTCACAGAAAGGGTGATGGATGCATGGAACGGCCTACCTCAGTAAGTGGTGGATATGAATACAGTGCAGGGCTTCAAACAAGCATGGGATAGGCATAAGGGAGCAATACAGATGAGTATGAATAGATAGGCCATTGACAGAGTACAGTCCTATGGCACATTCATGAGGTAGAAAAAATGGGCAGACTGGGTGAGCCTTGCGGTTCTTATCTGCCATCAACTTCTATGTTTCTATCCTTCCTTACCTTTAGGTTACTAAAATCCTATTCTCCATCCAGTCTCACTGGTATAATCCAATGCAAACAGTATGCCAAACCTCTGAGATCAGCATCCTGCCCATTGCTGTATATCTTTAGGTGCGGTATGCTGTCGGAAAGAGATTTTTTTCATTTGAAGCTCCCTCGTTATATAATTCTTTGCCTCTTGAGGTTCTCATCTGCCCCACTCTAGCACAGTGTAAAAGGAGGCTGAAATCCTTCTTCTGGGCTGCAGCCCCCTGTAATCGCATACTCTCTGACCCTTTCTTGTCTTAGGAAGGCATCCCAACAGCTGCCTGGCACTTCTTGTGACACCCAAACTCTGTGTTAGTGTACTTTATTTATACTTGTATCTTAAATTGTTAACCACATATGTCACTCTATTTGCAGCATTTGTTGCACTGCCTCCTGTATGTTTTGAACAAATTCTCTGCCAAATGTTTGTATAATTTTTCAGCCCAGTGTTTCTAACTAACTACATCGTACCTGGCTGTATTTCACCTGATATGTGTTTTTGTTTATGACGTTTATTTTCTTTTCACCTACTGATTGTAACTAATTCCAGGTTGCCCTTAAAAAAGGGACATTTTATCTCAGTGAGCCTACCCGGTCATCAAAGTTCAAATAAAATAAATAAATTACATTATTCGGGCAGATCAGGGCAGGAGGCCTGCTAGACCACCAGGGAAAGAACAGTATATTATTCAGGCAGATCAGGGATGGGGGTCCACTACACCACCAGGAACCTGCTTATTTTATGATATGAGGATCGGGGCTTGGGGAGGGTCTGCTAGACCACAGATGACTTGATTATTTTAATAAAAGGGGGATCAGGGCTGGGTACGCGGGGCCCTGGCACAGTGGCACAGGTTGCTAAACCCTCCCAGAGAGCAAATTTCTAAGCACCTTTAGACCAGTCCTGGATGATCTATTGGCACTTAGAAATCTACCCTTTGGGAGAGATTTGAGAATCCCGATTTAGGGGATTTGGCAGCCTGTGTTTGCCGCAAACCCCCTAGCACCATACAGCAGCTCATTTTGTGCCACAAAGATGGCACAAACCCCCTTTGGTGCTCAGAGGTTGCATTTCTGAATCACTCCCAGTGCATCTTTTGGCGCAAGGGATGCTTTGCGCCATTTCTTGTGGCGCAAATCCCTTGCACCATTCTGGGAGCTGTGAGAATTAGGCCCCAAATTTATAGTTATTTGAAACTGATTCAACAGTCAAACACACAGAGATACAGATGAATCTTGTTACTAGTTGCATCCATTTACAAATATGGAGTACTGTTGTCATTGATTGATTGACTGATTTGAAAATTAATAACCAAAAAAGGCAGACTGAGCCATGGCTCATTTCAGTGTATGACTTGATAAGCACCAGATTTTCAACAAGATATTAAACAAGTTGTAAGGTTAAAAAGAAGGGCTACTAAGGACCCAATCCTGTGGGTGTGTAGGGCTGCCAAATACTACACATTGCGCCTTCCACCCCTGTGGACAACCTGAGGTATCAGAAAACCCTCTTACCCTTGCAGTTAAGGCCCTACATGAAATCACCACTGCTCCAGCTATTTATTTATTTTATTTATTTGCTTTTGGTAACTGGGTAAGTGCACTAGGCAAAAATTCTGCCTATTTTCAGGCACGACCAGGGAGTGTACAATATTACAATATAACAATGAAACAATATAACATAATAATATAACAATGAAACAATATAACATAATAACAATATAACAATGCAGCATTGTGAGGTGGTCGGTTTTGTTAGTAAACAGGCAGGTGGGCATGGCCATGCTCACTGGCATGCCTGAAGCCAAGATTGACTGGCTTTGGAGAATGGGAGTGTATGGAGCTTTCATATAGTAGGTGGGGTAGGTGCTGCCTTAAAATCTCTGCACCTCCCTGCTGTGACTTCCAACAGTGTTCAAGTTCCCCATCAGCCCCCACATGCACAAGTGCCTAGCCTTCCAATATGGCATAAAGGGTTAGGAGACAGAGTGGCCCATACATTTTGTTTATTAACAACATACAGTATAGTGGTGTTAGGTGGTGGAGGACTATTGTATCTCATAAGCCCCTGTTCATGCCAAGCAGAAGATCCAGCAAAGGGCAGATCTAAACAGACCTACAATTTACATTTTTGTTTCCATAAAGATGTAAAGATCCCTGGTTAACCACATGTTAACCCTCACTTCAATCACTGGTGACCATCAGCCCAATCAACCACTATCCTGCTACATCTACTTTCCTCCATGGCTAACATAGAAACATAGAAGTTGACAGCAGATAAGGACCGCAAGGCTTATCCAGTCTTATGAGATACAATAGTCCTCCCTTTAACACCACTATACTGTACATTATTAATAAACAAAATATATGGGCCACTCTATCTCCTAGTGGTTGGCCCACTGTGACAGAAGCTCCACCCACCTCTACAGGCATGGGCAAAGCACTAGTTGGCCTCTCATATCCGCAGTATGACCAATGTGGGGAACCCTGGTCCTCCTCAGGGTGTCACTGTGATATTGGCACTTATTGCCTTCACTACTCATACTGGATGATGCTGCCATCAGCAGTGCTACCCCAGCCCTAGCTGGCTGATGCTGGCTATCTGAGTCTGTTCCTGAACTTGAGCCACCAACTTGACAGTGTGACACACAGTGTTTGAGCCATTGTGTGTCCCCACAGTTTCCATTTTTTAATGCATGGCATCTGGGTCCCTGTAAATAACTGCAGGGAGTCCACAGCTTGTGTTTCATGGCCCTATCATGAGCCTCTGAGTATTCTGTATATAACATATTAGTTACCGTTTGAAGAAATTAAAAAAAAAAAGTTTCTATAGTTACAATGAGCTGGTCTGCAGCTCACTAAAATATAAAATAGCACAGTGGCTTCTTGTGCCAACCAGCAGGCATGTCAGTGGTGGGGGTAGCTTCAATGATGCATTCCTTCTGCTCCATGTACGCTCCTGTCCCAGAGTATGCCAAAATCCTACATCCTGTTTGCCGATGAATAGTACTGTGTGTAGAATGGCAGACATATGATTCAAAGTCTGGAATACCCTGCCTCTTCAGAACCATGTTATTTGTGATCTTAGTATATATATAGGTATATAAGTTATATACCTAACTAAATAGTTACATTACCTAGCTAAATAGTTAATACTAGTTATATAGATACCTGTATATAAGTTATGGGTGAGATTATATATCTTTTTGTTGTCTTACATACCATTTCTATTTTCAGAACATTAAATTTATAGAGAATAATGTCTCTGACATGAATAGCAAAATGAAAATTCTGCAGTCAGAACTAAAGGAGCTAAAAGGCAACCATGATGGAGATGTGCCCAAGGACCAGGTAATGTATCCATTTGCTGTTAAAGGGATGAATGGTCACGCAAGGACAAACAAAACACATTGTTTCCAGAAGTAAAATATGGTAATCCTTTGCACGAAGAATGTTCATTTTATGGGTCAATTTTCCCTTTAACCAGTACCTCCCTCCACTGTCCATTATCATAAAACTTCTCTTTAATAGTACATGGGTAACCTGAATAGTATTTCTCACTTACATCTTATCAATCAAGCTTTAGAGCAGCTATTCCATGAGCACTGCACTCACAGAGATTGTAAATTTGATGACTATGGACTATGAAGAGAAGAGAGAGCGTGTGGATGATATGTTTGTGGACTTTTAAAAGTCTTCACTATGGTGGATCACAGTACAGTCCTGCAAATAATGTGTTAAACTGAGGTAACAAGGGATACTGTATGATGTTTGAATCTTATTTGAGTAACAGAATTCAACAGGTGAGTGTGGAGGATCATATGTCTGTGATTGTAACATTAACAAGAGGGATGCCCTAGGGTTTGATTCTTGGGTTAGTCCTGTTTCTGTTACAAGTGCCATGAAAAACACGTCGATATAACACTTTACGCTGATGACACTGTTATTCTAGCAACTGATTCCTTTAAATACAAATAAAATTACAACACTGCTTTAATGGGCAGCAGAAATGGTTGCTGATTAAAGTTTAAAGTTGTTCTCAACATTCTAACATTTAGAACAACATTTTCAAAACACTAGGAAAAGATGCCCTTCATGTAATATAATGCTTTTGTCTTCCACTTTTTAAAGGGACACTTAATCCTTAATCCTTTTTGTCCATCTTAAAGAGGTCTTGGAAGGCAGAAAATATAATATTTTATACACAATCGTACATTTACCAAATTGCTCTGCCTTTGTTTTGTTTTGTTCTTTATAGAGGATGTTTCTATGAAAACAGGGTAGTTCTCTATTAGACCTTAGTGCTACTGATGCTTTCTTCCCCAGGCTAATGCTGTAATCCCTGTCTTGTACCATCAGAATCATCTCAACAGTAACATTTTCGGTATCACAAGCAGAATATTAGGATTCTAGGTAGGAAATTGGTAGTTGAGCAATAAATTCTGAAAGTGAAAGCCGACAGTTCCATGTAAGTAACCTTAAAGCAACAGTGCAACAAAAAATGTTTTTGTGAAAAAGATAGTTTCAGATACAATTGATAAAAATATTAGCATACCTGTCAAATCTACTATTCTAGGTACCTTCTATGGTGTGCACCATGAGCCTGATTCTCAAAGCCCTTAGACTGTTGCAAGGTGCCTGCATCAAACATTTCTGCCACAACTGGTACCTTGTGCCAAAAGATGTGGCAGACCTGATTCTGAAACATGGTCTGTGTCAGAATGGGGAGCTGCTGTGCCAAAGTGGGTCTGAACCACCCTTACAACCTACATCAGGTGTACCAGATCACAAGAGGGCTTGCACCACACTGGGGCTGCAACATCCCCATTTTCGGGATTCTAAAAGCCCCGCCATGGACACTGCAAAGGGCACCACTTACACTGGTCAGGAGGTGGTCTAAGTGGCTTGTGCCACTGGGACAGGGTGAACATTGGGCTGCTGGGGCATAAGGGATGGGGGGGTGGCAGAGGATGAGTTGGGAGGAGAGCTGTGACTGCCTGTTACTGAAGTGGCACCCAGTGGGGTGCATATACAACATTATACATCTCATAAATGCCAGCATTACCACTTACTGTACTACAATGTACAGTGCATAGTACCCATACAGTACATATATTTCCAGCCCTACAGAAACACAGTACAGGACGGACCAGTGATAAATCAGCAGAATGCAGCAGCATATTGCACTGGAACACAGCAGACCGCATGACCGTACTATGATAAAACATCACTGTACAGTCATACAGTCTGCTGTGTTCTGGTGCAAGCCACAGGGTGTGAAAACACATATCTTTTAAGCAGGGGAAAATTTCACCCTTGGGCCTAAGCCAAAAGCTTAACATAGGCAAAAGGAGAATATGGAGGGGGGAACCACATTGGAGGGGCAAATGGAGCAGGGTGAGGGCAGATCCAGGACAGGGTCCCACTGCCTCAAGGACTGGAGGCATCTCTGGGAGGGTGGTAGGGTGTACTGCTTGTGGGTCAGCTATGGTACTGAATATAGCCTGGAAAATGGGGGGGATGTATGGTATGTAGGCAGATTGCACAGCTAAGGGAGGAGGTGGGATGGCTGAGATAGGCACTAAGCTGGGAAAGGGAAAGAAGTTAATGGGAGGACATGAGGGGTCCCACCGAAGGAGCTACAGCAGCTAGAGGGGGGTCTGTGGGGGGAAAGGCACAGTCAAAAGGGGTGCTGCAGGGGGGCAAGGAGCAAACTCAGTTGCAGGACGTGGAAGATAGGATGGGGACTGGAGGAAAGTTAGGGAGTGTAAATGCAAGGGGAGGGGGGTAGGGGAAAGTACCAGAGGAGATACAGGAATCCCAGATAAGGGCAGTAATGGGCACAAGAAAATTGTGGGGGAATGGTGGGTGATACAGCATCAAGATGCACAGCCTGCACAGAGGACAAGGGAGGAGGGAGCAAGGGGGAGGACTATCGACCAGAGGGGTACAGGCGGTGGGCTTAGAACAGAGGAATAGATTTGCCCCACTAGAGGTGCTAAATGGGGGGAAGATCGGGAAAATGGAGCTGAAGAGCACACAGGGGAAGATGCAGAGGCAACAATGAAGGAGGGCGCAGAACAATTGAAAAGGGGGGAAGGCCCTATCAGGTAAGGTGCTGACAGCATTGGTGGAGGGGGAGGATCTCCAGGAGGGGGCAGGAGAGGGACAAGGAGGAGAATGCACAGGGAACAGTAGTCAGTCAGAAGAGGGAAACATGGGTAAAGGGGGAGGAGCACAGCTGGGGAGATGGTCGAAGGGAGCAGGGGGGAAGGGGAGAGGAGCAATGCTGGTAGGGTGGACAGGAAGGGCAGAAGGGGGGTCCAGGAAGGTTAGTAGGGATGTGGAGGATAGAGGAAGAACAGTGAGGGAGAGAGGGACAGGTCAGGGGTGTGGGGAGCCATACAGAGGAAGGGCAGAGCTACAAATGTGGTGGCCTCTAGAGATAGGTACCTTGGTAATCGGGTGGGGGAAGGGGATGAGGAATAATGTGGGGGGATACTAGTGCTGGTGGATTCCATACTAAAATGGATAAGATGGGACAGTAAGAGGGAAAGGCATAGTCATGCAGTATATGGGTAGAGTCCATACCTGGGTTAACAGCAGGCAGGGTGGAGCAATCAATTCTGACGTGCACAAGGAGGGGTAGTTGGAAACCGTATCTTGTGGTGCATGTGCATACAAATGACCTGGTGGCGGAGACAGTGGAAGTTGTGAGGGAGAGGTTCGGGAAGCTGGGAAGATTGTGTGAGGAGCTGGGGGAATCAGTGTCATTCTCAGAGGTGCTTCTAGTGCCCTGCATGAGTACGGTAAGGAAAGGGAGGATTAGAGAATTCAACACATGGCTGGGGGAATGGTATCAATCCAAAGGGTACGGGTGAGAGGGTGGCTGGGGCAGAACCTGGGACAATAACAATCTATATGCAGGGGACAGGTTACACTTGAGTGGGGGAGGTAAAGGGAGTATTAAAGCTAGGGATAGAGGGGTACATAGCAGCAAAGTTGGGTTTAAGCAAGGTGGGAAGGTGGTGAATGGACAGCTAGTAGGCAGGGATCCCAGAGAGGGGAGTCAGATGAAAGTACCCCCATGTTAACAGGGTAGGAGTCAGGGTAGAAGCATGGGGGGGCCAGAGAAAGGTAAGGAAGGAAACAGGGTGGAGGGTGGTCACTCTGAATGTGAGGAGCCTAGGTAATAAGTCAGCTGAGCTGCAGGCTCTCTTGGCAGTGGGGAAGGTGGACATTGTGGCCATCACAGAGACATGGGCCACCCAGTACCAGGACTGGGATTTGATGATCCTAGGGTATAGAATATTCAGGAAGGATATGACTATGGGGAAAGTGGGAGGTGGCATTCTATGTATGGGAAGGGATGAGGTGTATAAGGGAGGAAGGCAGAACAGAAGCCCTATGGATGCAGTTTCAGTACTCGAAAGGTAGGACACCGAGGATGGGGGTAGTATACAGACCACCAGCACAAGGGGATGACCTGGATTGAGAGCAAGCTAAGCAAATGAGAAGGGTCTGTAGGAAGGGGAACATAGTGGTGGTGGGGTAGTTCAATCTACCTGGGGTGGATTGGAGTACTCCAACCACCACTAGTGCAAGGGAGCAGGTCATACTAGATGTATTTCAGGACAGCTTCCTGGTGCAGTTGGTACATGAGCCAACTAGATTACAGAGGACACTGGTCCTGGTACTTTCAAATGGAGCAGCTATAAGAGAACTGGGGGTGGAGGACCTTCTGGCTGGGTATGACCACCACTCGGTGTGGTTCACGCTCAATATGGGTAGGGAAAAAGGGGGTACTGGGACCAGGGTGATTGACTTTAAAGGTGCACACTTTAAAAGGATAGGGGAAATTTTGGGTAGATATCTGGCAGGAATTCAACCAGACATGGATGCTAGTCAAAAATGGAATATTATTAAAAAGGTCTGACACAGGCCACTGGAACTTGTATAAAGACACAGAGTAAGAAGGGAAGGGCAAAGAAGCCAAGTTGGTTGACTCGAGAGGTTATGGAGGGGTGAGAGCCAAGAGGAAGGCATTTCAGAAACCCAAGACATTGGGAAGAGGGGTTGACAAGCATGACTATACGAAGAAGTCCAGGGTGGTTACCAGGCTAGTCAGAGCAGCCAAGGCATCAAGAGGGCTGAGACTGGCACATTGTATTAAGGAAGGAGAAAAGGACTCCTTCAGATGCATTAGAGAAAGAAGGAAGAACAAGGACCAGTTTTTGAGGATTAGGAAGGATGGAGGGTGGGTGGAAAAGGGGGTGGATCAAGCAAAGGCATTAAATGAATACTTCTGCCCTGTGTTCATGAAGGAGACAGGGTGGCAGATACCCCAAGGGAGGGGTGGAGTGGGTAGTGGGGGAGGGACTGATGTAGGGATTACAGAGGACAGGGTTCTGGAAGGATTAAGGGCACTGAGGGTGGATAAGTCACTGGGACCAGGCGTCATTCACCCTAGGGTACTCAGGGAGCTGGAGGAGATCCTGGCAGGACCTCTGGCTGACCTGTTCAATACCTCCCTGGACATAGAATGCATACCACAAGACTGGAGGATGGCCCATGTCGTGCCCATTCATAAAAGTGGCCCATAGGATGAACCACACAACTACAGACCAGTGAGCCTCACATGAATTGTGGGGAAGCTCATGGAGATAATCCTAAAAGAGAGGTTACTGACCTTTTTGGAGGACAATGGTCTCCAGGAAGGCCAACAACATGGGTTTGTCTCAGGCAGATCCTGCCAGACAACTCTAATTGAGCATTACTGCTGAGTGACCAAGAAGCTGGACCGGGACCACGTGGTGGATGTCTTGTATTTGGACTTGAGCAAGGCCTTTGATTCTGTGCCGCATGGGAGGCTGGGGGGAGAATCTGGAATACATAGGGGTGAGAATGAAGATGGTCAAATGGATCATCAACTGGCTGAATGGAAGGCAGAAGAAGGTGGGGGAGACTGTCATCACCGAGGGAAGTGATGAGCGGGGTGCCACCGGGATCGGTACTGGGACCAGTGCTGTTTGGGGTATACACAGCAGATATCTCACACGGGATCCGGAGTAGGATCAGCCTGTTCGCTGATGATACAAAGATGGGAGTTGTGGTAGATGACATTGAAGGGTGGAAGGGGCTGCAGGAGGACCTGATCAAACTATAGGAGTGGTCATAAACGTGGCAGCTGGGGTTCAATGCCAACAAGTGCAAAGTACTGCATTTCGGAGCTAGGAACCAGGGGAGGAGCTATCAGCTGAGAAGGGTGCAACTGGAAAGCACCATAAAGGAAAATGATCTGGGCTGCTTATAACTTGCAGCATGAACAACTCAGCTCAGTGCAGAAAGGCGGCAGCAAAAGCCAACAGAATGCTGGGGTGTATAGAGAGGGGAACCTCCTCCAGAAATAGGGAGGTGATCCTTCTCTTGTACAGATCTCTGGTCTGGCTGCACCTGGAGTACTGCGTGCAGTACTGGTGCCCATTCCTGAAGAAGGACATCAAATTGTTGGAGGGCGTGCAATGTAGGGTGACCAAGATAATCCAGAGATTGGAGCAAAAGTCCTACGGGGATAGATTGAGCAAACTGAACATGTACCCTCTGAAGGAGAGGAGGGATGGGGGGATATGATTGAAACCTTTAAATACCTTAAGGGGATAAATAAGACTAATACAGAAGGGATTTTCCAGCTTAGAAGAGGGAGGGAAATGGGAGGGCATCAGCTGAGATTGGAGGGGGGAAGATTCAAGAGGGAAATCAGGAGACATTTTTTCACTGAATGGGTGGTGGACAGGTGGAATGCTCTGCCCGAGGAGGTGGTATCCTATATAACGGTGTGTGGCTTTAACAGGGATTGAGACAGGGTGAGGGTTGTGATGAAGAGGGGTGGGGAAGGTGGGATATCTGCAAGTTGAGGGGCTAGCTGCACAATCGAGCAGACTTGATAGACCGTAAGGCCTGATTCTGCTGCTGTTTTCATATGTTCATAATATGCTGCTGCATTCTGCTGATTTATCACTGGTCCCTCCTGTATTGTGTTGCTTTAGGACTAGAAATATATGTACCGCATGGGTACTATGCACTATACATTGTTGTACAGCACGTGGACATGCTGGCATTTATGAAATGTACAATGCTATGCATGCACCCTGCTGGGTGCCACTTCAGTCACAGGCAGTCACAGCCCCCCCAACTCATCCTCTGCCACCCACCCACCCTGTCCCTTATTCCCCTACCCCTCTCCTGGTGAGCAGTTTCAACCCCCCCAACCATCTCTGCCCTGCTAGTGTTGCACCAGGTGGGGGGGCTGGATCCCGTGGCAATTACCGCAGGTGTGCCACCTGTTTGGTGGAGCAGGTGATGGCACACCTGGCATCTGCCATATCCCTGAAGTGACGCAACTTGCGTCGCTCCTGTGGATCTTTGTGTAACCCCCCTACAAATGGGGGTTTCTAACAGCTGTCTAGGAGCTGTCTAAGTGTCCCCCTGGTGGTCGGTGTTCGGTGCTTAAAGCTGTTTAAATGGCTCTGTGAGTGCTTGTAGAGCCTCCCCGTACTGTTTCTTTAAGAGCTGTCTGCTTGCAGACATATTCACTGCTTAGGAGGGGGGGTTGTGTATTCTCCTGCTCGAGTCCCACTTGAGCCGCTGACTAATTGTTCGATTTTTGGCCGTCGCCGAAGGGGCATAGTGAGCACTTTCCAGAAAGTGTAACTGTTTGTCCCATACCTTTAGATGTGGTCATGGGAATGTAAGCTGTGTAACCTGCCTTTCTTGCAGCTGGACTTTGTGTGCTGTGCCACTCCAGTTTGGACCAGGACTGTCTGAAGGGTCCATTAGGGGCAGGGGGTATCTAAAAATGGAGTAACTGGCGACCAACCAGGATCGGGACTCTCAATGGAGCCTGCAGACCAATCGGGATACAGCTAGAGGTTCTGAGAAGTGAAGTTCTGGACCATTGTAAATGGAGTCCACTCTGAAGAAAGAGGGGTTACTAGTGGGGTACTGCAGGGTTCAGTATTGGGTCCAGTCCTTTTTAATGTCTTCATAAGTGACATTGCAGAAGGACTGGAAGGAAAAGTATGCCTCTTTGCAGATGACACAAAGATCTGCAACAGGGTTGATACACAAGAAGGCGTGGAAAGGATGAGAAGGGACTTGGCAAGGTTGGAGGAATGGTCAGAAGCATGCAGCTAGGATTCAATCCAAAGAAGTGCAAAATAATGCACCTGGGAAACAAGAACCCAGGGGAAGAATACACAATGGGGGGAAGGTAGTAACAACAACAAAAAAGGAAAGGGACCTAGGGGTAATCATATCAGATGACCTTAAGTTTAGCAAGCAATGTGAGAAGGCAGTAGGGAGGGCTGGGGTGTACTGGGATGCATAGGGAGAGGCATCAGCAGCAGAAAACAGGAAGTTGTTATCCCTCTGTACAGACAGTTGGTGAGACCCCATCTGGAGTACTGCGTCCAGTTCTGGAGACCCCATCTCCACAAGGAAATAGACAGGATTGAGGTAGTCCAGAGGAGGGCAACTAAAATGGTGCAGGGTCTGCAAGAGAAGCCGTATGAGGAGAGACTAAAGGAGCTTAGTATGTATACCCTTGAGGAAAGAAGGGAGAGGGGGGACATGATAGAAACTTTTAAGTACCTCAGTGGACTCAACAAAGTCCAAGAGGGTAGCATCTTTCAGAAAAGAGATGCAAGAACAAGGGACACAATTTAAAGATAGAAGGGGGTTCGGGGCAATGTGAGGAAGTATTATTTCACAGAAAGGGTAGTGGATGCATGGAACAGCCTTCCTGAGGAGGTTGGGGTCTAAAACTGTTGGAGAATTCAAGAATGCATGGGACAGACATAAGGCAATTCTTGTGGGGGGGTAGGAAGAAATAGACTGTTGGTTAACTAGGATCTGTGGCCTATCCTGTAGGTAGGGAAATGGGCAGACTAGATGGGCCAAGCGGTCCTTATCTGCCGTCAAAGTCTATGTTTCTATGTTTCTATGGCACCTTTTTTGCACCAATGAGGGGCGAACTTAGTGGCTGGTTCCAGCAGCCCATCAATGGGATCGGGTGGCACCCAAACAGAGAGTCGTGCCCCATACCGTTCAAGGGGCAGAGACGTTGTGGCTGTGAGCAAGTAAGGAGCTCGGGGCTCCGGTGCTATTTGAGCAGTCGCACGGGAAGCGCATGTAAGGCTAGTGTCAGGCGTTTTTAAACACCAGTAATTTTCGGACTAAATCCACTGGGAAGCGGTCAGAGGAGGCCGTGCAGGAGTGCGGCTACCTACCAGGCTCACCCTGTAGAAGACTGGAGAATCTGCTTGAATCGCGCTTGGTCTGTCAGGAACAGTGAAGCTGCGTCAGTTGGGCCCAGTGTATGTCAGGCAGGTGATCGAAAAGGACAGCAGCTGCCTGGTATGGTACCCCTCTGCCTTGCATATAAATGTGTGGAGAAGTGCTTGAAGTACAGGCTCGGTCCTGAGGGAGGTGAAAGAGCGCTCTGTCTGCTGGAGTCGTGAGTACTAAATCAGGGTAGCTCCCTGGCCAATGGTCCTAGTGAGGGCAGGATGGTTTGGGTTCTGTACTGATGACACTATCTGGGCCTGCTGGCTCCATTTAATCTTCATAGCAATTAAATGCACGCTTGTGTCAGGGCCCCAACCAGCTGCATCGAAGAACTAGCCTTTAGGGCTTGGGTACCCATAGACAGTAACTTATAGGTTAGGCCTGTGCACAGAGCTATAGGTAGATACTCATATATTGTAGTGGTAAGCTAATCAACCTGATTACCCCCGGTCCTTGTTATTTCCCCTTAAATAAATCAGATTGCTTGTTTTGCAAAGGTACACTGGCTAGTTTGTGTGTTAATGGTGAATTACTGCACAGTTAATAATGTGTAACCGCACCTTACTTTTCAGGGGGTCCCCGGAGCAAGCTGATTGGTTCGAGCTGGGGGTAAGTGTATATGGTAAGGACACTGTAATTGAATTGTGTGGGTCACTAGTGGGAAGAAAGAGGGGTTGCAGCAACCCAGAGGGCTGTGACCAAGTCATCCTCAACCGTTCTAACCCTGACCTCTGGGTGGAGGCACCCGCCAATGGATCTAGGCCCCCTCACCCTGTTACAGTTACGGCAGGCAGGGATAGTAGCCCTTAGGATCACGCTCCCTAGGGGTTACATTGTGGAGGCACCGCTGGGATTAGCGTCCCCTAGTGGACGAAGTACCTAACTATGGATCAATTGAAGAAAAAGCTGGAAGGGGGGATATCATGGCTAAAATCAAATTGGACCCCATTAAGACAATGGTACATAAACTGATGGGTTGGGGTGAAGCTGAAGAGTTGGACTCTCAGAGAATTGTGTTACTGCTACATGTACCTTTAGGGACAATGAACGCTGACCTTATTTCCGTAGTGGAGCGGGTTAAGTGTTTGGGTAAGGTAGAGGTGAGAGGGCGTATGGCTGACCTACTCGATCAGACTTTGCAGGTGCTACTGTTATGTAGTGTATCCATTGACCCCGAGAGGGTACCCCCAGTGATTTACCCGGAAGGTGCCCAACAGGGGTGGAGGGTCATTCACATCCGGAGTGGGTCAGTTACTCCTGGAGGGTCTCCCCAGACTAATAGCTTCCAAGATAAACTGCTTAAATTGTTGGCCATGGAGGGGAGGACTACCCAAGAGTTACTGCAGGCTTTGGATCTTTCCAGTGATCCCACCCCCCAAGCTTCCCCCGGTACCTATCCTGGGCTCCCCAAGAGTTCTATTTTGGCCCCACCACCCCTAGTGGTTCCTTCGATACAGCTAGATTCGTACTGTAGGCTAAAACTTTTTCTGGCACCATGCCCATGCCTTCAGGGAGGATGATTTGGAGGCGTGGATGGACTATGCCACCCTTTAGTCCAGAAATGGCAATGCTCTGAGGGAGAGAAACGAAAGAGACTGATGGAGAGCCTGTGGGGTCTGGCTTTAGAATCCATTCGATTTTATGGCTACTAGCTTCGAAGCTACCAAGCAGAGTATCTTTCTGCTTTAGAGGAGTATTTGGAAGCACAGAAACCGGGAAGACTTATTAGGGAAATTTAAGTCTGCTAAGCAGTGGAGGAATGAAAAGCTTTCCGCCTTTGTTACTAGGGTGGAGAGGGCTTTACAGAAGGCCTATCGAAAAGGGAGGATCACTGCCCCAGCCTTGAACCAGGTCAGGTTGGGACATGTTTTACAATCTGCTAGATTTTCCAGTGTGATACTGTTAAAACTTAAGTTGCATGATCGGCGAGCAGCCCTGCCTGAATACTATCAATTGATGAGGGAGATTAGAGAAGTAGAGACTGATGAGGAGGGTGGGAACCCTATGTGGGGGCTGTGAATCTGTGCCAAACCCCTGAGTCTAGCAAACCCATTGAGATCCACCCTTGGGGGGCCTGATGTATCCCCAGAATTACAAGGAGGGGTGGGGGTGCGTGCCATTTCCTCTGATCCCCAAGTAGAAAGTGAGTTGAGGGCCGAGATCAGAAATTTACGAGAACTGGTGAGGGACTTGAAGCAAACCACTACCCACTCTGTTAGACTTGGGAAACCAGAGTTATCTAGAAACAAGTGCCCTAGCCCAGGGGAGTCCCCTCACCCTCCAGATGGCCCCCAGCAGATAAGTATTCCCCTCCCAATAGAGACCCCCCGGGACCCCAAGTTCTGTTACCATTGTGGGGAGGATGGACACTTTCAGACAGAGTGCCAGTTGTGAGAGAATTTAAGGAAGGTCAACAGCAGGCCTACGTCTGGCACCCTAGGAAGGGCTTTGTGACCCAAGCCAATGCCCAAGCGACTGTGAACGCTGTGCCCCCCGAATGGTCTGATGTGGTAGGGCCCTCGATGGAGGCCCTGCGCGACAAATGGGAGTCCCACTGAGCTGTATTGGATAGTGGCTCTCAGGTGACCATTATGTTCCAGGACTGTATCAGACACATCTGTCTGAGGTGCCACTACAATCCTTGGATGGTCTACATGTATGGACCTGGAGTGACAAGGCTTATCCGTATTTGGGGTATATCCGCTCTGGTTGTCGCTTTCCTACTTCTGTGGCTGGGGTGGATGAACAGGTGGAAACCTTGGCCTTAGTCTGCCCCCCACTGGACTGTATGATGGGGTACCCTTGTTGACTGGGACCAAAGCCCACATGTTTGGTCGACTAGCACAGTTGTGTTCTGAAAAGCAATGTCCAGGATTGGGCGAGCTCTTAGGATACCCACTTTGATCCAGAAGGCCTCACGAGACTCAGAGAAAGGCTAGTCGGGAGGAGCCTGAAGGCCCGTGGGTGTTGCCTGGAGGAAGGATCTGAGCCGTTGCTATATAGCCCCAAATGCCCAGTATGTTTTGCAAGGAGGTCTGGCTTAAAAGGATGTCAGGAATAAACTATTGATGCTGAATGCGCCTGGGGAAGGAAAGTTGCCTGTGGGACTGCTGGTTAAACCCAGTATCTTGCCTGCTAGAGCCCATGCTTACGCCAGGAGAGTGATGGCTCAAGTTCATAATGTGTCTGACAAAGAGATTCGAGTAAATAGAGGCTGCACCCTGGCCTAGTGTGCATTAGCGGACACTGCAGTGCTCCCCAGTAGCAAGGGTTTGGGAAGGATGACAGAGTCACGCCCGACTTATTTGATTTTGATGACTCCTCGTGCCTGCTGAATGGAAAGCAGGGATCAGTGAAAAGCTTGCCCAAAGAGACCAGGTATTTTCCTAAAAGAATGGAACGTGGGATGTGTGCATGGGGCCGAACACCACATTCGACTGCATGATGAAAGGCCTTTTCATGAGAGGACTCGCACCTGGCACCTGCTGACATAGACGATGTGAGACAGCATCTGCAAAAGATGCTTGCTGCTGGTGTGATACAAGAATCCAGGAGCCCTTATGCTTCCCTATTGTAGTAGTGAGGAAAGAATGGGCGCTCGGATGTGTGAGGACTACTATACCCTGAACTGGTGAACCATTCCTGACCAGTATACCATGCCACGCATACAGGACGCTCTGGACTGTCTAAACGGCAGTAAGTGGTTCTCTGTGTTAGATCTCCTCAGTAGGTACTAGCAGATCCCAATGGCTCCAGAGGATTGAGAGTAGACTGCATTCATTTGCCCCCTAGGTTTCTATGAGTTTATCCAGATGTGTCAAGGGATTTCGGGTGCCCCAGCTACCTTTCAGTGCCTGATGGAACATGCTGTGGGGGACATGAACTTGCTTGAGTGTTTGGTTTGTTTAGATGATGTCATAGTGTTTGGCAGCTCGTTAGAAGAACATGAAAGTCAATTGTTCAAGGCCCTGGACCGCTGGAGGATTTCAGTCTTAAGTTATCTACATTATAGACAAATACCAATTCTTTCAAACCTCTGTGAAGTATGTGGGGCCATATAGTATCCACTGAAGGCATAGAGACTGGACCCAGCAAAGTAGAGGCTTTAACCACTTGGCCCCAACCCAGAAATTTGAAGGAGCTACAGCAGTTCCTGGGGTTCTGTGGGTACTACCAAAGATTTATTAGAGACTACCTCGGGTGATCTGACCCTACTTAATCTCACTCAAGGGTACCCCTGACCCATAAGAAATATAAGAAGACTGCACAATCTGGGACTGAAAAGACTTATTTACACCCCAATGATGTGTTTGGTACTCGCTGGACGGTTGACTCGAGGAAGCTTTCATGACATTATATATCAACTTACTCATGTACCAGTGCTGGCCTATGCTGATCCAGCTAAACCTTATGTTCTTCATACTGATGCCAGTCTACAAGGAATGGGGGCCATATTGTACCAAGAGCACTCAAACGGTCTGAGACCTGTAGCTTTTGCCAGCCGCAGTTTGACTCCTTCTGAAAATAATTATCCAGTGCATAAACTAGAGTTCCTGACTCTAAAGTGGGCTATTGTTGATCAATTCCATGACTATTTGTATGGGGCTAAGATACTGGTGAAAACTGATAATAATCCTTTGACATATGTTCAGACCTCAGCCAAGCTAGATGCCACTGGTCACAGGTGGCTCTCTGTGTTATCCACCTACAACTACGCTGTTGAATACAGAGCAGGCCTCAACCATACAGATGCTGATGCTCTCTCATGGAGGCCTGTGTCCCGAGCGATTGGATCAGGTTGTCTGAACCTGACATTAGAGCCCTTGCCAAAAATTTGACAAGGAGGAACAGGTGACTCCTGATACTGTGGACTGCATGGTGGATTGCTTGGGTCCATCTGAGAACTGTGTGCCTGCTGCTTACTGCCACTTGGCTGCATTAGACACTAGTATGCTGCCTCGGTTCCAGAATGATAGCCTCCAGTTGGCTCAGTCTCAAGATCCCATGATACAACCTGTTTTAGAGGTGCTGCAAGCGGGGAGAGATGTGTCTCAACTGCGGTCTGCTGACTTGAGAATTGCCCTGTTATACAAAGAAAGCCCAAAGTTGAAGCTGAACAATAAACTGTTATATCGGGAGACCGTAGACAAAGAGAGGCGAATAGACAAACAACAACTGGTGCTGCCCACCACTTTTAGAGAACTGGTGTTGAGGTCCCTGCATGACCACATGGGGCATCTTGGCATAGACCGAACACTTTGACCTGGTGTGGACCTGATTCTACTGGCTCAGAAATGAGGCAGACGAGAACAGTATGTTAAGACCTGCGGCCGCTGTTTGCAAAAGCCCTACCTTCAGAGAGCTGCCCCATGGTCAATATCACTACCAGCGCCCCTATGGAGTTGGTCTGCATTGATTTCCTGAGCTTAGAACCTGATCTGAAAAATATCAGCAACATATTGGTGGTCACTGATCATTTCACTCAATATGCCCAGGCTTTCCCCACCAAGGATCAGAAGGCAACCACGGTGGCTAAAGTCCTTGTTGAAAATGTCTTTGTTCATTATGGGGCCCCCCAGCGAATCCACTCCATTCAAGGGACAGATTTTGAGAGCCATCTAATTAGAGAGATGCTATCCTTGTGGGGAGTGTGAAAGTCCAGAACAACCCCTTATCACCCCCGGGGAACCCCCAGCCTGAACGTTTCAACCGCACCTTGCTAGATATGTTAGGTGTGTTTTGGAGTCTCTCCTGATGGGGTTCGAGCCGATGATTATTTACAGTATGTGCAAAAGTTAAAGGCCCAGCTAAATCATGCATACCAACTGGCTCAAACCATGGCTGCCAAAAGGAACTTGGCCAACAAAGAGAGGTATGATAAAAAGATGAAGGCATAGGAACTCCAGGAGTGGGATCAGGTATTGCTAAGAAATCTGGGACTGCATGGCAAACACAGGATTGCTGACCAATGGCACCATCACCCTCACATTGTAGTGGGCAAACTAGATGATCTGCCTGTGTACAAAGTAAGGCTGGAAAACAATTCAAAAGATGTAAAAACTTTACACCGAAATCACCTGTTGCCCATTGGACAGATTTTGATAGAGACTGATCCTCTTAATGCCTCTCCTCTGGGCCTATAACTAGAGCCTGCCAAAAAGAGATTCCGAGGGTGAACTCCTCAGAACTTAAACCCCGGGGCCTTCTCCTCTCCTCTGCTGAATTTGATCCCCGTCTGTGGCTGGAAGACAGTGAACATGATGTGGAGTATTACCCTCTTATGAACTGAGTCAACTTTTAAAGGCAACCCCTAGCTCACTCTGGGGATGAAGTTGGGTTTGTGGACTGTCTGAGCCCTCAGCTTTGTCTTTGGAGCCCATACTCCTGAGGATGAAGTGAGTGGCCTCAAAGCCAAGAAGTAGGGTCTATGAGTCGGGCTGAATTATCAGGGCTGGCTGAACTGTCTGACTTTTCAGAAGAGGAAAGTGATGTGGGGAATCTGTTTGGGATCTGCCTGAGCAAGAAGAATACTTTGAGTGCCCTGATAGCATCCCAGTAGTGCCAGGAGTGCCCTTGACTGAACTAAGAAGTGTGGGTCCTGATATAGAGGGTCATGTCCCTGAAAGCACTATGATCACAGGGTCCCCTTCTCATGCAGAGGTTCCCTCTATTACTCTAAATGAGGCGGAAATGGAGCCAGGGCCCATAGCCAATTTTGTTAAGACCCCTAGACGCACTGGCCGAGAAGTACAGCCTGTAATAAGGTTAAGTTATGAGTTTTGGTCAGCCTGTGGACCTGCCACTAAATGTAGTCCATAAGGGGGTCTGTATCTCCGAGTTCATTGCCCAAGCTAGTTTTGGGGAACGATGCACAACTGTTAGTATTACCCTCTGAGTATAGTACTACTGCACCAGTTAGCCTCAGGTAGCGGATAGGGAAGGGCCCCTTTATCCAATGTCACAGCCAGGAAGTAATGACCTGATGTATAAAAGAAAGGGGTAGTAATATGTGTACTGTTGTATAGGTAAAAAGTAAACTGTGTAATGTGTGTAATCAAAAGTCTAATGTGCTGTTAATTTAAACAGTTTCACCTAAAAGTGATTTAAGGGTAACTACTTGACGCAGACGCCAAGTTCTTTCCAGGTCAGGAAGGGTGTAACCCCCTTACAAATGGGGGTTTCTAACAGCTATCTAGGAGCTGTCTAAGCGTCCCCCTGGTGGTCGGCGTTCAGCGCTTAAAGCCATTTAAATGGCTCTGTGAGTGCTTGTAGAGCCTCCCCGTACTGTTTCTTTAAGAGCTGTCTGCTTGCAGACATATTCATCATGGTTGTGTAGCCCCTCCTGCTCGAGTCCCACTCGAGCCGCTGACTAATTGCTCTGGTTTCGCTGTTGAAGGGCAGAGTGAGCACTTTCCAGAAAGTGTAATTGTTTGTCCCATACCATTAGATGTGTGGAATGTAAGCTGTTTAACCTGCCTTTCTTGCAGCTGGACTTTGTGTGCTGTGCCCCTCCATTTTGGACCAGGACTGTCTGAAGGGTCCAATAGGGGCAGGGGGTATCTAAAAATGGAGTAACTGGTGACCAGCCAAGATCAGGACTCTCAATGGAGCCTGCTGACCAATGGGGATACAGCTAGAGGTTCTGGGAAGTGAAGTTCTGGACCATGGTGCCTTTTTTGCACCAATGAGGGGTAAACTCAGTGGCACCTGAACAGAGAGTCTTGCCCCATACTGTCCAAGGGGCAGAGAAGTTGTGACTGTGAGAAGTAATGAGCTTGGGGCTCTGGTGCCGTTTGAGTGGTCGCATGGGAAGCGTGTGTAAGGCCAGTGCCGGGTGTTTTTAAATGCCAGTAATTATCAGACTAAATCTGCTGGGAAGTGGTCAGAGGAGGCTGTGCAGGAGTGCGGCTACCTACCAGGCTCACCCTGTAGAAGACTGGAGAATCTGCTTGAATCGCGCTAGGTCTGTCAGGAACAGTGAAGCTGCGTCGGTTGGGCCCAGTGTATGGTGGGCAGGTGATCGAAAAGGACAGCAGCTGCCTGGTATGGTACCCCTCTGCCTTGCATATAAATGTGTGGAGAAGTGCTTGAAGTACAGGCTCGGTCCTGAGAGAGGTGAAAGAGCACTCTGTCTGCTGGAGTCGTGAGTACTAAATCAGGGTAGCTCCCTGGCCAATGGTCCTAGTGAGGGCAGGACGGTTTGGGTTCTGTACTGGTGACACTATCTGGGCCTGCTGGCTCCATTTAATCTTTGTAGGAATTAAATGCTCGTTTGTGTCAGGGCCCCAACCAGCTGCATCGAGGAACTAGCCTTTAGGGCTTGGGTACCCATAGACCGTAACTTATAGGTTAGGCCTGTGCACAGAGCCATAGGTAGATACTCATATATTGTAGTGGTAAGCTAATCAACCTGATTACCCCTGGTCCTTGTTATTTCCCCTTAAATAAATCAGATTGCTTGTTTTGCAAAGGTACACTGGCTAGTTTGTGTGTTAATGGTGAATTACTGCACAGTGAATATTGCGTAACTGCACCTTACTTTTCAGGGGTCCCCGGAGCAAGCTGATTGGTTCGAGCCGGGGGGTAAGTGTATATTTTAAGGACACTGTAATTGAATTGAGTGGGCCACTAGTGGGAAGAAAGGAGGGTTGCAGCAACCCAGAGGGCTGTGACCAAGTCATCTTCGACCGTTCTAACCCCGACCTCTTGGTGGAGGCACCCGCCAATGGATCTAGGCCCCTCACCCTGTTACAGTTAGGGTAGACAGGGGTAGTAGCCTTAGGATAGCACCCCTGGGGTTACATTTGAAAATCAGGCCCTACGAGTTTTTTATTTTTTATTTTGTCAATCCTAACCCTTACCAGACTTATAATGGTATTTCTAAGCCAAATGTAATGGCCACCTTTTTTACAGAGAAAAAGACTAAATTAAAACATTAAAATAATACTAACATTTTGGCAGAACTATAAAATATTACCACCAAGTAGAACTGGAAGATGCCTGGAGACTTTTATAAAGAAACAAAGGTAAGCGCAAATTATTTGCCCAATTTTGTTACACTGCTGCTAATGAAGGCACAGTGGATAAGAAACACAGACTATTTATGAACTATGAAATTGAGTTTAACTATTTTTATATTTCAATAGTTTCCCAAAGTAGACAGATCTATTTAAACTAAAAAAAGGGGTGACAATATTTAAAATGTAAATGGGATTTTGTCTCATTTTCAGAAAAGAACTTCAATGAAATGGTTATAAAATTGAATGGAACTCCATATTGCAGGGGCAAGAACCACAGCTCTCTATTCATCAGTCCTGAGTTTTGCTCCCAACATGTAAACAATGTCATTATACATAATACTGAATGGGGAAGTGTATGTTATGAGAATTTAATAGTTGCCCAAGGTGTGGGATGCTACATAAACCCCGAGGGCGACCATTAAAATGCTATAATAGTACAGAAAGGGCTACAAATCTGTATTACAATTTAACATGAATGAAATGAAACATTTTTTCAGTTTTTAAGACATCTTAGAGCAGAAGTTATAACTCTTCCAGCAAGAATTTCAATTGTAGCCCTTCCCACCTCTAAGTCAAAAACAGTGGGGGAATTTAAGAATGCATGGGATATACATAAGGCAATTCTAGTGGGGGGTTGGAGGAAGTAGACTGTTGGTTAACTAGGATCTGCAGCTTATCCATTAGGTAGGGCAGACTGGGTGGGCCAAGCGGTCCTTATCTGCCAATAAAGTCTATGTTTCTGTGTTTCTAAGGCAGCACTAAACCCTGTCATACTGGTAGTTATTTTGTTACACAAACTGTTGTTTAATTAATTCATACAAACTTAGGCTTGCTGCTCTCTTGTGCCCCTCTTTGCGGTTTCCATTTTGGCAGCATCCTGGGCCAAAATAAAAACTGCAAAGACGGGCACGAGAGAGCAGCAATTTGTATGCCAGCACAAGGACACAAGGATTGGGTAATTGAGCCAGAAGATGCTAAGAAATGGTGAAATGGACCGATGGAACCAGGCAACCGGCACCTGAAAAAAAAGTAAGACTGTTCCTTGTTTACTGAAAAAAGTCCAGATGGTCGTAATGGTTGTCACTGTATGTGTTCAGTGGGGCTGAAATAAGGGTGTGGCAACCACGAGCAGTGAATAGCTCCTGGGTAGCAACAATTTCTGGCTGACCAGGGCTAATCTGTCAAAATCAGGAGCTGAAGGTAAAATATATTAAAATCATTACAAGACACATAGTGGTCAGTTAGAGAAAGTGTGGCTTCTAGGAGACACTGGTCTAGTGGTTAGCGCACTGGATTGGGAAGGAGATTGCAGGTTCAAACCCCACTAGAGCCAAATACTCACTGTGTGACCTAAGACATTTATCCAGCCCATCCTCCAACCCTCCCAGCTTGGAAAATGAGTAGAAACCAGGGACCCCACTGAAAACAAGTTGTGGCATTTCAGAAGGCCTAAAACTGGCCTATTCTCCCTGATAATCTGGTCCATGGGTGGTAGCTGTAAAACAATCATGAATTTTGTACATGCTTCCTCTGGATGCCGAAAATGTCAGTTTAATAAGAAACAACAAAAATGGTTTACTTTGTTCAACAAACAAGTTACTGTAGCATTTTGCAAGCGTGGAGCAGGCAGCGGAGTAAATGTCAGCATGCAATTACAAAAAGGGCATACAAGCTAACAGTGTCCCTTTAAATGTCCCTTCTTTTTTTTTACTGTTCAGGTAATTATTTCAGCTGCTGCTTATGTAATCCCATCTACAAATGTGGATTCCCGAAAAGTATTTTTTGCGCTTGCCTAAATGCTCACTGCCAGGCTTGTGTCCTGTGTTTTAGCAGTTTAAATGTGATTGCCAGAGAGTGTCTGTATAGCCTCTGTGCACTGTCTCTTTAAGAGCTGCCTGGGTTGCAGTCATAAGTAATCTGAGAGGGAGCTCTGTTGAAAGATGTAACTATTTGCTGAAAATCATTTAGAGTGATAATGATAATGTAGTTTGTCTAACCTGCCTTCTTTGCAGCAAGGACTGTTTTGTTTATCTCCACTATCTTGTTCCTAGACTGTCGAATTGGACCAATCAGTTCTGGTGGGACCTAAAATGGAGCTGGACTACAGGAGCTGTCTGGAGTCAAAATCTGTCGGAATTGTAGTTTTGGGCTTTTTGTGCCTTTTTGCACCTGAAGGGGGAGCCCTTGTTGTGACTGACAGGAGGATCAGTCAACCGAACCTTTTGGATCTTGGGGAAATTCCCAAGCTGCTTGCTGTTAGAGGCAGATCTAAGTTGGAAGCTGAAAAAGCAACAGCTTGAGACAATTCGAGCAACTGTCTGCGTAGTTTCGCGCGGGAAAATTGTGGAAAGGCCTGAGTTTTGGTCTGCATGTCTGCCTGCTGCCCTGAGAGGGAGAAGGGAATTTATTTCAGACTAAATCCAAGTTTGTGAGAACGAAGTAAGCCACTGATTTTTTTACCAGGCTCATACCTGAAGAAGACCAAAGATTTTGCTGAATGTGATCGGCCTGCCAGGATTTCCTGCTGCTTTTGAATCCCGAATTTGTGCAGAGACTTCGCGATCGTGACTAGGGAGCAGTTGGCCTGGTGCAGTAGAATTTCCTTCATGTAAATGTGCTTTGTATTGAAAGTGGTCGTGATTTGGTTCCCCACTGTTGAACTGTGTTCTGCTTGCTGGTACCATAGAATCCTTTACATGTAAATGTGCTGCATATTGAAAGTGGGTCGTGATTTGGTTCCCCACTGTGTGAACTGTGTTCTGCTTGCTGGAAGCTTTATCCTGCCTTATCGGACTAAATCCACATTCATCTCCATTCGGTCCGGGCCCAGCCAGACTACCCCACTGCACAGAAAAATCCTCCGATGACAGACCTGCCTGGGATCAGCCCCAGCTCCATGCTTGAGCAGGAACAACGCTCGGTGATTCATGTGGCCTTGCTTCTCCTGGCACTCCAGACCACCTGCTGTCTTGATTTTCGCCCAGCCTGTGTTCAGTCTTTGGTATCATGAGTAATCATCAGGTAGCTCCTTCAACAACAGCCTAATCTAAAATTGTGTCATCTGACTGTCTCGTTTTTTATTTTGCGAACTGAGCCCTCCGGCTCTGGATTACAAATAGTGTGTGTTGTGCATGTTGTTTTTCTTCCATTACAGGGCCCCAATCAGCTGCAACATTCTGGCTAGCCCACCATCTCCATCTGGGTACCCAGGGTGTGTGACTGTTTATGGACCCTGAAGTGCATGAATAACTGTTTGATTGATACAGCCTTTAAGCAGATTAACCTGATTACACCCTTCCCTTGTTCAAGTCCCTTAAATAAATCAGATCTAACTCTTTTTTGCACTTACCCTGACTGTGGTTCCAGTTTATGCAAGAGTACTATACTGCTGTTATTTGCTGTGTAGAACCTTGTTTTTCAGGGGGTCCCCAGGGCCGAGCCAGAGGAAAGCCCTGGTGGTAAGTGCAAACAGTGTGGGTACCTGTGTAGTGTATCAGGGTTATTGTGAAAGTGATTATTGTGTATTGTTCCAGCCACTGGTAAGGAAAGAGGGGGGTTACAGTGTCCCAGAGGGCTGTGCCCAGATTAGCTTGACCACTACCAACCCTGACCTCCAGATGGAGGAACCTGTTTCAGAACTCAGGCCACTTAACCTGCTACTAGTCAAGCAGGCAGGTGTAGTAGCCCTTGGGATAGCGCCACCTAGGGGTTACATTTTGGAGGCTCACCGCTGGGATTTTGTGCCTTCTAGTGGCCAAAAATTATGAATTATTGTTAAAGATTAATGGCTACCCCAGTAGAAATGGCTGTACACCAGTTGGTGGGGTGGTGTACTGGGCAGGAGATCGACCCCCAAAATGCTCTGCTTATACTGGATATTCCCCTGGGTACCAGTAAGGACACTGTAAAAGGGGTACTCTCCTAAGTTGAATGTTTAAGAAACCCTGTGGTGGTGGGTCGACAAGCTGATTTGATTGTCCAAACTTTCATAGCTTTAGTAGAGTGTAGTGACCTTGTGGACAGCTCTAAAGTGCCACAGACTATTGCCCCAGAAGAGGTTCCAGCTGCCTGGAGAGTGATAACAAAAGACAGTAAAGACTGCTGGGGAGGATGAGCTCCCACCATTATCTGAGATAATGAGGGGAAATTTGCTAAGTTGTTGTTGGAGGAAGGGAAAACCATAGAGGACTGTAAGAAACTATTCCTGGGGAACACCTGGGGGTGTTCCTTCCCCAGCACCCCCTCCCACTTCAGCACCTTTTACTACCCCACCTTCTGTGCCCATGCCAGTGCTGACCCCTATATCTCTACCTGCCATTAGTCACGACTCCTACCAAAGGCTGAGAATCTTCTCTGGCACCCTTCCCACCCCCAGGGGGAGGATGACTGAGAGACCTGGATAAACTGTGTTGCCCCTCTAGTACTTGAATGGCAGTGCTCAGAAGCAGAGAAATGAAAAAGGTTGAATGAGAGCCTCTGAGGTCCTACCCTGGCTACCATCCATGTCAACTGGGCCAATAACCCCAGAGCAACTGCACAGGACTATCTTGACGCACTGGAGAATGTGTATGGAAGCCCGGATTCATATAAGGATCTGTGGTGGAAAGTAAGAAATGCTCAGCAGTACCCAGGGGAGCCATTGTCTGTGCATGTACTACCTCAGTTTGAAAAGCTGCTACAAGAGTGCCTCAGAAAGGGTAGTTTTCCGTCAAATGAATTAGATCGAACTAGGCTGGACCGAATCCTTAAGTTTGCTGTTTTCAGAATTGTTACTGCTTCAGTTGCGCCTTGCCACCTGACTGGAATCACCCCCATGACGAGCTAATGAAAGAAATTCAGGGGGTTGAGCAAAGGTGAACCCATGGGGGAATTGCACCCATATCTGCTGCTGCTGCGCAAGTGACCAAGAGTGATCAGCCTAGTGAGGCTCAGGGGCAAAAGCAGGCACTTAATGAGCACTCTGAGAATGCAAAGGACTTCCCGCCCTGGGTCCAGCATTGGAAAGATGAGCTACTGAAGGAAGTCTAAGAGTTGAAGATGGGTGCTTCTGCAAGGATTTCCCCCAAGGAACAAGATTCTGGTCTCTTTCAGGACGTGACTGCCATGGGGGTGGGGGTACACCATCAGGTATCTGCTACTGAGAGTGGCTTCAAGGCTGAGATCACCGGATCGACTGCCACTCTAAAGGAACTGTTAAGACACGTTGCACCACTCTCACAGCTGCAAGCAGATACTAGACCCCAATCTTTTACTACTGCTTTAGTTCCTCATACGATATTCTCTCCCAGGATGACACTGGAGTCTATCATTTGTCACAACTGTGGAAAGGATGGCCATAGAGAGAATGCCAGTCTCAGAAGGACTTAGAAAGAATAGTAAACAGGCTCCAAGGGAGCTCGAAAAGCAAATCAATGGCCAAGGGTGCCGAAATGACCACAGTGAGAGTTTGAGAACCCCTAACTCAAATTTTTTGTGTCTAAATCATCTGTCCAGGCCTCTGCTACTGCCTCTCAGACTGGTCCAAAATAGTGGGCCTTCAATGGAGACTATGAATGGTATTCATACTGGGTTGTGCTTGACAGTGGGTGCAAGTGACCATTGTATTCCAGGACTGGTATGACAAACATTTATCTGATGTGCCTTTGCAATCCCTGGAAGGCCTACATGTGTGAGGCCTGAGTGACAAGTCTTATCCCTAACTAGGGTATGTCCACCTCTGGTTGTCTTTTCCTGCAACTGTAATTGGTGTAGAGGAGCGAGTAGAGACATTGGGCCTAGCGTGTCCCCCCCCACCGGACTGTATGATAGGTTCCCCCTGTTAATTGGGACAAACGCCCATATGTTTGGGAAACTGGCACAACTCTGTCATGAGAAACATGGGCAATGGACTGGGAGGGCCCTGAGAATTCTGGCTCTGAGCAAGAGGGCCTAAGATTTGCAATAGAAACCCAAGGAAGTCGACCAGGATGAACCGATGGGGATCATGTGGAAGAAGGATCCGATTCAGTGCTACTGGCCCCAATGCCCAGTGTGCCATTCAAGGGGAGGTCCACCTCCAAAAATATGTCAAGAACAAAAGACTGATGTTGGATGCACCAGGCGATGGAAAATTGACAGAAGGATTATTGGTCAAGCCCAGCATCTTGTCTGCTCGTGCCCATGCCTATGCACGACGAGTGATGGTCCAGATTCACAATGTGTCAGATCGGGAGATCCAGGTGAACAGAGGGTGCATCCTAGCTATGGTACACTGCGCAGACACTGCAGTATTGCCAAGCAACAAGTACCCTGGTGAGAAGGAGAGAGTGACCCCAGACTTGTTTGACTTTGGTGACTCCCCGTTGCCAGCTGAATGGAAGGCAAGAATTAGCAAAAGAGCTTGCCCAGAGAGACCAAGTGTTTTCATTGAAGGAATGGGATGTGGAATGTGTTCAGGGTATGGAGCATCACATACACCTGCACGATGAATGGCCATTTTGAGAGAGGTCCTGACGCCTAGCCCCAGCAGACATAGACGATGTGAGAAGACACCTGCAGGAAATGCTCACTGCTGGCATGATACAAGAATCCAGAAGCCCATACACCTCTCCCATTGTGGTTGTGCATAAGAAGAATGGGTCTGTGAGAATGTGTGTTGATTATCGAACCCTGAACTGGCAGACCATCCCAGACCAATACACTATGCCTCGTATACAAGATGCCCTGGATTGCTTGAATGAGAGCAAATGGTTCTCGGTGTTGGATCTTCACAGTAGATACTACCAGATCACGATGACCCCGGAAGACCATGAGAAAACAGCCTTCATCTGTCCATTGGGATTCTACGAGTTTCTGGAGTTTCTGAGGATGCCACAGGGGATATTGGGCACCCTGGCCACCTTTCAGTGACTGATGGAACGTACGGTGGGAGATATGAATTTGCTGGAATGCCTGGTGTACTTGGACAATGTCACTGTATTTGAGAGCATCTTAGAGGAGCATAAGAACCGACTGTTAAAAGTCCTAGACTGACTGGAAGACTTTGGCTTCAAGCTGTCCATTAACAAGTGCCAGTTTTTCCAAACCTCTGTGAAGTATATGGGGCACATGGTATCTACAAAAGGGATAGAGACTGATCCCAGCAAGGTTGAAGCACTGACTACTTGGCCCCAGCTCCATAATCTGAAAGAACTACAACATTTCCTGGGGTTCTGTGGCTACTACCACTGGTTCATAAAAGACTATTCCAAGGTGATTCGTCCACTCTTGAACCTTACCCAGGGTTACTCTCCTACCAATCGTAAATACAAAAAAGGGGCCGTTAAAGAACCAGAAAAAGTATACTTCCACCTAGGTGAACTCTTCGGGCCCAGCTGGACACCCAACTCTGAAGCAGCCTTCCATGAGATCATATACCAGCTCACCCATGCCCCCATCCTTGCCTATACTGACCCCACTAAACCCTATGTGCTGCATATGGATGCTAGTCTGCAGAGTCTAGGAGTGGTGCTGTATCAAGACCATGAGGATGGCCTGAGACCAGTAGCTTTTACCAGTAGGAGCTTGACCCTGTCCGAATGAAACTACCCTGTGCATAAGTAGGAGTTCCTTGCACTAAAATAGGCAATTGTTGACCAGTTTCATGAATACCTCTATGGGGCAAAGATATTGGTGAAGATTGACAATCACCTGTTGACCTATGTACAGACTTCAGCTAAGTTAGATGTCACTGGGCACCGGTGGCTTTCTGCATTATCAACCTATGATTATGCTGTCGAATACAGACCAGGACTGAACCATATTGATGCTGACACCCTAACACGAAGGCTGTCTGAACCTGACATTCGAGCATTGTGCCAAAAGTTTGATAGAGATGAACAGATGTCTGCGGACACAGTGGACTGTTTAGTAGATTGCTTGGGCCCTTCTGACACCTGCATACCAGCTGCTTATTGCCACTTCTCTGCTCTAGATATTAGTGCACTACCTCAGTCTGACAATGACAGCATTCAGTGGGCTCAATCGCAAGATCCTATGATTCAGCCAGCACTTTATGCCCTGTGTGCGGGGAAAGATGTGTCCAAGTTACGTTCCACTGACTTGCAAACTGCTTTATTGTTTAAAGAAGGCCCCAGATTGAAATTGCTCAATCAGTTGTTGTATAGAGAGACAGTAGATCAGGTAGATCATAATGGCAAAGTAGACAAGCAACAATTGGTGCTGCCCATAGCCTTTAAAGATTTGGTACTGTGGTCCCTCCACAATCACATGGGGCACCTCGGTACTGACAGAACCCTTGACCTGGTATGATCTCACTTCTACTGGCCCAAAATGGGGGCCAATGTTGTGCACCATGTACAGACTTGTAGTTGCTGCCTGCAAAGAAAAGCCCTGCCTCAGAGGGCTGCCCCCCCTTGTTAATATTACTACCAGCACCCCCATGGTACTAGTCTGCATAGACTTCTTGTGTTTAGAACCTGATCAGTGGAACATTGGCAATGTGTTAGTGGTTACGGATCATTTCATTTGGTATGCACAAGCTTTTCCCACCAAAGATCAAAAGGCATCTACAGTGGCCAAGGTGCTAGTGGAAAATTTCTTCATCCACTATGGTGCCCCTTAGCGGATCCACTTTGACCATGGCAGAAACTTTGAGAGTTGACTAATCAAAGAAATGCTCTCTCTATGGGGGGTGCGAAAGTCAAGAACCACCACCTATCACCCACAGGGAGACCCTCAACCAGAACATTTTAACCGCACCCTTCTAGACATGCTGGGCACCCTCCACCCAAAAGACAAGCATAAATGGAGCCAGCAGATTAGCACCTTGGTACACGCATACAATTACACAAAAATTTATGCTACTGGGTTCTCCCCCTACTGCCTCATGTTCGGGAGAGAGGCCCAGCTGCCAGAATATGTCTGTTTTGGGGTCTCTCCAGATGGGGCCCGAGCCAAAAACTACTTGCAAAATGTACAAAAACTGAAAGCTCAATTGAACCATGCCTATCAACTGGCCCAGACAATGGCTGCCAAGAGAAATCTAGCCAACAAAGAGTGGCATGATAAAAAAGTAAAGGCTCAAGAGCTTCGACCTGGAGACCAAGTGTTGTTACGCAGTTTGGGACTGCATGGTAAACACAAAATTGCTGATCAGTGGCACCATCTTCCCCATGTAGCAGTTGGAAAGTTGGATGATTTACCTGTGTACAAGGTGCACCCAGAGAACAACTCCAAAGCTGTCAAGACCATGCACCCTAACCACTTGCCACCTATCAGCCAAGTCATGATTGAGGCTGAACCTCCAGAAGTTGAGCCCCCTGGGCCGGTGACTCGTGCTGCTTCATGAAAGAGACAGAGTCAACCTATCCAAGTGGTCACAGCTTTAAGGTTTCCTCTGCAGCAGGCCCAGAATGATAGTGACTATCAGTCCACTTCTGACGAAAGTGAGTGCGACTATGCCTATTACCCCCTCTTATGAACTGAGCCAGCTGTTTCGAGGTAACCACCTGATTAATTGTGGGGATGAAGCTGGGCCTTCTGGACTGCCTTGTCCTTGGAGCCAATGATCCCTGAAAGTGGAGTGCAAAGTATCACATCTGAAGATGCTGAGTCTCTGTGTATTGTGGAACTGTATGATTTGCCTGAAGGAGCGGCTGATGGTTTGAGTCTTTCTGGTGACATACCAGAACTTGAAGAATGCTATGAGAGTGCTGACAACCCCCCTTCAGTGCCTCAGAGTTTGATTGTGCCTGAGCCTTCGCAAATTGAGTCAAGTGTTATATAAACAGAGCCTGCAGAACAAGGAGCCAACAGCGCCCCAAGTTTGGACGTTCCCATCCAGGCAGAGGCACCCCTCACAAGTGATGAAAGCCCCAAGACTGTTGCTGAAAGTACAGAGACTATGGCTGTTCCCCCCAGAAAGGCTGGCTGAGCTGTCAAGTCAGTATTGCATTTCAGCTATGATTCTCTTGGGAGGCCTGTGGACTTGTCTGTCCATGTAGTTCACAAAGGTGTTTATGTTTCACCAAGCTCACTGCCCAAATTGAGCTTGACTGCCCATTCCAGGTTACTAGTTCTGCCCTCTCACCATGGTACCCCTGCCCCATCCAGCCCCAAGGTAGCTGATAGGTAAGGGCCCTCTCTTGCATTGTTCAAGGTACAAGAAGTTATTACCTGATTTAGTATAGTAATGTTCAACTGACTTGTGTGAAATTTGTCTAATGAATTGTCAGAATGGACAAAGTATTGGGAAATGTAGTGAATATGTATAGTAAAGTAATAAGTTTATGTTAACTGTTGCATGATGGTACAGACTTGACGCGGATGCCAAGTTTTCTCCAGGCAGGGAAGGGTGTAACCACCCCCTATACAAATGGGGGATCCGGAAAAGTCTTCCTTGAGCTTGCCTAAATGCTCACTGCCAGGCTGGTGTCCTGTGATTTAGCAATTTAAATGTGATTGCCAGAGAGTGCCAGTATAGCCTTTGTGCACTGTCTCTTTAAGAGCTGCTTGGATTGCAGTCAAAAGTAATCTGAGAGGGATCTCTGTTGAAAGATATAACTATGTGCTGAAAATCATTTAGAGTGATAATGATAATGCAGTTTGCCTAACCTGCCTTCTTTACAGCAAGGACTGTTTTGTTTAGCTCCACTATCTTGGTCCTGGACTGCCGAATTGGACCAGTCAGTTCTGGTGGGACCTAAAATGAAGCAGGAATACAGGAGCTGTCTGGAGTCAAAATCTGTAGGAATTGTAGTTTTGGGCTTTTTGTGCCTTTTTGTACCTGAAAGGGGAGCCTTTGTTGTGACTGACAGGAGGATCAGCCAACTGAACCTTTTGGATCTTGGAGAAATTTCCAAGCTGCTTGCTGTTAGAGACAGATCTAAGTTGGAAGCTGAAAAAGCAACAGCTTGAGACAGTTCGAGCAGCCGTCTGCATAGTTTCGTACAGGAGAGCTGTGGAAAGGCCTGAGTTTTGGCCTGCATGTCTGCCTGCTGCCCTGAGAGGGAGAAGGGAATTATTTCGGACTAAATCCAAGTTTGTGAGAACGAAGTAAGCCACTGATTTTTTTATCAGGCTCATACCTGAAGAAAACCAAAGATTTTGCTGAATGCGATCGGTGTGTCAGGACTTCCAGCTGCTTTTGAATCCCCGGTTTGTGCAGAGACTTTGCAATCGTGACCGGAGAGCGGTTTGCCTGGTACACTAGAATTTCCTTACATGTAAATGTGTTGTGTATTGAAAGTGGGTTGTTATTTCATTCCCCACTGTGTGAACTATGTTCTGCTAGCTGGAAGCTTTATCCAGCCTAATCGGACTGAATCCACGTTCATCTCCATTCGGCCTGGGCCATGCCATGCTGGCCCTGCCAGACTACCCCACTGCACAGAGAAAGCCACTGACGAGAGACCTGCCTGGGGATCAGCCCCCTGCTCCACGCTTGAACAGGAATGATGCCTCGGTGATTCGTGTGGGCCCTGCTTCTCCTGGCACTCCAGATTAACCACCTGCTGTCTCAATTTTCATCCAGCCTGTATCCAGTCTTGGGTATCGTGAGTAATCATCAGGGTAGCTCCCTGCAACAACAGCCTAATCTAAAAGTGTGTCATTTGATTGGCTTGTTGTTTTCTTTTCAAGAACTAAGCCCTCTGGCTCCGGATTACAAATAGTGTGTGTTATGCATGTTGTTTTTCTTCCATCACAGGGCCCCAACCAGCTGCAACATTCCTGGCTAGCCCACCGCTCTCCATCTGGGTACCCAGGGTGTGTGACTATTATGGACCCTGAAGTGCATGAATAACTTTGATTGATACAGCTTTTAAGCAAATTAACCTGATCACCCCCCCTCCCTTGTTCAAGTCCCTTAAATAAATCAGATCTAACTCTTTTTTGCATTTACCCTGACTGTGGTTCCAGTTTGTGCAAGAGTACTATACTGCTGTTATTTGCTGTGTATAACTTTGTTTTACAGGGGTCCACAGGGCTGAACCAGAGGAAAGCCCTGGTGGTAAGTGCAAACAGTATGGGCACTTGTGTGGTGTATCAGGGGCATTGTGAAAGTGATTATTGTGTATTGTTCTGGCCACTAGTAAGGAAAGAGGGGGGTTACAGTGTCCTGGAGGGCTGTGCCCAGGTTAGCTTGACCACTACCAACCCTGACTTCTGGGTGGAGGCACCCATTTCAGAACTCAGGCCCCTTAACCTGCTACTAGCCAAGCAGGCAGGGATAGTAGCCTTTGGGATAGCGCCACCTAGGGGTTACACTTATTTTAATTTTTTTTATTTATTTATTTGAAATCTTGAAAAACTATTGAGCTAAAAGTTCATTCCATAGATTCCATGTCATGTAAGTTACAGAAAGGAGAAATTATGCAGCCAGCTGGCAGCTAGCAGCATTTACAATGAGTTAAGGTGACAAGGTAACATATTTAAACAATGGCATCAGCAATAGAACAACAATACAGTTAGCCAATTACAGAGAACGGGGAAAACTGGGGAGAGGTATAGAGGGCACTTAGAAACAAGTTGACATAAAGAGAAGCGGTTAAGCCCAGTGGCACAAATGAGAGGAAAAGAGGTAGGTTTAGGGATTGGCTAGGAGATTTTAGTCTTGGTGAAGGACACAAAAGGGAAGAGAGAATCTGCCCAGGGACCTTGTTGAGAATGTAATCGGGGGGTTAGGGAGGGTGAAAGGTGGGGTTACAAGAGGAGATAAGAGGGAAGACCAGGGTAGTGGGGCGGTCCAGAAAAGACAGAATGGGGTGCACTAGGGTGGAGAGAGAGAGAGAGAGAGAGAGAGAGATGACAGGATGGAAGGAAGAGGAGGTAGGAGGGAAAGGGATGGGTGAGTAAGCAAGTGGAAGGAGGTGGAATAGCAGACAGATGAAGACTCAAGGAGGAGGAGAATGTAGGAGGGTATGGGGGAATGTGAGGGAGTGAAAGGGGAATGGAGTGGCGGGGAGTGGGAGCTTGAGGAGGATGAAGTGCTACAGGTCAAATATATGGTGAGGCAGTGGAGGTCAAGTGCTAGGATCTGGGTATGAGCAGGTTAGTGGAAGCAATCACAGCTGGCATTTGCTACTAGTTGTTGCCACAAATTCCTCTTAAATGAGCCCAGGGTAACAGTTGCAGATGCATCTTTACTGAGGGAGTTAAATCAGAGTGGGGCTCAGTGGGCAAAAGACCTTTGATTTTGGGAGGAATGACAATGAGGGATCCTGTGTCTGAGAGAGGGGAATATCTAACTTGACTTTGCATTCCTGGTGTAAAGTGATCTCTGTGGCAAGAGCCTATACCATCTGGGGCACCTGAGAACACTAAATCAAGGAATTACAGCCTGCTTCTGTGTGGATCAGCAGTGTTTGTTCTTGAACCTGGAGCTGGGATTCTACATTCTGTGACATCAGTTTTCTACCAGTCTGATTGTTTCTGGAGATCCAGAGTGGCCCATCCCACCCACCACACACACATCCACCCCTAGCGCATCACTTCCTTTATACCCATAGCCTGTGACATCATACCGTACCAGCTAACTTCATACAATACTGTTAGCCATCATATTTCAGTACATAACATGGCCACACACCACACCCTGACATATATCTTGATACATTATACCACTAACGTCTATTGACAGTACAGAGCTGTAAAGTAAACAGTAAATAAGAAGGAAAGAAACAAAAAGGGGCAGACAAGGGGGCTGGGAAAGGGGCATCTCTGTTGCTAGTAGGTGGCATGGAAACATCTGCAAAGGAGCTGCGACTAATTTGGATTTCTTCCAGAACTAAATTTCTTCTATGCAAAGATCTTGTGGCATATTTTTCTTTCTAGAGCTAAATTTCTGTTGTGCTAAGGTACTGGGCATATTTTGTGAGACTGCTTAAAACTTCAGAACTAAGCTACTGTGGCATTCTTGGAGCAGAACTGGGGTACTATGGTATAATTGGGACTTCTTTGGTGCTACAATCCTCAAAAATTAAGGTCTTGTGACATTTATAGGGCTTCTATGGTTATAAATAGTGTCAGTGGCTCATCAGGTAGCACACTCACCACTGAGGCCAGGAGATCAGTAGGCTGTGGGTTCTATCCCCACACCAGGCACTTGGGTTAATATCCCAATACTGACACTGTAGTGCAGGATGAGGGGAGTGCTGCACTCCTGAGGTGCCATCTGTCAGATGAGACATTAAACCGTGGTCCCATCTGCCTGTTCTGGTGGTAGTTCAGGCGGATGTTAAAGATCCCATGGCACTTCTCGAAAAGAGCAGGGGAAGTTCCCCGGTGCAATGGCCAAATTTCCTCCATTCATGAATAAATTCCACCAACAGCTTCATCTGGTTCAAGGTCACTTGGCATTCATCTGTATCCCCCCCACCCCACCCCCACCCCGGGTTGTGCCTGAAAATAGGCAGAATTTGTCTAGTGCACTTACCTGGTCAACAAAACTAAAAAAAAAAAGGTTCTGGGAAACCATGGGAAAATCGTGGAATTTCTGAAATCTAAAGCTCAAGTACTGTTTTTAGGGTACTATTTATAAGGATATCGCTGGGTCTGGGATCTAAAAAGCTCAAAGCAATGTTGTTTTCAGAGTGCTGTTTTATCTGGTTCTGCAGTGCATAGAACTTGGAAGTTGCTTCGGGGCTTGAAATCCTCTCCGCAGGTGTTTCAGCGTCTGGAATCTAAAGTCACAGGGGACTGGATAATGATATTTCAAGTGGGAGGAATTTTCACACTAGGGCCTGAAAACTAAAGCTTGCGATGAGCCATAGGGAAAATGGAGGGGTGTACAAATTGGAAGGGTCAATGGAGCAGAGTGGGGGTAGGTCCGACGCATGGTCCCCAGCCTAAAATGGCTGGGGGCATCTTTGGAGGATGGTGGGGTGCACTGGTTGTGGGTCAGCCATGTTACTGGATATAGTTTGGAAAGTGGGGGGTTGCATAGTATGTAGGCAGCTTGCGCAGTTGAGGGAGGAGGTGAGATGGCTAAGATGGACACTAAACTGGGAAAGGGAAAGGGAGAGGAATGTACTGGAGGACAGGAGAAGCTCCACTGAGGGAGCAATAGAGGTTAGAGGGGGAGGTGTGGGGGGACAAGGAATGGTTAAAACGGGAGCTATAAGGGGACAAGGAGCAAATGCAGAAATGGAACAGACAGGCAAACCCAAACTTTTATGAGCAAGTTGGCTATATTTCTGAACTTGGCAAACACTTGCTATTAACTATTTACAATCCCTGCAGCCTCGGAGCAGTGTCTGCTTTCCTCACAGTTTTGCAGTCATTCTTTTCAAATGCAGCAAAGTCTTGTAGAAGGTAGATTTGAGGCAGACACAATTTGTCAACTTGACTGAACTGAGGAAGGCAGCAAGGGCTCACAATGTGCTTTCTTTCTCGTGGAAGGCCCTTGCAGCTCTAGCAGCCTGGAACATCACTCAGCTCCCCATAGCAGTTCAATATCTCGGTAAGGTTGAAGTCATATCTGGAACAGATCAGCACAGGGACCTGGGCTGGCATGCCTCAGACCCACACATCTAGGCATGACCCCTCAGGGGGAGGTGCAATGGCAGTGCCTAGCTGGTGACACTAACAGGCTGATTCCCAACACTGAGCTTCATGGTGGTCTTACTTTTTCTCTTACTGGCATTCAGACAAATTTGGTAACCACTGGCATCTTCAACTACACTGCCAGTACAGCAGCCATAGTCCTTTCCTATCCAGAACACAGTCTCTGGATTTACACTGGAAACACAAGTCCAAAGGCTCAGGCACGTCCCATAGGCTTCACCGAAGGCAATTAACTTGTACAGAAAGCAAGCACCTTCTACTCAGACAGTCCCAGTCCCACCTTGATGCCCTCCCTTACATAGAGTACAACCCTCCTCCCTTCTCCTTCTCCCTATTTTTCGTGAACTGAGGTAGGCTGGAGGGCCATGACATGGGTACCTGTGCACCATGTCTCAGTAATGGCCACAATATTCAGGTCCATCTCTGTCATGATGGTCCCTAGGGCTGGAATTTTATTTCCAAGATTCCTTGCATTCGCACACATGCCCCTGCACACCTTGCTCCCACTCTTCTTGAAACCCCCTTTCTCCCTTGTGCTCAGCTCTTTTTCCCCTCTTATTTTGTAACTTTTGTTCCCATTTACTCCCCTCAGGTCCTCCCTTTCTACTGCTTCATGGCGGAGGGGGCAGTTTATGTCTCCCTTTGTTCTTCTGCCACCCTCCTTAGCTAGTTCAAAATGTTCATCACAGTAACATTTAAACTGTCCACTGAGGACTGTGGTTGCCTCCCCCCCCCAGACAGGTGCAGACAATCACTTTTGTATATGCCCTCATCCCTCCAGGTTAGGCCCCAGTCCCCATTGTAGCTGAACCCCTCTTCTGTGCACCGTTTCTGAAACCACAAGTTGAAGCTCCTGGTGTGGAGTAACCTATCCTCCCTTGGCCATAGAGAAGCAGCATCTCAGGGAATGCCACTGTGCATGCTTACTTGTCTTTGGATTGTCACCAATTTCAAGAACACTCCTGCACAATCCCAGCCCAGTCCCTTGCTAGGTCATTATTCCCCAGGTGGACAATGACATCCAGCTTCCCTCATGCACTGCCACTCCACCGATCCTTAAAATCCATTGCCCATGCTCTGAGCTGTGGTGCCTGTTAGGCACCTTACCTCCTCTCTCACCACCCCCACCTTTCCTGTTCCCAAATCACCCCCAACAATTGAGTCCCTCACCAGAAGCTGCTTTCTCCTCTGTTCAGGTCTTCTACCTCCCACCTTGGGACCTTCCCAGCAGAGGACCCCACATCTTCCCTTGCCACTACTTCAGGTGCCTCCTTCCGGCAGTCCTGTACTGCCAGAACAGTGAAGGAATCTAGTATTGCCACAGACTAAGGAATGTGCCCCTAACCTGCCACCCCAACCCTCCCAGAGCCCACAACAGTGCAGTTGGCCCTCCTTTTCCTAGGCAACCTCTGGGGCAACAGCAGTAGACTTGGTGGCCCCTGGGTGGGGTAAGAGGTCCCCTGGATCCTTGCCAGTTTGGCCTGGAGACCAGCAACATCCTCCTCCCTCAACCCAAAGAGGTGCATGCAGATGGGACAACACCTCAGTCTCCAGAATGTCTTCCAGAAAACTGCAACTCTGCATCCATTACACTGCATAACTCCCATAATTTATGTACTGTATTGCTACCTACTGCTATCAACTGTCCCTCGCCCCTATTGCCCCAGTCAGGATTTACAGTAGTTCTTTCTTACGTACACCTTCTAATTGTATTTACGTTATCATCCTGCCCTAGCTAGGGTTCTTCTTGCTTTCCCCTTTTTCCCCTACTTTCTCCTTTACCTGCTTGGCTATATCACACTGTGTAACCCCTGCCTCCTAACCCCCTGCACCTTTTTACTTCTTTCGTTTTTAATGAATCCTCCACTTGATGCTCTTCTCGAACAATTTATGCACCTTACCCTAGATAAGGTGTCTCTCCTATTCCCACCCTCAGTAGTTGTCTGTTTGTTACTTTCCCTTCAGATACTTTCTACCCCACCACCTGCAGTTTCCTATACAGGTAACAATAAGCTAACAGGTACCCTATGTTACCTTGTCATACCTGCAGCGCTCCCTGTATACCTCTTGTCACCAGTGAGTACCGCTGATGCTTAGGATGCCAGTAACCTGTTCCACTGCTGTTCCATTCTGGAACTGAGAAGGAGTGGAAAACAAGTGCGATGGGCCATACAGAGCAAGGGAATCTTTGCAGTGTTCTCATTAGAAGGCATTAAGTCAGCTGGCAGTTCCACCCACCAAATACATGCCTGATTCACAGGTCTTTCTGAATCTATTCAGCCCCAAGATTAATCAGAGCAAGGCTCCCCATGTTACCTGTTACAATTTTAAAGACAAGTCTTAAAGTGCCCCAAACACTGCCTAAAAATCTTTTTTGTCTACCCACATATATATATATATCTATATATATGTTATGGTTGCACGGTAGTGCTACCATAGTTAGGGTTGAGGAGCCATTTCTATGTTAAACCCAAAAGTTTGCACCTTAATAACTTTGCAACTGTTTGACGGATTTGGCTGAAATTTGGAATACATGATCAAGAACCACAGGCCTTGGGATCTGCCAAGTTTCGTACCAGTTGGATACACAGCAGCGGAGTTATTAAGCATGATCTCTTGGCGATGTTCGCTTTTCTGAAATTCACGGTCGCTGGTACAGGTTGCACGGTTTTGCGTGACCGGCCTGAAATCTTCAGGAACATGTGGCCAGGGTCCCGATGTGCCTTTTGAAGATTTGGTGAAAAATATTAAACGGTTCAAAAGTTATTCAAAAACAATTTCCATTATAAGTCAATGGGAAAAGTTAAAAGCTCGACAGTGTCACAAATGCATTTTACTTTAGCAATGGCCCTGTTACTTACAATCCACCATTTTGTTTTCAGTTAGTGATCAGAAAAAAGCTTGGCATTTAAATTTGAGACCCTCTAGCAACCTAATTCTTTTTGTATTCACCTAGTCGGACCCTGAGGATGCTAGCCATGTCTTTATTTTGGGGTAAAACACCCCAGAAATATGTTTTTCAAATTTCTGGAAAAAGTACTTTCGCAAAGTACTTTCATGCTCATGAAAGTGTTGCAAATTTTTGCGAAAGCTTTCGCAAATTGCAACAGTAGTTTTCTAGTCTGAGGGAAAATGACAGCAATTCTTTGGCATTGCGCTGCAAAAGAACAGTTGGGAGTTTTGGGCTGCAATTTAGAGGAAACGCAGCCGACATCTCACAGATGTGCCTTTCAGTTTTGTGTTGAAAAAATATTACATGTTGGCAAAGTTACGGCAGTCCAAAGCTGACGTTTTTTCCCATAGGATAACATTACGGCGCCTGACACATTACAGGAATCCTTTGGCACCCTGCTGCAAAATTACGGTTTGGTCTTTTGGGCTGAAATTTGCAGGGAACACAGCCAACATCCCACAGATGTGTCTTTCAGTGGTTTGATGAATAAATATTACAGGGAGGCAAAGTTATGGCACTCCGAACTTCTCTTTTTTTCCCATAGGATAACATTACGGCGTCGTCGCCGCTTTCAGGCCCGTGATCTCAGAAACGTGTTTATTCAGGCACAGTTAAATATGGATCATTTGGAGGAATGACTTTCATTACTGTAAACTAGAACATTATTAACTGCTGCCAATTAATCTTCATTTCCTGTCCCCTTAAAAGGTGTGTGTGTGTGTGTGTGTGTGCATATGTGTGTGTGTATATATATATTGGAGGCAAAACCCATTTAATGCATTAGTTAGGGTTGTTCCACAGTGACAAAAGAGGAAATTAGGTGTTGGGTTGAAAACCCCTCGGGACCCTGCCCACCCCAGCCGGCACTAGGGTGCGCATTGGGTCATCGGTCTAACTCTCACCCCATTCTCCTATACTTCTGCTGCTTTACACATGTGATGGGGTGAGAGTTAGGGCTGATGACCCCAATGTGCACCCCAATGCCGGTTGTGGGGGTGGGCAGGGTGGTCCAAGGGGGGTTTTTAACTGATCCACATTTAACTGTGGCTGAATAAACACTGTCATGTAAAAATGTGTTTTACGTTGATTTCTTTTTATGGACCAAATACTGCAGTTTTTTGTTTTGTTTTGTTTTTGTATGGAACTGGTGGTTTGGGATCTTTACTGTGTCACGGTTTGTGTATAGAACGCTAGTTATGATTCCTATTCCATGTCTCTTAGGCCCCTCCAACCACCCTTGTGCCCTCTGGCAGTTGTCTCTACAGGAACTTCCCAACTCCAAAACTGAACTCTTCCAATCCAAACTCCTTTATCACACAGTCCCTAGTCTCCTTCCTCTCACTGAAAGAGCTATTGATGCCAAGGCATCCAGTGCTCTGATGGGCACTGCTAGTAATAACTCTGCCCCTACCTGGGGAGGGGTTGTTACACTCTCCCCATTAATTGTTTCTGCCTCTGGAAACAAGAGGAGGGGGAGTCGATTACCTGGAACACAGTTTGTTTGCACATGGGTGCTGATTAGATGACAATTTGTCCAATGTCTAGCAGGGGTATCTGCAGCCAGGCTCCTCACCCCCCCAGGACAGAATCCCACCCAAATAAACACAACTACAAAATAACCCTACTGCACCATGCTACTGGTGGGACAAACTCTTATATAGGTCCTGCTCCCTTGCCATCCATAGAAGCATGGTGCCACTGGTAACTTCACAAACACACATACACTGGCACCAACTGGCACACTGGAGGCCGCAGTCCTCCCCTCAGCCCTAAGTGCTGGGAACAGGGTCCTAACCACCCCTCACACTTAGCTATGCTAAGCAAGCCACCTGAGCCATGCCTGGTCCTGCAGTATGCTGGCTAGGGACCAGGCCACTCATATCACAGGGTAGAGTAACTTGCTCCAAACTACCCAACCAGGGATGAAGCCCTCCTTTAACTTAGGTACAATCATACTCAAGAGGTCCGATACACAATAGCCTGCCCCTGTCTACTCAGAGTTACTACTAGGGTCACTGCACTGCTACCCCTCATTCCCCTAGAAGAGAGAGTCGAACATGGAACTTGCCAAAAATATATACTCCTTTTTCTGAAAAATCTATGTTAATATGGTGCAGATCATCTGCAGGCATTGTTTAGAACACTGTCGATGCTGCAACATTTGACATCATTGACAGGGCTAACAAATACAGTTCTAGCATTACTCATGCATCATGTAACAATATTATTTCCCTTTTTGCAGGTTCAAAATGGGGTCAGTTTTGATGGGGCAGTCTTCGGTCTATTTATTTATAGCCACCATATGGCAGGTATACTGCACCATCTCTGCCTCTAACAACCGATGAAGGAAACATGCATTAACATTTCAACCACTATATAAAGTCTGTTTCAGTGCTCAGTCCTGGATCTGCACAAACAGCAACTCTGCCAAAAGGCAGCTTGGCAGAACGTGATCTTCAAGCTGCACTGACCTCACAGACCCGGCACACAAGAACAAATCAGTAAGGCACCACTCACACTCAAAGGTTGCCCAAGGTCTTGTATTGGGGTGGAAAAGGCCTCACCTGCATTTGTTCACCGTTCCAGAATTCCAACTGGTTCTGGGTCCAATGGCACTCAGTGGAGATGTGGGTCACACAGTACTTGCAGATTCTGTGGCCCATTTGCCAGGTATACAGAAACTCCTTCACCTTAGCCTCCCAGTTTTCATGGGTGGCAAACCTCAGGTGCTTTATTCAGTCCTCTGCTTCCTCACATAGCCAGGCATGTTGGTATTCTACAAACATTGATGCAGAGACATCATATGCCGCTGTGCAAACAAAACCCCTCTGCTTCTCTCAGATCATTTGTACAAAAAGATATGCAGGCTCATCCTCTCATGTACCTGGTCTACCCATCATTGTCTGCTGTACTGTAAAACCATTCCAAATGGGCAAGTCCCTTGAGCAAACATGACTGCCACTGGCTTTCTTTGTTGTACAACTCTGCACAAGAAAAAGCCCCTGAGTATCTCCTTGCCCTCCTCACGCAGTTAAACAGTGCCTACTCAGTCCATTCAACAAAAGTCCTTACCTTCTCAGTTCCCAGGATGAAGCGCGATATTGGTGGAAAGGCTTTTACATTTGCAGCTCCAAACACCTGGAACAAACTCCCTCTCCAGCTGAGTAATGCTTCCAGCTTGCCAGTGTTCAGGTCCAGTCTTTCCAGCACCTTAAAACTTCCTGTATTTGTTTTATTCCAGAATCCCCATCTAACTGATCATGATCATGTTATATAACAATACTCATGCTATTTGTTTGCTGTGATCCCCACTGTTTTAGCTTGTTTTGATTGCTGTTTGGATGTACAGTACTTACCTGTAATGCTTGTTTGTTTCTCCTGTGTGTATTTTAGCCAGTATGTAACTGTTCCTGCTGGACTATGTTAACCTGCTCACTGCTGCTATCCTTCCTGGGGGCCCCCATGAAAATGAGATGCTGCATCTCCTAGGGTTATCCCGGTTCAAGTAATTTCAAATAAATAAATAAACCATCGCCAGATCCAGACCTGATAATAGGAGAATGTGTAGTTATATATGTCCAATACTCTGTAGGCTACTTTCTGATGCCCTGAAACAACTTTGTCAAGTCTGTGGACCCTTTCTGGTCCCAGTTAGGGTCTCACAGTCCTCTAGGCATTTGGTTCCAAAGACACTATGGTTTTGTTCATCCAGAAACCTTCAGTGATAAGCTGGTGGAGTGAGTGGTCATCCTGATGTGGGGTACCCCAGTGGTGAAGAGAAAGTGTCCAATTCCTGTTGTGGAATGAACACCAGGCTGGGGCACTCTCCCCAGTCCAGAGTCTCAGAGTCCATCTCCAACTGGGTGCTGAGTTCTTTGAGCACCCAGTTGGTGGTAGTGGAGAAGGTGCCCAGGGAGTTGAAGTTGGGGTGGTGTACAACACGGCAACCTGTGGCATACTCAGGTGGGCCATGAAGGTGTAGCAGCCCCCAGCAGGATACAGATCCTATTTTCACTTTCCATCTGAGTCAGTCATCCACAGGCCCTAGGGTGAAACCATCTGAAAACATCAGTTCTGCAAAGAACAAAGTGCCTGGGACTGGTCCCTCCTCTTCTGTTGGTCCCTGGATCCTACCATTTTCTTCCTCCATTTTCAGTCCCAAGTCCTTCACTGCTGGCTCCTCCACAGCAGGTTTGGCTTGGGCAGGTGAGTCTGTCATCGACTTGTTGCCATCGCTGACTGGGGAGTAGGCAGGTTCTTTGGTCTCTGGTTGCAGTTCAGTTGGCTCCAGCTACAGCATTTTAGTCCCCATTTTGTCCCATAGGGCTGGTATATGCAGTCGGGGACAGGATTAATCAAAGACCTCTTGCAGCGCCTCTTCACAGCAAGGCTCCCATTGCCTGATTAGCTCAACGCCTCTGTCTGCAGGCAATATCTCTGGCATTTTAGGGCCCAGCTGCATTACCCACATCCACTACACTGTACTCTGAGATGCCATCGGAACCTATAGGGGCCCTATTTGGTTTCAAGGTGCATCCTGTTTAGTCCCTACAAATGTCCACATTACTCAACTGTCACACTGTAGTCAGGCAGAAACCTTCACACAAGTATTTACTTGCCATGTGGTGCCTGATTTCTTTTATGCCACAACTACTCAGGCCTACATCCTTCACTATCCAATTTCACAACACAAATACTTCCCTTCCATTTCATGGTACATGTGCATGCTCACTCCAGTTTCCATTTCTGTCCTTATGGGCGCAGAACTAATTAGTCACCTCCTCTTCACATGGCTTACGAATGTGTCATTCAGTCCTGATTTTCTTTCATAGACTCCAAATTTCGGACAGACCCCACTTCGCAACCACCCTTCCGTCTGCCAGTCGATTATCAGGGATGCAGTGATGTGGGGTAGGAAAGGCCCAGGGTGACTCCCAAATGTAGGGTAATTGATGGTTTGATTAGGAGCCTACTCTATTTATTTATTTAAGAGATTTACCAGGAAGGCATGCTGAGCAGAGTACTGCTCGATTCCAGATGCGCCTGGGGTAGGGAGTACAAAAGTAAAGTAACAAAATACAGCAGAAAAAGAATATACATATTGCAAACATTCAGCATAGCAAGCATAGCATAGCCATTGTACCTTCCCCTCCTTCTATGAGCAGACAGAATGGTGCCAAAGAATCACATAACAAATGGAGAGCCAATTAATATGCATCCCTTTACTGAGGGGTGAGGGTTCAAGTGATAGTTCATTTAATCAGCTTCAATTAATTTGAAATGTACACGGAAGCAGATGCTCCAGAAGAGTTCATCAGTGCTGCCCCTCATTTACACAACACAGTTCCTGGAATTTCTTATGGTTACTTAACCCACTTTTAGATACTATATACTGTATGGGGATTTTCATGTCATTTATTGGTTCTCCATGTACTGGCTTCTAGCCAGTGGATCTGGGAATTAGCCTTATCATGCCATCAGGCACTACATTGGAATTACAGATGTCAAGAGCCACTACTACCTCACCATACACTAGCAATCTGGATTACCACTTTCCATCTCTTTTTTTTTCCATTGAGTTATTTTCCCACCTTGTATCAGCCCCTGCTCCCATTTGCTGTAGCCATCTTCAGCCACCACCGATGTTGGGAGATAAATCCCCAATAGGTTACTCTCCCCTGAGGTAGGGCCAGTAGGGGAGGGCCATCCCCTTTTGTTACTCATCTAGATGTGCCCTGGACCAAGTGCAGCAGAGTGGACCTGAAGTCAGATGGACAGGGCTTCATGAAGGCCATCCCCCACCCTTTCCACCATTTGCTCCCTGACCAACCCACGAAAATGCTATGAGCACATTGTGCGAGCTCTGCCCAATGCCCCTCATACTTTGAACATGGGGTCTCCCCTGATATAACCTTCCACCTGGATACCTCCAGGTGGTGATCAAACAGCGGGCCACAGAATCCCCCCCTCCCCCCAGTGGAGAACTGTACTATGGACACTCGATCCTCCGTCCCTTGGCAGAGCCGTGAACATGGGTTACTGGCATGGCAGGAGGTAAGGCACTTTCAGTGCCTTAGCCCTCCATGCCACTGGACTGGCTCTCTCATTCCTTCTCTGAGGCACAGTAAATACATGTTGGAATAGTACTCTTTACCTTAGGATGGCAGGTGTTGCAGGTAGTTTCAACTGTAGTCAAGGATTGTGGCATTTTGATCTTCTCGGGTGTGCATCTGACTCTTTAGAGAATCCCTCCAGGCCTGAAAGCCATCAATGCAGACCATGTGAGGGGGTGCCCAGCTGGGAATCCCACTTGTGCCCACTTATGTTGCTACTTCACACCACATCATTACTGTTAGGTCTGCCTGCAGGTTTGGGTGTCTGACACCCATCTGCAGGAAGTCCCACCAGCCAGTGCTGAGGGTTTAGATCCAGCACTTGGTGAACCCTTTGACAGTCCCCTCATACCACCTGCATGCACTGGCTGTACCCATGCTGGGGCTCCACTGCTCACTGCCCCTCCTCTGTGAAGCCACAAAATAACCCAGTCTATACAAAGTATTGCAGATGAGTTCCTCTCCATCAGCACCAGTCAGGTGCCCTACAAAGAGATTAAAGGTCCTCATGCATGCTGATGTTATGGGCAGAATGTGGCACAGAGGGTTCCCAGAATTTCCCATGCCACTACAAACCTGGGCCCTTCTAACATCCTAGGCCCAGTCATCCCACTCTGCCTCTCCCCTTTTTGTGTCCTGGGGGAGTTGAAGAGTGCTCATGCCACCCCAGACCTCACATCTTGTCACTGTGCCAGGCCCAGTCAGCCCATCCATCCACCCTGGTGCCCCTGTTTACTTCATGTGCAGCCCTCGAGTGGCTGCCTCCCATAAGAAGGCCCTCACTAACAACCTGAACTCTTTCCCTCCCAAACTCCCTTTTATGTCCCTGTCCCCCTCCTTAGTTTCCTATTCTCCCAGAAAAAACAGAGCTATTGGTGCCAATGTACCCAGTGCTCTGATGTGCACTGTTAGTAACAACCCTGCCCCCTACCCATGGAAGGGGTTTGTTGCACATATTAGTGCAGGCTACAGCAATAAATGAATTCTCACTTGCATTCTTGGTATTGCCCATGCTTAGTAACACGAACAGCATGCGTACAGCCCTGCAGCTTTTTATTAAGCAATAATGCACAACAGGGTGTGGTATCTCATGGGATATCATCGCCTTGGGTGGTTGGGCAAGAGGCCACAGGCCGAGTGGATCCAACATCCAAGAAGTGAAAACATCCCATGATATACCACACTCTGGATTGCATTATTGCTATTATGAACTGGCTGAAAAGTTTTATTAGCAAAAAATTAAAAAAAATATATTTTAGAACCTTTTGAAAGTGCCTTTTTTGGGGTGTGAAGGAGTATGTTTTAACAAGATAATTCCTGGAGGGCTCTGGGCAGCAGGTGGTGCTATTGTAAGTGGAGTTGGTGGAGGAGATGTAGTTGTGAACTCTTTCTCATTCTCACAGCAGTACTCTAGTATGTGAATAATGTTCTATCTGCCTTTGACCTGGTCCTTCTGCCTGCTGTAGGACTGGGTGAAGATGTGTGTGTGTATGTTTAGTTTTTTTCTGCAAAATCTGATCTGTGAGAAACGCGATATCAAGGGGAACACTTTTACATTGCTGCTGCCAATCGGTGAGTTGAAGGAGTAGTTGTTGCTAGGTGAAGTTGCCAGCAGGCCAGTAGAAGTAGTTTTAAAAAGAAAGATTCACATAGTGTGTTGTTTTCTGTGGTTCTTTCATTTTCTTTTTTTTTTTTTTTCTTGTTTTGAGAAGTGGCTGGAGCAGCGACCTGCGCTATCCCACCCAATATCGTGAGTAGCTGTTGCTGGTTTGTGTGGACAGCTGATGTTTCTTGTATGCCGTAGCTGGCGGTAGTTTCATTCCTGAAAGCCGTCGCTCGCTCTCATGACCCCAACCAGTACCTAGTGTAATTTCAAATGAAACTTGCTCACTTGTTATTCTGGGCAGGGGTCTCTGGTTAGTCAGGAAAAAAAATGACTCGTCCATTGCTGCCACTCATGTGCTGTCGCCACAGGCTGCTGCTTTTGAAAGTGCAAGTGGCAGCACATGAGGAGCTGCCCCTACCAAGCACAACTTCAGTGCGGCTGTCTGGCTGCCAGTTGTCCTCAGACTGATTTGTTTGTGGGTTAGAAGGCTGGTGGCCAGAGGCTTTTTGAAGCCATGAGTATGTAGTCAGATATCATCACAGCTTCAAAGACCTCTCAGCCAATCAGCTTTTTCCATTTTCAGCAGCCAGTTCATAATTCTGTAAGAGTTCAAGGAACATCAGCTTTTCCGCATTAGTTCAATAGAGGTATAGATATATGCAGCCAGCTGAAAATTGTGACCATCCTGTCAGCAAGATTCACAGGTTCATAGGTCTGTACAGTCAGCAAGAAACCAAAGCCCAGATCTGACCATGGCTATTCATCATTATGTCCTTCGACTCCTTTCACTCATTTAAGCATTCTATTTAGTTTTAAATGAAAATAGATGCTAGTAATGATATTAGGTAAGCTGGTCCAAGTTTTAATAACTTTTTGAGTGAAATAGTGATGCCTTCTCTCAGAATGGAAATGAGTCCCTTCTAACTGCACGTAGTGACTTCCTGGAGCTGAGATACTCTCTTTAATTTTATGGTGTAGATTTTTAAGTAATTCAGCATTTAGCAAGGTGCTGATCAGCTTTGGAAATGTTGGTGGGAAGCACTAAGGAGCTGAACAGGATGTTACTTGTAGTGATCTGCCATTTATTTTTCTACTTCACAGGAGCCCAATCGAAGGCTTGAATCGCTGTACAACAGGACCACAGCTGTAAGCATCCAAATAATGAAGGGAGAAATACTGCAGCTTGAAGACCTGATGAGTAATCTCAGCCAGCAGCTCATTACCTTGGAAGTAAGCCGTACTTTTCTGCATGCAAAATGGTGCATGCTCATTTCCTTCTCTACTGTTAGCATACATGCCAGAACGGGGCACTAGGGCCATGGCCTACCACTTTCATTAGTGGCCACATCAGTTTTACAATCATGTTAATGTATTTAATAGGGAAAATTTACCCTTACATACTTGGCCCTACCACTTTTCAAACCATTCCAGCACCAATGACTGTCAGTCTATATAAAAGCAAAAACGTTATTCCTATATCTTTGATTCTATCATAGATTGCCCTTTTTCATTTTCTGGTGTGCCCTGGAAGGAGGAAAAGGGTATAATATGGATGGAGTGTTACAGACGATACATAATAGAAAGATGTACTGTACGCAGAGTTATGCAAATAAAAAGCAAACAGTAAAGTAACAGGCCATATACACAATCGCAGTGGTTGGTGGTGCTGTTTGGAAGCACACAGGGCTCTCTGTCATGCCACCCACCACATCTGTAATGTACATAAGAATGCCACTGTCTGCAGGGACTGATTATCCCCTGCAATTGTGGTGCTTCGTACAATTATGCAACTCACTGGCCCATATTTTAGTCATTGTACTTAGTCTGTGTGACTAACACACTGCACTGCGACAGTTGCAGGGGTTGGCCCATGGCATGGCACCAGGAGCATGGTGCCATGCACCCCAGGCACAGGCACTACCACCAAAGTTCTCCCCATATCTTTTTGCCCACTTCCTGGGCATGTAGAAGTTGACTATTGTATCCCTTGATGTTCATCTCAGGTGGTCTAGTGATGTTGTTTGTTTATTTATTCATTGATTCATTCCACATAAAACCCTTTAGGCAGAGCATATTTACAAAGGATTTAGAGTCATCAACAACAGAAAACAGCAAGTACAGGGAGGGGTTGAATGTACACAATGCAACTCAATGTGATGAGAAGCAGTGCAACATTTTAACAATACAGCACAGTAAGAGTACAATTAAGCAACTGTAAACAGTAATTGCTGCCACAGTCAAAATGCGTGGGCAGCAGTTATACAATTAGAGTTGCCACGGTCAATCTGCGTGGGCATCATTATAGAAACATACAATTCAGGGCAGGTTGGATTCACAGAGTAAGGACAGGAAAGTCAGCGGTAACAGGGGCAGGATCCAGATGGAGAGAGGGAAGAGAAGAGCTGGGCTCGAAATAGGCTTAGAGAGCAGTCACTTTTTAGGGAGGGAGGTAGATCATTCCACAGCTTAGCAAATCTGAAGGAGAAGATAGCTTGGCCAAGGGAGGTTTTTCTACAGGGGAGTAGCAGGGAGTGTTGCACCACTCCCCTAGTGGTGTATGTTTTTTATCATATACATTTTATGCTCCTGTCACCCCAGCAGCCCCTTCAGACTGACCCCCCAGCCCCATCACCCCGTATCACTGGGACTTACCTTCTCACCTTTTGCCTGGTCACTGAGTCCAAAGCCTGCAGAGGGTTGGTCATCACCCACAGCTGGGGATATTTTCCACCATTTTTAATTCCTATCCACATTGCTGGGGTGCACACACCAGATGTGCATATGTAGAGATGCTTGCATATCCACAGAAGTCTCGCAGCACCCTCCCTTCTCTGTCACCCACTGGGCCCATACTACCTGCAGGCCTCCACCTAGGGGCAGTCATTCGGCAGGAGCACCAGTCCTCCCTCCCCAGGAGAAGAGAGCAGTTCTTCAGATGCTTGATCCTCTCCCTCCCCAGCCGACCCCTGGTGACCAGCTCGCACCATGAACACGGGTCACCAGCATGGCAGGAGGTAAGACACAAGTGCCTCAGCCCTCCATGCCACTGGGCAAGCTATACCACTCCTCTAGTGGCATATATTTGATTAACAGAGCTAAACAAGGTTTGGAGATCAGGAGACCATAAGCCGCGAAGGTCTTTTCTATCAGTGATTAGTGTGTATGATACAGTAGCACAGTCTAGAGTCGCGATTGAGTCAATTTAGACTGCTGTACAGCAATCATGTGTGAGTGTCCCATTTTTGGCTGACAGTGAAGCAGCAGGCTCTGTTGAGAAGACTCCTGACTCTAGACAGCTCATAATTGTTTGCAGTAGTCTCTTGACAACAGAAGGGAAATTGCTTCTCTATCGGAAGAGTAGCCCTAGCCTAGAGTTGACTGTCTTGACTAGAATGTTAAGGTGAGCAACAAAGAACAAGGTCATATCGAGGGTGACTCCAACATATCTAAAGGTGTCCACTTGCTCAAGGGGGGCTCCAGAATAGAGAGTAATGGTCAGTGCTAGTGGGGAAGGGGACATGATACAGGAAGCAAAGATCATACATGTTAATTTCTTGGTGTTCATAATGAGTAGGTTGGAGGTGAACCATTCTTGAATGGCATCTAAGTCTGATTGGAATCTCTACTGCAGATTATCCATGCGCTTGTCACTGGAAAAAATGACTGCTTCATCCACATAAAGCAATGTATTTGAGGACTTGCAGACAGCAGGCAAACCATTAATGAACAGACAGAAGAGAAAGGGTCCAAGGACTGGTCCTTGGGAAACACTCACAGTGACTGGTCTGGGGTCCAAGAGTACCTTGCAACATTTAACTGCTTGGGTTCTCCCTGATAAGTAGTCCTTAAACCAGCTGACTACATCAAAGGAAAGACCAAGTGTGAGTAGTTTCTGGCAGAGGAGGGCATGTTTTACAAGTTTGAAGGCCTTGGTGAGGTCAATGTAAGGCAAGACCTACCCTTTTGAAACCATCTTGGTGCATATCCATATAGCCCTTGTCCAGGAGATGTTGGTTGATTCCTTCATTTATGCACCCTCTTAATATCTTGCCTATTATATTAGTGAGGCTAATGGGTCTATAATTATGACAAGTTGTTTTGGTCCTTTTACGTCATTATGCACATGCGCAGAACGTTTTGGGAGAGTAGCACACTTTGGAGGTGTGCCTCTCCCTTTCAATCCACTGCTCCATTGAGCAGGCATGGCGTCCTGCACCAATGGGTGCGGGAGCTGTGTATGACAGCAGTGGTTTTCGCTTCAAAGAAAACCGCTGTCTATACAAACACCAGCGTCCACGCCCGCCCCCCGCCCAGCGTCACGCCCGCCCCCCAAAATCTTTGCTGCCATGCTGAGCCCACCCACATGGTGAATGTCCCACGCCATCTGCCGTATGGGGGGTGCCCAACCCTGCTGGCTCCACGGCCTCCCCCAAGCCATCCTTCTCCACGCTGGGAGCTCACCCCAGCATGGTGAATGTCCCACGCCGTTGCCAATGGGGTGCCTAATCCTCGTCGGGCTCCACAGCCTCCCCCAAGCCATTCTTCTGCCACGCTGGGAGCCCACCCCAGCATGGCAAATGTCCCGGTTGTCTGCCGACGGGCGCCAATCTCCGCCGGCCTCGCCCCCAGCATGCTTCTGCCATGCTGGGAGCCCACCCCAGCATGGCAAATGTCCCACATCATCTGTTTTTTTTTTTTTACCTGTAAATCGAAACGGTCCCACGGCGCTTCTCCCAGTCCCTCCCACAACCCGCACCCACCCACTGTGCACCCAGCCTCCCACCCCCTCACCCCATACTTACTCCGAGCTCGGCATGATGATCTTCGGTGGATCGGAAACAAGTCTGCACTCTTCAAAGCCGACCGCGAACTGAGGAAATGCCCGTATGCTGTATAATGGGCTAGATAGGGGGTTTTCAACTTTATTGCATATCTCAGTCATTTTTGGGGATTTTTGCACCAAATTTTCAACATGGGGTTTTTGGGACCCCTTCTCATGAATGATGTCACTGTCATGGTGTTATTCGGGCCCGAAGGGTGATTTCGCAGTCACTGCACAGTCACTGCGCGAAATCACCCTTCAGGCCTGAATAACGCCATGACAGTGACATCATTCATGAGAAGGGGTCCCAAAAACCCCATGTTGAAAATTTGGTGCAAAAATTCCAAAATGACTGTTTTACGACCGTGCATTGCGTAGTTCCTACGCAGGCTCGTAAGTTGGCGAATTTTCAATATTTTCACTCCACATTTTCAACGTTGCCATTTTACCACACCTCCTTATGAGCAGTACAGCTGTCATTTTTCACATCCTGCCCAAAACGTGTTTCCGCCCATGTAGCGCATAATGGCACAGTTGTAAAGTAAATCAATGTATGGGATACATTAAGAAAATCACAGTGACACTGTTCATGAGCAGAGGTCTTAAAATGGCTGTGTTGAAAATTTAGTGAAAAAAGTTCCTAAAAATTACTGTTTTATGAGTGTTCATTGCGCAGCTCCTATGCACGCTCATAAGTTTGTGAATTTTCAATATTTTCACTCCACATTTTCAACATTGCCATTTTACCACACCTCCTTATGAGCAGTGCAGCTGTCATTTTTCACTTCTTGCCCAAAACGTGTTTCCGCCCATGTAGTGCACAATGGCACAGTCGGTGTGCGAACTCAGTGTATGGGACACATTAAGAAAATCACAGTGTCACTGTTCATGAGCAGAGATCTTAAAATGGCTATGTTGAAAATTTGGTGAAAAAATTCCTAAAAATAACTGTTTTACGAGCGTGCATTGCACAGTTCCCACGCACGCTCGTAGGTTTGCGAATTTTCAATATTTGCACTCCAGATTTTCAACATTGCCATTTTACCACACCTCCTCATGAGCAGTATAGCTGTCATTTTTCACATCCTGCTAAAACGTGTTTCTGCCCATGTAGCGCATAAATGCTTAGTCGGTGCCAAATCAATGTATGGGACACATTAAGAAAATCACAATGACACTGATCATGAGCAGAGGTCTTAGAAATGGCTGTGTTGAAAATTTGGTGACAAAATTCCTAAAAATGACTGTTTTATGAGTGTTCAATGCACAGTTCCTATGCACGCTCATAAGTTTGCGAATTTTCAATATTTTCACTCCAGATTTTCAACATTGCCATTTTACTACACCTCCTTATGAGCAGTACAGCTGTCATTTTTCACATGCTGCCCAAAACGTGTTTCCACCCATGTAGTGCACAATGGCGCAGTCGGTGTACGAAATCAATGTATGGGACACAGTAAGAAAATCACAGTGACACTGTTCATTAGCAGAGGTTTTAAAATGCCAATGTTGAAAATTTGGTGAAAAAGTTCCTAACAATGACTGTTTCTGACGTGCATTGCAGTTCCACTTGCAGCTCGTAGGTTTGCAATTTTCAATATTTCACTCCAGATTTTCAACTTTGCCATTTTACCACACTTCCTTATGAGCAGTACAGCTGTCATTTTCCATCCTGCCCAAAACGTGTTTCCGCCTATATGAGCGCACAATGTGGGTAACAAAAGGTCATGCTGAAAATTTATTGTGCAAATACCAGCAATCGCACAGGGCATTAGGGTAAAGCACCATATGTGCAAACACCACTGCAAATACCTGCAAGCTTAACGTTCGGCATTGACAAATGCTTGTTATGGATTAGCACAATATTGACAGTTGTCCAATCTTTGGTATCACTCTCCTTCAGTGACTTCTGAAATATGGCATGTATGGGGTCGTGCTGTACTGACACTAGTTCTATAAGGAGCGTGGGTTTCAAATTATCCAGGCCAGCTGATTACTTGGGATACAGTTTCTCTAGTTTGTTCCTAACCATTGAGGGTGTGATTACAATGTTGCTTTCCATGTTACCCTCCTTATCATTTATCTTGAATATCTCTTGGCAAATACACACTCGAAATAGCTATTAAATTCCTCAGTCATTTATTGACAGTTGGTAATTATATTGTCTCCCTTTTTAAGTGGACCTACATTGTTATTTTTTTTAGTCTCCCCACATAATTAATGAAGGCCTTTTTGTTATTACCCACCTTATTTACCAAATTTACCTCCATCATTTTTTTGCTTTTTATTTTTAACTTCTTTCAATTTAGCCTTGTACAATTCTCTATATTTTGTGCCCCATTCTTGCCCTTTTATAAAATCCATTTTAGCTTTAATAAGTTTGTGTATTTTGTGATTGAACTAAGCTGGATCCTCCTTTATAATTCCATTTTTTTAGTGGGCATGTATTTATCCACTAACTCGAGGAGAAGGGTCTTGAGCCCCTCACATTTGGGGTAGTTCTAGACCTTTGAATTTTGGTCCCAGTCCCATTTGTTTACTAAATTTCTCAATGTACTATAATTTACTAGACCATTTCTCTTTATTTTACTAACTCCATACTGGTGTTTCTTCCTTATTAAACAATATAAACATTTAGATTATTGGCCTTTAGTGACAACCTAGAGTATCTAACCTACCAGTAGAAGGACAAATATTTTAACATATAAAATATTTAACATATTTAAATTTATTTTGTTAAAAAAATGTGAAAAAAAGAGAAATTAAAAAATTCAGAGTGCAGTTAGACACTCCAGGGTGCGGGTGTTGGGGAAATCTATATTTCCAGGGGCTGAGCCAGGCCTCACTACACCTCAGGACATGTGGGTATCCCCAACAACTCATATCCTGTCAGATCTTATTGCTTACTCAGTTTCTATTAGAACCTATGTTTCTATGTTATTTATTAACACTTTTCCTCAAATGTGCATTCAAATTTGAAATAACTTATTGGACATAAGATTTTTGTGGAATCCATAGATAGTTTATTCATTTTTTTTATTAATTTTATAAATCCTAAATTCCATTTCTGTTCTTTCACAGAACTCTGAATCTGCTCAGTTGGCCACCATGCAAGATCAATTAAACAATGTAACTCAAGCTGTGAACAATTTGCAAGGCCAGCTTGTACAGGTTAGTATTTTTTCCTTTCACTTAAGCAGTAATACCTGACATGGCAGACACTACATAAGCAATAAGGCAAAGTTTATCTTTCAAGGCACCCAATTCCGGAGGCTCTAGGCGCCGTACAAATAAATATAGTCTAATCCTAAAACTACCACGCATACATAAACATTAAAATGGACCAGATTTCTAAAACAGTTAAAATGCGGTAGTCAATAAAAGGCTATCCCAGAAGAAGATATTAATAGATAGTGTCTGGCAAAGCTTGACTAAACAAAAGGGCCTTGAAGGGGGCCTTAAATATTTCAACTGAAGGGGCCTCCCTTATGGATGGTGGCAGCAAATTCCACAGGTTGGGGCCAGCAACGCTAAAAGCTCTATTGCCGGCAGTCTTTAACCTCATCCTGGGAATCGCAAGGAGGCCTCTAGAGGAAGAATGGAGGGAGTGGACTGAAGTAGAGGGTGTCAGAAGGTCAGACAAGTACCCAAGGCCCAGCCCATGTAGGGCCTTAAGGTGAGCAAGCTCACCCTAAAGAGGATCCTTCACCTGACCAGCAGCCAGTGCAGTTCATGCAGCACCAGAGTGATGTGTCAGTGTTTAGGCTGCCCTGAGACCTCAAGTAGAGTGCATTACAGTAATCAACCCTAGATGTTACGAAGGCATGCACCAAAGTGGGAAGTCCATCGGTGGAACTAGGGCTTGATCCTGGCAATGTTCCTAAGATGATAGAAGCTGGTCCGACAGTGGATGACACCTGTACTTCAAATGTCATCCCGCTGTCAAAGGTCACGCCAAGGTCATGCACCCTAGAGGAGGCCTTCAATGGCACAGACCCCAGGAATAACCCAGTATCTGTAACAAAGGCCCTCCTATCATGCCTTCTGTTCAACTCCACCACTAGTACTTCCATTTTTTGGGGGTTCAGTTGCAACCAGCTGGAGGCCGTCCAGTCATTGATCTCAGCAAGACATCTATTAAGCACTTCCACTGCATTTGATGTCCTAGGGCAAAGGAAAATACAGTTGGGTATCAGCAGATAGCAATGAAAACCCAGACCGTATTTCCTAATGAGCTCTCCCAGGGCAGCATGTACATGGCAAACAACAACGGGACAAGACCGAGCCCTGAGGTACTCCACATATCAGGAGGCTAGGGAGGAGGAGAAATTCCCATCACTACCCATTGCCTCCTGTTCATGAGATAGGACTCAAACCAGCAGATGACAGTGCCGTGAGTCCACAAAATTCCTCAGGTGGTCAAGCAATACACAAAAGTCAGCTGTCAGTGTTGAAGAGAGGTCAAGGAGAATGAGAATTGTCCCCTCTCCTCGATCTCTAGCCCTGACGAGGTCATTATGCACTCAAACTAATGTGGTTTCCATGCTATGCCTTCCCTGAAACCCCAACTGGAAGGGTTTGTACAGGTCAAAGGCCACGAGGTGCTCCTCTAGCTGCTGCGCCACAACTTTCTCAACAACCTTCCCTAGAAATGGGAGGTTGGAGATAAGACAGTGATTCGCCATGATGCCAGGGTCTAATGATGGTTTCTTCAGAAGCAGCCTAACCAGAGCCTCCTTCAAGAAATCTGTAAAAAACCCTCTGAGGTAGAACATCGAACAATCAAGGTGAACCAACAGTCAGCACATCTCATTAGAAAACATGTCAGCACCTGGTCTAGTTCACAGTATGTGTGCTTCAGCCCGAGGGCAACATCCATGACCTCCACCACCTCCACTGGTTTAAACTCCCCCCAACTAAATTGCTTGCTCTCCGAATGCTGAAGACGATCACTGTCGGCCACCATGTGGCACACTGGCAGAATGCCCTGCCGGATAGTGGACACACTTTCTGAGAAGAAACAAATAAACTCTTCGCATAAGGCATCAGAAAAGTCTTTTTTTGGCTGCAGACTGGCTGGGTTTAGCAGCCTGTCCACAGTCTGAAAGAGCACAGTTGGTCAATTCTTCCAAGCAGCAACCTCCCTGGACAGGAACTCTGCCTTCTTATGGGAGATTGCCCCCTGATACTCATCATAATGAGTGCACAGGGCCAGTCTGTCCACCTCTAGCCCAGACCTTTGTCAGTAGTGCTCTAACCTCCAACCCATAATCTTCATCGCCTTGAGCTCCCCATCAAACCACGGGGACCTCAAGTGAGAAGATTTGGGGCGTACATGGACCAGTGTGAGAGAGTCAAGTGCAGCCAACATCACCTTGTTATAGGTGGCAATAGCCTGCCTGCACCCACTATGCATGCACAACTCACACTGATAGATCTGCCACTGCCAGAAATCCTTCAGGGTCACACCCTCAAAGGGCGGTAGCTACCATTCAAGCAGGGGAGGGATGCCAGCATGTGTGATTATGGGAGAATTGCACGTCGGAGGTGTCCATAGGTACAAGGTCCTTGTGCTGAGTCCCTTTAAATACACAAGTACAAAGTGAAATTATTCCCATAATCACACATCCTCAAGTGTCTTAATGCACTAATAACACGTTGAGAAAAATATTATGCTGAAACACTGAATAGAATGTATGTTATTATGCTTCAAAATAAGAGAACTTTCCTTTCTAACAGTTGGGACCTGATAAGAATGTCTTTTAAATGAGAATCAAAACCTTTTTCCACAACATGTTTATTTCATTCATCATTTCCTTATCAGTTCAGTTATCAGTGATTTCAAATGTGTAGAAGGAAGGAGTTTTAGTTCCTCTTCATAGCGAGAGGATGCTGCTTCCAGAATAGTTTGCAGGTGGGTGTATTGATTCTTTAATATGGTGACCCTAATGAGGTCAGCAGGTAAAGAACTAGTATTTGAGTGTAGTTGTGGGCTAATAATTATATAGCTTTTTTGGTGTTTTCGCCAGTCAGATTGCTTGGATTCTTGTAAATTTTTCTCAACATGTTATAAATCAAGAATAACCCATTATCAGATATATAGTGACACAGCAGTAACTGAACACCCTGATGGATTGTGAGGCACGAGGCACAGCCAAAGGCCTTCAAACACCAGGGAAGAACACTTTTATAGTGTCACCACACTAGGGAAGGCAGAAGAACAGTGGGAGAGTAGCTCAGTTCAGAAAAAAATCATTATTGGGCCACAACAGTGGGATAAATTAATAAAACAGTTATATTTTAGGGCAAACTAGCCCCCATGCCCATACCTAGAGCCGCCTCTAGACTGCAGACCCAGAGTGGGTTATTCCACCTATAACATTCATAAAAGGGCCAAAAGTCCTATAAAGCTAGGTAACTTGACTGTGTTACAAGTTAATAGGGCCACCAAAGGGTGTCTCTTATGATATGAAACAGTGCACATGAGCTTTGAGGGACAGGACTGTGATCTAAGCTGTTCTGTCTTCCTAGACCTCATGAGAGAAGTCTCTTACACCATAAGAGACACGCCTTGGAGGCCTTTCCAACTCATTATAAATCACTTGAGTTAGTTGAAGTGACTTGTAATAAGATTAAAGAATTGTTTTATATTTTAAAAGTTTTTTAGTAGTCCTCCTCCTGGCTCTGAAGTGAAGTGCTCTAACTCTAATGGTCCTGTATAACAGGGCCACTATATGAAGGATAAGAGGTACAGTGACTCTGTGCGCTGATTGGCTAAAATCCCATAAATATTAATAATGCAGTTAAGTGTTATGAGCCCAGGCTGAGGGTACTTAATGTACAATGGTGTGAGCATACTTAGCAGGTCATCATGCCCGTCACATAAGATGTTTTTTTTCCTGCAGTTAATCAGTAGTCAAACAATTTATCAAAACTGCACAGTGTGCACACATGGAGATATGTGATGGCAAGCCAACACTAGGAAATATTTCGTTTGTAACATCTAATGGACATTGCTCCAATTATTTAATGATATCCACTCTACTTGAGGAAGTGACTGAAAATCGTTGAGGGATGGGAACAGCATGTACTGCCCCTTGGCTATGGAGGCTAAGTGGTGCAGCAGTTGTTGCCATTGCCAGCCCAGGTCAGACAAGAAAACAGAAAACACCCTACCAACAGGATGACATTGACAACCCCACATGCTCTGCACCACTGCCTGAGGCACCCATTAACCCATGGAGGTAAGGGAGATCACGTGATGTTCCTGACTAGCTAGCTGCACTGCGGATCGGCTCCCGCTCAAAGCCCAGCCTTTCGGGAGAAAAAGTGTACAAGTTTATAAAAGTTTTTCTCCTACCGCACATCTGCCGACTTCGTATGGTCTCCCGAGTATTAGGAGGTGAAGTCTTTCATGGGGAACAGCAGGATTTGTTGCGGATTCGACTATCTTCAATTCTCGGCCTGCTGCACTAATGGAGGAGGAGATGTGCCAGTCATTACCAACCCATACACCGCCGCGAATGCTGAAGAAAGGGCCAACACGTCTAAAAGGCCATACTGGAGCTTCAGCTAAAGCTTCTGTCCCCTCTGCTGCATCGGTGTCCTCCTCTCCTCTTACTGAAAAGAAATTTCTTGAGGAATTACACCTTTTTAAGCTGGCCTTGCAAGAAATCATGGCAGAGCTCAAATCTATCAGGGGTGAGCTCACTGACACCAATCGGGCTATTGCTGACACCACAGTGCGAGTAACATCTCGAGGGATGGAAGGCAAAGTTGGATCCAGAAATCATCATTAAGGCAATGGCTACATAAATCTGAATCTGTTGAGGATCTGGAAGGCCAAAGTTGCAGAAATAACATCATCATCTTCGGCCTTCCAGAGGAAGCAGAGGGCTCAGCACCTGTTCTATTTTACAAAAATGCTTGCCAAAATAGCGGTCCTTCTCCCAATAACACTACCCATGTTATTGAAAGGGCCCACCCTCCCTGAGGCTGAAACCCATCTTCAGAGAAACCACCTCAACCACTTATAATAACATTTCTGAACTATTTAGATAAGACCCATGTCTTGGGGCAAGTGAAAGAATTGCAGTAAGTTCTCTGGGAGGGCCAACAACTTTGTTTTGCACAAGACCTACCTATTTCAGTTCTTCAGCGCAGAGCAGAATATCATCCTTTGGTCTCTAAGCTTATTGCTGCAGGTCTCAAAAAAGTGCAATATCCATCAAGATTTGCTGTGTGCATTTCTGGCTCCTGACACAACTTCGATACGGCTCAACAAGCTCTTCCAGCATTGCAGGCATTACTACCGGATCTATTTCCTCCTCGTTGATGCAATATAAGGTCTAGATATGGGCTTTTCATCTGAGATTCACGTATGTAGGCTTGTTTCTTGTTATGCTGATTCATAGCTTTGGCGCCTATGGCCACTGGAGTGCAGCAAAGGTCTGGCGCTGGATGTCTTTATCTATTTCCTGGTATGTTTTAGCTGCAGTGTCATTAAGCCCTTCAGATTTTCATGGTTTAATTTACCAGGACTTCTAATTACAGTATTTTTTTTTTTTATGACTTTTGATCAACGCTCTGGATACCAAAGCTGATTTCTGCTGGTTGGGGATACTATTATGTAACTGCTGACGATTCCTGGAACTGCAGTGTTAATTTGACATTTAAAGAAAATACCCACGAGCTGATTAAAGTGGGAGATTACAAGTCGTTTGTTTTTTCATTTTCTCCATTTTGCTCATCTTTATAAATATATTTAGATGTTGGCTGTGTTTTGTAGCGGGGGGAAGGGGACGCAGTTGTTTGCAGCTTACAGGTCGTTATGTGCTACATTAGGGGTTGGGGGGTTCCCACAGCTGCTAAATGTGCATATTTTTGTTTTTTTCTTTCTTTTTTTAGTGCACACTACTCGACCAGTAGCAATAATTGGTCAAGCATTAAAGCAGCCCAAAGCATTTTTTTTGTCATGCTGTGGTAAGGAGTTACGGGGGATAAGGGGGATGGAGATTGGGGTTTTAGAGGGCAATATTGTTCAGTTTCCTTAGTACTATTTTTCGGGGCATATTATGCACCATAAAAGAATATCTTAGTTGGGAGGAAGGTAAGGGTGGATAATGGTACACATTGTTTGGTTGTTCAAATTGTATTATGGGAAGAGGCTAGTCCATGTCTGCTCCAAATTCATTATTATTGTAATGTTAAATAGGATCCTAAGCTGGATTGTTACATATGGCTACATATAAAATTTGCTCCTGGAATGTGAAGGGTGCCCAATCTCCAACAAAGACAGCAAAATACTCCTGCATCTCCGAAGGTTGGAGGTGGATATTGCTCTTCTCCAAGAGACTCATTTGCCCCCCTCCCAGGTACTTCCATTTTGGAGAACCTGGTTGGGCCAAGTGTTTGATACAGCTCCTAGCTCCTGTAAAGTTGGAGTGGCCATTCTTATAGCCCGTAGATTACCTTTCTGTTTGTTGGATACACTAGTGGATACTCACCACAGGTTTATCATTATAAAAGTTTTAATTGGCCATTCTGAAGTGGTTCTAGGGTCTATCTATGGGCAAACTACTGAGGACCCCACGTTTTTTACTATTCACATGGATCTGCTGACCCCCTGGTCTAATTATCCTCTCCTGTTTGGGGGAGATTGGAATTTAGTTTTATGTAAAATGTTGGACTGGTGTAGACTCTGTACCCCCTCTCTTTCCCATGCACAGCTTGCCATTCAGGAAATGATGGCTACTCTGGGTCTAGTGGATCCATGGAGGGCTCTTTTTCCTCTGGGAAGGAATACTCTTTTCATTCGATTCCCCATAATTCATTCTCTAGAACTGATTATTTTTGCTGGATATTGGCCACCTTTCCACAGTCCTATCCTGTTCCTGTCTCTCCAGGTTGTTTCTGATCACCATCCTACATTACTACATTGGGGCTTGAATACAACGGTAAATCGAGAGAAAGTCTGGAGGTTTAATTACCAGTTGTTGAAGAGTGTGATGAGCTTAAATCCCATCTTCAAAATTTTCTTACCACTTTCATTAATATAAATTCTCCCTCCATGCCCAAATTAGATATATTATGGGGGTCTTTAAAATGTACTTTCAGGGGAGAGATTATTCATCTGGCCACTATTAAGAAAAAGCTTACCTTACAGATCACATCTCATCTCCTTCAGGAGATTCGGCTTATAGAATTGTTGCTTTTCCCCTCTTCTCCCCAGGCCACCTTCACTAATCTGGAAGTTCTTAGGGATTGTTCTAATTCTTTATTGACAGATAAGGCTGAAGGTCTTCTTCATAGGTCTAGAATTCATTACTTTGATCAGGGAGACAAGGAGGACAAACTCCTTGCTCTTCGATTGAGGGCTCAAACTGCAGACATGATAGTACCATCCATTCATAATACTGCCGACACTCTAGTCACTTCTCCACAGGATATTCTCCTTTCCTTTCAAGAGTATTACTCTAATTTGTACTCCCGGTCCTATACCCCTTTTGATCCCACTGCACTGGAACATTTTTTGTATAATATACAATTTCCTTATTTGGAGGAATATCAAACCACTTTTTTAGCAGGCCCCCTTTCAGTTTCTGAAATATATACTGCTATTGATGCTCTGCCACTAAATAAAATACCTGGTCTAGATGGATGTACGGCAGAATTTTATAAGGCCTTTAAACAGCAATTGGCTCTTGTTCTGCTAAATACCTATAACTATATATACGAACATGGCATTCTAGATCATTCCTCACAGAAACCACCATTGTAGTCTCTTAAACAAGGAAAAGATCCTCTCTTGGTTTCTTGCTATCGCCCTATTTCCCTAATAAATGTTGATTTTAAAATATTGTTGAAGATCCTAGAGAGAGAGGGGTGACATGATAGAGACCTTCAAATATCTAGAGGGGAGCATCTTTCACATAAAGGAAACTAGCAGAACAAGGGAGCACAGCTTGAGACTAAAAGGGGGAAAACTTAGAGGGAACTTAAGGAAATTCTACATCACTGAAAGGGTGGTGGAGAGATGGAACAATCTCCCCCAGGAAGTGGTGGGAGTGGCCGTGGTTCAGGGATCCAAGAATACATGGGATAGGCACATAGGAATTATCAAGCTAGGGTGAAAGGGGGGCCTCGTAGCATCTAGGGTACCTTAAGCATTAGAATAAGGGATAGGGCAGACTGGATGGGCCACAAAGCCCTTATCTGCCAACAACACCTAATTAGGCGAGTTTACATCCTAGGAGGAGGAAGAGCGTATGCTGTTGCTCAAATAGGGTGCTACCATTTTAGAAAGAGGAAAGGGGTGGAGGGAGAAACCAACAGGGTAGAACCACAGGGGAGAAAAAGTCAGCTGATTGTTTCTGGCAGGTCAGCAATAAAACACGTACCACCTTAGGGTGGGGCAGTGGCTGGGGAGGTTGGGTGGCTCTTGCTAAGTGGTACCATGCAAAGCATGGTTCCACCCTCCAGGGAAACAAGCAGCAGGTAGGCAGTCAGTTTAGTTGTGTCTCAACCTAAGTTAATTGCAGTCCAATCCTGGAGTGGGAGGTGAGTCCTAGGTCCCGCTACCCTAAAACAAGGTCATGTCTGTCTATTCTTGTGGTTGTTCATGTGGACGTTAAAGATCCCATGGCACTTCTAAGAAAGAGTAGGGGAGTTTGCCCAGTGTGCCCATTCATAAAAATGCCACCAACAGCTTAATTTGATTCAATATGTTAGATCTGCAGCTCCAGACCCTCCCCCCACAGCGAGGCTGAGAATATGCAGAACTGCTGAGCTCTCTTTCTCAGTCAACAAAAACTAAATAAATAAATATTTTGGCAGTTATCAAAACCTGAGCAACACAAAATCACAGCTGGGACCTCATTATACCTGGCTATGCCCTTTTTCTGAGAGCTAAAGGGATGGCTAAGGGGCATTGTAGTGTACTGTACTGAAAGACTCCATCAAAGTAGTGGAGGACAGACCTATAGGTGGGGAGGGTAATATAGAATCTCCATCGCTTCAAGCTACAGTAGGTAGATGCGAGTGCAAATGCCTGAGGAATGGAGTGGTCTACAGACCACTTTGTCAGGCTGTGGATGCAGAAGAACTGCTTTTAATGGAGGTCAGCAAACTAGCTAAGTCAGGTGAAATATTCATTATGGAAGATTTCAATACGTTGGGCAATATAAGTATCAAGGAGCAGCATAAGTTAGGGTTTGTCGGATCTTCAAAGACTGCTTTCCACAGCATAGAATGCAGAACACAACTAAGGGTAGTGCTACCCTGGACCTGTATTATCCAACCACAGCACAGTGCATTTTGATATAGCTCTGGGAACCCAACAATACTCCTCAAGCATACTGATTCTGGATGATAGAAGGGTGGAGTTTGGTTGGATGGGTAAAATTATCTAGGGCAGACTGAAAGGGCTGAGGTGTCTAGAGTGGATGGAAGGCAAAGGGGGCAGCCATCAAGAGGGAGTTGCTGGGGGAGGGGGACTAAGGAATGTGTAAGGTATGGAAGTAAAAGCAAGAAACACAGCAGGCTGAGCTAGTTTATTAAAGAGGTAAAAGAGGCAGCCAGAGGGAGAAAAGCTCTTTGTAAACATAGAAGGATCAGACAGAGAAGAACAGGGAGGAGTATGTGGATAAGCATAGAACTGCAAAGCAATTGATTAAAGAGACAAAAGCAACTATGAAAACAGTGGAGTAGTTGAAGGGAAATTATAAAGTATTCTTTAGGTACATAAGGGAAAAATGAAGACTAGGAAGGACATTAAAGAATAAAAAGTATGCGGTAAGTGTTGAGGATGATGGAGCCTGATGGTGGGGTGCAGTTCAAGGTCATCCAATGGTAGAGGTTGAAGAGTCAGGATATTAAAGTGGAAAGGATTCTTAAGAGTGTAAAGGGTTCAAGGGCAAAAAAAATCATCAGCCCCTCATTTTATGCACTCCAGAATTTTTAAGGAAACTGGGCCAACCCTGGCTGAAACACATCAGACATGTTCAACTGCTTCCTGAGAACAGGAGTCATGCCAGCAGTCTGAAAAGTGGCCAGTGTTGTTCCACACCACAAGAGTGAAAACAGTAATGACTTTGGAAATTATAGACTGGTTAGTTTAACCTCCACTGTGGGCAAGCTCCTGGAGGTCTTTATCCAAGGAAAGGTAGCGGAGTTCCTAAAACAGCAGGGATTACAGGATATAAGGCAGCATGGGGTCATGAAAGGGTGCTTATATCAGACTAATCTGATAGACTTTAACTACACAACTAAGGCAACTAACGGGTCAAGCAACTGATACACTACACCTGGATCTCAGGAAGGCCATTGACTCAGGAGACTAATCAAGATGGCGGATCTGGGAATGAGGAAACCAGACTAGATTCTTTAGTAACTGGCTACTAGGTGGACTCAGAGAGGGCCTAAATGGCAAATTCTCGTGAGTCAGGCAGAGTACATGTTGGGACCCCAGGGTTATTCCTGGACTCACACTCTTCAATATGTGCATCAGTGATACAGGAAGGGTAACGACGAAGGTGTGCTTCTTCATGGAAGATACACAACCTGCGGGAGGGTGTACTTACAGACGGGATTGCTAACATGCAAAAGGATATGTAAAGATTCATAAAATGATCAAACATCTGGCCAATGAAGTTCAAAGCTAAGAAGGGTAAGATAATACATAGGGAAAAGGAATCCTGAAATGGATCACTGGATTGATGGAGTGAGGGTGGGGCACAATACAGAAGAAAGGGATTTTGTGGTTGTTATCAGTGGACACCTAGAAGAGCACTTCACACTGCAGTAAGGCTTATAGAAAATCCAGCAGAATGCTGGGGTGTATCCATAAGGGCTTTACCAGGAGAAGGACATGATCATTTCCTGAAGCGGACCCTGGTGAGGCTGCACCTGTAGTAATGTGACAGTTCTGGGCCCACTTGTGGAGGAGGACTGAGACAAGTTGGAGACAGTCCAGAGAATGGTAATGAAAATGATAAATATTCAGGAAGGAAAATCATATGAGGAAAGATTGCAAAGCCTGAATATGCATTACCCACTGGCCAGAAGAGAAAAGGTATGACATGACAGAAACTTTTAAGTTTCTACACAGGATCAACACGGTGGCTCCTCAGAGCTATTCTAAAGAAATGAGAGGTAGTAGTGTATAACGAGGGGATATAATTACAAGCTGGTAGGGGGCTGCTTCAGGTAGAACATGAGAAGTGCAGCCTCCTCTATGACCTCTGTGTCAAGAAGGAAGTCTGAGGATAGCTGTTTAGGTGGCTCATTGTGGCCCTAATCCTCTTATTTTCTGTGGAAGAGGGTTATATAGCCAGTACCACTGGCCCTCATTAACATAATATACCCCCCATGTCAAAAGTTAAATATAAATGGCCTTGGGTATGCTGAACAATACAGGCCCATGCGCTACCCATCAAATGCTCCCTAACTTAGTTGCCCAGCAGAGTAGGATTGGCTCAGAATGTGGCAATGCATAGATGGGGAGGGGTATGTAAATGCTGTGGGGGGATCCCCACAAGCAGAAAGCCCCCCTTGGTGACATGCATAGACACACAGTCTGCACCCCTCTGTGACTAGCACCTCAGTTGTTTATATTGATTCCTTTCATAGCCATTGCAAGTTTAATGTAAAATGTCTGATTTCCTGAGAACTTCTCATCAATTCATTTGCATTCCCAAAGCTGAAACGTTTGCTTCTTTATGACGATAAAATAATTGTTTGAGTTCAAAGAGATGCAGAATGAATGTCATTTGTATTAGTTACATTAATGCACCAATTATGACCTCATTTAATGACTAAATAAATTATTCCATGTTTAATATTTAAAAGATTCTTTAACAAAATGACACACTGGAGTCTGAAATAATATGTAGGCTCTTCAGTTTTGAGATTAAGGGCTAGTAAGGTTCATGTTCAAGAATTTTTTTTTTTTGCCCTCAGAACCCATCTGGAAATCAGATGTTTTTCATCTTTGTGCCTAACTGTTTATAAAAGTTGAAAGAATAAACTAAACCAGTTTAGCAAAAAAGACTGTAAGGGTTTGGGTATGAAGAGTTTACCAAATGTAGTTTGCCTTCTTATCAGAAGATGGCAGTAGGCCTCCAGGTTTGAATAAATTTCTAGCATGGTTGAGCAAGCCGATAAAATTCAGAGCACATTGAATGTCTAAGAAAATGTATTCTTACAACAGGCTTTCATTAAAACCCGTGAACATAAATGTTAAATCATGGTTAGCATGAAGTAAAATGAGACTAAAAATAATTTTACTAAAACTAGTTATCTGAACAGAGGTACTGTTACTGTACATTCCAGCACGTCACAGCTGCTGTACTGTAAGCATCAACATTTTGCTCAACACGGTTCTTATAAACAGGATGTTTTAATATCAGAGACATAAAACATCTTCCTAATTTTTTTAGTAAACTAACTCTGGCATAAAACAACAAAGAATTAGAATTTGAAATAATTATCCTTTTATGTGGGCTACATGTATGTCATCATGACAGCAGTTCTATACCTTCACTGCACAGTGATGTTTCTGGGTATTCTCCATATCTCAGCTCTAAGAAAATTCAACAGCCTTAAGCCCTGATATTCAAAGGTTAGTGCTGGTGCAAATGTGGAAAACACTGTTTGTGCCAGCACTCTGGGTGGTGCCATATTCATTGGCCCTCCAGAGCACCCCTCCCAAACCTGGCAGCACCAAAGCACTAAAATAACATAAGTAATCACACTCTGAGACTGTCAAACAGAGGCCTGCAAAGGAGGTGAGAGGAGGGCTGTGCCAGCCGCCCCTTTCTTGGGATGGCACCTGGGGTAAGGGAGGTTCTCGGGGTTTTCAGTGGATGGGCAGATGGGGGGTGCATGGATGTTCTGGTGGTGTTTGGAACCACTGGACTGTCAGAAACTTGAATAATGATGATTTACTGGGCAATCAGGGGTGGTAGGAACCATTGATTCACCAAGGCCTTGTAAAAGGGTGCTTTACTGAGCGACTGGGGTAGGGAAATCCACTGGACCACCAGGGACATGTATGAGGCTGCTTTACTGGGCAATCTGGGGGAACTACTGAACCACCAGGGACTTGTAAAGGATGCTTTACTGGGCACTATGGGGGGACTACTGGACCATTAGGGACTTATAAAAGGATGCTTTACTGGGCAATCTGGGGGGACTACTGGACCACTAGGGACTTGTAAAAGGATGCTTTACTGGCCTGATTGGGGTGGGGAACGACTGAACCACCAGGGACTTGTAAAAGGATGCTTTACTGGGCAATTGGGGTGAAGAACCACTGGACCACCAGAGACCTGTGAAAGGATGCTTTACTGGGTGATCAGGGGTGGAGGAATCACTGAACTACCAGGGTGTGGGAACCACTCGATCACCAGAGCTTTCACTCTTCAGAAGGAATGGCTACTAAAGGACTGCAGCACCACATGAATGAGTCCATAATGGGCATGCATATGGCCCCTTATTGCATGCATGCCCTATGGTCTTATTTGCATGCTCAGGCTGAATGCGGCGCACAGGGGACCTGGTGCTATCCTGTTTCAGTCAGCACTCTCTCCTGTGGGCCATATGCAGCCCTGGTCTATGCCATTGAAGTGCAGATTCATGTAGTGAACACTACTGGTCTGAATATCGCCAAGACTGGGGGGAAGCAAGGGCAACACAAGTGGCTGTACTGTGCTTGGTCCGATTTTCCAGTATCAGGGGTTACAACTGTAATGGAGGAGCTGGGCTGTGGGTATCACCCCAAATATTCAGGCAGCAAAACCGAGGTTGGAGACTCACTTCTCAAGCAGTAGCATCATAATCCATGTTTATATGTGCCCAACTGTGACTGGACCTGGACCCAACTTGTGACTCGTAGATTGGTGTCAACCACTGATATACGATCCTTGCACACTAGGCCAAAAGCTGGCTCATGAGCAAAGGAGGTCGGGGGCTGAGCTGTATAAGGCCCTTCCAACTGCCCCACATTATGAGTGACATCCCTCGTTTTACTTCACAGAATTGCTCTCTCAAATGGAAAAGGTGTGACTCACACAGAGGCAGTGCTGAAAACTCAAGGCATTATAGAAACATAGAATTTGATAGCAGAAGGAGACCACGGGACCGTCAAGTTTGCCCTCACCATATTACCTTACATCACCAGCCTACTGTACTGGTGGGCAGATACCCTCCCCACCCACTGCCCCTCCTATAAACCCATGTTGATACCCTTGGAGACTATGAGTCCGCATGCCCTGTCACAACCATATTTAAACCCATTAGGGTAACTTCCCCATCACCTCAGCCAGGAGTCTGTTCCACACTTCCACCACCCTTTCAGTGAACTAGAATGTTTCTCTTGAACTTGCCATCAATCTTCAGTCATGCCCCCAGCTACTGCTTCCATATTTATTTACAAATAGGTCCTCGCCATTCACTTTGTTTGTACCCCCGACAAACTGTTTATATTATCCCCCCCCCATGCCCTCCTGGCCTCGAGTGAGTACATATTAGGGCTTTCAGCCTATCTTCATAGCATCTGGTTGTCTCAGTCCAGTTCTCAGTGGACAGGTTTCCAAATCACAAAACCACCAACACAACTGGCATTAACTGATGCCCTTGGTGGCAGTCTCACATGAGAGGCCAAGGACTGAATGAGCATGGAGTCTGAACTACTCACTCATCTACATGGTGGTCCCTCCATGGCAGAATTGAGGTACATTGGCAGAGCAGTGTAGAGAAGCTTGCATTGTGATCACCTGTGCTGTACCTGTCATATGGATAAACAGAGGACTTCACATTCCAGTACTGTCAATCTAGCACTTTTCACAAGCACTAAAACTGACGCACAGAAAAAAATCTCATAGGAACTGTCCTGCTGGCCCTGGACCATCTTGGTGAACTTTCACTGTACTGACTCTAACCTATCAATGTCTGTCCTTCGGTGAGGACTCCAGAACTGGGCACAGTACAGGTGCGGCTTCACCAAGGATCTGTACAGTGACAGAATCACCTCACTTCTTCTGTTATTAAATCCTTCCCTATACACCCCAGCATTCTTGACCCTTGCTGTATGCTGTTTGCATTGATTCATTTGCTTGGGAGTCACTGATTATAATCCCCAACCGAGCCCTCCCATCCGTTCACTTTAAAACAGAACTTCATAATACTTTATTATGCTAAATAAATATTAAACATTGCACACATTAAGGCACTAGCTTTGACAGTGTTTTGAGCTTGTAACATCATGTTTGATGGTGTCCTGCTTTATAAGGGCCGGTGTACCACATAATCTCACATTTTGAGGGTCAATGTCATGCATTTCAGTTACAAAAGGTTGAGCGGCATGCTGAGCTGCTGTCCCTAGCTGACCTACAGTGCAGTCCAGCAATGTTTACTCCAGTATTACCAGCTCACCTAGGAGCACTTTTAAGACACCTGGGGCCAGATATTCAAAAGTTAGCCTGGTGGCGGAGTGGTGTTTGCCCATGCTAACCAGGGTTTGCACACAATTTATGGGTGGAGTCTATATTCAGAGATCCCACAGCATGGGCAAAACCCATTAGCGCTTGAGCGCTAACTTACCACTGCACCCATGCAAATGAGGGGATCCACCCCAGCATACAGGCACAGTGACAAATTCAAAGGTTTGCACAGGTGGTAACTGTTACCCAAACATGTGAAAGTTGTCACCTGTGCAAACCCTGACTTAACAGGATGCAGGGCCTTGGTGGCAGACAGCATTACTGCAGCTGCCCGCCCCCCACCCCCAAACCCTGGCCCACTGGATCGATGGATGCCCTGGTGTCTAGTGACACCCCCAGGCCCTTTGATTGCCTGACGCCATATTCATACTCATATCCCTGGTGTCCAGTAGCACCCCCACCCTTCGATCACCCATTGCCGTATTTGTATTGATATCCCTGGTGTCTAGCTTAAGTGGGTTCAATGTCAGCTGGCACCCATCTATATCTACCTCCACTGGGATGAGGCTGAAAATAGGCAGAATTGCCTAGTCCTCCTTTCCCAGTAGACAAAAAAATGAAAAATAGTGGTACCCCTACACTTCAATCCCCAGCCACGTAATAATGATATTTTCCCTGCTGTCTTGTGCCCCCCCGCACACACACACTTCAATCTCTGTCCCTGTGATAGTGCTGTTTACCTGGTGTCTAATGGACACATCACCCTTCAATCCCTTTCCCCATAATAATTGTGTTTTCTCTTATGTCTAGTTTCACCCCCCCCCACCCTTCAAGCCCCTCGCCCTACATGCTGAGTGACTTCCTGGTGTCTAGTGGTACCCCTCACCCACCAAGCACGTGCCTCAGTGCCACTCTGACATCCCAGTATCTAGTGGTCCCCCTGCATTGCCCACACTGAGCACCCTACCCAGCCAAAGCCCATGTACATATGTAGATGGCGCTGCACGGAGGGTGCTATATGGTGACTGGCACAGCCCTCCTCTCACCTCCTTGGGCAGCCATTATATAGGATGACAGGCACCACTAGACACCAGGGACACAATATTTTTATGGGGCTGGGCAATCGGAAGGTGGGGGGTGCCACTAGCCACCAGTGCATACTCTAAGCCATTAGGAACAGGTGATTGTATGGCGGGGGGTACCACTGGACACCAGGGAATATGAGAATATTATGGAGACAGATAAACGGAAGGTAGGGGGTGCCACTGGACACCAGAGAGGACATTTGCATTGGGATGCTGCCATTGAAGGTGGGGAGCTGCCCACCATCATGCCTGAAGTGGCCGGTGGCCATAGGATGGGCACAAACCTGCTACCACTTCCCATGCAAATGAGTCTATAATGGGCATAAAAATGGTCCTTAGTGCCTTGCATGGCCAGTGGGCTCATTTGCATGTTGTAGGCTGAATATCGCATCAGGGGATCCAGGCACTATCTGGTCTGGAGGCACAGTTCCCTTAACTTCCCTATGGGCTGCATACAGCCCTGATCTATGTCAGGGCAACAGTACTTGACTTAGCACTGCACCAGCATGGCCCTATGTTCAGTTGGATAGCACTAGTATGCTATCTGACTGAATACAGCATCCTCAGGGTCGGGCACAGGGGCAAATGCAGCACAAACCTCTGCGCTGTGCTATTGCACATATTTGAATATCAGGCCCCTACTGTATAGTGATAAAATGATTTCTTACATGGAGAAATGACTGCTATTCTTTTTTTGGGAGGGAAGAGACAATTTGCTCCCATTCCTTCCCATACATACGGTACCAGCTAATAACACCTGCAGTGTTACATGACGTCCCTGAGGCCAGAGCAGAACAATATGGGGAGGAATAATTGCTGATGATAGCACTGTGATGAAGTAGTTACAGCACAAGCTGGGGAACCAGAAGACCCAAGTTCAAATCTTCCAAGAGCCACTTACTCGATGTGTGACCTGGAGCAAATTATTAAACCTTCCTGTGGTTCAGTCTTCCCAGCTAAAATAGGGTAAAAACATGACCCCCTGAAAACAGGATATTGCATTTACTTGGGCTATACTGAAAATGCAAAATAAAAAGGTGAAAAAATGTGCAGTGTATTTATTTTATCTAGTAGAGAAGCAAATGTCACCATTTGCACCTGTTCAACTCTCCCTGTTAGAAAGCAGACATCTCTGGGCATGGCTGTGTAATTCTATCCTTGACCAAGCAAACCAAAATGAGGTTTTCTGAACACTTGGAAATGGAGAACATACTTCTTGGTCTGTAAGAAATAGCACCTTTATAGTACAAACAGCAGGGCTGGAGGTCAGGTGAACACAAGGAGAAGAGCGTGTGTGAGAGAGAGAGAGGGAGGGAGGGAGAGAGAGAGAGAGAGAGAGAGAGAGAGAGAGAGAGAGACACTCACTCCACACACGCACACATCGTTCATGCTGAGTGACAGCTTCTGTGGGATATCATGATGCTCTAGGGATTAGGTAACCCTGCTCAGTTTTCACCCCGGGTGCTCAGAGAAAGCATCCATCGTGAGTCACAGGGCTCTTGAACGCGATAGGTGGTTTGGTCACCAGTGAATTAGGCTTGTTCACGGTGCACCTGATCTTTGCTGATTCATGGTAACTGAGCTGCAGGGTAACATTATAAATGAACTTCATCACCAGAATGCACTAGCATCTTCTGTTCACAAACGATCTGTGAGACACTCCATTAGCACCACCTCCAGATACTCTAGGAACACTGTTCAAAACTTTTGTTCCTGATGTAAGCCCATTTTGTGGCAGAGAATGCCTACCATTTCTAGGATGCTACTGCACCTGAGCACCGGACGCTGTTAGAGCATCATGAAGATAGTCTGAAAGTACAGCCTCTACTTTGATAATAGGGTAAACTGATCCAAGATGAATCACTGTGCATGATCCCTTAGTCATTATGACTGAGGGCAGTGGTGTCAAGATACAAGATCTTTGTGGCTCAGACTTCATCCCATCCTCCTGCTGTTCCTTCCACTAAAGTCATAATATTTGTGAAATCATAATAGTTTCCACAGCTGCAGGCCATGTGATGTCACACACTGAGAGTTGTGACTTTAGAGGAAGGAAAAGCAGGATGATGAGATACTGTGACATCTGAGACACACATATCCTGCATATAAACATGTGTTCAGTAATAAAGAATCAGAGCAGCACAATTCAGAAAAGTAATGAAATATCAGCTAAACTGTGTGACTATAACATTTTATAAAGTTCTTCTGTACAAAAGTGCAAAGTTTCATACATATTTTCTCTGTTACAGGAGGGGAGGTGGTGAGAGGTATATGGTCAGTGTCTGAAATACAATATAAATGTTCTGTTTTGCTCTTCACTTTGGAGGGTAGAATTTGATTACAACTAGAGGAAAATAAGTGTAGGGAGGAGGAGGGTTGAGAGGAGGCTATGTTATTATGTGGAATCTTATTATGTTAATAAAGGGGTTGTTCACCTTTGAAAGGGTGTCTTATGGGAATCAATAGCATTTTCTGTTACTGTATTTCCCCACTCATGGCAGCAACAGCCTTTTGAATTACCTTTTTGGTTAAGTAAATGTAATAGTGGTAACCCCCACATGATGTATCAACTCAGGAGTGCTAAAAATACTGGATTATCAAGATGATGTATTCTATGTTTTTTATTGTGCACTGTCCTATGGGCTATGCTTGTATCTATTGCATTAAAATCAATAAATACAAGTTACAAAAATCAAAAAATTGCTTCAAGCCCCACAGTTAGTTTTTAGGTCATTAATACCCCCCACCCCGGCTCCCAATGTTGCCCAACTATTGAGTAATGCATTCTTCTGCAGTCTCGCAACATGCCATCTTTTCATTGGATAGAGCTCATTTACCATGTTCCACCATTTCTCTCTTGTGAGCAACTAATTTTTAAACCAGATTGCACTTGCTCCTCTGTACTGGTTTACCTGTACTGAGCCTACATTCTGGGAAAGGCAGCCATTAGTAGAGTACAAGCGTGGCTAAGAGTACTACATGCATCAAGAACAGCCAACCCTCTGCAATAAATAGCCTATGATGTAAAGTAACACATTTTACAGGGGAAACCAATGAAACAAAGTTTTGCAGACAGCTTCTTTAGGCTTAATTTGCCTACTTGTGGAACTCATGGGGGATGTCTTCCCCTTTACTTACACATCTGGATTAGATGTTCAAAGCATTTGGGATCCAATTTACACTGGGAGCTACTTGCCTACTAATTTTCATTATCTCCCTGTATTAGGTCCCAAAAGTGCTATGTTTAGGGCATGTCCACACTGGAGAGGGGACTCTCTGAGGGAACTCCAGCACAATAGATTGATCCTGGTGTTTGTGGATGCTATTACAGGTAGCTCCCACAGACATGCTAGTGATACATAAGTGACATAATGAAGCACTGGCTGGAGCATAGTTCTGCTTGTGTGGTTCCAGCCCTCTGCCCAAGTCCAGCTGCTTTGCAGACCCTGATGCTACTGACCTCTCCTGCCTCTGAACCCCCTAGTAATATGTATATGACATCCAGTGATACACCCACACGGTCTAAAATGCAATTTTCCAAACAAAATAGAAAGGCTTCACACACTTGCATGCCCGGTCTTGAAAAGTCATTCAAAGCAGCAAAAAGACTGACACAGACACCAAAAAGCTAGTTGTAAATACTTTAATACATGCTTAAAAATAAATCCTCATTACCAGTGTGAAGTCAAGAAGGAGTTCACATCCAACTGAAGCCCTGACTTGGTTCACACATGCGTGCTTCCTTGGGGAATCCGGTCATTCACTGAACACCTGCTTTTATCAGTCAGGGTTACTGGCTACTTTCTACAGGCAATCACTATGTCTGCCTGCTCTGCTATAAGGCCCCTGATGTGAGTGCTACAATGCATACACATTGTGGCCCCTATCCTGATTCCCAAATTCTCACAGCATTTTTACAGGCATGTAGAAATCATTTCCAACCCCAGTCAGCCATGACTACGTTGGGTCACAAACTGTTTTGGGAATGTTGTGATGTCTGTGCGTATATGCCCTCTTAGCACTTATAAAATGTTTTTTAACATTGAGCCAATAGTTTCAGATTTGATAAGTTGGCCTATTGTGTTGCTTCAGTAATTTGGGGAAAAAGTGGGTCAGCATCTAATATTAGACTCTGTGTTTTCATTTGATGCACTACATTACTTAGATCCTGTGAAATGTTTGTCAGAGAAAAAAACATTGTGGGCACATTTCATGGTTTCATCAAGTTTCTGATTTCCCAGATTTAAATGCTTTCTTGCCAACTTTCCCTGTGGTACAATCAGTGGTTCCATGACATTTACAATTTTCTATGGGAAGAAGTCATAGAATCTGATTGAGGGGAGCACAGCTGATGTAATTTAATAACCCCCAATATTTACAGTTAATATTAAAGGGGCATTTATGTAAATTATTTTTCAGGAGCATGGGAGCTGTCACCAACTCAATCCACATGAAGCCATATAATAGGATTAGTACATGTACTGCCTGGGTTATACTCATCCAAATGAAATTATTATACAATGGCATGGATATTTCCGGGGTTCTAATTAGTCAGCCTGCCCTAGACACAGTGATGTTATCTGACAGTAACATCAGTATATCTAGGGCAGTCATCGACATGACTGCATCACATTAAAATAAATTCCTCCCCACTCACTCCTCCCAAAGTCGGCTTTACATTTCTCACACAGTCCCTCACTGCCAGCCATAACCATTTCAAAAGACAAAGCCATCACAGCTTCACCTGCCCCATCATCCACACTGAATGGTTTCTAACATTTTCAACAAAGTGCCACACCTACCAGCAGTTTGCTAACTAAGAGAAGCACTGAGTGGCTTCACAATGTAACTGTCCAGCTTGCACACATCCTGCAGTCTCCAACCTACCTCAGCCAACAGCTCCATTACTCCAGTTCTGTGCTCTTCTCCCCATAGAAATCACAAGTCCCGTAATTCTATGTTCTTGTGATACAAACTAGAAATCTGCCAGCTGTGTCAGGAGAACCTATGAAACACAAAGACACACAGAAAAATAAAACAGAATCCTGAAAGTTGCAACACTGATCGGCTTTACACCATCAGCAGCCATGTTGTAGTGGCACACGCTTTTCATAACCACAGTAATGAAAGGGTTAAAATTAACTTTCTCTCGGTGCAAAGAAACAAAACATGAAGCACTGTGTATTGGGTGAAGAAAGTAGACAACTAGGACCAGGACTATTGGGGGGGACACACCGCACAGAGTAAAGAGCCATACACAAAGACAGGGGAACAGAGAGACAGCACACAGACACTAGCTAAGCACCATCTAGAGGAAAAACTCAAAACAGGAAGTGTATATATATATATATATATATTCATTGCAAAAAATGTTGTCAATGCATCCGTTAGGGTTCATATTAAAGCAACACAGGTATGGAAATGTGATGTTAGGGTTCAAACCTTAACACCCCATATCACCCCCCCAACCAATCCTACCACCCCACCGGTCCAAAGACCAACAGGCATTGGGATGTGCCTTGGGGTTGTCAGCCCTAATGCTTACCCTATTCCATTGGTAAGGAAGCTGATATGGTACAGCATAGGAGAATGGGGTAAGAATTAGGGCCAACAACCCCAAGACACACCCCACTACTACTACTGAATGCCGGTCTATCACTTGACTCTTCTCTCTGGTTTAAAAGCTACTTAGAAAACCAGTCGCAGAGAGTAAAAATTGTGAATGCTTTTTCTGACACCCTGCCTGGTCGCTCGGGTGTCCCACAGGGATCCATACTGGGCCCACTCCTTTTTAGCCTTTTCTTAAACTCCTTCCCTTACCACTGCTCTGAGCAGTTCATACTATATACCGATGATGCTGTTGTGTTCTGCACTCACAAAGATCCTGCAACTCTTCAACACAACCTTCAACTTGGTTTCAGTTCTGTAGAGACATGGTTTCTTAATCATAAACTGGTCCTCAATGACAAGAAAACCAAATTTATGCTCTTCTGCAGCTCTCATAACCCACACAAGCTATACCACTTGGCTATCTCCACCACCCAGGGGAACACTCTAGATCAGGTGGAGTCCTTCAAATACTTAGGGATACAGCTTGACCCTAATCTCTCCTATGGACTTCATGTAGATAATGTAGCTAGAGCTGCTAATATACGGCTTGGTCTCCTCTACAAACACAGACCACACCTCACGCCAGAAGCTTTGAAGGTTGCAGTCCTGAGCTCTGTGATCTTTGTAATAGACTATGGTCTCATCATTTATGGCTCGGCCACAACCACAACCCTTGGACGCCTCTCAACTGCCTTAAATAAGGCATGTCAGCTGATCACTGGTGCTCACTGTCTCACCCACACATGTGACCTGTACACGCAGATCGGCTGGCTCCAACTATCAAACCGCATAAAGTTTCTCACCTGCTCCATGGCGAAAAAAATCTACCTTGGCCTTGCACCTTCTGGGGTCTCAACTCTGTTACAACACCAAATGAACAAATGGTGCCTTAGGAGAACCACGCTACAGCTACTGAAAGTTCCCCACTGTCACACTTCACCAGGACAACGCTCTTTTGCTTATCGAGTGCCACTCTGGTTCAATGGCCTCAGTCCCACCATCTCCTCTGCCCCAACAATTGGTATGTTTAAAACTAGGCTCCAGGACTATCTCACTACCAACAGCTCCTGTGACTGCCCAACTTAACCTTGTTTCTCCACTTCCTTCCTGCTCTAGTCGTCCCCTCCCCATCTCACTGGATTCTACCTCACATCTTGGTATACCCAGTGCTGCACTTTTCACCCTCTCCCACCCTTCCTACATTCCTTCCCTCCTTCCCTCTCCCTATGACTCTGGCACTTCTTATTTGTTGTCTATTTTCTGTGACAAATTCTGCTGGCTGCCTTGTTACAATGCTACCCTTGAATTGTATTAATCTGTACTCTGTTTGCAATGTCCACATTGTTGTAATGTCTGTCTTGATGTTCCCCATAATTTGTATTTCTTTGACGTGGAACCTTTGTAAAAGAGCCAAGGCTCAAAGGTATTTGTAATCCTGGACTTAATAAACAAAATAAATAAATAAAATAAACACCCCATGCCTGTTGGTCTTTGGATGGTGGGGGTGAGGTGGTAGGCTGGTTGGGGTGGGATGGGGTGTTGGTTTTGAACCTAACACCACATTTCCATACTTTTATTGCTGAAATATAAACCCTAACTGATGCATTAATAAAGTGTTTTGCAATGAATGTCCTTACTTTTTGAGAAAGTGTAATCACCCTTATGTAATTGTGGAGCTCATGTGAAAGCACAGGGCCTGGAGCACCCTGCACTGCTATCAACCATAAGTGTAGAGACATTGTAATTAACCCTCATCTCCCTGTGGGACTGCAGGGCCTGGTATCCATTTGTGGAGCGCAGGGGCCCTATGGGCCTTGTTATCCATGTATCCATAAGTAAGTAATCGTGATCTTTATGTGGGCACATGGCCCTCTGGGCCCTGCCCTCCCCTAACCATAAGTGTAGAGACACTGTAATTAACTCTCATCTCCCTGTGGGAGCACAGGCACTGTATCAATTTCAGGGCCCTGTGCTCCCATGTATCCATAAATAAGTAATCATTATTCATCGTGGAAGCACAGGGCCATCCAGACCCTGCACTCCCATCTAACCATAAGTGTAGAGACATTGTAATTAACCCTCATCTCCCTGTGGGAGTGCAGGGCCTGGTATCCATTTGTAGGGCCTTGCGCTCACATGTATCCATACGTAAGTAACTGTCATCTCCATGTGGAAGCACAAGGTCCTCCTGGCCCTGTGCTCCCATCTATTCATCAGTGTAGAAACATTGTAATTAACCCTCATCTCCCTGTGGGAGTGCAGGGCTCTCAGGGCCCTGCACTCCCATCTATCCATAAGTGTAGAGACACAGCGCAGGGCTAGAGACATTCCAAGTAACCCTTGGGCTGAAAATTGCACAATATCACAGTAAAAATAGGGACACTGGAAAAAATTCCACCACAGTTGTAATCATGGCCTTGCAAGCTGCATACCTGCTTTGTAAAACTAAAAGTGTACCAAGCTGTGTTTAACGAAAAATCCATATCTCGAAGTGTTTTCGAGATATAGCCGCCAAAAGGTACCGCAACCGCCACAATGTTATCCTATAGGAAATTTCTAAATTTTTGGGATGTTATAACTATGGAACCAATGTAAATCATATCACCAAACCAGCAAAAGGCATATCTGTTTGTCAAGCTCTTACTTCCCTGCAAAGTTCAGCCTAAAAGTCCTAACCGCTTATTTGCAGCGAAGTGGCAAAGAAACAGACATTTTTGAAAGTAGTACTCAAATTGTGACAGTTTTGCAAAATTTGAGAAATCTTTCATGAAACAGTGTGGCAACTTATGCAGTATGAATATAGTTTCGTGAAATGGTGTCGCAAATTTGTGACGCTACCAACGGGCGATTTAAAAAAACTTATTTCGGGCCAGTATTTTTAAAAACTAATGACATAATCATGTTCCTCGGGCCCTGATTAGGTTAACACAACTGTTAGTGTTTACCAAGGGGGCAGTATTTTTTGAATTATATTGTTTTTTCCACATCGCTAACTGAAAACAAGATGGCGGCAGCACAACACTGCTTTCCCATTATGAATGCAAAAAGTACTTTCGCGAAAGCAGAAACTGCTTTTGCACAGAACATATAATTTTTCCATAGGCTATAATTGTAAACTTAAAACTTTAATAGCTTTTGACCGGATAAATATTTTTTCACCAAACCTTAAAAAAGGTACATCTGCAACCCAGACCCCATATACCCTAACAATTTCAGACCACACCACCAAGCCATTTCAGAGATGTGTGATGGCAAACAATTTGCCCCTAAATGGTAATTTTAACATTTTGTGACATTCTGCATCTCTGCAACCACACATACGACCAGAACGACACTTACCACATCAGTGGTCACAATCCAGCCATAGCACCTCTATGGTGCAAGGAGCCTGATCCAAACACCCCCCAAAGAGATAGATAAGGTGCCACTTGCCCCCACGGGCAGCGGTCATGATCCAGCCATAGCACCTCTATGGTGCAAGAAGCATGATCCACCCACCCCCCAAAGAGATAGATAAGGTGCCACTTGCCCCCACGGGCAGCGGTCACGATCCAGCCATAGCACCTCTACAGTGCAAGGAGCCTGATCCACCCACCCCCAAAGAGATAGATAGGGTGCCACTTGCCCTCACGGGCAGCGGTCACAATCCAGCCATAACATCTCTATGGTGCAAGAAGCATGATCCACCCACCCCCCAAAGAGATAGATAAGGTGCCACTTGCCCCCACGGGCAGCGGTCACGATCCAGCCATAGCACCTCTACAGTGCAAGGAGCCTGATCCACCCACCCCCCAAAGAGATAGATAAGGTACGATGCTTGAAAAATTGCCACGATTTCTCTGGGCTGTGTGAACACTGAAACGGATCATCACTTGCAATTTGCTGTTTTCAATTTCAGTGCCTTCTTGGGGTAGCGTTATTGGCTCCATTCCTGCCTAGACCTCCCTGATTGGCTGGTCTCACTCACCTGAGACAGAAGCACCCGAGACATGTGGCTTAATGTAAGCCTGCATCCCTGTACTCAGCTCCTAATTTATATATTTTAATTTAGCCTGTTCTGCTTGGCCTATGTAAAGTAATTTACCATCCCTTCCCCCTGCTGCAGTTTCTCTCCAACTGTATGTGCACTGATTCAGTGCTAGCTCTGCAAACTACCCCTTGATTTTTCCCCAATTAAGCTTTCACTCTGTACACTGCCTTGAACTGAGTTTGTAAAAAGTTTTACTGGCTTTGTTAATATATATATTTTTTTTAATCCTATTTAAGACTGTACTGGGTTTACATGCTTACTGCTATGGACTTAGAAAATTCAGTGAATTGTAAAATCTGTGTAGCCTCTGTCTTGAGCCTAAGGCTCCTGCCCTTGACTTTCATTCTTGATCATCTTCCTGTTTCCCCCTGTCCTCCTCTGTCTCTGTTCTGTCGCTTCTGCCCTCCCCCATCAGTCTGTTCTTTTGTGCTTGTTTTGGATTCCCGAGTTAGTCGGCACCTTGCCTCTGTCTGAGACTGCCCCTGACTTTGTCTTTCAAGTTGGTACTCAGCTCTCTTTCTGTGTCTCTGTTTAGACACACACCCCCATCTGCCCCTATTTAATCTGCTGTCTCCTTCCTTACAGGTGCCACTTGCCCCCATGGGCAGTGGTCACGATCTAGCCATAGCACCTCTATGTTGCAAGGATCCTGGTCCTCCCACCCCCAAAGAGATAGATAAGGCATGAGGCTTGAAAAATTGCCACGATTTCTCTGGGCTGTGTGAACACTGAACCGGATCATCACTTGCAATTTGCTGTTTTCTATTTTGGTGCCTTCTCAGGGTAGCACTATTGGCTCCACACCTGTGTAGTGCTCTTTGATTAGCTGGTCTTACTCACCTGAGACAGGAGCACCCGAGACGTGTGGCTTAATGTAAGCCTGCATCCCTGTACTCGGCTCCTAATTTATATATTTTAATTTAGCCTGTCCTGCTCGGCCTGTGTAAAGTAACTTACCATTCCCCCCGCTGCAGTTTCTCTCCAACTGTATGTGCACTGATTCAGTGCTAGCTCTGCAAACTTCCCCTTGATTTTTCAACTTCCCCTTGATTTTTCATCCCTCCCCCTCCCAAGCCTCCTTTAAATGCACACAGTCTCCACCCACTCCTATCTGATGTTTCAATTTATTGGTTACTTACTGTCAACAACTGCAATTCCTCCCATCCCCTTTTTGCAACTAAGCCTTCTAGCAGCTTTATTTCATTCTGTCTTGCTGAGGCATACCATTTTGGTACTTTAGGTTTGCTTATTGCTCACTAGCATATCTTGTCTTGCTAAGGCAATTGAGTTAGGTCAGGTGATCTCTCTAGTACTTAGTCTGCTCCAGAGTAGTAGCTAAGAAATTTGCTTCAAAGCCTCTCTGCCCTTAGTACTACTCTATAGTCAGATGAACTCTTTTCTTATTAGCCAGACTAGGAGCTATACTTAAGGATTACTGCTTCAGGCTCCACTGCCTAGAGTAGTATTCTGCAGGGATTAAGAAATTCTCCTCCATTAAGAATCCCTTCTCTTGCCTGCACTTGTAGTGCCCATTGGGTGATAGTCTCATAATGAGGGCATATTACCTTCTTCTATGCTTGTCTCTGCTCATCTTACATATATTGGACCCAACGTGAATCAAAAATAACTCCTAGAGTGGAGAATGGCTTCTTTACATTGTCCCGACGGGACTTTTCCTATCAAGTAGAAGAACTTGTATGTGCTCTAACTTCCCTAGCCCACTGCTGGTCCTTCTCCTGCACCAGCATACAGGAACTCTCCTAGAGCCTGCCCACAGGGCTACACCACCTTCTACATACTCCCTACTCCCATTGTCTCTCTCAGTCAGGGTATTGTTGTATGCAGCATCAGGAAAACTGGGAACTAGCCTCAGAACTCCCTGTACTGCCGCAGACAAATCACGTAACCAACGAAGACTCCAGCCACCCACGCTCTCCTAGGACTCTGCAGGAAACTCTTGTTCCTGCTTTACTATGCTCAGGAAATGATGAGCTTAATCCAGGCCCTCTGGCAACGATGGAATCCCCAGCAGAGCTACAAAGCCTCAAGGGGCTTACATTCTTGCATGCTAATGTATGTAGCCTATTAAAAAAATCACTTCTGTTCAGGCCTGGGTATGTCATGCTGCTCCAGATGTTCTGGTGATTATGGAGTCCTAGCTCCAACTGGCGACCAGTAACTACGAAGTTAACATCCCCTCCTACTCTTTGTTAAGAGCCAACAGGCAAACCAGAGGTGGTGGGGTAGCTATTTACATCAAGGATAAATTCCCTGCCTCCATAATTGACTCAACCTCTGTCCCAAAAGAATTTGAAAGCTTGTCATTAAAGATTGAAATTGCCACCGGTGTCTCATTATGTATAATAGGATGCTACAGACCCCCATCAGCTGGACTACAGTTGTTAAAACATCTCAGAAACATCCTGGGTTCGGCATCTTCAGAGTGTATCATACTAGGGGACTTCAACTTAGACTGGCTATCCAGTGCATCCACCCCACTTAAAATGTTCTGTGATTCCCTTGGGCTGTCACAGCTAATAAATGAATCTACTCGTCCTAACAAGCTCAACCCTAAGAATAGTACTCTCTTGGATATCATTTTAGTTAACAAACCCCATTTATTCTCCCATGCTGGCGTCTTTTTCTCTGATATTAGCAACCATTGCTTCATCGCGTGTGTAAGATCCACTCTTAAATCCACAACTGCACCAAAATTCTCCTTTAAAAGGTGCATATGCAACTTTGATCTCCATGGGTATATATCAGACCTAATCGACTCCATGCAATGGCAGGACTTCTATCTAGCCAAGTCCCTGACTACGGCTTATGATATTTTCTCAGAAATTGTGCTAGGAGCTCTCAACAAGTATGCTCCCATAGTAAAAGTTTGTGCCAGAAACAAATCCTGTCAGTGGTTTACAGAAGACCTGAAAGATGCTTTGTGGAGAAGGGATATACTCTGGAGAGCTGCTAGGAAAACTAATTTAATAAATGACTGGAATTCTTTCTGGAGGGTGAGGAACCTCTGCACCAAAATGGTCAGAGAAGCCAAAGCTAATTTCTACCACTCTCGGCTGGAGAGCTCCTCAAGAAATGCCTCCAAATTCTGGAGGACTATCAAAGACATTGAAGGTCACACCACTGTAAATTTCCTACCTACTAAATTATTGATTGACAATACTGACATCTCTGACAGACCATCTGTCCTCGATGCTCTCAATAATCATTTTGCCACTGCAGGGCTAGCCTTTGACTCCTCTCATGTGAATATCCTCTGCCAACAACTTAGATTGGATACACAAGAAAAACCCATCCCCAGTCCATCCGCCTCTGCAGCCTACCTCCCTGAAAGAAGTCGAAGGTCTTCCTTCAGCTGGACACTAGGAAAAGTGCTGGGGCTGACCTCATTGACCTGTACTTCTTAAAGGTCAGCTAACGTGTCCTCGCAGTCCCAATTACTCATCTCTTCAACTTATCCTTGTCCCAGGATGTCCTACTGCCCATTTGGAAAAATGCACTTGTGATCCCTTTGTTTAAGTCAGAAGATCCCAGTGACCTCAATAACTACAGGCCAATCTCCCTACTTCCAATCCTGTCAAAGATGCTGGAGAAAATAGTGAACTCCCAGCTTCAGAAGTACCTGGAATCAGAAAAATTGCTCAACCCGTTACAATCCGGTTTTACAGCACAGCACAGTACAATCTCTGCTCTAGCCAAGGTGACAAATGACTGGCAGCTTGAATTAGACAAAAAAAACTTTGCTCAGTTTTCTTGGACCTAAGCAAGGCGTTTGATACTGTTGATCACAGACTGCTTCTGTCGTCCCTCCAGAACATTGGTTTGGATTCGTTATCCCTTAAATGGTTCTCCAACTACCTCTCAGGACAACTTCAACAAGTAAAGGCAGAAGGGGAAATTTCTCCACCAAAACCCCTATTGAGGGGTGTACCACAAGGATCCATTCTTGGTCCCTTGCTCTTCACCATTTATATTAACAACATAGATGCCCCCATCAAAGAAGCACAAATACACCTATTCGCGGATGATACAGTACTCTATGCTAGTAGCCCCACACCTGAAGCGGCCTGTAAAGCCCTTCAAAATGAATTTAATCTGCTGCAACATCAGCTTATAAATCAGAAACTGCTCCTAAATGCAAAAAAAACCCAAAGCAATGTTCCTCTCGCCTCTTCAAAATGCAATAAATCCTGCAATTGCTGGGACACTCCCGCAGATCACTGCCATTCTAGGTGAGCGGTTGGACTACGTACCAAAGTTCAAGTACCTGGGGGTCTGGTTAGACCATAGACTTACTTTCACAGATCACTTAGAAGAACTGGCAAAGAAACTTAGACAAAGACTTGGTCTGTTCTTTAGGATTAATAATCTCTCACAAAAGCGCTAAATTGAAACTGGTTCAAACTACTTTTCTTTCCCTATTGGATTACGTAGACTTTCTATATAATCAGGGACCTGCAGGTACCCTAGCCAAACCTCGACACGCTTTATCACAGAGCCATAATATTTATCACAGGTCTTCCATACTCAACCCACCACTGTGCATTGTACACGGCAGTGGGATGTTCATCCCTTGCTTACAGACGGCAAAAAAATGCTGCAGTTTGGACATACAAAGCTGTCTCAAATAAACTGCCCCAGTATATCTCTGTCTGTTTACCTTTGTGCACTCTGGGGAAGTATGCCCTGAGAGGCACCTCATATATCTACCTTTATGTTTACAAAGCAAAATCTCGCATTGGCAGAGCAGCCATCAGCTTTGTGCTCCCTCAACTGTGGAACAAGCTGCAAAAAACTTTGAAATTAACTTACCCCATCAGCCTAGTAGCTTTTAAATCTCTATAGCTACATCATAATAAGGAGTCCTGTGCCTGTCTACCCTAAATAGTGACTCCTATAAGTCCAAGCATACTCTAATTACTACTGTTAAAAGACTGATCACATCTACTGTATAATCGACTCTTCCCTCTCACCTTTTTCTACCCCCCATATCTGTCCCTTCCACATTCCTTTGACCCTGGTTCCAGCTCTAAATTCTCCATACTGCATCACTATATATCTTTTTATATTAGGTTTTATTTGTGTTCAGTGCACCTGATATGTATATTTCTTTACTTTTATGAAAAATTGTGTCCTACCCAAAACTAGCTGTATCTTCTGTTCCAAACATATACTACTGTCAATGCTACCTGCTGATACTTTGTATATACTGTATTATTGTATCTCACTTTATTTGTATTATTACTATTTTCTTGCATGTTGCATCTCATGTATATTGTCCGTTGTTCCTTGTTAACAAACCCAGGTCCACCTCGAAAATGAGCTTGCTCAACGGTGATCGCCTGGTTAAATAAAGACTTTGATTGATTCATTGAAAGATCTATGGCACCAGACAACACAAGCAAAATTTCAAGCAAATCGGTTGAACGGTTGCAAAGTTATCAAAGTGCAGATGTTTGGGTTTCACATAGAGGTGACTACTGAACCATAACTATACTGGCACTACCTTGCTTTTCGGGCTTTGTACTCCCATCAGTCCATAGTGTGTTTTGGGAGTGCAGGGCCTTCCAGGCCCTGTGCTCCATGCATGCATATTGTAATTGTCTTTGATTTTCATGTGGAAATGCAGGGCCCTCTGGGCCCTGTGCTCCTGTCTAACCATAAGTGTAGAGGTGCCCTCCCATCTATCAATAAGTGTAGAGACATTATAATTAACCCTCATCTCCCATTACTACATAATGGACGGCCCTGCACTCCCAATGCTGCATAATGGTATCCATATGTGGAGGGCCCTGCACTCCCATCTACCTATAAGTGTAGAGCAGAGAGCAGGCCTAGAGACATTCCAAGTAACCCTTGTGCTGCAAATGACACAATATCACAGTGACCATAGGAACACTGGAAAAAATTCCACTGCAGTTGTAATCATGGCCTGGCAACCTGATAGCTTCTTAGTATACCTAAAGATATACTAAACTGTGTTTAGTGAAAAATCTGTATCGCAAAGCATTTTCGAGGTATAGCCACCGAAAGATACCACAGCCACCACAATGTTATCCCATGGGAAATTTCTAAACTTCTGAATGTTATAACTATGGAACCAATATAAATTTTAACACCAAACCAGCAAAAGGCAGATTTGCAAGGCAAGCCCTTTCTACCCTGCAAATTTTAGCCCAAAATTCCTAACCATTTATTTGCAGTGAAGTGGCAAAGAAACAGCAATTTTTTGAAAGCAGTGTCACAAATTTGCAGAATATTTTGCAATTTTGTGAAAGTTTCACAAAACTTACCCAAATTTTGCAACTAATTGTGTTAGTGTCACAAATTTTATACACTTTCACAAAAGTAGTGTAGCAAATTTCTGAAAATATCAACAGCCAAATAAAATAAACAAACAGTATTTCGGACAGCATTTAAAAAAACTAATGGTAGGATCATGTTCTTCGGCCCCGATTAGGTAAACACAACTGTTGGTGTTTTCCAAGGGCAGTATTTTTGAACCAGAAAGTTTTTTCCCATCGCTAACTAAAAACAAGATGGTGGCAGCGTGACAGTACCGAACCCATTTATGATAGAAAAAGTGTTAGAAAGCAAAAGGTGCTTTTGCACCAGACATCTAATTTTTCCCATAGGATATAATGGGAAGCTTTAAACTGTAATAACTTTTGAACAGATTAATATTTTTTCACCAAACTTCAAAAGGTACATTAGTTTCCCAGACTCCAGATACCCTAACAATTTCAGACCAGACCCCCAAACTGTTTTGGACTTATGGATGAGGAAAGAATGTGCACCTCAATTGTAATTTTCACATTTTTTGACACTCTGCAGCTCCGGAACCGTACATCCAACTGGAATGAAACTTCCCACATCAAGAGCTCAATTGCATCCAACAGCATATGCAAATGTTCAGGTAAATTGTCAAATGTTGTAAAGTTATTAGTGTAACATTTTGGGTTTAACAAAGAGGTGGCCATTCAACCCTAACTGTGTATGTGTGTGTGTGTGTGTGTGTGTGTGTGTGTGTGTGTATATATATATATATATATATATATAGAGAGAGAGAGAGAGAGAGAGAGATATATATATATATATATATATATATATACACACACACACACACACACACACACACACACATATACACACCTGCCCGGTAGGGCAGGTATAGTTAGGGTTGCACAGCCACTTCTATGTTAAACCCAAAATGCTGAACTTTAATAACTTTGCAACCATTCGTTCAAGTTGCCTGAAATTTGTCATGAGCATTGTCATACTATAGATCGCTGGATCTGGACATTTCTGTACTGGTTGGCTTTTTGGTTGCGAAGCTATGGAACATTGAAAAGTATTTGTTCCATACGACAGTGACAGATTCTTTCGCGAAAGCAACTTTTTCTGTAGCAAATGCCCTCAGTACTGTCATGTGGTGGCCATCTTGTTTTCAGTTAGCGGTGGAGAAATAACGTTATAGTTTAAAAACTACTGCCCCTAGGTAAACACCACCTGTTGTGTTTACCTGAACAGGGTCCTAGGAACAGCATCCATGCATCAGAATTTTAAAATGGTACTCAGAAATAAGGTTATTTTGATCAGGCCATTCGAACTGTCACAATTTGAGACAGTACAAGCACAAAACCTTCACAAATTTGTGAATGTTTCATGCTTGTACTGTCACAGATCTGCCGAAACTGTCGCAATTTGTGACAGTACTGCCCCAAAAATGATAAATTTTTTGCCACCTCACTGCCACTACACAGTTTGGACTTGTGGGATAAAATGTGCAGGGTGGCAAGTCCTTGCACCACAGATGTGCCTTTTGGTGGTTTGGTGAAAAACTTTCCATCAGTTCCATAGTTAAAGCACTCCAAAGCGGTGACTTTTTCCTATAGGTTAACATTGTGGTGTTCGCCAAAAGCAGGTTTCTTTGCCACCTCACTGCCACTAAACGGTTTGGAGTCTGGGACTGAAATTTGCAGGGTGGCAAGCCCTTGCACTACAGATGTGCCTTTTGCTGGTTTGGTGAAATACCAGTTGCAGAGTTACAGCACTCCAAATTTGCACATTTTCCCATAGGATTACATTGTGGTGGCTGCAGCACCTTTCGGCTCCTATATCTCGAAAATGGTTCAAGATACAGATTTTTCACGAAATGCAGCTTAGGTTTACTAAGCATGCGTGGAGGTGGTGAGGTCATGAATACAACTGCGAAATAATTTTTTCTGCAGTTGCTACGGTTACAGAGTTATTTCCACATAAACATTACGAGGGTTGCCTGGAATGCTTCTAGGCCTGCGCTATGTGTCTACACTTATGTGTAGATCTGGGCCCAGTGTTCCCACCTATTGATACTATTTCTGTTAAACTGGGAGTACTGCGCTCTCCTATGCTATGCCACTACACTCATGGGTGGTGGGCCCAGAGGGCCCGAGTTCCCTTGTATAGATACCATTTTGTAAACCTGACAAGACAGTTATGGGTGGGTGGAGTGCAGGGCCCAGAGGGCTCATGCTTCCATCTATGGATGCAACTTTGCAAATCTGAGGATATAGTTATGGGTGGGTGGAGTACATGGCCCATAGTGCTCCCATGTATGGATACCATTTGCAAACCTGAGACATACTTATGGGCGGGTGGGAGCACAGGGCCCAGAGGGCCTGCACTCTCACCTATGGATTCCATTTGCTAACCTGAGGACACAGTTATGGATGCATGGGAGCACAGGGCCTGGAGGGCCCACACTCACACGTATGGATTCCATATGAGTAACATTTCACCTTCTCAAAAAGAAGGGAAATTCATTGCAAAAAACTATGTTAATGCATCAGTTAGGATTGATTCCACACTGACAAAAGTGTGGAAATTCAACATTAGGTTACCAACCCTACCACTTCATAAGCCTACTTTCATTTCTTCCACACACCAACAGGTATCAGTGTGTGTGTTGGGGTCATCAGGCTGGGCTCTCACCCCATTCTCCTATACTGTACCACCTCAGCTTGTTTACACATGGATGGGACAGGTTGAGCCCGATGACCCCAACACACCCCGATGCCTGTTGGTGTGTGGAGGGTGGGGCGTGGGGTGATAGGGTTGGTAACCCTAACATCGAATTTACACACTTTTGTCAGTGTGGAATCAACTCTAACTGATGCATTAATGGAATTTTTTGCAAGAATATACGTATGAATAGATATAGATATAGATATAGATATAGATATAGATATAGATATAGATATAGATATAGATATAGATGTAGATATAGATATAGACATTATAAAGGCACAGTTGTGCCTCTAGTGTTAGGGTTGAGTACGCAGTTTAATGCTAAACCCAAAATGTTGCACTTTAATAACTTTGCAGCCATTCAACAGATTTGCACAAAATTTGGTATGTGCAGTCCCATTGGGTAGATCTCATGATGAGCCAAGTTTAATTTCAATCGGATGTGTGGTTTTTGTGCAGCACATAGTGAACAAAGTGTTTTTCCCTTTTTTTTGCCAGTTTTTGCTGATTTTTGTCCATCCCTTTGTGGCCGCAACATTTGGAATTTTGGCCTGATGTTTTCAGCCTAGACATAGGCTGTCCCAAGGAACAAGCCATCATTGGTTTGGTGAAAAAATATTAATCCGTTCCAAAGTTATTCAGTTTTGAAATTTCGGGTTCTGAGCATGCTCAGTTCAGTCTTTTGGATAGGTGTATTTTTTGCGAACAAGGATTTGCCTCATGAATGGGTATTTTGACAGCTAATGAATGGGGATTCATTAAATCCTTACTCATGAGAAAAAATCCCCGTTCATGAGCCGCCATCTTATTTTTACTTTTTGCCCAAAACAAACTCTTGTATCTTGCCCCACAGATGTATTTGTTGTGAACAACTGTACGGGTTTTGTTCAGTGCAATGCCCTCTACAAACCCATGTCTTTGGTTTCCCTTACTGCATTAAAAAAGGCTGTGTTTGCTATGAAATCCCGTTCCTCACTCGCTTCCGATCCCCGTTCGTGAGGTGTCAAAATCCCTGCTCTTCAACCGATCCCTGTTCGTGAGATAAGGACCAGATGGCCTATCTCATGAATGGGGATCAGCTGATGAACAGGGATTCTGTCACCTCACGAATGGGAATTTTACTGACGAACAGGGATTTTGACACTTCATGAATGGGGATTATACAAACAAAATCACCGTTCGTGAGGTGTCAAAATCCCCGTTCATGAGATGAAGACCAAATGATCAGATATGGCCATCTGGTTATTAAATGAAGACCAGATGGTCAGATAGTGCCATCTGTTCCTCATGTCACCTCAAGAACAGGGATCCACAATGGTGGATTTCTCCTAGCAAAAATGGCCCCAACACTTTTCTTTAAATGCTAACATCGGGTGCCAATCCTCATGTCAGCATGCATCTCCCCCTACTAATATTGCACACTGGGAGCCCACCCCAGTCAAAAGCAATGTATGTATTTTTATTTAAGTTTAGTGTTTCCAACACCGGGATGCCCACTCCCTGTGTCAGATGATGCTCCTCCCCAAAGCCAGTAGTCATCAATTACCAACAGGGGTGCTCAATCCCCATGTCAGCATGTATCCACCCTCCCCACTAATATGGTACACTGGGAGCCCACCCCAGTGTGCCCAAATGTGTATTAATATTTTAAAATCCCTGTAAATAAATAAAACCATTTCCCAACTTCTTTCATTTTTTTTAACCTGCAAAAAAGAAAACGGTCCCTCATCATCTTCCCAGTCCCCTCCCCCATTCCCACCCTCCCACTGAGCACCCACCTCTTCACACCAACCTTACCCATATTAACTGTACTGCCAGAGGTGGGGAGCAGTGATCTTTCTGGACCGGGCACATCTGCACTTTTCAAAGCTGAACCCAAACTGAAGAATCAAAGGTAAGCTCTGTATAATGGCAGACAATGGGGGTCAACTAGGTTGATATCTCAACCATTTTTAGAATTTTGGCCCCACATTTTAACATGGGGTTCTTAGGATAATAGTCAGGAACACTGGCACTGTAATTGCATACTGGTCCCAAAAGGTGATTTTGAAGTCACTGTGTGGAATCACCTTCGGGACTGATTAATAAAATGACAGTGCCACTGTTCATGAGGTGGAGTCCCAAAAGCCCATGTTGCAAATTTGGTGAAAAATTTCAAAAAATGACTGCATTATGAATGTGTTGTACAGTTTCTGTGCACGTCAGAACTTCATCAGTGCTTAAAATTCACCCAAATCTTCAACATTGCCATTTTTCACATCTCCTTACTGAAAAGTACAGCTATAATTTTTCACATCCTGCCTGAAACATGTTTTGCACCTGTGGCACAGAATGGTGCAGTCACTGTACAAAATCAACTTTCAGGATGGATTAACAAACTCACAGTGCCACTGTTCATGAGGGAAGTTCCAAAAAGCCCATGTTGAAAATTAGGTGAAAGAATTTCAACAAATGACCTAGTTACGAGGTGCATTGTGCAGTTTTATGCACGCTTATAACTTCACCAGTGTTTCATGTTTTCACTCCAGATTTTCAACATTACCATTTTTCACACCACCTCATGAATAGTACAACTGTAATTTTTTTAATCCTGCCAAAAATGTTTTTCTGCATCTGTGGCACAAAACGGTGTTACAGTTGTGCAGAATTACATTTTGACAGGGATTTGAAAGTTTTCTATACTAGGTACATGCAGTGACATGATAAGGTGGTTATGTTGAACATTTGGGGTGAAAATTATTAAGGATGGCACAGTTATGACTATTTGTTGCAATTTTGCTGCACCTGCTCGTAAGGTAATGTGTGGAAGCGCAGGGCCAGAGACAACTGTGTTTGCACAGCTACATACATATTCACATCTGTGGAGGGATAGGAGTGCAGGGTCCAAAGGACCCTGCACACCACTGTGAAATATGGATACTGTTGTACTATCTGGATGGAGGATTGGACCCTGCACTCCCACTGTGACAGATGAATACTATTGTACTATCTGGATGGAGGGATGGGGCGAGGGTCCAAATGACCCTGCACTCCCACAGTAAAATAAATATATTATTATACTATCTCAAAAAGTGGAAATAAATTGCAATAAACTTTGTTAATGTATCAGTTAGGGTTAAGCGACAAAAGTATGGAAATGTGGCGTTAGGGTTGAACCCTAACCCCCACTGTACCACCCATCCCCCCATGCTCCACACACCAACTGGCATCGGGGTGTGCCATGGGTTCATTAGGCCTAACTGTCACTCCATTCTCCTATACTATACCATGTCAGCCTCTTTACATATGGAATGGGGTGAGAGCTGGCCCATGACTCATGGCACACCCCGATGCCTGTTGGTGTGGAGGATGGGGGTGGGTGGTAGGGTGGAGGGGTTAGAGGCTCAACCTAACGCCTCATTTCCATACTTTTTTTGCTTCAACCCTAACTGATGCATTAATGATGTTTTTTGCAATATATGTATGTATATATATATATATAGATATATATACACACACACACACACACACACACAGTAGCACCCCTATAGTTAGGGTTGAGTAGGGTGTTTAATGTTAAACCCCTAACTTTGCATCATAATAGCATTGGCAGCATTCAACAAAATTAGCTGAAATTTTGCACATGTTGTCTAGTTGGCAAGGTCCAGATCTGTGGAAAGTTTTGCGTCATAATAGCATTGGCAGCATTCAACAAAATTAGCTGAAATTATGAATGTGGTGTCTACTTGGCAAGGTCTAGATCTGTAGAAAGTTTTGTAAAGGCAGCTTGTGCAGTTTTTGAGATCTGCATATGCAATATTCCTGTAGACGTGTAATTTGTTTCCTATATTTAACATTGGATTTTTGTTTTGCTCTCACCTACAGCACACACAGAATGGAATTGTTTTCAAACTACTTTTCAGGGTAGATGCATGCTGTGGTAAAGTAGTGCCTTTGGAAGGTTTCATGAAAAAAATATTAAATGGTTCCAGAATTATAAGGATTTAATGTTTTGTGTTTTTCTGTTCTGAGCATGCTCAATAAGGTTTTTGGGATAAAGTTCTGATACAACACCAACAATCTGGTGTCACAGGGGCGTTTTTGATTTTGTGAGATGTGCTCATGACATCAAACATTTTTTGTTTCATTTTGTGGCAGCCACCATCCTGTTTCTCACCTCACTAACAAACTGTTAATTCAAACTATTATTACAGTAGTCATAATACAAAAACAAACATGAATCTACCTCATTAGAACATGCTGGTGCAGATTCTGAGGCATATTGTAGTCAATCATGATTATAAATATCATTTACATATTTCTCCTGGCCATGTTAACGTCTTTCCCGTTTTGTACGTTTTCTTGTGCGCATGTGCAAGAAACATTATGCGGCAGCTTAGGAGAGAAGCGGGTTGTGAAGGTGCGGCACTGTGACGGCCAACGGAGGCACTGCATTTGGGGGTTAGGCACTGCTGGACCAATGGAGGCACAGTGTGCTGATGACACTGGTTTCCAAAAGTGCCACCAAGTCAAAACGGTTTCGCCGCTGCAATGAGAGGCCACCTCATCATTGCAGCATCAGCCATTCTGCTGCAATGAGGGCGCGACCCATCATAGCAGGGTGGTACCTTCCCAAGTGTAACAATTTAAGTAAACATGGTGGTGGCTTTCCACTGCCTCTCAGCCCCATGAAAGCAAATGGGGTGGCCAGTCCCCATCAGCAGCCCCCAACCCAGTTCATTTACCGACAGGAGCCCACCCCGTCAGCATGATGTAACCCCCTCCTCCATTTGTTGTGTGCCGAGGGGGTGCCCAATCCCCCTCAGCATCATGCCCCCCCAACAGTCATTCTTTGCCAATGGGGAGCCCAATCCCTGTCGGCTTAAGTCCCCCCACCACAAAAATGGCAGGTGGCACACTGGGAGCCCACCCCAGTGTGCTGAAAGAAAGCCTGGGGAAAAAACCTTCCTGTGATGTCTTTTTCTTTTTCTCCCTGAAACAAAGGAAATGGTCCCATGCTGGTCGCCGTCCCCTCCCCCAACCCGCACCCACCCACTGCACACCCTACCTCCCCACATCCCCCTCACCCTATACTTACCTCAGGAGTCTGGCGCGACGATCTTTGGTGGACCGGAACACGTCTGCACTCTTCAAAGCCGACCACAAACTGAAGAAATGCCGGTAAGCTGTATAATGGCATAAATAGGGTTTTTTCAACTTTGGTGCATATCTCAGGCATTTGGGGGAATTTTGGCACCACATTTTCAACATGGGGTTATTGGAACCCCTCCTCATGAATTCAGCCACTGTCATGGCGTTATTCAGTCCTGAAAGGTGATTTCACGGTCACTGCACAGAGTCACCTTCTGGGACTGATTAACAAATGACAGTGCAGTGTTCATGAGGTGGGCTCTCAAAAAGCTTCATGTCAGAAATTTGGGGGAGAAATAAAAATTACTGTTTTACAAGGGTGCGTTGCTCAGTTTCCATGCACGCTTGTAACTTTGAATTTGTAATATTTTCACTCCAGATTTTCAACATTGGCATTTTTCCACACCTCCTTATGAATAGTACAGCTGTCATTTTTCACATCCTGACCGAAATGTGTTTTCGAACTTCCAGCACAGAATAGCATGATTGCTGTAGGAAATTAGTGTTCAGGACACATTAAGAAAATCACAGTGACACTGTTCATGAGCAGAGGTCCTAAAATGCCTATGTTGAAAATTTGGTGATGAAAGTCCGTAAAATGACTGTGTTATGAGCATGTGTTGCGCAGTTTCCACGCATGCTCATAACTTCGCAAATTTGTAATATTTTCACTACAGATTTTCAACATTGGCATTTTTCCACACCTTCTTATAAACAGAACAGCTGTTATTTTTCACATCCTGGACAAAATGTGTTTTCAGGCTTCCAGAGCAGAATAGCATGGTCGCTGTGGGAAGTCAGTGTTCAGGACAGATTAAAAACAAATCACAGTGACACTGTTCATGAGCAGAGGTGCTAAAATACCTATGTTGAAAATTTAGTGTCAGAAGTCCATGAAATGACTGTGTTACTAGCGTATGTTGCGCAGTTTCCACGCACTTTCTTAATTACACACATTTGTAATATTTTCACTCCAGATTTCCAACATTGGCATTTTTTCATACCTCCTTATGAACAGTACAGCTGTCATTTTTCATATCCTGCCTGAAATATGCATTTACACATCTGGCTAGAATAGCACAGTCGCTGTGGAAATCAATGTTTGGGACAGATTAGGAAAATCATAGTGACACTGTTCATGAGCAGAGGTCATAAAATGCCTATGTTGAAAATTTGATGAAAAAATTCCACTAAATGACTGTGTTATGTGCATGCATTGCGCAGTTTTCATGTAAGCCCGGAAGTTCGAGTATTTTTAATATTTTCACTACAGATTTTCAACATTGCCATCTCTTCACACCTTCCTAGGAATGGTACAGCTATCATTCTTCACATCCCGCTCGATCTGTGTTTTCGTACATCTTGCGCAGAATGGCACAGTCACTGTGGAATCTCAAAGTTCAGGACACATTAACAAAATCACAGTGCCACTGTTCATGAGAAGAGGTCCCAAATGCTTTCATGAGGTGGGGGGTCACAAAAAGGCCATGTTGAAAATTTGTAGTGCAAATACCAACAAATGCCCAGGGCGTTAGGATGTCTAACCATAACATCCCACATTGTACAGACTGACAGGCATCAGGGGTGTACCTTTGGATTGCTGACTGTAATGCTCATGCCATTCCACCCCCACACCACCACCCTGCAGCCAGTGACAGGCATCGAGGTGCGCCTTGAAGTCCGGCCCCAGAGTTCACCCTGCTCTATGCTGCACCTATTTCAGCATATGTCCTTATGGAATGGGGTGACTGTACAGCCAAACACTCCTACAGCACACCTTAACACGTGTCGGTGTCTGCAGGATAGGGTGAAGTGACATGGCATGAACGTTATGGGTGATGACCCAAAAGCATACCCCAATGCCTGTCCATCTCTGCAGGGTGGAGGTGGGGTTTGCACGGTTCAATACTTACCTGCCATTCCTATTCTGCATCTGTCTAACTCCTGCATTTCCAATGCTAATCAGCAGGCAAACATTTGCCATTGACAAATGCTTGTTTAATCATGATTCGCTTTTTGTGTAGTACTGTTATGAGTGTGAAACTAAATTTGAATTGTGAAACTGTTTTTAATTGTGATTCATAAAAAGTCTGTTGAAAACATATTTTATTGCCCAGCATAATTTTTTTTTGCAGCATGAAATCTGATTGTGCACCATGATTTTTAGTTTTGCAGCAGAAAATAGATTTTTCAGATTGAAATTTGACTGCACACCATGATTTGTTTTGTTTCACAGCAGAAAAGTGAGTTCTCAGAATGAAATTTGATTGCACACCATGATTTATCATTTTGCAGCAGAAAATTGCTTTTTCAGCATAACATTTGATTATACAGCATGATTTTTTGTTTCTGAGCAGAAAATTGGTTTGTCAGCATGAAATTTAATTGCACATCAGAATGCTTTGTTTTGCAGCAGCAAACTGGTTTCGCAATACGACATTTGATTGCACACATTTTTTTGTTTTACATCAGAAAACAGTTTTTTCAGCATGAAATTTGCACATCACAATTTTTTGTTTCACAGCAGCAAATTGGTTTCTCAACATGAAATTTGATTGCATGGAATGCTTCGTTTTGCAGCAGAAAATTGGTTTCTCACTATGGCATTTGATTGCACACAATGATTTTTCATTTTACAGCAAAAATTGGTTTCTCAGCATGAGTTTTAATTCCACAACACAATTTTTCGATTTGCAGTAGAAATTGGTTTCAAGCATGAAATTTGACTGCATACCATGATTTTTCATTCCACAGCAGGCACTTGGTTTCTCAACATGAAATCTGATTGCACATCAGACTTTTTCATTTCACAGCAGAACATTTTTTTTTGCATGAAATTTGATTGCTCATCATGATTTTTTGTTTCACAGAAGAAAATTGGCTTCTCAGCAAGAAATTAGATTGCACACCATGGGCAGGATTTACTGGAAAAGTCAAAATGCTGTGCTTAGCACAGCCCCCCTGGCCCATGCCCCACGCAGCTGCATTCACCGGTGGTCTAGCGCCCTCCCGTCCTCCAGCTGCTGTTCCCCAAAGAAATGAATAAACTCCTTGGTAGTCTAGTGGTGCCCTCCCCCCGCCCTGATCACCGGCCCCATAGGAAAAAGAAGGTTTCCATAGTGTAGTGGCCCCTTCCCATTCACCAATCACCATCCCTATATGCTATACTTTTCCTTAGTGTAGTGGTGCCTCCCTACTCCAATCACCAACCCAATATGTTATAATATTTTTCAGTAGTGTACTGGTGCCCTCACCCGCCCTGATTGCTGACTTGATGTGTTATAATATTTTTCCATAGTGCAGTGGTGCCCTCCCCAGTCACTGATTGCCATCCTAAAATGCAGAAACCTCATTCTCTTGTAGTCTAGGGTCCTTCACCCCTCCCCACCGCATCCAATGTGACCAACCACCCTGCTCCCCTCCCATCCCAACCTGTGATCTGCAACCAGCACAGCCTTCCTCACACCACCACAGCTGGCTGCCCACTGAGCCCTCATGGCATACAGACTAGTCACACCACCATAGCTGGCCACTGACTGAGCCCTCATGGAGAGCATACTGTAGTATGTGCTCAGTGAGGGATCAGTCAACAGACAGCCATGACGGTGTGAGGAGGGCTGTGTTGATCGCCGATTATGGTTCGGGATGGGGAGCGGGGTGATGGGTCACACTGGACATGGTGGGGAGGGTGGGGAGGGACCCTGACTACCAGGGAATGGAGGTTTCACATTTGTGAATGGCGATCGGTGACTGGAGAGGAGGGAGGACACCACTACACTATGGAAAATATTATAACATATTGAGTCAGCTATCAGGGTGGGGAGGGTACCACTACACTAAGAAAATATTACAGCATATGGGGATGGCGATCGTGACCGGAAGGGGAGGGACCACTACACCATGGAAACCTCTTATTTTTATGAGACTGGTGATCGGGGAGGGCACCACTAGACTACCAGGGAGTCTGTTTATTTATTTGAGGACAGTAAATGGAGGACGGGGAGGAGGTGGCGGGCCACAGTACCTCTGCCAACCTCTAGGGTTGTGTGGATTACCACCAGGTTTTTGTTGGCGGTAATTTCTCCACACAAGGGCCTTCATGAAAGCCCTTGCGTGGAGTAAAAACTTTGTGAATTGCACTGTGGGGATATGCAGGCCCCCTCCCCCTCATTTGCACTGCAGCCCCTTTCCCAACTTTGCCTGAGTGCAAACACAGTTTGTAGGGGCAAACTGGGCTTTGTGAATACCAATTCCAGTGTGCGCCTGGGCAGAGCTTTGTGAATCTGGCCACATGAATTTTCATTTCATGGCAAAAATTGGTTGCTCAACTTGAAATTTGATTGAGTATCATAATTTTTGGCTTTACAACTTAAATTAGTTTCTCGTCATGAAATTTGATTGCTCATATAGTGAGGACAGATCTTCTCTTGGCATAGGACTCTGCACATTTGCACCTGTAGGTGGCAGAGGGCCCTGTGCATTGGCTGACAGATGGACTGTTGCCCCTGTGCATCTGTATCTGTAGCTACATGGAAGCACAGAGAACATAAAGTCCTGCTCTTCCATTGCTCACCTGATAACCCCATGAATTCTTGGTATCTGTCACTGCACAGAACTTCCGGGCACACAAGAATCCTCCACTTCCATAGGCAGACATAGTCTTCCCTTTCTTTCCTTGGGCCCTGTGCATCTTCATATCTTTACATAGGTGCTAAAGGACCTGCATGAATGAGGATACAATTCCACTATCTCAAAAAAAGGAATTCTTTGCACAAACTGCATTAATACTCCAGTTAAGGTTCAAGTTAACACCACAAAAGTAGAGAAATGTGCCATTATGGTTTCCAACCCTAACTCCCTTCCCTCCCAAGCAGCAAAAGGACAAGCCCACACAAGCAACTACAGACAGCCATTATCAGGTAAGACAAACACGTATACTGTTGCTGCAGTGACTCCCTGATTGCGAAGACCACCACAGCGACAGGAATCGGGCAAAATCCACCAGTCGCTGTGGTGGTCTGTATGGTGATCAGGACTGCCTCGCTGGGCGTTTGCCCCCCCCCCCCGTCCAACTCCGATTCTGAGTTAGAATCCTAGAAACTGGGGGTGCGGGGGGCTCTGGGGTTCTGGGGGTGCAGTCCCCCGATGGATACATGGAGGCATCCCCGACACTACAATGCCGACAGTCGGCACTGTGATGTCTCCATGATGACTGTCGCTGCAGCATGGGTAAACCAGACAAACAACATACAACTGTTTCCAGCTGACACAAATGCAATAGCACTAATGTGCTACCTTTGTGGATTTGTATATGTGACCACGCCTCTATTTGTACATTGTACAATGTGTTCTGAAGACAGAAGGTCCCATGGGGCCTGCACCTCTGTATACATAAGTACTCATGCATGCTGCACGAGGTACCTTGCTAGATAGCATGATCTGCTACTGCATGGTTTTCTATATGCAGCTGCATAACTGAAAACCTGCTACCCCCTTGAACAACTTCAAGATCTGTTGCTGAAACCATGATACCCACATTGCAACAGTATTTCCATCTGTGTATCAGAAGGCCCCACATGTACCTCACTCCAGCAGCTAGAAGTCGGTGTGTATGTCTTACTGAGGAGCCCCTTCAGGGGCCTTCGCTTCTGCAGACAGACGTACTGTTGCAATTTTTGTATCTGAAAACCTGCTATCCTTTGAGTAAAATCTATATATGCAGCTGAAACCATGATACCCACATTGCAACAGTGCTTCAGTCTATGTAACAGTGACCTGCCCGTTTGAAGCCAGAAGTTGGTGTGTTCTTACACCTGTGGATGAAGACATGCAGGCCCTGAGGTGCCTGCACTTTTGCAGATCAGAACACAGTTGCAGTTTCGGTATCATGAATTTTGTGGCCCCATGCTTCTGCAGCCAGAGGTCAGTGTGTATGTCTTACATCTGCAGCTGCAGAGTGCAGACCCATCAAGTGTGCATGTCTTACAGAGAGCATGAGCACCTGAGGCTACAGAAGCTGCACTTCTGCAGACAAAATCACTCTTGTAATTTGGGTATTGTGGATTTGTATCTGTGGCTGCAGGGTCCTCTACTTCTACAGACAGAAACAGTGTTGTGATTTGAGTATCCTGGATTTTTGTCTGCACTGACAACTAAGTGTGTCCGTCTTACAGGGTGCATGCCACAGATACAAATATACGAAGGCAGCACATCAGTGCTACTACATTGTGTCATTTGGAAACAATTGCATGTTGTTTGTCTTACCTGATGATGGCTGTCTGTGGTTGCTTGTGTGGGTTTGTCTTTTTGCTGCTGGGGGGGGAGTTAGGGTTGGAAACCCTAATGCCATATTTCCCTACTTGTTTTGCATTAACTTGAACCCTAACTGGTGCATTAATGCAGTTTTTGCAAAGATTAAAAGGAGTGAGAGAGAGAGAGAGAGTGAGAGATAGAGACATACGTACATACATTTTGTACATACATACATGCATACACAGATACATATATCTACTTCCACACTGAAAAAATCAAATAAAAAAATGTAAAACATAACTTTTTTTTTATTCTATGTAAATGAGTCACTGTATAATAGCATTGAGGCACTCCAGGGATGTGTGTTATTGTGTAATAACATCACTTCTCGGGTGTTGAACACACTCGGCCTGCAGCCTGGTACTTCAACCACGTGAGGCATGATGTTATTACACAATAACACACACCCTGTCATGCCTTAGTGCTTAATTAAAAAACAATCATTAGTATCAATTAGTGGTACTGCCAGGCCTAGGAATCCCCCACCCCTCCCCATTCTCCCTTGCACAATTATCTTTCAACAATGAAAATCCTTGCTTTCCTGTAAACTGTGTTCATCCTTGGTGTTCTGGTGTTTGTAGAAGGGAAGGGGGGATAACCCTCTTTTCGTTATCATCATCAAAAATGTATATTGGAAAATTAAGGATGTACAGTACCTAAATATCGCCACTGAAACCACTCTTACAGTTGTTAGAGTGGTCTCTCATGTATTCTTAGGGTAGGAGAACTGCAAACTAAAGGTGAGGGGTTCTGATACCCTAAAGATGTAAGTGAGACCACTCTTACAACCACAAGAGTGGTCTCAGTGGTGTTATTATTGTATACTTGATTGCGATCGATCAATTATATAAAACATTTTTTAAAACCTGCCCCAAACGTGCCCATTTCCAGGCAGCTGCGAGTGAGTCACTTTCACAGAGTGTCTCACGCACAGAGGGGTGCTCCAATTGGTCAGGAGCATGCATTTCATCAATAATTGACATCACAAACCATTGAGTCCAGGCTCATTTTCAAAGGTGTCCTTCATCAGAACTCAGTTACTTAGGTACAAAAAGGTTACGCACTACTTATAAAATACTTAAAAATGTTGCACAATACATGTAATACATACTGTACATAGGGCAATACACACACACATATGCACACACGCATGTGTGTACACGCACAGAAACACACACTTACTTGTGGCCTTGCCAGCACATTGAACATTGCATGCTCATTACATAGTTCCTGTGTCACCTGTTTCTCACCCAGGAGTCCAGTCATTACTAACAGTACATGTTGCTCATGCACTACTGCTTTGTACTTGTTAATAGCAGCATTTTTTCTAATTCAAATCAGGCCCAAAGCTTTGAATATCATATCCTAGGTGTATTTTTTGTCCTGCATAATTCAGCTTACATAGAAACATAGACCTTGACAGCAGATAAGGACCACTTGGCCCACCTAGTCTGCCCATTTCTACCTAATGGACAAGCTGCAAATCCTAGTTAACCAACAGCCTACTTCCTCCAACCTCCACTAGAATTGGCTTATGTTTGTCTATGCATTCTTGAATTCACCCACTCTTTTTGACCCTACAACCTCCTCTGGAAGGCCTTTCCATACATCCATCACCATCTCTGTGAAAAAATACTTCCTCACATTGCCCTTAAGCCGTCCCCTCTGTATCTTCAAATTGCACCCCCTTGTTCTTGTACATCTCTTTTTCTGAAAGATGCTACCCTCTTGAAGTTTGTTGATTCCTTGAGGTGCCTAAATATTTCTATCATGTTCCACTCTCCTCCTTTCCTCAAGGGTATACGTATTAAGTTCCTTTAGTCTCTCTTCATATGGCTTCTGGTGCAGACCCTGCACAATTTTAGTTGCCCTCCTCTGGACTGCCTCCATCCTGTCTATGTCCAGAACTGCACACAGTACTCCAGATGGGGTCTCACTAACTGTCTGTACAGAGGGATGACAACTTCCTGTTTTCTACTGGTGATGCCTCTCCCTATGCATCCCAGCATCCCTCCCAGCCCTCCTTATTGCCTTCTCACATTGCTTGCCTACCTTTAGGTCATTTGATATTACTACCCCCAGGTCCCTTTCCATTTTTGTTGTTGTTAGTACCTGCCCCCCATTGTGTACTCTTCCCTTGAGTTTTTATTTCTCAGGTGCATTACTTTGCACTTCTTTGCATTGACTCTAAGCTGCCATACTTTTGACCATTTCTCCAACCTTGCCAAGTCACTTCTCATCCTTTCCACTCCTTCCTTGTATATCAACCTTGTTGCAGATCTTTGTGTCATCTGCAAAGAGTCATGCTTTCCTTCCAGCCCCTCTGCAATGTCACCTATAAAGACAGGCTCCTTGCTTTGAGGGCACATCCAGTGCTGAGTTTTAAAACAAATTGGCCGACAGTGGTTAATATTTAACAGCTTTATCAGTTTAGTATGACGTGCTGGATGGTTAAGTAAAATATCTTTTTTTTTAGTTCCTGTCATTACTTTTTATCAGGCGGATTGCAATCTGCTTGTCCTGGAGATGACTGCTCTGCCCAGCTGCTATTGACTGCACTCAGTTTGAAGTCAAAGGTGGTTGCTAGGCTGAGACTAGGCAGGCCAGAGTATAGCAACTGACATAGTAAACTGTCCCCAGATAACACCTTAAGGAGGCATTTCTATCAACTCTGTATCAGTGGCTTTGCTTTTTTTAATATAACTACTGGTGAGCTCAAAATAAACCTGAAAGCAGTACTCTAAAAAAATTATTTAACCTATCCTAAGGATTTCTTGTTTGATATAGCTCTTGTGCACTATTTATTTAATATTGAATGTATTTTTTTTGTAACCATGTATTTATCAGTTTATGAATTTCGTCCTGACATTAATGGTTTGGAGCTGGACTGGAAACTTGTATGAATGTATTTTGGGATCTCATTGTAAATGACCTCTGCTCAACTGAGTTAATTCCCTTTCATGGTTTATGAATAAAAGTATACTACTACCGCTTTAAATATGGCTGTGATGTCCCAGCCATGTATTGTAGCATTTTTACACTTTGGTTTTCAAACTAACTGATACTGACACACTGCATTCCATTTTAACATGGTTCGAGTGAGTGCATGAAACCAACAAATAAACCATGGGCAGAATTAGTTACTCATTTATTTTACACACCCTTGGTGAGTGATAGCAGTGCAAGTCACTTGAGCTGCACGTTTGTGGTTTATGTGGCATCACATTACCTCAGTCATATAAAAATCCATAGCTCACTGTTGCCCATACATTTTTCTGTATTTTTAATTATAGCCCAGCTGAGGTGCAGCATCTCATTGGGGCCATGTTTCTACTCAATTGTACTGCTGGAATTGACTAAAACAAAAGGAAGAAAGAACAAGAAAATTACTTGAAGCATTCGGTGCACGTTTGGCTAGGATATAATTCCAACATGGGATTGCCTGCTTAAATCTAACAACAAGATCTCTGGTTCATAAACAGCTAGTGTAGTGCCTAAAATTAATATTAAGTTTCAAAAGTAGTGAACTATTATTTCTTATCTCTGTAGTATTTTTCCTTTTCCCTCTTCCTAATTAGATGATTTCCTTCCTGGCAATACCTGATGTGATGTGTGAAACAGTACCTGGAGGCTGACGTAGTTCATCCTATTCCTCCTTCACCACCATTAGCCCCGTGACCTTACTGTCTGTGACATCACAACTGTTCACAAAGAGCCAATAATCCAGCTACTGCAAGGTTAGTCACTTGTGATGTCACAGTAAAGGAGGTGACAACCCTTACAGAAATTATTATGTGAAATTTTTGCATGCTGCACACATAAAACTATCTGTGTAGCATGCATGCTACAAACATGCTTTTTATATTTAAATTGGAACTGATTGCATACATGCAACAAGCAAGTGTGCTACAAGCATGCTTTTTATGTTAAACTGGGAAAAGCCTGCATGCATTTGGCATGTGTGCAGTGAGCAAGTGATCACTTATAACTGCACACATAAGGGGAAAAATGTTTAACCAGGAAAGGCACACAAAGCCAGAGCTTGTTTCCAGGTGCTCAGGATCACACAGCATACAAGTGGGGCTTGATGAGATTCAAACCCAGATCTCCAGGTTTGCAGCTCAGTGCCCTTAACCACTGCACTATACTGTCTGCATACTTATTTATTTATTTAAAAGTTGATAACCAGGAAAGGCACACTGAACTGAGGCTCGTTTCCAGGTGCGACCTTAGGGTTTAATACACATACAGGGAAAAACACAAAAGGCACATTTGAAAAAAAACAAAAAACAGTCAATTACAAGTGAACAGGCTGGTTATATACAGAAGCATCAAAATAAGTAAAACAATAGTTACATTGTTGAATACAGTAGTTACAAAGAATTGAATATGATTATAGTAATAAATGGTAAGGATTTACGACTTAAACCACAACAGTGATAGAGGAGGCACAGGTGTAAACAGCGAACTCAAACAAAGAAAGAATGCCAGAACAAAGGAACAGGGCCCCTAAGTAGATGAGGATGCTGAGCCTTTGGGTGGTGAGGATAAAGTATTGGAAGGAGTGAAGGAATGGGAAGAATAAGAGGAGAGACAAGTACATGGGGCTGTTGGGGTGGCACGGAGCAGGGAGTTGAGGCAGAGAAGGTAGAGGCATGGTGGGTGGCCCATGGGAGTTGATTCCAGAGGTGAGCAAGATGGTAAGAGAATGCCGCCTAGCCTGGCATGATTGAGGGACTGGGAGGGAGAACGTTCAAGCATCTCTAGAATGAAGGGAGTACTCAGAGGGGCTAACTGGAGAAAGACAGGAGCTGAGGTAGGAGGGGAGAGTCCCAAACCAGAATTTGTTGATGAAAGAGAGACTATGCAATTGGCACCTTGTGGGTAGGTGCATAAGGCAGAGACAGGAGTAGAGGGTACAATAGTGAGTGAGGGGGGGAAGAGGTGGCAAAATGGCAAAAAGAGTTTAGTAGGGTATTCAGTCTGTCTAGTGATGTTGCATGAGCAGAGCAATAGACAATATTGGTATAGTCTATAATAGGGAAAATGGTTTTGGTGACTAGGTCATGCTGAGTAGACATTGGGAGGCAGTCTTTGTGCCAGTAAAGGGAATCGAGTTTGGAGTAAGTTTGGAGCAAATGGAATTTATGGGTTGAGAAGTCGAGCTGCAGTCCAGCCAGACTCCAAGGTATTTGAATGAATTGACTGGCTGGAGGGTGAGTCGTCGAGGGTGGTAAAGGTAGGGGGTTTAGAGATTTGAACCATTTTGCCTCGAGCCAAAGAACATTGAAACTGTCTTTTAGAATTTAGTTGGTTTTGATAGAATCAAGTCTGCACTTTACGGAAGTCGCCTGAAGGGGTGCTGTATACTGTGGCAGACGGATCGAAAAGGATAAGACAGTGTTGACTGTGTACATATGGATTTTGGAGGGGGCAGACAGATGGGAGGTCATTAATAAAAACTGAGAAAAGAATGAGGCCCAGTATGGAACCTTGGGTGACACCTGCTAAGATACGGAGGAGGGGGAAGGAGGTTCTTACTAGTACAGATTGCTGCCTATGTTGAAGATAAAATTTAACCAGTTAGCTTCAGCAGGAACCAGTCCAGAGGAGTGAAGTTTCTGGACAAGGAGCGTATGAGAGGCAGAGTCAAGGCCTTAGCCAGCTCCACAAAGATAGCTGCTGTGACAAGGCCTTTGTCCATAGCTGAGTGGACTGCATCAGTTACAGGGAGCAGCGAGGAGACTGTGGAGTGCTGTTCCCTAAAGCCAGATTGGTAAGGAGAGAGACTGTCAGTGGCTGTTAGGTGTTCCAGGAACCTAGAGTACATAAGAGACTCCTGGAGTTTGGCAAGAGCAGGTAGGAGAGATATGGGTCTGTAGTTGTCGAGTGAGGTGGGGTCCCCACCTTTGTGTAGTGGGAGCACTTTGGCTAGTTTCCAAGCTGAGGGGATGGAGCTGGTAGAGAGGAGAGGTTAAGGAGCTGAGTGAGGAGACTGCTATATCAGGGCGGAGATGCAGAGAAACTTTGGGTGGAGACTGTCTGGGCTGGATTTTGTAGGGTTTAGAATATTAGTGCCTTGTAAACCTCTTTGAGGAGACAGGAAAGGTGTAAACAGATCCAGTGGTGGTGGGGTAAATCAGAGGTGGGGAGGGGTGCTTAGGGAGAACACAGGTGGTAAAGAATTTGTTGAAGGCCTCAACAATAGTAGCAGGGTCAGAGACTGTCACACCCTCGATTTTTAGGATTTGTGGGGCATGAGAAGTGGAAGTCTATAAGGTCAAAGGGTTTGCCAGAAATTGACTGTAGAGCCTGATCTAGCTGAAGCTAAGACTTAAAGTAGCTAGATTTAGCTTTCTTGATGGCCTGGATGCAGGCGTTTCTGAGGGACCTATAGAGCTGGAAATCAGAGGATTGAAGGGAGGTCTTGAATTTCCCCCAACATTTGTCCATGAAAAGGGATGCCGCTTTAACCTTGCCTGTTTTAGGGGGGGCATGAATATTCCAGATTCGGGTTATGGTATCGGAGGACAGTTGTAGAGTTGTGTCTACATTTAGAGCTGAGTACATAGGTGACCAATCTGCTTAGAATAAATCCTGTAGAAGGAAATTAGAGTCCAGGTTGTAGATTAGGCAGAACCAAAAATGTTGGGGGCCGTGTTGGGGGTTGAAGCTTTTCTTACACAGAATGTAATGCAGTGGTCACTAAGGGCATCAGGGAGTACTTCGGTGGCAGAAATGAGGTGAGGATGGGAGGTGAGCACCCAGTTGAGGAGAGAGTGCTTAGAGGACTTGGGGTTCAGACGGGTAGGCTCACAGATCACCAGGGAGAGCTTTAATGATTCAATTTTGAGGACAGAGGGTTTGGCGGTGAAGGAAAGCCAGTCCAGAATAAAGTCACCAAACAAGATGAGCTCACCTTTAGTTGCGTGTGAGGAGATAGCAGAGATGCACTCAATCATGGAGTTGTGGTGTGCTTTGGGAGGGCAGTATAGGACTGCTACATACTGTAGATTGGGAGAGGAAGAGAAGGGAAGGAAGGAAGGGAAGGGAAGGAAGGGAAGGGAGAGGAGGACAATAAGAAGCACATGGGAGGAAGGCTTGGCATCTCTGAAGGAGATTGAGCAGGGAGTGAATCCTTGTGTAGATAGCCACGCCACCACCTTGCTTACCGTGGTCCTGGCAGAATAGGTTGTAGTCATGAATGCAGACGGAGGTGTCTGGGATCATGGTAGAGAGCCAAGACTCTGTCAACACAGAGCATCGGGGAATGTTGGGTGACCCAGACTTTTGGTCGTCTAATTTGGGAAAGAGGCTCCTAGCATTTAGATGGAAAATATTTAGGCCCTTTGGTTGCGCAGAGGGAGTATGAGAAGGGTGGGGACCTGGGTTAATTTCAACATCACCACAGAGGAGTAGGAAGAGAAGGCAGAGGGAAAATTTGGGGGGTGTATTTAGACCTTTTGGGGGAGCATGGGTGGAGGGGGAGAGAGGAGAGGAAGATACAGCGGAGAAGGGCCTCAAGATTTAGAGATGAGGAAGAAAGCAAACTGGAGTGGGTAGATGAGGAAAGAGGGAAGAGGAGAGGAATGGGTAGCTGGGAGGTACAGTGACAGTAAGGGGGAGAGGGAGGGGTTAAAATGGGGCAAGGCAGAGTGGAGAATATAGGAATGGCTGGGGGAGAGGGGAAAGTAAGAAGTTAGAGAAGGTGACATAAGACAGGAGGAAGGAGGAGGGAGGTCCGGAGAGGCAGTCCATGTAGGGATATGGGAAGGTGGGGGGGTGGTAGAAGAGTGGGTAAGATGATGGAGAGAGACACAAGATTAGAAAACAGAGAGAGATTAGGGAGAAAGTATGCATGGTTGTGAGGGGATGGGAGAAGGGAGTGTGGGTCAGATGTATGAATAGGGACCTAAGTTAGTGAGTTCTGGTGGGAGAAAAAGCCTTTGCTGTGACTAGAGTGGGTCACAACTAAAGAAAATAAATCAAAGAGCTGAAGGGGGACAAGCTGAATCAAACTTGATACCTTTAGTGTCCAAAATGCATGAGGAACTAAGTGAGCTAACCAGAGGTACGGTTGAGTGAATCTTAGAGGGAGTGGAGCTCTTGAAATTCAGGTTGAGATAACCAGTGGCCACTAGTGGTAGAGTGCAAAAATGCAAATGGAAAGTGGGTAGATAGAAAAAAAACCTGCTGTCACATGATTGGAGGCTATAAATTACAGGGAAGACAAGGGAGGGGGGTGAGGGGGTTGGCAGGAGTCACCGCACTAGCAGTGATGGGGAAACTTTGTGCTGCTGCCTTGAGTGCTCCACATCTGAAGCTGTATCTGGAGAGTTGTCCTTGGGGGTCGGCCGGCATTTGGGGCTGTGGGCAGGTGGGAGATTAAACTTCTGGCCTGTAAAACAAAAGTAAGGGGATTAGAAGAAGAAGAATCAGCATTTATATAGCGCTTTTCATACAGTGTATCCCAAAGCACTTTACAAGCAGAAGTGATTGAATGTGTAGTGGTGGCCATATCGCACATCAACACCCACATACAGCCTGGACAACTGCATGAACCAGTGTATGGGAAGAGGAATGTTGACCAGGACACCAGGAATGTCCCCTACTCTCTTTGCAAAGAATGCCCTAGGTTCTTTTACTTCCACCTGGACACCCACCAGGATGGGTAGAAGGATTTCAGTTTAATGTCTTATCTGAAGGACAGCACACCCCAGCAGTACAGCAACCCACTAATACTGCACTCGGATGCCAGCCTTTTTAGGTGCAAGTCCAATCCCGGTGTGGGACGAGAACCCATGACCTTCTGGTCCAGAGGCGGATGTGCTACCAGCTGAGCCATGCTGATTACACACTGTGCAGGGGGCAGGACTGCCAAAATAGGAGAAGGGGAGGGAGAAACAGAGAAATTACAGAACAGTGGAGCTCAGAAAATTAAATTAAATTTCTAGAGAGAGAGCTCGGAGAAATTAAATTTGCAGAGATAGCCAGGAGCGGGGCTCACAAAATTAAATTTACTGAAAGGGCATGTTAAATTTACAGAAGGAGCAAGGAGTGGGGCTCAGATAATAACATTTTCAGACAGGGCAAATTACGTTTTCTGAGGGAGCAAGGAGCAGAGCTGAGACATTCAGTTGCAATCACACACAAAGGCTGGCTCACTCTAGCAGTAAAACAGTAAACTGCTGTAAATTTCTAACTCATACAAACACTTGCTGGCACTAGCAACTAAAACACTTTCAAGCAGTAAATAACTTAACTATACAGGGCAGTATTACAAGAGAAATGGGTGGACTAGGCAGTCTCTGAACAGTGGAGCAGGGACAGAAGAAATGTGGAAAACAGCCACAGTGCAAAGAGTAAACGAGCGCCAGGTTTAAACTTTGTGCTGCTGCCTTGAGTGCTTTGCATCTGAAGCTGTACCTGAAGAGTTGCCCGTGGGAGTCAATTGGTGTCTGGGGCTGTGGGCAGGCAGGAGATTAAACTTCTGGGCATATAGCATGCTTGCACTTCAATAAAAATCTGCATGCATATGGCATGCTTATAGCCACTGCCATAGTTTTTAGTTTTCGTGTCCTCCCCATCTCAGCTGCACAGCTGAACCATAGCACACATGCCATCAGAAACACATGTGATTCTCTTCACCCCACCATGCACACACTAACCCACAGAACTACTTAATCACTGCTGTCTGGCCCATACTGCTACTATTTTCTCTTCATAGGTTTGAATGCTGCCACGCAAACAGACTTTAAGGGGAAAACACAAAATAACATGGCACCCACCAACCTACACAGCCAGCTCCCCACCCTCACATAAACACACACTGTAATGGGGAGGAGGTCACCTGATGGCTGCCTGAGAGGACGTGCTCAAAGACCGCTCCCATCCTTTTGCCAAAATATGCAATTTATGTTCACCTAATTTAAGCCTTTTTCTGCTTTGGGGATTCCTGGAGCCTTCCTATGTCTTACTGCTGTACATGGAGCTGAATTTTTCTAACTATGGATGCTTACATGAAGACACCGCTCCCTCAGCATACTCCACCACCAACCCCGAGTGAGAAGACTTCTAAGCGGCCAAGCCACAGGCCATTGAAACCTCCAGTAACTCTGTGTTTCAGGCAGCATTAATGAATGCTAAATTCTTGGAGAGCGTTCCTCTATAAAAGAGCCCTTGCAAATGCTAGGGTGGAACCACAAAGTATGCAAACCTCTTTAGATACTTTTATATGAAGAACCAGAGATAATGAGGCTCCATATCTCACTTGGTGAGTGGCATACCGGCTGGACCTGAAGTCATCACCTTGAGACAACGGCTGAAAAAATGGAAGATCAGCTGGAGGACCAAGGGGGTACTCCAGAAGGAACAACCTTATAGTGCTGGGTCTCCTGGAGGGTGAAGAAGGCTTGGCAGTAATCACCTTCATCCAGAAGCTGTGTGAGCGGAACATCAGCCCTTCTCCAAATGGGCCTAATTCCATTGTGGAAAGGGCACACCATTCTCTTCGCCCCGTACCCCAGCAAAGATCACCTCCACAGCCCCTTATTTTCAGGCTCCTGAATTTCTTGGATAAACAGTTTATCCTAGAGAAAGTAAAAGATATAAAAGAGCTTCAGTGGGAGGGGAAATGGATCAGACTTGTTCAAGTCCTCCCTTTTTTTGTCCGACTGATATATACTGTATGCAACTGTAGTATGGTATTATGAGGCACTGCTAGAGGGCGGCATGGACTTACAAACTCTAAGAGAATGTAGATCTTGTGCAATAGTAGTGTTGTTGTTATAAAGATCCAGAATCTCTCCCTCCGTATCAGAAGAAGGCTGCCTTGTTAGAAGCATGTAATAAAGCTATGCAGTTCTAAAGAAGTTCCTGTGTAGATCGCTTGTTTTTTCAAGATACAACATATTATTTGGTGACGAGGATGAAAGAAAGAGTCAGTGAGCAACTAAAGAAAGAAGGCGTTTTGTCAATGCGAATGTTGTCGTGCTGGCATTGGCATTGGCAGTGCCAGAGCTAGAGGCGCATAATAGGAATGGCAGGAAGTATTGAAGTGACGCCAACCCCACCCCACCCTGTAGAGAGCTACAGGCATTGGGCGCGGCTTTGGGTCATCAGCTATAATGCTCATGCCATTGTACCTCACCTACCCTGTAGACACTGACAAGTGTTGGGGTGTGCTTTGGGGTCTTTGGGCATTATACTTACCCCATTCCATAAGGAAATACGCTGACGTGGGTGCAGTATAGAAGCGTGGGGTGAACTTTGTGGCCAAACAGTGCAAGGCACACCACAATGCCTGTCAGTGGCTGCAGGGTGGGGGTGGGGTGGAATGGCAGAGCATTACATCCGATGATCCCAAGTCACACCTCTGACACCTGTCAGTCTGTACCGCATGGGTGCTACAGTTGGAAACCCTAACACCGTGAGGCATGTGGTGGTAGTTTCAATTCACATTTTCAACATGGGCTGCTAGTCAGGCCACCTCATGAAAAGCAGCACAATCACTTTGTTAGCTGAAAGGAGGTTTTGACAGCGGCTGTGCCATTTGGCAACAGAGGGACAAAACACATTTTGGGGCAGGATGTGCAGGGCTGTGTAGCCAGAAATTTCTGTTTTGTACACGGCCTTCAACTGCCACCCCCCCCCCATTAAAAAATGTACACATCTTCTTCAAATGCTGCCCCTTTACAAACAAATCAGATTGTTGTCAGATGACTCATCTAATCTCTAAAGAGGTTATACACAGATGTGTCTCCTAAACAACAAAAGTTTAAACAAATACACTGTTCAGTGGCCTACACTAACTTAAATACTGCAGAATAGATTGATAATGTTAACAGAAAGGCATATGGTTTGGGACAGGCACTCAAAACTGGACACAAATGTGTACAGTGAGTATGCCTGTCTACACCCATGGGACGTGGAGAATGACAATTGTATTGTTCATGAGGAGGCGTAAAAAAATGGCAAAGTTGAAAATCTGGAGTGACAATATGAAACATTGGTGAAGCAATGAGCATGCATGTGATACAAACTGTGCAACACACGTCAGTAACCAATTATTTTGGGAGTTTGGTAGCCACATTTGTAACATAGGCATTTAGGACCTCCCTTATGAACAGTGGTGCTGCAATTTGTTAATCTGTCCCAAAGTTGATTTCCCACAGTGGCCCGCCATTGCGTGCCACTGCTATGAAAGCACATTTTGGGCAGGATGTGAAAAATGACAGCTGTACAGTTCATAAGGAGGTGTGAAAAAATGCCAGTGTTGAAAATCTGGCATGGAAATATTGCAAATGTGCGAAGCTACAAGGCTGCGTGGAAACTGCGCAATGCACACTTGCAACACAGTCATTTTATGGACTTTTGGCACCAAATTTTCAACATAGGCATTTTAGGACCTCTCCTTATGAACAGGGTCACTGTCATTTCCTCAAACTGTCCCGAAAATGATTTCACACAGCGATCGCTGCTTATTCTGCTACTGGAAATGCAAAACACATGTCAGGCAGATATGTAAAATGACAGCTATATTGTTCATCAGGAGGTGTGTAAAATGGCAAGTTTGAAAATCTGGAGTGAAAATATTACAAATTCATGACATTACAGTGCGTGAAGCAGCTCCTAAAACAGCCATTTTGGGGAGTTTTGTCACCAAATTTACAACATAGGCTTTTTGAGAGCTCCCCTCATGAACAGTGGCACTGTTGTTTCATTACTTGGTCCCGAAAGTTGATTCCATGCAGTGACCACATAATCACCTTACGGGACCGAATAACACCATGACAGTGCCAGAATTCATGAGGAGGGTCCCAAAAACTCCATGTTGAAAATTTGGTGCCAAAATTCCAAAAAATTCCTGAGATATGCAACAAAGTTGAAAAAAAAACATTTATTCCATTATACAGCTTACCGGCATTTCCTCAGTTCGCGGTTGACTTTTAAGAGTGCAGACGTGTTCGGTCCACCAAAGATGCTGTGCCCGGACTCCAGCAGTGAGTATGGGTGAGGGTGGGGAGGCAGGGTGCGCAGTGGGTGGGCGCGGGTTGTGGGAGGGGGCAGGAGACCACTGAGGGACCGCTTTCCTTTTTCCACAGGTACAAGGGAAAAATTGCGTGACCGTGCTTCTGTTTACAGGCTGTGGCATGCTGGGGTGGACTCCCAGCATGCCAACGGAGCCTTGTTTTTTTTGGGGGCAGCTGTAGTCGACGGGGATTGGGCACCCCCAGCATATAACAAATGGGGGTTTCATGCTGACGGGAGGGCCTCTGGCCGGCACATACATTGGGGTCAGGGTGTAAGTCAGAGGGATTGGGCACCCCCGAAGTCAGCAGTTTGCCGCCATGTTTGTGTTTCCAGGTAAGCACATCAGGAGGTCCACTGTGTGTGATGAGCTTTGCTCGCATTGCAGTGGACCTTTTCTTAGATGTGCTCACCCAGATGGTGTGGCGCCAGCATGCAGGCTGCTTGAGGAATGAGGGACGCACCTACTGATGCATGCCCTGCATTCGCCCAACAGTGACCGCACCTCCAAATCTGCACTACCATTAGATGTTGGCTGTGCAAGCATGCCAACATAAAAAGAGTCAGTTTACTAAGTGGAGTGGGTGCACAAACCTACAGCTTAATGAAAAATTTGTTGAGCCCTGAAAAGCCTGGTGACAAATCATATGAAGACTTAGTAAAATTGTAGATAAATCAATTTAACCCAAAACCGAGTAAAACTGTACAAAGGTTCAAATTTTATTCTAGAAATAGACAAACTGGAGAGACTGTGGGAGCATATGTGGCAGGGTTGAGAAAAATGGCTCAGGACTGTAATTATGGAGAAACTTTAGAGCAAATGCCAAGAGATAGTCTGGTTTGTGGGATAAATGATAATAGAATTCAAAGAAGGTTATTGTCAGAAACAGATTTAACGTTTGAACCAGCATTGAAGTTGGCGCAAGCTGTGGAGTCCGCTAGTCAGAATGTAAAAGATTTACAGCTGCAGTCGAGAAATGTCTGGGCCCAGCTGTAGTTAACAAAAGCCACAGGACTCTGTAAACAAAATGTTTAGGAACAAAGAGCAGCTGAATAAGAACATAACTAAAATTGCTACCGTTGGAGGGCCAGCATTTCCTGCAGCAGTGTCGCTTTCAAGATGAAAGAGGCCACGTATGTGGAATGAAAGGCCACATCAGTAAAGCCTGTAGAAATAAGAGTAAAGAGAAAAAGGAAGCACACACACACAAAGAAAGACAGGGAAACAGAGTAAGAGCAGTCCCAAAAGCTTCCAGCGTACCCTCCACTTGCAGGAGGAGGAAGAAGAAAGCAAGGACATGGAGGAAGAGCAGGCTTATGCTATGCATAGTATGAAGGAGGCAGATATTCCCAAAGTAGCACCAATTTTTCAGATGTTGGACATTAATGGCAAACTGTAAATTTGAGGTGGACACCAGATGTAGTGTCACCATCATGAATCAAGCAGAATACTCTGAGTTGTGGAATAGGAAGGAAGTCCCAGAGCTGGAAAAGTGTGCAATTAAATTGAAAACTTCTACAGGGGAACCTGTAGAGATACTGGGATCAGCGAGAGTAACAGTGACGTGCAAAGAGACAGTTAAAGAATTGCCATTGGTAGTGGTGATGGGGACAGGCTCAAACTTGTTAGGTCAATGCTGTATTGCTGAACTGGCCATGGAATGGAGAACAGTCAATCAAGTGACACTGTTAACAGCAGTGGACACTGCAGGAGGTGCTTGCAAAACATGAAGCGGTATTCAAGGAAGGTCTGGGAACTTTACAGGGTGCCACAGTAAAAATATATGTGGACAGTGACGCAACTCCACATTTCTTTAAACCGAGATCTGTACCTTATGCAACGAAACCCAAGGTTGAGGCTGAACTTGATCGTCTTCTCAGAGAGAAGGTTACATGTCATAATAGTGATCGAGAAACAGCGATCGCTATTATGGCAAGTGTACATCGCCGAAAATCAGTTTTGGTGGTGCACACTCACAGGACAGAAAAAAAGGCACCCGAGACCTACAGGTCTCATTTTTAATGTGGGGGACTCCCTCCCTGCATCCGCCCCCCCAACCCCTACTTTTGGATTCTCAACTCCAGGGGGTGCATGTCGGGGGTGTTACAAAACTTGATAAAAATACATGCCGTCAGGAAGCAAAAAAAAACCCTGCACCATGCCAGACTAGAACCCAGTACCCAGTGCCTCACAGCTGATCATCCTCCCCACAACACCAGTGATCAAGCTCAGCAGCTGCTCCAACCCCTCTCACATGCCATCCCTCCCCTGCCTCTACCCCCCCGTGGGTGCACGCGCGTATACCCACTAGTTCCTGTTGCGGTTTTTGCCAACCGCAGTATCCAGTCATCCTGCTCCCTGGGTAGCTGTGTTCACAGTCGCCGACACTGAGTCGCTATTTTTCTAGGTGCTCAATCTCGATCGCTATGGTCACAAACTGCGGAGAGAGAAGATTATAGAACCAGTCCAGTTTTCAAGCTGGGCTGCACCCATTGTTCTTGTACTGAAGCCTGATGGCTCTGTGAGAATATGTGGAGATTATAAACTGACTGTGAATAGGGTGTCATGCTTGGAACAGTACCTGATTCCAAAAATTGATGATTTGTTTGCAGTCCTTGCAGGAGGAGAACAGTTCATAAAGCTAGACATGAGTCATGCAAACCAACAGATTGTGTTGGATGAAGACTCCAAGCAGTATGTTACTGTGAATACCCACAAAGGTCTGTTCAGGTATAACCGTTTACCCTTTGGTGTTTCATCTGCTCCTGCTATTTTCCAATGAACCATGGACTGGTTATTATAAGTAGTCCCCCATGTGGCAGTGTAACTAGATGATATTTTAGTAACAGGCCAGACTGAAGGGGAGCATCTGCAAAACTTGGAAGAAGTGTTAAACAGACTGGAAAAAGCAGGACTTCAGTTAAAACGGATGTAACCTCTAGGTGGCGCTATCCCTTGGGCTACTACCCCTGCATGCTTGGCTACCAACAAGTTCAGGGTCCTAGTATCAGTGACGGGTGCCTCCACCCAAAGGTCTGGGTTGGTATTAGTCTGAATAACCAGGTCACAGCCCTCTGAGACACTGTGACCCCCCTTGTCTAGTACTAGTGGCCCATACAATACACAATATGCACCTTCCCAACACCCCAGATATGCTTGATACATGCACTTATATTTAGCACTTACCCCCAGTACTGGTTCCTTCAGCTTGACTCTGGGGACCCCCTGTAAAATAAGATGATGCAGTACAAAAGCAACAATGCAATACCTTCAACATAAACTGACACCACAGTCAATGTAGATTTCAAAGAACAAAAGATCTGATTTATTCAGGGGTCAGTAACAAGGAGGGGGAATAATCAGGTTAATTGGCTTAAACACATTAATAATCACACTACTGTGCATGCACTTAGAGTCCAACTCAGTCACACTCTCTGGGTACCCAGGATAGGGGGAGAGGCTAGCCAGGACCATTGCCTGGGGTAGGCAGGCGTCGCAGCTGGTTGAAGCCCTGTGATGGAGAAATAACATGCACACACAACCAATTTGTAATCCGGAGCCAGATGGCTCAGTTCGATTTTAGCTGGGAAACACCTTCCAGTAACTAGCACACAGTTCACAGCAAGAGGGGAATTAGACTGCGATCCTCAAACAGCACATAGCACAGTCATATGTACAAGCCAGCAGCACACAGCCAGACTAAATCGCACTTCTCTTTCAGTTCACAGTACATTTATATACCAAATTCTACCTGTACCAGGCCAAATGCTCCCTAGTTACGATCGCAAGTCTCTGCACACACTGGGAGCTCAGAAGTGACTGAAATTCCTGACAGGCCGATTGCATTCAGCAAAATCCTCAGTCTTCTATAGGTTAAGCCTGGTCCCAAATTAGCAGCTTGCTTTGTTCTCACAAAATTTGGATTTAGTCTGACAAAAGTCCTCTTCTCCTTCTTTGGGCAGAAAGCAGGCTAGCAGGCCAGAAGTCAGGCCTTTCACGGTTCTCCCGCGCGGACTACTGCACAGAATGGCCACCTGAAGACTCCGAGCTGTTGCTCTCTCAGCTTCCAACTTGAATCTGTCTTCTTTTGGTTCCATTTCAGGGCACATCAGAACTGTTTCGTCGACGCAGTCCAAAATAAAAATTCCCTTCTTCTGTTCCTCTCTGCTCATCGTGCCCATAACTCGGGGCACGACGAAAGAATTCGGAGACATTGTCTGACACAAAACACTCCTTTCTCTCTCTCTCTCTCTCTCTCTCTCTCTCTCTCTCTCTCTGTAGAAGAGCTGAATACAGGAAGGCCAGACTCGGCCTTCCCGCCAAGTCCCTGCGCTGCCCAGTGGGGCAGCAGCTCCACAAGCTGCTCACTCTTTCAGCTCCATCTCTGTTCTGCCTCCCTGCTGCTGGCAGCTGGGGAATTTCCCTCCGATCCAAAAGGTCCAATTGGCTGATTCAGCTGTCAAGTCACAACAGGCTCTCGCTATAGGTGCAAAAAGGCACCAACAGTCCAAAACTACAGTTCCCAGAGTCTCACTCCACTTATCCCCAATACAGCAGGCTCCATTTTAGAGTCCTCACATACTGATTGGTCCAATTCGGCAGTTCAGGACCAAAATGGTGGAGCAAAACTGAACAGTCCTTGCTGCAAGAAAAGCAGGTTAGAACAAACTACATTTTCACTACTGTTCTAACGATCTATCAGCAATTATTTACATCTTTCAGCAGGGCTCCCTCTGCACATTTAGCGATGGCAGAAACGGAGCAATTAGTCGGCAGCCCAGGTGGGACTAGAGCATAGAACCACTCAGACCCCCCCCTCCAGATCAATTTTACTGCAGTCGGGCAGCTCTTAAAGAGACAGACGCAGAGGCGCTTAGGCACTCTCATTCAATTTCTTTTTTAAAACAGCTGAAACACAGGACACCAGCCTGGCAGAGGGCATTTAGGCTCACCCAAGGAAGGCTTTTCGGTGACCCTCATTTGTAGGGGGGTTACACGGAGTAAGTGCACTTTCCTAGGTAAGGAAGTGGTGTTCTTGGGACATAAAATAGATGCAACAGGACTGCAGCCTGTAAAAGAAAAAGTACAGGCAATTCAAAAGGCCCCTGCACCCAATAATATGTTTAAATTGGAAGCGTATCTGGGACTGTTGAATTATTATAGCAAGCTCTTACCAAACTTATCAACCCTTTTGATGCCCTTGTATCAGCTCTTGAGTAAAGTAGTGAAATGGCATTGGGGAGCTGAGCAAGAGAAAACTTTTTAGGCTTCCAAGAAGTTACCCCAATCATCAGATGTGTTAGTTTACTATAACGGAGACAAATACTTCATTCTCTCCTGTGATGCTTCACCATATGGTGTTGGTGAGGTTTTGTCGCACCGCATGCTTGATGGAACTGACAAACCCATTGGACTTGTGTCGAGGACTTTAACAGCTGCTGAAAAAAAATACTCACAGCTAGACAAGGAGGGATTGGCTGTGATGTTTGGGGTGCAGAGATTTCACAAGTGTATTTATGGGCAATGTTTTGTCATCTGCACAGACCACAAGCCCTTGATTTCTCTCTTCATTGAGATGGCCTCGCCAAGGATCCAGAGGTGGGCTGTCACACTATGAACTTAAGAGTATACCATAGTGTACAAGGCGGGTAAGGACCATGGTAACGCTGATGCCTTGAGTCATCTTCCTCTACCAGAGGGCCCAACCAAAACTCCTTGTGAAGAGCAAGTGTTGTTAATGGATCTCATGGATGCCTCACCCGTGACAGCTGCTCAGATCAGGTTCTGGACTGGAAAATACCCTGTACTGGCAAAGGTCCAGGAGTATGTCTTGCGAGGATGGCCCAAAGTAGTCGCGGAAACTCAGTTCACACCATACTTCTCCAGAAAAACTGAGCTCAGTGTGCAGGATGGATGTGTCTTATGGGGGGCTCGCGTTGTAGTACCGCCCCAAGGTCATAAACTTGTCCTTGAGCAGTTGTACCAGTGCCACCATGGAATGACTTGAATGAAAGGACTGGCTAAAAGTTATATGTGGTGGCCCAAGATGGATGAAGAAATTCAATGTAAGGTTCAAAGTTATGACATGTGCCAGGAACATAGGAAAGCTCCATTCACTGCTCCACTCCACCCATGAGAGTGGCCTGAGAAACCCTGGACGTGATTACATCTTGATTATGCTGGTCCATTCCTTGGAAAAATGTTCCTAGTTATTGTGGATGCACATTCCAAGTGGATAGATGTTTATCCAATGACTTCAGCAACGTCAGCAGCTACTGTAGAGAAACTCCGAATGAGCTTCAGTAACCATGGCATACCCAAGATAGTAGTATCTGACAATGGAACTCCTTTTGTTAGCATGGAATTTAAAGAGTTTATGGAAAGGAATGGAATTACCCACGTAACTTCTGCTCCATATCACCCTTCGTCAAATGGGTTAGCAGAAAGAGCAGTACAAACATTCAAGGAGTGTTTAAAGAAAATGTCTGGAGGTACGTTAGAAACAAAAGTAGCTCATGCATTGTTCTGCTAAAGAATAACACCACAGTCAACAACAGGAGTGTCACCAGCCGAGATGTTAATGGGTCGGAAATTGAGGTCAGCCTTGGATTTGTTACACCCTGATTTTAAAGGAAAGGTGATACAGAAACAGTTAAAAACCAAGGAAAAGCATGATAAGCACACAAAAGCACAATGTTTTGTGATAGGAGATTCATTATACAGTAGCAACTTTGGTCAAGGAAAGAGATGGATGCCTGCAATTATTCATGAAGTGACAGGACCTCTGTCCTACAAAGTGTTACTGGGAGATGGCAGAGTAGTGCACTGTCATGTGGATCAAATCCACAGGAGGTACAGTACAGCGAACCGGACAGAGCTGGGGAGATAGAGGTTGAGAATTCTGTGAAAGGGGCCAATTTCCATAACCAACCCAATTCCTTAGAGATTCAGGAGAAATCAGGAGAGTTACCACTTACCACGGAAGTCCCAAGTAATCCAGAGAAATCTGACACTGACATGACACCTGTACTGTTTGCACCGAAAATTAAAGAAGTGACTTTGTCAACTGTGTTTAGAAATTCCTCACCTGTAGATAGTTCAGTACCAGATTTAGAGCTTAGACGCTCTTCAAGGAACAGAAGACCTCATTCAAATTTGAAGGACTCTGAACATTAAATAATAATCATAATAATAAAAAAAGTAGTAGCTTCTTTGGGGAGGATGATATATACTGAATGCAACTGTAGTGTAGTATAATGAGGAGCCACTAGAGGGCAGCATGGACGTACAAACTAACAAAATATAGATCTTGTGTAATAGTACTGTTGTTGTTAGAAAGACCCAGAATCTCTCCCTCTGTATCAGAAGGCTGCCTTGTTAGAAGCATGTAATAAAGCTATGCAGTTCCTAAAGAATTTCCCTGTGTAGATCGCTTGGTTTTCAGGATACAGCGCCGACAAAGGAGATCAGCATGGCACCCCTTGGTATCTAAATTAATAGCAGCAGGAATTCGCTGTTGGTTCCATTATCCCTCTACTCTGCAGGTGTAACATGGGGGGCAGTGGAACAGTTATGAAATACTGGAAAAGGTGAGCACTGAGCTGAAGAGATTATCTCCTGACCTGATTAAGTGACTGCATGATTCGGTCTTGTGTTAAGGTGCTTGGTAAAGAGGAACCGCTATAATTAATAAAAGTTTCTTCTCTCTCTCCTGGCATGCTAGCCTCGGAGTTTGGGGTTGGTTCTGCGCTGCTCACCTCTCCTTCAGACTGTGGTTCCTCCTTGTCTCCATGCGAGCTCTGATTCTTCCCCCTCATACTACCTCTCCCTGCTTTCAGTGCCTATTACTATTTTGTGGAGAGCCAGTTTTGCACTATTTCTGAGATGGACAGACTCACCTTTCAGTGCTGGATTCAGAGCCGCTGTCTACATCTCTCTCCTGGTTCTCTCCCGGATTGAGCTCCTGTGGCTATAAATAATTGTCCCCATTTGTTTTATTCGGTTCAGCACTCCTGTGGCTTTACCCTGAACAGCGGATTATGGGTGTGGATGGAGGTCAGTTTCTTCCCCTCTCACAGTCTGTTCTGCATGGTGTGCTTTGGGCCTGAGTCTTCAACTTCCATTATTGTTTCTCTTCTTTGCAGAGGGCTCGGTGCCATAGTTGTAAAAGTTCTACTAACTGCTTCTTCTCTTTTGCTGATGAGTGGATTGGCAAGACTGTAATACACCTCATTGGTGGTTCGGTGTAGCTGCCAGTCCATCTGGTGTTATTCATTTTGCCAGACAGGATCTTGTCTGCTACCTTGGACTTTGGGACTTATTTCCTATTGTTTTTCCTATGGAAGTCATTCCTCTGATGATATTATGTGGGTTACACCTCCTATCTATACTGAAAGTTTTTTCCCCTCTTGTTTTTTAAATACGGGGGCTAAAGGAGCTATATGTATAGCGCTCAGGACTATTATAGAAATCTTTCATTGTTAATGTTTTCACTCCTAACACAGCTGAGGTGGTCTAATCTTGGGGTTCTGTTCTGTTTATTTTGGTAAAGGGGGGGAGGGGGTACATGCTGAGGGTGGTGATTGTTAGCATCATGGCCCAGGAGGGCACTGGAGTTCAATCATTAGGAATGGGGAATATGTTACTGTTTATATTGTTGGTGGGTGGTTTTGGGGGGGGGGGGGCGGGGAGTCTTTCCCCACTTTCTGTTTTGAAGCTCTTACCCTGCACAGCTCATTATTTGGTTGTAGCACAATTATGTCTCATTACATTATATACATGCTACTATTTTTCCTATTGTGGGCATTTGTAGTTCCTTCAGTATGGGGTTGTTTAATAATGTTGGGTTTAGAGGGGGTATGGTGCATTGGCTATGGGGTATTGGGAACAACCCCCTGTTCATCTTCCTGCTATCATCCCATTTTTCTTTAACCTGATCCCTTCTTGTAAATGATGCATTCCTTGACCTGGATGGGTGTTGTTCATTTTGTTTTTAGTCAGGGGTTTGTCCCCAGAGGGTTACATTGTGGGGGGTTTATGGGGCAGCAGGGATGTCTTAGGTTTTTTTTCGCTGCTGATGTTATTTTATGCTGGGACCTTTAGTAAACGTTTGTGTTTTCTTAGGTTAGTGTAGTATGAAATATGTTACTTGGAACATTAGAGGTGCCCGATCGAAACTAAAGCATTATCAGATTTTGAAACACTTAAACATTCTTTATTGTCATACAATCTTTTTGCAGGAAACCCAACTTCTTGCCTTGGAAGGGATTTGGTTCCTTAGATAAGAGCTGGGTCAAGTATTTGCTGCCGGCAATAGCTCTTCTGGGCACAGGGTCACTATTTTGATATCTAGGGACTCCCGGTTCCAGGAACTGCAGCATATAGCTGACCTGCAGAGGCACTATGTTCTTGTTAAAGGCATATTGGACCACTCAAAGGTGTTACTTGGCAGCATTTACGGCCCCAACATTGAGTCCCCAAATTGTTTACCAAACGATCTACTATTTTGGCCCCTTTTCTTTCTATTCCAATCATCCTAGTGGGCAAGTGGAACCTTATAGTTACTCAGGACCTGGATCGCACTTATAATGCCCATGGGGGGCTGTCCACTGCACAGTGCTTACTCCAAGACATGATGGAAACGGCTGGACTGTGCAATCCTTGGTGAATTCTGAACCCATCTGCTAGGGAGTTTACTTTTTTTTCTCGGTGCACAGTTCATATTCGCATTTGGATTATTTCTTGATCAGCCAACAACTTATGTCTGCCATGCAGTGGGATAGCCCCCAGGATATTGTCCGATCACTCCCTTAAATGGCTTGAGGGGGATATTTCTCCAAATATTCAGCAAGACACCACATGGAAGCTGAATACTCAGCTTCTTAAAGAAGATGCTGTGATTAATAGAATTTGTGATTTAATCGATATTTTCATGTCCCAAAATGCGAGATCAGTTGACAGACTTGATCTAGAGTGGGGAGCACTTAAATGTTTTTTGCTTGGGGACATTGTAAGGATGGCTGCTACTAGGAAGCGTAAATGTGAGGCCGAGGCCTTACGATTGCTGTCTCGTATTACCAACCTCAAATAGAGTCTCGCCTCTGTGGCTTCACAGTCAGTCAGCCAGGAGTTGGTTGTCCTACGTGAGAAATATGCCGATCTCGTCTGGGAGAAGGCCGAATATTGTATTTTGAAGACTCATTCTTCCTATGTAGATCAAGGAGAGAAGGCTTGTTCCTTTTGGTGCTCTGCCTTCGTAAAATGGAGGCATCCCATATTGTCCCAGCTATTACATCATTGATGGATAATTCTATTAAAACATCTCCCCAAGATATTGTGTATGATTTTGAGTGGTATTACCATACCCTGTATAGTTCACTGCAAGATTACCTAGCTTCTGTTTCCCTCCCTTATTTGACTGTAGCCCAACAAATGCTTCTTAGTTAACCAATTTCTCAACATGAGATCCTGAAGGCCATTCACTCTTTGCCAGCAGATAAAGCCCCTGGCCCGGATGGCTTCCCCCTGTGTTTCTACAAAGTGTTTTCTAAGGAGCTGTTCCCACTGTTGCACCATCTGTATAATTATCTTTGTGACAATCCGATTGCAGATACTGCATTTGAAGCTACAATTGTTGTGTTGCTGAAGCCATGGAAGCCTCCAACCGGGTCACCAGCTACCATCCAATTTTGCTTATGAACTTTGATATAAAGCTCTTAGCCAAGGTGTTGGTTTCCATGATCGTGTGGATATGGGAGACATTGATAAGCCCAGAGCAAGTGGTTTTATGTAAATGAGATCATCCACTGATCATCTGAGGAAAATATTGCACGTCTTCTCCACATTCAGGGACTCTACTGTTCTGGCTGCCTTGGTGTCCTTGGATGCGAAGAAGGCATTTGATAGAGTTAATTGGGATTTTTTATTTTCTCCCCTACATAAGTTTTAGATTCCCAGTGGGCTTTACTAAATGGATCAAGTCCCTTTACTCCTGTCCTATGGTGAAAGTCTATTGCAATGGGGTTCTTTCCCCATCTTTTCCGCTGCACTCTGGAACCCGCCAGGGCTGCCCACTTTCTGCTGTTTTGTTTAATTTATATTTAGAGCCCCTACTACTTCACCTTAAGGGATCCTCGATGATAAATGGCACCTCAGTCGGGCATATGGATCTCAGAAACTCTGAGTATGCAGATGACATCTTATTACATGTTATAAATCCCAGGTGTTCTGTCCTTGCTGCTCTGGAGCTTATCCAGGAATTTGGTAAACTGTCAAATTACAAGCTTAACTATGATAAAACTATGGTTATGCCCCTAACACCCGGTGTTTTTAAAGCTGACATTGAAGCTCTAGGGCTTTCCTGGGCTCCCAGTATTAAGTATTTGGGGATTTGGTTGACTAAGAATGCTTCTCAGTGGAGGAAATGAAGCTTTGATGATCTGGTGATGGTCCTCCAGCAGGATCTGGCTAGGTAGGACCCCTTCCCCCTTTCCATCGTTGGCAGAATCAGCATTCTCAAAATTTATTTTTTGCCCTGGTTGTTCTATCCCCTTCACTCCCTCAACACTTTCCTGCCTATATCTTGGTTCTGAAGGATTCATAGGATGATTTCTACTGTCATTTGGAAAGGAAAATACCTGAGGCATGCGTATACCCATATTTCAGCACCTAAGGAGTTGGGGGGCCTCAAGCTACCCAATGTTTTGCTATATTACTGGGAGAGTCACCTCCAAATATTCCACATGGTCGGTTTCTACTGCTGAGGATGCTGGCATTCATTATACGGCAATTTGGCATCCATTGGAGAGAGATCTGATACAAGCAGTGGGGCACTCTCACCCTAGTCATCTTTATATATCCCTAAACATCTTCCTGGGTTTCTCTGTGGCATGGTGAGTCACACCTCACTATGCGTACATTCCCAAATGTGCCACTGTATGCGGTATGATCCCACTATGGACTTATTGCAGCCGGTGTGTGCCAATCCCAATTTTAAAATAGGTGCGGCCAATGTTGTTGGCGAATTGGCTACCCCATGTAACGGACAGAGCTGTTGGGGATTTTTTTCTAGATGGCCATCTTAAATCCTGCCAAGATATTCTACAACTACCGAATCACTACATTTTTATGGTGTATCAATTGCATCATCTGTTACTTCAAAGGATGGGGCAAGTGGATGGGCTTATTAGTAAAGGGAGTCTCCTGCGGTCCTTTATGGATCTGGCCACACAACCCCCTGTCATATCTCGGATATACTCCCTACTTTTTCCTACACTTCTTCCTGATGTTGCTGGACACTCCAAATACTAGTCTATAGTCTTTCTGCAGGCCAAGATTAACTGGGACCGTATTTGGAAGGGGCTTTATGAGTATCTTGCGAATGATAAGCTCTGGCTAACCCAGTTTAATATCCTCCATAACATTTATTTTACACCTGTCAAATTCACTAAAATGGGGAAATTTGCCTCCCCCTTATGTACTAGATGTGGGCAAGCAGAGGGGTCGTTATTCCACATATTGTGGGAGTGTCCTAAGGTTACCCCATTATGGGACCAAATTAAATCATGGTTAGACTGCCTGCTTGGTTTGGATGGGCTCTTTAAACCCGAGATATGCCTAGTCGGTGATTTCTGCAATATCTCGGTTAAGGAGAGAAAATATTCTATGGCAATGATTTCATTGTCAATGAAGAGAGTTGTGCTCTGGCATTGGAAGGACCAATACTCCATCTCCTACAACGAATGACTGCAGGAGCTTCTCCATAGTCTTTGTATCAAGAAGATGATTGCTAGCCTCCATCATAATGTGGCTAGTTTTAATAAGAAATGGGGTGAGCTGTAAACACTATATTCTCTCTAGGTTAATTTTGTGGCCCCTTTTCCCAGTTGTTAGGGTGCTTTTCTACCACATTTGGGACATTCCAAGTACAGTGCCCTATTCAGATTCAGGCTACCCTTTTTTGTTAGGTGATATTCTGTTAAGTAGGATAATTTTGTCTATGCTTCTATATGTGACTTTGCTTGGTTATGGCTTAACCAGTCCCTTTTTTACCCTAGGTATATTTTTTCTTTTCTTCATTATTTTCATGATGTCTCCACTGTGGGAGGGTGGGGGGAGTTAGTTTGTTGTGTGTCTGTTTCTTCTTTTGTTTGCTTTGTATGTAGTTCTTCCCATTATTATTATTAGTGGTTTATGTTTTGTTTTGTTGTATTGTGTTGTGTTTTTTCTGTGAAAGATAAATAAAGTTTATTCAATTTAAATTAAAAAAAAAACACACACACACTGTAACGGGCACAGCCACTCCATTGCAGACAACCCACCAAGTACTGATATAAGTTTGAGAGTCTCTTACCTGAGTACTAGGGAGCCAGAGGCAGGAGTCTTTAAGAGATAATGTCCATGGGACAGAGTGCGGGGACGCTCCCTTTTGAAATGAATGGGGTTATTCTTTATTATTATTTTATACATTATGATGGTGAGTTAGAGATTAATAAAGGCCCTGTTCAGCTAACAAGGCCCTTGTTAGTTGAGTGGTGGCCTTCATTAATCTCCAACTCACCATCATAATGTATAAAATAGTACTAAAAAAAATACCCCCATTCATTGCAACACTCCCTTGCCCTGTGCCATAACATGCTGAGCATGGGGGTGTGGTGATCAGCTTCACTGGGGGGGGCATATGCCTGACTATAGTGGGACTTCAATAGTCTGTGCATACCATACCTCTCAACTGTGTCTGATTGCAAGGGACATACCTCATTTTACTCCTGAAAACTGCTCTTTCCCTCATCCATCCCTCATGGAAAACATGCTGCTGACAGAGAGGATGACCTGTAAATTTAGACATTATGGCATGGGCACCATTTAAGATTTCAACGGGGGGGGGTCAACAACCCGTGGAGGCCAGGGGTGACAGTTAGCCCCTAGAAGGCAAGCTCTGGAACATCTGGAATGTCTCTAAAAGGTAAAACTTGCTTGTTGTGATTGAAAAGTGGTATGCAAATGTATAAGATTCATCCATCTAGCGAGGAATAAAATCTGAGACTGTAACTGTAACCATCCATCAAGAAACTCCATGCATTTGCACAGGCACTGGGTGTGAGCACGTGTAACCCCGAGGTGGCGCTATCCCAAGGGCTACTACCCCTGTCTGATTTGCCACTAACAGGTTGAGGGGCCTGGATCCAATGGCGGGTGCCTCCACCCAGAGGTCAGGGTTAAGACAGTCTAATATGACTTAGTCACAGCCCTCTGGGTCACTGCAACCCCCCTTTCTTCCCACTAGTGCCCACACAAATCAATCACAGTACCCTTGCAATATACACTTACCCCCAGGACTGGTTCGGTCAGCTGGACTCTGGGGACCCCCTGCAAAACAAGATGATACAGTGCAAAAAACACAGTACAATACTGTAACATAAACGAATACCTCAGGCAGTGTAACTTTGCTGAAACAAACAGATCTGATTTATTTAGGGGGGAATAACAGGGACTGGGGGAAATCAGGTTAATTAGCTTACCACTCTAATATATATATATATATATATATATATATATATATATATACACACTAGGGCACTGTGCACATGCCTAACCTATAAGTCACTGTCTCTAGGTACCCAGGCAATAGAAGGCTAAGCCTATTTGGTGCAGCTGGTTGGGGCCCTGTGATGAAAAAACACTTGCACAATACGCAATTGTAATCCGGAGCCGGATGGCTCAGTTCATGAAGAAATAAAACACAACAATTAGATAACACACTCGCAATTCGATAAACAGATGGCAGGGAGCTACCCTGCTTTGTTCTCTCAAACTCAATGCTGGGAACTGGATGGCAAGCAGATTGTCCTGGACTGCCAGGAGGAGCAGACCATGTGGGCAAGGTCCTTGTGACTGGACCCAACTGCAGTTTGGAGCAAATGGATATAGTCTGGATTAAACTGGGGTTTACTTCCAGCTTCATGCACTCAATTCACTGTACAGGGGATTTGAAACGCGAATCACCACAAGCACTACACACATTTATATGTAAAAGGATAGTACTATACCAGGCAGGCTGCTTCTCTATTCCGATCGCAATTACTGCACAATACCCGGGAGAACACACAGCAGGTTCAGTTCCTGACAGACCGAGCGCGATTCAGCAATTTCTCCAGTCTTCTACAGGGTGAGCCTGGTTTCTACTCTTCAGATCTCCTTTATTCTCTTCACAGGTCGGATTCAGTCCGAACAAGCGCTTGCACAAGCTGCAGACCAAAACTTGGGGCCTTACATGCATTTCCCGCGCTGAACTGCACACCGAAGTAGCACAGGGCTCCTTGACTCTTCACTGCCAAAGCTAAACTGAAACTCCATCAGACAAAATCGGGCACTTCCTTTGAGTTCCTCCCAGTTCTTGGCTGGTTTAGCTGTCACTCACAATAAATTCCCCCTGTTGGTGGAAAAAAGGCGCCAAAGTCAAAACTACATTTCCCAGAGTCACCGCCCTTACAATCCCCTTACAGCAGGCTCCAGAGGAGAGTCCAAGTTCTGATTCGCCCAGAGCAGGCTCCATTTTAAAGGATCCCCACCATGATTGGTCCAGTTCAGCAGTTTAGAATCAACATGAGGGAGCTACTCTGCACTGTCCTTGCTACAAGAAAGCAGGTTAAATCAAACTGCATTTTCATTATTACTCTAACAGGTTACAAGCAAACAATTACATCTTGAAGAGTGCTCCTTCTGCCCACTTAGCGATGGCAGAAATGGAGTGATTTGGCAGTAGCTCGAGCGGAACTCAAGCAGGAAAACATGCAGTTCCCCCATACAAACGAATTATGTATGCAAGCAGACAGCTCTTAAAGAGACAGTACCAGAAGCTCTAAAAGCACTCACAGATAAATGACTTAAACGCCAAACACCATTCAGGCTTGGAGCATTTAAGCAAGCTCCTGGAAGATTTTTGGGAATCACCATTTGCAAGGGGGGTTACACACGTATGAGCAGGCAGCAGCCACCAGTCTGCTGGAACATGCGAGCTGATTCCAGCTTGAATGTTCAGTTCTGCAGTTTGGGAGAGCCCACCCGGCCCAGTCCACTACAAAGAACAACCGCAATCTTGTATTATCAGGTCAAGGCATACCACACACTTGCTTGCAGCCTTCATTTCAGCTATAAATATCACAAAACATTAACAAATTTTAATTAGTTGACCTTCAGGCTTCAACCACCGCATCAATTCTTAAGTTCTCTTAATGTTCGCTCAGCAGTCTCTTTCACTCAGGATTTTTTAATTTAGACATTTAGCACATTTTGTCATTCTCTCACACAGACTTCAAGCCCATGCCCCAGAGCAGTGCATCAGATTTAGTCTTAAATCCACCCAGTTACTGTTTTTTTTTCCCTGGCTGAAGTTCTGAACCCAAAAAAAGAAAACCTTGCACTGATCTTTCTCTCTCTCTCTCCGACTCCATTCCATTCAATACCTGTCCCATATGGGTCATGAAGCTGTCCAAAGGTACAGAAAAGGGAAAAGCACATCAATATTTCAATCCTTTCTTCTTCCCCAATTTCTCTATAAAAAATAGTTTACTTCTACTTAGCCAGCCAGAACTTGCGGCCTGGCTCAGTGTGCCAGCAGCCAAGTTTTGCAGTCTGCTCCTCACCCATCGTTCTGCCAGAAGCTGGATGCTGGAACTAACTGTGCTGGGTCCCAACCACGGTCCTCGACTGAGTCACCTCACTGACCGAACCCACTCAACCTGTGTTTTTGCTTCTTGATTGGCTACTGCCACACCACACTGATCAAGGCCTGTGAAGGCTACCCACACTGCCATCACTGTTGCTGCTAGGCATAGCTTGGTTCCGTGGGGGGGGGGCACATGTTTTTATTGCAAGGCAACCCTGTATACATGCGTAGCCTAGTCATTGAGCTAGCTTCTAGCTCACCTACTGCCCTGTCAACCACCAAGGGAGACAGAGATTCACTAAAAGTAGACCAACAAGAATATGCCACCTCAACACTGCTATCGAGAGCTTGGTGCTCACTGACTTCTACAAGCTGTAGTGTGTAGCCTGTCTACTCCGGGGTGGGAAAGACAGCATCGCACTTGCATGACTCATGCGCTCTTGCTTGCTCGGAGCTCCTCCATGTCACATGTGACAGCACCGCTGCTCATAGGTGGAGAGAGTGGACAACACAACACAGACACAATCAAGTCAGGAGTGCACCTGCAGCCGCAGTGTGAGTGCACACAGGCTAGGGGGCACTTATTGTGCAAAACATTAAGTCCAAATGTAATGCTATTATTGCCACACCACAAGAACAACCTAGGCACAAATGCTGGTGGGAGCAACTGCCCCCCTCTGCCCATGTAAAGACGCCCCTGCTTTATGGTAGAAATTCATTCTCAGGTTCTAATATTTGTACAAGTAAATACAATGGTTTCCCCTGTGTTCTGAGGTATCTCCATGTTTCAGGATGTGTTCCTCATTATGATGGTTAGTGTTGCACATTGTCCGTCATTTTGAGTGTCCAGGTCCCTCATTTCAGTGACAAAAAGTGAGGTATGGTACATGCTTCCAAGACCCTACTCAGCACACAGAGTGCTGAGCATGGCCATAGTGTATACGCTCCACACAGAATGACAAAGTGAAAATAAGTGAGCCATAACAGTTATGGAGAAACACATATGGAGCACTAAATATGCATAAGGGGATTTACACAGCACAAAACAAAAAGGTCATGGAATCATAGAAATTGTTGGCAGATAAGGACCGCTTGGCCCATCTAGTCTTCCCAAAAGCCCTATACTTGTTTGCAGCCTCTGACCCTATCTGGTCAGTGGCATTTCACCACTCCTTCACTTCGGTTCTCTTATGCCTGTCCCAGGCATGTTTAAATCCCTCCACTGTGCTCACTCCCGCCATCTTCTGTGGCAGATTATTCCATGTCTCCACCACTCTCTCCATGAAGAAATACTTTCTCACATTTCCCCTTAGCCTGCCACCTTCCAATTTCATATCATGCCCCTGAGTGCCTGTACTCCTTCTGTTCTGGAAGATGCCTCTCCCCGCACCTTGTTTATGCTCTTACGGCACTTGAAAGTGTCTATCATGTGCCCCAATACCTCCTCTCCTCCAGTGAGTACATGTTGAGGTCCTTCAGTCTCTCCTCATATCAATCAATCAATCAAACTTTATTTAACCAGACGTAAACACTGTTGAGCAAGCTCATTTTCAAGGTGGTCCTGGACATTAATACAGATCACAGGCAACAATAGATTGACAAAGGAGTGACATAGTACATATGGAGGAATATTCAGGCCTATACATATACCTATACATACATATCTAACTTAGGTAATACAGTTGCAGGGTCATAATTAGTAGACCTATATACATGGCTAACATGGGTAAGACAGTTACAAGGCCATAATTAGTAGATTCGAGAGGTAGAGATTTAATACTTACGTGGTCATCAAAATAATGCGGCTATTATCTTATAAGAGGGAATATGTAGGGAAAAGGAGGAGGATGTATATGAAGTGGGGGTGCGGAGGGAAGGGAAGGGGGCTAGGGGAGAGAGACTAATAAGTGCTGGGTGCTCCCTGACATATGTTTTGTGGTGCAAGCCCTGTACCATCTCAGTTGCCCTTCTCTGGACCACCTCCAACCTGTCAATGTCCTTACGAAGGTGCGGCCTCCAGAATTGCACACAGTACTCTAGGTGAGGTCTCACTAGTGTTTTATATAAAGGCATCACTACCTTCCACCTTCTGGTAGTGATACCTCTGCCTGTTCACCCCAGCATGCCACTGGCCTTCCCTGCAGCCTTTGTACTCTGCTTAGACACCTTTGGGTTATCTGAAATAATAACACCTGGTCTCTTTCTTACTTGGTAATTGTCAGCAACTCTCCCCTCCCCCCATCCTGTAACACTCCCAATGGTTCCTTTGTCCCAGGTGCATTATTTTGCACTTCTTTGAATTAAATCTCAGTTGCCATACCTCAGACTATTTTTCAAGCCTCCCCAGGTCCCTCCTCATTTTCTCCACCCTATCTGGAATATCCACCCTGTTGCAGATCTTGGTGTCATCTGATTTCCCTCCAGCCCTACTGCAATATCACTAATGAAGACATTTAATAGAACTGGCCCCAAGGACTGATCCCTGAGGTACCCCGCTGGTAACCCCCTCACCCCAGATTGGATCCCATTTACCACCACCCTTTGCCTCCTGTCCATTAGCCAGTTCCTAACCCAATTTAACACCTTATGCCCCACGCTCAGACTGTTAACCAGCCTTTTGTGTGGGATGGTGTTGAAGGCCTTGCTGAAACTGAGGTAGGCAATGTCCACTGCCACCCCCAACCCCCGATTTACTTCCTTCGCCACCCAGTCGAAAAAAATCTATCAGATTCGCCTGACATGACTTCCTGCTGTGAATCCACATTGCCTTGGATCCTGGGCACCATTGGATTCCAGGTGTGTGCCACTATTCTTTCTTTAAGCAGTGCTTCCATGATCTTACCCACTACTGAGGTGAAGCTTACTGGCCTATAGTTCCCCACCTCCTCCCTACTACTGCTTTTGTGTAGATGGACTACATGTGCCCTCCTCCAGTCCTCTGGAACCACTCCTGTGTTGAGGGACTCAGTAAACATGGCTGCCAGAGGCGCTGCTAGCTCACTTCACAGTTTCCTTAATATCTTTGGGTGGATGCCACCTGGCCCCATTGCTTTGTCCACCTTCAGTTTTGTTAGCTCGTGTAGGACTTTCTCCACTGTGAATGGGTTGGTGTCCACCCCCTTGCATCTGCTGCCTAGCTGTGGTCCCCGACACTCACCTTCTTCAGTGAATACTGAACAGAAGTATTTACTCAGTAATTCTGCCTTTTTTAGGTCCCCCTCCTTACACTCTCCTTCATCCCCTTTGAGCCTTACAATTCCAACCCCCCCCAGCTTTTCTTCTTTCACTGATGTACCTAAAAATGTCTTGTCTCCTTTCTTCACTGTCTGCACTAATCCTTCCTCAGTCCATGCTTTTGTTGTCCTAACAGCCTTCCCCACTGCCCTTAGACATTCTAGGTACACTTCCCTGTCTTCCTCCTTTTGGGTCTCCTTATATTTCCTGAAACCCACCCTTTTAGCCCTTACTTTGTCTGCCACATCTTTCGAGAACCATAGTGGCTTCCTCCTCCCCTTGCCTTTGGATACCAACCTGGTGCATTGGTTCGTCACTTCCACTATGGCTCCTTTTAGGTGCCCCCACTGCTCTTTAACCCCCTCTCTTACCTCCCTCTTCTCTAGGGCTACTCTGATACATCTCCCCATTTCAGTGAAGTCTGCCCTTTTGAAATCTGAAATCTTCACATTTGTGTGAATTGACTGAGTCCCTGTCCCCATGCTAAACCACACTATGTGGTGGTCGCTGGACCCCAGTTGTCCTTCTACCTGGACTGCTGCAATTCTGTCCCTACTGGTCAGTACCAGGTCTAGAATTGCCCTGTCTGTGGTGAGATCAAGCACTAGTTGCCTGAGACCTGCCCCCTGTAGGTAATCTAGGATGCCTCTGCTTCTGGTTGAAGCTGCTCCTTGGGTGGTCCAATCCACATCTGGCATATTGAAATCACCCAGCAGCAGAACTTCACCTTTAGCTGCCATCTCATGTATTTCATCCACTAGCTCCCTGTCCACTTCCTCCCCCTGTGCCGGAGGCCTGTAGATCACCCCTGTGAGTATTGCTGTGCCATTGCTAGGTTCAAGGGTGACCCACAGTGCCTCGGCCTCTCCCTGACTACCCTACACCTCTGTTGCCTTTATTCCCTCTCTGACGTACAGGACCACCACCCCCCCCCCTTTTTTATCCTCCCTATCTTTCCTGAATAGAGCATAAGCCGGTACATTTATGTCCCATGCATGATTTCATGATTTGCAATGTACTATGTCTCTGTTTTTGCTGTTATGTCCAGGTCTGCTTCCACTGACAAGGCCTCCAGGACTGTGATTTTATTCCCCAGGCTGCGGGCATTAGTTACTATGGCCTTCTATGGTCTGCAGCCTATCCGTCCTCTGTTCCTGTTTTTGCTCCCTTGCTTCTTCCCCCACCCTAGTTATCTTTCTTATGTGGCCTTGATTCCTCTGCTTCTCCCTTTCTGCCTATTTCAGCTGTCCCTGTCAACAACTCATTTTCCTGCATGTGTCCATGAGGGGGTGATACTAAGCTTCCTGACCTTCCTGGCTCACCCCCGGCCAGTTTAAATGCTTGTTGCTGAAGCATTCAAACTTTCCACTTAGGACTAAGGTCCCCTTCCCGGATGGATGCAGGCTGTCATACTTATACAGCCTCGCATCTTTCCAGGTGGCCCCAGTCCCCCATGAAGCCAGCACCCTCCCTTCCACACCATTCCTTCAACCAGTGGTTGACTTTCTGGATGTGGAGTGACCTAGCCTTCCCCTTGCCATGGACAGGTAGCACCTCCAAGAAGGAGACATAGCGCACTATCTGCTTTTGGCCCCCACTCCCCAACTTCCTGAAATCCTCCTGGATTTTGGCTATCTGCATCTTGTCCCCTGCCAGGTCATTTTTACCCAGGTGGACAATGACATCAAGCTGCTCCCTTCTTGCTATCACCCTTGCAATCCCATGGATCTACTTCCTATCCCTTCATGCAATGCTTCCGGGAAGGCACTTGACCTCCTTCACCCCCCCACTGGTTGCTCCTAACTCTGCTCCACTGACAATTGAGTCCCCCACCAGGAGTAGCTTCCTCCTCCTCTGGGGTCCTCTCCCCCGTTCCTTGGAGCTCCATCATGGAGGACCCTCTCATCCTCCTTGATCTCAGCTGTGGGTGCCCTTGTGGGGCTTCCCCTCTCCTCCAAGACAGTGTAAGAGTTTCTTAGCTGGACTGGTTGAGGGATGTACTTCAGACCCACCTCCCGCACCTTCCCTGAGCCCACCATGGTCCATTCTTCCCTCCTCCTGGGCTTCCTTTGAGGTTCAGTTGGTGAACACAGCAGCCTCTGGGTGAGGGTGAAGGTTTCCTGAATCCTAGCCACCTCGGCTCAGAGACAGACAACCTCCTCCCTCAACCCAGAGAGGTGCCTGCAGATGGGGCAGCACCGCATGATCTAGAAGGTTCTCCTGTTCACTGCAGCCATGCACCCATTACACTGCACCACTCCCTGCATCTTCCTTGTCTACATTAGCTAACCTTTCCTGTACCTCTTGTATCCCTTATACTATTCTGGCTCTCCTTAGAATCCTTGGTCAGGTTTCACACCACAGAGGCCTCTATTTGCACATCTGGAATGGGGGTTGTTGGCTTACTATTGAGAATAAAGATTAATAGGGACTTATCTTAAGCATTTAATGCTTAAGCAAATAATACTTTACAAATTCATGGTGATTTAATGACGAAAATCAAAAGCAATTAAACAGTTTGCAGAGGGATTTAATGGTGAGAAATAATGAGTCTGCCTAATTGTAATGGGAAATCAATGGAAATTGCATTTTAATGGCTCTAACTGCTAGCATTAGCATGAGAAATAGAAACTTACGTGTTTTTTAGATGAGATTTGCACCAGCTTAGCTGTTGTATGCGGCGGTGGGGAAGTTGATGGAATCGTTACTCAATGGTAGGATTGTGGCACACCTTGAATCCAGCGGGCAGCAAGACCCAAGGCAGGTCTTGCCAGACAAACTTAATAGAGTTCCTTGACTGGGTGACAAAGGAGCTAGATCAGGGTGGGGCAGTAGATGTGGCTTTCCTGAATTTTAGTAAGGCCTTCGATATCATCCCACACAGAAGGCTAGTGAACAAGTTAAACTGCCTAGGAGTCGGATCAGGAGTGTAAACTGGATTAGAAATTGTTTGAGCAGTAGGACACAAAAGGTGGTAGTGAATGGAGTTCAGTCTTCAGAGAGCAAGGTGACCAGTGGGGTGCTTCAGGGCTCGGTGCTGGGCCCAGTCCTCTTTAATGTCTTCATAAGCAACATTGTGGAGGGACTGGAAGGGAAAGTATGCCTCTTTGCAGATGATACAAAGATCTGCAATTGGGTTGACATGCCAGGGGGAGTGGAGGAAATGAGAAGGAACCTAGGCAAGCTGGAAGAATGGTCATACAGATGGCAGTTGAGATTCAATGCAAAAAAGTGTAAAATTATGCACTTGGGGCACAGGACCCTGGGAGAGGAGTACTCTATGGCAGTAGCGGTACTGTCAGCCACCATGCAGGAGAGGGATCTGAGAGTAATTATATCAGAGGACCTAAAAGTAGCTGGTCAGTGTGAAAAGGCAGTAATAAGGGCCTGTGGAATGTTAGGGTGCATTGAGTGAGGCTCACCAGCAGAAAAAGGGAGGTGGTGATGTCATTGTACAGATCATTGGTGAGACTCCATCTGGAGTACAGTGTCTGGTTTTGGAGGCCTCATCTCAGAGAGGACATCGACAGGATGGAGGCAGTCCAAAGAAGGGCTACAAAAAATGGCACAAGGACTGCACTAGAAGTCCTATGAAGAGAGGCTGAAAGACCTCAATACGTACTCCCTGGAAATGAGGAGGCAGAGGGGTTGCATGATAGAGACATTCAGATACCTAAAAGGAATAAATAGGGTACAGGAGAGAAGCTTATTTCGGAAAAGGGGGGTGTACTAGAACTAGGAGGCATGACTTGAAGTTGGAAAGAGGTAGAGTAAGGAGTAATATGAGGAAACACTTCTTCACAGAAAGGGTGGTCGATGCTTAGAATAACTTTCCTGCAGGAGTGGCGGGGGCAAAGACGGTGAAGGAATTCAAAAATGCATGGGAAGGCACATGGGAATACTAGAAACAGGGAAGGGCAGGAAAGCCGCAGATCAGCTTCAGCCTTCAACATAAGAAAAGGTAGGAAAGAAAAGGGCAGATTAGATGGGCCAGGAAGTCCTTATCTGCTGACAAAATCTATGTATTTGTGCATGCATATCAAGCGTGCAGCATATGAACCTGATATGATTTTTAAATGTTCACACCAGCTTAGCTGCTGCATGCATGTCAAGAGTGCAACTTAAGAACTTGATGTGATTTTTAAATGATGTTTGCACCAGCTCAGCTGCTACGTGCATGTCAAGCTTGCAGCATGCAAACCTGATATGTTTTTTAGATCTGGTTCACTTTGTGTTTGCTAACCACATGCAAACATTGCACAATTAAGCATGAGGCATGCATTGTGCAAGTACACAGCACGCTTGTATTTCGGTAAGGGAATGCTGATGAGGTATGAAGAGGAACGGAACTAGATATGTAAATCTCCAGGTAAAGTAGTGCTTTTTATTTCACACTAAATGCTGTACTATCAGGTAAAAAACTTCCAGTATGTAAATGAAGAAAAGAAGATTACTTCAGAAATAAAAAGTAAGCACTGACTACTTTTAAAAATGAATTCCATTTTTGTACCTGCTGTTTTTTGGCTACTAGCTCTTTAAGTCCTAAATCCTGGTGGCTTCAAAGTGCGGATAACAAAGCATAGCGCAGGTTGCTGTTTTTATTTCTGATCCAGTAAAGCAACATCTCTCTTTTTGCACAGTACTGTTTTAGTGAATCAAGATCTTCGTCAAGAATATCTCCTCCAGTAGGCCACACCTTTGGAAATATAGAAGTCAGGCACTAGAACCACACAGAAACATTTGCTAGCCAGGGGTTGCCCACAATGACATTCCATGTCTCAGTCTACATAAACGTGGGTGGCCCCCTCACTCCTCAGTTATTTTCCTGCTGTCAATCATTCTCATTGGACCTGCTGATGGAAATGCTGTCAACTTGCTACTACCTTTTCTCATTTTACTTTATTTAAACAATAAGGTACAACAGGGTGTGGGTTATTGGGGATTTACCCACGCCTTGTGTGGTGTGTCACAAGGCACAGCCGAGTGACTTAACCACACAAGAAGTGGGTAAATCCCCAATAACTCACACCCTGGAGTGCATTATTGCGATTATACAATGGACCCATGTGTAAAATGTGTTTAATTATGTTGTTTTATAAATGCATTTCCTCAGCCATGGGTAATGCAGGATTTACCCACGGTCATGTGACATGCTTTGGCCAATAAGGTTACAGGATTTTCACACACCATTGTATAATTAGGTTTATTTTGTTATCTCTGCCTGCTACCAAAGTCAAAAGAGACATTATTTCAGTACAGTAAGTGTGGAAATTAAATCTACAAACAAGACACATGTGCAGTCTGTGTGTCCAGCCTGGGCCTGTCTCAGAACGTGAGGACTTGTGAGATTTGTCAGAGCTTCAACCAGGTTACAAGGCGGTGCCACAAGAAAGCTCTAGAACTTCTTGTTCTCCTTAAAATTGTAAAAGCCATGGAAAAAGACTAGAGCCCAAAAATCTGTTTCTCCCTCACTGGCTGCGGAAAAAAAGATCACTGATGTCAACCGACCAGGACAGGGAATGGCCGTCATCACTGCCCTCCTCATTGTCTGGCTGCAAGCACAAGCACAAAGAAAATGAGAGATCTGCTTCACCGGCAAGGTCCCAGTCACCACTGAAACAAGATAAATCTACATCAGCACCTGCACCAGTAGCACTGACTACAGCTGCCCCACTCATTGATGACACACACCAAGGTAAGGACTTGACTTAAGTGTTGCATTACCTGCTATGGAAGGTAGGGTGCCATCATCATCAGACCAAGGCCCATCATCAAATCAAGTAATCCTGGCCCCTGTCCAGGGTGTCGTCAATTTGCAGGCTGTGCTGGCATCGTTCTCAGAAATGATACCGCACATTCTGCCTGGCTTTCCTATGCAGGCAGTTATCCCATTGATGGGGCCTCTGGGCACCCAGCCCCCCATCAATACCTTCTACCAGCACGCGGCAGATTACTTCTTCTCAGCCACTACTGGTGTCACTGGTGCATTCTGTGGCTCCCATCATTGATAGAAACATTACGATGAGGTAGAATGTAATCCTGACTTCATGGAGTTGGTGAAGCATTTAGAGGAGGAATATGAGGGAGAACAATATGCATCTCCCTCTAGTTCTACCTTCTCATCCTGCAGTGTAGACTCGGTGGTCTATACCCGGAGGTCTCCAGCTGAGGAATAGGATAATAATACATCATTTTAATAATCTTTTTATTTGATTTAGCGCCTTTCGAAATTGCCAAAGCGCTTTACAAAAAATGGCTAAAAACAATAACATAAAACGACAATATAAAAGATAATCTACAAAATCTGTTACTTAACATACTTAGCTAGTAAATGCTTGGCCCTATAAATGCATTTTCAGTGCCTGTTTAAAATCCCCCAGGGTTGCATACTCCCACAGCTGATGGGGTAGAGAGTTCCAAAGGGCTGGGGCTGCGTACATAAATGCACGGGCCCCTGAAGATTTCAACAGTACCCTTGGAATCTCTAGTAACCTCTCATCAGCTAAGCAGAGCCATCGCTCAGGGCAGTAGTGGGTCAGAAGCTCTTTCAGGTAGTCAGGGCCAAGTCCGTGTAGGGCTTTATACATCAGTAATCTGACTTTAAAGGTGATCCACCACTGAATCGGCAGCCAGTGCAGTTTATGCAGCACTGGCATGATGTGACATGACCAGACAGTCCCCATCAACAACCAGGCTGCAGCATTCTGCATTAGCTGGAGGCAGTGGATATCAACCCCCAGTAGCCTTAAGTAAAGAGAGTTGCAGTAATCAAGACACAAGGTCACAAAGGCATGGATCAGCGTAGGAAGGTCACCAGACGCAACAAAGTGATTGATCCTAGTGATGTTCCTCAGATGGTAAAAAGATGACTTGACGACTGCCAACACCTGAGACCACAGAGCCAGCCCGTCATCAAGCATCACCCCTAGGTCCCATACCTGTTCAGAGGCAAGGAGTTGGAAGCCCCCCAGAAAAAGTCCTGTGGGCTGACTAGCTCCCAACCCCCCTATCCGGCGACCAGGATCCACAACCATCACCTCTGTCTTTCCAGAGTTCAACTTTAGCCAGCTGGAATTCATCCAGTCCTGATTTCTGTGAGACAGTTATTAAACACCAAGAGTGCATTATCCTGGTCAGGTGCGAAAGACAGGTAGAGCTGGGTATCATCAGCATAGCAGCGAAACCTCAGCCCATACCATCTTACAATGTCTCCGAGGGGCAGCATGTACACCGCAAACAACATGGGGGACAGTACTGAGCCCTGAGGGACCTCACATGACATAGAGAGAGGATCGGAGGAATAAATCCCCGACAGCACCCTCTGAGTTCTGCCAGTGAGAAATGATTTAAACCACCTGAGGACTGTACTAGTCAGGCCACAGATGAAACTCAGGCACTCAAGCAGCACCCCATGGTCCACAGTGTCAAATGCTGAGGAGAGATCAAGGAGTACCAGAATGGAACAGCTTTTCTGATCTCTCACCATCAGTAGATCATTGAGCACCCGAACCAGAGCAGTCTCAGTACTGTGCCTCTTTTGAAAAACAGATTTGAGAGGTTCATAGATGTTATGGATGGTCAAGCCACTACTTTCTCAATAAACTTCCCCACAAAGGGGAGGTTTGAGATCAGCCTGTAGTTAGTAAGAGAGTCTGGATCCAGTGAAGCTTTCTTCAGGAGGGGTGTCACCACCGCCTCCTTCAGGGAGCTAGGAAACTCAGCTGAGTCAAGGGAGCACCAGACTATCTGTGCCAGGATTGGGCCAATGATGTCACAACAACCCATAATCAGGGAATTTGGGCCAAGATCCAAACTACAGCACATAGGGTGCATACCCTGGACAATCCGCATGACATCTATGAACTCCGGCTGGTCAAAGGTACTCCAGGAAAAGTGAGGGACAGTGACCAAGCACCAATCAACAGCATCCCCCATAGAGCGTGAAGCTTGGATCTCCACTCTGATGTCAGCCACCTTATCCGCAAAGAACTGAGTAAGCTCATCACACTCCAACTGCGAAAAGGCTCTTCGAGACTGTAGACAGGCTGGGTTGCACAGCCTGTCCACTGTTCGAAAGAGCTGAGCTGGTCACTTTCTGAGTGGCAGCAATCTCCCCAGATAGGAACTCTGCCTTCTTATGGGCAGTTGTTGATTGGTAGACTTGGTAATGTTGTAACAATCTAAGACGGTTGACTGTCAGGGTGGATTTCTGCCAACGCCACTCTAACCTTCGTCCTTGTTGTCTCAACACCCTCAAGGTCCCATCAAACCAAGGGGACCGAGGGTGTACAGAGAGAGGATGAACACGGGCAGGAGTGATAGAATCCAGGGCTGTGGTCATGACCTTATTATAGGCCTGCACCAAAGCCTCTGGATTCCCGCTTGCCTCAGGAAACTCTGATAGGTCAAGTACCGCCACTAGGCCTTCAGGACTCACATCCCGTAAAGGGCGGTATCTGACCATCTCCACAGAGGTGGGCCCGAGAAGGGGGGTGCAAAAATTGACAGGTTCCACCACCAAATCGGAGGCTTCGACCCCCAGGAGGAAGACTAGGTCAAGAAAGTGACCATGTTTGTGGGTAGCAGCGGTAACAATCTGTGTAAGACCCAGTGATGTCATCAACTGGAGGAAGTGCTGTCCAAATTGAGAGAGTTCATCATCGACCCAGGCATTGAAGTCACCCAGGACCATCAGCCTGCGAGACCCAAATGCCATATCAATGACAAAGTCCACTACTTCTGGAGGAATCGCTTCTCAACTCTGGGTGGACAGTAGATGAGGGCTATCCTACAGCCTATACCTGCTACTACAGTACACTCGAATGACCCAGCCTCCTGAACCGATACACTCGAGGGCCCAATTTGGTCTTGAAACAGACCACAACCCCCACGGTCCAGTCTTGAGCGTGTATCACCAAGTACCCGGCCTGAATAGCAGCCTCCAATATGGGGACAGCATTTTCATCCAGCCAGGTCTCGGTGATGCAAGCCAGATCCGCTGTCCCAACAAAATCTGCAATAATTGCAGTCTTGTTCTTAATGGATCTGGCATTGCATAACACCGCTTGAGTTGGACGGGTCTCCAAGGCCACCCCAACTACCTGCCCACCATTAATGGTGATGCCCTTGGATATGGGGACCAGACATGGAGGACTACGTTCACCCCAGGGTGTCTTCTGGGCCTAACTACTCTGATGTGAGGGCCCCACTCATTCATCCTCTGCTGTTTGAACCCCCCATGGGAAATACCCAGTGCTCTGCAGCGCTGGTAGGCTGAAAACACTTGGGGGGGGGGCGCAAAGGGCAGAGGACGAATAGCACATGACCCCGGGGATAAACCCAAGACACATAATACAGGCTCCCAAATCAGTAAGAACACCAAGCCACTGTAAAAGGAGAGAAACCCCTCAAACAAACACAAAATAAAATACAAATAACAAAAAAACCCTATCCCGCAGCTCTCACTTGCAGGAACAGCGAACTGAAAACACACAAAATAAATACTCAAAACTTAAACAAATTAAAACCCCCTTAATTACCACTCCCCCAGTCTTCTCTCCCAGATGGGAGAGATTCAACTAATATGAAAATAAAATACCCACCCTACAAATTTACTAAATTATAATACAATCAACAACAAAATTTAAACACTAAAAAAAAAAAACTTCCCAAGCACTCTGGTATTACGATGAGAGCACAGTCTCAAACAGACCAAATTAAACAGAGTGGTCCACATAAGTCCAAAGAGAAAGATGGTATACCAGTCACTGAAGGTCCCAGTTTAGAGCTTCAATTCATAGCAGATTAAAATTAAAAACAATGTGAACTAAACCATTGAATGCAAGAAATGAAATTAAATACTTAAATACTTGAATATACACCCTCTTACTGGGTGTGCCAAGCTCATGAAATAATATCAGATGGCATGTGGGGCCCCAGGTCCTCTCACTACCTGGGGACATCCAAATAAAATATGGCACTCTCACTGCCCAAATAATAAACAGGAGACATAAAAAATAAAGGTCTGACCGTTAGACTGATTGTCTCTACAGATTATTGGCTCAGTAGGGTTCCTTGGAATAGGGATTTCCCAATATTCGTAGAAGTCTTGCTCATAGATGTAAAACTGTGGGGCCCTGCCTGTGAGGACCACCACCAGAGATGACTGCCCTGCAACCTCAGCACCTCACATAGGCCAACCCACTGGCAGGCTCAGCGAGGGGCCTTAGAGAGCGGAGAACCCACCTGCTGGCTCTTCAACCTGTTCAGGCCCCTTCCTCCTGAGCAGGGCAGATTCTGGCTGGCAGACCACCCACAAATACAGGGCCCAGATGTTCCGGGCAAAAAAGAAACCAGTTCACTCCAACCAGGCACAGTATCCCCTCCAAGTAAAAACACCTCTGGAACAGGAGATCCAAATTACATAGGCAGACAAACAGGATAATTCCAAGCTGAGGCCCCAGATATGGTCGTCTCGGACTCAGTTCCACGTCTCTAGGCTCTTATTTCAGGCAGAAACCAGACTCTAGCCTTGGTGCTCATTTCAAGAGCTAAATCCTCCCAGACCTTATCATGTCCAGGTTCCCATTCACAGGCACAATCCCCTTCTTCCCTGATGCTCATTCTCTCTTCCTCCACTCCACGACACCTCTTTCTGCCACTAATTCCCAGCTACCTCAAAACAGAAGCGAGGAGGCAAATTTAAAAAGGGCTTAGCAAAACGTTTTATTTGCAATTGGGGCAGCAGCGGAGCCTGGCCCCGACAGCCCCAGTGTACACTATGCGGCCATCGTCAGTGGCCACGACAACGCTTCAAGGCAGGCTACAATAAATCCTACATTTCAAGCCATGATGCAGCAAATGCAAACTGTTATGGACTTTGCTGTGGAAGAAGAAGATTCCACAAAAAGAAATCTGATGAAATTTTGGAGGTGCGTTGCACACCTTCCATTATAATTCCACCTATATATCCTGCATTAGAGGATTGCTGCATGGTACAGACCAAACTCACTGACTGCATTTCCAGAAAGGCTGCTAAGCATTATTCTGCCCCATCTGCTAAGTCTTGTTATGCCAACCAGCCAGAAACTGACTCTGTAGTCAGTATGGCTGCTCATAATAGGTCTAAAGCACTTAGACACATGAGTACTTTGCCTCCTGATAAAGAATCTAGGAGGCTGGATGTGATGGGGAAAGCGTACGTGTGCCTCTGCCTCACTGGGCCTTAGAATTGCAAACTACCAGCCCCATGTGATAAAATATCAGAATAGCCTGTGGAAAGCTGAAAAAACTGCAACCCGAGGTTTGCCTGATGGCTCTGCCAATAATGAGTTATTTAAAACATTAACTTCTGGTGCTGAGCTTGGAAAACATTTGCTACACTCTTATAACGTATATTATGCGTCTACCAGAGCTGCTGCTTCTAGAATTTGAATGAGAAGATATTCTTAGCTCATGGTTGCTGGCTTTCCCAACGATGTGCAGCAAGCAGTTTTGCATGCCCCTTTCAGAGGGGACAAACCTGTTTGGATATGATGTTGAACAGGCCCTAAGAGGCCTTCAGACCTCAAAAATGATTCTATGGTCTGTCAAGTCCTGGTATCCCACTCCTGCTTGGGGGTCATGGGAGGAGCTCCTATCAACAGCCTGCTGCCAGAAGAGGTTGTGCCTACCATCAGCAAGGCCAAGGTAAGTGAAGTGGCCCCCTGCCGTGTCCCCTCCCCCAAGTGCCCATTCAAAATCACCCAAAGCAATTGGTACCAGTGGTACTGCCCCACCAGTTCCTCATGACTTTCTTCTGGATACACCACCACCTCCACTGTTATCTCTTGGGGTGGTTGTGAGGGGCAGAATCTCGCTGCATCTCAAGCAGTGGAGGGAGATTACAACAGATGAGTGGGTACTGGAGATAACTGAAAGGGGACATGTTCTGGAGCTTATAGAAACCCCTCCAGATCATCCTGCACCTTCCTCCTGTTATCTTCCAGGCCTTTTGTCCCTTTGAAGGAAGTTGTATAGCCATTATTCTAAAAATGTGCTATAGTGCCAGTTCCTCCTTGACAGAGAAACAAAGGGTTCTAGTACAGATACTTCCTAGTCCCAAAATGGACAGAGGATGGGCCAGCCTGGTGGCGCTGAGGGTTGAGGCACTGAACGCCACACCTCATGCCACACCGGTGACCCATGTTCGTGAAACGGGCAAGGACCACCGGGGGTTGGCAGGGGAGGAGAAGGATCGCACATCCAGAGGATGGCTCTCCATCGCCGGGGAGGGTAAGGGAGCTGCTTCTGGCATTGCTCGCCCCCTGGCATCTGCCAGGGGCATGGCGCCACACTGTAATGTAGGTGGAGCTGGGACAGATGCTTGCCATAAGGCATCAGCATCATTGCACGTTCCCAGCTCCAAGGGGACTTACTGCAAAAAAATCTGCTGACCCCAGCTAATGAGCTGGGGCTCGGTGCCCAACCCTCCAGCCACCTTCAGTTCCACCTCAGGTGGCCCCACTCGGGGGGGGGGGCATCCCCAGGTGAGGGTCTGGGTTGGCGAGCCCGCTCGTGGGGTTAGGGGTGCCGGCAGGGAAAAAGTACAGTAATTTAAAAAAAAAAATGGACAGGGGATCTGTGTCCTGCGTTAGATTTCAGGGATCTCAACTTCTACATTGAATACAAGAGATTTTGAATGGTATCCTTACAAGCTCTGACTCCTCTTCTGCAAAAAGAGTATTGGCTTTGTTCTCTAGACATGAAGGATGCATACCATCATGTCAAGATCAGAAAAGCTCACAGGCAGTACCTCTACTTTATGCTGGAGGGGAGCACTACCACTTCAAAGTATTGCCATTTGGCTTGTCTTCCGTGCCGTGGGTCTTTACCAAATGCTTGGAGGTAGTGGCAGCAGCCCTCCGTACGGAAAACCTATACAGGTGTGTCTTCCCTATCTGGACAACTGGCTACTGAAGGCCAGCTGAAGAGAAGCTCTCCCACATACCTTGTCTCGGACAAGGCAATTTTTCAAGGACTTGGGAGTCACAGTAAATGTGCCAAAATTTGTGATGACTCCCTGCCAAAGACTGCAGTACAGAGGAGCAGTCGTGGACACAGAGAAAGTATGTGCTTTCCTGCCACAGGACAGAGCAGCAAACCTGATTGCCCAAGCACAGTTGGTATACAGGAGTCTCTGAGAGAACAATGTTACATCTTCTGGTTCTTATGGCTGTGGCCATTGTGACCGTGCCACTGGCCCACTTACATATGAGAATCCTTCAGTGGACACTCTGGGTCCTGTGGGATCAGCTGATGAATGAGCTGGCTCTCATCACGTCCCCACTCGGTAGAACATTGCAATGGTGGATGGATCATGAAAATCTCTTAAAAGGCATTCCATTCCTTGTAACAAACTCCTGTACAGATCCTTACCACGGATGCCTCAGGCTTTGGCTGGAGTACTCATCTTGGCTTATCTTACCAAACAAAGGTATCATGGATCAAGGTGGAGGCCTGGTTACACATAAACGTCCTGGAGATGAGGGCTGTCCTGTACAGCCTCAAAGCATTTTTAGGAGCACCTGTGCCCAGGTCTTCTGTTAATACAAATGGACAATGCCACTGTGATGTAGTACATCAACAACAAGGGGTCACTCATTCATTCCTATCCCCTATGCAGAAAAGCAATGAGAGTATGGTACTGGGCTCTGTCCCACGGCCTACAACTGTCAGCCGTGCATCTCTCAGGTCTCCAAAGCATCTTGGCAGACAGGCTAAGCAGGTAAGAGCCCAAGATTCATGAGTGGGAACTGCTGACTTCCGTTGTAGATGACCTCTTTGCAAAATGGGGCCATCCAAAGTTGGACTCTGTTGCATCCCCATACAATACAAAACTGACATATTTCTTTTTTTTTTGAATAACTCTTTATTAAATTTTCTTTGTATATTATCAGACATACAAAACAAGTATCCTGAACACAGCCGGGGAGTCACAATCCAACAACTGATTGTGAAACTATGTACAACCCCAACTATGTACATACACGGGCCCAGATATTCAAACTGCGCCATTCTGAGGCGCAAGCCCTTTCGCTGCTCAAAATAGTTGTGCAGGGGTGTGGCCGGGGCGATATTCAAAGGAGTTGCGCTATTGAGCAACTCCTTGAATATCACCCACCACAACCACTGTGCATAAGCGCAGTGGAACTTGCGCCACCGCAAGTTGTCAGAGTTGAGCATTAAACTTGCGTGGCATAAGTACCATTAGCCATGCCTAAATTTCCGATATTTAAAGGTGACATGCAAATGGGGCCATAATTCATGCAAAGGCGCGGGGCCATTGCATCTATTTATGGCCCCATTTGCATGCCATTAGCATGTAGGTGCGCCGATCCCCGAGGACTTGCACCTGGCCACCCTGCCAGGCAGCAGGCGTTGGGGACCGACGCACCCTGCAGCCCGATCGCGGGCAGTATGTATGAATACACTCCCCACAATCTCCGATGCCCGATCGCCGGACAGTATGTATGAATACACTCCCCACAATCTCCCGATGCCCGATTGCGGGCGGTATGTATGAATACCTCCCCCAAACAGCTCCCGATGCCCCATTGGCGAGAGCATTGAAAACCCCAGTGCCCGATCGCGGGCAGAATGTAAAAGCCCCCTTCCCCAGACAGATATCCCTGGTGGTCCAGTGGACCGTAATGCCCGATCGCAGGCAGAATGTCCAGTTACAACCCCCAAACATTCACAAATCTGGACTGTCATATACGGTATGGGCTGCGCCCATTGGCTCTAGCTCTGCACCAATAGGCGTGCAGCCCTACCGGACAGTCAGTGGTGAGTGTGAGGCGGCAGGTGGGTGGGATGCTGCCGCCGCCCGGCTGCCGGGGGCGGGGTGGAGGGGCTTCGTGGGTGGGTGGTGGGGGGACACTAGACACCAGGGAGATGTTTGGGGGTTGTAACTTGACATTCTGCCCACGATCGGGCATTACGGTCCACTGGACCACCAGGGAGATATTCGGGTTGGGGAGGGCTTTTTACATTCTGCCCAGATCGGGCACTGGGGTTGTTTCACGTGCTGCCCGCAATCGGGCATCGGAGCTGTTTGGGGGGAAGTGTATTCATACATACTGCCTGCGATCGGGCATTGTGAGCTGTTTGGGGAGGTCTTGATACATACTGCCCGCGATCGGGCATCGGGAGATGTTTGGGGGGGTGTCTGGATACATACTGCCCATCGATCGGGCTGGTGGGGGGGCACAGGGACTGAGTTGGGGGCCAGCCATGGGTGGCAGCTGCTGTGTTGCGCCCTGCAATACAGCAGCTCACCTGTGGGTGGCCCCTCAACTTGATCCTTTTTTTTTTGGCTCAAAGTTGTGCAGGCGCAGGTTGGGGGTTGCGCATGCACAACTCTGCACAACCCGACTGAATATCGGGTTGCGCAGTTTATGCATGGATCCTCCCCCTCCTGTTGAGCATGCATTCATTTGCATTGCGCTGTTGCTCAACCTGTTTTCAGTGGCGCAACTGCCTTCTGCTGAATAACGCAGAATGGCGCAATGTAGGACTTGCGCATGTGCAACCCTTTTGAATATCTGGGCCACAGTATCTGGGGCTAACCCCTGTATTAATAACCAATTCTTGTAACCTTCCAGTTAGAGAAACCCTTTCACCAACTAGTCTGAATCCGGGAAAAAGAAGATAAGAAAAAAAACCCTATAACCAATGCAATACCTCCCAGTAGTGATAAAACAACTGGGCCCTACCTGGACAACCTTGCAACCAGCAGGTAGCCCATTGCCATGTCCCCTGGAAAAAGAGAGAGTCCATCCCACCCTAGTCCTAAAGCAGACCCATCATATATTATGTTACCTTTTTACCATCATCAACCCAACCCAAAGACAAGTGTGAATAACAAAATGAATCCCATTAAAACAGAAGAATCTAAATCAAAACTATACATGTCTCGAGAAGAAGAATCTTACACTAATCACAATCTGACAGACAAGCCTGTGATTAAATATTTAAACCTTTTGAGAGTAAATTGCCTCCAGTGCCTACCATCTTTTTTTATACAGCCCTTTACTTCCCTCCTTAAGCAAATACCTATTTATTCTCCTCAGGGCGCAAATTAGGTCCCTCACCCAATGCTTATAGGTATAAATATAATCGTCTTTCCAATGTTTCAAGATAGCAGATTTAACTATCGCAGCAATCAAAGATAAATGGTATTTAGATGTAATCCCTGATACCTGCAACATATCGCCTAAAATGCATATTTCTGGCAATATAAATTCTGAGTAATCCAATAGCGGGTCCATTTGCTGTTTAATTTCAGCCCACAGAGGCACTATCTTGCTGCATTCCCACAGTACATGCAAGATATCCCCAGAACCCACTCGACATCTAAAACACAGGTCTGTCTGTCCAAGGTGTCTATCACACAGTTTCACAGGGGTAAAGTACAAATTAGAAATAATAAAAAATTACATAATCCTGTACTTGGGTACAGGTATATATTTGTAAGCCCTCCAAATATTATCCCAGTTAATTCTCTGGGAGACCAATGTTCTGTCCCAGTAAGGGATCTTTATAGTAGAGTTCGGACTAACATATTCCAGAAACACTTTGTAAACTTTAGACAAAGGATGAGAAGTAGGATCCACCTCCTTAAGATTGTCCCATGTGAAAGAATATTCCTGTGGTCTTCCCAATCTTCTGCATAACCCCTCCAACATTTTGATAAGCTGTAACCTTTTAAAAAAGGACATTGTATCACATTTACTTGGGAGGGTCACCTTGTTGTCCTGCACAACATCCCTAAGTTGGAGACCCTGGAGCTGAGCTGCCCAATGGCTAGTAAGGATCTTACCCCCTATCAAAAAATTAGGATTACCCAATAGCGTTTGTTCTTGGGTCTTCCCTTGATCTCTTCTTTGACTAGGGGTAAGAAATGACACCAGACCATAGCTGATTTAACAATTGGAGCCATTGCTGCATGTTTCAAGTATTTCTCTGGGTTAGTAAAGAGAAACGCCTCTGGAGAGAGGGTTAAAGCCTGAAAAATTTGATTCTCCAGTTGAAGCCATATCGGGGTACGTGACCCTCCCTCTACATGCCTAACCCACCGACTCATAAGACCCAATCGTCCTGCCACTTAATATAGATGAAGATCAGGCAGCTTAATCCCTCCCCTATTAAGTGGCAGGTACAGGACACTATGCTTTCTCCTAGGAGGCCTGGAATTCCATAAAAAGTCTGATAACAGTTTCCTAATTTTAACAAACCAGATTTGGGGAAGGTAATAAGGAGCTAAATGTATTGGGTATAGTAACCTGGGTAGAAGGTTCATTTTAATTAAACCCAGTCTAGCAGCAAAGTTCAAGGAAAGCTTGTTCCATCTAAGTAAGTCTCCTTTGATCGCCATCAGGATCCCATCCATATTTACTGTCGCCCCATCTGCCATATTAGCTGTGATCCATATACCTAAATATTTAAGCTTATCTGGCACCCAATGTAAATGTAAAGGTTCAAAATCTGCACTATTGACATGTGGTGTCAATGGGAGAATTTGCGTCTTGCTCAAATTTAGCTTATAATTCGAGACCCCCAAATATTGTTCAATAATTTCAACTGTCCTCTTAAAACTAGTGGCCGGGTCTTGTAAGTGTAACAAAATATCATCAGCAAAAACCGAAAATTTTAAGTCCCACCCTGCGAACATGAACCCTTTAATGCAGGCCTCATTGTTGACTGCCCGCAGGAGTGGTTCCAAATAAATATTAAACAATATTGGGAAAGGGGGCACCCTTGTCTGGTCCCATTTTCCTACCTAAGCTCCTGTGAAAAGTACCCATTACACAACACTCTAGCCATAGGGGCCGCATACAAATTTTTAATACCTCTAATAAGGCTCTCTGGAAAACCTATCCTCTCTATTGTAAGAAACTGAAATGGATGAGAGACCCTGTCAAAGGCCTTCTCAGCATCTAAAGATATTAAAGCTAGGGAAAGTTGGGAATCCGACGCCTGACTAAGTATATGGTGGAGCTTCCTGAGAGCATCTTGTGCCCCTCTACCAGGCATAAATCCCACCTGCTCCTGGCTGATTAAGATTGGGGCAATATGCAATATTCTGTTAGCTATAATCCTTGTAAGTATCTTAATGTCTTGATTCATCAAAGCTATAGGCCAGTAGCTGCCTGGCAAATCCAAAGGCTTGCCTGGTTTTGGCACCAGGGATATATATGCCTGGTACAGGGGAGGGTGACATACCCCCTCCTGCATAACTTGGCTAAAAAAATCTTTGAGCAAGGGGAGTACAGTTGATAAATGAGTCTGATAAAACTTAGCAGATAACCCATCCAGCTCCAGTGTTTTACCAGATGGCAAAGAATGGATCACATCTATTATCTCAGATTCTCTTAAGGGTGCTGCCAGTTCTCCAACCTGCGCGGCATCTAAAACTGGTAAAAGTATTCCCTCCAAAAAGGACCTAATTGCCATCTCCCCAGCAATGTGTTCAGCCCGGTATATATACCTATAGTTTCAGACAAATGCATCCGCTATTTGTTGAGGGTCTGTTAAGCACTTTCCTGCATACTGTATTATGGATGTAACCATCTGAGCTGCTTCCCATTCCTTAACTCTGGCTGTCAGAAGGTACCAGGTAGATCGCCCTGCATTAAATATTTAGCTTGACTCTTTTCCAACCAAAATTCTATTTTACCATACACCATATCTGACAGTTCTCTTCTCAAACTTTGGAGCTCCACATCTATATCTTCAGAGGATCCCTCCCGAGGAGCCAGTGATTCTATAGCCCCCAGGATAAACTCCTCTTTAGTATGTCTTATTTTATTTCTTCGTGCAGCAAGACCCTGGGCTTCACCTGCATATAACACCTCACAAGTCGGCCATGCTAAGTGTGCATTCTGCAATGTAGGCAATTGCTTCTGTGTAATCTCCAGGAGGGCATCCTCTAGATTACCCTGGTCTATAGGGTCCGTCAAATGCAGAATCCTGTAGCCTCCATCTATACGGTCTGGGGGAAGCAGCTCTAGGCTCCCAGGTCAACTGAATCGGAGCATGATCTGAGAAAGTTCTACCCCAAGTTACTAACTCCCTAACCTCACCCAATGCCGCCCTGTTAAACAAAAAAAAGTCTATCCTAGATTGAGATTTGTGGGCCACCAAATAGAAGGTCATGTTATTGCCCCCTTTAGAATAAATTCGGAGTGGATCCACCAGAGCAGTGAGTTCCAAAAATCTATTCAGAGCTTTCTGAGCTCTGGACAAAAGCCCTCCTGATGGAGGTATCCTGTCTTCCCTATTATTAAAACATGAATTCCAATCACATGCCAAAATAAGAGAGTGCTGAGAGAATGCTGAAATATCCAACTCTAATGAAGCAAAACACTCAGGATTAGAGGGGGTGGGACAATAAATAGAAGCAACTGTGAGCTCTCTGCCCCCTAGAGTGCCTGTAATGTAAATCCCTCTACTATCATCCCCAATAGTCACCTGGGCTATAATACATGGGCAGGTTTTCCCTATTAAAATCACCACACCCCCTGAAGCTTTATCTTTACCCACCCACAGCCTCTTTAGGAAGCTCAGCTCCTCTGTCATAAGATGAGTCTCCTGTAGCACAGCAATGTGAGCCCCCATCTGTCCAATATTCCTCAAAATAACCGTTCTTTTCTGTCTACCCCTGAGATCTTTAACATCCCATAAGATAATATTAATACTTGACATTAAAAAATTTTAAAAAGATTTAGTACAGAACCATCAAACTTTGCCCTTGCCAAGTCTGCATCTTGCACATACACTGCTATGGACTCTCTGTCTTTTCAACTCCCTACAAACCCCTCCAACCCCCGATCCTTGGATCGACCTCCCATCATAGATACATAGATACATAGATACATAGACAGTGTCAGCAGATAAGGGCCTATGGCCCACCCAGTCTGCCCATTTGAGCTTGTAAGTTCAGTTTATGTTTTCCTAGAAGTCTGTTGCCCCTTACCCCTGACCTCCAGAATTCCTTTATGTCTATCCCATGCACTCTTAAATCCCGTGATTGTTTCAGCCCCACCACTTCCTCTGGCAGGGTGTTCCACTTGTCCACCACCCATTCTGAAGAAATTCTTCCTCATGTTTCCTCTGAATCGTCCTCCCTCCAACTTCATCCCATGCCCTCTAGTCCTGGTACATCTTTTTCACTTAAAAATAGTGTATTCCTGCACCCTGTTCCTCCCTGTGAGATACTTGTATGTCTCTGTCATATTCCCTCTCTCTCTCCTCTCCTCCAGGGAGTACATGTTCAGTTCCTTCAACCTGTCCTCATAGGACTTGTGATGCAATCCATGCACCATCTTTGTCGCCCTCCTCTGAACCTTCTCTACCCTGTCTATGTCCTTACGTAGGTATGGTCTCCAGAACTGTGCACTGTACTCCAGGTGGGGCCTCACTAGTGTCTTGTATAGTGGAATTATGACCTCCCTTTCCTGCTGGTGATGCCCCTGCCTATACATCCCAGCATCCTATTTGCTTTACCTGCTGCCTTGTCACACTGTTTCCCTACCTTGAGGTCATCAGAGATGATAACCCCAAGATCCTTTCCTGTTTGGTGCATGCTATATCCTCACCCCCAACTGATATATTGTGCCAGGGTTTTTGTGCCCCATATGCATTATCTTGCACTTCTTTGCATTGAATTTAAACTGCCAAACCCTGACCATTCTTCAAGTTTCTGCAGGTCCCTTCTCATTCTGTCTACACCCTCTGGTGTGTCTACTCTGTTACAGAGCTTTGTGCCATCAGCGAACAGTGAAATTCTGCCTTCTAGGTCCTGCAGTGTCACTGATGAAGATGTTGAATAGGACCGGTCCCAGCACTGATCTCTGTGGTACCTCACTGGTCCTCTTCCCTCTGTGGAGTGACAGCCATTTACCACCACCCTCTGTGTCCTGCCACCCAGCCAGTTACCTACCCACCACACTACTGTCCTGCCCACACCCATATTCCCAGTTTGTGTAGTAGTCTTCTATGTGGCACAGTGTCAAAGGCCTTGCTGAAGTCCAGATAGGCCATGTCCACTGCCCTCCTGATCCACCTCCCTAGTCACCCAGTCAAAAAATTCAACGAGGTTGGTCTGACATGACCTCCCCTGGTGAAACCATGCTGCCTTGGGTCCTGTAGTCCATTGACAACCAGATGTTCCACCAATCTCTCCTTCAGTAGTGCTTCCATGATCTTCCCCACTACAGAGGTGAGGCTGACTGGTCTGTAGTTCCCTGCTTCCTCTTTGTTCCGCTTTTGTATAAGGATTACATCTGTTGTCCTCCAGTCTTTGGGTACCTCCCTGTTTCCAGTGGTCGGCTAAACAGGATAGCCAGAGGTTCAGCCACAACCTCTCTTAGTTCTTTAAGGACCTAGGTGCACCCCATCTGGCCCCATTGCTTTATCAACTCTTATTACTTCCAGTTCCTTCAGGACCCTTTCTTGTGTAAAGGGACTTGTGTCCATTTCTGCACCATTCTCACCCTTGTACTCCTTCAGACCCATTACCCTCCTCTTCCTCAGTAAAGACTGGCAGAAATACCTGTTCAATATGTCAGCTTTACTGTTGTCATCCTCCACGAGTCCCCATCCTCCCCTTCAGTTTCACTATCCCTCCCTTTGTCTTTCTTTTTCACTTATGTACCTGTAAAGGTTTTGTCCCTCTACCCACTGATTTTGCAATGTGTTCTTCTGTCTGAGCTTTGGCTTCCTACTGACCTCCCTGCCTCCCTTTGCTTCTCCTGGTACTTCTCCCTATCCCCTTCTGCCTGTGTCTTTTTGTATTGCCTGAATGCAATCTTTTTGGCTTTCACTTTCTTTGCTATCTCTTTGGAAACCCATAATGGTCTCCTCTTCCTTGTCCTCTTGCTAACCTGCTTAATGCATAATTTTGTTGTTCTTGTAATCCCCATTTTAAATACTGCCCACTGTTCCTCAACCCCTGGTTCCTGTCCCATTCCCCTTAATGCCTCTTTCAAGTATCTCCCCATTTTCCCAAAGTCTGCCCCCTAAAATCCAGGATACGTGTTTTTGTGTGGTTTGGTTCTGCTCCTTCTGTGATTTCAAACCACAATGACTGGTGGTCACTGTTCCCCAGGTGCTCCCCCACTGTTACCCCCATCACACTGTCCCTGTTTGTGAGCACAAGGTCCAGTATTGCCTTCTGCCGAGTTGGTTCCATGACCAGTTGCTTGAGGAAGGCACCCTGAAGGGAGTCCAGGACAAAGCTGCTCCTAGTTGATGCTGCTGCTGGGATCATGGATACATGGACGAGCCCCTTTCTGTGCACCTCTCCCCGGCCCTTCAAATTGACTAGGCTTTCCTCAGGTCCACACCCCTCACAGAAACAAATATTACTGCAGGAGGAATGCTCCCTTAATCTTACCCCACAACGTTCAGAACCCCAAAACACTCCTCTTCACATACTCCATAAGAGACCCCCCTTTAAGAAAATAAAGGATAGCCCTCAGCTTCCCTCCGTGCTAGAGTCCAGCTTATCCATCCCCCTCCTCATATCTCAAACTCAAGATCACCATACCCAGGGAACCACTGCCCCTTTCATAGACTGGATAGTCCCCCCCCTTACCTATATAAACAGTATAAACAGAGCTCCCCTGCCCTCCCGAACATCACCAGGCCCCATTTTATAACCCACTATATTATAATGGTAGCCAACCCCCATTAATACCATTCCAAACCCACCTTATTAATCTAAACAGCATAACATAAAACCCACACATAAACCATTCCCCTCTGATTTTAAATAATCAGAAACAAATAAAGCATCTCCTTTCCATTGCCAAAGTCCCAACTGTGTAGATCATACCAGTTAACAGCTCACCAACCAGCGCTCAGGTCATCGATTTAAATAGCCCTGGGAGTTCCACACACAGCCCTTCCAAGGCATCACCTGCAGTGAGATATTTCTTTTCCCCCGATTGGAGTCGAACCATCAGCATCGCAGGATATTGTAGACAAAACTTAATTCCAGCTAAGTAAAGTTTTTTTTAATTTCTGAATATTATTTTTGCTTCTCCCTGATCGATGGCGTTTGATCCTGGAACAGCCAAAGGGATGCCCCATTCCATTGCAGAGATTTTTTTTTTTTTTTGCATTAAAGAGCACGTGGGATTTTTCTTTATAGTTCAAAAATTGCATTATGATAACCCTTGGCCTCGCCCTTGGTGGGGGCATCTCTCAAAGAGGTCTATGAGCCCTTTCCAGATTATAAGCATCACCGAACGGCGTGCGGCCCAAAGGCTTGAGCAGAAGATCTTGCATAAAAGAGACACAATCAGCCCCTTCCACCCTCTCCGGTAGTCCTGCTAATATCAAATTATTTCTCCTACTTCTAGATTCCTGATCCTCCATCCACTCTTCTAGTTTTTTAACTTGTCTGCGCACTACGATCAGTTCTTGATCCATGGTAGAGACTTCCTTTCCTGTGAGGAGACTCTGGCTTCCATGTCTCCCATCCTCTGAGCCAGAGAATGCAGAGCCAGTTTCACAGTCGTGAAATCCACAATTAGCCCCTGCAGCATTTGTTTAATTTCCAAAATATCCTCCGTGGTCTTTGTAGCACACCCTTCTGCTTCATCCTGATCTGCCTGTTCATTTGGCACCAGCGATTGAGGTTTCAGGTGCTTTACTGCAGGCATACATACCGCCAAGGGCTCTAAAGCTTCCACATCCATTCTACTGCGAGCGTGCAGCCTGTTACCACCACGGAAAACACAATAGCAGGACTACATCCATCGATTTCACCCACTTTACTCGTTGCTTTTCGGTACCGAAAACTCCTCGAGTGTACCTCGCAAACCTGAGAAAGGTATTAAGCTGGTGTGGAAAGGGTCTCAACAGAGGAAAAAGCAAGTTTAGATAAACTGGGCCTAGGAGCAGCACAGAAGACATCCTCTCACACCAGGCTCATCACGTGATCCCCGAAACTGACATACTTCTGCTCATTCACTCTAGGGCCTGGGGTTTTCTGGTGAGACATGCTGTCCCTCTCTTGAAAAGGGAATTCATATATGCATTTCACTGAATTCTTCTAATACAGAGGGTGCTGCTCAAGCTGCGGATGTACAGTGCAACTTCATCTTCATTGCTTCATTATGGTCTCACCAGATATGGTTTTCACTTCTGCAACAGATGACAGTGGAGCCTTCTGTCCCCCTACAAATGTGTTGGGCCTATTGTCATAGAACAAGGTGTCCCTGGTCCATCCAGACTTGATGTCCCTACGTCTGTATGCATGGCTCCTGAAGACATAGCCATTGCATGTTTTGGAGTATCCCATAAAGCTGTTTATGTGCTGATTACAGCTAGAAGGATTTCTATCAGACATACCTATTCCTTGAAATGGAAGTGGTTCACTTTGTGGACTGCTTCCAGGAATTTTGACCAGTTTACATGTCCTGTAAATGCTGTGCTGGAATACTTGCTGTCACTGTCAGACTCAGATCTACAGTATTGCCCACTTAAGGTGCATTTGGCTGCTATATCAGCTTTCCATGCCCCTTTTGATGGTCGTACGGTTGCCCAGTTAGAGGTGTCCCATGCTTTTCTGAGAGGTATTTTTCATATGAAACCTCCTAGCCACAATACAGTCCCATCTTGGGACTTGAATTTTGTGCTTAAGAAATGGACGTTGGGTCCTTTTGAGTCAGCTGTGAGTTGTGGCCTATGTTTCCTGCCATGGAAAATGTTATTTTCATCTGCAATCACTTATGCTCGAAAGACTTCAAAGCTTCAGGCTCTAATGTGTGAGCCTCCTTATTTGATTTTCAGCAAAGACGGAGTATTTTAACATTAGTAACAATGGCTGGGTGGTAGAACCGGAGATCATGTAGGGTCTGGGGAGATATTGTAGATAGGGTTGCAAACTGGGTGGACCAAACATTCCTTATCTGATGACAAATTGTATGTTTCTATGTATCTCTGCACACAAATCCTAAGTTTCTACCAAAGGTGGTATCTGAATTTACTCTGAATCAAATGATACACCTTCCTGCTTACTACCCTCAGCATGCCAATCAGAGTGAGGCACTGCTCCATACTTTAGAAGTACATAGAATGCTCAGATACACCAAGGACTGCAGAAAGTTGTCTCAGTTTTTTGTTTCATTCTTCCCTGGAAAAGAGGGTGCTCCTGTCTGTGTCTAAACAGTTCCTGTCCAAATGGCTGGCACATTGCATTACATTCTGTTATAGGTAGGTATGTAAGTTGGTCATGGCAGTCATACACGTCATTGATTCCATGACGTTTGATCTTTATTCAGGACTTCCATGATTTTCACTAGTGTCATCAGAATGTAGCAGTGAAGACAGTGCCACAACATTTACTACTGTTTACTAATGATTTCATGAACAAACAATGAGTCATTGAAACCTCATCCATGACAAACTTACATCCCTAGTTATAGGAAGTACAGTAAGGAACTTCCTGGTGCGGTTCATGGTCACTCCACTAGGGGAATGACCACTTCTGTTGCTTGTTTCGGGACTGTTTCTGTTGCTAGCATTTGTGCTGCAGCACATGAAGCACTGCTCACACCTTCACTAAACATTACATTCAAGACACAGTCTCTCGCAGACATGTGGATTTGGATTTGCTGTATTGCAATGCCTGCTGTCATGAATATTTATATCAGAATGTACCCTCCTCCCAGCTTTATTTGGGACTGATGAGAATCATTCCAAAAGTGTGACATAATGGAGTAGATATCCTTGAAGAAGGTAGAACAACTACATACTTAATGTAACAGTAGGTCTTCGAGAGACTCTCCTCCATTAGGCCATGTTGTCCCTCCCTCTTCTGCTTCAGTGAGGGCTATATCAGATATTGTGCCTGAACCTTATACATTCATCATATATCCAGTCCCATGCCTCTCCATCTATGGCTGGCACTGGTATTATCTCCTGGTTCCCTACAGTTGGAAGTCCTCAGAGTCTAATCTCTGGTAGGGAACTGAGGAGTGATGGGGCCACCGGCAAACAAAAGTTTCCATGTGGCCCTAGTGCTTGATGGTCATGGTTCCAAAGGTACCACCTAATGGAGGAGATTCTCTCAAATATCTACTGTGTAAGTACATAACTGTTCTTTATAGCTGCCTAGTCCCCTGAAATTACTGTATATATACATATATTTAGGAAATTAAATGGCATTAACTTTTTTCCATTGGGCTCTAAAGATCTAAGCGGTTGCACAAAATTGACCTGGTGGTCTTGTGAGAAACTTTGCAGCAGACCACATTGCCTTTGTGTAGGCCTCAAGGGTTAGTTCTTAGAATAATGATTGCCTTTTGTCTTGTGATTGCTTTTAGGGGCTGGATACAGCATTTGGACAGATTTCTCAGCTCAGAGATGAGATCTACCTTTCAGAGAATGCTCCAGTGAACCACACAGACCAGGAGGACTCAGACATTTCAACAACCACCAATTCAACTGCTTCATCCTTCTCACAAGTAAAAGATGACTTAACAACTCCTGCTGGAAGTTTAACCCCATCTCTGCCAGCAATAACTAACCAGGATCACAGAGACCTTTATGGTGATGATAAATTCCTTTGAATTAGTCAGTCAGATTACAGAGGATAGTATAACAGGCATGGTACAGCAGTTAGCTACACAAAGATTCTTAATGTTTTGAATGAAGGGGTTATTTAAGCTCTTAACTTCTATTAAAAAATGATGGATGGTTTTAGTATGTACTCATATCTAATAATGCATGCATCCAGAGCATTTGTACAGTGAGTTCTGTTAATGCCTAGGGGGACTGGTGGAGGCAGAGACAGTGGAGGGGGTTCAAGAGGGGGTGGAACAGGTACAGGGGAAGGGTTCTGGAAGCAAAATCCAATGCAGCAAGAATATCCGGAACTGGGAAGGGAGAAGCCAGAGAAGGCGAGGGGGGCAGCAAGGTCAGCACCCAGGTTGGGGGCTGACCAAACGAGCAGACACGAAAGACCGTTAGGCCTATTCTGCTGGCATTTTAGTATGTTAGTATGTTAATCTGACAACCTAGATTATCTTTTAAGGAGTATTTTTTTTTTTTTTACCAATTATTTTACCAGGTGAGACACACTAAGCTGAAAGCTTGTTTGCAGGTGCAACCTGGGAGCACAAGGAAGTTAAGTGACTTGCTTAGGGTCACACAGTATGCAAGTGGGGGCTGTGGGATTCAAACCCAGGTCTCCAGATTTGCAGCTCAGAGCCTTAAACCACTGTGCCATACTGCCCTCAGTATAAACAATGCATTATGATAGGAAAAGATATGTAATGTAGACCACTATAGGACAACAAGTATACATTTGGGATGTGTAATCTGTGCAGATAACTTCCTTTGTAAATGTTGTACATTGAAGAGAGCTTGGGCATTACAAAAGGTTTCAAAACCAGACCTGGGTACGTCAGTAAGTGTATAGTACATAGTTATTATTTCTTACACTGTATCATTCTGTTTTATGAGCTATAATGATAGGTAATTAAGGGTGTGCCAGTAATGAATAGTAGTTCCTGGATACCATGAATAATGTCATATTTGTTATTCAGGAATTAAAATGACTAATATGTACTATTCAGTGCTATTTGATGTTTTACTATTCCACAAGTGTTCAAGATATCAAGGGATTTCCTGTTTAATCAGAGACCACTTTCGGGCCTCAGTAAAGGCAGTCCATTTAACCCAAAACTTGCAGAAGCTTCAGCCAAGTGAGACAGAGGCCCTAGCTCTGCTCTGAAAAACAGTTTTGCTCAGTCCGCTTGTTAAAAGTTCCAGAAAAACAGTTCTTGATAGTCTTGTGCACTTTCTAAATGCCAAGCTAAAGTTTCATAAATAGGGTTGTTCTCAGTGCTTGTTAGAATAACTGCTAGCCTAGGAGTAAGAAGAAAATGAAGCTAGAGTAACTGTGTCTTACCGTGTGCAGTCACGGGCCCAGCACACACAAAGGTTTTGTGTGGTGTGCATGTAAAATGGAACCAAATTAAAAGGTTTACTTTTAAACAACTTGAGGATATAAACATTTCTGTAAGGGTTTCATTTTTGGGGCATAGGAATTTTAATAGTTTTTTTTCCTTACTTAATTTTTGCTGCATTTTGTCTGAAACAAAGAAGCATTTAGAATCAGTAGTCAGGCTTGAGTACTGACTTGCTATATGCAGCTCTGCTGTATATTTATTATTTTTTTCTTGTGGAGGGCTCTCAGCTGACTCCCAACGCTTCAGTGCGGCTTCCATTTTTTCTGTGTGTGTACTTATCTGTTAGGGACGTTCTTCTAGTGATTTCAGTGCATAAGAAATTAGAAAAAAATACCTTTCTTCTTTTTTTCAGACTTTAATCAGGCTTGACTATATTGACTTGCTCTGCTCAGTGCTGTAGTCTGCAGCTGTATTAATGATAATAATTAATATCATCTTCTTGTGAGGAACCCAGGCTCGAGTCCTTCCCACTTGTATAACAGCGTGGTCAGATGGCAGTCGGCTAACTCCCACTGCTTCTTGGCCTCTGCCATTTTTTTCTGTGTGCGCACAGCTGTGTGTGCATTTGGTGTACTTAAAACCAAACCTACTGTAACAGTAAAATGTTTTAAAGTAAAACGCTGTGTCAATGTTAAGGACATTTGTAGCTCCGCTCTGAATTTTCACTGTTGTTTTCCAAGTGGTGCCCTGTGTTTTCCTAATTTTGTTATCTGGCAATACAACAGTGGCCCACAGAGACAGTAGAAACCATACTTGGTCCAGCCCAGCAATGCTGTAGTAGTTTAACAGCAGCAAGCAGCATTGGAAGGTGAGGGTGGGCAAGATGTTGAGCGATGGTCAGGGTGCATTTGCCGCCCTAAATGATAGTTTAACCCTTCAAAGCTTGCTGCTTTCAGTAGTTGCCTTATGGCATCAACTGACATCAGGGGACGTAGTTGCACTAGTAGTGCTAGAACACTGTCATTGTTGACTGGCACTAGGGGTGTGCAAAAAAAACTTTTTCGCTGGCGGAACTGAAGCAAAAGTCAGATTTTTGCTTCCACAAAAGTTTGGAAATCCATTTCCGAACTTTTACTGAAATTCTGCTTCCCCTATAATGCAAATTAAAGAAGTTTCCCCCAGTAATTCCTGGTGGCTAATGGTCCCTCTCCCCACCCGATAACACACCTGACATTAATAAAAAATCACCAATTCCCCTGTCATCCCTGGTGGCTAGTGGCCCCTCCCCCAGTCCATCACTCGACCAACATAAAAAAAAAGCTTCTCTTGTAAACCCTGGTGGCTAGTTGTCCCTCCCCACACCCAATCACCCATCCGACCACATCAGGTCAACACCTCCCCATCCCGATCCCCCATCATACAGTCACACACACAAAATCAATAAAATAAACTATTTTTCCCTGGTGGTCTAGTGACCCTCCCACCCTACCTCCAACCCGTGAATTAAAGATTGCTTTTTAATCCTTGGTGGTCTAGTGTACCCCCCGCACCCCTAACCCTGCAGGCAATATCCCTCCAGTCCTACCCGCTTCCCCCTTCCCAAACCCAAGTCGGCCAGCGGCGCAGTCCTCCTCTCTCCTCCATGGCTGGCAGCCCACTGACATTATGAATGAATGAGGGTGCACACTGCAGGGTCTGCATCAAAAGACAAATGAAGAAAGACTAAAGGAACTAAAGATGTATAGCCTCGAGGGAGAGGGGGGCATGATAGAAACTTTCAATACCTCAAGGGACTCAACAAAGTCCAAGAGGGTAGCATCTTTCAGAAAAAGAGGTGCGCAAAAACAAGGGGGCACAATTTGAAGATAGAGGGGGAACAGCTCAGAAGTAATGTGAGGAAGTATTTCTTCACAGAGAGGGTTGTGGATACATGGAACAGCCTTCCTGAGGAGGTCGTAGAGTCAGAAACAATGAGGGAATTCAAGGATGCATGGGACAGATATAAGGCTATTCTAGTGGGGGGTAGGTGGAAGTAGGCTGTTGGTTAATGAGGATCTGCAACCTATCCGTTAGGTAGGGAAATGGGCAGACTAGGTGGGCCAAGCGGTCCTTATCTGCCATCAAATTCTATGTTTCTGTGTTTCTATGTTGGCAACAAATGAGTGATGAGCTGATTGGCTGCATCTGGGAACTGGTACAAACAGCTGGCAAAGAATCTCATGGGAGAGAGGGAATACCATCAGGCAGCTCTGGTTCCACAGGTGAGGATGGGGAAGAAATAACCTAGTGCTGTCAGCACTGATGAGAGTGAGTGGGCACTGCTCAGCACATCTCTACATCAACAACAGCAGAGGAGGACACTTTCAGAACTTTTTTCTGCAGAAAATATATCAAATGACTATTTTGCAGTCTATTTTGCCATTTCAGGTTGATCCATTGGGTACTGGGCTCAGCAGATTCATACATACCCTCATTTGGCACAGCTGGCTATTAGATACATCTGTTGCTATCATATGAGTGTGCCATCTGAGAGGATGTTTAGCAAAGCTAGTGACATTGTTAAGCCTCATCATTCAGTGCTAGACCCTAAACACATCCAACAGCCTGTTTTTGTCAAGATGAACTTGCCATTGCTTGGGTACAAATATGAGTAACCCCTATGAAATAATCTGCTATTGCTGACTGATTTTCTCCATAAAGTGAGGCTGCATTCATCCCCTTCAATGCTTCCTTCCTGCATGCAATCACATGATGTCATCCCACTCAAGATATCCACTCTAGAAAGCAAGCAGGTTTTGGATTGGCTGTACTAGAGGTTTCAAACTCTTCTTCAGTCCTGTTATCTCCAAACTCTCCAGTCCACGGATTGATACTGCTGGTCATGCAACAAAAGTGTGGCCCTCTGGAGGAGACTGTAGAAAGATAGGAAAGTCACTTACCATAACTCTTGATCTTCCAGAGTATTTCACATGGCCCATGCACTGTCCACCGGACTCACTGATTTCACTATAAGTGAGTTTGTTACTTTTCCCCAACAAGTTTTTTATGCTGTGAAGATAAAATATTTTTTTATCCTTTTTTTACAAGGATGTGTGGGCCATCCAGAACCTTTTTGCATTTAACTAAATTTAGTCTAAAAACATTATAATTTATAGCTTTTCATTCTCCTTGATACAAAATATACTAAGACAATTGGGGCTATCACCACTATCTGTATTGTGGGCAGCACATGGTGCCATATGTCTGTGCCATCACTGGCACTGCTGGCCTCTACATTTCTGGTTTCCACAGGGTCCTAATGCTTCCATGCCTAAGGCCAAAGAGTGTGGCTGTGTGAAAGAGACATTCTAAAAGCTCTAGCACTTATGGTGTTGTTCCTATTCATTAGTAACAGCTGTGCAGTAGCCACATTGATGGGGTGTGTTACCAAATGATTGTGAGCATACAGTACTTGGAATGCTTGCCAAGTGATAGCGAGATAGTAGACTGTCATGTTTTGGCAAGTGAGAGTCTGGTGGGAACAACAGGAACATGAAAAGGCTATGCAGAGCTGTCATGTATGGAATCTTGAGATGGTTCAATAAGAGGAAAAAGAAAGTTTGTAACTGTAGGGGTTGAGCTGGCTTTTTCACTTTGTGAAGACAGGATAGCTTCACTATCTAAGGTACATTTTTTAGATGGCAGAAATAGCTTCACACAGACAGACACATTATCACCGTATTGAGTTTTTGTAATATGATAATAATTATGCCAATGTTCCTTGACCAAAATTACCATTTCTGCTGGGTATGGTCCCCAAATAATTTTGCAGCCATTTGACCTTTGTACCTGTACCTACCCCTGCCCACGAGGTGCATGACTAAGCCTGTATGCTGGCCGCTGCAAAATATGTTGGGCCTTTGAGAATTTCCATAGTTTGCCTACACTAAAAGGAAAAAATATGCCAGGATCAAGCAAGAAATAATTGGAAACACAACCATTCAATGTTCCACCAAATGAAAATGGAAAGCTTCTTCTAGCCTTCAAATTTTAAAGAAATTTTTTGAAGTACATTAGGGGCAAAGAATTCGAGTGATACATATATTAAATAGATGATGACAGTTTAATACCCAGATTATCTCTATAATAGAAATTATGTGGTAAACACATAATCCTTTCTACTTCATCACTGCAATTCTAATTTATTGTAAAACAGGACTCGTATCACCTGCATTTCTAATTTTTGCCCTGTCATTGTCCCCTCCCACCAGTGATAGCTGAAAACAGACCAAGCAACCTAGATTAACTACCTGGTTATCCCAATAAAATAAAAAAGCAGTGTAAATTTGCTAATTAAACTTGAATCTGCTACATTTCTTATTATTCAGCTCCTGAAAAAGGGTTAGAATTTCTTTTTCATTCTCATTAATGTATAGGTTCATTGATATTTACAGAAAAGCGTCAATTTCCCACCAAAGTTGTCTTCCATTTCTCAGTGGGAGTATTCTGTAATTTCTTTTTTCCGTGAGATAATTATCTACATTTCTCTTAAAGGCCTGTAAGGTGAGACATTCCACTACAGGACATGGCAAGCTGTTCCACATGGTTAGCACCCTTTGTGTAAACCATGCTCTATGCTTTCCGTTTCAAAAGGATCACCCTTGAACTGATACCTATGACCTCATGAATTGAAAGTAAGGTCTTTAGATTCCAAGCGGAGATATTGTCTAAACTCCATAACCTTGGTTGCTCTAATGACTGCAATAAGGTCCCTCTCATTCTCCTCATTTCTACATTGAAGAAGTCTTGGTATCCAAACAGCCTACAGAATTTGTCAGTTTCTATAAACATTTCTTGAATATTTTCCAGAGGGAGGTTAATAATAAAAGAATACAATTTGCATAGGCATTAAGCTTTATCTACTATTGTCAACCCCAAAATTAAAAAAAGAACACGCCATTGAGAGAGCATGCCTGGTAGATGAACCTGCTCAAAGTAAATATAGTTGATACAGTATTACTGATTCGTAAACATAAACTTGTGTTTGGGTGTATAGCCTCTATCATTCTTAGACTCGTAGGCTGTGACCCCCATTTTTCTAGGATCTCTTCTATAAAGCAAATTCCATTCCATTTTATAAAAAGACTTTATGAGTGTCTGGTGAAATGGCAACAGTTTCCTTGTGAGTTTGCTAAACATAATGCAGAGCCTGCTGAAGTTTCCTTCATCCATAATGAATTTTTTATAAGCTTTAGAGCCACACTGGTTTGAATGGATACGTGTAGGAATTATTTAATCTATTCTGTTATTTAAAACCTTAGCAAAAATTATGTAATTACAGTTTAAAACTGAAACTGGACAATTATTTTCTGCATTTTACCTAGTTTTCTTAGCTTTGGAATTAGAGCTATGACCTCTTTATTAAAACTGTCAGGCGTTCGATAAAAGATGTTGCAGTGGTTAAGAGGGCACACCTACATGATCAAGGGTATGTGAAAAAAAGCCATGAGTAGTGGCAGGTGGGGAGGTATGTAAAAACGTATGAAGAGGAAATAATACTCTTACTGTAGAGAAAGGAGGCTCAAAGGGGACATGATTGGGGTTACCAGCATACTCAAGGGTATTGGTAAAATGGGACAGATATATTTGATTGGATATTTTATAGCAGAATGTAGACATGCCCCGAAACTTGGTTAAGTCAGTGGTAATGGTAGGAAGCACTTCTTCTCCCAGAGGGTTGTGATCCTATAGAACAGTGCACATTTGCTAACAGTGGACTTGAAGATGGTGCAGCCCTTCAAGCCAAGCCTGAACGCATTTCTGCTTTGTAAGGGAATCACCTGGTATCCTGGGTACTAAAATGGGTAGGGAATCCCTATATGTTAGAAAATTACATTGTAGTTTATACTGTGAGCACCACTATCAGATTCCTGGATTTAATAATTTTCTATATTTGGCATTGTTCAACGCAGTCTTCAAATAAAGTTATATTATATACTGTATATATATATATATATATATATATATATATATATATATGTATACAAGTTGAAAATTAATTGCAGACTTTTAAACTAAAATATTTTAAACTTCAGCCTGCAATATTGTTGCAGTAAATTCATATTAAATACATGTTTGCAAAGCAACCACTACCTATGTATCACTGCTTATGAAGCAGGGGTGGGAACATGATGACATTGAGTCCCTTCTGACCTAAAATTATTATGTGACAGCTGGTCAGCTGCAGCAGCAGCACTAGCACTACCGTTTGCGGCACCAACGACCTGAGTTCTGGAGCAAACTCAAGCATTGGAGCATTGGCCAGAGGGAAGGGGGATTGAGCATCCAAGGGACTGCTCTCCTCCTCCAGGGTGGGATGACATGGCTACCAGTGTATGCCTGGCCCCTAGTGGTCACTGATGGGCGGAACATGGGAGCTGCAATATGGGGGTGGAGGAAGCGGCAGACATCAGGTGTGTGGTGTGCAGACGCATGCATGACATCGCCCTTGATGTCACTGCATGCAGCTCCTTGGGGCAAAGGAAAAACAGTGGAAATATCCTGGCTGGCAGGCTGACCATTGACCCTTCACAGGCCCCTGACCAGCAACCCATGTGTTGCCTAAACAGGATTCCTGTCCGATGTGTCAAGGAGAACTCCTTCCACCCCACCACAGGGAGAAAGCCATGGGGGTATCAGGCAGGTAAGTTCAGGAGATGGCAGGTCACAGGGATGGGGAGGTCGGTGAGAGAGCGGCCAGCCAGGATGGGGAGAAACAGAATAGGGGAAAAAATAAATCCATTACTCTGTGACTGTATTACTCAAGTTTCTGATCTTCTCTTTGAAAGTCAAATACTTTCTATTCCTTTAGTCAGGAAGCATACCTCTCAACTGTACCACATTACAAGGAACATTCCTCATTTTACTTCACAAAAGCTCCCTGTTCCACATTGTAAGGACTTGTTCCACATTCAGTATTAACATTTTAAAGTAAAAATCTATAGTAAATGATGCAAAAAATATATTATTTAATTAATAACAACCTTTCTGAACATAAATGCAAACATTTCAGCAGTGTTCTGAGCTTCCTAGGTAATGATTTGATTAAGTGTTCCACATTTTGCTAATTTGTTCCACATTTTAAGAGGCAATGTTCCACATTTGGGGGACAAAAGGTTGAGAGGTATGTCTGGAAGTTTCTACCTGATTTTGGGAGCAAAAGAATTTTAAAATGGTGTTAACTGAATCTCTGTTGGGCCCTATGTGTTGCCTTAAGCAATGGAAACCTCAGTGAAAAATATGAGTGCTAGCTGGTTTCTGCTTTGTATTTTAGAAACTGATGTTTCAGATGGTGATATCCCAGGGCAGACATCATTCACTGAACATTCATCTGGCATGCTAGCTTCCACTCCAGAAGAACTGCCCACATTAAGCACTGAAATGGTGTCACAAAAATATGACATATCTGGAGGAAACTACAGACTGAAGGTACCCTCCATAAAGAGACTTTCAGGTGAGAGTTGTGTTACTGGATAAACTGATCAATATCAACCATACAGTACGTATCTATTTAAAATTGTTGTCCGGGAAAGTAAATTACTAAAGTAGTAAAGATGTTACAGCTCTTATAGTCCTGGTGTGCAACGGACAGTAAACTGCAATAGCTGTACCACCATTTTTGGGTGGGGAGGGGAGTGGACTTGGGACCTGCCCAAACTAGGACTTTTAAAGCTATTTAAGCAAAGCCAAACCAAAATGTCTCTAAATGAGTTAGCATTGAGCCAATTACAGCAGTAGAATTGTTTTTGCACAATGATGTCAAGACCACTTCTAGGATAGTCATGCGATTAGTTAGGTACAGTATATACTGTAAGAGCAGGCAGCCACATTAAGTGCTTGCAGGCCATTTAGTTCACCTGCCATTATCCTAGCAGCATTAATCTGAAATGCCTTGCCCCTTCAGGTTGCTGTTGAGCCTAGACTTGAGATTCTGAATACTGTCTGCACTTATTATCACTTCTAATCCGTTCCATGACTCCATCGTTCTCGGGGTGAAAGCACTTTTGTCTCACTACCTACTAGGGGCATGCAAATGAATACCTTCCCACAGATATTCTAGTTAGGTTACAAAAATATTCAGGTATTTGTTACTCATATGCATTACTCAAAATGAAAATACTAAAAAAGGCTTTAAAAAGCCTGTTCTCCCCTACAGGTGGTTAGGGCTAGTCTCATGTCCATTCCCCTACCCTGCTTCACGATCCACCACCCTCCAACCCACATCCTCTCTCATATTTGTAAAGCTCTGCCTGTAGTTCAGAGGGGCAGCAAGTGATCAGCCCTTGCCACCCTCTGTGCGGTTGAAACTTCTCATGTACAAGCATCCTTGGATGCTCAGAATTTTTGTTGTGGCCGCATGGGTACTTTCTTCCTCCTGCTCTCCCTCTGTACCTGTGCCACCACAAGGCCACTTTTGGGCATCCTTCCTGCCATCCTGTTGGCTCTCCTGCTGTCTGTGGTCATTCTAGGCTGTGCCATCTGGTCCTCTTGCTCTCTGACCTCTTTCTTGGTGCTGAACGGAGTTTGTTCTGACAGCAGTTCGCTTCTGCCAATCACCACTTATGGCTCCTAGCTGCTCTCTCAGTAGATGGAGCCTGCCTCAGCTCCCATTGTTTGTTTGTCCTACCAGTTCCCCTGATATTGTGAATTTTCTTTTCTGGGGGTCATGGTTTGACCTGCTTTTCTCTGGCAGCCCTCCCCCCGTTGTGTCCCTAGAGTCCTAACACCTACTACACATGACTTGTTCCTGTCTCATTATACTTCAGGTTCCAATGCCTAGCCTACCATCTACACTGAGGTACTTTCATTTCCTGTAGCCTGTGCCTGCCTTTAGTCAGTTCAGATCAGCATGCTTTCACTTTGTTGTTCTTCTCCAGTTTTTCAACACAGTTTACAGCCTATGTGGCGTACAGTTGCAACCAGTATCCTCACCATCCTTCCCCATGGCTTGGTTGCTGTGCATCCACCATTTGTTTTTTAAATCCATACCTTCAGTTCCAGGCACAGATCAATCAACTTTAGTCCATGTTCAGTCAACATACCATTCCTAAGTCATTGTTTTGCTTCCAGTCAGTTGATCAGCCTTGCTATGTTTCTTTCTACTATGTACTCAGTGGTCATCAGGCTTTGCCATTCACCTCCCACTACTCCTGCATGAACGCATACCAGCATTATCCATTCCATGGCTCCAGAAGCCCCTGCCCCAAATGTTGATGGTCTTGGTTTGTTCCCATGAAGTCCATATCTACTCTCAGGCAGGTCCTGTAACCTGGGCAGAGTGCTTCTCTTTCTACCCTTTGGGTGAAAAAGTCCTACGCTCCAGGGGCAAACTTTAGCCATGCAGATTGACTCGGCAACACCTATTGATGTAGTATTTATGACTTCAACTACCAAAGGGTGGGGCCCCTACATTCTCAGGGGCTCTTTTAACTGTGCAGACTATGTTGGCAGCACCTTCAGTCGCTATTCCTCCCTATGACTGCCTAAGATTCACCTGGTCTCCACCTACTTTCCTTCCTCTGCCCATCTAGGGTGAAGACCATACAACTACCACAACTGTCTTCCCCTCAAAGGCTCCACTTTATGCCTTGCCCCTCAAGGGTTTGGCTTCCTCCATTGGCCAGGTGAGAATCTTTTAGTGGTCATTGCTCTCTTCCTTCCAGCTTTGGAAGATGGGCCTGCTTCATGGATAGCATCCTCTAACTGCAGAGATGCCTTACAGCACCCTCATTACATTCCGATTAGAGGGATAGAGTGAGAACCCTTCTTCCAAAAATTTCCACTGAATTGGGTTTCTAATTTGCAGTAGCTGAGCCATCACTAATTCCATCCCTAGCCTGGAGCGAAGGTGACCAAGGCCTTGGATCCCCATTTCCTCCTTTATAGGGTTTTATTCCTCTCCTCCGTGTTGAAGGTCATAAAGGTTAGGTACTCTGCTGGGATTGGACTCAGTTGGTGGCTTCTGGGTCTGGGTCTCAGCCTGACTACATCTCTCCTCCTCGGGGAAAAATGCTTGCTTGTCTTCCTTTGTGCTTTTGGGACTTCCTCCATAAGGGGTCTTTGGTCCTGGGATTCCATCCCTGTGACACCTCGAGAGGTTGGAACCCTTATGTTGGGTCTGTGTCCTTGTGACACCCCAACAGGGTGGTAGTCACCATAGCAGGGACAGAGAGGGTGTGAGCCAAAGTTTGCAGTTGCATAAACACTACATACTATTCAGTCTCCATCAATCCTAACATACTAAAAAGCCCGATGACCCTTTGAGTTATAAGTCGTCGCCTGTAGTTCAGAGGGGAAGCAGGTGACCACACCAGTGCCCCCCCCTGTGGCTAAACACACACATATACAAGCGACCTCGGACATTCTGAATTTTTGTTGCTATCTTTCACCCCTCCACTTGTACACTTCTTGCATTCACTTGCACTTGCACAAGGAACATCTTGGAATAGTAGGGGAAATGAGAGGTGTGTCACTGTCAAGCCAATTACAGCTGAAACTGCAGTGCGTTTGGCAGTGCACACCAATGACCAGCCTGTCTGGTCATGACTCATTTTCAGCTCTGCTGATGTGGTGCGTCCTCGACTTGAAAGAAATGAGCCGCTCCAATGGGAACGCTTCATTTCTTTCTGTAGTCGTAACTCTGTCCATGCACATTACAGTTGGCACTAATGCACATGGCCAGAGTTTTGGTTCTTGTCGTGCTCTCTCTACAGTTTGCTGCACCATTCCCCTTCATTGCCTCCTCCACCCCACACAAACAGACACACATTCCCCGAATGTGGTGGATGGCAGTGGCTGCATGGTCACTGGGGAGAGACAGAGAACACGCGACAGAGAGACAAGCAGTGTTCTTGCCTCCCCCCAATATTGCATCCAGAGCCAAGGAGCGAGTACACAGCCATCAGAGTGGTTCACCGCTAGGTTCCTGACACTGAAACATTCTGTTAGTGCAAAGCAGGTAGTGTGCACTTCTAGCAACATGACAGGGTGATCTGATTCACAACAGCATTTGGGCAGTGTGTACTGTATATGGTGCTGGTAAGTGGGAGGGGGAGCTTGAGGGACCTGACGGATGGCCACTGCTGCAGTATTGTTTTGGTTTTTTTTGCCTCCCCAAAGTTGGCAGTTGTGGATTCCTCTTCTAATTGCCTCTCCAGAGATTTCAGTTGGCAGTCACGGACTCCACGCCCGAGCATGAAAGAATGAATCAGTCCATCTTACAGTGATGAGTTGGTAGTGAACTTTAAAGAAAAAAAACTTCCAAGGCTTTTCTGGCTTTGCTTTATGTGATCAACTTGGGGTGAGGGGGCGGACTAGCGGTAGTCTTATCAGTGCGTGGTGGTATGCAGCAACAGTTAAGAAGTTAGTTGTAAGAATTATTGAGTTGAGCACTCCTAATCTCTGACCAAAAGTAATTTCTTGCTTTATTTAGCCCAACTATGGTCCCAGTTACTAAAGCTACAAACTACACCCAGCCCCTGACCCTGCTTTCTTTTTATCTGGGACAGATTTATTTAAAAGTTAGCTGAACTTTGATCCTATCCTAGCATTGCTACTTAGAAGAAGCAATGCTGTGCTCTGACTTTCCTTCAGAGTAGGAAAAAAAACACAGAATTCTCCAGACTGCCTGTAGGATTTTATTTATTTATTTATTTTTGTTACTCTTTACTGTGTTTGGCAATCACTACATAATTACAAAATGATTCTTAAGGGCCCAGGTGAGTTGGCAACTGCAATTTTCATCACATTGATAGTTCTGGGACCTTTCTTGCTTATGTGATTACTTGCTGTTTGGGATAAACACTGCTGGGTATTTACTGCTTTTTAGCTGAGAGAGACAGAGGAGGAGAGGGGGAGAAGAGAGAGGCAGAGGGAGAGAAAGAGAGAGAAAGAGAAAGAATAGGGAAGGGGGGAGACAGAGAGAGAGAGAGACAGTAGGGGGAAGAAAGAGAGGGGAAAGAGGGACCATACCTCTCAGCTTTCCCTGATTTTCAGGGATGTCCCTGATTTCACCTCAAAATGTCCCTGTTCCTCCTAAAATTTATGTTTCTGTGACTAAACAGTGGGTATACTGTATGCTCACAATATTGTCAAACAGAGTTACAGACTTGCTGTTCTGCAGACAATGTATTTTACACCAATACTCTTACGCTGCCTGCTTCCTAAGGGAATAGAACCAATTGTTAAACTGTGTCCCTCATTTTACTTCTTTGCCACTGATTATTTTAAGCCATGTCCCTGATTTATGAGGCAGGGGGTTAAGAGATATGAGAGAGGGAGAGAGAGACTAAATAAGAGGCAGATGTGAGGGTGTGGGTGGGGGGTGGAGAGAGAGAGAGGGAGGGAAGGAGGGAGAGAAACTAATTAAGGGGGAGGGAGTAGGGATTAACAGAGATGGTGTCCCTGACTTGAATCTCTCATTACTTGGAAATTTTTCTGGAAGCTGTTTGTGGTGGGCCTGCAGTTACTTGCTGTAAATAAAGAGAGAGAGAGAGAGAGAGAGAGACAGAGAGAGAGATATTATTTTACTGCTCCAGAGTTTATTCACACAGCTATCAGGCAAGGAAAATAAAGTTGTGAGACTGCGAATGAAACATATTTTGAAGACAAACACAAGCCATGGTACCCTGTACCTGAGACTTGCTTGTCACTTAACCTAGTGTCTCAAACTAACAAGCATTTGTCAATGCCGAATGTTGTCTTGCTGCCATTGGCAATGCAGGAGTTAGAGAGATGCAGCATAGGAGTGGCAGTCGAGTATTGGATTGATGCCAACCCACCCCCACCCTACAGAGAGTGAGAGGCATTAGGGTGTCCCTGTGGGAGTTTGGTAGTGCAGTGCGGGAAAACATTCTGGGCAGGATGTGAAAAATGTCAGCTGCACAGTTCATAAGGAGGTGTAATTAAATGGCAGTGCTGAAAATGTGGCATACAAATATCACGAAAGTTGCGGAGTTGCAAGGGTGCATAGCAAATATGCAAGGCACGCTTGCAGCACTGGCAGTTTGTGGACGTTCGGCACCAAATTTTCAACATAGGCATTTTAGCACCTCTGCTCATGTACAGTGTCACTCTCATTTCCTCAAACTGTCCCAAGAAGTGATTTCGCACAGCGACCACACTATTCTGCGCGGGAAGTGCGGAAACACATTTTGGGCAAGACATGTGAAGTGACAGCTGTACTGTTCATCAAGAGGTGTGTAAAAATGGCAATGGTGGAAATCCAGGTGAAAATATCACAAATGCCGCGATAGATACGAGCATGCGTGCAATCTGCTGCATACGCTCGTAACACAGTCATTTTAGAGTATCAGCTCAAATTTTCAACATAGGCATTCTGGAGCTCTGCTCATGAACTGTGTCACTGGTCATTTCATAATCTGGCCCAAACACTGTTTTCCACAGCAACTGCGCGACTGTGCGCCTGAATGCGGAAACACATTTCCAGGCAGGATGTGGGAAATGACAGCTGTACTGTTCACAAGGAGGTGCAGAAAAATGCCAATGCTGAAAATACCGCGTTAAAATATTGCGAATGCGCGAAGTTATGAGCCTGCGTAGCAACTGCGCAACGCACGCTCGTAAAACAGGCATTTCTTAGATTTTTTCCACCAAATTTGGAACATAGGCTTTTTGAGAGGCCACCTCATGAACACTGGCACTGTCATTTCATTAATGGGTCCCGAAAGGTGATTTCGCGCAGTGACTGTGAAATCACCTTCCGAGGCAGATTAATGCCATGACAGTGACAGAATTCATGAGGAAGGGTCCCAAAAACCCCATGTTGAAAATTTGGTGCCTAAATTCCAAGAAATGCCTGAGATATGCAACAAAGTTGAAAAAACCCTATTCATTGCATTATACAGCTTACCGGCCTTTCCTCAGTTCACGGTCGGTTTTGAAGATTGCAGACGTGGTCCCGGTCCACTGAAGATCGTCGCGCCAGCGTCTGGAGGTGAGTATGGGGTGAGGAGGCAGGGTGCACGGTGGGTGGAGTGCGGGTGGGGAGGGATCTGAGACTACGAGGGCCGGTTTCGTTTTCTAGGTAAAAAGCGTTGCCGGACAGTTCTGCTATTGCAGGGCATTTGGCATGCTGAGGTGGAGCTCCCAGCATGTCCATAAAGTGGGTTTTGGGGGTCAGTAGCCGACGGGATTGGGCACCTCACAGCACACAAATACGGGGGTAATGCCGCTTGGGGGATTGGGCACCCAGCCGGAAATAAAGTCGAGGGGAAGCGCGAGCTATGGGGATTGGGCACCCCTCAGCATTCAACAGTTGGGGATGATGCTGATGGGGAGTGGGCTTCCATCGGCATGATAAAGCAAGTGAAGGCGAGCCGAGGATTGGTCACCCCCGGCATTCCACATTTGCGGGGGATGCCGATGGGAGAGGCTTCCCCATCGGCCAAAGCAGCGTGGGGCGCGAGCCGAGGGATTGGGCACCCCTTGGCATTCCACATTTGCGGGGATGCCGACGGTTAGTATTCTCTGCCGCACACAAACACGGGGGTTGCCGACAGGGGATTGGGCACTCCTGATGTCAACAGAGGTGAGGCAGTTGCCTGCTCGCTAACCATGTTATAATGAAAGCATTATCACATTGACCGCTGCGATGCGCACGCAGTGACCTTGCTTTGATGTGCTCGCCCCATTATGTATGCATGGTGTGGCGTGGCATGCAGGCTGATTGGGGAATGAGGGACGCACCTACTGATGAGTGCCCTGCATTCGCCCAACAGCAGCCGTGCCCCCAAGACCCACACTGTTGCAAGATGTTTCTTGCGCATGCGCGCAAGCCGACATAAAAAGGGAGTATGGGGGTGTGTGAAATGATTAAAGTGGAAATGTGAAGCTGTGCCAATTTTTGTACAAGTTTTTATAGGTTAAATAATATGAACTGCAGGTCATCATTTTAACCAGGACTGCAATGAAAAATGCTGAACATCAAGTATTCTTCCATAGCCAAATGCAGTTTATCTATATCTTACTGTCAGGGCCGGATTAACCAATAGGCATGAGGGGCAGTTGCTCTGGGTCCCAAGTAGGAGAGGGGCCCCCAGAGACAGTGCAGTTTATTTTATTTTATTGTTTTTCTAGCAGTGGTGCTCCTGTGTTTGCCAGACACACTTTATTTTTGGTGGTGGGGGGGGGGGGGGAAGCTGAGCCAAAGCCCTGATGAGTGAGTGAAATGAAAGAATCATGCAGTGTGTGCTGTTCTAGCGCAGTTCACCCTTCCAATTTCATTTCTGGGCTCCATTTAGATGCAGTGCAGCAGAGAGCAGTATTCAGTCCTCTGAGTGTTAGCCAAGCCACCCGAGTGTTTTGTGTTTTTTCCCTACTTTGACTTAAATACTTCACATTTGTCCGGTGGTTGCTTTCTAGTTGAGTCATGGCTGGGAGTGCCTGAGTTCTACTAGATCGGGTAAAATCTGCAACTATTTTGAAGTTTGGCAATGCATTTACTGTTTTACAGCCTAGGCTAAATTACTAACATTTTAACAGTAGTTTGTTGTCCTGTCTCCTGTGAGAGAAATGAACGGAAGATTGGGTCTCCTTTATGGTGGGTCGAATGACTGCATTTAAACCTGCACACCTCCACACCTGCATATTCCATTGTGGTGGGCTGGGCAAGAACAGGATGCTCCCTCCCCTCGAATTACTGCAGAATCAGAAAAAGGGTTAAATGCAAGGGGTAGGGCACTCTATAGGTGGGGCAGAGGGGGTTCAAAGTTTATGGTGGGGTTGGTTGTATGAGACACTATTTATTATACAGAACAAGAAAGCAGTAATGGGGGATGCAGGGCAGGAGTGTGATTAGTAGGGGCATTCACTGGGTACACTTTTAACCCTGCACATCAGGGTAGCCAAAGTGCACAGTGAGAAGCAAGCAACTGTGCCAGCTACGTTAGCTGTGGTGCGCCTTCTTTTTACAATGACACTGGGGGTGCCCAATCCCCCAGTGTCACAACCAGGAATCATTTATATTTTATTTTATACCTCAAAATAAGAAAACCATCCATCATTGTCTGTTGTAACATTATCACCACAACCCATCCACTCAGCCCCTCTACCAGCAAGCCCTTACTTACCCACCAGAAGTCCAGTGCCGAATTCTGTCTGACCACAGAAATGTCTTCACTTTTCAAAGCTGGATCCCAAACTGTAGAAACAGGTATGTGGCACAATGTATTTCAGTGGGGTTTGAACTTAGTGCCATAAGTGACAAACTCCACTGCAAATATCGGCAAGTGAATGCTCGGCATTGACAAATGCTTGTTTCTCCTTGGGGTTGCGTTGGGCCTTCTTCCCTAAGGTACCTTTGGTCCTGGGGCTCTGTTCTTATAATACCTCAAGGGGTTGGACCCAGGATCTGTGCTGATGTCATGCTGGCATGAGCTTCAGGTAGTGAAAATATCAAGGCTTGTTAGATGCACTGTATACAGTTGGTTTAAAAAAAAAAGTTTCACACAGCAAAGAACTGTCAGCATCAGCTTGGAGCGGTGGTGCTGGCAGACTGATAGCCACTATAAAACTTGCACACAGTGCATCTACAAGCCCTGATATTGTCACTACCTGCACCTTATGCCAGCATAATTAGCAGGGATCCTGTGTTGAGAAGTAAAGTAGATAAAATGGCAAGGACAAGTTCTGACAGTTTGACTTTAAGTTTGCTCATAGTATTTCTGAAGCTCAGTGGAGCTGACAATGGGAGCAGTCCTGGTCATGTTTCATCTCTGAACGCAGTTCCTAAGATAAATGTCTGGTTGTGTAAGCACTCATTTTTAGGGCTACAGGTAAGCGGAGCCTGCAGCCCTCTTGCATTAGCTCTAAAAATGAGTTACAGGATTCAGACCGTGGAACACTTCCTTGGGAGTTCTCAAATGATCCATCCACATTTTTGCAGCCCTTCAATTTAACCCATGCAGTGCTGCAGACCAAACATCTGTCCAGAGCTCAATCAAATAGATTCATTCTAGTTCTTTCGGCAGCCTAGGGATTAAGAAACATATGCTCTGGACATTCAGCTCTCCTCCCCAACCTTGTAGTGCTTCAGTGAGTACAAGAAACACTTTTCCATTTGAATCCAACTTGGTAAACAGCATTTTTACAGCTAATGTAAGAGGGCTGCATACAGCCAGCTTGCTGTCTGTAGCTGGAAAAATGGAGTGCCATGGCACACATTTTTGGAGTTTTCAGTGTATTCTTCCCCAACTTGCCAGTTAAATAAAATACTCTCTTCTCTCTGCTGAGTAGTTGTGACTTGCTATCTTTGGAGACTAATAATTTACTGATATGACTTCCAACAGATAACAGCATCTAACTGAAGAGCAGTATCAAATCACATTCTTGGTCATCTCTCCTAATATGTGTGTATATGTAGCAATGATTTACAGTATTTCCTCTGAAGAGTTGATTTAAGTTAACCCTTTCTGGACCTAATTAGTGGCATTGGAACTCTTATGGTTTTATACTTGTAGGAAGGGTAAATAAATGCTAGGCAGCTAATGTTTTAGGGGTTTTCAGAGGTTGCAAGAGGCATCGTAGGAAATTACAAAGGATGACAGCGGTGTCAACTGCAGTGCTCCTAGACTGAACGAAGCATTTCCCTGTAGGGCATCTTCCTTTTCCCTGTATTTTCCATGTAAAACTGAGAGAAAACTCCTGTACATTTTCCTTTATGCTCAAATCAATACTTTTATGCATCTGACTTCACTATGTCTGTCAATAAAATCACTATAACAAATGTTAAGGCTGTTTTTATTTATTTTAAATGGTGAAACTCACCTGCAACATATCACAGAGGCTCTGGAAAAATGTTGGAATTGCTCAAGCTTTGCTCTCAATGTTAACATGTCTTCAGCACCTCTTGATGGGTATTATAGCATTGTTACAATATACTGACACAGCCAGATAGCCTGGCTGAGATGCAGTATGTCATATTTAGTGGGGTCTTACTTTTATCCATTTTGGCAATGTACTGACACAGGATAGCTTTGATGAGATGCAGGATCTCATTTTCAAAGGGGTCCTAATTTTACCCATTTCTACAATGTACTGATACAAGTTAGCCTGGCTAAGATGCAGTAATTCTCATTTCACTGGGGTCTTTCTTTTACCCATGTTTGAGTTACAACAGAGGATACAGCGTCTAACTGCAGAGCAGTTCCAAATTATATGCTTGGTCATCTCTCCCAATGTGTGTATGTGTGTAGCAATGATTTACAGTATTTCCTCTGAAGAGTTGATTTATGTTAACCCTTTCTGGGACCTATCTTATTAGTGGCATTGGAACACTCATGTTTTTATATTTGTAGGAAGGGTAAATGCTAGGCAGCTAATGTTTTAGGGGTTTTAAGAGGTTGCAAGGGGCATCATAGGGGATTACAAAGAAATCATAGGGGTGTCAGCTGTAGTGTTCCCAGATTGAACAAAGCATTTCCTTGTAGGGCACCCTAATTTTCCATGTGTTTTCCATGTAAAACTGGAATAAAACTCCTGTACTTTTTCCTGTATGCTCAAATCAATACATGTACGCAACTGACTTCATTAAGCCTGTCAGTAAAATCACTACAACAAATGTTAAGGCTGTTTTATGTGATCTTTAGCCCTGTTACAATGTACTGACACAGGATAGCCTGGCTGAGATGCAGTATGTCATATTCAGTGGGCTCATACTTTTATCCATTCTGGCATAGTACTGACACAGGATAGGTTTGCTGAGATGCAGTATCTTATTTTCAGGGGGTCCTAATTTTACCCATTTTTACAATATACTGATACAGCTTAGCCTGGCTGAGATGCAGTATCTCATTTTCAGTGGGTCTTACTTTTACCCCTGTTTACATCTGCATGCAATGTACTGACCCAGGATAGCTTTGCTGAGATACTAACAGCTGCAATGTGCAACATGATGGTGCTGACTTAAACTATGCATATGTGAGTATGGTGCATATGTAATCATATCAGTGCTGCCATGTTACGGCTGACTCCTGGGCAAACTGTGCTGTGCAAGTATCTCCCACATGCAGTTCTGTAATTGCAGAAGTATCAGTTACATCTGACTCTGGTGCGGTGAGAGCACCACATATTCTTTTCAGTGCAGTTGCTGCTCCTAAAAGCTCTCCACACCCGTATCAGCTCAGTGCTGGCAAAAGCTAATGGATGGGCAACACTGGGGACCGCTCTACTGTCTTTATGTCCACAGTCTGTATTGGCAGGTCATTTTAGAAGTCCACCATCTTCTGGGACAAAACATGCTTCCTAATGTTACTCTTAAACTTGCCATCTGTGACCTTCAGGGCATGTCTCTGTGTCCTGCTGGAGAACCTATCCATATGCTCAATCCTGTCAATACCCCTGAGAATGGGAAGACTGAGCTCATGTCCCATCTTAGCCTGCTGCTCCACAGGGACAAGCAAAAGGATGAGGAGCACCCACATAAGCAGAAAGCACCAGGACCACAAAAATATTATTCAGAGTCCTTTGTTTAACTAAAGTGCATAGGGCACCCACACATAGTGAGCATAAAAAGTGGTGGCTGAGCCTTTCTGCAACTAACATTTCTCCTGACCTCTGCCAGGTATCATCAAAGTCATTCACTCTGATGATGCCTGACAGAGGCCAGGAGAAGCGTTACTTTCACAGCGACTCAGCCATCACTTTTTTATGTTCACTATGTGTGGGCGCACTATGCACGTTAGTTAAATAAAGAACTCTGAATAATATTTTTGCAGTCCTGGTGCTTTCTGCATATGTGTGTGCTCCTCAACCTTTTGCCTGTTTTAGTTTTTTCATTGCTGAGCACCATGTTACTTGTCCCGCCATTCCGAATCCATTTTGCTTTGTTCCACAGGGAGGAGATGGTAACAACTACTGGTAAGCATAAATGTGGATATTATCTGTTAGATCCTTCCAATATTCCCATTTTGAAAATGCGTCTGCTCCTTAACAGTGATATTTAAACAGAAAGCCCACCAGTAAATTTCTTTTTATTTTTAGTACTGACATTCTCTTTACTGCTGCAGTAAATGTAAACACTGGAGGAAATATGAAGAAACTGATAGAGGGAAGTTTTTCCAAAGGATGTCAGTTGGCATTTTGTGCAACTGTATAAATATGCAGAACAAAAATATGCCATATAAATTCACTGCCACTAAGTAAGTGGCAGACGGGGGGGGGTTCAATACAAAAAGGGGGCTTGGTTTGCACTCAGAGAGGAGTGAGAAGGTCAGTTTTTCTATGTGGGACAGTGACCCACAGGGTGTAAAAAGTTGGGGTTATTGAAAATATGATGGATCATAATGGTCTACATAGCCCATTTTCTTAAAGCAGCAGTTTTGCCATCAAAGAAGAAAAAAGGTGGGTCAGAATTGACAACCATCTGACATTTTCACAATCCCCCACTCAAAAATGAATACTGACACAATTTAACTTGCTGCACTAGGAGACTGCATCAAAAAATTCAGCATTATGCCAAGCTGGTGTTTCTCTGCTTGACATATGTGTTGCATTCTTTCTGCAGGGTCTTCACAGAGTATAGTGCCGCAATACATTTTCTTTACCTTACCCTCACTTCCATCTGAATGCATCCTAACCCCCATTCTGCTCTGATATCATGATTTTTAGGGTTTGATTAAGTAAACTGTATCCAGATTTCCTCCCTGTGGACCAAGTTAAACTTTTTCAATGCCAAAAAAAAAAGACTAGCAGTGCATTCCCTGGCTTTGAATAAATTTAATATGGGGTGATATTATACTTTGCACATTCTTGTGTTCTATGAGTCTAGTATGTTCACCTATTAAGTTATGAGGCTATGCTGAATTTTGCAAATGCGGGCTCATAACTTTGGTAATATTCAATATTTTTACCACAACATTTCAACATAGCCATTTTGGTAAAGTGACTCATTAATGTGACAGCTGTCATTTTTCAGCTCCTGCCCAAAATGTGTGTTTGCAGCTCAGAATTTGATTTTACAGTCCCTGCACAACGTATCCTTTAGGCCAGGAGTTGAACATTTTCTCTGCCCTTCTTTATAAGACAGGTTCATCACAAGGCTGTGTTGAAAATGTGGTGTAAAAATATTTAAAAAAAATAATTTTCAATATTTTTAACCCAGATTCTTCTCCTGCAGCTTTATTGGCTCTGGCCAGAGTTTGTTTTCTATTGTTATTTAGTGAATTACATGCTCTGCTGATACCTGGTTGTTGTATTCAGTCCACTTCAGTCACTCTCATTGGCCTCTATCTTGTTCGAAGTATTTCATGTCATATCGAGACTTAATGTTCCCAGTTCATACTGCCTCTCACAGCCTGTGTATTTTATCACAAAATATATAATATTTTTATATCAAATGCAAACCAACCATCATGTCAGTTGCTATAAAAAAGATATGTTAGAAGACCAAAGGAGACACACAGGCTGTGGGAGACAATATGACCTGGGAGCACTCAGTCCTGATATAATATTTAATATTTTAAATAAGATAGAGGCCAATGTGAGTGACTGAAGTGGATTGACTACAAGCAGATATCAGCAGAGTATATATTTCACTAAATAAAGAAGACTTTCATTCAACAGCAGAAAAAAAATGAGTGCTTGCACAACCAGACATTTATCTTAGGAACTGTGTTCAGAGGTGAAGCAGGACAAGGACTGCCCCCATTATCAGCACAAGCGAACTTAAGAAATACTATGAGCAAACTAAGAGTCGCACTGTCAGAACTTGGTTTACTTGCCTTATCTGTGGGAAAGCTTCTGTTGCCTTACACTGCATCTACTTCAGTATGGTGAAAGAGTTTGCTAAGCAAAAAGGGTGTTTTCTTTTTGTTTTATTGGCCTTCCATGATGTCATGGTCCTGCATGTCCTGTTTGTACATTGCAAGTGTGCCTGTGAAGATCTATAGAAATGGAGGAGGCATTATGAATGAGTAAATTTTATTTATGACCATTGTCAGGCAAAGAAAAGTCAAAACTTTAAACTGCTGAAACATGTTCAGTTCATTAATGCTATTGGGGGTAGTGGCATGTACTCTGTTTTGTGGAATACTACTGAGCATGGCTTGTCCTAGCTGGACTTAAAGAATTACAAAAAAGGAGTTTCAATGGTTTTGTAAAGCAAGTGTAAAAAAGTGTTTTAATAACAGCGCACACTTACTGCTCATTGATTACCAGCTGTGGATTCAGACACTCACTATGTGCTGCTGCAATACTAACTTCACAAAAGCTCATAAACAATCATCTCTTCAAGTTGCAAGTTTGGTGAACTCAGAAACAATCCACTCTTTTGAGAACCATCAAGTGTGTAGAAGCCAGACTAAGAAAATTATTTTGCTTGATTGAACAGCTGATAGAGAAAGTAGAAAATATACAATACATAATACTAATCTGTTCTACAGCATATCCTGCTACATATCACAGGGCTGAAAGTCAAAAATCAAAAAGGTGACACTGTCATTGACAAAAGAAAAATTAAATAAATATGGAGGGCACTCCATTCCCCCACCACCACCACGATGTCAGAGAAGTTAATTAGCAGCTACAAGCAATACAACCAGTGAAAGAATTTGCAGAGACAAACAAACAAAAAAAGAAAGAAAAAACGTCCAGTACAGTAAGTTACTACCACCATCAAAATCATTTATGTGGGATTATTTTCTTTGATCTGTCTGATGCCAGATTGGCAATAGAGATGCAATGAAATTTGAATTTGCAGGAGAAGTTGGCATGAAGTCAGGAAATTCAAGAATCTTTGCAGATTTCCTGGTTGGTGCTTCAACTTTGGTGGTCATTTTTTCATTTTATTTTTAAAATAACAAACATGCATAAAATCCCTCCCCCAGCTACTGTGCTGTAATTTCCAACTCCTAGATCTTGTTTTATCAGTAATCCTATTCTCCTGCTAGCACCCTGCTCCTGCACTGGCAAATTTCTTTGAAAAATATACTTTTACCACCCCCCCTACTCAGATGCCAAAAACACACTCTCCCCACCTCCCTTCACCTGATCAGACCCAAATGGTTCATATAAGAAGAACCGCACAGCACCACTCTGGTTCCCACCACCCTCCTTTCCCCACCAGCACCACACAAAATCCATGAGTTGCACAATCTGTGAACAATGAAAACTGCAGTGTGAAAGCATCAAACAAGGAATATGATCACCCCATGTCTGTGACCTAACTGCCCTTGCTGTCCTCACACATCTATTCACTACAGTCCAATCTACACATTAATTCTATATACCTTGTCAGATTAATGCATTAGCACCCATTTTGCTTATTATAACTTGGAAAAAGACACCAGGAGAAAGGACTGCTGTGTGACTGGACTTCCCTGCTGGGACTATATTGCCCTCCTTCCTTCCCCTCCACCCTCCCACCCAAAGCTAGTTCTATTTTTATAGGCACAAGATTTGACTGACAACATAAACTTCCTGTTTGGGAGCAGGAAGTGAGTGATCCAGAAACCACCAAAGACCCACCATCCTAGAAGAGCAAGAGTAGCCTCCTGCCCCTCTAGCTGCTGGAGGTCTGCCTCTGAGCAAGTAAGTGGTCTACTGAGAAATATAGGATATTCTTGTCTCAGAACAGGACAATCAGGAGCTTAAAGGCACACAGGCAGAAAGTAAGGAGAGAGAGAAAAAACAGAGGAAAGAGTAAGGATTGCAAACAGTTAAGGGGCCAGAAATAAGATATGATTGAGTGGTGCAGTGCAGTGGCTGTGGAGCAGCAGTCTTCCGGAGACGCTCTGGAGGATGCGGTGTTGTCCCATCTGCAGGCACCCTCTGGGCTGAGGGAGGAGGTTGCTCATCTCCAGGCTGAGTTGGCCAGGATTTGTGGGACTTCCTCTTCCATCCAGGGACAACCAGTGCCACTGCCGCTGCCTCAGAGGTTGTCAAGAAAGAGAGAGCGTTGGACCACAGTGGGTTTGGGGAGGGTGAGGGTGGTGGAACAGAGGCGCATCCCTCCAGTGGTACCTCTCCACAATTCCCTATGCCATTCTGGCAAAGTGTGGTTCTCTATGGAGGCACCCGCAGTGGAGACCAAGGAGGATGCTGGAACCTCCACAAAGGAGACCCACAGGAGGGTGGCAGGGGACCCTGCAGGGAAGGAACAACCCTGGTGGGGACCCATTGTTGGAAGGTGGAACTGGGGAGGAAGGGGAGAGAGGGAGGTAGGTGCCTGCCTGGGCGCCATGGCTTGAGGGACAGGGAGCGAATCCTCAGGATTGCTGGAGCAGCTGCACAGGAGAGGGAGCTGGATGTCATTGTCCACCTAAGGACAAATGACCTGGCTAAGAAAGGGATTAGAGAAGTGCAGGAAGAGTTTGTGGAATTGGGGAGGGGCCTTAGTCAAGTAGCATGCACGGTAACCTTCTCGGAGGTGCTGCCCATCTATGGCATAGGAGAGGCTAGGGTGTTCCACACCATGGGATTCAATCAGTGGTTGAAAAACTGGTGTGGAGCTCAGGGATTTGGCTTCATTGGGGACTGGGGGTCCACCTGGAGTGATGCAAGCCTATACTGGCATGATGGGCTGCATCTGTCCGGGAGGGGAACCAGGATCCTAGGTGATAGGTTTAAATGCTTCATTGGCAAGCTTTTAAACTAGCCAAGGGGGGAGGCACTGGAAAGGAGCAGGGAAATCCTAGCCCCAAATAATCACGGTAGTAAATGCGGCAAACACCAACATAGAGGTGTCGATAGGGAGAAGGGCAGGGGTAAATGGAGAAAGTGACAAAGGCAAGAAGGACAGGGATGGGGCAAAAGGGAGTAAGGCCATCAGGAACTGGAGGGTAATGAGTACCAATGCCCGTAGTCTGGGCAACAAGCTCCCTGAGCTGGTGGCCATGATGGAAGAGGGATGCCCGGATATCGTAGCAGTCACAGAAACATGGTACACAGAGAACCATGACTGGGATGTTAACATACCAGGATCATAACCTGGAGGAGAGACAGGCAGGAGAGAAGAGGGGAGGAGTAGATCTCATGTAAAGGAAGGGATAAAAGCAACTGAACAAAAGAGTAAACAGGGGAGAAGAGGCACTGTGGGTCACCTCTGAGACTGGAAAGGGCACCACAATCCCACAGGGGTTAGGTACAGAACCCCATGTCAGGGGAGGGAATGGACAAGGATATGATAGAAGGCATTCTTAGAATGGCAGAGAAAGGGAGGATACTGTTGATGGAGACCTGAATATGCCAGATGTTAACTGGAGCACATTTGCTGCAGCCACATCCAAAAGCAGGGCCATTCTTGATGCCCTACAGGTGGCAGGCATTAGACAGCTAGTTTCAGAACCCACTCGTGAGGAGCAATCTTAGACCTCATACTCTTAAACGGGGCAGTGAGAGGATCTCAGATCTAGAAGTGGGTTGCCATCTGGGGACAAGTGACCATCAAACAGTGTGGTTCACGTAAACTCAGCTACAGAGTAAAGCCATACAAAAGTGAGGGTACTGGACTCTTTAGGAGGGCTGACTTTGGCTAGATGGGAGAGTGCCTCAGAAAAGCACTAGCAAACAGGCTAGACGGAGGTGTGGAGCAACAATGGGGAATCATCAAACTGCCATCACAGAGGCAACAAGCTCATGAAGCAAATAAACAAATCAAAACGAAAGAAAAAGCCACTATGGTTCTCAAAAGAGGTGGCTGTGAAAGTCAGGAAGAAAAGATAGCATTCTGGAAGTATAAGGAAACACAGAAGGAGCAGGACAGACAGCTGTACCAGTTAAGGCAGAAGGAAGCAGGAGGGAAGTCAGAATAGCAAAGGCCCAAACTGAGGAAAAGATAGCCAACTCAGTTAAGAAGGGGGATAAAACCTTTTATAGGTACATCAGCGAGTGTAGAAAGACAAAGGGAGGGATAGTGAGGCTGAATAGAATGAACGGTGGGTGGGCAGAGGGGGACAGTGAAAAAGCAGGGATACTGAACGAATATTTCTGCTCAGTATTCACAAAAGAGGAGGGGGAAGTGCCTAATCCAATTAACAGAAGCACACTTGATAGGGGGGTCGATCCCAGTCCTTTCACAGAAGAAAGGGTTCTGCAAGAACTCCTAAAACTGAAGGTGGACAAAGCAATGGGTCCTGATGGAATTCACCCCAGAATTCTAAAAGAATTAAGGAGGAACCAGTGAAACCACTGGCTACTCTTTTAATAAATCATGGGAGGATGGTGGTGGTACCCGAGGACTGGAGGAAGGCGGATGTGATTCCCTTCACAAAGTGGGACCAAGACAGAGGCAGGAAACTACAGACCTGTCAGTCTGACCTCTGTGGTAGGGAAAGTGATGGAGTCACTGAAGGAAAGAATAGTTGAGTACCTAGAGGCCAGTGGAGCACAGGACCCAAGGCAGCATGGGTTCACAGCGGGAAGGTCATGTCAAACGAATGTAATAGATTTCTTTGACTGGGTGACCAAAGTAGTAGACCAAGGAGGGGCTGTGGACATGGCCTACCTAGACTTTAGCAAGGCATCTGATACAGTCCCACACAAAAGATTAATAGTCAAATTAACCAGCCTGGGAGTGGGTCCCAGGGTGGTAGCCTGGGTAAAACATTGGCTGCACAGCAGGACACAGAAGGTAATTGTAAATGGAGTCCACTCTGAAGAAAGAGGTTACTAGTGGGCACCGCAGGGTTCAGATTGGTCCAGTCCTTTTAATGTCTTCATCAGTGACATTGCAGAGGACTGAAGGAAAGTATGCCTTTTGCAGATGACACAAAGATCTGCAACAGGGTTGATACACAAGGAGGCGGGGAAGGATGAAAAGGACTTGGCAAGGTTGGAGGAATGGTCAGAAGTATGGCAGCTAGGATTCAATGCAAAGAAGTGCAAAATAATGCACCTGGGAAACAAGAACCCAGGGGAAGAATACACAATAGGTGGGGAGGTAGTAACAACAACAAAAAAGGAAAGGGACCTGGGGGTAATCATATCAGATGACCTTAAGGTTAGCAAGCAATGTGAGAAGGCAGTAGGGAGGGCTGGGGGTATACTGGGATGTATAGGGAGAGGCATCAGCAGCAGAAAACAGGAAGTTGTTATCCCTCTGTACAGACAGTTGGTGAGACCCCATCTGGAGTACTGTGTCCAGTTCTGGAGATCCCATCTCCGCAAGACATAGACAGGATAGAGGTAGTCCAGAGGAGGGCAACTAAAATGGTGCAGGGTCTGCAAGAGAAGCCGTATGAGGAGAGACTAAAGGAGCTTAATATGTATACCCTTAAGGAAAGAAGGAGAGGGGGACATGATAGAAACTTTTAAGTACCTCAGTGGAATCAACAAAGTCCAAGAGGGTAGCATCTTTCAGAAAAGAGACTTGCAAGAACAAGGGGACACAATTTAAAGATAGAAGGAGGAGGTTCAGGGCAATGAGGAAGTATTATTTCACAGAGAGGGTAGTGGATGGATGGAACAGCCTTCCTGAGGAGGTTGTGGGGTCTAAAACTGTGGGAGAATTCAAGAATGCATGGGACAGACATAAGGCAATTCTTGTGGGGGGTAGGAAGAAATAGGCTGTTGGTTAACTAGAATCTGCGGCCTATCCTGTAGGTAGGGAGATGGGCAGACTAGATGGGCCTAGCGGTCCTTATCTGCAGTCAAAGTCTATGTTTCTATGTTTCTATGCTCTAACCAGAATCTGTTTAATATTGGGATAATCTAGTTCTCGTTCTTATTTATTTATGTAGTGAAGACTTCAGAGATTACCTTTAGGCACAAGTGCTCATTTACACAGATTCCACGTCAAATACATAGTCACAAAAAACATTACAAGTGCAATAAGTTCCAGACAAAACACAGTCAAGTCAGCCTCGAAGCACTTAAAGCAGAACAATTCCATACAGTTTTGAAAAAAAATCCATACTGATCAATGTTTAAAACGTCATAGGTTATGCACAGACACAAACCAAATAAAACTATTTTGCGGTTACAGTTGCATTGGACTGCAAATGTAGACCACAAAGATCTCTTAAACTGATTAAACTTGGAGAGACTCAGCAGTGTATCTGGCAATTCATTTTACCAGTTAGCAGCCCTGACAGCAAATGCCCACCTGAGTATGCCAGAAAAGAGGCTTAAGAGCATTTCTAGCCATGTTCCTGGTGTTGTATTGGTTGGACATGGTGCGGAAGCAATTTGTTAAATCAGTGGGTGTTAGGCCCAAGAGCACCTTTTTAGCCAGCAAACAGGTCTGGAGCTTTATTCTGCTGGGTAAAGGTAGCCAGTTATTGAGTGCGTAAAGGGTGCATCTATGAGTGCAGTTATCTGCATCAAGTGCAAAGTGGTACATCTTAATACAGATCAGGTTTACTCTGCTTAGCACTGTGTTAAAGGTAGCTGCATAGACAGGCAGCCCATAATCTATAAGTGACAGACTAGAGCTGGCCACAGTAAGGCATCAAGCATCCCCAGTGAGATTGTTCCTGTTCCGGTACAGGCACCCAGTCTTCTGTTAACCACCAGATTGTTAACATGGGGTGCAAAAAATAAGGTGTCATCCGGAGTTACTCCCAGGTACCTGAAGGTCTCCACCTGCCCAAGGTTATGTCCCTGACGATTTCTGATGACAAAGGGTGGAAATGTTCTCTTCTGTGGGAGGCTAGAGAAGAGCATGGTCTTTCTTTTTCTACTATGACAGGAACATTTTTTGCTCAATACATTTATTATACAAAATTGTAAACAGGCCCAACCACCACTCACTTTCGGTTTTGAAAACATAAGGTGGTGTTCGGCCCATTCCTGAGGCTTTATCATATTTCAGAGATTCGATGGCTTTTCTCACTCACTGCTGGGGGAAAAAGTTTGAACAATCAACCAAACTCCTCTCTAATTATACCTGGTGGTTTGTCCTCAATAGAATAAAATATTTTCCTATAGTAGGCTATCCAATTTTAGGGGGAAATACATGCATCGATAATGCTAAAGAAATTATTTGTGTTCTACCTCTAACAATTAATTCCCCAAATGTCTTTGGTTATTATCATTAATGACTTTTAGCATTTTTTCCCATTGTCCCATTGTAAACTCTTGTCTTGATTCCTTTTTCACTATCTACTCTCTGACAGAGTTTGTCATCTGCAAACAGACTCACTTTCTCCTGCAACCCCACCCTTATGTCACTTATGTACATGTTAAAGAGTAGTGGCCCCAGAACAGACCCCTGATGCACCCCACTAGTTACCTTCCCGACATTACAAAACTGTCCATTCAGAACCACTCCTTAAGATCTATCAAACAATACCCAAGCCACATAGTTAACTGCTCCCCTAATCCTAGGTCTCCCACCTTTTTCATTAATTGCCTACTGAATCAAGGGCCTTGTGAAATCCAGGTGAAGAATGGCAACTGTCTGGCCTTTATCCAAACTGAAAAAAGTCAATCAAGTTAATTTGACACGACCTACCCCACCTGAAAAAAAGTAGATTCCTAGCCACAGGTCTGTTTGCTTTCAGAAATTCACCTGTCTTCTCCATTATGATTGCCACTAGTAGCATGACAACTATAAATGTGGGGCCTGCAATTACCCACATTTTCCCTATCCCCACTCTTATACCAAGGGGAACCTCATTCTAGACCCACACTGGGATTGGGCTCATACCATAAATGCTAGCTACTGAGTGCAGTACTAAGGAGATGCTGTACTGTTGGGGATATGCCATCCTTCAGATGAGATGTTAAAAACTGAGGTCCTGTCTGCCTTTCCTTGTGGTTTTCTGGAGATTGTTTAGGTGGACATTGAAGTTCCTATGGACTATTCAAAAAGAGTGGGAGAAGATCCCTGGTGTCCTCGTCAAATTTCCCCCATTCTCTAAAATACCACCACAGCTTAATGTGGTTCAATTCCAGTTGGTTAGCATTTGTATCATCCCCTCCCCCGGTGAGGATGAAAATAAACAGTGTTGTCTAGCCCTCCTTTCTCGGTCAAAAATAAATAAAATCCAGTCTCTTGGCACTATGCCCTTTTCTAGTGGTTTGCTAAATAGATCTGCTACAGGTGCTGCCAGAGCCTGCCTTGTCTCCCTCAGCACCCTTGAGTCTGTCCTTTCTTGCCCTGAGTACTTGTTTACCTTTAGGTCCATGAGACTGTTTAGTACACCCTCTCTCTCTCTCTCTCTCTTCAGCTGTTTGTCCTGTCTCGAATCTGTGACTAGCTGTATCCCCAAATGTTATCCTACTTTCCATTACTGGCCTTGTGACTTCCACCATAAACACAGGACTAGAATAGTAATTCAATATGTTTTTCTCCCCCTCATCCTTCACCACGCTATCTCCATCTTACTTAGTCCTTTCAACTGCATGCAGTCTTTTCTTTGTCATTTTTCCTCTAATGTACCTGAAGAAGGTCTTATAATTTTCCTTTATCCCTTCCATTATCTTTAGCACTGTGTTTGCCTTTGCCCTCCTTATATGTTGCTTGCTTTTCTCTGGCATTTCCATATACGCTTCCCTACTGACATAATTTTGTTCTTATGTGTAAGTACAAAGGCTCTCCTTTTGCCCAGGATTATGTCCTTCACTTATCTGTCCAACCATATTGGTTTCTTATGTATTTTTGTCTTAAAAAATGTAATGCACTGTTGGGTCACTCCTAATATTGCCTCTTTTGTTGCTTCCAACTTTTCCCAGTCTAGCTCATGAATGTTCTCCAGCTCACCATTGATTCATTCTGTAATTCTTTCAAAGTCTGTCTTCCTAAAACCAGGCACTGCAGTGCTGGAATTCAGTCACTGGGCATCCAGCATAATGCAGAATTTCGTAGTGTTGTGGTCATTCTGTCCCAGTGGGTCTTCTGCCATGATCTCTCTAAATAATGTCCTGGTTGGATATTATGAATTTATTTATTTTGTTTTTGTTGACCAGGAAAGGAGGACTAGACAATTCTGCCTATTTTTAGCCTCGTCCCGGGGGAGGGGATACCGGTGGATGGCAACTGACATTGAACCAGATTAAGCTGTTGGTGGTATTTTTAGTGAATGGAGGAAATTTGGCCAGGACACCGTGGAAATTCCCCTACTCTGTAGGCAGGTGGCATTGTCCATTTGTCTGCAGGGATGGAGGTCCCCATTCAGCTTCAGGACACTGGAGGAGGAGGTTGTGCTGCTATTTCTGGTTCAGAGCTCTTGCAGAACTCAGAAGGAAATATGGATACTGAAGTGGTTCAAGAAATAGCTTTGGACATAGAAGCAGTGACTGAACAAGACGTTTTGGAGGCTGGATTTATGGAAACAGAGAAGAACTACAAACAGAATTGGAAAAGAAAAAAGCATTTACTGGATTTGATATCAGTAGTTGAACAAGATTTTCAGTCATGCAGACAAAAATTGGAAGAAGAAAAGAAGAAAAGGAAAAGATCTATAGCAAGTCCAGATGCATCAGGTAATAAAAGGATTCCTACAGATTCTGATAACATTATACTAAATGATTCTACGGGGGAACGATAGTTTTTCAAAATTCCGATGGGACTGTTTCAGCAGAAAATAATTTAAAAGATCTTTTGGATTCTTGGGCTCCTGAAGATGCCCTTACAAAAGCAGGATGGTTAACACAGGATAAAATATGGGTACCTGATCCAAAAATCCCTATTCCTGGTACTCTAGAATATCAATTGCCTATTAAAACAAGACAGGAGAGTTCAGATTTACCATTACCTGAGAGAGATTCACAAAAGATTTCAAAGTCCTAATTTACAGGAACTGCGACTGTGCCACCTAGGAGTGAGGCTTTAGATTTGGCTACTGCACCAGATGCCTCCCAGATGGACAATGAACAACAAAGGATAGAAGAAAGTTTAAATCCAGTAAATACCCCCGTTCCTGTAAAATCTGTGTAATCACAAACCAGGACTTATTCAGAAACTGTTGGTACAAACAAGAACTCAGACAAGGTAAGCCAAGGAATCGGAAGTACAAATTATTTTTCTTCTTCGAGGGAGCAACAATCTAAGACTTATGCGGGTCTCTTTTGTAAACCTGCTGAAGCAGCCAAATGCCAGTTTTTAGTCCAGCTGAGATACACAGGCCCAGCACCAATAGTCCCAGATAGGCTTTGGGTGGGGAAACATCTATTGCTGGATTCTATGGGCTATACCCCAGCAGATGTATATACATTTATACACCCCCCAGGAGATCACATCTATGATGTGAGTTTCTGTACAGCTGCAATGCTTGATAAATTTTGGAAACTTTATTACGATATAAAACATACTGAAATTTGGAAAGATTTTACTGCAATACCAATTACAAAACCTACAATAAAAACTGTAACAATACTATTTCAGAACGAAGGGGTAAACTTGGATAACATAATATTTTGGTTAGAAAAAATGCACAGTATTTGACACTCCACGTCCTATTATGGATACATTTACCAAGTTTCTTTTTTCTAGGTCGAGACAGAGGGATTTTACTTTACGCAGGACAGCTGAAAAGCTGCTACAAATGTGGTTCTCTTTCATATTTAAATGTAGATTGTGAACAAATGAAATGTTTTAAATGTGGGTTGTTAGGGCATTCTGCAGCAAATTGTGCAGCATCACCCAAATATAATCTTTGTGGAGAAAATGAACATTCATTTTCAGACTGTCCCTGGGTTGCCCCAAGCCCAGATGATTTATCTGATCATGATTTTTTTTTAAAAAAAAAGCAAGGAGATCTTTTTGTAAGATTCCTCATTCTGAGCAGGATTTTGTTCCATGAGGTGGTAGATGCGGTAGAGGCCGTGTAAGTTCTATAAGGGCACAACCCTTAGACACACGAGCCCTCACCTCTTCTATACCAAAGGTCCTTTCTATCCCTCTAGAATTAGGCCCAGATCCAATACCACCAATGTCTCAAAAGGAGCAAATTGTTTCCAAAGAAACCCCATTTGCTACCCCACAGGGTTCTCCTCGACGATTTAATAAAAGGTCTGATGAAGTTTCTTTAGAGACCAGTAATGAAGTTAATATAGTTACTACTAATCAGGACAGCACACCAGGTTCAGAAGGTTTCTTAACTCCACCTCTAATAAATAGGCACTCATTACCTTTAGAGGTGCCCCTTTCTCCTTTAATTCTGTTGAACCGGTTTGCCCCCTTTTCCACCTGGGCTGATATGGTAGATAAAGAAACTCCTATGGAGGAAGAAGATCAGCCTATTCCTGATGACCTATCTCCTCAAAGAATATCTGTATCCCCAGTAATTGCAACCCAATCTCAGAGGTATAGTAAGAGTGATGAGATCTAGTGGCAAATAAATTCACCCACCTCCCTGAACAGTACAATTTGAGAATTGCAAGTTTAAATGTAAATAGTATCAAGTCGACACAGAAACGGATCACTACTTTTGGATTGTTACAACAACTAAATGTTGATGTAATTTTCTTACAAGATACACGACTGCATACTTTAGGGGAGGTTACACAAGCCTCACGAGATTGGGTATGGGGGTTCTCCTTTTGGTCGATAGGAAAAGACTAATGTTGTGGAATAGGCTTTTGTTTTAAGTCTCATAATATATTGGTTTCCAGATTAGTGGACATCAATCCAGGCCTTGCATTTTTGATAAATGTGGTGATTGGTGGTATATCTTATCGATTAATTACATTATATGGGCCTCAGACTAAAGCTTTATGAATAGAACTATTGACTAAAATACAACCTTATCTATTTACTTCACAATTGATATTCTTTGGAGGAGATTTTAATATTAATTTTCACCCACAAGAAGGAGCATGAAAGCAATATTGCAACAAAACCTTTCTAAAAAAATTATACAAGCAGCAGGGTTGAAGGATGTTCATAATAGCGGGAAAGGGAAGAGCTAAGCCAACATTTTTTAAAGGAAAACTGTCATCTCGTACAGACTTTTTATTTTCTCACCAATCACTGATAACTATCAAAACTATGAATATACCAATGGAGACTTCAGACCACTCTTTGATAGGCCTCGAAGTCTCCTCTTCATTTCCTAGAATCTCAGGAAAAGGGGTATGGAGACTGAATGCTTCTATGTTGACACAACCTATCATATTAGAAAATCTGAAAGTTGTGATAGGAGATAAGTTATCCACTTTAATTTTGTACGATGATTTAGGATTGTGGTGGGAGGATTTCAAAATTTGTTTAAAAGGGTTTTTTTCAAGCTCAGGGAATACAATTAGCACAAAACAAACAGGGAAAATATTTACAGCTCCATAAAAAATTAGGAGAATTATTAACTTGTCAGTCAATGGGAATTAACAATTATAGTGATGAAATTCGGAAAATAAAAACAGATATGTCACAATATCAATATGATAGATTAATGTATTTACAAAGAGAACAGTTATTTGGAAGAAAAGGGACTGTAGAACAAGTTAATCCATTTATAGCATGCCAGAAACGCCAAGAACATATAAAATTCAATAGTTTAAAGTCATTATCTGGTTTGGAAGCTACTGATAATGGTATTATGAAAATTATAAATTCTTATGTTTTAGGACAGTTCAGTACACCCGTTTTAGACTCCAGGTTTACAGGCCAACTGTTGCAAGCAGCGGATCTCCCATAGCTTCCCAGGTATTGGAGCAATTATCTGACAAAGCCATTTTCTCGGTTTGAATTAAATACAGTCATAACTTCCCTTAGAAAAAATATCTCGCCAGGTTCCAATGGATTCCCAAATGAAATTTATAAAATATTATGGGAGATATTGCCACAGGAACTACTGAATTTATATCATTTCTTTTTAACCAAAATGATACTGCCTACCTCTATGTGCGAGGGATTAATGATTTTTCTCCATAAATTAGGAAATCAGAATGAGATTAGAAATTGGAGACCATTAACTTTATTAAATACTGACTTCAAGATTTTTTCTAAACTGTTAGGGAACAGACTTAGTACAGTAATGCCAGAATTAATTGCTTCAACACAATATTGTTCAGTATCTGGAAGAAACATTACAGGTCTTTTAATTTTATTAAGAGAATTGATGGGACAATATAAAGATAAGAATAAGGATTTGGATATGAATGGATATTTGGTTAACTTAGATCAAGCAAAGGCTTTTGACGAAGTATCACATATGTATTTATGGACATGATTAGAGGCATATGGAATCCCATCGCTATTTATTCAATGGATTAAATTATGTTATTCACTAGCATATGTAAAACCTCTTTAAAATGGATGGTTGGGTGCAAGACAACAGATAAATAAAGGGGTACATCAAGGATGTCCTCTAAGCCCCTTGCTTTATATGTTTGCTTTAGATCCTATATTAAGAATTTTAACTAGATCCCCAGGAATTAAGCATGTGCCAGGTCTCCTGGGTAAACATTGTAAAGTATTAGCTTATGCTGATGACTTATATATGGTAGTTTCAGATGAAGAATCTATACATATTGCTTATAATTTGATTCAGGTTTTAGGGAGTATGACAGGAGCATGTTTAAATAACAAAAAAAACAATAGTTTAAACTTTAAATGGATTTCCGTAGAGTGATAGAGAAATATGGGGTTTTCCAGTGGCAATGACACCTTGCAAAATATTAGGAATATATTTTGGGGGTAATGAGTTGCCTCAGTATAATTGGACAGTTGCACTAGAAAAGGGGAAACAAATGGTAGCTAATTGGAATAAATGTAAGATGGCTAAACTTAAATGTATATATTGTATTAATACATTTCTGATTCCTACTTTTTTATTTGTTAGTGCAATATTTATTTTACTTAAATCATTAGAAGCAGCATTGATGAGGGTATTTTTTAGTGCATTTTGGGGTAGCCAACTTAACCCTATAAAAAGAACGGTTTTGTATAAACCCATCGCTGAAGGTGAAGTTAATATGATACATCCTTTGTTTTTTTATTTTACAGTATTCCTTTATAATAATTTGGTTCCAATAATGAGAAAAAAAGAAGAAATATGGGAGAAATAGGGTTTGATTCATTTGAGAGGGGTGCTCTTAGAATGGGAAAATTGAGAATTTCTACATAAAAATAAATGTAAACCACGATTGGTAGTGGCTTGGGTAGGAGTTTTTGATAAAATACAAATTTGGGAAGTAAAATATGAGATAGTATTAAGATCTCCTAGGAAAACAGTGTATAGGGAAATAGTTTTAGACAAATTTTCAGAGTTTCCTTTTTCAGGATTTACAAATAATGAACAAACTAGTATTTCAGAATATATTACTGAAAAACGTCTTCCAGAAAAATTATGGGACACTATATGGCTAGAGATCCATGGATGAGTTAATGTAAAAGGAAATCAAAAACACAAAACTATACCAGAACGATATTGTCCTAGGTTAGGATGCATAATGGAGATCGAAACCATGGACCATCTCTGTGTCTACTGTCCATTTGTAATGCAGTTTTGGGATGTGGTAAAAGAAAGATCGAAAGGGGTAATAAATATTCCCCCTAGCAGAGCAGTGCTATATTATGGGATTCGTATTGGTGTAGATACAATAGGAGATATTGGGACCTTTAGTATTATACATGCTCATTTTTTATATTGGCTATGGAGCTGTAGGTGTCGTTTAGTTTTGCAGCAACAAATAATTTTAGAAAAGGACCTTTTTCCTTTTTTTTTACAGATTTGTTAAGTTGGAAACGCACAGAAAAAGTTATCTTAGGGGATCAGAAATGGAATGATAAGTGGAAAGGTTTTGAATTTATTTAGACCCTATTATTTTTGTCGTATTTTCCCTGTCTCACAAAAAGAAATGTTTAGATTAATTACTCAAGGATCGATGTCCACTTAAATAATATTATTTTTGTATAGGCTTTTGTGATTTCTGGTATGGATTTGTATATTTCGGATGATTCTCCTCCTCGTCCCTTTTTTAGGAAAGGATGAGGGTTAAGTTCAACCACAGATAAATTATATCTGTAAATTATTTTCAGGTATAAAGTTATAATATTTTCGTTATTTTAATATAAGATCCATATATAATATTCCTCCTATTATTGGAAGGGGATGAGGTGGGGGTTAATCATTAATAAAATACTATTTGAACTTGTTATTTATGTATGTTGTAATATGAATTTATGTTAACCATTTTCCCCCCTCAACACTTGAGAGACAGCAGTGCAGCACACATTAAACTTTACTCATAAAATGTGCAAGTTACAGTATTTACAACAAGGTTCAGAGACACAATTCATTCTGCTACAGCAATTCATCAGTATGGTCATATCAGGTCTACTTTAGAGAGGTCCACTCCACTAGCTCTATACCTCATAACAACACAAGTTGAAGGCTCTGTCAGCCTTGGTAATAATTGTTTCAGGTCACCTCTCTAGACAAGCGAAACCCAGGAATGAGAGCACACAATAAAGCTATCTCATTCCCCACACCTGCATCACTTTCTGCCACCTTCTAGCAGGCAATCAATATTAGTGTCACTAGACCAATGACTGTCAGGCTGCCTGTCTGTTCATTTGGCCTGTATGTCAGATCACAAAGATCTGCTACCTCTCTACATTTTACCTTCGGGCCTACAGCTGTGAAAGTCAGACTCAACACAAACATTTGGAATTATACAGTTGCAAAGCATTAGGGACCATGATGCTCCACTAGGAACAGCCTGCCTCCCAGCTTTCCTTGAGAACTCTTTTTAGGATCAAAGATCAGGCATTAGATGAAATTGTAAAGTTATGCCTGCAGCTCCATGAGCAGGAGCAACCAGCCACACCCCTTCCTGGACTATTTAAACCAGTTGCCTCCAGCCTCATTCAGAAGCTCTGTTTCTTTGCTGTATCCAGAGGCTTTCCAAATGCTAAGCTTCCTCTTGCAATTGGGGCTATGCCATACTGTGTTGGTGCCTGTCCTTGTTGTTTTTGAAGCTTTCTGTTTGGTTTGTGCCTTCAGTGGCTTTCTAGGTTAATATGGTGTCTTTCTGCCTCAGTGCTTACTTTTTCCATCTAGATCAGCCACTTTGTCCTCATGCAGTTCCTGTATTTACTTATTCAATGTTTTTTTATTGAATATGTTTTATTATGTTTAACATAACACAACACATACAGTAGAAAAACTGATGGAACTATATACAAAATCAGAAACAACACTTCATAATAAAACAACTACAAAAACCAGCAAACCCCACCATACCCCCATCCCAACCTGAAGCACCCTTTATCAATAAGAAAAACACATAAAAAGATCAAGGAAACAATTTAGATAACCATTAATTTAATAACACCTGGAAACTGAGGAATCATGACAGAGCCCAGCAAAAGAGAAAGCTAAACTGCAGGACATAAAGGGAGGCATCTTTAATAATTAGGGAAAATCAAAACAAGCAAAGCATATATGGGTTGCCAATTTTGGTGACATATGTGAAGCCGATCATTCATAACTGCAATCTGTCACCCTACATTCAATACCTGAAGCATCTCTAGATGCCATTCCTGTAGGGGAGGAATCACTCCATCGAACCAATGATGTTTCAGTTCAGTTCAGTTTTTATTGGTTGACAAACAACATTGTCATTACAAAATGTATACAATATATAAATATACAATATCAATGATAAACACAAAATAATACAATCAATTAAAAATGTATAAACTACTGTCTGAATTAACAATCCCATAAAACCTTGATTTTGCAAAGTGAAGAATCACTTATAGCCATGAATTTAATTTGCGTTCATACAATTATTACACGATATAGAAGATGATCTGCTCCAGTTTATTATGACGCTTCTACATAATATCATCATTACTTTGTAAGATGTGGAGTTTTTTTTTTTTTGTTCTATAGTTTTACAGAACTTTGCTAGTCTATCCAGCAATTCCCTATTATTGGATTTTAACATGTATGTAACCTGGTACATGGGTTCCATGTCTAGGGTTGATAAAATGTTACCCAGGTATAGGCTCCTCTCAAAACCATAAAGGGGACAAACTATTAACAGATGTGTTAAATTGTCTTCCCCAAGCTTACATTTGCAATTTCTCTCCAGACTCTTACCAAGTATTCCTCTAAGTCTCTGGCTATCGTTGTATTCAAGAACCAGTGATGTAGAATTACTAACTTCTGCTGAGATACAGAGAAGAGGGAAAGCAGACAGAGCTTCCTTAAATCAAGGAGGTTATTTTCTAGACTACACTGAACTGAATTATTACTTTTTGGACCTGTGTAAGTAGCTAGTATTGATTCTGTTTTTGGGGTTGACTTGTCTTAGTTTTAACTTTAATTTGCCAGGAAGGAACTGTAGCTGGGAGATATTTGCAGTCATTTGTGAGTAGACCTGTTACTTAACCTCTGTGAAATAGGTGTCTGAAAGGAAGGAAGGCACTCCCTTGGGTGGAGGGTCAGAGTTGTAGTTGATTGTTTCTGGACAGCATAGGTTTACTCCTCCCACCCTTCCCTCACCCCACTCACCCCAAGTGCATAACTTCCTTTATAGCAGGGGTTCTGACATCACTTCCCCAAAACGCTAACAACATACACCTGTTCTTATCCTTAAAGGCACAGCACACTGAATAGGGGATAGAGACACTCACAAGCTTGCACTCACTAAAACTAAGAACAAAAAAAACAACAAAAGAAAAGCATCTGTAACAGAAAGGGACAACGACATGTGGGGAGTGGTGCAATGCACTGACTGTGGAGCAGTAGTCTTCCAGAAGACATTCTGGAAACTGCATTGCTGCCCTATTTGCAGGCACCTCTCTGGTCTGAGGGAGGAGGTTGCTCATCTCCATGCTGACCTGGTAGTGATTTGGGAAACCTGCTCCCCCACCCAGGGACCAACCAGGCCACCACCACTACCTCAGAGGTTGCCAAGGAAGAGGAATGGTTGGACCACAGTGGACTCAGGGGTGGTGGTGGAACAGAGGTGCATCCCTCCAGTTGTGCCTCTCCACAATTCATTCACCACTCTGGCAGAGCATGGTTCCTCTATGGAGGCACCCACAGTGGAGACCAAGGCAGATGCTTGGAACCTCCACAATGGAGACCCACAGGAGGGTGGCACAGGACCCCTCTGGGGAAGGAAACAACCCTGGTGGGGACTCAGTTGTTAGGGGGGTAGAACTGGGGGAGGGAGGGGAAAGGGAGGTTAGGTGCCTGCCCGGTGCTATGGCTTGGAGGGACAGGAAATGAATCCTCAGGCTCGTGGGAGCAGCTGCAAGGGGGAGTGAGCTGGATGTCATTATCCACCTAGGGATGAATGATCTGGCTGAAAATGGGATAAGAGCAGTGCAACAGGAGTTTGTGGAGTTGGGGAGAGGCTTTAGACAAGTAGCATACACAGTAACTTTCTCGGAAGTGCTACCTGTCTATGGCATGGATGAGGCTAGGGTACTCCATAGCATGGGATTCCATGACTGGTTGAAAAACTGTTGCAGAGCTCGGGGATTTGGCTTCATTGGGGACTGGGGCTCTACCTGCAGGGATGCAGGCCTATACAGGTGCAGTGGTCTGCATCTATCCAGGAGGGGAACCAGGATCCTAGGTGATAGGTTTAAATGCTTCATTAGCAAGCATTTAAACTAGCCAAGGGGGGAGGCACTGAAAAGGAGAAGGGAAATCCTAGCCCCCCCCCCAAAAAAAATCTGGGTAGTTAGTAAGGTAAACATCAAGATAGAGCGGTTGATAGGGATAAGGGCAGGGGTAAGTGGAGAAAAAGACAAAGGAAGTAAGGACAGGGATGGGGCAAAAAGAAATAAAGCCATAAAAAATGGAGATTAATGAGTACCAATGCCCATAGCCTAGGCAAAAAGCTCCCTGAAATGGTGGCCTTGATGGAAGAGGGATGCCTGGATATCATGGCAGTCACAGAAACATGGTACACAGAGAATCATGACTGGGATGTTAACATACCAGGGTACACAATCTACAGGAGGGACAGGGAGGGAAGAAGAGGAGGAGGAGTAGCTCTCTATGTAAGGGAAGGGATCAAAGCAACAGAACTAAAGGGTAAACAGGGAGGAGAGGAGGCACTGTGGGTCACCCTAGAGACTGGAAATGGCTCCACAATCTGCACAGTGGTTGTATGCAGATCCCGTCTCAGGGAGAGGAAACAAACAAGGAAATGATAAAAGGCATCCTTGGGATGACAGAGAAAGGGGAGATATTGCTGATGGGGGACCTGAATATGCCAGATGTTAACTGGAACACCTTTGCTGCAGCCACATCCAAGAGCAGGGCCATTCTCGATGCCCTACAGGGGGCATGCCTCAGACAGCTAGTTTTGGAACCCACTCGGGAGAGAGCAACCTTAGACTGGGTACTCTCAAATGGGGATGGAAAGAGGATCTCTGATCTTGAAGTGGGTAGCCATCTGGGAACAAGCAACCACCAAACAGTGTGGTTCACAATAAACTTAGCTGTAGAGTCAAGCCACACAAAAGTGAAGGTACTGGACTTCAGGAGGGCTGATTTTGTCAAAATGGGAGAGTGCCTCAGAAAAGCACTAGCAAACAGGCAAAAAGATGAGATGGAGCAACAATGGGGAAACATCAAAACTGCCATCACAGAGGCAACAAGCCTTTGTGTGAAGCAAATAAACAAATCAAAATGAAAGAAAAAAACACTATGGTTCGCAAAAGAAGTGGTGGGGAAGATAAGGGAAAAAAGATAGCATGCAGGAAGTATAAGGAAACACAGAAGGAGCAGGACAGAGAACTGTACCAGTTAAAGCAGAAGGAAGCGGGGAAGGCAGTCAGAACAGCAAAGGCCCAAACCGAGGAAAAGATCACCAACTCAGTTAAAAAGGGGGATAAAACCTTTTATAGGTACGTTAGGGAGCAAAGAAGGTCGAAGGCAGGGATTCTGAGGCTGAATAAATAGGAAGGTGGTTGGCAGAGAACAACAGTGAAAAAGCAGGGATACTGAAAGAATATTTCTGCTCAGTATTCACAATGGAAAAGCAGGGGGAGAAACCTAATCCAGTCAATAGAAGCACTCTGAATAGGGGGGTTGATATTAGTCCTTTCACAGAAGAAAGGGTTCTGAAAGAACTCTTAAAACTGAAGGTGGATAAAGCAATGGGGCCTGATGGAATTCACCCCAGAATTCTAAAAGAACTAAGGGAAGAACTAGTAACACCACTGACTACCCTTTTTAATAAATCATGGGAGGATGGTGTGGTACCTGAGGACTGGAGAAGGGCAGATGTGATTCCCCTTCACAAAAGTGGGAGTAAAACAGAGGCAGGAAACTACAGACCTGTCAGTTTGACCTCAGTGGTAGGGAAAATGATGGAATCACTTCTGAAGGAAAGAACTGTTGAGTATCTAGAGGCCAGTGGAGCACAGGACCCAAGACAGCATGGATTTACAGCATGAAGGTCATGTCAAACAAATCTAATTGATTTCTTTGACTGGGTGACCAAAGTAATAGACCAGGGAGGGGCTATGGACATGGCCTACCTAGACTTTAGCAAGGCATTTGACACAGTCCCACACAAAAGATTAATAAACAAATTAGCCAGCCTGGGAGTGGGTCCCAGGGTGGTAGCCTGGGTAAAACACTGGTGGAACAACAGGACACAGTGGGTTGTAGTAAATGGAGTCCACAGTGAAGAAAGGAGGGTTACTAGTTGTGTACCGCAGGGTTCAGTACTGGGGCCGGTCCTTTTTAATGTCTTTATAAGTGATATTGCAGAGGGACTGGAAGGGAAAGTATGTCTCTTTGCAGATGACACAAAGATCTGCAACAGGGTTGTTACACAAGGTGGGGTGGAAAGGACGAAAAGGGACTTGGCAAGGTTGGAGGAATGGTCAAATGTATGGCAGCTTAGATTCAATGCAAAGAAGTGCAAAGTAATGCACCTGGGAAACAAAAACCCAGGGGAAGAGTACACAATGGGGGGTGAGATACTGACAAGAACAAAATTGGAAAAGGACCTGGAGGTAGTCATATCAGAAGACCTAAAGGTTAGCCAGCAATGTGAGAAGGCAGTAAGGAGGGCTGGGGGGATAGTGGGACATGTTGTTTGTCCAAATAATTCAGACATTTTAAAATAAAGGGATGCGGTTTGGCACCAGCAGGAGGAGTAGGACAAAGTACCTGGTGAGCCCGCTCCACTATATAAATGATGTAATTTGGTGATGGACCTGCTAATTTTTCATATAATTTTTGTGAGACCTGAATAGGTGCAGAGCCTTCAATACCTTCAGGCAAGCCTGTAATTACGATATTATTTCTTCTGGAGCAACCTGCTGTGGAATCTTCACTATCTCAGGGTCCAGTCTCCCCTTCCAAACTTTGAAGGAACTAACTTATGCCTCTGCATCACCTATCTGCCTGGCTAATTCTTCAGAAGTTTGGTGAATAAGTTTGAGATCAGCGGATAGAACCATGAGATCAGCAGATAGAACCACAATCATTTCTTTCAGCGGTCCAAATTCTTGGAGTAATCGCTCTTCTGATACAGCAACTGGCGTGGAAGGTGAAGCTATTGTAGAAGAAGCCACTTGCAGTTTATTATGCTTAGATCCCCGCTGGCAATTCGGTGTAGGTAGCGGGGTTTGGTGAGGTCCCACAAGTTTCATTTCTACCTCCATAAATGAAGCAAAAGAAGCCGACAGTCAGCTGCGGAGAATTCCCAGATGATTATGAAATCCGAGATAATAGGGTTGTCGTAATAAAACAAAAAATAAATAATTTCCTCAGAGCAGGGCTGGAGCAGTCTAAGAATACGCCTGTCCCTGGCAGCGCATCACATGACTCCCTTTATTCAATGTTTTTGATGTGCTTACTAGCTTTAATTTGCTACCTGTGTCATCCTGCTATATTTAGCTTATTTTCTCTGTCTGTTCAACATGCTGTTTATATCAGAGCCACTTGCAAACTTTTTTTTCAGTTCCAGTGCATTCCTTCTTGTTAATGTCACCTGGTTTCCAAGCCACAGGCAACTGCTCCTACTCATAGGGCAGGATTCGCAGTCACAGCCAAAAATCCTGCAGCTGCAAGAAAAAGGCCTGCAGCACTGCGGAAACACAGTTGCGTGATATTCGTAAAGAAATTTTGAGCAAGTGGACTCAGAACCCCGCAGCTGTGGGAAATTCAACAGCTGCGGAAATTGAGTAAGTGTTGAAAATCCAGAACCGCGGATCTGCAGCTGCAGAAATAGCTTAGGAGGCACAGCAACAGTGAACTTAATTAGCTGGAGCAGCAGACTTTAGCAGTGCTGCCAAAGAATGAAGCTGAAAGCACCCACAAAGAGACCAGTAACCAGTCCCTCAACTGGGACCACTGCAGCACCACAGGTACCAGCAATACCATGGCACCACAGTGGCCGACTGTCACTGCTGGTCCTCCCTCCCTGGGGTGTTTCTGTTGCGTGCAGGGGTAGCACTCACTGCAGGCTGGCCAGGCTCTACTGCCTGTGGGGCTCCATCATGGGCTGCACTGAGTCTGGTGATTGTTGCCTGTTTCCATATCATGGCAATGTGTGCTTTTGTTGTAACATCAGCCACTGCTATACTATCTGGGATGCTATTACCTGTGCCTCACCTCCACCTTAATTGATTCCAATTGATGGGGCACTACTGCAGTTTGCTGACAGAGAGTTATGCCTCATTCCACTGTGTGTAACATTTGTTCCGCAACTGCAGAATAAAATGGTTGTGAATAGCCTTTCAGGGGATGTGCCTTACTTATCTCACACCTTTTTATCCTCAGGGACTTCCACAGCTGCACTTTTTTCCACAATCTGTAGTGTTTTTTTCCGCAGCGGTGGAGGGTGTTGTGAATAGCACTCAGTGCAAATTCCCCTTTGTTTCCATAGCTACGGCAGTTTTGGGGACTTAAGGAAGGTTTTGCACCTTCAGAAAGCTTTGTGAATCCAGCCCATAGTCTCTTAGAAACATAGAAACATAGACTTTGATGGCAGATAAGGACCACTTGGCCCACTTAGTCTGCCCATTTCCCTACCTACAGGATAAGCTGCAGATCCTAGATAACCAACAGCCTATTTCTTCCTACCCCCCACTAGAATTGCCTTATGTCTGTCCCATGCATTCTTGAATTCTCCCACGGTTTTAGGCCCCACAATCTCCTCAGGAAGGCTGTTCCATGCGTCCACCACCCTCTCTGTGAAAAAATACTTCCTCACATTGCCCTTGAGCTGTCCCCTTCTATCTTCAGATTGTGTCCCCTTGTTCTTGCACATCTTTTTTTCTGAAAGATGCTACCCTCTTGGACTTTGTTGATTCCACCGAGGTACTTAAAAGTTTCTATCATGTCCCCCTTCTCCCTCCTTTCGTCAAGGGTATACATCTTAAGCTCCTTTAGTCTCTCCTTATATGGCTTCTCTTGCAGACCCTGCACCATTTTAGTTGCCCTCTTCTGGGCTGCCTCCATCCTGTCTATGTCCTTGCAGAGATGGGGTCTCCAGAACTAGATGCAGTACTCCAGATGGGGTCTCATCAACTGTCTGTACAGAGGGATGACAGCTTCCTGTTTTCTGCTGGTGATGCCTCTCCCTATACATCCCAGTATCCCCCCAGCCCTCCCTACTGCCTTCTCCCATTGCTTGCTAACCTTAAGGTCATCTGATATGATTACCCCCAGGTCCCTTTCCATTTTTGTTGTTGTTACTACCTCCCCCCCATTGTGTAATCTTCCCCTGGGTTTTTGTTTCCCAGGTGCATTATTTTGCACTTCTTCGCATTGAATCCAAGCCACCATACTTCTGACCATTCCTCCAACCTTCCCAAGTCCCTTCTCATCCTTTCCATGCCTCCTTGTGTATCAACCCTGTTGCAAATCTTTGTGTCATCTGCAAAGAGGCATACTTTTCCTTCCAGTTCCTCTGCAATGTCACTTATAAAGACATTAAAAAGGACTGGACCCAGTACTGAACCCTGCGGTACCCCACTAGTAATCTCTCTTTCTTCAGAGTGGACTCCATTTATAATTACCTTCTGTTTCCTGTTGTCCAGCCAATGCTTTACCCATTCAGTCTGCTTCAACGTTATCACCTAAGTCTTAGTTTAATACTGATAAAGGCTTTTCCAGCTTGTGGCTGAGTTTTATGTATGATTTTGGTCTTTGATATGTGTTCCCTTTTCCAGTACCTTTTCATTCATTTCACACTTGATGAATATCAATTATTCCTTTCATCAGTCATTCAGTTAGTCAGTTCCTGCCTCCATGCCATGAGGCGATATGAATGCATTCGTACTGGCCAACATCATTTTTCTCAGAATTTTTGCCCTCAGGACTTGCCCTATGGGTAGGCATTCTCACTTGCTCCCCTTCAAATCCATATCTTGAGGGTGATCCCCTTGTCTTGGTGGTGGGGAGACTTCTCTGCGGATGGTTGTCTCCTGTGGTGTCTTCTGACAGTTCCACTGAGTGGTAAGGTCAAACAAACTGTGGAAACCTTCAGCAGTGCAGACCTTTAGTCAGTGACACCTCATGATGTAGCATTTAAGAGTTTAGTTACCGGAGAGTGGGGCCCTAAGTCCATGAGGATTTCTTTTAGCTGTGCAGACCATGTCAGCAGCACCTCTGAAAGCTGTTCTCCTGGTATCTGCCTAAGGTCTACCTGGTCTCACTCTGTATCACCTTCCTTTAGTTTCCAGTTAAGGTTAGACCTCCTCGTGGTTCTGAGGCTGGGTGCTAGCTTTTCAACAGTTGCTATTTTCCTCATTTCATGCTTTGAGAGGTGGGCAGCCATTGTGGGGGAATTTCCTTTAGCTGCAGAGATGTAATTGCAACACCCCACAGTGGTACTCCATTAGAGAGCTAGAGCAAGAGTCAGGGGTGGTGGACAGTCTCCCCAAGAGTCATATGGCAGTGGTTGATCAGATCTGTCAATTGTGCATGGGTTAGGTTAAGGGTTTAATACAGGAGTGGGTTTGCCTCCTTGTAGCTGTTCATTTTCCGGGCTCAAATACCCGATGGCACCAATGACTACCCAGCTAACCTAGTGACAACCGTCCCTCATGAACCAGCAGTTGCCACATGTTCCTCCTCACCCACACTTAACGTGTGGGCTGCATAAACATTAACACATCCAAGACGTGCTCTTCGGGATAGTCCCCAGTGAAACTGCTACCACTCAGTCAGGGGTATGCTAATTAGGTGCTTCCCACTCTCATACTGCAGGCATTATCATGAATCATATGTGCACCTTTTCCAGCTATGTGCATAACAAGAAACACTTATTTGGTCTCTAGTTCTTATCTGCCATGTGGCCATTTTTCCAGCACAAACTTAAGTCACATTTGGGCTATTATACTGCATCAATAAACAGCCACATTGTCAAACAAATCCAGGACGAGCCCCTATGTTGTGCCCCTTCTTTCTGAGACACCTTACCTATAGCTGCCATAGCTAGAGCACCAGTCCAGGAGATGAACATGCCTTTTATTTTTTTGGATGATTCCCCAGAACTCTCCCCGTCCAGGGGTTACACTTATTTGTTACTGGATCCTGAGTTTTATGTGGGGCTAAGTAGTCTGCATATCGGGACCCAAAAAACAACATTTGAGACAGTAATGCAGCACACATTACACTTTGCATATCAACTGTGGAAGTTCACATTTATTTATAACAAGGTTCAGGGACTCAGTTCATTCTGGTATAGAAATTCATCAGCATAATCACATAACGTCTACTTTAGTGAGGACAGCTCCACTAGCTCTGCACCACATAACAAAACAGGATTAAGGTAAATTCCTCCAGCCTTGATGATTATTGTCTTCAGAGCACCAAACTGGAACTGACCAGATCCAAAGATGAGAACACTTGAGAACTCTATCGTGCTACATCCAAGAAGGCAATCAACTTTTGTATCTCTGACCAGTGACCTTTGTGCTATCTCTCTGTTCTTTTGGACTGTATGTCAGATTATGGAGATCTGCTACTTCTCAGTATTAGTCACTTAGAGCTCAAGGCTGTGAAAGCCAGAATTTGCATACACATTTGGAATAAAGGTACAAAGCATTAAGAACCATGATGTTCCACTAGAAAAAGCTTGCCTCCCAGCTTTCCTAGGGCATGCTTTTTAAGATCAAAGCATCATAATGATCATAAAGATCCGGCATCAAAATTGTCATTAAACTATGCAGTTTAACCTTAGCTGCGTTAGGGTAAATTGTTGCCATGCAGGCTTCCCAGAACACATTTCTTCCTTCTGAAATGAGACAAGTCAGGCCAGCTTGCTCACGTACCCGTTGTATCTCAAACCTCATTGCAGCTTCATGACCTGGGATTTCTCTGCCTTGGGACTCCGCAGTGCTGGATACTGGGCATCTCCAACCTTAATGGGGCAAGTACTCACTCTGGGTTCTCTGCACATTTCTTCCTGTGCCATTTTCCAATGCACTTTCCCCACTATGGCCTCCCTGTAAGTTTTTGGGAACCATTATCAGGCCAGCAGGCCATCAGAGAGCTCTCCGTCAGGGGGAAAAAAAAACACGATCCATCCACCCTCCCAGTGGTCCCATTACTTGTTGGCCATTAGATAGTCCCAGATAGGAGCTACTTCCCTCTTTTCCGTCTGTCAGTTCTCAATGGATCACAGATCTAGACATACTATTATACAATGGCAAGAAAGAATCCTGGCTCCTGATTGGTCAAACTCAGACTGGACCCGGGATGTTATCCCAGCATAACATCCCGGCTGTAGTCCCAGTACAGAAAATGACCAAACCACTTAAAAAAATCAGTGCACTCTACTGATTCCATGCTACTAGTGACTTTTATAATCTGACCGTAGTCAGCAGCGAGCTTCTCATAAATGCAGCACAACTCCTTCACTCGCTACAATTTAAACTTTAAACCCGTTAAAACAAAGCAAGTTTTTTCTTTACACAGCGGCTTCTCAAACTAACGAAGCGCGGCCAGAACCACCCACCTCCCTCACTGCTTTTCGATGTTGTCCTTAGGTCTCCCAGTACACATCATAAATGCCACAAAACTACCGGAAGAAAATAAAACTGAAATGAAATTAAAATCCAGTCGGCAACTGTGCTGCGTGGATCAGCAGCGCTCTGTTCCTAGGTTGGCGGCAACCCAAAAGAAACGAGTCAATGGAGTGTCAGTAGGGAACCAGGAAGTAAATACTGCCATCAACACAGCTGACCACAGAACAGAAACAAACGCCGATACAGGTCAAATCAAATAAAACACACAGGTATGTTGGGGGTGAGCGAAGAATCATTTGAGTTTCAGCTGGCACGAAGACAGGAGCCAACACCAAAATGTTTTTGTAAGGACTTACCAGTGTAGAACCACAGTTACCATACAGGAGCTCCACCTGCTGGCCAAAAGAAGAAACAGGATCTATTTCTTAAAAAAGTAAACCTACGCTTTACAAAAAACACTAAAAAATATACTTTAAATAAACGTTTTCATCTTTTTCTTTCTTCTCTGACTCCCGAGCCATTGTATAATAGGAATAATGCCCTCCAGGGTGGGTGTTATGCTGGGATAACATCTCGCCTTGGGTGTTGGATGCCCTCGGCCATTGGCCTCGGGCCCAACCACCCAAGGTGTGATGTTATCCCAGCATAACACCCACCCTGTCGGGCATTATTCCTTTAGTAACCAACCTCTCTGGCTACTGCCAGGAGCAGGTTGTTATAGGAGCTTCTCTTTGGAGTGTAAGCATGGGTCTGTCATTAGCTAATATCCGTTTACAGTGCAGACTAATCAGCAGGTGTGTTTCGGGGCATGGTGATGAAAAGAGCCATTGTATCACTACAGGATTTGCCCCATAGTAGCTTCCTCCAATGTCATTCCAGACTGGATGAATGCTGCTGGGAACAGGCTAAATATAGCCCCTAAATCTTTTTATAACTCACTGATAACAAGACAGAAAACAAACTACTGAGTAGTAAACTAGCAATTATTATTTGTTAACTTTTGTACTTTGCCACAATTCATTATTTTATTTGGCACATCATATTATTTTGACAGTAGAGGTGGGTGTGGCAAAAAGAAAAGGTCAGGGCTGTGTAAAATCAGTACTGATGCAAACTAAAAGGTAGTGATCCTAAAAAAAAAAAAGAAAGAGTTGTGATGACCTTTGCACACCCATTTTATTTATTTTCCTTATGGTTAACCCATGTTTTCATTAATACTTCCATGTTTATCGGCTCTCTAGCCATGCAGCTCATTGATATTATTCACTAAGCTCCTTGTGTTGGTGTACATAACTTTCTACCCGATCTTCTTATTCCCTTGACCACCCAGTTCTCCTACATTTACCCCATCTGCCTCCCTTTTATCTCCTAAACCTTGTAACTGGAAATGTTGCAAAGTTTTACTTCACCGGCAAAGTTCCGGCAGACTTGCAAAATCTGCCTTTCAAGCCCTGGGAATCCCTCATTATGCTTACACTTGCAGCCAGCCTAATGACTCGAGCTGCCCTGGAGCATGTGGAGAATAATGAACATTTAAGCCATGTGGAGATGGAACTCCAGGCTCGCAGTGGCACTGTGCTGTGTAGCTCAACAGCAGATCTGATTCTCCGCCTGAGCAAGCAGCATCACCCCGAGAGTTCTTCTCAGCTTTTTCCTGTTGTCATGAAGTCCACATTTTTTTCAGCTTCCTTTTGGTGTAATTGTTATTATTTCTAACCTATTTTGTATCTGTGGCAGTTTTCTCCCGTTCCTTTGTGGTTCCCAGGAACTGGAGATACCTTTGTGTTGTTTTGCTTTGGCGATCTGAGAGACCATGTTGTCATTGGTTTTTCTTTGAAAAAAAAAAAAAGAATGACATTTCTCTTTTGTTTTCTGGGTGATGTTCCTGTGTTTTTCCTCCTTGGGATGGTCTTCCTTTTTTCTGTTATTTGGGAACCATTCTTGGGGTCTGTGTGTATTGGCAGGACAGACAAACTCACATAGATTTGAGGACCAAAGGAAAAAAAAAAGAAGTATCAGCCATTCTGGCAAACCTGTATTAACGTTTTACTCCTGGTGAGGGCAGATAGCCAGGAGTCATGTTTTTCTGTTGTTCTGGGTCCTTCCTCCCCATTGGCTGACTGTGTATTATTGCTCAGGTTTCTTTTAGGGCAAAACTGCTGTTTTTCCTATGGTTTCTCAATCTGCCTCTGTGTCACCTAAACTTAGTGAGGAGGGTCCTTCCTCTCATAACAAGCATGATGAAAGAGCACCCCCCCCTCCCCCAAGATTCTAATGAGAACAGAAGTTCTGGTAAAAGGAATCTGGATGCTTCTAAGCATAAAAGATCCCCAGAGTAGGTTCCAGATTCAGGACCCAATAAAAAGAACAAACTGAGAAGCATGTCCCTGCCCCTACTGCTGAAGAAGCAAAGGAGTCTGCAGTGGATAATATGAAAATGCCCTCAGCGGGTTACATATCAAAATTATGGCAAATTTTCAAAGTTTTGAAAGTCATGGATTTCTTAATGAATGTATCCCATCCAGCTCCCATTCCTGCCCCATTTCCTGATGCTAAGGGAACCAAATTTATCTATGAAGTGGAGCAGGACAGAAGGGACTCCATGGAACCCAAGGTCTCCTCGGAGCATGAATTCGGTTCCACTTCTCATAAGACAGAAGGTTTTTCCTCCCACTATACTTCCATGAGGCAAATGGCTAATATCCTTGACCTCTCCACCAAATAAAATACAGTGGAAGAGGAGGAACCTGACTATTTCGATATGATGATGTTTCCTGACTCAGAAATTGGTCTTCCCTGTGCAAATCTTTTAAAAGAGCTACCTGCAGGGTCTTACAGAATCCTATTTCTACTCCAGGTGTAGATGCTTTCTACATGCACATGGATCATGAAGGAGTGATCCAGGTGGCCACCTGTGATAAAGCCAAGGTGGCCCTCACTGCACAGCCTCCAGAGAAGGACTCCAAGAAGTTAGACAGTATGGGTAAGAAGGTCTACATGTCTACGTCCTTACTGTTGAGGCAAGCTACTTACATAGCTTATACAGGTCAGTAAAAGAGGGCACTCTGGAATTTGGCTGTAGCCTTCAGTGACAGGATATCTGGTGATACAGCACAGGATCTGATGAATTTGGCCAAAACTGCCATCGATGCCATCAAATACCTTTTCCACATGGTAGTGGATGTGAATGACACCACCTTGAGGGTTATGGCACATGCAATTTCCTTAAGGAGATTTGCCTGGCTAAGGACCACTAACCTGTCCCAGGATACCCAGACAAAAGCTATGGACTTTCCATGTGAGAACAATTTCCTGTTTAGTGACAAGAAAGAAGCTTAAATGAAGAAGGTGAATGAGTACAGAACCACCTGCAAAAACAATGCCCAGAAAGGGAAGGCCTCCACTTCCTACAGACCCCAGGGATGGGAAGGTAGAGGTAGGGGGTGTTTTCCCCATCCTTTCTATCCTATGCCCATGCTCTATCACTGCTCTCAAATGAGAGGTTTCTTTAGGGGCAGAGGTAGAAAAGTTTCCAAACAGTCTGACCCAACCCCAGCCCCTAAGACCCTGACCAAGCAAAACCCCTGACAGTCCTGCCCAGGTCACTCGTCCATTACTAGAAGATGGAAGACTGGCTCATTTCTTCCAAGCATGGAAAAATATCACCACAGATAAGTGGGTACTGGAAGTGGTGAGTCAGGGCCTCACTCTACAGTTCTGCAGATTTCCCAATCTGCAGAACTGCAGAACCTTCAAGCCTCACACCCCATCAGAAAGGATACTGTTGGAGTTGGAGGTCAAAAATGTACTGCAGGCAAATGCAGTGGAGAGGGTTTTCCCAAGCAATGAGGGTATGGTTTCTACTCGAGATACTTCCTCACTTGAAAGAAAAACAGGGAGTGGCGACCCATTAGGGATGTCAGGTTTCTGAACAAGTATTTAAGAAAACCCAAGTTCAAAATGATCACCCTAGCCATAGTGATCCCCTCCCTAGAGCATGGGGACTGGATGGCTTCCCTGAACCTGAAGGATGCTTATTTCAACACCCAAATCAGGCACAGTCACAGAAAGTTCCTAAGGTTCAGACTACTATCTGGTCATTACCAATTTAAAGTACTTACCTTCGGACTCTCCTCTGCTCCTAGAGTATTCACAAAGAGCCTAGTGGTGGTAGCGGTGCATCTTCAGTGACAGGGCATAATGGTATTCCCCTATCTGGACAACTGGCTAGTCACAGGAAAGTCACACCAACAGGTCAAAGACTCCCTTCAGCTAACTTGAAGTACCCTAGAGTCATTGAAATGTCTCATAAATGTGCAAAATTCCCAGACAGATCTGTTGCAACTGTTGGAGTTCATAGGAACAGAATTGGATGCCCTCCAAGGTAGGATATTTCTTCTACGGGAGAGGGTAGAAAATCTCCTAACCTTGGCAAATTCTTTTGCCCTGAGTCAGCCCGGGCCAGCAAGAGTTTTCCAATGGTTATTGGGTCACATGGCTTCCGCTACAAGCGTAGTTCTAAGTGCCACATTCCAAATGAGGAGCATTCTGTACCAGAGAACATACTGGTCTCAGAAAAGGCACTGTCTCTCAAAGCTGGTACCTGTCACAAAGATGCTGTTACAAGCTCTCAGTTGGTGGAAGGAAAAGGATAACCTCAGGGAGGAAGTGCCTTTTCAACAACAATCCCCCACTGCAGTCCTCACAACAGATGCCCCTGTACTAGGCTGTGGAGCACACTTAAGCAACCAGACAGTAAGTGGAGTCTGGTCTCCTCACGAGTCCAGGCAGCATATCAACCTACTGGAGCTAAGGGTAGTCTGTCTCACCCTGCATTCCTTTATCACTCAGGTGAAAGGTCAATCTGTCCAAATCAGAATGGATCATACCACCACCATGTATTACATCAATAAACAAGGGGGCACATCTTCAAGGCTGTGCACAGAAGCCATGAAGGTTTGGAGTCTGGCTTATTCCATGGATATGCAATTGTCAGCAATCCATCTCCTTTGGAAGGACAGTGTCCTAGCAGACTCCCTCAGCAGAATCAGTCAGGGATACCATGAATAGTCCCTAAATAAGCAGGTGCTGGACACAGTCTTCAGGAGATGGGACACACCAGAAAAGATCTGTTTGCTTATGAAGAAAATCACAAGCTTCCACTGTTTTGTTGCAGACCTCCAGTAGGGGGTTCAGTGCCTCTAGATACCCTAACACTGGACTGTTCAGGGAGGTTCCTGTATGCCTTTCCTCCTTTTCCCCTGCTCCTGAAGGTTCTCCTCAAACTGAGGAACCAGCCTACAACCATGATTCTGGTAGCCCTGGACTGGGCCAGACAGCCCTGATACTCCATGCTCCTGGCCATCTCCACCACATAGCCAATTCATCTCCCTCAAAGACACAATCTGCTGACCATTTTGCAGGGCAGGATAGCCTTTTTGGACCTGAAGTCACTTCACCTCAAGGCTTCATTCTTGAGGAGCTACAATATTCTGATTTTCAGCTCTCAGACAAGGTCCTCAAGGTTTCCAGGAAGCCTGCTACCAGAAAGACATATGCTGCCAAATGGAAGAGGTTTTCTCTGTGGTGTGCTGCTAAACAGCTCAACTTGCCATTACTCTTAGACTACCTGCTGCACCTTCAGGTGCTTGGTCTTAGTCCTTCATCCCTTAAGGTCCCTTTGGGGGCTATCTCAGCATTTATCTCTGCAGGAAAAGAGAAAACAGTGGCTTCCCACCCGATTTTCAAGAAATGTTTTAAGGGCCTACAGTCACGAACCCATTCCTGTAGGCCAGGTCCACGGAGCTCACAGTGCCCACTCCTAAGTGCAATCCATGATAGGGGGAACAGGAAGACCCTCCAAGTGTCCTTGCCGAGTTCATGACTGAACACCCGCCATGAAGTCCCAGGGCTTCCTCTCTCTAATCTGGGTAAGGAACTCTCCTCAGTTGCTGTACTGAGGGGGAAGATCTAGGCATTATGAGCTCTTCAGGGTTCACCCTTGTAAACCTGATTTCATCCTCTCCCATGGGGTGTACAGCAACTGGTTTCCCCTTTCAGACTCCTCCCAAGACCTATGTATTTCCCCCACATAAAGGTACCCAGACTTCCCTTTTTAGGATCCTAGTCTTGGTAGCGAATGGTGGCACTTTAGCAATTACAGGCTTGTCTCAGAATTGATTAACCCTTTTTCTTCTACATACACAAAAATATCCCTCAGGCAGTTTTAAAACTGAAAATGCTTTTACTAAATCTAAATGTTTATCATACAAACTTTATAAACAAAAGGTTTAGAAATCGGGTTACAGAATAACAAAACTAAAAGTGGAAATATACAAAAAATATACAAAAAAAATACAAAAAACAAATGCAGAGTAAACTTTTAGCTGTCTAGTTTCTACCTGGTTTGTGAATGAACGAAATCCAGAGAATAAATGGGTTTGCAAAAGTTCCAGTCCTTCTGTAGCATTCTTTGGTTCTTCTTGAAAAAAGTGTGTCACATGCCCTTCTCTGAGGGCTTTAAATACCCTGGGTTCAGGCAGTCTGTAGCCTTATCTCTTGCTCTGTCAAAGATTTTTAGGTGAACCATATTATTGATTAGTTAGATTCTCTTACAGTTCCAATATCCTTTGATCTTTCTTCATCCTTCCTGCCACCACATAGAAATGAGAGTTCCTAGAAATCTAAAGCACTTTTCCTTTGAAGTGTAAGTTTATGATATGGAAAGATGGTTTTCTCCCATCCTGAGATTTTATTACACCTTTTAGCTAACCAGGGACTTCCATCCCTTTTGAAATGGACTCTTAGCTTCCTGGCTAATCGGCCTGTTCTCAGTTCACAGAAGAATGTCAAGTATTTTGCAAGACCTTCTTTCGTTCCTGTGACCCTTTCAGTGAACTATGTACCCATTTAAAAAAAAACACATGGGCATCTTTTGGCAACCCTAGTTCTGGATGGTTTGGAAATTTTAAACATAACCCAGCTCGTCTGCATGTAACCCTTTTAAAGCATAAACAGACAAAAATATACAAAAACAGTATTGTCTGCAATATTCCAACAGCTGGTAAACTCACCAAACCTACTACATCTGTATCCCTCTTTTAGGGATCCAAGCCCTCCACAGGACCTGAATATGTGCATAGCCAAACTCATGGATCCCCCTTTTAAGCCCATGGCTACTGCAGACTTAAAGTACGTCTCCTGGAAAATGGTTTTCTTGGTGGCCATTACTTCAGCCAGAAGGGTGAGTGAGTTGCAGGCCCTTTGCACTGATCCTAACTACATCGTCTTCCACAGGGACAAGGTAGTCCTCTGGACTAATGGGAGATTCCTCCCTAAGGTAGTGTCTGAATTCCATTTGAACTAGTCCATTACTGTTCCGGTGTTTTTCATGGCAAAGACCAGCTCTGGTGAGTGAAAGCTTCAAAGTCTGGATGTCAAAAGGTCACTCAGGTTCTACTTGGACCATACTAAGGACCTCAGGTCTTCCCACTCTCAGCTGTTCCTTACGTATGGTGAAGTGGGTAAGGGTAGGCCAGCTTCCAAGAGAACTATTACTCATTAGTTAGTCTCTTATATACAGTTCTGCTATGGCAAGGCTGGCACGCAACTGCCACAAGGTCTTAGGGCACATTATACTCATGGCATTGCTGCCTCATTGGCAGCTGCAAGGGATGTTCCCTTGCTGGAAATTTATAAAGCAGCTACCTGGAAAACTGTGCATACCTTTACAAAGCACTACTGCTTGGATGTATAGTCCAGAACAGGTGCCAGATTTAGCACTGCTGTCTTGCAGAACCTTTTCCTTAAGTAGGTTCTGTACCCAGCCTCCCAAGGTATTGCTTTGTAGTCTGCAAGTGTAAGCATAATTAGGGATTCTCAGGACTTGAAGAAAAAAATTACTTACCATAGTAATATTGTTTCTTCCAGGGGATCCCTCATTATGCTTACACATCCCTCCCTACTTCCCCTTCCAGAACCCTGAACAGGTTCTTCAATAATCAGTGTTCTCTTCTTGTTAAAGTTTTTGTTTGAGTATTTCTTGTTTTTTTTTTACACAGTCAGTTGCCTACGGTATTTTGTTAGTCTACCATAGACTGGACATTTAGACCAGTCTACTTTTTTTGATGTGCTGTTTAGCACCGCACCACAATGAGCCTGAAGTTCCAACTTGACTTTAGAAGGGCAGGCTTTGATAGGTTGAGGGAACTGGTCAGGGATAAGTTAGTAGTGGTGGAGGACATAAGGGGGGTAGAGGAAAGATGGGGGTCAATAAAGGGAGCCAACCTTGAGGCATCAAAGACAAGCCTAAGAACAGTATCTAAAAAAACAGGTTTAAGAGACCTGTATGGTTCTCATCTAGGGTCAGGGAAGTGGTTAGGACCAAAACGAAGACATTCTATAAATACAAGGAAAAGCAGGGGAAGGAAGAAAGGGAGAATTATCTGCAGAAAAATAGGAAGGCAAAGAGTGTCATCAGGAAGGTGAAAGCAGACACGGAGCTGCGTATCACAGAGGTGACCAAGACTAAAGAAAAACAGTTTTCTAGATATATCAGTGAAAAAAGGAAAAAAAGTGGGGGCATCACATGCATAGTTCAGGGGGGGTAGGGTAAAAGAAGAGGATAAGCAAAAGACCACTGTCCTGAATGACTACTTTTGCCTAGTATTCACTAAGGAGGACTGTGGGTCCATGCCAGAAAGCAGCATCAAATTGGTAGCTTAGGGAGTCCCAGAAATGAAGCAGCCAATATTTACTAGCGAGAAGGTCCCGAAAGGGCTGGTAGTCCTTAAAATAGATTAGGCCCCAGGACCAGATGGGTTGCATCTGAGGATACTTAAGGAATCAGCAGTACAACTGGCTGAACTATTAACTGGGCTGTTCAACAGCTCACTTAGGTCCGGGAAAGTTCCAAGGGATGGGAGAATGGCAGACATTATACCGCTTCGTAAGGGGGGGTAGGGAGCAACCAGGGAACAATAAGCCTGTCAATCTGACCTCCATCCTGGGGAAGTTGATGGAATCACTAATCAGAGAGGACCTTGTGGACTACCTAGACAGCAACAGGGTCCAGGATAGTAAACAGTGTGGTTTTGTAGCAGGAAGGTCTTGTCAGATTAACCAAATTTTTTTCTTTGATGGGTGACCAAGGAAGTAGATAAGGGCCATGCTGTGGATCTGTTGTACTTTGACTTCAGCAAGGCTTTTGATTCAGTACTGTGCAAAAGGTTGCTCAAAAAGATGGAAGACCTAGATGCGGCTAAAACTGTAGTGAAATGGGCGGGTAGTTGGCTAGAAGAGCTGTAGCAGAGGGTGGTGGTCAAAGGGGTTAAATCAGAGGAAAGGGAGGTTACAAGCAGGGTTCCACTGGGATCTGTCCTGGGACCGTTCCTCTTCAACATGTTCATTAGTGACACAGATGAGGGAATCCAGGGCAGGCTGAGTCTCGTGGCAGATGACACAAAACTATGTGGGAGGGTGGATAGTGATGAGGGAATAAGGGGTATGCAGAAGGACCTACAAAAACTAGAGGTGTGGTCAAAGTCTTGCAGTTAAAGTTCAGTGCTAAAAAGTGCAAGGTAATGCACTTAGGGAAAAGGAACCCAAAGATAGAGTACTGGACATGTAGGGTAAGATTTAGTACTACAGAAAAGGAACAAGATCAAGGAGTCATTAATAACTCCCTTAAACAAATGAGCCAGTGCAACAAGGCCTATAGCAATGCAAACAGGATGCTGTGATGTATCAGGAGGAGTGCTAATAGTAGAAGACAAGAAGTAAGACTTCCCCTATACAGATCCCTACTGAGGCCTCACCTGGAATACTGCATCCAGTTCTGGACTCCTCACCTCAGAAAAGACAGAGATATGGTGGAAACTGTGCAGTGCAGAGTAACAAAAATGATTCAGGGCCAGCAGGGCAAATCCTATGAGGATCAAGTGCACTAAATATGTACTCACTGGAAACCAGAAGGGAGCGGGGAGATATAACAGAGACCTTCAAGTTCCTTAAAGGAATTAACAAGGTAACCTGTGGGGAATTATTTACCCTGAACATCAACTCAACGTCACATGGTCATGAGTGGAAATTAACACGAGGGACATAAGGAAGTACTTCTTTAGAGAAAGTGTGGGGGAATCTTGGAACCATCTATTGGCCAAGGTGCTGGTTGCAAACAAAGTCAGAGGATTCAAGCAGGCATGGGACAGAATGAAGGGAATAGTGGTCACCCTGGGTTAAAAGACCAAGAAGGAGAATGAGGATAGGCTGGGGTGGGTTAATACCCTGAAGGAAGAATAGGTTCCAGGGAAAGTTTCAGGGATTATAGGGAATATAGCAGACTGGATGGACCTCTGGTATTTTTCTGCCATCATGGTCTATGTTTCTGTGTTTCTATTTGTAACCTGGTTGAGTCGTCCTGGTTCACTGTGTTTTCCCATGTACACTTTTGTTTTATACCACTGCTGTTCCCTTAACTATATTCATTTTTTGTATTGTTACTTATTTATCTATTTGTATTTTAGACCAGGAAATGCACATTAAGCTGTAAAAGCTTGTTTCCAGGTGCATCCTGTGGGATGGATTGCATGAGCCTTTTTATTGATGGGGAATATTGACAATAATTAAATACTTACCACTACTACAGTAGCTTCTAGACCCTGTGTTAATGCACTGGTTCCCACTCTGCTCCAATGCAGATCACCCTTTGTAAACAGCCAGCTATCCAAGAACAACCAGCTATCACCCACCAGAAGTATCCCCAGTCCCCTGAGAAATGGAACCCCTCTTCATCACACCAACACTTCAGCCATGTGTTGAACTCTGTCACACTTGACGAAGTCACTCTGACCTTCACTAAGATCTGTAACTTAGCCCTCAGACAGGATAAATTCCTCACTCAATGGAAAACAGCCCTGGTAACACCAGTCCATAAAAGCAGAGATTGTGCCATCTACTTCAACTACAGACCAATCTCTATCCTGCCACCCCTCCCCACACACACACACGCACATCGAAGGCCCTTGAACGAATCGTATTGGATCAACTTGTGGACCATCTTATCAAGTACAATATCCAGTGCCCCCAACAGCATGGATTTTGAATAGCCCACAGTACTGCTGCTGCATTGGTAGAGTACACGTACTACATTCATGAGGCACTGAATGAAGGCCAACTTGTCGGGTCTATCTATATAGACCTAACAAAAGCATTTGACACAGTTAACCACCAATTATTGATCACAAAACTTTATGCACTTTGGTTATCCTCTGAGACAGTGAGCTGGCTCAGAAGCTACCTTACCCAGAGAACCCAACAAGTAAAGATAAATGGCGTACCATCAGATAGCAAACAGGTCACACTTGGTGTCCCTTAAGGGTCCATACTTGGACCATTGCTCTTCAGTCTTTTCGTAAACACCCTCCCAGATGCATGCCCATCCAATACTCTGCTCTATGTGGATGACGCCACCATCTTCACTTGTAGCCCTTGGATAAGCTCGCTGAATCAGGAGCTCCAACGTAGCTTCCAACAACTGGAAGAGTGGTTTAGAAAGAATAACCTACTGCTAAACTACAAAAAAAATAAAGATCATGGTATTCTCCAACCCCCAGAATAAGGGCAAAGTGAGCCAAATGGTTATTTTGAACAGTAGTGGTGAACCGCTTGACCAAGTGTGCACCTTCAAATGACTTGAAGTCACACTAGATAATTCCCTTTCCTTCGCTCCACACATTGACCAAGTGGTTAAAACAATAAATGCCAAACTAGGCACCCTTTACAGGCATAGGAACTATCTGACAGAAGAGGCCATAAGACTCGCTGTTAACAGTCCAATACTGTTCGTCATAGACTATGAACTAATAGTGTACAGCATAGCCTCTGAAAGTTTTAAAAAGAGTTAAGGTGACACTCAAAAAAGCATTTAGACTGGTTCTGGGTGCTGGGAAACTAATACACACCTGGGGCCTTTCTGCCCAATTTAGTTGGCTCACTCTCCAGGGGAGGATCATGTGCTAAGTATGCCTCCTTTGTAAAAAAAGCATGCCTAGGAATTCCCCCCCCACCAAGATATACAAAAGCTCCTCTAGCATTCACACTGCCTGCACCTCACTAGGAGCACTGCCAGAAACACCCTCCAGGTGCATTAGCCCGGCACTCCTTCACCTACAGGCCCCCTCTGTGACTCAGTGAACTCCCTACTACTTTTACAACTGTCCAGGACATTGGGCAGTTCAAAAGGGAGTTCTCTTCACATCTGATTCTGATGGGTAAATGAGAGTGCACCAGTTAGCCTACTTTACCTCTGCCTACAACAAAGCCCACTCCTGTGTGTCCTTCTCTGCCCCATAATATCTATATATTTTACTCTCTCATCCTCACACCCCCCTCCCAAATATTTTCTGTTTTCCTAGCTATGCTTGGTGCATAAGGACCAAACCTAACTGGTAAGGTCGGTTTCACCCCAAGTCTTGTCAACCTACTCCTCTCCATTTGACAGGGCTATATTTGGCTGCCATTTCCTCCCCTTCCTACAGACAGAGCCAACCAGGCTGCCACCTGTATTGATTTTGCATTGGCCTACATTGTATCATTCCTCACATTGTGTAACTCTGGAACAGATTGTTCATAATTTAAATACCTTTGTATATCTCATTGTTTGTACTGGACATGGAACCTTTGTAAATGAGCTACTAGCTCAAAGATTGTTATAGTCTGAGACATTAAAATAAATACAAAAAAATAATAAAAAAAAGAACTCTGTTATTGTGTCCTTTCTGCTCTTACCTGCATGTGGCACTGACAGCATCTCTGAGAAGACTACCACACTGTATTTGCAACTGCCCTCAGCTTACGACTTAATTGCCAGAATCTATATTTAACATTCCCTTTAGTACGATTCACCACTGTTACTAAGGTCCTTTTGTATTTTTATCTCTAAGACCTAAAACCTGTTGTTAATTTCTACTGTTTTCTGGTTGTGCAACCGCTTGTAATACCATGGTCTTATGTTCCACATTGTATGCACTCTTACACCCCCCCCCCCCCAGGTCGTACCTGGAAACCAGCCTTGGCTTACTGTGTCTATCCTGGTCAACAAATGTTTAAATAAAATAAAATAAATAAATAAATTCACCAGATCACTGGTACCTAGGTGTATCACAATACCTGGTTTTCTATTCCCTGCATGAGCCCCTCCAACTGCGGACTTATCCTTTTCATGGCTGCCACTGAGAGGCATAGGACAATAATGCCTCCTATTTTAAGCTGCCAATCTGCCTTCCCATCTCTCTCTGACTATGGATTCTTTATAACTAGTATGCACTTCTTTTTGCTCTTGGCTCCATCTAATTCCTTCCCCTTGGCATGTCCATGTTGGACAAAGTCATCCCCACTGGGGTATCAACTGTAGTTTTCTTCTTGGTTCAGTCATCCTGAACTAATTCTGCCAGTATTTTGAATTGGTTCTAGGTTGCTATCCCTAAGGAGTCACCCATGGTGATTCTCTTTCGTCCTCCTTTCTGTCTTCATATCTGAAGATCTTCCCCCAGAGCTGACCTGTGAGACTTGTTGAGGCAATGAGATTGCTTTTGCCAGTGGATCCTATCTGGAGATGCTTCTCCAATGCTGCTGCATTGCAGCCTGGAGTGAAGTTAGTTCTGCATCTAGGACTACAAACTTCCTGCACACTAACATCCCTGCAACCTCCCAGAGTACCCTCTGGAAGATGGTCAAGTCACCTTGTCTGCAGCTAACCAACTGCTTACCCCAGCCTTTTACTTGTATAAGCATACTGTTTGTGTGGAATCTGTACCTGTAGAACCTTTAAAAATCATTTCAACTCCAGCCCCTGCCTCCCTTCTTCTTCCTACTAAGTCCCTCTTTTGTCTTAAGTCCATTCACTCAGTCTCATGGCACTTCAAGAGGAACACCTCAATATTGCACAACTCACTACCACTCACAGCAAGCGGCATTTTATACTTCAACAATGATCTCTTGACCCAGCACTACATCCCTACACTTTTTTCCCACTGCACCTACAGTATATTTATTTATGTTTGTTTGTTTGTTTGTTTATTTATATTTAAAATTTGATAACCAGGAAAGGTACCAGGAGCGAAACTCGTTTCCAGGTACCCAGGGCAGGGGTACAGATACAACATACAACAGAGGGTAAACATAATATTACAACAATTCACACAGTTATATACATAGTATTGCTTCTAACATACAGTAATTTACAATATGATACATTTGTATATACAAATATTTATAATATAATGCTGGAACTTGAATAGAGTATATCAACTATATGGAACAATTACCACAGAATATGCATAATGGTTTAAGATGGGAAAGGAGATGAGAGACGAGGGAGAGGAGAGAAAGGGTATTAGGGTTGAGGACAGGTGCAGGATGATGTGAGGGTAAGTCTGAGTAGGCACTTAAGGGCAGAAAAGGAGGAGATGAGACGGGTAAGGGGGGGCACGATGTTGTTCCAGAGGGAAGGCAGCCTGTAAGAGAAGGCAGTTTGCCGGCTGAGAGGCGGACTTGTGGGAGTGCAAAAGAATGAGCGCCAATTGACCGTGAGTTGTATGGGGATGAGGTGGCAGGTTTGAGGAGGGATGCAAGGTAAGGTGGGAGAACCCAAAACCAGAACTTAGATATGAGGGTGGAGCAGTGTGATAAGCATCTCTGGAGAGAGATTGAAGGGATAGGGAAGAGTAGAGGTCACAGTGGTGAGTTAGATGGGGGAGTTGGTGGTGAACTGACAAAAGGCGTGGTAGAAGATGTCAAGTTTGGAGTAGGAGGTTGCAGGAGCAGCACTGTAGACCACGTCTTCATAGTCAAAGATAGCGCAGATCCACTTGATCACTAGATTGTATCTGACAGGGAGGGAGGGACTAGCCTTGTGGTGGTAGAGCAGCCCTAGTTTAGGAAGCAGTTTGGAGTATAGGGCACAAAAGTGGGAAGAGAGGTCAAGTGAGGGATCAAGCCAGACTCCAAGGTACTTGTATGCAGGGACATTCTCGAGGGAAGTGTTTTCACCGGAGAGGAAGGAGGGTAGAGCTTAAATCCTGGTGAGTTTTTGCTTGGTTCCAAAAGTCATAGCAACAGGTTTTTTTATATTTAGTTTTAGACAATTAACATTGAGCCAAGAGGTAACTGCAGTGAAATCCTCTTGGAGGGGGTTTGAATGGCTGAGGCAGATGGACCAGAAATGAAAAAGACAGTATAATCCACATACATGTGGATGTTGGCATGGGAGCATACAGAAGGAGGTTATTTATGAACAGGGAAAATAGAACAGGACTGAGGATCGAACCTTGGGGTACTCCTGCTATGATAAGGAGGGAAGAGGATAGGATGTTATTTATTTTTACTGATTCGGAATGGCCATTTAAATAGGATCTGAACCAGGACATGGCGGGAGGTGAGAGGCCAGAGGCACTCAGTTTGTTTAGGTGGAGGGGGTGGGACACGGAGTCAAAGGCCTTTGCTAGACCAAGGAAAATGGCCAAGGTGATAAAGCCTTAATCCATAGCAGAGTGGATTGCATGGGTAAAGCAGAGAAGGGAGGTGGTGGTAGAGTGATTTCTTTCTGAATCCTGATTGAACAGGGGACAGAGTGTTGGAGGCGAGGAGGAACTCATTTAGCCTAGAGAGGACCAAGGACTCTTGGACCTTGGCAAGTGAAGGGAGAAGTGATATGGGGCTATAGCTGTCTGGGGCAGTTGCGTCCCCCCCCTTTGAAGAGGTGGAGGACTGTGGCAGACTCTCAAGCCAAGGGGACAGTAGCAGAGGAGATGGACAGATTGAGAATGAAGGTTAAGGGGGTGACAATTGAGGAAGCAGAGATTATGAGAAGCTTAGGGTGCAAGCCATCAGGAAAAGATTTAGAGGGGTTGAGGGAGACGAGATTTCTATAGACTTCAGAGGGGGGTTACTGGCTGTAGTTGGAAATTGGAGGATTGAAGGGGGGGGAGAGGAGGGGTAATGGATTGGGAAGTAGGTAGACCATACGGTACAGCACAGGTTGTGAAGAACTTGTTTAGGGCTTCAGTAACAAGGGTAGGATCAGTAAGTAGTGATCTAGCCACACTGAGCGTGGGTGTGGGTAAGTCAAGGGAGGGGTGAATGAGCGAGCAGTGATCTTTCCAGAAGGAGGAAGGAGTGTTGTTCAAGGCATGCAAATGAGCTTTGAAGAATTCTGATTTGGCTTGTCAAATGCATTTAATATAATTGTTGCGAAGGGTTCGGTAAGTCTGATGGTCGACTAGGCTCTGTGAGGTTTTAAATTGGCACCACGAGAGATCACAGGATTTATACATGGACAGAATTTCAGGGGTGATCCAGGGGTGGTGGGAGCATTTAACTCTGATGGATTTTAGAGGGGCATGGGTACCTCAAACATTTAGAAAAGTGGATGTGAAGTGAGTGAGGGCAGTGTCAGTGGAGAGGGAGGAGAGGACAGGAGACAAGTTGGCTGAGGCCATTTCATGAAGAAGTTTGTTAGTGTCAAGGGATCTGAGGGGTAGATACTGGATGTATTTAGCAGGATTGGGGGAGGATGAAACTTTCTGATGCAGAAGGTGGGACAGTGGTCACTCAGCGCATAGATACATAGATACATAGACAGTGTTGGCAGATAAGGGCCTATGGCCCACCCAGTCTGCCCATTTGAGCTTGTAAGTTCAGTTTTGTTTTCCTAGAAGTCTGTTGCCCCTTACCCCTGACCTCCAGAATTCCTTTATGTCTATCCCATGCATTCTTAAATCCTGTGATTGTTTCAGCCCCCACCACTTCCTCTAGCAGGGTGTTCCACTTGTCCACCACCCGTTCTGTGAAGAAATTCTTCCTCACGTTTCCGCTGAATCATCCTCCCTCCAACTTCATCCCATGCCCTCTAGTCCTGGAACATATTTTTTGCTTAAAAATAGTGTATTTCTGCACCATGTTCCTCCCTGTAAGATACTTGTATGTCTCTATCATGCTCCTTCTCTCCCTCCCTTCCTCCAGGGAGTACATATTCAATTCCTTCAACCTGTCCTCATAGGACTTGTGATGCAATCCTTGTACCATCTTTGTTGCCCTCCTCTGAACCTTCTCTACCCTGTCTATGTCCTTACGTAGGTAAAGTCTCCAGAACTGTACACTGTACTCCAGGTGGGGCCTCACTAGTGTCTTGTATAGTGGAATTATGACCTCCCTTTTCCTGCTGGTGATGCCCCTGCCTATGCATCCCAGCATCCTATTTGCTTTTCCTGCTGCCTTGTCACACTGTTTCCCTACCTTGAGGTCATCAGAGATGATAACCCCAAGATCCCTTTCCTGCTTGGTGCATGCTATATCCTCACCCCCCAACTGATATATTGTGCCAGGGTTTTTGTGCCCCATATGCATTATCTTGCACTTATTTGCATTGGATTTCAACTGCCAAACCCCTGACCATTCTTCAAGTTTCTGCAGGTCCCTTCTCATTCTGTCTACGCCCTCTGGTGTGTCTATTCTGTTGCAGAGCTTTGTGTCATCAGCGAACAGTGAAATTCTGCCTTCTAGGTCCTGTGCAATGTCACTGATGAAGATGTTGAATAGGACCGGTCCAGGCACTGATCCCTGTGGTACCCCACTAGTCACTGTTACCTCGCATCAGGTAGTACACCAGCATAGCAGATATGGTGAGAATGGATTGAGAGCACCCAGTAGAACAGGAAGTGAGACTGGGTGCGAGGGTTGGGGCGAGTGGGTTCTTTTATCAAATGGGTCAAGTTTAAGGCTTCGATCTGCTGACAAGAGTTGAGCAATGAGGGGGATAGCCAGTCTAGATTAAAGTATCCAAGGAGGATGAGTTCACCTGTTACTGCAATAGTGGAGGCAGTGGCAATGCAGGAAACAAGGGAAGAAGGGTGGAGTTTCGGGGAGGTGTAAAGAACACCCACGAAGAGAGGCTTGGAGGATGGAAAAAGGAGTTTGGCTACAAGGAGCTCATGGGACTGGGGAATAACTTCCTTGTGGGAAATAGTGCAAGATAGGGCATCCAGGGAATAAATCGCGACACCGCCACCCCTTTTACCACGGTCTTGCTGATGGATGAAAAAGCCAGGAATGGACAACTGATTGCCTGGGATGCAGGAGGATAGCCATGTTTTGGAGACACATAATATGTCATGGGAGTGTTGCGTGACCCAGACTTTTAGCTCATCCAATTTAGGATGCAAGCTTTGAACATTGATATGGAAGATTCTCAGTCCTTTAGGATGTGCCAAAGGTGGTGGTGAGGGGGATGGAGGAGGGGCTGGGGTTTGGTTCATTGCCACCAGCCAGCAGTAAAAGTAGAATTGGAAAGAGCTTGTGAGAGCCATGATTTTTGTGCTTAAGCTGTAGCAGTGGGGTGGGACTCGCAAGGGGGGCAAGGGTGAGCATGGCCTGTGAATAGCTTCTAAGTTTAGGAGAGAGCTTTTGAGAAACCCTGAGTGTATATGGAAGGTAGAGTAGCCGGAACTTGAGAGGTGGAGAGGTAAGGGGGAAACAGTGGTGGGGGCAGAGATGTCACAAAGGGGGCAAGAATTGGAGGTGGAGGTATTGGGATGGGACGAGGGAGAGGGGGAGAGGTAGGGAAACAGAAAAGGAGGGCTAAGCGAGGGAAGTGGAAACTGCAGAGGGTGGCCATGGGGATACAAAGGAACTGTCATATGTAAGGCAGTGGCCTGTAGCAGTTAGAGGAAAATTAGATATAAAATTAAATCCTGCAGATTGGACAGTGGCAGAACTAAAACAGAGTGTCACAGCAAGTAACCCCAATGTTGCTGTGAAAGTGGCCTGTTGCAGCTAGGGGACATATGAGTTTAAATCCAGCAGATAGAGAAATGGGTAGAGGCAGAATCAATGCAGAGTGTCACTGCAAATAACCAAAACAGTTGATGGGAAACTAGGTATCAGAGGCAGGTGAGGAAGGCCCTCTAGTGGTTGAAGAGTGTAAGGAGCCAATGGGAGAATTGGGAGATGGTCATTTGCTGTGATTGGTTCGCTAAAGGTATAAATCTAATTGCTCAGACAGGGCGGGCAGGTGGGAAGAGGATGGAGAGACTCCACATATCGGCATCGGGAAGCACTTGTTAGAAAGCACACTCTGAAACAGATAAGCCATAGGGCACTGAATACAGGTAAGCCCTAAAATAATTTTTAAAAGATTACAGGGCTATGCTGGCCTGGTGGTGCTGAGGGTTGCTGGACACCACACCTCGAGCCGCACCAGCGACCTGGGTTCGGGAACGGACTCGGCCCAACGGGGGCTGGCAGGGAAGAGGAAGGATGGAGTGTCCCACGACTGCTTTCCTTCCTCTGGGGTGGGTGAGGGTTCTACGCCACACTGCAGTGGCACCTGGCAGAAGCTGGGTGTAGTACAGTTGTGGACACGAAAAGGGGGTGGAGCGCGGCAGGCATTTGCACATAGGTGCACTGACGCCACTGCACATCTGGCTCCTCAGGGTGAAAACCTGGAGGAAAATCAGAGGGGTGACCGCATCGGCTGATGGCCAAGCCCTGCACTCCCGGACTCGAGAGGAATAGCCACCGGATGTCTGTGCCACAGGTCCCTGGAGGAGGGTCCTGTCATTAGCCAACCTGTGGGCATATATATTCGCTTTCGCTAGACCTGGTCGAAGTGCGGGTGCTGGCGGACGGGGGTTGTTGGGGGGCTGCTCTGCCCAGAGGAGGAAAAACTGTTTGATGTTAAAAAAAAAGAATACAGGGCTTACAGCACAGCTTCGGCCATGGAATTAATGAGGCCAATTAATTCAATTTAAAACAAGCCTTACATTAACTCGAGCTTCTAAGCATTTGCTAGAGAAACCAATACTTAAAAACTTCTATTAACAGCACTTGTTAGAAAGCACACTCTGGAACAGCTAAGCCACAGGGCACTGAATACAGGTAAGGCCTAAAATTATTTAAAAAAGATTACAGGGCTTAGAGTTCAGCTTCAGCCATGAAATTATTGATATATACCCCAGTAAATGTAAGTTTAGAAATGCCCAGAATTTCACGGAAAAGTTTGACTTGTAAAAGGTAAGACTTTTTATGTTTTCTTTGATCTCCAAGAGAGGGAAAAACTTACAAAAGCTACAATGGTAATTTTCTTAGAAAAGGTTAGATCATTCATAAGTCTCAGTCTAAGTTTTGCTGAGTCAGGGCTATCATGTCCATTGTGGCAGGAAGGGTGCATGCCTTCCCAAAGTTCCATGCAAGTACTTTATATTTTTACTGTATAGAGGAAGGCCTGCAAAAGTATAAAGTCACGCCCTGCCTTGATTAATTTGTAATTCTGTGTCCCCACAGAAATTGTTTTTGCATGGTATCCCTAGCTGAGCAATGGCAGTAGCTTGATTAACAGGGAAAAAAAGCTTACTGCAGATCAGATTTCCTTAGACAAAATTGTGTATGGCCTTGAAGAGGCCTGAACCTGCAATTCATGGTCTTACAGATCTATGCTTTTACTCTCTCTACCACTCAACCAAAACTGTTTTTACTGCACAGCTATAATCTATATCTTCACTGTTCATCTGAGCTTTTCTGAATGCTCCCCATTGGCCACCTCAGTACTGCTGGGGTGTTTTAATTCTGCCTTTTTTTCATCTCAGCATCACCACCTTGAAACTGGTCCTCTCATACATTCAAACAAAAGCTACAGTACATCACAAATTTAAACTAGCTGTTTTATTGGTATGAGGTTCAAAAACAGGGTTAAGAAAGTTAGGGAAAAAATCAGTTCATTATCTGTTGCACAGCAAGATAAATGCCAAACAGATACCACAGAAGACAATACCACAACCCAACTTAAAAATATGCAACAAACCATTTTTCAAAGACCTGTTGTCAAATGAGTCCTGTACCCTAAACTACCTGCACCTGTAATGTCCAACCCAGCTTGAGGGAATATCTTTTGTAAACTGAATTGAGGCACGTGTCAGACTCAAGGATTGAACCTCACCTCCTTGGTCTCAGAGGTAGAAGCTCTGACCTTCAGCTCATAACAGCAACACAAATTTATTACAACTAAGATTCTTGATATTATAGTACAGTGCATCTGAGACAAAAAAAAACAAAAAACAGATACAATCATAATGCTGTAGTAAATCTGTTTTTCAGTCAGTTTAACTCTACACTTTACCTCTCATTGCCTATGAAGTATATGCATCATTTTTTGTTCCTGTAGTGATTTCACTGTAAGCACTTTGCATTAAATTTCTCACAAACTGCTGAAATATAAATATGATTATCCAAACTTTTCTCTGGTAATCCCATCCTCTAATTGTCTCATCCAAAAAGTCCAAGAGTTTTCCAGAACAATGTTTGTTCTTAGTCAAGAGTCCAAAAAGTTTAGAAGCACTAAGCGGTCCAAGAATTTCTGTGCTCTGAAAATGTCTACACTTTTCTAAGCATAGAAATCTTGCATAGATCTTGGAAATCATCATGCTTCTGAGGAGTTCTAACCGTTTATATAAAACTGAGTGTAACATTCTGCATGGTTAGGTTTCCCTGTCCCCTTCTAGCCAATGTCTGAACTCCTCTGACCAGAACAGGTAACTGGATCTGCTAGTTTAGTTATGTATGAAAAGACTTCTCATTCTGGAGCCAGCCCGGTGGCACTGAGGGCTAAAGCACTGGATGCCTTACCTCGCGGTACACTGGCGACCTGGGTTCGGTAATGAACCGGGCCATCAGAGGTCAGCAATGGAGGGGGAGGGCAGAGCTGGATGGAGCTGCCGGAAGGCAGCTCTCCTCTCCGGGGAGGTGTAGCGGCATCCCTCGGCTGATGGCTCCCTCCTGGTGGAGGCTGGGGACAGCACAGGCTCAGAGGGTGTCAAAGCATTAGGCCAATGAGGTGGGAGAAAGGGGTCATGACCAGGGCTGTAAGGCGCATGCGTGCCTCCACATGCGTGCACTCCTACTCCTGGGGCCCCTGGGAGAAAAACTTGAGGAGAAAATGCCGGTGGCAGGATGATGACTGACTCCTCGGAGGTGCCACTCCTGGGCCAGGTATAAGGTAAGCCTGGGTAATTCCAGGTGATGGGGCTGGGGGGGATTGGTTGGATGGGGGGCTGTCTGGAGGCATAGAAAGTATTACATGATAAAAAAACTTCTCATTCTGGTGTGGAGATCTTACCAAATCTTTGGTTATTTCCTCTTAGAGACTACCAACATTTTTTAATATCCCCAGTGCTCATTTTGAAACTTCTTAAATACTTGCATTAAATGTGCATTAGCTCTGCCGTACTAATCCCAGACCCCCTGTGCACCATAACCCCACAATGGTATATGCACGCAGCCCTGAAGACGGTAGCAGTTATTCTCCCAAGCTACAAGTACTTTTGGCTCCTACAGCTTTTTCCCTCAGGGTAACTGCTGATTTGAGCAGACTCACTTGTACAGTAGCTGCGATTATGCCTTGTTTTTTTTTAAACCATGTTATAGCATGGTACCAACTAAATTAAAACAACGTTTAATCACTGCCTGACCTTTTGTACTCCACCCCTGCCAATACCAGGTTAACTTACAGCAAGAGAGTTTGCTTTCCAGTTTACCCTATTATGCCTCTAGATATTACAAGACCCTAGTTCCAACCAAAACACACACACACATATATATTACAGGGGCTTGGTCGCACCCCTATAGTTAGGGTTGAGTAGACAGTTCAAATTTAAACTCAAAACTTTGCACTTTTATAATTTTGCAATCGTTCAATGGATTTGTACAACATTTGGTATGCACTGTCCCGTGGGTTAGACCTCTTGATATGGCAAGTTACGTTCCAGTTAGATGTGCAGTCTCTGAGTTAAGGAGAGGTGAAAAAACATGTTTTCACTCATTGACCTTGCTGGGATTTTCCTTTGAACTTGCCTACAGCCCTGAGGATTTGGTTTTTGGGTCTGAAATTTTCGGGTAGAAAGGGACTACCCAACAGATGTGCCTTTTGCTAGTCTAGTGAAAAAATAATAAGCAGTTTTCACATTATAGCAATTCAAAAATTTGAAAAAATCATTTTTGAGCATGGTCAGTAAGCACTTCAAGATAGCTGTATGAAACAAAGTAAGAATCCTGCTTCATATGGGAAAATTCCTATTTCGTATGGCTGCAATCTTGTTTTCAGTTTTGCCTGAAAAATTCAAATTTGTTAACCTCCCAAAATAACATTCTGAGGAGGAATCAACACATGTAACTTGCTTATTAGGACCGCTTATGTGCATTCTGCACTTTACTGCTTGAAAAATGCCCTTAAAATGTGTTTTATTTAACATTTCAATTCTTTGTTCATATTGGCATCATACAAAGTAGGATCCTGCTTCGTATACCAAGATACGGAGTAGGATCCTACTTTGTGAACCATACAAAATAGGATCCTACTTCTTGAGCCGTACAAAGTAGGATCTTGCTTTGTATGCCAAGATACTGAGTATGATCTACTTTTCGTGATCCTAAAGTGCAGGAATGTTTGAACTTATGTTAATATCTCAGCCATGTTTATTTTTTTCACCAAGTTTTCAACGTGGGCCTTCTGGGACCCCACCTCATGGACACTGGCACTGTCATTTTGTTACTCGGTCCCAAAAGGTGATTTTGTGGTCACTGCGCGAAATCATTGTTTGCAACCAGTTAACAAAATGACAGTGCCAGTGCTCATGAGGTGGGGTCCTAAAAGGCCCATGTTGAAAATTTGGTGCAAAAATACGGAAAAAACACCTGAGTTATGTGCAGTCATTGAAATTTCCCTACGCACGTGCATAACTTTGGCAATTTTTAATATTTTCTCTCCAAATTTTTAACACTGCCATTATTTCATGCCACCTCATGAACTATATAACTCATTTTTCATATCCTGCCCGAAACATGTTTTCACTCATGTGACACAGAATGGCACGTCCACTGCATGAAACACCTTTTGGGACTGATTAACGAAATGGCAGTGCCAGTGTTCATGAGGTGGGGTTCCCAGAAAGCCATGCTGAAAATTTGGTGAAAAAAATGCCTGAGTTACGTGTGTCCATTGACTTTATTCAACGCACACGCATAACTTTTGTACTTTTCAATATTTTGATGTAAAATTTTCAACATAGCCATTTTTTTGCACCACCCTGTGAACAGTACAGCTGTCATTTTTCACATCCTGCCCAAAATGTTTTTCACACCTGTGGTGCAGAATGGCATTGCGATTGCGCATTATTCAGTTTTGCCTTATATTTCACAATAAGGCAATAAGGTGGGGTAATCAGATGGCTATGCTGACAATTTGGTCACTGTTGTTCAACACATGGTAGCACAGAGCCCTCTGGGCCATGTGCTTCCACACCTACATACATATGCGCATCTATGGAGGGGTTGGAGCACAGGGTACAAAGCACCCTGTGCTCCCACAGTAAAATAAGGACACTATTAAACTATCTCAAAAAGTAAGGAAATTCATTGCAAAAAACTCCATTAATGCATCAGTTAGGACTCCTATTACAGCGAAAAAGTATGGAAATTCAGTGTTAGGGTTCCTACCCCTACCACCCCACTTTCCATACACCAACAGGCATCTGGGTGTGCCTTGGGGTCATTGCCCTTAACTCTCACCCCATTCAATGTGTGTTGAAGCTGAGATGGTATAGTATAGGAAAATGGGATGAGAGTTAGAGCTGATGACCCCAAGGCACCCGATGCCTGTTGGTGTGTTGAGGGTGTGGGGTAGGAGGTGGGGTAGGAACCCAACACTGAATTTCCATACTTTTGTCATAATAGGAACCTAACTGATGCATTAACAGAGATTTTTATATATATATATATATATATATATATATGTATATATATAGTGAAGCCCCACAGGATGAAATGCGCCGCTGCAGAATTCTTCAGTACAGCTACTGCAGTAAACAATGCAGTTTCAATGGGAGTTAACCCCCTTTGTCATGCAGTAAACTTGTGACACCGCTTCATCCTGGAGTGCTTATCTGTGTGTGTGTGTGTGTGTGTGTGTGTGTGTGTGTGTGTGTGTGTGTTCTGAATGGACTGGGAGTCAGAAACACAGATGAATGTGTTTTGCAAAGCTAATTGAGTGAGTCAGAGGCTCAGTGAGAAAGACAAACTGCTGCAGGTAGCACTGAGAAACAGAAACTGCTTAGTAAAAGAGTTTCATTTAGAATTCAGGTTGTTTTGAAGCTGAGATCAGCACAGTAATGGGCTAGGAATGTTAGAAACACAATGGGACATAGGTGAGAATCTTTTTGCAAAGCTAATTGAGTAAGTTGCGCTTCAGTGAGAAAGAGAAACTGTTTTCTGAAGCAGTTTCCTTTAGAATGCAAGCTGCAGTGCATTTATCCTCACTCTGGTGACATCAGCAGAGTATGGATATATGTCGATATCCTCACTCTACTGATGTCATCAGGATTTATCCTCACTGCAGTGGAAATAACACAGAATATTCTACTGAGAAAGCTGTCACCCCTGTGGTGTGTGTGTATATATATATGTATATATATATAAATATATATATATATATATAATCCCTTTCCAAAGCTGGGTAGACTGGAGCACTGGGAAGTTAACAGACTTGCCCAAAGTGAATAATGTATTTGAGTTTTGCTGGGTTTGAATCTACAATCTCCTGGTTTCCAAGTCAAGGCTCTAACTACTAGACCACAGTGCCTTTGCTTATCACACATTATAAAACTCACCATAAAGCAACAGGATCACAGGCTGGTCACTACACCTCGCGCCATGCCAGTGACCTGGGTTTGGAAACAAGCTCAGGGTGCCGGGGGTCGGCAGGAAGGGAGAGGACTGAGCATCGGGAGGACTGCTCTCCTCTCTTAGGGGAGGGTACCATGTCATCCCGGTTGCTGATTGCCCTCTGGCAGTGGCTAGAAGGCAATATGGGTTGGGAAGCATGCTCTGACATAATCACATCGATAGGGAGGGGGAGCAGGAGGAAAGGAGGAAAAGAGCTTAGCAGGGGCTCCATGATGGTCCGCTGCACCCAAGGGTTGGCCCCGACTTCTGGATTGGGTCTCGGGGGGGGTCATGGGTGGTAATCTGAGGGGGAACTACCTGGGCCGGCGAAAGCAGATGAGGTGGGACCAGGGAGATAGTCCCCCCTCGGAGGGCCGAAGCCTCCTGCCAGGGCTCGGAGGAGGAGAAAAAATCTGAATTAAAAAAAGCAGCAGGATCACATACATTTTACTGTAAGGTCCATCACCCCCCCCCCCAACTTCATAAACAGGTATGAATAAGTACGCTGTGTAAACATGTACTACCTTAAAGGAGTTCTCTGAAATGTAAAACCAAGTCACAGCACATATTTGGGTGTGGTAGTGCAGTTCAGTTCACAGTTTCTTTCAGTTATGGATGCATTAATCAGTTTACATTGGAAAAGACGCAATGCTAGATGTAAAAAGACCATATTGGTCCATCATGTAAGGGCCGGGCATCCCCCACCCTCCATGTCTAGGGGTTTATTTATTTGTAGACTCCTTCCCGGTGTCTAGGGACATAAAGGTGAAGTCCACGGGAAGGGGGGCCACAAGCACAGAAACCACCCAAATGGCTGTGTTACCTGGATCATAGTCTAGCAAAGAGGGTGCCCAGGACAGGGCCACTGCAGCTGCAGAGTAAATGGGGGGGGGGTGTAATCACAGTTAAACTAACTGAATAAATAAGTTCATTGTCCAAATGGTGTGAAAAGTTCATAAAACTCCATTTAATTGAGAATGTGGAAAAAACAATTGCCACTCCATGGAGCATGAGCGGGTTACGGTCAATAGGAATCAATCTCTGGCACACAAGTACCTCAACCAATGGATAAAGGGATAGGGGGTGAGGAGGGAGGGGCAGCTGCAGAATAGGGTTGTTAGCTGCAAAATCGAGTAGACTCGATAGACCAAATGGCCTTTTTCTGCTGGCAAATTTCATATGTTCATATGATTGTGATCATGAAGACCTCCACTGCACATGTTCAACAGCTGAATCAGGCTTCCATACGGGCTGGTGATGGCAGCATGTCAAACGCAGCTGAATCAGGCCCACAAGAAGACTCTTCTCTATTCCCCTCCTGCACTCTCTTAACTTCAAAATAGACACAGGTCCCAAACACAAGCTCATGGATGTCTTCCCGCTCCTCTGCCTCCATGATTGTTGGATAGCACCACCGGCTTTGAACCTCCAACTGCTGCACTCTTGATGACAAAACTAAGGCCAGACCTCCACACCACTTCTTCAGGCTATCTCTCTCTGCTGCTGAGGCCTAGGGTAGATGTTGAAATGGGCACACCAGAACACATGGTCTGGACATACCCATAGCAATGGGCTGCTCACAGAGACTTATGACGGCTCCCTATGCTATCTGCCCATTCCGATCCACAGCACCCATGACTAGACAGTGGCACACTCCCAAGAGGGATGAAGCAGGCTCTCATCTCTGCCCTGCCAGGACTAGGGCAGGCTCTCACTACTGCCTGCAGACCCTGCTCCCTCCACAGCCTAGCTATACTTCAGCAGGAGGACACAACACCTGCAGCATGTTCCCTGGAACACACCAGTCACTGCCACTTCTATCCAATGATGATGCCATGGAACACAGCTCGGGGGCTAGGGGGCAAACAGCCCACCCCAGCCCTTCTTCCCCGGTCCATCGCCCTGACCAGACTCCCCCTTTTTGCGACACAACTCCCCCCACTTAAAGGTTCCCGCGCCCATCTGGACCACTCATCTGCATGTGGTCCCAGGTGACATCAGAAATAAACCCTTTGGATCCTAGTAAGCACCACGGGGGGGGGGGGGGCTTATATATATATTTATTTATTTATTTCAAAATGTTTCACCAGGAAAGACATACTGAGCTGAGAACAGCTAATTTCCATATGCGTCCTGGGGAGAAGGGGAAAAGGAAGCAAACTGGTGTACAAAAACAATTGACAAGTTATACATGAGCAATTTGTACACAGATTAATAGGCAGAAAGAGCTTGGTATATGGCGGCACTCACTTTTCACTATGAAACTCATACCGCTCACCTGCAGTTGTCACCAAGGGTCACGACAGATGAGGATCAAAGCAACGAAGCACATAAACTGGGCACCACTTACTGTACATGAGACCACATGCAGATAACTATCCACACTGGGAGCTGGGTTCAAGCAGGATGCATGTTTGTTTAGCTGTACTGACTTTTACACAGCTTCAAAGGAAATTATCCTCAACACACTTAGTTAAATCGCTGGCCATTTTTAATTCATTTATTTGAAATTAGTCAAAATGGGATAGCCACACGAGATGCAGCCTCTTGTTGTCTCAGGGAGGAGAGTCGCAGTTAGCAGGTTAACGTAATACAACAGGAATAGTTAGCTACAGGCTAAAGTATACACAGGGAAAACAAATAAGCTCCAAAGGTAAGTACATAGATACACAGATACATAGACACTGTCGGCAGATAAGGGCCTATGGCCCACCCAGTCTGCCCGTTTGAGCTTGTAAGTTCCCTTTATCTTTTTCTAGAAGTCTGTTGCCCCTTACCCCTGACCTCCACAGTTCCCCTGTGTCTATCCCATGCATTCTTAAATCCTGTGATTGTTTCAGCCCCCACCACTTCCTCTGGCAGGGTGTTCCACTTGTCCTTTCTGTGAAGAAATTCTTCCTCATGTTTTCTCTGAATCGCCCTCCCTCCAACTTCATCCCATGCCTTCCAGTCCTGGAATATCATTTTCGCAGGGGGAAAAAAAAGTACCTCCAAACAATAATGAAAACAAGCTAACCAAGTGGGGTCACAACAAATAAAGGGCAAGAGCATTGTTATGTATCATGATCGGGGTCAGTTAAATGGGGATTCTAGACAAAAACAAATACAGGGAGTTTTAAGATGCTAGAAAGACTGGACTGGACAACTGGAAGTATTCCTCAGCTGGAGAGGGAGTTTGTTACAGGTGTCAGGTGCTGTACATGGAAAGGCCTTTCTACCAACATCACACTTCATCCTGGGAATAGAGAAGGTAAGTGCTGCTGTTAAACGGAATGAGCAGGCACTGCTTGACTGTATGAGGACAGCTAGGAGATACTCATGGGCTTTTCTTGTGCACAGTTGTACAACAAAGAAAGCCAGTGGTAGTCACATCTGCTTGAGGGACATGTCCAACTAAACTGGTCATACAGCAGACAATGATGGGTGAACCAGTCACAGGTGAGGATGAACCTGCATATCTTGTACAAATGATCTAGGGGCAGCAGTGGTTTTGTTTGCACAGTAGTGTATGATGCGGTATTTCCATAGTTAATGGAAGGGAGCAGGAAGTGGGAGCCTACCTGCTTCATTATGTCAGCACTGAGGCAATGTTTAGACCTGTAGAGAAAGTTGAGTTTGGGCCCTACAGTTGATAGGATGTGTTCAACATTCTTACAGTATGTGATACATCAAGCCAGATTACTAGATATTTGAATACGTTGACTTTCTCAATAGTGTTGCCGTCTGATGTTATGATTGCAAGTAGATCAGCTGAATGAGCTAACAAGTTCTGGAATTCAAACACCATAGACTTAGTTTTGGTTGCATTAAAGATCAGGCAGTTGTTGACAAACCAGGTGGAGACTGTGATGAAAGTAGATTGGAGTTTTAGTTCCACTGTCATGCTCCATTACTATTACTGTTCAAACACATACTTTACAATGTTGCTATAGTGCTGCATTAGCCCCTCACTATGAATGGGCACATAACTTTCTGGAATTCCCTATCTCCTATCTTCAGGATCTCCTGGGGATTTCACCCATAAGACCAGTATGTGGTGACACCCTCCCAGGCAAGTGAGCACTACCTTGGGCAGCTGTGCCAGTGTGTGGCTTCTGTGCCAGCAGATGGCATCAATACGAATTAGTACATCAGTATTATGATCTACTCCTAATTTATGACAGACTGTTGGTCTAGCCATATATGCCTCTTTCCGGCACCACACTAATAGCCCTAGTGACCGATTAATGTAGGCTTCTTATACCTGGCCCCAACCCAAGGACTTACCAAGCCCAGCTCCTGTCAAGCCCCCTATCCTGTTGACCATTACAATTTACAATGTTTATGTTTGCCAGGGGGTTACTTATTATTTTCAGGTAGCTATTTCTATTGTCCCATACAGCATCCCAATGAAATTTCACTTATACATTTGCTCTCTCCTTTGTGTACTGTTGGTAGAAGTGGATCTGGCAGGATCCTGGTGACCTCCCTTGAGGGTTGGACCACCACTACTCCCGGTTCCTTTTAGGTCTCAATCTTCCTGTCTTTGGGGGGGACTTCTTATCTGGCCCTACTCCTCCAAGCTGGTTTCTGGGGGTTCCCTTTTGCTGCCAGACCCCTGCTGGGTCTTGAGCCTCCAGAGGCCTGCACCAGAGGGGACCAGTGCCACCCAATCCAGAAACCCTGCCACCATTTCTCCATCTGCTGGCCCCCTCAGCTAGTTACAGCCAGAGAAGCTGGATTCTCTCTCTACCCCACCTCTCCAATGGGCTCTTAGCTAGCCCTCCCCTCTTATAGTATAAAGGGGGAAGATCATGGCCATGAATATTCATATCTGAGTTTCCTGACTCTGGCTGAGTCAGAAACTCAAACCACAAACTCCAGACACCCGGTGGTCAATCTCTGGTCCACTAGAGAACATCTCTCAGAGTCAGGCATAACCCTTCAAGTGCTCTCTAGTAACCTGCCTCAAGCTGGAAGAATATAGAGGCTGGTTATACTGTTTTCTTCCAAAAATCATTGTGGTCCCCTGCAAGAGCAACCCAAAACTGGTTCCCACTCTTGTATTGGGCGGTACTTCCCTCCTTGCATCCTGTCGAGGAAGGTTGTGCTATGTCTCCCTTTTCCTTTGGTCAGTGCAGACTGGAGCACACAGAAAGCTTTTTGATATATTATAGCAGGCCTATAAACAATGGGTCCTATCCGAGGGAGTGGCGTGGCACATAGTATGCTACAGAATATACCTAACTCATATCTAAAAACATGGCACACATAAAAGCAGCAGTGAGTGCCTAAGGGCTTGAACAACACCCTGTCACTCTGCAGCAGTCTTCACTATCACAGCAACTTCAGCCTCTTTCCACTGCTCTTTCTCCTATGGTTCCTTCAGGGACACAGTGGTGAGGCCCAGCTCCAAGATTCCCAAAAATACTTTTTCCCCAAAAGATTGCAATATTGTTTCAACTATTCATAACTATTCATATTGTACAAGGAAGTCCATTACTTTTCACACTCACAGTCTGTGAGAACAGTAATGTTCCTCTTCCTTATGGGGTGGGCTAGCAGAGGAGACCATTAAGTGCAAAACTCGGAAGTAGTTCAACGTGTAGCCTCTGTTGAATTATCCATGCACCAGGCAAGCTGTAACCTCCTAGAACTGAGGTCACAAGCTACTCCCTTGGTGGAGTAGCAAATTCACTTTCTCCCTCCTCTGGAAAGGAGACGGCGCACAAGCGTATTAGAACTATAGCAACTGAACTGCTGGTGCTCCTTGGTACAGAGACTGGGACCCTTCCTGACCATATTTGGCTTTTCAAAAAAAAAATCCAGAGGATTGCCTCATGTATAATGCTGGGTATGGGATTTCTTCACTTGATCTCCATCTGGTCTGATGGTGGTCCACACAAAAAATAACCAGTGTATGCTATCCAAGTCTGTGTGGAGGACATTGTGCATCCATATGTTTTTGCCTGTGTTCCAGGTGGAAACTTTTTTTTCTGTGTGTGAATTTTAGTTCTTGTGAAAGGATTTATAGCACTAGAACCTGAAGTCTTCTTAACCACATGACAGGTACTGCACAGGTGATCACAGTTCATGCTTCCTCACACTGCCCCACCAATGTGCCTCAACTTTGTCATGGAGGGACCACCACGTAGGTGAGAGGGTGCTCCAGACTCCATGCTCATTCAGTCCTTGGCCTGTCATGTGAGACTGCCAATAAGGGTGCCAATTGTGTTGATAGTCTTTGTGATGTGGACACCTGCCCACTGGAAATGGGACTGAGACCACCACAACTCATTTCACATAGGCCACTAAACACCCCTCAAGTGGAAACTTTTAATCTTGCAATGTGGTCTATTTGTTCTTTATTGCACAGGTAGAATGCATGATCGAACTGAACTGTGGCCTTCTTAGTCTCTAGTAGCAATATGCATTTGCATTGAGCCTCAACAGTTTCCCAGAGCCATCCGGGTGTCTACAGTAAGCAGTACCCATAGCAGAGTTCGAACCATATCCATTACCTTTTGAATTATTTTTCTGAGACGCTTCACATCTCTTTTTCCTGGGGAGGGTAGCCATGGCCATGCCACCGTCTTTTCATGGCTTTGTCTATTTCCTGCTGTCAGATTCTTTGGTTTCTTGAGCCTGGGCCTCTGCTGCTGGTTGCTCTGATGCCTCTTGTGTTGTGACATCTGCCAAGGGAGGAGACCTGGAAACTTCTGTACAAGACTCTTTCTGGGCTGGTGCTGCAGCATCTTCATCCATGGCCTCCTGCACCACATTTGCAGATTCTTGCTGTTCTACTTCCTATGGGGTGACAGTTTGACTACTGTCCTTCTTCTTCATGGTGTCAGGCAGGGTTGACTAAGGTCTAGCCTTTCTGGCAACCTACAGGGTCAACAACCACATTAGGAGATAAGGCCATGAAATCAGCAGAGGTCATCTGGACTGGTGAGCAGCCTAGCCACTCTGAACTGCTAGTCAGACTCACCCCTGACCTTGACCTGCTCTCACACTGGCAGGCATACCGGACCCATGCTCACTACAGAGTCAAGCAGGGAGGAGACACACAAACACATCTGAGACCTCACCAGATCTCTAGCTAAATAAGTAAATCTGACCCCTGCATTCCAGCAGTCATCTGCTGGGCCTGGGGCATCTCCAACAGATGGGTGTCTCTTCAATGGTATAGACCTTCAGCTATGGCCTGCTCCACTTCCTTCAAATCCTAGGCTAGTGCCTTTGCATCTGGCTGGTTCAGGTCAGTGGTGGTGGCATGGGCAGGCATAGCAGACTGTGTCTTCTCTCCTTCTTCAGTGGGCCATAACCTAGAAGCTTGTCAGTGGGAGTCTGGGATGGTTGTTATCACAGGACCCAGAATGGCATGATCATAGCAAGACTCACATAGTTTTACAGTCCACACTTTTGCCATCAAGATTAAAGCATCGGTCATAGTACCCAGGGGGAGATTCAGCTGGCAGCAACCCACCCTAAAGTATGAGCCTGAGCATCCCAGATACTTTTGAAGTGCTTGTCTCTCTCTTTGGAGTCTTAGAGCCCACTTTTGCTGATGTCACAACCATGATGCTCCCTGACATTCCTGATATGACTTTCAGTTTCACTTGCAAAGTTTCTCAAAGTTCAATATAGCAGTTCTACCAACATGTACACCAATGTCTAGACAGTTACTTGCAAAGTTTCACTTCCACTTTCAATGTCCTGAGTACTTGTGCTTCCTCCCTTTACAACTTACACAGTACCTTTCATGATTCCTCAGAGGGTAGATTCATTGGTGGAGTCCTCAAGCATGGTCTTTCATCAAACATTGGCAGAAGTCCACAGGCACGCCTCCTTCTTCGGGGAAAGCAGGAGTGGTATGGACTGATCCAGGTGGGGACTGACTTTGGGCTTGAGTGCTGTAGTAGAACTCAGTGTTGATCCGTCAGGTTTCTTGTGGTTCAGCCAGAAGGGTTGGAGGGTGATTCACCGCTCTCTTGGACTGGTGGTCAGTCTGGCATCTGTGTTGCTTCTGATGTGGCCTTGACTTGCTGGTTCTGTTGTTGCTCCATCCTCGATCATCATCCCTTCTCTCACCTCCATGCAGAACAGCTCTGGCACACACAACCAGTGTGCAGGCCTTCTTAAACCCTTTGTTCATTTGCATGCAGGGGCGGGCCTTTGGAACTCAAGCTCCAATCGCTCAGTGCCAGAGAGATTTGTTGCAAGTGCCAGCTGCTCCTTTTCCAGATGATTCATGTACAACAAAAACATGTTATTTGTTGGAGGCAATCCTCTGGCATCTGTGCTGATGAATAAAAGGTCACAGAGGTAGAAAGGGCGTAGTCCATTCAGGCAGGACCTTATACACCAAAACAGAAACATTAATCATGATCCACTACTTCACTAGCAGCTGGTGTAGAGAATAGAGTGCAGGGGTGATATACTCAGACCTACAAGTGAAGGCCAAGAGATGCACTGCCACATTCTACACCAGGTACAAGCAGCAGACCAGATCTACTAGCAGGCCATCATACAGTGGATTACACTTATCAAATCAGGAGGTGATTAAAACATGCACTAGAGTGGTCATGTCACCCTGGTCGAGGTACGGGCACAATCTTGTTACCTGATACCTATTCCTTTTTGTACGGTGTGACTATGCCTAGCAAATAGTCATGTATAGCAATCCTATGGCAAGGTCATACATTTGCAATCATAACTGCCACTTTATGGCACTTTGCAACTGCATATCAGGTGCCAGGTTTCCCGTAGTTATCCTTACTAATAAATAAATTGATTGGTTCCAAATTCAGCTATTTTGGAATGTTTTGTAATGGAGTTCTGCTGATGCCAACTGTAACTTTTTTTGCTGGTGACTGCATTCCCTGTGTAAGCCATTGTATTGTTTCTTTAACCAACTGTTAAAAGGAACAAGGAAAAAATCTCTAATGTGTAGCTGTTTGTAATATTCATATTTTCAGAAATTATAGTCATGCTCCAAAATGATCTGTTTTGAACTGTGCCAAAACAAGTTAATGTGAACAACTGTGATTTGTATTGTTTTCCTTTTATGGGCTATACTCTATACAGTTCTTTTCATGGAACCAAGAATTTGAAGTTCTGCCTACAGTGTGTCACTGCATGGAGTCAAAATTCTGAGCGTTGCTTAAAGAGACCAACTGCTAGTGGTCAGAGTTCTGAATCCACACAATGACATAGTTACAACAGTGTAGTCCTGGTTCTGTGAACAGAACTACATAGAATGTTATCTATTAAAAGAAGACAAATCACTCAAGTACAGTTAAATATGGATTGTTTAGGGGTATGCATATCATTTCTGAAAACAGCAGAAGGGGAAATTGCTTAACCAGGAAAGGCACACTAAGCCAGAGCTTGTTTCCAGGTGTGATCTGGGAGCACAAGGAAATTAAGAGACTTGCTCAAAGTCACGCATTATGTAAATGGGGGCTAATGGGATTCAAACCCAAGTCTCCAGGTTTGCGGCTTAGTGCCTTAACCACTACATTATACTGCCTCCTTAGAAAATGAGAACATTAAAAGCCACTGTAAATTCACCAAATTGGGAGATTCTGTAAATTATTAACAGGCAGTTAACCTCAAAAATGCAAGCCCAAGAGCATATGCACACTAGGCACTGAATTCACAGTATTCTACTTTATTAAAGTGAAAAGTGAAATAAAAAAACCACAGCAGTAACAATTAATAAAACATTCTTCTTTTCTTGCATTGTAACATCAAATAAAGCCCAAGCAGAAGTTGAGAAAAAAAGAGAAGTTCAATAAATTATGAAAGAATTTCCAGGCTTATATTGCAATCCAGCACATATCAACAGGAATATAGTTTGTTGGGTGCCCACAAGTAAGACTTTAATTTTCTTATTTATGAACCAAATCCCAGCTCACTCTTACATTCAGAACTGCCTGCCCTTACTGCAGACTCCTCTACAAAAATATGCCTTCCTTTCCAAGATAACTTATAGATGTGCAGGTGGCATTAAATACATTTGAGCACCCAGGGCATTCAGTTGCCTTAAAGTGGATCAGTCTTCTCTTCCTTTCTGTCTCTCCTGCATAGTCAGGGTAGAGCAGTAGCTCTGAGTCACAAAACAGAACTTCCTTTGTTTCCATGCCCCTATTCTAGAACCAAATCTTTATCTAACACTGAAGCCATTGTCAAAATCACACTGAAACCACTGTAACAGTTTTCAGCTCATCAGAATCTTCATGTGATCTGGGACCTGGAAAGAGGCTGAGATCTGACCCCTGGGTGGAATTCTGAATGCATGCACCACAATATAATTTAACTCAGACTATTCCTAAAATAACAGTTTCAGTGCTTCAGTTAATCTCTTAGAGCCACATTATTTGGTGGTCCATGTACCTGAATATTTTGCTGCCTTGCTACATTTTGGAGTCTCTCTAGTTTGCAGTTTATGATAGCAGCGTCTTTACCAAGGGAAGACTTTACAGCTTCAAGTCAGCATTTTTAATTTGGGATTTCACTCACTCCCTTTTCCATAATAATTCAGAGATAAAATAACACAAAACTGTGAAGAACAAGCTGGTTGACACACTTTGTTGGTGCTGTCTGTGACATCATTGAGCACAAGAGGGAAGCTCTAGTGCCTCACTGATGTCACAGCACCCATGAGGTGTGTTAACCAGTGAGTGTTTCACAGTTTTGTTATTTTTTGTAATACATTGGATAATATGATTTTAAGCACTTTTCTTAACTTCTGTAGGTCAGTGTTGAGGTCCAGTCCAACAAGAAATGAAAGTTCGGACTGAAACTCTTTTTGCCACACTTTGAATCATTATGTTTATGACTATGCACTGCAATGAGCAAAGTTTAGCGCACAGCTGAGCTCACGCTGAACATCTGGAGTTGTTTGTAACACTCTCTAAAAACTTATTAGCATACTGTATGTTAAGAACAACTTTTAGAAACCATTTTAAAAAACATGCTGTCTGTGCATTCTGTGTTCTGCTCAATCTGGGCACTGGCAATACGCAGTGCCTCTGTCACCATATCCAGCTTAGCAGAAATCTCTGCTAGTTTTGATTCTATCACAGCCTTTCATTCTTGCAAAAAGGACAGAATAGACAGAAGTGTGTCAGGGTTCCAATCATCTGCACTTTGTGCCTTGAAGTGTGCTATGGCCATGTGGATGGAGAAGGGGGAGCTTGATAAGCTTGGAGTGTGATTCAAGTTTATTGGACTTCCCATGGAGCCCAATGGCCCCACACACACACTCACACACACACACACATGCTCCTCCAGTGTTGGGGTAGTAAAGCTTTTCTATCAAGAAAGGCTTAGTTTGCTTTGATAATTTAATAGCACTTGCAGTGGTTGCAGCAGCTGCCTTCAGTCTCTTTTTATGTTGTTTTTTTTTCTTGAGAGGCTGGAACCCTTCCTACTCCTCATCTAAATCCATTGTGTTGACACTAAAGAGAAAGTTTATAATCAGTAAGCAGGCTGTCTATTAATGGACCTTACTGTATGTCTAAAGCTCCACTGGAGACAGAAAGCAACACTCCACCGTGTTGCATCCAGTCACACCCCAACTCATCTTGCTGGTATTAATTGTTGAGTTTTTCTTAATTTTCTTCAATTAAATGTCTCCAAAAATTCATATTAGGTATTGTCCTTACTTAAATTTAACTCTCTCAGAACATTAATCCTCTAGGTAACTTTCTAAATTCCAATAAACTTTTCACTTACTCCCCAAAATAAAATGTCCCTGAAGAAAGTAGTTCAGTTCCCTGAGGATGATCATGGTTCCCTAGTAGGGTTATGTAAAGTACTGAGGTTAAACAATTGTGTTTCTGTGTATGTATGTATGTATGTATGTATGTACGTACGTACGTACGTACGTACGTATGTATGTGTTTATATACCACACAGTATGTAAGTCTGTCTATATCTACATCTGTGTCAATGTGTTTCTGTGTATATATGTACAGTATGTTCTTACATACTATACGTGAGTCTGTCTATATCTGCATCTGTGTCAGTGAGTTTCTCTGTGTGTATATCACATGGTGTATTGGGCGAAATTAGAAAATTCCATTTTGGAAATACTGGAAATTAAATCCTTAACATTATCTTTCAAGTGCTTAATTTTTACTTTTTAAAAAACATACAGTTTTGCAAAAAGTGTTTGTTTATGCTACAAACAGGCACCATTTCCCCAATAGCCTGTTGTTTTGCACTAAAAATGCACAATTTTGCAAATACTGTAGCATCTTTCTAACCCATGATATGTGCACTTTCATGCCTTTGTACACTTTTGTGATAAGCAAGAAGGAGATCAGATACTCCTGAATGTCTAATGCTGCAGGTATCTGCTGACCTGTGTTGCCTGTGTTATATTGTGCAACATTTTTAAACTGTGCATTTTCTGGCAAGTGGTGGTAGCAAAAATAGCATTTTTTTCAAGTGCATGTCACAAATGAGAGGCCGCTCAGAGCTAAAGAATGCCACCACACTTAAACTTCAATACAAAACAGTCTTTCTTTTGATTAAAACCTTGCCATTTTGCCTATTCTGGCTTCTTCTGGGGATACTAGACATTGAATAAGAATAACACACAGTACAACTGTCTTTCAGCAATGTTCTTATTAAAATTCATATCTGATTTAAAATCTCCAAAAGGTCAAATTATTATACATTTTTTGTTTATTCAGCTATCCTTTGAATATTCTTTAAAAAATTGTTCTTGGCATAATGGCTACCTAAATAAAATATATAAGTTTCATTTATATTCACCACTGACTCTACAAATCCATGCAACCCAATAGCTTCACACAAAGCACAAAGTCAGTGTGTTACAGTAATAAAATGTGCTGACCTATGCCAGCTACTCAAATTCTAATCTACCTAGCAGTGATGACTTTGGAATTCAGCAGAGCTGATTTAGTATTATGTCCATTCCTTGCTGTATGTAAAACATAATAATAAATTGTCATTGTTTACCTGGTAATATTACATAAAGACAAGCTAAGCACTGTCTTTTTGGTCAGAATAAAACATGTGCATATCATATTACTATATACTGTATACACAGTTTAGTTACTATTTCACATAAAACCATTTAGGCATGCACCAATTTTCAAAGGATAGAGTCAGGTACAGAGACATTGAGGTACATACAAGTAAGGATTAACCCACAACAGAGCGTGGATCTACTTGGGAATTAATCAATGGCTGGGGGAGTTCCAACAGCCCAGCTGTTGATTAATTCCCATGTAGTCCCACACTCTGGAGTGGGTTAATTCACTAACATGGTGAAGAGAAAGGGTTCAGCTCACATTCACTTTTTCTCTTCACCATGTTACAATAACCTGTAATGGTTGTGAAACATAAATTTGAAACCCTTTCCATTTGCATTTTTGGTTCCTAGCTCAGCTCTGTGGTCAGACATTTCATTTCCAATGTGTGGTCCAACTGAGAAGCGCAGGACAAGCAGTCATTTGTGGCACAGATCACAAATTACAAGGAACAGCTCTAAAAATTGGTCTAATCAATGATGTTACCTCATTGTAAAAAATGTTTTCAAATTTAAGTCCCTTCATGACATCTGGCTGATTTCTGTGACCAGAGAGAAGTACTGCCATCATTTGCTTGATTCGTGCACCGGAGGAGGACGCAGGGAAATCAGGGCATGTCTACAGTGCTCACGTTTGGGAAAGGGGATATGGAAACATTCACTATGTCTTTTACAGTTGCCTGTGCTCATGCAGCTGATATTACCTTATCTGTTTTCTCCATGATGTGAAAACTGCCCCTTTTTTCTTGATATCAGTTATGCAGATGTAACCCCCTCCTGCCAAAACAGGGGCTTACCTGCAGCCCATCAGTTCATTTCTGCTCTCTTCAGGTGCTCCTAGAAATGCCTGCATTTTCTTTTTTTTTTTTGGTCCCCTCATCCATGCCCGAGTATTTTCTGCCCTTGTGTGCCCCAGCTCATCCCCAAGGTTAATCCAGCCCTCTGGGGCTCCAAAAAAAAGAAGAACCACGATCACCCGCTCTAGGCAAGCACTCTGGTGTGGCGGAGATCTTGCAGGCACAAGCGGCACCTTTGATCTATTGACTGCTTACATCGTGGTTGAACAGAGGAAGTATTCGGTGGTCCTGGTGTCACCTGATCAGTGGGGCCTAGTGACAACAGACAGGGTGGAGAGAGCCCATTTTTAGAAAAAAGGTTAAGAGATCCACAAAGTGTTTTCGATTGGGGCTCATGAATATTAATGAGCTGGAGCCCCGATCATCATAAATACTAATGAGGGTGTTTCTGCCCTTGGGGAAGTTTATTCTCAGCTGTGGCCAGCAGGGAAAAGAAAAAGAAATGTTAAAGAAATATTATAACTGCAATGAGTGTTTGGGGAAATGTTGCCAGGGGGGAAGTATTTAAAATAAATTATTTATCCTGGCTGCACCAGCAACTGTTAGGACTCAGAAACACAGCCTGCCTGCTACAAGTCAGGGAGCTAAAATATTGGCAGCAGTGACCGGTTCACAGACTGAGCAATTTACAAAATCTGTGCAGCGGCAGCAAGTACACAACCAGGGCTAATGAACTGTGAGGCATTTGGGCAAATATTAATTTTATTCTGACTGCACCAGGACTTTGATTCGGGATTGTCATTGATCTGATTAAGGGACTGGGTGTTTCAGCAGCCATTACAGAGCAGCACAGCCAATCGGAAAGCTAGAATGACAAAGTCAAGACTTGTGGGACATTAGTCAAAGCTCATTGGAAAACATCAAGTACTCATGGGGAACTGCAGAGACCTAATTTCAAGCACCAAAACAGCAAACCAACAGTGCATTGAGTGAGGTTCATGCATAATTCATTTTCTTGATTGACAGGCCCTCCAGCCAATCAGAGGCCATGCACCCAAAAGCTTCAGCCAATCAGGAGCCTCAGGTGAGCCCTATAAGAGACTGTGTTTTTCAGCAGTTTTCCAGATTTGAGCAGGAACCCCCACGGGGTGGGGGCACTGGCCCCCAGCCATGCAGCCAAGCCTGGAGATCCAGATAATCCTCTCCATCCAGGAGGGGGTGTTTACCTTCTTTGCAGTAAAAGTTACAGTTATTTAGTTTCTGTAGTACCTGCTAGCCTGTGGTTCCCAGAATATCCCCAAGGTGCTAGTCCTCCCTTCCACATTGGGGAAAGACGTGGACCAGCAACATGATGACATCACGCCAGCTGTGAGAGAGCTGATCGCACCTCAATCATGAGAAGACTGAAGAATTTAGTAACCTTCATAGCGGAGATCTACCATGAGGAGCCTAAGTGAGTACTACTGTACCCCCCAGTGCAAGAAAGAAAAAAATCTTGTTGAATTGGGCAGCCTTGCCCAAGTGACTGTGCAAAGTAAGATTGTTCTTGGGTCAGCACCCTACTGCTGTGCATGCCTTAGCCCAGAGAGGGTGGACCCATATTTCAGAACTGTTGCTAATCATGACTGTTCTGGGGGTACCCATAGTGAGCCCAGAACAGAGTAGAAATGTACTGATATGTGATGTTTGCTGGAGCCTACAGGACTGGAAGGGGAGCACTCAGTAAGGGACGCATCCTGACTTTACCTGGGAGATCCAGTATTGTGCTAACTATCTGGTCAAGGCGTCCTGTGGAGCTGCAAGCCACAGCCACAAGCCACATAACAGACCAAGACCCTGAAGTAAAAATTGGATTTTCTGTGACCTGGAAATGACAGTGTTCCATTTCATAACCTGGAGATGACAGTTTTCCACTGAATAATCTAACCAGGGCAGCCACCCTGGCCCCTGGTTGAAGGTGCTATCCCTTCATTGAATGTACCGGATGTGTCTGAAATAGGAATGTACTGAATGTGCTGAACATATAAATGTGATGGATGTTCAGAAATAATCAATTTTCCAACCAACATAACCGGCTGGTTACCTCCTGACTTTGTTCAGTTTACCAAATGCATGGCAACCCCTGCACACTCCTAAGGATCCAAAATTGCTCGTTTATTTAATTGTTTCAAGTTAAATACTAATTCTTTCCTTTAAATCAAGCCAGCCAACATATAGCTGCACCGTCTACCAGGCCTGCAACCATCTAAGGGACTTTGGTAACTGGGCACCCAGGTTGGATTGTATGAGATTGCGGGGTTTCATTCCGAGTCTGGGGAACTGGTAAAAGTGGTGAGTGAAAAATGAAATGTGCTCCATCTGATTTTATGCAGTTTAGATAGCTAGGGCTCTAGATATCTATGTTGGTACAAAGTGATTGTTTCTTCTAGTTTATCTGGTATCTATCCAGCTGGAGGGTTTTCAACAGCACCAACCAAAATCCAAAACCAATCAAATGTACATTTTGCAAATATAGTAATCATTGCATAAGCTCTACTCCTCCTATTTCCCCATTCCTAACTCCTATGCCCCCCCAAATAAATATTGTTGTTACTGTTTTGCAAATGTGTTGTCATGGGCATATTATTAGAGAGATTCTTTAATTATAGAAATGTCTAAAATGTGGACAAAGGTTATTGGGTCATGTGTTGGGGTGGCAAATGGTTAAAGTGGGTGGTATGGCATCCCAGGGGGTTGTACCAGGTAACAGCTAGCCTACTTAAAAGGTGAACTCTGGGTGGAGGCACTGCTTAAATGGAACAGTATACACAAGAACCAATTTAGAGTAACTCTAGGAACCCAGGCCCCTCAACCTTGTACAGGCCTACAAGGTAGGAGTAGTAGCCCTTGGAGTACTGCTGCCTTGGGGTTACACAGAGTCTACTAATGTAGTGTGCTTTACAAATGTCTGACATGGTATGGCTCCAGTGCCCATTCAAGTGGGTGGGTGGGAAGATGAATTCAGGTGCACAGATCGAGATAAAAAAAGGCGCATGCACAAGACATTAAGATAACATTCTTTTATTTTACTGCTAGAACACAGTTCGTGATGATGGATTTATTTGCTACACTGCTGTTTTAAATAGTTCCATATCACGTACCTATCAACAGCTATGTAAAGTCGTTACCATGCTTATTTCAGATGACTACAGCGTGCGTGAGTTGGCGACTCTAGGTACTGCGCCATTCATGACTTGTAGTGTGGGCGTACATTAATTGTAGCATGGGCGTGCATTACTTGAGAATTAATGCATCTCCACCTGATCTTCTTTAACCAATGAAATGTGACCCTTTTCTTCCCCATGTTACAGAGATCTAAAAACATAGTGCAGTTTAGAATTAAATATTATGGGTTGCAGGTTATTAGGAAAGAAGTGCAGTATACATGAGCTTATATTGTCAAGGTTAGAAAAAAAGTTCATTGGAAGCATTGATAAATTCCAGAGGCAGTCAATATAGTCAACAGTTGAGTTTTTTAACTTTATATTTATTAATTTTCTGTATAAGCAGATAATTAACATCTACAGATGCTCATACACAGCATTTAAATGATGCAATAAAGCTGCACCCTCTTATCATGTCTGTTATGTCATTCCAGTATGGAATTCGAAAAGAGAAGGTGTTTTGACCCAACATGGTTCTCCTGTGAGGTAGCAGCAAAGAGTGACATGCCACTCCTCTGGCAGTATATTTATTGTGTATGTATTTGAACATGCACTGCAGGCCATGGGAGAGCAAAGCAAGTAAAGTTGTTGTTTTTTTTTTGCCTAGAACCAAGGTATGTTTTCAGTGGATGGTTTAAATGTTACTTTAATGAACATTTAAACTAGCCAAGAGGGCGGTGGAACAAATCAGGGAGACAGAAACTGCTCCTCCGATAGGCTAAAGTAGAGAGAAAGGAAGAACCCAAGGGACGGAACCCCAGTGCAAATTAATGAAGGAAGCAGAATGATAGATACAAAGGGGATGGGAACAGGAGCATTAAAAGAGAGGGGAAGGAGGGGCAAAAAGGAAAAAAGGGTAACAAGCAGAGTGTTAACAAAATCTGGAAGGTATGCTTACGAATGCTAGAAGTCTAGAAAAGCAGTGCCAGTTAAGGAGGCCTATCATAGCACGAACCGACATGCATATTGTGGCCATTGGGGGGTTATTTAGGCTCTTGACTGCTGAAGGAGCATGGTTCAACCATTTAAAACAGTCACTGGGGAAGAGTATCTCCTAGAAGTGCATAGATCACCTAGGAGGACACTGTTTAGTGTTGTTAGGTGATGCTTGACCTAAGGCAAAGTTCTAAGGATTTTATCTCTGCTGATGGTGTGTTCTGCAGTTGGAGGGACCTTTAGTGCTCTCTAGTGCACTCAAACTGTGGTTTTAACTACAGTGTAAGTGTATAGTGGCTGTAAATATTGGATTTTAACTCCAGATCACTCCCAGAAGTGTGAGTGGCATCACTTCTGGTCCCTCGAGGATAAATTTAGTGTTCTAGTGGGCAGAGGCAATGCTGGCAGAGGCAAGCATGTCTGCCAGTGTCAGCCAGGTAAAGCCAGGTGGCCAGGAGAGTTTGTAATCCCAAAAACCCAGGTAATATTCCTACTCAGTAATCTAAAATGGAGGATAACACAGTGCAGCTTAGTTCAGAGGAAATAGGCACTAAATGTGGGAACTGTCAGACATTCACCCTCTCTCCACGAAGTGATTTCAGTGTATACATTTGCAAACAATGTATTGAAACAAAGGAATTAAAAGTCAGGATACTGGGGTTAGAGATAGAAAATAAAACTCTTAAGTTACAGCTAAGTGAAATTGCTGAAAAAGAACAAACTGAACATATGGAGCAGAGAAATGAAGGACTACACAAAAGAGCTAGAGATGTGGAGGAAGGAGATGATTGGCAATATATAGATTCAAACAAAGGCACAAAGAAAAGAAGGGCAATGAACTTCCAAGTATCGCTTGAGAACAGATACACCCCACTAATAAACTTAATTGAAAGGCTGGACTGGCAGGAGGATGCTTTATTGGATATAATGGAAGGTAATCAAGTGAAGGTAACATCAATGAATTACAGGCCCAGGTGGGAATAAATGGCATGATAGAACACCCCACACATGCAAGTGCAAGTGATATAATACTAGATTCCACAAATAGTAGCACTAAGGACATAACAAGGGGAAACGATGAAACAATTAATAATGACACAAATGAAAATCTTATTGATACAGATGGTCCACAAATGGAAACAGGGAATGAATGTGCACCTGAGATCATTCAGGGAAACAACTCAACTGAAACTCTAAGGTCCTTTATTATAGTTAACTCAGTCGTCAAGTACACAGACCAATGCACCACTCATGGACAAAAAGAGACAGTGATTACTAGCTATCTCCCAGGTGCAGGGCTGGGAGATATTCATAAATTATCTCAAAAAATAATAAAAATAATAAAGAAAAAAAAAGTCATCATAAATGCAGGAACAAACGACATTCAAAAGAAATCAGAAAGTGAAATCTTACTTGATTATCAAATCATTTACAAGACACTGTGTGAACTGAACAGCCAGGTGGTACTATCTGAGATTTTGACAGTTCCTAGGGCCAACCACAGGTGGAACAATAAGATTATTAAAATAAATAATTTACGTAAATGGTGTCTTCTAAACAATATCAGAAGCCTTAAAACATGGGAAATATTTTACGGTCAAGGAGATTGTAGGTATATGTATGTTTGTTTTGGTTTGTATTATACTTTTTGTTTATTTTTTTTTATTGAAGTTTAAATAGATACAAATAACAGGTTACAACCATCCAGGACAGCCCCCCTTCCAACAACCAGGGGATACTGCCTTCCGTCTCTCAGTACATTTGTAACAGTAACTGAATTGTTACTTATATTCTTACATGTTAGCTTAATCTCTCCTTTCTCCCTTTCTTATTATGCAGAGACAGATAGGACAAAACAAAGATAAAGAAAAAAAAAACACACTAAACCAGGAAAAATGAAAAGAAAAATGAGAAACAACAAGAACCATTGTTAGCTTGTGTACATTACCACTAATCCCTTATGGTGTCTAAGGTTGGCCTACCAGTGGAGCTTCATTTAATCTTAGGCACATACCTTCCATGGACTCACGTAGCCACCAGATACCCTCAAGCTACTTACAGTATCTCCTCCTACCTACAGGCTGTAGAAAACCCCTTCTTGGCACCCCAGTCTTCCGTGTATCCAAGACCTGGGGGTCATCCTGCAAAAACATGATTTTGAGGCAATGAGGTCAATCCTTGTCTGAGCAGAGAGGCCTTCCCCACTGGCAGTGAGTCAATGTAGGGTCCCCACTTATTCAGAAATAATTCCATTCTACCATGCATTTGATATGTCAGTTGCTCCAATGCAAAATTATTTATCACCAGAGTTTTCCACTGGTTCATGGTGGGTTTGACATCTGAAACCCACATATTCTGTATGCATTGGTGCGCTAAGGTTAATAATACCCTCACTATTCTAGGATATGCCTACCATCCCTCCTCCCACCAGTCTTCCACCCAAAGAGTAGCAACACTGTGCTATCTGCTACCTGCATACAGTATGTAATGAATCTGAGATTGCTTGTGCAACTGTTGACCAGAAGGGTTGCCAATCCCTACACTCCCAAAAGTAATGTATATAGGTACCCACTGCACTATTACATCGGCCACATGTAGGAGGGACTGCCAGGTGAAACGTATTGACCGCTACTGGCAGTCAGTAGAGCCTATGCAGAAACTTAAACTCTGACTCTTTAAATTTATTACACATCAGGAGACCCATGCGAGATGCCAGTACCGTGGTCCAGTTATCATCTGTAAACTGAATCCCCAGGTCCCTTTCCCATAACCTTTTGACCCTAGTCATTCGATCGGGGAACATTTCTCAATCCTGCTTTACTGCTCTTGCCACCAGTCCCCTTGGGGGTAAAGTATGCACACCATAGTAACTCTTCCAGCGGTCTCAGGGCTGATGTGTCTTCTCCTATTCTGTTTCTCTACTCAGTCCATATGCCTGGACCTGGAAATTTCTGTATCAGTGTGTTACCAGTATGCCATATTGTTCTCACAGGTCCTTGAATGTCCTAATTTCTCCCCCTGTATACAGGTCCCTCAAGCAGCGCACCTCTCCCAACTCCCACATTCCAAAGCCCCCATCTTCCATCCCTGACAGGAAGGTGGGGTTCCCAACAATCGGAACTAACCATGTGGTGTCTCCCCCCGCTTTCCACCTCCATCTCATTTGTTCCCATGGCTCTAGCACCCACACCACCAAAGCATTTCTATCTTGCAACCGCTGGTATGCCCTTGTGCCCCCTGGGTCTAGGTATGCTGCCAACAACACTGCTGTTCCCTCCTCTTCCAATTTTCCCAGCAGGCCTCCCCCTCTGTGGACCCAGTCCTGTATGTATCTATTCTGAACTGATAAAAAGTATCCTTGAAGGTCTGGGAAACTAAGCCCCACCATTTGCCATGGTACCCTTCAGTCTCAGCAGGCTCATCCTAGGTCTTTTATTCTGCCATATGAATCTGATGAATTCCTTCTCCATGTCCCTAATGTCCCCATTTGTTAACCCCAATGGAAGAATCTGCATGACACGTAACAGTCTATGTAACACATTCATCTTTACGAGATTTTTACGCCCCATCCATGAAATGAGTAATGTCCACCACCTTTCCATGTCCGCCTTAACTTCTCGCAGGAGGGGAGTATAGTTAAGCCCATATAACTTATTCAAGTTCCTTCCCACCTTGATACCCAGATAGGTAAAACTATCCTGCACTACTTTGAAACCCCATGTGCTCCCCCTGCCACTGCCCCTTGGTTTGTCACTCTCATCAATTTAAACTTTGACAAGTTCAGCTTGTACCTGGAAAAGGCTGCAAACTGCTGTACTACCTCCAGCAATGCCGGGATTGTAGTGTTTGGGTCCGTGGTTAACATAGTAGATCATCCGCATACAGTGTGATCTTATGGTGCTCTCCCAGCCTACCTTTCACCCCCTTAATCCTGATGTCTTCCCTAATCCTGATGGCCAGCGGCTCGATGGCAAGTGCGAAAAGAAGCAGAGAGAGTGGGGGCACCCCTACCTCATCCCCCTGAATAGTCCAAACTTAGTCAAATGGCCACCATTCACCAGCACCTGCGCACTAGGCCCTTGGTACAACATCCTGACCAATTTCACATATGAGTCTCCCAGCCCAAACCTCTCCAGAGCCCCAATCATATAAGGCCACTCAATGGAGTCGAACACCTTCTCTGTGTCCATGGACAACACCACTACTTGCCCTGGATGCCGATTCCCCCAGTGAACCAAGTTGAGCAGCCTCCTCACATTATGAAAAGACAAAAAGATACTGTATGCTCTGTCAGGTGACAGGATGCAAAGCAGGATGGCAAGCCTTAAATTCTTAAACCAAACCAAGAATAAGCTCTGCATTCCACTGCAAAATAACAATGAAAAAAACGCTGTATTTGTAATTAAAAAGTTATTTTATTTCCAACACTACAAAACAAATATAGCAACTTATAACAGTGTTTCCTCAATCACATAAACAATGACCGCTCTCCCGTGTCTGAGAAAACTCTCCTCACATTATGGTACAATAGATGCCCTTGGACAAACCCTGTTTGGTCTGGGTGTGCCAACAAGGGCAGTATCTGCTCCAGTCTCCAGGCCAAGACTTTTGCAAAAATCTTCACATCGTAATTAAGAAGCAATATGGGCCGATATGATCCACACTCTGTTATGTCCTTACCTGGCTTTGGGAGCACACAAGATCAGGGCTTGCAAGCAGGACGAAGGCATGCCATCCTCCTCTGCCGCCTCCCCCAGCATATCTGCCATTGCCCCCACCAACTCCCTTCGGAGCTCCTTATAGTATTCCATCACATAACCGTCTGGGCCTCCCGCCTTCCCTTGTTTCATCTGTGCTATCACATTCCCAATCTCCCCTCCTGTAATAGTGTCCCCCAATTTCTCCCTTTGTTCTTCATGAGGCCAGGCGACCAAAGCCCTTCCATAAATTTTGTGGCAAGATTTTCTGAGTTCTTGTACTCTGCCTTATATAGTGTGTTATAATAAGCAGCAAAGGCCTCCCTTATTTTATCACTTTGGGTATATACATGCCCTTCCTGATCTTTCTTTAACCATCAGTACCACTGTGGTTCCTCTGCTACCCCTAGCCAACCTTGCCAGAATAGCCCCAGGTTTGTTTTCCCATTCATAACGCCTCTTTCTTGCGCAAAACAGTGACGTACTGGCCTCCCCTGTTAGCAACATGTTCAGGTCCCCCTGAGAGCCATCAATCCCCCCTGCTGTTGTTCCATTGGTGAAGTAATCAGTCTCTTTTCTTCCACTTTCAGCTGTTGCTCCAAGGTCTGCTGTCTCACCCTTCTCTGTTTCTTGTAGCTCGCCACATATCCCATTATCACACCCCCTCATGTAAGCCTTCCCTGCCTCCCAGAAGATTGCTTTGGTAGAGGCAGTAGCCTTATTTCCTGCCTTGTGAAAGCCCCATTGCGCCTTTAAAAATTCCTGGAATTTTTCTCACCCCAGGGATTCTTTAGCATCTGTTGACAGATGCAGTATGCCAGCTGGGTTCAGCTGCCCTGGAGAGGAGGAGTCAATGAAAATGAGGAAGCCATTGGCCAATCAGGATAGAGATACAGTAGAGTGCTGCCTGCAGTCAGCCTGAGGAACCTCAGAACTTTTTCTCCGTTGAACTGGCAACACTGCCCCAGAGCTCTCCTCTTCAGAGATCTTCCTGTGCCATTTTCTTCCTTTTTGAGTGGCGCGTTCAAGGTATTTTGTATATTTTTCTCATTTTACCTATTTTTACTGCAACGGCGCTAGGTTCCGCGCAGTCGCAGGTTTTTTTTTCGTATTTTCCCACTTCGGTGGTTTTTCTGAGGTAAAAGTCGCCCGCATGCATGATAAATTGCGTAATTTTTATTTAAATTGTTAGTTTTCAGTATTTCTTGGTGGCTTTTTACCGCTTTTGCATTAAAATCATTGAACTGGTTTTTCGCGCTCGTGCGCTAATTTCCGTTGCACACCTGCGTGAATTTCTGGAACCCTTTTTTTCTTCATCTTATATAAGTTTTAATATCTTTGAAGGGTAATCCCCTCATTTCTGGGGAGACACCTTTTGTTTGACTGTGCAATGGGCTTCTGTTGGCAAGAGGTGTGGAGGTGGTTTCTGTTCTTTTCCACTGTTGTGAAAAAAAATATATTTTTTACCTCTAGTAAGGTTAATTTTGATTTGGTTAGCTTTGGCCTATCCCTTTACTATGGCTTCTCAGTCTACCTCCTCCTCCTCTAAAAGCGCTGAGGAGGGTACCTCAAGTCAACACAAAGTTAATGACAAGTCCTCTGGGGACTCCAGAGAAACTAAGTCTGGTAGAAGTAAAAATTCTAGCCAAGCCTCTAAAAGAACTTCAGAGCAGGTTTCTGATCCTGATCCTACAAAAAAGTCTAAGAAAGATAATAACACTACTGTCCCTCCTCCTGAAAGGCATTCGGAGACAACAGTAGCTGATAAAAATGTGCCCTCTGCAGATGATTTAGCGAAAGCTTAGCATTTATATCAGACTTTACAATCTATGGTCGATATTTTCTCAGCTCCTGCGGGACCAAGTGATTCTCTCCTTGAGGACCCCTATGCCCAGGGTTTTTATTTTGATGAGGGAGAGGATCATGGTGATGAATTGCCTCATGGGGACACTCTTAATCCTGATGGCCACCCTGGGGTTGGTGTTAATGATGATACTGATACAAGTGAAGAAGTGTCTTCCTTTTTTACATTTTTGAAACAGATGGTGGACACCCTGGACCTGCCTCTCCAGGATGACACCGATCAGGAGATGGAAGATGACTACGTGGAGATGATGGGCATTTCTCCTCCTAAGAGGCTCATCCCTCCCTATCCACAATACTTTGAAGACAAGTACTTTTAAGGTTCTGGAAACCCCGTCAACTTTTACTGGGGTAGACAGAAGGATTGAGAAGAAATACCACCTCAGTAAGTCTACTGCTGATTTTCTTTATACACATCCAGATCACAGAGGGGTAGTTCAGACAGCGGCCTGTGACAAAGTTACTGTGTCGCTATCTGTGTTCCCACCAGAAAAAGACTCTAGAAAAATAGATCTTATGGGTAAGATATCTTATGCTACCACCTCTCTCTTGCTGTGCAAGCCTTCTTTCATGGCATACACAGCTAGATATCAGAGGGCTCCATTAAAAACTATCCCGGCCATAGTGCAACATGGGGGGACACTATGCTCAGAGATGTTTCCGAGACTGTTAAACGAGCCATGGAAGCCACAAAGTACCAGTTTCACATGGCCATAGATAATAATGATACAGCCTCGAGGGTCATGGCTCAGGCTATTTCTCTCAGATGTTTTGCTTGGTTGAGAACTACTAGTCTTACCCAGGATGTCCAAACCCAGGCGTTAGACTCCCCCTTTGAGAATAACTCTCTCTTTGGGGATCATACTGAAGTCTATATGAAAAAAATGGATGAGTTCAAACACACGTACAAGAGTAATTCAGCAAAAGAAAAGCCCCCCTCTCAGAAAGATCACCATAGAGGGGGTAGTAGGGGTAGGGGTTATTTCCATAGGACATTCTTCCCCATGCCTTATAATGTGGATTTCTCTCGGATGAGAGTTTTTTTTCAGAGGAAGGGGCAGGAGGGCCAAAGAAGAGCTAACTCCACTCCTGTTACTGCTACTCTGTCTAGACAGCAGTCTTCCTAACTCCTTGCTGGTCACCTCTCCTCTCACCGTGGGGGGCAGGCTTTCACACTACCTCCATTGTTGGCAACAGGTCACTTCAGACAAGTGGATTTGGGAGGTAGTGGAGCAGGGCCTATCCTTTCAGTTCTAAAAATTCCCCTTTCTCCACAGGCCCTTACAACCAAGACCTTCTTTCCCTGCAGAACAATTACTGCTGGAGATAGAGGTCAAGAATCTAATGAGGGCCAAGGCCGTGGAACGAGTGCCACTTTCCCAATGGGGAAAGGGTCTTTATTCCAGATATTTCCTGACCTTAAAGAAAATGGGAATGGCAACCTATTCTGGACCTAAGGTACCTGAACAAGCACCTGACAAAACTAAAGTTCAAAATGGTAACCTTGACTCAGGTCATCCACTCACTAAAGCAAGGGGACTGGCTAGTCTCCCTGCATCTGAAGGAAACCTACTTTCATGTGCCAATAAGGCAATCCCACAGAACGTTCCTCAGATTCCATCTGCCCTATGGGCATTATAAGTTTGCAGCCATGCCTTTTGGGCTCACTTCAGCTCCCAGAGTATTCACCAAGTGCCTGGCAGTGGTAGCAGCTCATCTCAGAAGACAGGGAATTTCAGTCTATCCCTACCTGGACGATTGGCTGATTGTGGCCAACTTGTCCCAGTCTGTTTCAGGGCCCCTAATTCAGACAAGGTGTATCCTAGAGTCCCTGGGCTTCCTTATCAGTGAACAAAAGTCGCATTTTCAGCCTGCCCAGTTCATTGGTGCAGAGCTCAACACCCTGCAGGGAAAGGCCTTCCTCTCTTCAGACAGGGTCGACTCTTTCCTTTCTCTGCTAAACTTATTCAGTCCAGGTCAACCAAGACCAGCCAGACATTTCTTCAAACTTCTCGGTCATATGGCCTCAATGACCACGTTAGTGCCAGGGGCCAGATTCCAGATGAGGGACATTCAGTTTTACCTCAGGTCTCATTGGTCCCAGAGAAGATACCCCTTTACAAACCTTGTTCCAGTCACAGTGATGTTTCTTCGATCCCTGGACTGGTGGAAAGACGTAGACAATCTCAGGGTTGAGGTTTCCTTTTTACTCCCCAACCTTCCCAAATTTTGACTACTGATGCTTCCCTCCTTGGACGGGGGGCCCATCTTGGGGACTTGTCCATATGCGGAACTTGGACACCAAGGGAGTTCTCCCTTCACATCAGTCTTCTAGAACTCAGAGCTGTGCTCCTCGCCATCAAGGCCTTTGCTTCTCGCTCAGGGGTCAGTCTGTGCAAGTAAGGACAGACAGCACGACGGCCATGTTCTACATCAACAAACAGGGAGGGACTCGGTCAACCAAACTCTGCATGGAAGCCATGAGGATTTGGTCCCTTGCCTATTCCCTGGACATGTCTCTGTCGGCCATCCATCTTCCGGGCAAGGACAACACTTTGGCAGACTCCCTAAGCCACATCAGTCAGGGCCACCACGAGTGGACCCTCAACAAGCAAGTCCTTCACATGGTGTTCAGGAGATGGGGCGTCCCGGATCTGGATCTGTTCGTATCCAGTTTGAACCATTAGTTACCCCTGTACTGTTGCAGGCCCCCAATTCTGTGGACTATTCTTGCAGATGCATTGACCCTAGATTGGACGGGAAGGTTCCTTTATGCATTCCCTCCTTTTCCTCTTCTGTACAGAGTACTTCTCAAGTTAAGGGAACAACCAGCCACCATGATCTTGGTGGCTTCCGATTGGGTGAGACAGCCATGGAATTCCCTGCTCCTCTTCTTGTCGGTCAAGAAACTCATCAGACTTCCTTTGTGCCTCAGCCTTCTGACTCTTCCTCAGACCGGAGTGGTGTTCCCCAACATCCAGTCTTTTCACCTCAAAGCCTGGTACTTGAGGAGTTAGAATTCCCAGACTCTTTGTATTCAGAGCAAGTACTGAATATTTTACAGATGGCTAAAAACCCAGCACAAGGAAACCTTACGCCTCCAAGTGGAGACTTTTTTCTTTCTGGTGCAAGGATAAGGGCGTAGCTCCTTTACACGCCTCTTCTTCTTCCTTATTGGATTATTTGGTTCATCTTCAGGTGGAAGGCCTAAAGGCATCTTCCCTAAGAGTTCACTTAGCGGCCATTTTGGCCTACCTTTCTGCAGGTAAAGAGAAATCGCTTATTTCTCAACCCATTTTCAAGAAGTTTTTCAAGGGACTTCTGCACCTTCACTCCCCTGTAAGGGAACCTGTTCCTCCATTGGACCTTAACCTCTGTATAGCCTAACTTATGGATCCTCCTTTTGAACCTATGGCTACGGCTGACTTGAAATTCGTTACCTAGAAGACTATCTTCCTAGTGGCCATTACCTCTGCCAGATGGATTTCAGAGTTGCAGGCCCTGTGTACATATCCTAACTACATCATTCCCCATAAGGACAAGATTGTCCTGAGGACGAATAAGAAGTTCCTTCCCAAGGTGGTCTTGGAGTTCCACCTTTATCAGTCTGTCTCTCTTTCAGTGCTGTTCTCAGATAAGTCCTCCCCAGGTGACCGCAAACTGCACAGCCTGGATGTGAAGAAAGCTCTTTCTTTCTACTTAGACCAAACCAAGCAGTTCAGAGAAGGACAATCCCAGCTTTTTCTCACCTTCAGTGCTGTGGGTAGGAGAAAACCGGCAACCAAGAGAATGATTTCCCGTTGGATCATTTCTTGTATTCAGTTCTGTTACAACAAGGCGGGCAGACAGCCCCCTCTTGGGTTCAGAGCTCACTCTACCAGAGGAACAGCTGCTTCAGTGGCAGCTTCCAGGGATATCCCGTTGCTGGAAGTGTGTAGAGCAGCTGCTTGGAAATCGGTCCACACTTTCACCAAACATTATTGCTTGGATGTGCAGTCCCGTTCGGATGCAAAGTTCAGCAAGGCGGTGCTACAGAGCCTTTTTCCTAAATAGGTTTCTGTGCCCTCCTCATAACTGCACTGCTTTGAAGTCTGCATCTGTCAATAGATGCTAAAGAATTCCTGGGTGAGAAGAAACAATTACTCACCAAAGTAATATTACTTCTTCCAGGGTATTCCTTAGCATTATTGACACTCCCACCCTTCCTCCCCTGGAAACCTTGTCTAAAGACTGTGTTAGGGGATTTAGCCAAACTTGCTAACTGGTATTGGTCTGGGTGATAAAAAGTTTTCTCAATAGTGGATTAGAATAGATAGTTTGTGTGTTATTGACAATTTTTTGCCCCGTTGGGCACAGTTTTTGCTCTTTTTCAGCTCCGAAATTTGTTCTGCTGTCCCTCAGGCTGACTGTAGGCAGCACTCTACTCTATCTCTATCCTGATTGGCCAATGCCTTCCTCATTTGCATTGACGCCTCCTCTCCAGGGCAGCTGAACCCAGCTGGCATACTGCATCTGTCAATAATGCTAAAGAATACCCTGGAAGAAACAATATTACTTCGGTGACTAATTGTTTCTTATATGAATGGGACTATGTGCCACATCCCTGACATCACCATATGCCCCCCCATTGACATAAATATAGTCCAACCTGGACCAGGTTCTGTGGGGATTCGAGTAAAATGTATATTCTGTAGCCCCAGAGTTAGCTGTCCTCCAAGTGTCCACTAGATCCAGATCTATAATGCCTTGCTTCCGTTGTTGCATTGCCCCCTCATGCCACCCTGTCTCCATGGAGTGATCCAGGCTGGGTTCCATCACACAGTTAAAATCCCCACCCATGCACAGATTAGGAAACTGTTCATGGACCAGAACATCCAGCAAACCCTTGTAAAACTCAGCATCGAATACCGAAGGTATATATATATATACACACACACACACTAACGTAAGTGATCTGCCCCCCCACCATGCCCTGTACAAAAATGTATTGCCCCTCACTGGGTCTGTCACCACCCTTTCTACAATAATTTGAAAATGTCTTTGAAATAGTATCACCACCCTTTGTTTATGTGGATTATAGACTGCAGCATAACATATACCCACCCATCCACCCACCAGTTTCTTGTGTTCTTCCACCGTGAGATGGGTTTCCTGCAAAAGGGCCACTTGAGCATGTCGGTTTTTCAAAGCCTGTAGGACTTTTTTCCTTTTAATGGGATTTGACAATTCCATGATATGATCAGAGTCATTATCCATATTCATTAGATACGTGGCCCCTTCTACGTTCTTTAGTTCCTTTTGTTATCACTGTCCCTCCAGTCATTCTAGACCCTCCCCATAATGTTCCATGTACATCTACACAAGCTATGACAAAAATAAACAGTATAATACCCCTTTGTGTTTCAACCATCGGACCCATTGCTGTTCTCCCCCTCCCAAATCATAACCTGCAACAGGCAAGTTTCCCAACAACACATAAGAGTTCAACACATTTCCAACCTTTTGTTCACCTTGAGATCCCCCATTCAGCAAGGATTCCCCAAAAACATTGCAGTGCATTTCCTTCCAATTTTCCATCATCTAAGCTGGGACCTGGAAGGACCCCTGGAATCCCCCTTTTCTCCCAATCTGTTCTTTAGTTTTAAATCAGATAAAAGGTAATAGTATGGTCTCCCCTTCCCCCTGTCCCCACTCCTAACAAGTATTCATCCCAAGTGGTTCATTACGCATCAATCTTTCTTACTTCTACAGGGTTAGTCCCCTTCTCTCATCCCCTCCTCCCCCTCAGTCTTTTCCTCCAGGCCATTTTACCTGATGCCCCCCTTAAAATCCTCTCTTAACTGTTGTAGATGGCGCATCCCTGCCTCCCCATTTTTCAGGGCTCTCCCAAGAGTCCCTACCCCCTGAGCCCACTTCCAGTAGGAGAGAGGTCAGTTCTCCACCCCCTAAATGTCGGGCACTGCTTCATTCACCAGAGAGGTTATAGCCCTTTCCGTGAACCTAAAAAAGAAAAAAAAAATTGTGTGCATTAGGAACATTCTTCCTGCTCCCCAGCACCATGTAGCTGGCTTCAGGCTGTCTACCCCCTCCCTCCCTTGCCATGCACATACCTCCCCTCTCCCCTGGGACACTAAAGTCATTCCACCCCCCTTTATGGCCAGAGACTCCTCCCCCAGTTTGGTTACCCTCACACATAATTCCCCTCAAAAAAACACAACCCTATGAGAGGGCTCAGCTTGTCAGGACAGGGGTGCAGAGGTGAGGGCACTATCAAATTCACATGTCCCCACACCTCTGCCCCCCCCACCCCCAGCTACTCCTAGTGACATCCATTTTCCTTCCTTGAAGAGTTCTCCTAATTGGACAGCACACTCAGTCCACAGTCTCAGTTGCTATCTGAGGTACTCCTGCATGACCATTCTGCAGCCCCACGAGGTCATCTCCACCCTGGCTCCTCCAGGACTGACGATCCTCCCTCACTGTCTATATACAGTAGTACATCCATTTTGCCCAGTCATTTAATCCAATGACCCATAGGAAACATTTCCACACTACCAAAAAAACAGCTGGCTCTTCCATTGAGAACAGTCCCCGTAGATAGTGCAGGCCACCAAGAAGCCCCCTTGTCAGTTTTCACCTTCCTTACAGGTGTGCCTTACATCTAGTCAGACAGTCACTGAGGGCCCTAAGCCAGGTGGCCATTTTCAGTCCCCTCATGGAAGACTGCAATCCGTGTCCATACTGTACCCCCAAGTAGTCCACAGACATCTCTCATATGAAGATTAAAGTACCATTCCTTCAATCAGCTCGTAGGCACCTCATTCAGCCTATTGATGTTGTCTGGACAGCAGTCACTAAAATCAGAGTCCTCAATCTCAATATTATTATTCTCAGTCTATAAGCAATTTTAATGCACCAGTTTCCCCAGGACTCACTTCAGTGCCCCCCATCCTGTTCGGCTCCTGCACACTCAGCAAGTGAGTTAATCCAGAGTTTCAAGCCCAATTAGCCAGCACACATATAAAATTAATATTAATCACAGTTTGTACTTGCTTAGTAGAGAGTGAAAAATCACTTATCTTTAGGTGGCATGTGTCTCCTGTTCACGCTATCCAATTCTTTCAGGTATTGCTGCACTCTCTCCACCTCGTGAAATGTGTAAATTGCAACTTCCTTTCTGACTTTTATCGTAGCTGGGTGTAGAAATTGAAAATCAACTTTTTTAGCTCGCAGTTCATCTAGCACCTGATTAAACATGCGGCGCTTACACTGGAGGCACTGGGAAATGTCCTGGGGCAAGAAGAGCATCGCGCCCTCGAAAACCACTTCACGTTTTTGTTTAAAGGTGAACCACATAGTCTGGTGATCCCCAAAGTTATGGAGGTGGAAAATCATCTGTCTTGGTGGGTCCCCTACTGGGGCCTTGGCACCAAAGCCCAGTGCACCCTCTCAACTTTAAATCGACCTCCTTTTAGCTGGAGGCCCAGAACCCCTGGGAGCACTTTTGCACAAAATCCTTCCAGGGAGGTCCCTTCTTTCCCCTCAGGGAGTCCACATATTCGAAGGTTATTGTGGGACTGGTAATCTTCCTGAAAGTCCAGCTGCTTTTTAAGTTCTTCCAGCTCCTGCTTCAACTCAGTGACTGACTAGGCCACTGGGTCCTATCTTCAATAGCCGAGATCCTCCCCTCCACCTCTGTAATCCACAATGCCTGGCTGGTAAGTTGTGCAGATGTTGCATTTAATTTCCCAGCAAGAGTGTCAAAATGCAGAGTAATTGCAGCCGTCACTTGATCTGTTAGAGTCCACCAGATAATTTCCATTTCTTTGGTGGACAGAGTGAAGATTTCCGGGCCTTCACTTGCAGCTGGAGCCCCAGCTTTCTTCGATACTTTGGCTGCACTCCTTGACAATTTCCCCACATTTGGCACAAGATAGTCATCCATAATGACTTCCCCTTGCTATACTATCACTTTATTTACAGATTTGAACAGAAAAACCACTTAAAATCACTGCTTAAAAGCCTCATGGAGACAGGGTAGGTGGAGAGACGTTCCTTTCCCTTAGCTGCTCATTAGCGACCCGCCAATATTTTTAAAGTTTTTAAATTATGCAAAGTGCATTGAATCTCAATCGAGAAATGTGCTTAATCAAATAAAGTTTGATTGATTGATTGATCTTTTTGCTCAAGATGGATTACACCTTCGTAAAAAAAGGAAGCAAAGTGCTGGGGGAGATATTCATCCAAGAAATAAAGACAGGCTATTTAAACTAGCAACGAGGAGGAATAGGGGACCAGTAGCAAACTGTACTCCTACTGCTTACATCAAAAAGGTTAATGATGGCATAAACACACTACAGTATCAATCAATGCCAGAAGTTTAAACAACAAGTTTGAAGCTTTGAAATTACTTTTAAAAGAGGAAAATATTCACATATGTGGAATCACCGAAACCTGGTGAATTATGGAAGGATGGAGAAAACAAATTTCAGGCTACCAGTTATACTATAGGGATAGATCTGAAAAAAAGAGGTGGGTGAGTATCCTTGTATGTGAGTGAACAATTCCCATCCCAAGAAAATGAAATTCCATTAAATAATAATGGCATTGTAGAACAAACCTGGGTTAAAGTAAATCTGGGTTAAAGTAAATATCCCCAACATTAAACAAATTGTGATAGGACTGTGCTATAGATCACCAGCACTTTCATCTGAGCAGAACCAGCAATTCATGAATACCATAGCTGAAATGGGCATGGGACCAAGAAAGTACAGTTACGTTAGAACTTACCATAACAGTAGATCTTCGAGAGAGGCTCTTGCAGTAGGTAATTACATATAGGACTGAGGCCAGCAGGCATCAGGACCCCATGGAAAAATTCTTAGCTAGCAGTCTCTGGCAGGGGACTGCCCCCACGTCAGGTGACCAACGTCATGCGACGTCAGTATAAAGGGGCGGTCCCCCACGCCCACCTTCCAGTTCTTTCCCGCCAAGGGCCAAAAAGGCAAGACAAGAGAGAAGCAGATATTTCCCTTCCTGGAAAAGGAGCTGAAAAAGCTAAGGGGGATGGAGGGTGGGAAGGTATTACCTACTGCAAGAGCCTCTCCCGAAGATCTACTGTTACGGTAAGTTCTTACGTAACTGTACTCTCTTACTTCGAGAGGGCTCTTGCAGTAGGTAATTACATATAGGACTGAGTCCCAAGCAGTCTGGAAAAAGGAGAAGCACACGGGAGGAGGAAAACTACCCAAACGTAGAACCTCTGGCTGTGAAGGTCTCAGGAAAGGAAACCTTGCAAAACAGCCAACCCGAAGCCAGCTGTACGGCAAGAGGCAATGTCCAAACTATAGTGTTTCGTAAAGGTATAGACCAATAGTTCTCAGACTGTGTTACAGTGAGCCTCCCCAAATCCAAAGAAAAGATTTTGAGCCTCCCCCCAAAACTGAAATAATCTTGGGCCTCCCCAAAGAAAAATAACATACCGTACTTTGCACAGTACACCATGAATAAATTGAAACCCCTTTGAGTACTTGGCTCACATTCAGTTCTTTGTCTTATACTGACATGGAACCTTTGAAAAAAGCTCATGTGCTCAAAGGTGTTAGCTGAATAACAAATAAAATAAACAAATGTTATTATTCAGCTTAATGTACCCCCCCAACAGGCCAGCCTACTTGCTCCACTATCTTCATTCTTGAACCACTGTTACCCCTTGTTGCAGTGCCTTCATGGGTCAGACTACTTTCTCTGTTTGCTCTCTATATGAAATAACCTTCCTACATACTTTTCCTCTCCCTCTCCCTCTCCTTCCCTGCTCCTAAACAACTTCTCGGGGATTACATTACTCCTTTCTGGTGTTGCTCTTAGCATTTCTATGCTCAACCCTTATATTTGGGCTGTTCTGCCATCGGTCTACAAATTGATCAATTACCACCACTCATTATTAGTTTATTGTTCATATTTGTTTGCACTATTGTTCACTGTGTATTTCTTGATTGTTTTGCAGTTACCTTTTGAAATGTATTCCCTCCCTACCCTTCCCCGTGTACACTTGAAACGAGCCTTGGCTCATTCACCTTCCCTTGTCACCTATTAGTAAATAAATAAATAAAATTCACCTACTATTATCCTCTTTCAGTTTGCTTCATCTCTTCACGGAAAATATATAAAACTCAAAATTTAAATACAGTACTTCAGACTTGCTTGAGCCTCCCCTGGAACAGGTTGGGGCCTCCCAAGGGAGGCTGGCCTCACCATTTGAGAACCCCTGGTATAGACAGAAGTCCAGATTGCAGCTGCGCAAATGTCAACTGCAGACACATTCTTAAAACAAGCCGCAGAGGCAGCAACACCCCTGGTGGAGTGGCCCCCTGACTTGACCCGGCAAAGTCTTGTGATACTTGTCATAACAGAAAGTGATACAATGAGCCAACCATTTAGATAGGCATTGCTTGAAAACAGCATTGCCTTCTCTTTTGCGAGCAAAAGAGACAAACAGTTGATCAGTCTTTCTGAGATCCTTCGTACTGATGGTGTAGTATCTCAGAATTCGGTGAACATGCAAAGTATGCAAGAGGCACTCCCCCTTGGTTGGAGTGTTGCGTAAAGAAAGCCAGCAGTTCAATGGATTGATTCAGCGTAGATTCCGCTACCATCTTAGGGAGAAACTTAGGGTTGGCGTGCAGAGCCACACATTCCTTGTGAAAAATCAAATATGGGATTTTGCACATCATGGCCTGAAGCTCGGAAATCCTTCGAGCTGAAGTAATGGCCACAAGGAAGAGTCTTCCAGGAAAGGAACTTTAGGTCTGCTGAGGCTGCTGGCTCAAAACAAGGCAGGGTAAGCTTCTCAAGAATGAAATTCAAATCTCAGGGAGGGGCAGGAAAGCGAATAGGGGGTCTCAAGTGGAGACCCCCTCTAAGAAAAGTCTTAGAGACTTCCAACTGCGTGAACGTTCTGTCCCCAGATGGAACATGATAAGTGGAGATGGCCACCATGTGAACTTTCAGAGAGGAATGACTGAGACCCAGATCAAAGAGATGATGCATGTAGTCCAGAAGCCTCCCGACAGGGCAAGAGAATGGCTCGGGCTTTGGAAGAGGCCCAAATAGAGAACCGTTTCCATTTCATGGCATAAGTAGATCTAGTGGAGGGCTTTCTGGCGTCCACCAGAATCTCAGCCTCAAGCGGGGAAACCCCAATTCGGGCTTCAGCTATATTTGCAGGAGCCACATGCAACTGAAGGGATTTGAGACCTGGAAGAACCATGGTCCCCTGATCCTGGGTCAGCAAAAGTTGCGACAGAGGAAGAGGAAGAGGAGGTTCCTCTGAATACTGTTGCAGAAGAGAGAACCAAAGTTGCCTGGGCCAGAAAGGAGCGATTAGGATTATGCGAGCTCCTTCTGAGCTGAGTTTGTATAAGACCCTCAGAATTAAGGGAATCGGGGGGAAAGCATAGACAAATCTGCCCTTCCAACCTAGAGACAGAGTGTCTCTCCAAAAAATGCCTCACCCTGGAGCGAGTGAGCAGAAGGTGGGAAGTTTTGCGTTGCGAGGAGACGCAAACAGGTCTACCTAAGGTGTTCCCCAGTGTAGGAAGATATTGTCTGCTATCCCCTGATCCAGTCCCCACTCATGAGCCTGGGCAGATGACTGACTGAGGTGGTCTGCCAATGTGTTTTCAACCCCCAGAACATGAATTGCCGTGAGGTGAAGGTTGTGTTGCACTGCCCAATCCCAAACCCACATCACCTCCCTGCAAAGAGGGTAGGAACGAGTTCCTCCCTGTTTTTTGATGTACCAGACTATGCACACATTGTCCGTCTGGACAGCCAGATGACCGGGAAGCAGATACAGATGCAGAGCTTGTAGAGCATACAGCACGGCCCTGAGCTCGAGCACGTTTATGTGAAGAGTCTATTCGAGCCTGGACCAGAAGCCTTGATTCCTGTGAGACCCCAGGTGGGCTCCCCAACCCTCTCCCGAGGTGTCTGTTGTCAATGTTTGAGAGTGGGAAGTGAGGCAGAAGGGAACTCCCCGGCAAAGGTTCTCCTGAACCATCCACCATTGCAGGTCCCGAACCATAGTGTTGGAGACCAGGACTTCTTGATCTAGGTCATCCACCAATTGATCCCACTGAGACTGAAGCGTCCACTGAGAGATCCTCATGTGGAGCCGAGCACAAGGGACTGTCGGAATAGCAGCCACCATGAGCCTGAGAAGGTGAAGGATTGACCTGGCGCTGACCCACCTGCGGCTGGACAGCAGGCTCGCCTGAGCCTGGAGGGTGGCCACCCTGTCCAGCGGCAGGAATGCCATGCCAGAAGTCGTGTCCAGGAACTGGAGCCTCTGGGACGGGATTAAATGGGACTTGGCCTGGTTAATGGTAATACCCAGGCTGGTAAAAACCTGCAGCATAAGGGAAAGGGAGTGCAGGAGTTCCTCCCTGGACGGGGCCTCCAGGAGCCAGTCTTCCAGGTATGGGAAAACCTGCACCCCCAGGGTACGCAGGTGAGCCGCTACCATGTAAAGGCATTTGTTGAAGACTCGGGGCGCCAAGGAAAGACCAAATGGGAGGGCTTTGAGCTGGTAGTGGTCCCCCTGAAATGAAAAATGAAGGTATTTGCAGTGGGAAGGGTGAATAGGGATATGCAGGTAGGCATCCTGCATGTCCAGAGCGCACAGCCACTGTCCTGGTTGAAGTAAGGGCAGAAGGCTGTGCAAGGAGAACATTCTGAACTGTTTGTACTTCTCAAAGAAGTTCAGGGAGCCGAGGTCTAGGATAGGCCTCACGTTTCCTGATTTCTTCGGAACCAGGAAGAAATGGGAGTAGTAACCTGTCCCCCGAAGGTGGGTTGGGACAGGCTCTATTGCCGCATTCAGCAAAAGGGAGAATATTTCTTCCCGAACCAGAAGACAATGTTTTGGAGAGTAAGACAACCTGGGGGGGTACTGGGCAGTTTCTGTAGAAACTCGATTGAGTGTCCATCTGCTATCGGCTGGAGCACCCAAGTATCTGATGTGATCCTCTCCCAACCCGGTAGATGGAAGGAGAACCTCCCTCCCTCCTACTGGTTCCTCTGGAAGGTCCAGAGACTGTGGGAGAGGAGAGGAGTCAGGAGGTGTGGGGCAGCGCCACGGCTGAAGCTCCCTCCGCTTTTTGGGCGGGGCTTGGCAGCCGGAGGGGCCTGACGTTTGTTGGCCCGCTTGCCCTGAGGTTTCACTTTGGGCCGAGAATGTCTGCGAAAAGGGCGACGCTGACCCTGAGGGGGCTTTACATGGAGTCAACAGACTTTAGAGCAGTACCTTTCTCTTGCAGATCGGTGATGATGTCCTTGACATCCCCACCGAACAGCACCGAACCCCTGAAGGGCGCGTCTTGGATAGCAGACTGCACCTCCGGGACCAAACCTGACACTCGGAGCCAGATATGATGCCGCAAACCTACGGTGAAAGCTGAGCTCTGACCAGCAGCGTCCACTGCATAGTACGTGGCACGAAGCAAGTGCCGACTGGCCGAATGAGCAGAATGGACCAGATCTGCCACTTCCTGCTTAGTTTGAGACTCCGGAAGGGAGTCCAACTTTGCTTCCACCTCACTCAGGATCACTTTCTGGTAATCCCCCATATGTGCAACACAATTCAGGGCCCTTATTCCCAGAGTGGAAGAAGCATAGACCTTCTTCCCATACTGGTCCAGAAGACGAGATTCCTTGTCAGGTGGAGATGAGCTAAGATGCTAAGGGTTTGCCGTATGGCCGTGGGCGGCTCTAATCACAACCGAGTTGGCTTTGGAGTGTGTATTCAGGGAATCCACACCCTCTGGAGTCTGGTATAGCCTATCTGCCTTCCTCGGAAGGGGGGGCTAATGCCGACAGTTGCTTCCAAATAATGGAAATAAGGTTCGCATGAGGTTCAATCAAGGGTGGAATCAGTGCTTGAGCGGTTTGGGGCAGATCCAGATGAGCAGCAAGTTTCTTTCACTGTGGATCCGCCTCCAAAGATTGTCACTGGTGAACCGCCTGGATCTTTCAGAGAAGCTCCAGAAAGGAGGGCTCTTCCGAAGGTGACTTCGGAGGACAGGTCTGGGCTGGTCTGGAGTGCGTGGCTTGTTGTCTGGATGGGAGCACCCATCGGAATCATCCGTGGTCTCTGAAGAGGAAGAAGAAGAATAAGACTCCCCCCGCCGTGGGGGAGGAACGGACTCCTTGGGCAACCCTCAGGAAAGCGTGTCCTCCCCTGCCCTGGCACCGGAGGGCTCACCTTTAGTGTCGGGAAGGGGGGAAAGAGTCTCTCGCCTCCGACGATGGGAGTCTGGAACCAGGTCCGGCGTCGGCAGATGGCTCTCCACCTCCCTGGTAAACTGAGCGTTGGCCTCAGCCCACCAGGAAGCCAGAGTCTCCTTCAGGTCCACCAGCAGCTGGGAGAGTGGTGGTGGAGGAGGGAGGAGATGGGGGATATGGATATTGGGGATATCCATATGGCGAGTATATGTAGCCCGATGGCGGGAAGCCCAGTGTCGGGTACTGAGGCACCGGGTACTGCGGCGTCAGGTAGGCCGGCATCGGGTACTGAGGCACAGGATACTGCGGTCCCAGGTAGGATGGCATTGGATAAGATGGGGTTGGATGCCTGGGCACCAGGGCTCTGATGGAGCAGATGGCCCTGGAAGAGGCCCAGCAGGCGGGCCAGGTATAGGAGGCCCGGTGGGTGTTGGGTCCAGCGTAGTGACAGCGTCCGGCAAGGGAATGTCACCCGGCATTGGATAGGCCAGCGTCAGAGCCAGTGTCCAAGGGTCCGACGTCAGGTCGTCCGGCCCAGTGGAAGGGAGACCTGACAGGAGCGTACCTGTATCCTCAGTGTCACCCGGGGAAGGAGGACTAAAATCCCCAGGGTCCAACAGGGGAGATGCTGGAGCCTCGGAATGCAACAGCGAGTGATGCAGCAAGCCACAGATGATGGACTGATCAGTAGGGTCTGGCATTGGCTCTAATGCTGTGTGTCCGTCGGAGGAGCCTTACCAGCGGGGTCCAGGCGGGCATCAGAGGAGCCGGCGTCCAACTTTTCGGAGCCAACACCCGACAAAGGCCGTGAGGGAGAAGCGGTCTTGGTGGGCATTTTGGAGGCTGTGCGCTGTCCCAAAGGGTTGGACATCTTAGTGGCCCTGTCCGTGCACGCATCAGAAGGACCGACGTCCGGCTTACCAGAGCCACTCAACCCAGAAGACTGCACAGAGGCGCTCTTCCTGGGAGCGGCTGCCTCCTTTGACGTGGAGGCTTCTGATGGTCCTGAGCATGATCCCGATGAGAGAGACACTGTTGCCTTGGAAGCCTTCAAGATGGCCGTCGAAGAATGGTCCCCTGGAGGGGACATTACCTTCAGCACGGCAACTCCAGCCGGAGCCACAGTGACCGTGGAAGAGGAGTCCCAGTTCCAGTGCTTCTCCTTCTTTTTGCGGTGACCCTCAGGGGAAGTAGAGGCCTGCCGAAGCTTCTTCAGCTCCTTCTCCATGGGGGACATCTTCTTTTTCAAAATGTGGACCTCCAGGGATTGCTGCCTCTGTTTGCGGGTGCCGGTGTTAAGCTGCTGGCAGTGCTGGCACTTCTCCACGGGGTGATCCGGGCCTAGACAGAAGAGGCACTGGGAGTGTCCGTCCTTGTGCGGGAGCAGGGCACCCTAAGAATCACACTTATTCTTATGCTGAGATGGAGTAGGGGACGACAAACACGGCAGATGCTGAAGATATTCTGACGAGAAATTTGAATAAAATCAAAAAGAGAACGGTAATAATACCGATGATTGACTGACGAAGCAGTGAACTTAACTGTGAGGTGCTTTCACGAGCTAACAGCAGGAAAGAACTGGAAGGCGGGCATGGGGGACCGCCCATTTATACTGACGTTGCATGACGTCGGTCATCGAACGTAGGAGCAGTCCTCCACCAGAGACTGCAAACTAAGAATTTTTCTGTGGGGTCCTGATGCCTGCCGGCATCAGTCCTATATGTAATTACCTACTGCAAGAGCCCTCTCAAAGTAAGATCAATGATTATAGAAGATTTTATTTTATTTTAGTCTTTGGTAACTCGGTACGGCCCACTAGGCACAAGTGTCTGTTTTCAGGGGTGACCCGGGAGCACTGGGTGGTTAAGTGACTTGCTCAGAGTCACACAGTATGTAAGTGGAGATTGTGAGAACCAAACCCAGGTCTGGTCTACTGGATGTACCAAGCTCGTTACTCTAACCTCTAGACTATACTGACAGCCTATCTGGCTACAGGATTTTAATCTTCCTAATAATTATTGGGTAACAGGAAGTTTTTTGTTTTGTTTTTTTCAATTGTTTCACCAGGAGTGGCACACTAAGCTGAAAGCTTGTTTACGGGTGCGACCTGGGAGCACAGGGAAGTTAAGTGACTTGCTCAGGGTCACACAGTATGCAAGTGGGGGCTGTGGGATTCAAACCCAGGTCTCCAGATTTGCAGCTCAGAGCCTTAAACTACTGTGCTATACTGCCTTATTAGATAACATTCCTTATTAGATCATAGTTTACTAGACCTTGTATTAAGTAATAATACATGCCAAATGGTAAATTACCATACTAGAGGCAACAATCTACTTGATATTGTAATTACCAGTCTGGACACAGACACCATTAATTGTAAGGTCAGAGAACCACTCATGGATAGCAACCATAATATGGTTCAGCTAGAAATGAATGAAAATTGGAAGAGAGTAAAGGGCATCACGAAAATTAAATGCTATAAAGAAGCAAGACATAGTGAGATGAGAGACTATCTTGCTGTGTGGGACTGGAAACATGAATTGGACCAGCTTCCATTGGACCAGATGTGGGACAAAATTAAATTACATTTGGATCACTGTACAGAGAAATTTGTATCTGAGAAAGCAAAATATATTAATAACGGGAAGATGCCATTATGGTTTAACAATAACATAAAAGCAGAAACAAGAAGAAGAATAGAGCTTTTAAAAATACAAACTAAAACCATCTACTAAAACATGAGCTAAATATAAACATAAGTTAAAAAAATGTAAAAAAAAAAAAAAAAGCAACAAAAATGCAAAAAAAGAGGTTGAATTAAAACTCCGAGAAAGTGGGAGACGACAAGAAAGCTTTTTTTTTTTTTAACTACCTGTACATTTCCAGCTTACGAGGAGGTCAACATAAAATTGGCCCTCTTAAAATATCTAATTCAATCATTGACAATGAAAATGACATGGCAACAGAATTCAATAATTATTTTCTGAGGCTAAGAAATTCAAAGGGGTTGCCTGGCACAACTGAGTTGCGCCAGGGCAACCCCAGAGCTGCGCCCCGGGGCAATATTCAGAAGTGGGAATTGCACAGTGCAATTTCTGAGATAATGTATGCGGCACATCTCCAGGGGGCATGGCCATGCACATGCAGCACATCCCGATATTCAGCCCGGGGTGTTCTGCACATCAGCTGGCACAACCCAGAGATGTGCCATATACCTGGGCTCAAAGTTGAGTCCGTAAAGAATGTGCTTGTAAAGAACGTGCTCAACTGCAATCCACCCACTGGTGGGCCGCTGTACTGCAGTGCGCAACACAGCAGCCGCCGACCGTGGGTGGCATCCCCCCCCCAACACCATGCACAAGCACACTCAATAGTCCCTGGTAGTCCAGTGGTACCCCCTTCCCCACCCCGACCCTCCATTCACTGTAAACATAAAGAAGTATTATCCCTGGCAGTCCAGTGGTAACCCCCTCCCTGCGGAATCCACGATTGCCATATAGAAAATGAATTAACATCCCTGGCGGTCAGTGTTACCCCTCCCAGAAATCCCGATCGCCGTATAGAAAATGAATTACCATCCTGGCAGTCCTGTGGTTCCCCCACACACACACAGGGCCCCCATACCAAGCTCCCCGGTCAGCGGCGGGCAGCAGGTCCGCCAGCATACCACCATGGCTGCCCACCAAATGACAGTGTACAGTAGGTACTGCAAGCCCAGTGGTCCATACTGTGGACCAATGAGCTTGCAGTGCATACTGTAATAATTCTCAATTTTGTGAATGAAGGACTTCATTCACAAGGTTGTGAATTATTACAGTATGCACTGCAAACCCATTGGTGTGGACCAATGGGCATGCAGCACCTACTGTAAGCTGTCATTTGGTAGGTAGCCACAGTGGTATGCTGGCAGGCCTGCTGTCCGCCGCTGACTGGGGGGAGCTGGGTGAGCTGGAGGTCCTGTGTGGGTGGGGGGAGAAGGGGGAACCACTGGACTATCAGGAATGATAAATCTGTGTATTTACAGCAAATGGGGATTCTGGTTGGGAGGAGGGTACCACTGAACGGCCAGGGATGTTAATTCTTTTTATTTACAACAATCGGGGATTCTGGTGGGATGGGGGTGCCACAGGACTGCCAGGGATATTATATCATTGTAGTTATGGCAATTGGAGAGTCAGGATTGGGGGGAACCACTGGACCAAAAGAGGACTTTTCTTGGGGTGTATCATGGTGCCAGGGGTTACAGGTTTGGGAGGGGGTCCTATTTTGGTCCCTGGTACAGGGACTGCATGCTATGCAGGGCACCAGATGCATTTTGCTGGCCAGCCCTGCACAGCACATGCAAATGGGGCCATAATGACATGCAAATGGCCCCATTTGTGCCATGCATGCATAATGGCCCCATTTCCTTATCCAGTTCTGAATATCTGGATATTGTGCATGGTGCAGCTACAGTTGCGCTGGAGCATTCCCAGTCCTGGTATTCAGACCTGTCTGGGGGATGTGCCAGCACATTGCATCTGCGCTGCGCGCATTATTTGCTATATTCAGAAGAGATGCACCATGGCACATCTCTTTTGCATATATTCCTTAGTTGCTTTAGTGCACCTCAGTTGCACTGCGCAACCACTTGCGCCATTGCCAGGCGCAGGTCTGAATATCAGGCCCAGAACATCTATCAGCTAAAAACTAAATGTATCCTGTTAAACCAGAATAACAATAACAAACTTATCAATTATTGGGTACATGAAATAGATGTTAAAACTAAACTCAGTAAAGTTAAAGTCAGTAAATCCCCCGGGCCAAATAATATTCATCCGCAGCTCCTAAAGGAGTTATCATCTGAATTAGCAGGTCCATTAGCACAATGGTTTATATGTTCTATTTCAAGTGGACAAGCCATTGCAGAATGGAAGGAGGCTAATGTGACCTCAGTGCACAAGAAGGGTTCTAAGCATGATCCTAAAAATTATCAGCCCACAAGTTTAACTTCTATTGTGGGTAAGCTATTAGAGGGTGTTGTCAAAGACATTATAGAAGAACATGTTCAAGAAATATGATACGGGGATATAACGTAGCATGGTTCACTCCATCTAGATCTTGCCAGACTAATCTATTTCATTTTTTTGAACCCATAAGTAGGGCTTTGGACAATGGATTATCTGTGGGCGTTATTTATTTAGATTACTCTAAAGCCTTTGAAATGGTTCCACATAGAGAACTAGTTAAGGAACTTGTTGGCCTTGGACTTAGAAAAATGTCACACAGTGGGTAGATTCATGGCTGGATGGAAGGAGGCAGTGGGTCTCAATTAGAGGCTATAGTTCAAATTGGGGGGTTGTGAGTAGTAGGGTGCCCCAGGGTTTGGTGCTGGGTCCTACCCTATTTAATTTATACATATCATCAATGCAAACACTAGAGAAAACCTGGCTATGTAAATTTATTGATGATACGAAACTAGGCGCAATAGTGGGGGACTCAGTAGCCTGTCAGAAACTTCAAGATGACTTAGCTAAAATAGCACAGTGGGCAAATGAACATAAATTGCATTTCAATGAAAGCAAGTGCAAGGTCATGCATTTTGGAAGAAAAATCAAAATGATGAAATACTTCTTAAGTGGGACTCAGCTAGAGGTAAGCGATAAGGAACGAGATCTGGGTATAGCCATGACAAACAAACTTTCCTTCGCAGAACACACACGGGAAGTAGTAGCTAAAGGAAACAGAATTTTGAGTTGCATATTTAAGCATATCGGGAGTAGGGATAGAGGTGTCATTGTTCCACTCTGTGGATCACTTGTCAAGCTGCATCTTGAGTACTGTGTCCAGTTCTGGGCACCGTATAAAGCCCAGGATAGGACAATGCTTGAGAGGGTACAGCGCAAGACAACCAAGAAAATTAGTGGCATATCACATCTTCAGTATGATGAAAGATTAAAAGAACTGAATTTATTCTCACTGGAATATAGACGCATCGGGAGGACCTATGCTTAGTTTATAGGGCATTTAGAAATGCAGACCTTTCAGAGTGTCTTAGACTACAAGTTAAGATCATTAATAGTGAGCCCAGAAGCCACAAAATGCTACTCAGAAGAGAAAAATTACAATTCCACTAAAAGGGGAAAGTGGTTTAATCAACAAGTTGTGAATATATAGAATATACTCCCAGAATCTATTGTTAATAGTCCAACGATGGATTCATTTAAGGCTGCACTAGGCAACCACCTAGGATACCGATATATCCAATAAGTATCTGCGAGTCTTTATGGTGAAAGCTTTCCGACTCGTAACGCTCCAATGAAACCTATGAATTACCAAGTCATGGTGCACTGAAAACCATGACTGAGATATAGCCATGACAGACTATATATACTATGTTCAGAAAAGTCAGGGTGGGAGGAGACAGTGTGGAGGTTTATGTGAGGGAACGCATAAAAGTGACAGAGATACAAGAAATATGGGGGGGGGGGCAGAGGTGCTGTGGTTCACCCTGGAGATAGAGAATGGAGCCACTGTTCACAATGGTGTAATCTACAGACCTCCAGCACAGAGGGTGGGGGAGTTAGATAAGGTACTTGTGGAAGCCACTGGCAAAATGGCAGAGAAGGGGTAGCTGCTGCTGGTGGGGGACTCTGCCGGATGTAGACTGGAGCCTCCCAGCTGCAGCTGCAGCTTCAGCTAGAAGCAGAGACATCTTGGACTCCCTGCAGGGGATGTTCCTCAGGCAACTAGTCAGTAAACCCACTCTTCATTGGATGACCTAAATGTGGCCTGGTAGTGGGATGCTGGGGTACATAGGGAGGGTTATCACCAACAGACACAAGGAAGTGGTGTTGCATCTTTATAGATTGATGATAAGACCCCACCTTGAGTACTGTGGCCAGTTCTGGAGACTACATCTCTGGAAGGACATAGACAGAGTTGAGGCAATCCAGAGGAGGGAAACTACAATGGTGCTGGGTCTGCACCAACAGCCTTATGATGAGAGACTAAAAGACATCAATATGTACACCCTAGAAGAGAGAAGGGAGAGGTTGTTTTTTTTTTTTATTCTTTGGTAACTGAGTAAGGCCCACTAGGCACAATGCCTGTTTTCAGGAAGACCCGGGAGCACTGTGGAGGTTAACTGACTTGCTCAAGGTCATACAGTATGGATGTGGAGGTTGTGGGAATCAAACCCAGGTCTGCTGGATGTGTCAAGCTCATTCATAGCCAGGGATTCAGTTAATTATTTTTTAGTGGAAGTCTAAAACTTCCATGAGTTGAAATCTGAAAGGCATTCCAAGTTTTTTGGAAGTCAAAATACTTCCAGAATCCCACTTTTAGAAGCCAGTATTTTAGAAAGGACCAGTGTATGGATGTTAATATAATATTTCAGTGGTAAAATACAATTTCTTCTAGAGAAAAATCCATCATTTCTGACTTCCATGGTTGCAGTTTTGGAAGGGTACTGGTCAGTATGTCATGGGAATTATAGGCCAGGAAAATCCGCATTGGAAAAATAGCTACCAGCAATACAGCTACAGGGACAGTATAGCGCAGGTAACATTAGCGCTATCCCTGTAGCTGTTGGCTGTCAGAAAGAAAATGATAAAGTTTCCGCTAGGTGGCATGCTGCTGTGGCACAGAGGGTAGGGCTGGTTCCATGTCATCACAGCGATCGCGGAATAGCGATTGCCGTTTGGGCAAGTGTACATCACCGGAAATAAATTACGGCGATGTACACTTGCAGCGAAGAGCAAAAGGGCACACGACAGTTAGATTTTGCCCCCCACACACCTCCACTAAAGAATTCTCAGCTCTGGGGGGGTGCATGGCAGAGGAGGGGTGCAAAACTAAAAAAAAAAAAGAAAACCCCCAACCCGGTGCAAAAAACAAGCGCACTCAGAACCGAACATGGCACCCTACCAACCCCAGCCTGCCACCAACCCCCCATGCCACACATCCAGTTCGGCAGCCCACCACTGCACTACACCCCTAAAACCCTCCCTCCCCTTCTGCCTGTTGCACGGCGTGGTTCCTCCCCACCCCCCTGCACATGTGTATACAAAGCAACATCCTGTTGCTATATTCGCCTCCCCACCATCCGGTCGCCACCTTGCCAGGTAGCCCTATCCAGAGGCGCCGTGATTGAATTGCACTTTTTGAAAGCGCTCAATCACGGTCGCCATCATCACAGGCTACTGGTAGGGCCACAGGCAGCAAAAGGTGGTGGAATGTCGGTGGACTGGGGCTTGAATCCTGGTCCCGATACTTTTGCCTATTATTTTCTCCCCCTCCCAATTTTTCTTTGTAATTTTTCCGAATCCCACACTGCACTTTTTGCCCCATCCCCAATTGTTCTGCTTTGTTCCCCCTTCCCTTCTGTCGTGCCTCCCCAGTGTCCCCCCCAGGTTTCTCCCCATCCCCAAATTGCCTCCCACCTGGAGGTGATTATATTTAGTTGGGTGAAATACCCATAAAGGGGGGTGCAGTGGGTGAAGCCCCCCTTAAATAGTCATAGCAGTTTGTTTTGTTTAGCTCTGGTAGCACTCGTGTTTACCGAGCGCTACCTTTGGTTTCGATGTATTTTCTTTGCGGTTTTTGAGAGTGCTTTTTGCACTCAACATTATGACATAGTGCCTTTTGGAAGTCATCTAATTTTTGGTTTTACAGCTAGAAGTCAGTGACACCCCCCCCCCTTTATTTTGGAACTGTTTGCCATATTTATGAAAGTCAAATAGTCCCAAAATGGAGTTAACTGAATCCCTGTTCACAGCTCATTACTCTAACCTCTAGGCTATACTGCCAACCCCCTCTGATAGAGACCCTTAAATACCTCATGGGGTAAATAAGATACAGGAGGGAAGTATTTTTCTGAAAAAAGGAGCTCAAGAACAAGGATACATGCTATGAAGCTGGGGGGGTTAGATTTAGGGGATATGTGAGGAACTATTTCTTCACAGAAAGGATGGTGGATTCCTGGCACAGCCTTCCAGCGGAGGTGGTGGGGGGTGAACACAGTGGTGGGGTTCAAGAATGCATGAGATAGGCATGAGGGAGTCATAGTGGAAAGAAAGGGGTGATGGAGAAAGTGCTAGGCATCGATTAGGGCCTGGGATGATACTGTAGGTAGGGAAAAATGGGCAGACTGAGTGGGCCAAGCGGCCCTTACATGCCGTCATTCTATATATCTATGTATAGAATAGCACCCTAGAGTTGAGGTTTAACCAGTTCAGTTTGCTATACAGGACACATGTATAGATATCAATTCTGAGTTCAAGTGCAAAGCAGCAGGCCCTGTTCAACAGTCCCCTGACCCAGGACAGTACACTGTCATTTATCGACCTGTAGACCGCAATACCATAGTAGATGGTGCTTATGATAAAGCATTGGACTAGGAGTATCTTTTTCTCAGGTAGGAAGTTTCTCCTGTGCCTATAGAGGAAGCCATTTCTTACATTTACTGCCTCAACCAGATGATTCACATGATCCTCAAAGGACAAGGTACTGTAGAGAATTAGGCCAAGGTATTTAAAGATTTTTAGCTGCTCAAGAGTAGCAGCGCCAGTCAAGGTAGAAATAATAAGGGCAGGGGAGAGGTTAGTCTTATTACGAGTGCCAAGCAATACATATTGTGTCTTTATCTCATTCATGACAAGAAGGTTCGGAGTGAACCGGGCCTGTATACAGTTAAACTCATCCCGAAGCCTCAGTCACAGGGGGTCAAGGGCCTTGTCACCGTAGAAAATATCAGGACGTAGTGCCATGCTGTATTCAAAACCGTCTATCATTAAATCATTGCTGTTAATTCAGTTAACAGTATAGGGGTCCAAAGCCTTCTTCATTCCCAGTTTGAATGATGCAGTCATTATTAAAGTACTCAGCTCATTTTTACTTATTTTTAAAAAATTAGTTCAAACTCTGTTCTTGTGAACGAGAAAAATCTCCTACCTAAGATACAGTCTGCTCCACTGAAAGTGAGAGCTGACTGAAAACAGAGAGTGCTGTTCAGCAATCCATCTTATACCTGCAGCAGGGGATGGGGGCATCCTGATGTTTGATGTTAGCAAGCATGCGGAAGCCCCACAGTTGCTAGCAACTGCCCCCTCAGTCAAAATGATTGAATGCCTTGCTGCAGGTATGGCTGCTAAGTGTTACTGTGTGCAGACTGTATTCAATATTTATTTAAAGGAATAATTATTTTTGCAGAGGCTAAGACTAGTACTTGCTTCACCGGCCCACTTAGATGTCTGTACGATGCTGTTCACAATTATTCAAAGTTTTATCATTTTGAACAGAACTTTGGTTTTAAATTTGGTTTTAATCTCTAACCTCTGGCTTAACTTTGTGGGATATTAAAACTTTTACTATACCACAAAGTCAAGCCAGAACTTAGAGATGAGGGAAATGCTGTGAGAGTGTCATCTGTCCTTCAAGGAGGAAGGGAGAAGGAGGAATATAGGGAGAAGCAAGGGATGTGAGGAGAGCAGTTTAGATAAAAGTGTGCTTCATACTGCATCCCATTTTCTGCTAAAAGACAGTGAAATTTTAAAAACGCAAACTGAGCACTTTGCCAACAGTTTCAATTAATAAATCAAGTAAGTAAACTGTGACTGAGTTCCACACTTCCAGATTCATCACAGCATATTCACTGCTATTAAACATGATGAAAGTACACATTTTAACAAAAAAGGTACCATGTCAAAAATGGGCATTAAAATTCCAAAGTACACATTTAAAAAAAAAAAGCAAGCATGTTTTTCAACTATTTGGCAGAGGCGTTGTTAGGGACGGGCCTCCTGGGCTAGAGCCCCGAATGTTTTGTCTGGGGCCCCAAACCTTGTGCTGCGCAGCTGCACCTGCCATCCCTCCTAGTACTGCTGTGGGGACTGGGAGTGTGTGCCTCCTGACTCTGCTGCTCCGGCTCCCTCAGACCAGTGACCTGACCATTACTGTAGGCCCTCCATTCCAGTTAATAGCAGTCACCAGCATTGCTCACTCACTGCACTGGCGGCCGCACTCAGTCCCACTCCTTGTCTCCATTTGCTGCTGAAGACAGAAGTGCTCACAGGCTGTGTGTGTTCCCTACTCTATCTGGTATTGCTGCTGCTCTGTTTCCATGGCAACCAACACACTGTATTGGTTGACGTGGAGATGGAGCACCATGCCGTCCCTCTCTTAAGGGGATACACGGCAAGGCATGAAGGCAAGCTCAAGCTGAGTCACTGAATCTGTTCCGCACAGTCTACCAGCCAGGCATTAACTCGCTGATGCTCTCTCCAACCAACTCCTTCCCATTCCCGTCCTTGCTCCATCCATCCTCCGAAGCTGTCATGCTACCCGCACCATCCCATGGGAAGTTGCTATTGCTATTGCTCCCACTTCTCTCTATCTGGGGGCACAGTGACTCCTCTCAAGTTCAAGTCAACAAGGCACTGCAGCTGACAGAGACAGAGAGAGTGAGTGAAGGAGGAAGGAACAGTAAAGTTGCAACTGATGAAGCCGGCAAAGCAAAATCCTCCTCCCTGGATAGTGACTCACCCTAACTGATTCTGTTAGGCGTCAGTCACACTGGTGTCATTTTCTGTGTCTTTACCCCCTCTTAAGAACAATTGAGGCAAAATATAATGCCCAGGCCTTATTTGGCATTGAAATATGGGATCACAAATATCTTTTGAACCTTGAAAAAACAGCAATTCAAACCTTCAGAGGGGCTATTGGTTTCCCTAAATCAACCCTTACCCAATTTGTTAGAGCTGAATTAGGCCTTCCTAATTTAGTAGCTTATGCTGAATCACATATTATTAATTTTTGGATCAGACTGAATTCTTTATCAGAATAATGTTATGCCAAAAAGTGCTTAAATGAGAAAGTCCACTGGGATTTGATCGACTGTACAAATCAGAATGGCTCACTTTTGTAACAGTATTATTGAAATCAGTGGGACTCCTAAATGTATATTTTCTTACAAAACAGAATATAACTATCTCAGAAATTTATCAATCTTATATTAAAAAATGGATGATTAGGAAATATAAGTTTATTGATTTACAATATATAATGACCTCAAGGTTTGCGATTTGGTATTCCCATAGTGACTGTGTCCACTATTTCTGCTATTATCTTGACTTTTTGGAATGTCCAGACATGCGTAGAGCATTTGCAAAGTTCAGAACTGGATTCTTTGAATCTAATGTTCTTGCATGTAGATTTGACAAAAATATGGATCCAATTCATGCTTGTTGTCTCTGTGGTGGAAATGAAAAAGAAGATCTCGAACATGGAATATTGAGATGCCAGTGGTATCAGGCAGCAAGACATAGATGGCTGGGATCCATTTTGCATCACTGGTAAACTGCTCTAATCACGCAATACTAGAACTCTTCTTGTCTCTGACAATGAACATATAAAAAACACTGCCCCATATATTTGTAATATACAAAAAATAAGGAAAAGGATGGTGCATACTATACAGCTTTAAACTTTTTTTGTCTGTTTATACACTGATATATTTTGCACAGATATCTCTGCTCTTTATGTTTCTAACTTATGTTTTATCAATTGTATTTTAAATGTCAGTTTTGTAGTAATTTTTTGTAATAATATTTTTTATGATTGAACAAATAAAAAGAATACATGCACATTTTCTGTGTCGGGTCATCATTGGGTGTCTCGGTCTCTTTCAGGACAACACTCAGTAAGGAGGACTGGCAGAGTCGCAGAGAGGCTGTTCAGTACTGGCAGCATGCTAAAATAAGAGCCAGCAGCAGTGCAGTCTGCATTTGCGCAGTGAGTAATATATGTAGGACTTGACTACTAGTATAGACTATCGTCATCATTTGTCAAAGAAAGAGACAAATGACTTCCAGTTCCGTCTCGCGGGTAATGGCAGCCTGAAGACTGAGCTCACATCTCCCCTGGGTTAAAAATCCACTCTGATCGGGTGCCACATACCTATAAAGTGTAAATGTAACATTTTAAACAAGATCGGAGTGCGTTAGAAGAAAGGACGGGCAAACCTGAATTTTGCACCGCATAGGATGGAGGAAACAGCAGACCATTCAGACACAGAGGCCTCTCAGACCTCGGAACAACGCGACCTCCTCCCATGCGAAACTAAATGAGAGTCTTGCAAAAATATCTGCAAACAAGGCACAGCTAAAAGTAAAAAAGCCAAGCTTGACCTCATCTATCAGGAGATTCTGACGTTCTGAGCAGAAATTAAGGAGCTGTATGGAGAGCTCCACCGAGTTGTTGTACAACTGGAGCATGGACAAGCAGGAGCAGATGGGAACTGCTACCGAAAACAGAGCTGACAGTTTGGAGCAGGCAATCCAGTAAATTAGAGACTCAGGAGCAGATAATCGATTATAATGTATGGTAGAATGTTGTTATAGGTAGAAATCTACCTTTTTATAACAATGTTTTACCATCGATGTGATATCACAATCTTGTTAACCCATCGATGGTACATCACATCGATGGGTTAACAACTGGAAACAGTCTTTGCATGCTCACAACTGGATCGGATGGCCTTGAAACAGCCGCGGCGGTGAGGGCAGAGCAGTGGTGACTGAAACAAAACTGCAGTAAGGAACTGCTTTCTTTTCTTAAAAACCTAAATGGTACCATACACTATAAAATATAATGTATGGTACATCGATGATTAACCAGTTTTTGAAACCAATCTCGAGGTTGCTATGGCGACTTAAACCTCTCGAGCTTCGCTCTCGAGGTTTACATGGTCGCCCTGGCAACCTCTCGATGGTTAACAAACCGGTTAACCATTGATGACCATACATTATCCTCTATGTCAGGAAGATTCTGAGAATCATGCCACACGAAAAAATATTAGAATATACTGTCTCCCAGAGAATTCAGAAGGGTCTAACATAAAGGAGTTTGTTGATGCTTTGCTCCACACTGCCTTAGAGTAACCTCAAGACTTTGATTTGCACTTAGAAAAAGTGCATCGTGCATTGGCGCCAAAACCTACCTCCTCTAAGGTCCCTACACGGTCAGTGATTTTATGCTTTAACAGCTTTTCCAACAAAGAAGAGGTGATCCTTACGGCTTGGAAGCATCAGAAAGTTTTCTATGGCCAAACCTGAATCTACTTTGACCACGACTACGCTCCCCAAACAATGCAATGCCAATTGAGGAGGCAGGGAACTACAGACCAGTCAGTCTTACCTCAGTAGTGGGCAAGATTATGGAGGCACTCCTTAAGGAAAGGATAGTGCAACATCTGGAATCCATAGGGGCACAGGATCCAAGACAGCATGGGTTTACAAAAGGAAGGTCCTGTCAAACTAACATACTAACATACTATTTGCCAGCAGATTAGGCCTTATGGTCTATCAAGTCTGCTCGAACCTAGATCCTTAGTTGGGTGCCGAGACCCTCCCATCCCTTGTGCTCCAGAAACCCCTATCATCCATCCCCACCCCCCCGGGACAGGCCATCATCTGATACATCCACTTTCTGTGTCTGTCCCACCCTCTCTTAAAGCTCTCCACTGTGGATCTCTGAACCAGCTCACCAGGCAAAGCATTCCAAGGGTCCACCACCCTCTCAGTGAAAAACCTCCTCCTCTTTTCCCCTCACCCTTCCACCTTCCAACTTCAAACCATGCCCTCTGGTGATGCCTCCCTGCTTTAGTCTAAAGATCCCTCCATGTTTACCCCTATTTATTCCCTTGAGGTACTTGAAGACCTCAATCATGTCCCCCTGTCTCCTCTCCTCCAATGAAAACAGGCAGAGCTCCTCAAGTCTGTCCTCGTAAGTCAAATCCCTAGCCCTCGTATCATCTTTGTTGCCCTCCTCTGTACCCTCTCCAGGAGCTGTATGTCCCTCTTCAAGTGTGGTCTCAGTACTGTACACAGTACTCAAGGTGTGGTCTAACCAGTCCATTGTACAGTGGCAGAATCACTTCCTTGCTCCTAGAGGTGATCCCCATGCGATGCATCCCAACATCCTGTTTGCCTTCTAGCTGCTCTCCTGCACTGCTCAGTGTTATTCATACATGTATCCACCATGACCCCTAGGTCTTTTCCCCTGTTGAGGCTTCCAGCACCTCCTCCCAGGGTGTACATGTGTTTAGGGTTTCCCACCAAGATGCAACACCTTGCACTTGGTGATATTGAAATTTAATTTCCATGTGTGAGCCCAGCTTTCCAGGGTGTCCAGGTCCTTGCAGGCCAACCTCCCTCTTCTCCCTCAACTACTGCTCCCATCTTGGAGTCATCCATGAAGAGACTCATTTCACACCCTATACCATCCCTGATGTCTGATATGTATGCATTAAACAGGATTGGACCCAGGACCGAGCCCTGTGGTACCCCACTACCAACCTCTGTAGGGTTGAGAGCTCCCCACAGACCACTACTCTCTGAGTGCGTCCAGCTATCCAGTTTTCAATCCATCTGACCATCAAAGGGCCTACTCCTAACCCCATCAGTTTCTCCACCAGACCATTGTGGGGGACAGAGTCAAACGCCTTGCTGAAGTCCAAGAATAATACATCCACAGGCTTACCCCTGTCCAGTTCTGATGTTACCCATTCATAGAACTCCACAAGGTTGGTTTGACATGATCTACCTGGCCATAACTAATCTCATAGATTTCTTTGACTGGGTAACCAGAGTGGTGGACCAAGGGGGAGCAGTTGATATTGCCTACCTTGACTTCAGCAAAGCTTTTGACACTGTTCCACATAGAAGATTGATAAATAAGCTGGGTAGGCTCGGGGTGGGTCAGAAGTTGGTCAACTGGGTGGCAAACTGGTTGACGGGCAGAAAACAGAGAGTGGTGGTAAATGGTATACAGTCAGAAGAGATGCAAGTCACAAGTGGGGTACCTCAGGGATCAGTCCTGGGGCCAGTCCTCTTCAACATCTTCATTAGTGACCTTGCAGATGGACTAGAGGGTAAGGCTTGTCTGTTTGCAGATGACACCAAGATCTGCAACAGAGTAGATGATCCAGATGGGGTGGGCAGAATGAGAAGAGATCTGGATAAACTAGCAAAATAGTCAGAAGAGTGGCAACTGGGATTTAATGCAAAGAAGTGCAAGATCATGCACGTAGGGAAGAGAAACCCTGAAGCCACCTATAGGCTGGGAGGGGAGTTGCTAGCAGTCACAAAGGAGGAAAGAGACTTGGGCATCATCATCACTGATGACCTGAAATCATCTAAGCAGACCTCTAAAGCAGTAGGTAAGGCTAGGGGGGTGTTAGGGTGTATTAGTAGGGGTATCACAAGTCGTAAGAGGGAGGTAATAATCCCTCTTTACAAGACACTGGTTAGGCCCCATCTGGAGTACTGCATGCAGTATTGAGGCCACACCTTCACAAGGACATTAACCAAATTGAGGCAGTCCAGAGAAGGGCAACAAAATGGTGCAGGGACTGCATCAGAAGACACATGAGGACAGATTAACAGAGCTCAATATGTATACCCTTGAGCAAAGGAGGAGAGAGGTGATATGATGAGGCATTCAAACACCTAAGGGCATTAACAAGGTGAAAGAGTCTAACATGTTTAAATATAAGAAAAATAGCAGGACAAGAGGACACAGCATGAGATTAGAGGGGGGCCGATTAAGGGAGAAAGTGAGGAAATTCTTTTTCACAGAAAGGGTGGTGGATGCATGGAATGGCCTACCTCAAGAAGTGGTGGCTATGAATACAGTGCAGGGCTTCAAGCAGGCATGGGATAGGCATAAGGGAGCAATACAAATGAGTATGAATAGATAGGCCACTGACAGAGCAAAGGCCGATGGCACATTTATAAGGTAGAAAAAGAAATGGGCAGACTGGATGGGCCTTGCGGTCCTTATCTGCCGTCAACTTCTATGTTTCTATGTTTCTAATGCGGCTCAGAAGAGCTTATCTACCTTTGCTACTGGTCATTAAAGCGGCAGGGTACAAATTTTCAACCCCATACCCATCCCGCCTGGTAATGCAGTTACCCTCTGGGAAGGTGGAGTTTGCCACAGCACAGGAAGCACAAGAAGAACTATCTAAACTGGGACTGCAGTTTCCAGAAAGAAGTCCAGGAACTCAAAACGTGGAGCAGTGCAATGCCAGATGGCAATCAGTGCCTGAGAAACAACAAGGGAAACAACAGAACCTTGCCTCAGTTAAGAATGTCCTGGTTGCCTATCGGAGGGACTCTGGAGTCAAGAGAACCTGAAAATGATCCCTTTGAAATTGCTTTGGTACCTTTCAGGTTGGTGGGAGTTTAATGTGGGGGGGGGGACATTCCCCTGTGTGGGGATGTTGTAGCTTGATGACACATGGACCTGACTCTAGGCCTGAGGTGGGTCCTCTACTATGGGCCAGCCCCGAGCTAATTGTCAGTCTGGGGTGGAGTGGAGCTTACCTCCCCTCCCACCCACCGGCCTTTGCTATTGCCTCTTCTATTATTATCTAACATTACACTGTGACTGTGTCAAATATATAAACTGCCTACTGCCAAATGTGATGGATGCCTTTAGGGTAGGCTGTTCAGCTAGAAGAATATAGTTGCAAAATTGATCAAGGTTTTACCCACTTCTTAACAGAACTTAGGTTTGCTTTTGGATAGATCTGGGGGAGAGGGAGACATAATGTTTTGGCTACAGGATGCCATTGCAAGGCTTTCCCTCAATTTCCTGTTTTTTCCTTTTTCAGTTCTCCCTGTATTTTTGGGAACAGAATGCTGTATCCCCGGAGGCCCCTGCCATGTTGGTTACAGGAGTACCTCCACAGTTAGGGAGGGTTCAAACCCGCTGTGAGATTCAATACTTGAATCTTCTGGGGCAAGGATATCTTTCCCCATATTTGGAAGTCTCTGAGTTTATGTGGTATAAGTTTATGCATCAAGTTCTAAATAGATTTCAACTTTTTGAAATCATAAAGCTGATAGTAAACATTGAGTTATGTTCTCAGTTTTCAATATGTTACGCACTCAGCTGTTAGAGCGTGTTTTAGTAGATGTTCTGATTTTTTTGAGGTGCAATTGGTTCAATGATAGGAATAGCCCTGTATCAGTTAAGATTTGGGACAAAGTGCAAGGGGTATCTAGGAGTGCTTATCGTGACTGCCTGCCATGTGGAAAATGTATGAGGTGGGACTTAACTAATTCTGAATGGTTCATCATGGTTAAACTGATGTCTCTGGGGCCAGGAGCTGCAACTTTTAGTAATACTTTTGATATCATTTTTTCCCAATGATGCCAGACCTGGCAAACATAGTATCGATGAATATCAATGGCATTAATCACCCAATAAAGTGGGCCAGGCTCCAGCAGTATCTACGCCGGCTGAAAGTGGACTGTGTATATTTGCAGGAGACTCAGCTTTCAAATGGTGAACATGCTAAGTTAGCGGCGGGAGGTAAATATGTAATGTTCTCCTCCTCCAGTACCACGGGGAAATGGAGGGGGGTTGCCATCTTAATCTCTTCATCTACCCTGTTTGCAGTGGAGAGAGAATACTCTGACCAAAATGGGCATTTTGTAATAGTCAAGGGTCGTGTGTTTGAGAGTGTGGTAACGTTGGCTAGTGTGTACCTTCCCCCTGGTGCCCCATCCCTCCTACTCAGATGTTTTATTAATAGGCTTTTGGAGATACAGAATTGTATTATGTTGATAGGGGGAGATCTTAATATCACCATGTCCCCACAGAAAGATTCCTCATCTTCAGGGGCGCACAGGATTACTTCTGCCCAGAAACTCCTTAAAGCACAGATTCCTTGGCTGGGTCTTACAGACCTTTGGAGTGATTTATTTCCCTCTTCAGAAGGGTACACATTCTTTTCTCCTAGGCATCACTCCTTCTCCAGAATCGATTATTTTTTTATATCCACAGAGTTTTTGGATAGGGTACAAGATATTTTGCTGAGGGCTCGGTTGTTATCTGACCATGCATCACTTCTGCTGAGGATAGACCTTGGTAAAGTTCATAAAACTTCCCTGTGGAGATTAAATTTAGCCCTGCTTAAAGATACAGAATTTAAAACTAATATGGCGGATCGGATTACCCAGATCCTAAATGAGAATACAACCCCAATATGCCTGCTGCTGTTATCTGGGATACCATTAAGGCTGTGCTGTGAGAAGAAATAATATCATACTCCTCCTATATTAACAACCTGAGGGAGTCCCAGATATAAACAATTACTGGCAACACTCAGTGATCTTCAGAAGAGACGTGCCTGGGGGGGAGGGGGTGCCCCAAGAGGAGTTTAGACGAGTCCAGTCAGAGATTCAGGGAATATTAGACTATAAGATACAGATGTCCTTCCTATATCTTAAAAAGTTTTACCATGAGGGTGGCTCAAAGGGCACCAGAAATCTAGCCAAAAGAACCACAGCCTACAGGCAGTCAGCGGTCATTACCCGAATCAAAGACCCCCAATCTGAGACAGTTTTTCATCAGGGACCACAGATAATGAAAACGTTCCAAGATTTTTATAAAACGCTATACGCAGATCAGTGCCCACCATCAGAACACCAGATTCGTAAGTTCCTGGCACCTCTTAATTTCCCTAAATTGACAGAAGCACAGCAGGTGTCTTTGTTAATCCCCATCTCAACTAAAGAAATCCAGTTTGCCATCGGCAAATCCAAGACCTTAAAGTGCCCTGGCCCAGATGGGTTCGGAGCTGAGTGGTATAAAACTTTTCAGGCTAAACTGCTTCAGCCAATGAAACAGGCCTTCTCAGAGATCCAGAAGGGAAGTCCCCCCCCCCACCCTCGTGGTCTTATGTGGCCATTTCGGCTATCCTAAAACCAGGTAAGGATTCACTTTCATCGGAATCATATCAACCCATTTTGGTCTTAAATAGTGACTATAAATTTTATATGTCGATCTGGGCAAGTCGATTGGAGGCTATCCTGCCTGGCCTGATCCTTGCAGACCAGGCTGGATTCCTCCAGATGAGATAAACCGCTGGCAATGTCCAAAGGACAGTACACTTAATGGATTAGATCAGTGTTACCTTCAGCATTGGTGAGCCTGGATGCATACAAGGCCTTTGACAGGGTCTCTTGGAGATTCCTGTGGGAGATCTTGGCCGCCTTTGGCTTCCCAAAGGATTTTATATGCTGGTTAGAGAAAATCTATTCCTCCCTGAGGGTCTATATCAAGATTAATGGAGATATTTCCTCTCCCATTCCTCTTGAGAGAGGCACCCGACAGAGATGTCCCCTCTCCCCGCTCCTCTTTGCTATTTATATTGAACCCCTAGCTATGGCCATTAGGAACTCAGTAAGAGTGTCAGGAATACAAGTAGGGAATCAAACTTGGAAACTTGCTTTATATGCAGATGATATTTTACTTTCAGTATCCCATCCAGAGATCTCCCTCCTAGCCATATGGAATTCCCTGGATCACTTTGCCAGAGTTTCTGGATATAAGATAAACTCCACTAAAACAGAGGTCCTTACATTTCATTACATCCCTCCCCAAATTTAAAAACTCAGTTGCCCCTTAGATGGACTAAGACCAAATTAAAGTACCTAAGTATACAACTACCACAAAAGCTTCCCAATCTTATTCTAATTAATTATGAGCCCCTAACTCAACAAATTGGATCAGATCTACACCGATGGTCCCAGTTGCATCTACCTTTTTATTCTATTGTAGATCTAATCCGTAAGAATATTCTTCCTCACCTCTTGTATTTATTTCAAACAATACCAGAATTCACCTCCTTTTATCTCTTGGAATAGATGCCTCACTAGGTTTGTCTGGGCTGGCAAAAAGCCGAGAATCAAGTAGTCAATATTGCAGTTCCTTAAGGGGGGGTTTGAATCTACCTGACCTGCAGAAATATGCCCATGCTACAGTCTTGGCTAGAATATTTAATTGGAGCAACCCAGCCTATGACCTTCCTTGGAAGGCTTTGGAATTAGTTCACGATCAGATTCAAGATATCCCAGATTTATTGTCCTCCATTACGTTTCCATTTAAAAGAGAACCCTCCTACTACTTAGGTGCGCAGTCTAACTTAAAGGTTTGGTGCAGTCTTAGAAACTCCACTGAGTTGGAGCCAGTTTTGTACTTCTTAGACCGGCTTAGCTTAGTAGTCATGCCCCTTTCCCTGCAGGAGAAACAGGTCCTGAAAAACTGGACCAGCAGATGTATCTCTTCGGTATATAAGTTTTTAGACTCTGACAGGGTTATCCCTTTTGTGAAACTACAGGAAATCTACAGACTCCCACAACGAGATTTTTATGATATATACACAAATTAAAGAGTCTTTAGTACAAAGGGAGAGGAGTTGTAGCTCCCTCCCTAAGCCCCTCCCTTTACTTCTGAATCTTGCAGTGACCACCAGAGAGGGGCAAATCTGTCCCCACTTTATTGGGCTTCTTTATAAAGGTCTACAGGAAGTGTCTAGAGATTCGACCAAGGGGATTCTAGAGGCCTGGAATAGGGAGCTTCCAATTCCAGTATCAGCAGAGGACTGGGGAAAATATACTAAACTATCTTTGGGTCTCTTGAGCGCTCCCTACTGGCGTGAGTTTGCATGGAAAATGAGAAACAGGTTCTTTCATACCCCAGAAAAGCTATCTAAATTTTCTGATGTAGCTTCTGGCCATTGTTGGAGAGGCTTCGGGGAATGTTACGCAGGCCATACTTATATTTTCTGCTCATGCCCAGGTCTGACAGGTTTTTGACATGATATCTCAGCAACCCTGGCAGACCTGGTGGGAGAGGAGGCTGTCCTGACCCCAGAACTGGTGCTCTTATCTATCCCACCAGATGGTCTTCATATTTCAATGGGTTCCTTGTTGTTTACTTATACTCTGGCTGCTAAAAAAGCAGTCACTAGACATTGGGGTAGGGAGATTTCCCCCACAATTCAGGACTGGTATGGAGTGCTCAGGGAGATACATATATTAGAAATACTTATTGCTAGATGTGCAGATAGGATGGAACATTTTGAATTGAGGTGGAGAAAATGGGTACTTTATATATCACCTTTGGATCCCACTTTTGTCCCATGAACACCACTGATTTCATGTGCTTGATAGAAAGTATGAAAATGCCCAAAGATTTTATAGATCGAATCATTACTCCATATGCATGGCTGTCTTTTTTCAGGAACCATGGACACTTTATACGTCTTGTAATTCTAGCTAGTGCTCTACCTCTGACATTAGTCGTTAACTATATATATTATTTTAAATTTAAGCAGTTACCATGCTAGGAAACTGTATAAAAGATATGTTTTATCTCTGTACCTGGTCTACTGTAGTAATCAACTGATGTCCCTTTGTATTGTTCCTAACTTGAAAACTTTTATAAATAAACAATAAAAAAAAAATGAAAGAGACAAATTACTGTGCATGGGCAGCAGCAGGGCAACTTTATCTTATGTGTGCTGCACTGTCATTGCGATTGCTGCTGAGCTCTTGCATGATGATGATCATTCATCATGCCATGCCACTATAAAATACCAGCAGGCTGCAGGCTCCCATCCCATAACCCCCCTCTCCTGTAGCTTACTTCACCATCACATGTGCATTGTGGGATAGTTTGTAGTTTATGGTGCTTAATAGTCACATGACTATTAAATTAAGCAGCATAAACTACAGAGTGTTGTCATAATCAGTAACAGTATCTGAGTGGCTGGTGAGTGGCATGTGACTGAGGATGTAGGGGTGGCTTTCAGAGAGTGAAAGTAATGAAGTACAGTTTGTCAGTAGTGTGCTGATTAGGAGGAATCCATGGAAAAAACTGACACAAAAAAAGAGTGTTATACATTTTCTTTTGTCAGAAAAAACAGTCATTACTGTCATTTTCTGATTTTCAGTTGCCTGCTAACTTCTTGCCTTTTTTTTGTTACAACTAGAGACTGAAGAATTATTACTTGGTGATCGGAGACCAGAAGGCCCATTTTTACAGCTATGTGGGTGGAGCTCCACAGACGTTGTGCTATCACTGTAGGAGAACAGCGGTTTGCCTCCAGAACGCAACCCTGTGTTCTCCTACAATGATGCAGCAACCAGTGGACAGCACCGACTCCATTCGCACTGTCCTCTGCTGACAAAGCTCCCCTCCACAGCATGGCCACCCCTTCCCCACGGACGCACTACTTTAGCCACAAACTTCCTTCAAAACTGCGCATGTGCGAATATTGAGCATGCGCAGTTTCTTTGCCATCGCCATCTTTCGAATGGCACACTGTCACCACTCCAACAGCTGTGCCATCCACTCAGAAAACACCACCACTGCCACCCCACCAATAACACCACCACCGCCGCTCTGATATCCCTCCTGCCACCACTCCCAAACCCCAACAGGTAAGAGCTTTGCACAGCCGTAACAGCTCTGACTAGAGTTTGTTTATTTAGGCCACACTGCAGAGACATAACTGTGTTTGTGTTATCTGTTCGGTAGCTTGAGTGTGACTGAGATTCAATCAGCCCAACTGGCCGATGCCTATTCCCCTTTCTTCACAATCTAGGCAGGAGGAGAGGCAAACTAAGTGAAGAAATACTAGAAACATAGAAATTGTCGGCAGATAAGGACCATCAGGCCAATCCAATCTGCCCGTAGGCCCTATACATTGTATATGGCCACTGACCATATGTGATCAATGGCTTTTCATCACTCCCTCCCCTCTCAAGGTTCCATTGTGCCTGTCCCAGGCATGCTTAAACCCCTCCACTGTGTTTTCCCCCACCACCTCCTGTGGCAGACTATTCCAAGTGTCAACTACAAACTATCCCACAATGCACTAGTTACACAAAATAAATAAACTTACATATCTTTTTTTATCTGTAGTGTTTGAGTATTCAGGGGCAGCATGTGTGATCCACAGCATCAGTGACCCAGAGTATCTCAGAGTTCTTCTTGCCAGTGCTTGGCTTGTTGTCGGAGGGTTAAGGGCAGCAGCATGTGTCGTGCAGCTCCATTAAAAAAAAAAATCATAGTTGTAGTTAGAATACCTGGGGCAGTCTGTGATCCACCACATCAGTGACCCAGAGTACCTCTGACTCAGAGTTCTTCTTATCCATGTCTGGGTTGTTGTGGGAGGGCTCAGGGCAGTAGCGTGTGTTGTACAGCTCCATTTAAAAACAAATTGTAGTTGTAATTTGAAAATCAGGGCAGTCTGTGATCCACCACATCAGTGACCCAGAGTACCTCTGACTGAGGTGTAAAAAATGGCTTGTGGTGGGAGGGCTCAGGGCAACATAATGTGTTGTACTGCTCTATTAAAAAAAACAAGCATTTGTCAATGCCGAATGTTTGCTTGCTGGCATTGGCATTGGTGGGGTGTGCCTTTGGGTTGTCAGGCATAACGGCCACGCCATTTCACCACACCCTACCCTGCAGACACTGACAAGTGTCACGGTGTGCCTTGGGGTCTTTGGCCCTTATGCGCACCCCATTCCATCAGGAAATACGGTGAGATGGGTGCAGTATAGGAGAATAGGGTGAACTTTGGGGCCGAAGAGTCCAAGGCACACCTCGATGCCTCTCACTGGCTACAGGGTGTGGGTGGGGGTGGAATGGTATGAGCATTACAGGCGACAATCTCAAGTCACACCCATGATGCCTGTCAGTCTCTACAGGGTGGGGCGTTATGGTCAGAAACCCTAAAGCCTCAGGCGCTCATTGGTATTTTCACTCCAAATTTTCAACATGGGTTTTTTGTGACCCTCACCTTATGAACAGTGGTAATATCAGTTCGTTAGCTGAAAGCTGATTTTGCACAGTGACTACAGCATTTGGCACCGCAGGTGTGAAAACGCATATCGAACAGGATGTGAAAAATGACAGCTGTACTGTTCATGGGGAGGTGTAAAAAATGGCAATGTTGAAAATCTGCAGTGAAAATAGTCAAAAAAACTGGTGAAGTCATGAGAGTGCATAGAAACCGCACAATGCACACTCTTAATGTAATTACTTCGGGAATTTTTTTACAGCAGATTGTCAACACAGGCATTTTGGGACCTACGCTCATGAACAGTGTCACTGTCATTTTCTTAATCTGTTCCGAACAGTGATTTCCCACAGCAACCACGCATTTCTGCACAGAAAGTGTGAAAACACATTTTGGCCGAAGACACCACAATTCGTAAACAGGTGGACCAGGTGGGAACTTTTGGGTTAGAGGACCTCTGATGGAGGAGGAGCTGGCCCTCTCTTTGCCCCCCCCCTTTCTCCCCCCTTTGCCTCTGATCTGGGTGTAAGTATTTGGGTAAAGTGCAATGGTTAATGATTATTAAATTAATGTAATGTGAAGTTATTACGCCTATGTATACATAAAATGTAATCATCACATATAACTAAGGGCTTCTCCCCCCTTTGTTTTTGTTTCCTTCTCTCTCTTTTTCCTTCGTTCTTCCTCTCTGTTACCCCTCTTTGGGATCTACGTTGAGTATGTAACATTTGACAGGAAGCAGTAGTCTAACACTAGGTGTTTTTTTTTTATTATCCTGGATAAATGTAGTAAAATATTAATGGATATTTGTTTTTGTAATTCATTAATATGAATAACAAGGTTAACAGATGTCAAATTCACTGAGAATGGCCCCGGTGATGGTAGTGGGTCATGCCTAGGTAAAGACTTTTTGTTTTTATCAAGATGGATACCATATTGTAATAGGTTCTATTATGTGGATCTGTATGGAATATGCTTTGATCAATAAAGATGAAGTATAAAAAAAAAAAAAGAAAACACATTTCGGCCATGTTTTGAAAAATTACAGTTGTACTGTTCATAAGGAAGTGTGGAAAAATGCCAGTGGTGAAAATCTGGACTGAAAATGCAAATTCATGAACTTACTAGGGCACGTGGAAACAGCGCAATGCTCGCTTGTAACACAGTCATTTTATGGACTTTTGTCACCAAATTTTCAACATAGCCATTTTAAGACCTCTGCTCATGAACAGTGTCACTGTGATTTTCTTAATCTGTCCCAAACATTGATTTCGCACACTGACTATGCCATTGTGCGCTACATGCTCAGAAACACATTTTGGGCGAGATGTAAAGAATGACAGCTATACTGCTCATAAGAAGGTGTGGTAAAATGGCAATGTTGAAAATCTGGAGTGCAAATATTAAAAATTTGTGAACTTACGAGCGTGCGTAGGAACTGCACAACACACGCTCGTAAAACAGTCATTTTTGGGAATTTTTTCACCAAATTTTCAACATAGCCATTTTAAGACCTCTGCTCATGAACAGTGTCACTGTGATTTTCTTAATGTGTCCCAAACATTGATTTCGCACACCGACTGCGCCATTGTGCCCTACATGCGAGGAAACACATTTTGGGCAAGATGTTAAGAATGACAGCTGTACTGCTCATGAGTCAGTGTGGTAAAATGACAATGTTGAAAATATGGAGTACAAATATTAAAAATTCACGAACTTGCGAGCGTGCATAGGAACTGCGCAACGCACGCTCGTGAAACAGTCATTTGGGGAATTTTTTCCCAAAATTTTCAACATAGGGCTTCTGGGGGCCTACCTCATGAACTGTGACACTGTCATTTCGTACATCAGTCCCGAAAGGTGGTTTCGCGCAGTGACCACGAAATCACCTTTCGGGACCGAAAAACAAAATGACAGTACAAGAATTCATGAGGAGGGGTCCCAAAAACCCCATGTTGAAAATTTGGTGAAAAAATTCCCAAAGATGCTTGAGATATGCATCAAAGTTGAAAAAAACCCTATTCATTCCATTATACAGCTTACCGGCATTTCCTCAGTTCGCGGTCGGCTTTGAAGAGTGCAGAAGTGTTCCCGGTCCACTGAAGATCGTCGCGTCGGACTCCGGAGGTAAGTATGGGGTGAGGGGGTTGTGGGGAGGCAGGGTGCATAGAGGGTGGGTGCGGGTGGGGAGGAGGTCAAGACAGTCAGTGAGGGAATGTTTTTCCTTTGTAGGTTTTTCTTTTCTTTTAGGAAGACGACACTGGACATTTGCCAAGCTGGGGTGGGCTCCCAGCATGGCAGCAGGAAGTTTTGTTTGGGAGGCAGCGGGCTGGCAGGAAATTAAGGCACCCCGTCGTACTTAGAAGGTTTGCCATGCTGGGGTGGGCTCCAGCATATCATCTGAAAATATGTTGGGGGCCAGCAGGTGGACATTTGCCACGCCAGGTAGGCTCCTGTGCTGCAGCACCTGGACCATCCTCACCAGCTTGTGTCCAAAGGTGCTGATTAACATGACAAGGCAAGAAGGAACCTGACACTGAACACTACTGTAATGCTATGTTCCAGGTGGGGCAAAATTGGAGCTATAATTGGTGCTCTGATTACTACAATGCCACTCCTACCTGGAACATAACATTTTTTTTTTTTTTACCAGGAGAGACACATTAAGCTGAAAGCTTGTTTACAGGTGTGACCTGGGAGTACAAGAAAGTTAAGTGATTTGCTCAGGGTCACACTGTATGCAAGTGGGGCTGCGAGATTCAAACCCAGGTCTCCAGGTTTGCAGCTCAGAGCTTTAAACCACTGTGCTATACTGCCTTTAGGCTGTGCTTGTATAGTGCAGTCTAACTAAAAGATACATTGTGATTGGTTGGGCATCTATGGCACTCCAGACATTACCTCATGGATTTTAGCCCACCCGATAGGCTAGTGATGCACGTGACCCTAGATCAAATTTCTGGTATATCCAGGTCCCAGAAGCCCCTGCTCTCCAGTTTCGAATTGTGCATCTGATCAGGCAACAAGCACACCAGGAATCCCTGTCTGCTCCATACAAGGTAAGCCTTGAACTTATAAGAAGATATCATTAATCTGAACTACACTAGAGAAAAGAAATGCAAGCAAATTGTTTTTTGTTTGTTTTTTGTTCTTGTTGTACTGCCCATCTTGGGGCTATGTAGAGAATAACTGTGTAGAAGATTGGGATAGGAACAATTATCTGTCTGCCTATCTCTGTCCTATCATGTTCTTAACCTCTGCAGATTCAGAGGCAAGATTTTAGCCTGGAAGGCTTCCTACAGCTTATCCCTTGTTCAGTGCTTTAAGCTCCGTTGTTGTTTTTTATTATTGCAATGCGTTTTTGGATGCCTAAAAATATCACAAACGCCGCTGTAACGCCTTTTATTTGTAAAGATAGACATGGTTCTCTTTCCCAAATCGAAGGGTTATTCTCAACCACTAAGCTTCTTTTTGTTTGTGTTGCAAGGTTTATTATTTGATGTGTTAAAAATATCAAAAACGCCGCGATATCACGTCATTGTGATAGCCAAGGAGTGCTTCTCCCAAGTTTAAAGTGTTCCCTGAACCTCAATGGTTTGTTATTTGGTGAGAATTCCTGTGTTTTTTGACCGCTTGGTAGCGAGGAGAATCCCTGGTTTTGGGCCTTCAGGCCTGCAGCAGCCGCCCGGGCCTCTCGCCCCCACGTAGTCTCCCTTCCTCTCCTTGCCCTTCCCCCTCCGCGACACACCTGCTGGCATTGGGTTTTGCTGCCTCCACTCTCTCGGAGGCTCCTCCTGTTCCCGGGAATCCCCCATTCTGTGCGGACCTCTGGGGTGCATGGCTCCAGCGCAATCCACCGCTGTAGGCCCACGCGCTGGCACTACGCGTTGCACGTGGTAGGCCTCTGGCCCACCGCTCCCACGTGGTTTCTGGCCACTCCCCCGAGCCTCCAGCGGTACTCCATGCCGCTGTTTTACCCAGGCTGGCGCTCCTGGGCCTCAGGCCAGGGGGAAGAGGGTAAGCGTGGGGGGGGGTCTGACAACGATAAGGTGAGTGAGCGCCTGCGGAGAGTATTTGATCTCCGCGGGGACCTTGAGTCTACAGCCAGCGTTCCTTCCCCTGCCAGAAGGGGGGGAGGCCTTGCAGTAACCAGTCCTCCCTGGGAGGAACCGCCCTATCCAGGGCCTGTCTCTCGCAGCTCTAACGCCTCCCACCTTGATGCCTGGATTCAGGGGACATCCCGGGGCCTTTTTCAGCCCCTTAGCCATATAGATGTCTCTCTCTCCTTTTAGAGAGTCACAACTCGGGCAGTCCGCGTGACCGCACCTGAGGGCTCCCTCCCACAGCGACCCCCCCCGGACCACGGTCACTAAAGCACACAGGTGCATGTCTCTTCTCCTCCTGGGTCCCTCCCACAGTGACCCAGGCATAGGGGATGGCGCTCCCTGGACCACCTAAGCTACTACGTCATGGGTCCCTCCCCATAGCGACCCATGTGCATCTGTTCTCTGCAGCAGAACCATCTAGCAGAATCGGCTACCCACCCCTCATCTGCGGGGTCTCTCCCAGCAATCCCCGCACTCTGGCTAGTCTCTCAAGGGATCTATACAGATGCCAGGCGATTGCCTGCCATTCTGTGCTGAGTCACGGAGGGCAAAAAAGGGCACCCCGCAGGACTTATACAGATCTAATCTAAGGCCGCTCTCTCTTTCTTCTCTCCCCCAGATGGTTAAAGACAAGAAGTGTTCCACTTGCAATGCCACCCTTCTACCCCAAACCCCGGGGCCCCTCTGCGCCTCCTGCCTACTCGACGATGATGACTCGTCCATGGAACAAACGCCCCCCCCATGGGGCCCAGCAACCCCGGGCCCAGCGGCAGCACATGGATGGACCCTGGCTCCCTCCTGATCCAGAATCAGCAGGCCGCGGTCGCCGTGATGGAAAGCCAACAGAACTTTATGTTAAAAATAATGGAAAAACTCGAATCCCTCACCCAGCACAGAGCCGTTCCAGTGATCCCAGAACCGGGCAAGGCAGGGGGGCAACCTGAGGAGCTTCCGGACCGTGATGACACATTACCGGAGAACCCTCGCGAGGACACCGAGGAGGACAAGGACACCCCTGAGGAGGAGGAGGAGGAGGGGGTAGAATTGGACGAAGATGAAGCAGAACTCCCCACCACGCCGTCCCTCACTTCAAAGTTGTGCTCCTTTGACACAGTCCCAGGGTTCATGAGGATTATCAAAACCACTATGGGGTTCGACATCGAAGAGAGTAAGCCCGAGTCGAAACTCGACCCCATGATACAACTGAAGGTATCGAACCCCAAGACTTTCCCAGTATGCCCAGCTATTGAGGAGGTCTTCAATAAAGAATGGCGATCCACGGAACCAGGCAGAATGCCCAACAAGAAGAACCTGGACAGAATGTATCCAGTTCAAGAGGAAAAATCTGGTGCTTGGTGTAAAGCCCCAACCATCGACCCTCAGGTAGCGGCCCTCAGCAAAAGAACAGTGCTACCATGCGGAACAATAGCCCTCAAAGATCCTATGGACAAAAAAGTGGAAGACATGCTAAAGAAGGCATTCAAAATTGAGGGCACTGCAGCAAAAGCAGCTACTACTGCCATTTATACAGCTCGAGCACAGATCCGTTGGCTCGAAGAACTTCAGGAACAAGCCAACCCAAAATCCAGGGAGGCAGAACTCTTAGAATGCACTTTAGATGCAGCAAAGTACCTGGCCGACATGGCGGTGGACACCCTGCGCCTACACGCCAGGGCCACAGCTATCACCAATCGTGCCCGGAGAGCATTATGGCTAAAATTGTGGGACACTGACAGTGAATCTAAGACCTTGTTGCAGAATTTGCCTCTGGGAGGAAAGTACATTTTTGGGGAGGGGTTACAGGATTACCTGAAACAAAAGGAGGAGGGTAGAGACCTCCTCAAGAGTAAAGCTAGGTACAGTTACCTTCCCTCATCGAGGTGGAGATTTCGGAGTGGAAATAGGCCATACCAACCCCGCAGGGACTCAGCACAACACAATGGTCCCTTTCGAGGCAGGGGGGCATCCCACAGTCCCCGTAACCCCTATCCACAGGCCTATCATCCGTCCTCCTTCAGAGCCCGCGGGCAAAAGCTCGGAAGATGTGGTAGAGGTTACAGGGGGAAGCAACAGTGACTACGCCCCTCCAACTGCTTGCAATCAGGGACCCTACCCACCAGTGGGTCAAAGACTCTCGTTATTCTCACACCTGTGGGTCAACACGACCTCGGACAGGTGGGTCCGGGAGGTGGTCACACGGGGGTACTCCATAGAGCTATCCCACCCCAAAATCCCCCACAGATTTGTCTCCTCCCTTATAGCCAAAAGAAAGGTCACCCCTCACGAGGTTCAACGCATCTTGTTGGATCTAGTCCGGAACAGGCCATCCAGCCCATTCCCCGACATGAACAAAACCTAGGGGTCTACTCAATATTCTTCCTCGTACCCAAGAAGTCAGGAGAACTCAGATCTATTCTAGACCTAACACATCTCAACCAGCATGTGGTGTGTCACAGATTCAAAATGGAGACAATACGTTCAACCCTATGCAGTCTTCGGGTAGGCGACTTCCTGATGTCCATAGACCTCAAGGACGCATACCTTCACATCTCTATCATTCAAAGACACAGGGAGTTTCTCCGTTTTTCACATCCTGGGCCACCATTTTCAGTACCAGGCCTTACCGTTCGGCCTCAAATCAGCCCCGAGAGTCTTCACCAAGGTCTCCATAGTCCTGGTGGCCAGACTCAGAGAGCAGGGACTGGATATCATACCATACCTGGACAACTGGCTCATTCGAGCACGTTCCAAGGAACAGGCCCTACAGGACACAGCGACCGCCTTACAGGCGCTCGAGGAGCACGGTTGGGTGGTCAATCGGGAAAAGAGCCATCTTATTCCCATGCAGCAGATTGAACATCTGGGCACGCTGATCAACTTGGCCCATGGTTGAGCAAAGCCATCCCCCTTGAGGGTCATCAACCTGATGACCCTGGCCCATCAGATGAAGGACCACCACCAGACGACCATGGGTCGCATAGCCCAGTTGTTAGGATGCATGGCATCATGCATAGACCTCATACCCTGGGCCAGGTGGCATATGCGCCCGCTCCAGACATACATCCTCACTCGGGGAGCACCGAACGAACACAACCTGCAGGTCACTGTTCCACTACTACTGTCAGTGAGACTCTCACTAGCATGGTGGACAGTGGAGTCGAACCTCACCAGGGGAGTTCCCTTGGAGGCCTCCTACACGGCCACAATAGAGATGGATGCGAGCCTGTCCGGTTGGGGGGCCTGCCTTGGAGACTCAATGGCCCAGGGCCTATGGTCACCAAGGGAATCCAAGCTGTCCATCAACATTCTGGAGATGAGGGCAGTATACCATGTGCTCAAGGCTTTCAAACCCCTCATACGCGGCCAGTCAGTTCTGATACGCTCCGACAATCAGGTCACAGTGGCCTACATCGCAAAGCAGGGCGGGACCAGGAGCAGAGCCATGTTGAGAGAGACAACATCAGTCCTCAATTGGGCTCAATCATATCTCAGCCACCTAGGCGCAGTACACCTTGCAGGAAAACTCAATGTACACACGGATTGGCTCAGCAGACAACAGGTGCACCCAGGAGAATGGCAGTTGCACCCCGATCTGTTTCGGATGATCCAAAGGGCTTGGGGACCCATAACCATGGATCTCATGGCAACACGGGAGAACTCACAGGTCAAGGATTATTACTCACGATTCAGGGAGAGTCAATCCCAGGGAACCGACGCCCTATCCCAACCTGGGGGTTGGGATCATGCATATGTGTTTCCGCCTCTCCCCCTAATTCCCCAGGTCCTAGCCAAAATACGGGCATCCCATCTCACCATCATCCTGGTGGCCCTGTATTGGCCACGAAGGACATGGTTCGCCTCCATTCGCGAGATGTCCATGGCCAGCCTCAGACTTCCTCACCGAGCAGACATGCTCTCCCAGGGCCCAGTAGTCCACCCGGTCCCGCGGACACTGAAGCTCACGGCCTGGCTCCTGAAAGGAGGAGATTAATAGAGGCAGGCTACCATGATTCCGTCATCAGTACCATGTTACAGTCCAGATGGACCTCCACCACCTCCACCTACAGTGGACAATGGTCTATATTCTCGAGGTGGTGCCAAGAAAGAGGTAAGGTACCCGAGCAGGCGGGCATGGCTACCATCTTGCTATTCCTGCAGCAGGGAGTGGACAAGGGCCTGGCCCACTCTTCCCTCAGGGTACAACTTTCAGCTATAGGAGCGCTACGGGGCCCATCGGGGGGCACAGTCCAGGAGCACACCCTGACACTCTGCATTTCCTAAAAGCAGTGGAAATACTTAGACCAAAGACGTGACCAACTATCGTACCTTGGGATCTTCCACTAGTACTCGACTCCCTCAGCTTGGCCCCCTACGAACCGCTCCGGGAGGCGGACCTATTCTGGGTTGGCCTCAAGACTTGTTTCCTAGTGGCCATCTGCTCGGCCAGGTGGATCGGAGAGTTGGGGGCTCTATTGTGCTCCGAACCCTATACGATTTTCACCCCTCAAGGAGTCCGGCTTCGAACGGTACCAGCCTTTCAGCCCAAGGTGTCCACGGCATTCCACAGGGAACATCCCATTTAGCTGCCCACCTTCCCTGCAGACACACAGCAGGGCACTCGCTCGATCCCACATCACCTGGATGTCGGATCCACCCTCTCCATCTACATAGCCAGAACGCGGCCCCTCCGTAAGACGGAAAGGTTATTTGTCGTCGCGAAGGGCCAAAGGCAAGGCAGGGCAGCCTCCAAGTCCACGATCGCCAGTTGGCTAAGGAAAACCGTTCAGAACGCTTACCTAGCAAAGCAAATGATATCTCCTCAGGGTATCAGGGCCCATTCTACCAGGGCAGTCGCCACATCCTGGGCAGAAAGGGCCAATGTGTCTTCCGAAGACATCTGCAGGGCAGCTACTTGGAGTTCCCTGCACACGTTCGCTAGACACTACAGACTCGAACACCTGCATGCCATCCAGCCCACTTTCACCAACAGATCCTCCTAGCAGCTACTTTGTCCCCTCACTCTTAGACCACTCTGATCCCTCCCTTGGGGGGCTTCACTGCTTCTTATCTACCCATGAGGTAATGTCTGGAGTGCCATGGATGCCCAACCAATCACAATGGGTGTTTACTCACCTGGTAAAGGTGATTGTGTTGGTTGGCATCCATGGCACTCCAAGGCCCTCCCATCAGAGTGCTCAGAGTGACCAGGACCAAAAAAATTTTGTTTAACCGTTGGCAGCCTTAGGAGGGAGATGGAAAGAAGTTGCAGTGAGAATCTACAGTCGGTCCCTTCGGGATCGAGATTAGATTGTAAATAATAGGTTTAATAAATTCGGCCTACTGGCCTCTGAGACTACATCGTAGCTAGCCTTTTTTCTTTCATGCCATCATGTTGGTCTGCCTTGCATTGTTGTTTCTTTCTCCCTTTGCATTCTTTTACTAACCTTGATTTTAGCTATGGAAGATTCGAACTGGAGAGCAGGGGCTTCTGGGACCTGGATATACCAGAAATTTGATCTAGGGTCATGTGCATCACTAGCTTATCAGGTGGGCTAAAACCCATGAGGTAATGTCTGGAGTGCCATGGATGCCAACCAACACAATCACCTTTACCAGGTGATTAAACACCCAGTACCATCAGGAGAGAGGAAGGGGTCTGCACTGCATGCCACAACTATGCCACCCTTGGTTAATGGAGCAGACTGGCAGAGGGGACTTGGACTGGCAGGGTAGAAATGGCTACCTGTGTGATGGGGTCAGGACTGCAGGATGGACAGATATCTAATTACTAAAAAAAAAAGATTATGGGCAAGTAGGGATGCAATCAGTTTTGCTGGCAGAATTCTAATTCTGACCTGGAATTCCACTTCTACCTTGGTGGAAGCTGCTTCCAAGAAATTGGGTGATTTTTGGTAAAACTTTCAGTTGACAGAATGTGCAAGTCACCCAATGGGAAATAAATGTTGCCCAACACTAATCACGTGGCTTTTTTTATTTTAAAATTTAAATAAAATTGTTTGACTGTTGCTCAGCTTATCCTTCCCCAGCTGGATATCAATGGATTGAATATCATAACACAGCCATTCAATATTTTTGCACAGCATGAATACAGAGCAGTAAGAACCAGAGTAATGCAGCCAGTTTTCAGTAAATATTTTGTGTCTCTTATTCTTTGAACAGATCTTCAATCCTTCTTCTATGGTGCAGATAAAGACGCGAATGGATATTTATCATACAGCGAAATTGTAGATTTTCTAGAAGAAGAGGCGCCTCAGAAGGATGAACTAGAACAATTTGATGAAGATCATGATGATATGTACTCCTACCTGGAACTGCTGAAAGCCTTTGCCCTGGAAGGTAGGATCTCATAACCACCATAAAAATTATAAACATGGAGTCTCAGGCACTACAGGTTGCATTTCCCCTACATATGCAAGTATCATTAATGCCTACAGCATAAGTTAGTAAGGTAACACATACCCATAAGGATCACCTCTGTGCAGTCTTGATGGACAGCTTGGGAGTGTTTTCCATGTTTTTTTACACTGTAATGCTTCACATTATTTACTTCTCACAGTTTCAGAAATATTTTGTCTATAATAATTTATTCTACATTTCTTGTTTGTTTCCTCCCTCTCCTTCAGTTTTTCTTAAGTTCCTGTGCTTTTAGCTGTTCTCTTTTTTTCACTGGTACAAATGTCACTTTGTACAGTAGCTAGCTGGTGGGTGGAATACTAGAGTGTGAACTACAGCTTCCCACAGCCTTCCTAGGAACCATCTCACTTTGGTAATACACTCAGACCCTTGGCAAACTCAGACATTTTCAGTTATGTTTTTTGCGCAACAGTTTTCTGTATTTTGTGCAAACCCAGACATCCTGCGGGAGGGGTTATAATATCATGCTAATCTTTTTGTAGGGTTGAGTGTGGGAGGGTGAATTTGTACTGAGCGAGTTAGGGAAGGTGGTTACTACAGTACTAGGACTAGGTTACCAGTCAAGTCTGGTTGGGGAGTTCAGGGTAGCTTTTTTTTTTTTTTAAATCTGTACTTTACTCCACCTCTGCGGAGCCAACAGGTGACTCTGGCCCTCCCTCGGAGGGGCTCATCCTCTGACCCCAACTGTCCCCTGCTCAGCCAGACCCCTGTAATTCCCCCATGGATTACCCCCCATGGTGGGGCCAAGGTGAGAAGCGCCTGGAGCACAATCCAGAAGTCGGGGTGGCATATTGTTGGGGGACACATTGGGCCATCATGGACCCTGTCAGCTCCCAGTTTTTCCACTCTTTTTTCCCTTGGCCCATGAATGTGCAATGGGTGGAGCGATTGGGCTCCGTCTCCATGGAGGCAGCCTTACACCCTGGGTGTTGGTCCTCCCCATTCTTGGTGGCACACATGTGCTGACACCCAGCCATCACTGGGTGTCAGTCTACAGCAGGCAGCACTATCCCCCCTCACTGAGGAAGGAGAGCTGTCTATGGATGCTCAGTCCTTCCTCATCCATCCTGAACCCCGAGCAACCTGACTCCATTCCTGAACTCGGGTCACTGGCGTGGCACGAGGTGTAGCGTCCAGCACTTCAATCCTCAGTGCCACCAGGCCGGCATTCAGGGCAGCTTTTTGGAGATACTGTGAGTGGGGGAGGGGGCTTTTTTTTTCAGGGAAGCCAGAATTTGTGAAGTGACACTTCACGACCCAAAGTGTCACTTCACAGTATCTTCACCAGGCGAAGTGCTACCTGAAGTGGGACTTTGAATAGTGCTCACCTGGAGCATTCAGCACTTCGTTATGCAAACATGCTACATATAGCAAAGTTCAATGACTTCACCTGCACTGGTCCACTAGTAGGGATAACATGTGTCTTTATTACATCCTGTCTCTTTGGGGATAGTAGATCTGAGGGTACCACAGAATTAATTTATTAAACATTGGTCAAAACAAATAGAAAACATAACTGGCATGAAAAGGAAAACAGAAGGGCAGTTAATTATGTAAACATTTGCTATCACCTTTAAGAATGTGGAAGAGCAGGAGCAATCGTGGATGACTAACTGGGTCATTTTGCACCAGGAGCGATGTGGTACATACACAAGGGGGTGCCCCCATAATTTCGTTTTGAGCAGCCATACTTTTCTAAAGATGCCAGACAGATTTTGAAATGCCAGAGAATGGCGCAGGATGCTTGCGTCAAAAACAACTGATGCAAGGAGCAGGATACATCAAAACCTGCGTCAGTTCTGATTTTCAAATGGTGCATATGTCAAAAACAGGTCTGCATGTGCCAAACTGACTTGCAATTCCTTGTATGAGATCTGATAATTTCAGTTATTGCATAAGCATGTTTTTTATTATTACAATCTGCTTTTTTCTCTGTATGTTCCTACTTAATGTATTTTTGGTTTTTACAATAACCAAATAAAAACTTCAAAGCAAAAAAAGACCAGCCAGAGCTGGTTCAACATACACTAGAGCATATAAAGCAGCCCATAACATAGGGGCAGACCTGACTAGGGTACTATTAAGGGCCAATATTCTCCTGCTGGACTAGTTTTGAACATTTTGGGGGCTTAGTCTTGGCCATTTCCACTGCTGTATTTTTTGACTCAGCTTGCATCATTCTCATCCTTTGCAGCATTTTCTTGACTCAACTTACACCATTTTTTTGACTCAGCTTGTGTCATTCTCATTCTTTGAGTCAATTTTTGACTCAATTTGCGCCATTCTTTGGCTCAGCTTGTGTCATTCTCATTCCTTATTTTTTGGCTCAACTTGCACCATTTTTTTTGACACAGCTTGTGTTGTTCTCTCATCCCTTGTGTCATTTGTTTGACGCAGTGGACCTCTTGCATCAGTTTGGGGGACTTTGTTACAGAGAATGCTTTTCTTGCAAAATATGGGGCATATCTGGCACACCTGGATCCGATGCAAGGTGGTTGTTTGACGCACCCTGCATCGATCTAAGGGCCCTTTGAAAACCCAGTCCACCATGTTTAAAGCAGCAGTATTTGTTAGTAACCATACAGTTTTTTTCGGCAATAATGTTAGTCAGGAAAAAAAGTCAAGCTAGACATTTTTCTTTTCATTTTCTTTCATTTCTGGACCCAGATACAGGATTTTGAAGTTTTTAAAAGTTCCCACTCCTGTACCATACCTGCCATAACAGAAATTACACATCTTGGTTCAGTGCTGTGCTGTTTACTATCAAAATTATGTGGTAGCACCTTCCTAATACATCTCCAGTACAAATCTAACATGTATATTCAACACGTAACCTCAGGGAAGAGATTTTAAAAAATTGTGAGTGGCATTCATCTTTTTTTTTTTTTTTTGGATGTTATTTCTTCAAGCCCCCGCACTCCGCGTTCCTCGGCGCCATCCCCGACATGAGACCCCTCCTTCAGCACCCGCGACTTACTCCTTCGCGGCAGGAAGGTGGGGAGCGACTCAACCCACCCAAATGGGTCCATGCCAGGGAGGCATCCTCCGGGAATGGCGACGGGGAACGGCGTCATGCTGCAGGCTCCATTTTTTCTGAATTTTTCTCCCGGTGGGCATGGCGTGCAATGACACCAGCGACTGAGCGTGTGCCCACTAGTCAAGCGTCTGCCACGTCCCGCCTCCCCCCTGTCTCTGTGGCTATGTGATGTCGATCCCCAGCCTCCGCTAGGGGTCAGGCATGCACCGGCCGCCCGAATCCCCCCACCCCGGAGATGGAGAGCAGTCCTCCGGACGCTCGATCCATCTCCTCCCCGTCGACCCCTGACAACCCGTGCTCGCCTCGAACCCAGGTCGCCGGCGAGGCGTGAGGTGTTATGACCAGCGCCTCAACCCTCAGCGCCACCAGGCCGGGCGTGGCATTCATCTTTAAAGATGTGAGTCATTAATTACAAAACTAGCCAGAAATGCTGTTTTAACAATATGTGAGAAACTAAAAATATATTGAGCATGAATTCTAGGATGCCAGAAATACATTTTTGCTAAAAAAACAAAAACAACTATAAGATGATTTTTTTGCCAACTGATAAATACTGCTGTTTTAAAACAGATACCTGGTCATCAGTGCTGTTATAGCCAATGCATGGGGGAGTGAAAAAGAGACCCACAGTGAAAATTAAAAATGAAAGTACTCATAAAAAGAAATTACAGAACATGCGAGGATAAAGTGTGTTGTGTGCCACTGACATTGATCCAATACCTCCACCCATTTACGTGTCCAAGATGTCCAGGGCAAATGTTATAGTATTATATAGTTTGTGATGGGATAAACATACTCCTTTGCAGTTATAAACACTAAGCAAAGCCTAAGTTGTTTATAGCAAATAAACACTGAGGTGTTTAACAATGATGAATGTTTATCCACAATAAAACACCATGCTACTATACTCTATTTTTAGACCAAACTAAACTGAAGAAATAAAGAAAAAAAATGAAATTTACTAGTACCGACATGCCAAATTGACCAGTTAGAAGTTTTAATGGCTGCATAGCAGCTATGCTGACGTAGTGTGATTTCTTCAATAGAGAAAGTGGGCTTTAGAATGTCTGAAATTTTTCCTGATGCAGCACAGCCTGTCTTCTTCCACAGATTAGTGTTCAGTAACATCTCACTGGGTCCTGTTCATTCAGTACAATGCAGCCCCCACTGCACTACTTTCTTTAAGAGGAAAAGAAAGTTTAACCCTTAGGTTTCTGTCGCTGACAAAATGAGAAGATATAGGAATTCTGGACTGTTATATTAGTCCACAGCACGGCAAGGGGTTAATACAGCTTTAGGTTTCACAGTGCAAGAGGAACCTGGTGGGCCATCAGATAAAGGTTTCAGTTTTAACTCCTTGAGACATGTGAGGAATGTGGTTGGGGAGCAAATAAAGGCTTCAGCTTAAACTCCTTGAGACATTTCTAAACTAAAGCCTATATGTCTTGCAGTGCTAAAGTACTGTGTTAATGAAACCAAGATCATAAACAGAAGTTTGACTTTTGTAATTATCTATTTTTGTGTTGTGATTTCACTATATGTGTGGTCAGTGTGTTGGTACTAAACCAGCACTGTTGCTGACGGCTCCAGAGTTCTGTATCAGGCTCTATTGTACTTCACACTGCAGGTAAATGCAGGATTCCACTGAAAATGAGATGTTGCAACTCATTTGAGCTGTCCTAGGTAAATAAATTGCAAATAACATTAGGATACTCTCTATGATGCCAGCACCTCACCAGCTCTGTAGTCCCATGCTAACATTATTAATCCCCATCTTCTACTGAAATGACAAATTGTGTAAATAACTACCTGTATTTGCCATAAGCAAGATTCCTCTAAAAACAAGATACTGCATCTCAGCCTGTCACTATTGGTAAAATACATTGTAACAGTAAGTACAATCAGGATTTCATTGAAAATGGGATGCTTCATGTTAACTGACCTATCCTGGGTAACTACATTGTAAAACTGTATGAAAGCTGGATTTTGTATTTTAGCTGTACTAACTCTACTATATGCACTGTAAAAATGTGTAAAAGCAAGACCCAAGTAAAAATGAGATTTTGTATTTTAGCTGTTCTAACTCTACCAAATACACTGTAAAATGTGTAAAAGCAAGACCTCACTGAAAATGAAACATTGCAGCTCAGCCGCCCTATCCTGCTAATCACACTCACACCCTTTGTGTGTGCACAACTGTTGTAACAGCTGTGTGTGTGTGTGTGTGTGTGTGTGTGTGTGTGTGTGTGTGTGTGTGTGTGTCCAGAACTAAAAACACTGTTCACTGCATCACTTTAATGTTTAAGGTTTTGTTTTTTCTGCTATTGTGGTGAAAATATGTGACTTTTACATTACAATAGTACAAGTACAACTAATTATATATCTCTTCCCCAGTATCAATCATCAGTATAAGACAAAGAACCTCTGTACGCAAACACTGAGGCAATGGTTACCCCAAAGGACATTTGGCTGGGAAGCCAAGTTTCAAAGAAATACAAAATCACACATGCCCCCACAATGCAAAGCATCATGGGCTGCATATGCAAATCACCACAGAATATTATGCTGGTTCAACTTTAAGCAGAAATGCATGGTGCCGAAAGGCCTCTCACACACTTTGCAAAGGGTGCTAACAGAAGACATAGCCACGTGTTTCATCCTACCAGGACTCATCAGTATGCCTCGTTTGTTTGACACCCCAGTGGAATGAACCAGCTACCCTAAGATGGTCTAGCAGTATAAGTTCCACAATTTAATTGCTTGGTAACTTATTTTTGTCAATTTATCCTTAGGTATAATTGCCCTGTTTATTTTTCCTATACTTATCCCATTACTATGTATTTTACATTCTGTATTTTTATATCTGTTATCTTTTCCCCTTTCCCGTTCCCCCAGGGCACATCTGAAAACAAGCTGTTACCAGCTGAGTATGTATTTCCTGGTGAAATCTTTGAAATACATACTAACTAGCTAACTAACTAACTAAATCTTTTATCGCATTAATGCATTAGCAGCTGTTGTGGCTCTGACCAGAGTTTGTTTATAATAGGGATTTGTTGTGCAGATCAAACTGTATTATCATACTGGCTTTTCTTTGCTATCTTAATTTTTTCCATTTTGTTCTCCACCCTCTCCCTACTCCCTCCATTTTTCTGACTCTTGCTCCTTCTCTATCACCATGGTCAAATCATCAACCAGTCAGTCTGCTTCTCTTATAGGTTGCCCCGTCTCTGGTCTAACCTTCCATTCCTCATCCCTTCTGCTCCCCCTCACCCCAAGAAAGCTCTGCTCCAGGCTCACACCTCCCACACCTGCTCCTACACCTGACCATATGCACACATCCCCAACTTTGCCCCTCAAGTTCACAACATTCACACCTGGTCCTTCACCAGGCCCCACCATACACATCCTCAACCTTGCTCCTCAGGTTCCCACCACCCACACCTGCTCCTGCACCTGACTCCCCCATACACACAGATCATTGGTATATCCCCTCAAGTTCACACCACCCAGAACTGCTCCTCCACCAGAATCCCCATACACATTCTCGACCTTGCTCCTCAAGTTCACATCATCCACACCTGCTCCTGCACCAGACCCCCCACACACATATCCTTGACCTTGCTCAAGTTCACATCATCCACACCTGCTCCTGCACCAGACCCCCCCACACACATCCCTGACCGTGACCCTCATGTTCACATCACCCAAACCTGCTACTGCACCTGATGCCCAGACATATCCTCAACATTGCCCCATGTTCACACATGATTTCTCTGTAATTGCTCTGTAACTCTCCCTGGTCATGCCTAAAAATAGTCGTCTCTAAGGCTAGCGCACTTACCCGGTAAACAAAAACTAAATAAATAAAATAAATATTCCTGTACCAGACCACACACACACACACTCCTGATCTTGCCTTCAGGTTCACACCACCTACACCTGCTTGTGCACCTGACCCCTCCACACACATTCCTGACATTGCCCCTCAAGTTCATACCACCCATACCTGCTTCTGTGCCTGATCCCCCCAACATGCATCCCTGACCTTGTCCCTCAGGCTCACCCCACCCACACCTGCTTCTGCACCAGATCCCCCCACAGATCCCTGACCATGCCCCTCATGTTCACACCACCCACACCTGCTTCTGTACCTGACCTCCCCAAACACATTCCTGAGGTTTCTCAAGTTATATCTAATTTGAGCAATTCTTGCACTGCATATAGTCTGAAAATGTATTTTTTAATAATTTCTGTATTGTGTTTGTGCTACACAGTGCTTGGTTTAATCCATTGTGTCCATGCTGGAACCATTCTTATTTTTACTTTGACCTTCTGTAACCGTCATGTACAGTTGTTCATTTTAATGTTAAGGTTTACATTAAAGAAATTATTCTGTTCTTATCAATGTGGACTATAAAGTGTCCATGCTCAAACCGTTTTCTTTATGTTTGTTTAAATATTGTATTCAGTTAATTCATCACAATACAGAAAACTTATTTTTATTTTACTATTTTATTCTTTGGTAACCAGGTAAGGTCCACTAGGCTGAGGTGCCTGTTTTCACGGGTCACCCGGGAGTGCTGGGGAGGTTAATTGAATTGTTCAGAGTCACACAGTATGGAAGTGGAGGATGTGGGAATCAAATCCAAGTGGGGCTTCTGGATGTACCAAGTTCATTCATAGCTTGTTACTCTAACCTCTAGGCTCCTGAGAGTCCCAGAGGAACTCACTAAACTGAGGGTGGACAAAGCAATGGGGCCAGATAGCATACACCTAGGATATTAAAGGAGCTAAGGATGGTGCTAGCAGCACAGCTGGCAGACCTGTTTAATGAATCCCTCAGTACAGGCGTGGTTCCAGAGAGCTGGAGGAGAGCGTGTGTAGTCCCTCTTCATAAAAGTGGAAGCAGGGAGGAGATGGTCAAACATAGGCTGGTCAGCCTCACCTCAGTAGTGGGAAGATTATGGAGGTGCCTTTTAAGGAAAGGACTGTGCAGCACTTGGAATCCAGTGGAGCACAGAATCTGAAGCAGCATGGATTCACATGATAGATTTATTTAACTGGGTGACAAAGGAGGTGGACCGGGGGGAGCGGTGGATGTCGCCTACCACAATTTCAACAAGGTCTTTGACATCATTCTTCATAAGAGACTGAACCAGGTGGAAGTAAAAGAAACCAAGGCACTGTTTGCAAAGAACAGGGGACATTCCCAGTGTCCTGGCCAATATTTTCCTTCCCATAAAACCCATTCATGCAGCTGTCCAAGGCTGTGTGTGGCTGTTGATATGCGAGATGGCTGCCACTACACGTTCAGTCACTTCACAACCAGTCTAGCATTGCTTGTAAAGTGCTTTGCAATACAATGTGTATGAAAAGCACAATATAAATGCTGATTCTTCTTCTTCTAAACAAGCTGGGGTGCTTGGGTGTGGGCCAAAAGGTAGTGAATTGGGTCAGTAATTGATTTTCAGACAGAAAGCAGATGATGTTGGTAAATGGCGTCATATCCGAGGAACCCACTGTGGCCAGTGGGGTACCACAGGGATCAGTCCTGGGGCCAGTCCTTTTTAATGTCTTCATTAGCGACATTGCTGAAGGACTGGAAGGGAAAGTTTGCCTATTTGCAGATGACACCAAGATCTGCAATAGAGTAGAAACTCCAGACGGGGTAGAGAAAATGAGGGGGGACTTAAGGAAGCTGTAAAAATGGTCTGAGGTATGGCAACTAAGATTCAGTGTGAAGAAGTGCAATATCATGCACCTGGGGTGCAAAAACCCGAGAAGAGTTACAGGATTGGGGGGGGGGAGTTACTGACTGTCTCAAGGGAAGAAAGGGATTTGGGAATAATCATTTCAGATGACCTAAACATGGCCAAGCAATGTACAGAGGCAGTGAGGAATACCAGTGGCATGCTAGCATGCATAGGAAGGGGAATCACTAGCAGAAGAAGGGAGGTAGTGATGCTACTATACAGAACACTGGTGAGACCTCATCTGGAATACTGTGTTCAGTTCTGGAGGCCGCATATGTGGAAGGACATAGACAAGGTAGAGTCTGTTCAGAGAAGGGCAACTAAGATGGTGCAGGGCTTGCAACAGAAGGCATATGAAGAGAGATTAAAAGATCTCAATATGTAGGCTCTGGAGGAGAGGTGAAATTGGGGGGATGCGATTGAAACCTTCAAGTACCATAAGGTCATCAACAAGGTGCAAGTAGGAGACATCTTTCAGTTTAAGAGATGTAAAAGAACAATGGGGCATGATATGAGATTGAAGGGGAGCAGGATAAGGGAAAATGGGAGGAAGTTTTTCTTCATGAAAAGGGTGGTGGGTGCATGGAACAGCCTACCCCAGGAGGTGGTGGGAGCAAACACAGTGGGGATTAAAAAATGCAAGGGATGCATGGGATAGGCACAAGGGAACCCTAGAGGTGGTAAAGAGAGGCTAAAGCCAATGAGCAAGTAGGGTCAGTAGCCACTGATACAGTTAAGGAAAACAGGCAGACTGGATGGGCCTAGCGGTCCCTATCTGCCATCGAATTCAATGTTTCTGTGTTTCTATACTGGCAACCTCTAGGCTATACTGCCTATATTAAAACATCATACTACATTTATTTTATTTATTTATTTGTTTATTTAAAATACCTTTGAACCAGAGCTTCTTTTAAACAGGTTCCACATCAGATACAAATACATAGGATGTACATACAAAATTTGGATTTCACAATACAAGGCAGGAAGGTAAACAATTAACAAGGTGACAAGGGTGCATAAGCACTCAGTTACATAATATACAGGAAAGCACACTAGTTGGTGAATGAGATACAGTGTAAGATACAGTAGGGATATAGTCTACAGAGCAGTCACAGGAGCGGCAGGATAAAGAGATGAGAGAGTTGGGGGGGCAGTCAGCTAATTATGACTTTCTCAGCCAGGGCTAAGAGACACGGATAAGCAAAGGGAGAAAGAAGAGAGAGGATAAGGGTGTGATGCTTGGCCAGATGGTTATGAGTATTGTACGAAATTTGTAATATAAAAATATAGTATGTGATTGTCTCACATAAGGCAGCCTGGGCTTCCATGGGTGGGAAAACAGGAATCAGCCACAAGTTCAAAGGAAAGGTTTAATTAAAGACTGTCATAATTTAGGAAATGTCTTTTTCCTTCTGAAGTCACATTATTTAAAATATCTCCTGACAAGAAATCATTTTTTTGTAATTTTATATTCTGAAAGGAGGAGCTAGATGACTCACCAATGGACTGTGGAGAGACAGAGTTAAACTAATACTGTTTGAGTCATGTTATTTTGGGACTCCGAGAGAGAGACACAGCTCTCTGATTTAACTTTAAAGATACTTACAGAGGTAATACATTAGATAGAAAAGGTCTAAATGTGTTGTGGTGGGAGTTTATGTTTTGTACTTTTCCCTTATTCTTTTATGTGATTGTGAGCTCTTTGATATATTGTTCTGTGTTTACATTTTTCATATTTTTATTATCTTTTCGTAAAGAATCTTTTATTTAAAAGACTTCCTGGGTGTCTTCCAGTTCTTTCTTTTTGCATGTGATGTATAAGAGGTTAAGTCTGACAAAACAGTTCAGCAGCTTGATGGTGTTACTGAGCTTGAGGAGAAAGGTAAGAATATACTCAAGGTATCTTATAGAGTTTTAAGAGTTCATTTTGAAAGCCTGGCTTGGTGCCCCTGGTGAAAGATTGTAACGCAATCCCTGAAGAGGGTGAGTATCTGAGCCTGTACTTTGGGTATGCTAGCATAAAGTTCACAGTTTGAATGCCCCCAGAACTTGAGACTAAAGGTGATTCAGATCCAAAAGCAGACAGGAGGGTTACCCTGTCTGTTATCTATTCACATTATTGCGCTCGGAGGTTGGCACTGTGGGAGCAGAGGACCTGACCTGCTGAGTGTGTTTGTGACAGATTTGGTTGGCAGCGGTGTGAGAAAGTTTGGTAACAAGTTTTAACTGTTCAGTGTGTCAGCTTAATACTGTACAGCTCACTTGCAAAATAAGGCAGTAATTTATCTTTAAAAAAAGGAAACAGAACTATATTATTTTGCGTACAGTCAAGTTCCTACCTGTTTTATTTTTTTTTCAAAGTGCAAGTAGGAGTAGCCATAGTCAGGGAAGAAGATGGCTTCCAACTATAGTGAGCACACTGCAGACTACCTGAAGCAGTTGTGCAAGGAGAGAGGAGTCCTGTACGAGGGGAGAGCCACCAAGCAAAACCTCATGGACACTCTGATGGCTGCTGATGCCTAGAGTGTTGAGTCACAGACTGTGAATGTAAAGGACCAAACCTTGGGGTGGTGGAGGAGCCAGCGGCCAGTGCAGTGTCTGGATCTGGTGAGGAGGACAACAGGGCCAGTGCAAGCCAAGGGCTACAGCAGCAGGGGAAGGTCACCAGCATTCTGGAGCCAGAGACAAACAGGCTGCAGATTGAGTTGCGCAGAATGGAGCTGGTGTTCCAGAGAGAAGAGAAGTGAGAGCAGCGAGCTGCAGAGGAGAAGAATGAGCGAGAACGGTGAGAAGTGAAGCAAGAGAAACGAGCTGCAGAGGAGAAGAGGGAGTGAGAACAGAGAGAGGATGAGCGAGAGAAGTGAGCCGCAGAGGAGAATAGGGAGCGAGAACAGTGAGAGGCTGAACGTGAACAGTGAGAGGCAGACCGTGAAGAGCGTGAGCACCAGAGGCGACATGAATTGGAGAAGTTACGATTCCAACCACCAGCACCAAATCAGGTAAGTGGCTTGGGTTTAACTGGAACTACAGGACTGGGTTACAAACTGAATTCCAAATTGATAGCTGAATTTAAAGAGGGGGAGGATATGGATGCCTTTTTAAATTCCTTTGAAAAAGTTTGCATTCAGGCAAAAATTCCTAGAGGGTCCTAGAGCTTCCAGCTGTCCCTGCTACTTACCAGGAAAGCTTGGGATGCATTCGGTCAAATGGACAATGAGAACAGTAATGATTACAGCAAACTTAAAGCTGCACTTTCAAAAAATTTTGATTTAACTGCAGAAGCATACAGAGCTAAATTCTGTAAGCTCAGGAGAAGCCCTGACATGACCTACGAGGAGCTAGCCGTGAAACAACGTGAGTGTTTAAAACATTGGAGGGAAGGAATTGAAGCAAATTTTGTAGATAAAATTGAAAATGCTATATTGTTAGAACAGTTATTTTAGGCATGCCCAGCAGAGCTGAAAACCTGGCTGGAGGACAAAGATCCCAAAACAGTGCAAGAGGCTGCTGAACTCTTGGATCACTATGCCAAGAGCAGACCTGCTCTGAGAGTGAATGGGGCAGGGGTGGCAGCGCAGAAAGGGAAATGCATGCCATCAGGGCAGCTAAAACCCTCACTGCCTCCACCTAAACCAGTTAGCCCCAGGTTTCAAAGAAAAGATTTCTCTGAGAAAAGAAAAGAAAGAATGTTGGGTTTGCAAAGAAACTGGGCATATTGCCAGATAGTGTCCCAAAAGGATGAGCAATATGCAAATTGGGGCTAGGAAAGAAGTGGGCAGTTTGTGTGTCCCTAAAAGCATGCCTGTGAACATGAGGAAACACATGCACCCAGTCACGGTGAATGGTGTACAGACACAAGGATTAAGAGACACAGGGGCATCCCTGACGCTGGTAAAAGGGGATCTGGTAGAGCCTGGTCATCTTATACCCAATAAATTTGTAACTGTACAAGGGTTCACTGGTGAGGAGACAACATTGCTACTGGCTAGTGTTCTCCTAGACTGGGGTGAAACAGGGGGAACTGTGCAATAGGTGGCTATAGCCAAAACATTAGCATTTGACATCATCCTTGGCAGTAATCTCAAACAGGATGGTGTGTGCAGTTACGAATAGCCAAGCAGGATGGGGAAATTGTAGCTCCACGAATGCCACAGAAGCCCTTGTGGAAACCACTGGGAGGCTGGCTCCCCAGCCTGTGTCTCCTGATATGGAGACTAATGAAAAGGGGGTAGAAATTTCCCCAGTAGCACTTAACCACACAGCTACGGAGGGTTACTCCAAAGAAGGAGGGGTGACCCATTGTCAGAGTGTTAGGGATGACAGTGATCCTGAGTGCCCTGATGCTAGTGCTAGGGACCCTAGTTTAGAGACTAAAGGGGATCTGTCCCATGCCTTGGGAATGTATAAGGAGTTTGCAGCTGCTCAGAAAAATGACCCTAGTCTAGAGAAGCTGAGGGCTTGGACAGACTCTGATGGAGCATGGGGAGGTGATGGTAAACATAAGGTTTATTGGGAAAATGGACTGATGTACAGTATACTCAGGATGCTAAGACAGAGGGAGGGCTGATAGGCAGGCAGCTTGTTGTTCCCCAGGGGTACCGGGAGCAGTTGCTCAAGATTGCACACGATATTCCCTCATCTGGTCATCTGGGAATCACGCGCACTATGCAGCAGTCAGCCCATAATTTCTATTGGCCCAACTTCACCCAGCAGGTGAAGAAGTATTGCAGGTCTTGTCACTGGTGCCAAGAAATAGAGAGGGCAGGTAAGAAAACCCAAGCCACCCTAATTCCATTGCCCATAGTGGAGGAGCCATTCCAGAGGGTGGGAATGGATATTGTGGGGCCTTTAAATATCCCCAGCTCCTCCGGGAAGAGGTTCATCCTGAACGTGGTGGATTATGCCACCCGGTATCCAGAGGCAGTCATTCTACCCTCACTGAGGACAAAGTGTCAGATGCCTTACTTGGGATTTTTTCTCATGTTGGGTTTCCTCTGGATGTTATCACTGATTGAGGGGGTTCCTTCATGTTGGACCTGATGAAATGTTTGTGAGAGAAGTGTGGGGTGGTGCAGAGATGCACGACACTTTATCACCCACAAGCCAATGGGCTTGTGGAAAGATTTAATGGTACCCTGAAGTCAATGCTCCAAGTGTTTGCTGAACAGCATGGGAGGGACTGGTAGAATTACCTTCCTCACCTGTTGTTTGCATACAGGGAAGTGCCCCAAGAGTCAACAGGATTTTCACCCTTCAAGCTCTTATATGGATGCTGGGTACATGGGCCCCTAGACCTGATCCAGGAAGACTGGGAAGGCAAACATGCCACCCAGGGAACTCCCATAGTGGATTATGTCCTTAGGTTTAGGGAAAAGCTGAAGGAGCTTATGGGGACCACCCAGAGCAACCTGGCAGCTGCCCAACAGAAACAAAAAGTGTGGTACGACCACGAGCCAGAGCTCGCTCGTACACAGTGGGTCAGAAGTTATGGTCCTCATTCCGGTCAGGAAAGACAAGCTGCAGGTTGAGTGGGCAGGACCATACAAAGTAGTTAGAAAGGTAAATGACATGAACTATATCATAGAGTTACCTGACAGAAGACATACAGAAAGAATGCACCATGTCAACATGATGAAGCCATATGCTAATAGGGCTGACATGGTGTTTGCAATATGTAGTCTTTGGGAGGGGACGGATGAAGGAGAGCCCCTTCTGGACTTGCTGGAAGAAAGCAAGCTAGAGTCTTCTGTGGAGGCAGGTTAATTGTCACCCCAGCTGGCCTCAGACAAGATTCAGGAAGTAAGGGAGGTTTTAGCAGACTTTGCCCCACTGTTTCGCACCAGGTCTGGACTAACCCCCTTAGCAACGCATGATGTGGAGACAGAGACACACAGATGCCCATACAGTGGACAGCATATTGGGTGTCAGAGGCTGTCCAAAATGACATTAGGAGGGAGGTAGAGGAAATGCTGGATTTAGGGGTAATCCAGAGATCCCATAGCCCCTGGGCCTCACCCATAGTCCTTGTGCCCAGGCCAGATGGCTCTACTTGTTTCTGTGTGGACTATCATGGACTGAATGCAGTCATGAAGTCAGATGCCCACCAGATGCCTCAGATGGATGAACTCCTGGACAAGTTGGGAGGGGCGACATACCTTACGACTATTGACCAGACAAAGGGGTATTAGCAAGTAGAGCTAACTGGCAGAGCTAGGGAGAGGTCGGCCTTCATCACTCTGATAGGTTTATTTAAATTTAAAGTAATGCCTTTTGGAATGAAGAATGCCCTGGCCACTTTCCAAAGGTTGTTGAACCAGGTGTTAAATGGTGCTGAGGAGTACACCGTGTCGTACCTGAATAACACTGCCATCTTTAGTGCCAGCTGGGAGGAACACCTCTCCCACCTTAGGGAAGTGCTGGGCAGGATACAGAGGGCCAGCTCACTGTCAAAGCTGAGAAGTGCCAGGTAGCCATGGCTGAAGTGGCATACCTTGGGCATGTTGTAGGCCGGGGACAGCTCCATCCTAACCAAGTAAAAATAGAGGTGATCAAGGCATGGCCCAGACCAGAAATGCAGAAGCAGATCAGGAGTTTTCTAGGAATAGCAAGGTTCTATAGGAAATTTGTACCCAATTACAGTGCCCTGGCTGCTCCCCTACCTGACCTGGTAAAGAAAAAGATGCCTAAGAAAATTACCTGGGAACCAGCCTGTGAAAAAGCCTTTACCAGACTGAAGGAGGCACTGTGCAGTGCTACTGTATTGACAGGTCCTGACTATAGCAGACCTTTTATAGTCCAGACTGACACCTCGGACATGGGTATTGGGGCAGTACTGAGTCAGACATCCAACCAAGGAAAAGATCATCCCGTAGTGTATCTGAGTAAAAAGTTACTACCCAGGGACCAGGATTTCTCTACTGCAGAAAAAGAGTGTCTTGCCATAGTGTGGGTAAATAAGTTAGAGCCATACTTATATGGGCAGCATTTTGAGGTACAAACTGACCACAACCCCCTGGTTTGGCTGACACAAATGGGAAAATATAATGGTAGACTATTAAGATGGAGTCTTGCCTTGCAAGGGTATGACATGATGAGCCTACATAGGGCTGGAGCGACCAATCAGAACACAGATGGCTTGTCGCGTCTATATGAGGAGTGAACTGACATGTGGAGCTCATTCCATGCAGGGGATAGAGCCCCAAATTCAGTCTAGGTGGGGAGGATTGTGATGTTTGGCCAGCTGGTTATGATTATTGTATGATATTTGTAATATAAAAATATAGTATGTGATTGTCTCACATAAGACAGCCTGGGCTTCCATGGGAGCCCCCCACCCACCACATACAGAGGTTTCAGTGAAGCTACAGGATATGTAAACTGACCAGGAACTATTTACTTAACTGACTTACTTCAGAATGGCATTTTATTACCTTTTTATGACATGCCTAGGTTATTTGAAGTGGAAAAGAAATGTGACTTTATGAGTCTGCCAGAGGACGAGTCTAATAAACTTTTATGACGTCTTAAGAGGAAGAACATTTTATACCAACATGGTGTTAAAAGTTGTAAACCCTTTGGTGTTCATTGGGAAAATAGGAACCAGCCACCAGTTCAAAGGAAAGGCTTGATTAAAGACTGTCATAATTTAGGAAATGTCTTTTTCCTTCTGAAGTCACATTATTTAAAATATCTCCTGACAGGAAATAATTTTTTTGTAATTTTATATTCTAAAAGGAGGAGCTAGATGACTCACTGAAGGGGTGTGGAGAGATAGAGTTAAACTAATACTTGTGTCTGAACTGTTTGAGTCTTACTATTTTGGGACTCCGAGAGAGAGAGAGACACACAGCTCTCTGATTTAACTTTAAAGATACTTACAGAGGTAATACATTAGATAGAAAAGGTCTAAATGTATTGTAGTGGGAGTTTATGTTTTGTACTTTTCCCTTCTTTTATGTGATTGTGAGCTCTTTGATACATTGTTCTGTGTTTACATTTTTCATATTTTTATCATCTTTTAGTAAAGAATATTTTATTTAAAGACTTCCTGGGTGTCTGCCAGTTCTTTCTTTTTGCATGTGACATATAAGAGGTTGTCTGACAAAATGGTTCAACAGCTTGATAGTGTTACTGAGCTTGAGTAAAAAGGTAAGAATATACCTAAGGTCTCTTATATAGTTTTAAGGGTTCATTTTGGAAACCTGGCTTGGTGCCCCTGGTGAAAGATTGTACCGCAATCCCCGAAGAGGGTACGTATTTGAGCCTTTACTTTGGGTATGCTAGCATCAGGTTAACAGTTTTAATCCCCCCAGAACTTGAGACTGAAGGTGATTTGGACCCAAAAGCAAACAGGAGGGTTACCCTGTCTGTTATCTGTTCACACTATTGCATTCGAAGGTTGGCACTGTGGTAGCAGAGGGCCTGACCTGCTGAGTGCATTTGTGACAAAGGGTATCAAAGAAGATGCAGAAATAGAAGAAAAAAGGGGTGGGTGAAGCAGGCAGCAGGTGTCCTTGTCAAGTCTGATTGAGGTAGATGGGAGTAAGTTAGGGAGGAAAGGATGGGTGGGGGAGGTGGAAGGGGTGAGGAGTAGGCAGGGGGAAAGGGGGGTACATAACAGTACCTGGCCAGGGAGACCCCTTGGAATTATAATTCTAAATAGTAGTAACACTGAATATCAAACCTAACACTTCATATTACATAGAAACATAGAAGTTGTCTGTGGATTAAAACCCCTTTGGCCCATCCAGTCTGCCCATTTTCCCTGCCTACTGTGCCACCGCAGCCCTTGTACAATCTCCAGTTGTCCCCACCTCTTGTGTTCCTTCCAAGGTCCCTTTGTATATGTCCCATGCATGCCTGAATCCTGCAACTGTTTTGGCATCTACCACCACCACTGGGAGGCCATTCCAGGCTTCCACCAACCTCTCTATGAAGAAATACTTCCTCACATCCCCTCTGAGCCCCCCTCAAGCTTCATTGCGTGATCCCTTGTCCTCAGGTCTGTCTTTCTGCTGAAAATGCTAAGTTCCTGTACTTTATTAATACCTGTTATGTATTTGAATGTTTCTATCATATCCCCCATTTCCCTTCTTTCCTCCACCGAGTACATATTCAGTTATCTTAGTATGTCCTTGTAGGACATTTGATGCAGTCCCTGCACCATTTTGGTTTTCTGCCTCTGTACCACCTCCACCCTATCCCTGTCCTTCTGGAGGTGGGGCCTCCAGTACTGGACACAGTACTCAAGGTGTGGTCTTACTAGTGACCTGTACAGGGGCAACACTACTTCCTTCATCCTACTGGTGATACCCCTCCCTATATACCCCAGCATCCTACTAGCCTTTCCCACTCCCTTTTCACTCTGCTTGGCTGCCTTCAGGTCATCAGAAATTAGTACCCCCAGGCCCTTTTCCTGTTTGGTGGTTACCAGTACCTCCCCTGCCATTTGGTATGTAGCCCCCTGGTTTCCGTGCCCCAAGTGCATGCTTTTGTACTTTTTTGCATTGAAACCCAGTTGCCAAACACTTGACCATTCTTCTAACTTCCATAAATTATTCTTCATTCCCCTTCCCCAGTGTGTCCACCCTGTTGCAGATTTTTGTGTCATCTGCAAACAGGCAGACCTTCTCTTCTAGCCCTTCTGCAATGTCACTGATAAAGACTTGAAGAGGACTGGGCCTAGTACTGACCCCTGAGGCACCCCTCTTGTCATCCTGCCTTCTCCTGAGTGGACTCCATTTATCACCACCCTCTGACTCCTGCCACTCAACCAACTTCTTACCCACTTTACTACTTTCTGTCCCACTCCTAGACATGCCAGCTTGTTTACCAGTCTTCTATGTGGAACAGTGTCAAAGGCCTTCCTGAAATCAAGGTATACCACATCTACCGCTCCACCCTGATCCACTTTCCTGGTCACCCAGTTCAAGACTCTATCAGATTTCTCTGGCAAGACCTCCCCACTGTAAAACCATGTTGCCTTTGATCCTGCAATCCACTTGTTTCAAGGTATTCCACTACCCTTTCCTTCAATAATAATTTCATAACCTTGCCCATTACCGAAGTCAGGCTGACAGGTCTCTAATTTTCTGCTTCCTCTCTATTCCCACTTTTGTGAAGTGGGACAACATCCATCCTTCTCCAGTTCCTCAGAACCACCAGCAATAAGTTGAATAAAAGTGCAAGTGGTGCCACCAGCACCTCTCTGAGCTCCTTCTGTATCCTAGGGTGAACCCCATCCGGTCACATTGCCTTGTCAACTTTTGATTTTACTAGTACTCTGAGGACTTCCTCCCATGTGAAAGGACTAGTATCCACCTCCCTACCAATTCTGCCCCTTTTCATTATCTTTGGCCTCTCACCTACCCCCTCTATTGTAAATACTGAACAAAAGTATCTGTTGAATATGTCCACCTTCCCTTGGTTCCCTTCCTCACAGACCCCCCTTCACCCTTTATCCTTGTTATCCCCCTGCTGATCTTTCTCTTCTCACTAATATGTCTAAAGAAGGTTTCATGCTCTTTTTTATTGACTGGGCAATATTCTCCTCTGTTTGTCCCTTTGTTCTCCTCACTGCCTTCCCAGCCTTCATTTGTTTCTCATGGTATATTAACCTGTCCTCCTCTTTCTGTGTGTAAGCCCCCCATTGGGCTTACTAGAATCCACAGGGTTAATTTCTGGCATCTTCTGGGGCTGCTTGTCTTCGGGCAGTCCAGATGGGCTCAAAAGCCTTTAAATGGGGAGTTTGGCCATGAAAAAGGGGAGTCCAGTCTTGGCTAAGGACTGGGAAAGAGGGGCCAGGGTAGAGTGATTGCTCCCTGGGCTGTCTTCATCACGGCGTCAGTGTGTGGAAGTTGTGGCAGTCTGGAAAACATGCTGTGGGTGTTGCAGGCCTCCTGTGGAAGTTTAGCCTGGCTGTGGAGGGAGTAGGGCCTGGGGCAGTGGTGAGAGCCTGCCCTGGTCCCCTCGTGGAAGTAGTTAGAGCCTGCCTTGCCCTTCCGTTGAGTGCGCTGCTGTCCGATCATGGGTGCAGTGGATGGAAATGGGCAGATAGCGCGGGGAGCCCAGGTGTAAGTCTCTGCAAGCAGCACACCATTATGGGCATGTCCCCATTGTGTGTCCTGGTGTGCCCATTTTGGCATCTGCCTGGGTCTCAGTGGCAGAGTGAAACAGCCTGAAGCAGTGATGTGGAGATCCGGCCTCAGTTTGTCATCTGAAGTGCAGCAGTCAGAGGTTCACACCCCGGTAGCACTATCCATCAATCTCAGAGGCAGAGGAGTGGGGAGATGTCTATGCACTTGAGTTTTGGGTTCTGTTATTTGGAATTGAAAGTGTGCAGGAGGAGGACAGAGAAGAGAGTTTAAGCCACCTAGGGTAATCCAGCAGGCCTAATTTGGCTGTGTATGTCATACTACTGCCACCAGCCCAATTGGAAGCCTGATTCTGTTTCAGGACATTTTCAGTGGAGGTCTTCACAACCACATTTAGCCACTGGTTGGGGTACTTGTGTGCGTGAGATTAATTCTGTCTGTAACCCACTCGCTCCATGGAGTGGTGATTGTTTCTCCAAGTTCTCAATTGATTGGACTTTTATTAACTCTGAACATCATTTGGACAATGGACTTATTTATTCAGCCAGTTTATCAGCGATTAACCCCCATTTCAGCCCATGGTTGCTGTGGTTCCATCTTGGGCACCCCCCTGCTAAATCAAGAACCAGGTAACACATCCATCCGGTTGTTTCTGTGCTTTTGGCCCCCCTCCCCAAGGACTTTTCCATCACACCCCTAGACACTGAGGAGGGGGGTCTACAATGTGGGGGCTCATCCAGATGGTATTTTGGGGTTCCCCTTGTGCCTGGACTGTTGGCAGGTGCTGCAGCGAGTCAACTGGACTTTGTGGTTCATCTCGCACCATTTTGCGATCTGTGAAAATTTGCACCTTGGGAAGCAGCGCCTGGGAGCCGGCTGTGTGCTCAGAGGGGAAACATGAAAAAACTGCAGCCTTCAACAAAGGGGTATGCTAATGCCCCAGTTACAGCAGGGATTGGCTGAGAGGCTGGTTGCCGAGGAGAGTCTAATAGTAGAGGTCAGCAGGCCTAGGTGGGAAAAAGCAGGAAACATAGAAACATAGAAGTTGATGGCAGATAAGGATTGCTAGGCCGATCCAATCTGCCTGCATACCCTACCACTATCAGCGGCCGCTGACCCTACTTAGTCATCGACTTCAGCTTCTCCTTCCCACCTCTGTGGTTCCCTTATGCCTATCCCATGCATGTTTGAATCCCGCCACTGTGCTCACTCCTACCACCTTCTGGGGCAGGCTATTCCATGCATCCACCACCCTTTCTGTGAAAAAGAACTTCCCTCACGTTACCCATTATCTGCCCCCTCAAATGAAAACAATAATGCCGGGCCAGTGGGCATTATTGGTAAATACGGACTGCCAGGGGCATAATGAGCCCTGAAGGTCTGGTATTTCCAATAATGCCCACCCTTAAGGGTATTATTGCGCTTAGAAAATGGTTCTCTTTGTAAATGTTCATGAATTTGTAAAGGAACAGAGGAAATGAGTGCAAAATGAGTAGAAATGTTAGGAAAAAAAAATACTGATAAAGTAGTCCATAGGCTGTTCTGCTGCTGTTGCTACTCGCCACAGAGCCATTCTGGTGGATTTGCGCGCCACCGCCCCCACACACACACACACACACAGCGCGTGGCCTTTGACTGCGACGTATGGAGTGTGTGCCGTGCGAGGTAAATTATTTCTTTTTTTAAATTGCGAGGTAAATCACTGTTTTAGCTTTTGTTCAGCAGCCTGAGTAACTCTGGAGGAATTGTGCCTGAATGTTGTATGAGTATGTAAGCTGACTGACCGCTTTGTTTCTTTTTGTGGTCAACACAGTGGTGCGAGAGCGCAGACAGAAGAGTAGTGCCGTTTGGAAGAAGATGGTTCTGTGATACTCTTCTGACCCCAAGACAAGTGGAGTGCATTTTTTTTTTATTTTGAGGCAGCAGAGCGGCTGCAGTTCAGTGTGTTTGTTTTTTTGAGATGGAAACAAGTAGCTCTCGCTAAGCGAGAGAAAAACATGGTGGCATTCAAAATTTTTCAGGGTGCTTTCAGCCAATTAGAAAGCTGGCTGGGCACCACTGTTGAATGCTTCACGGTGAAGTGGCAATTGAACTGGCTCTTATTTTTGACTGAGCATCTAGTGAAAAATAGATGCCCAAGTTGGAAGTGGTTGTAGCCAATGAGGAAAGAGAACATAATCTTGCCATTCTCTAATCTCATATTGTGCCCCTTTGTTCTTGTACCTCTCCTGTACCAATAGATGTCTTCCACTGGCACCTTGTTTATGCCGTTAAGATACTTGAAGGTTTCTATCATACCTCCCCGTTCTCTCCTGTCTTCCAGCGTATACATGTTGAGGTCTTTTAATCTCTCATCATAAGTCTTCTGTTGCAAGCTTCTGCACCATCTTAGTCACCCTCTCTGAACTGCCCCCACCCTGTCTATGTCCTTACAAAGATGCCACCCTCAGAACTGCACACAGTACTCCAGATAAGGCCTCACCAGTGTTTTGTATAGTGATATCACCACCTTCCTTCTTCTGCTAGTGATACCCCTTCCTATGCACCCCAACATGCCACTGGCCCTCCCTACAGCCTTTGTGATCTGCTTAGCCACCTTTAGGTCATCTGAGATGATAATATACCTTTCCTCCATGGTGACTGTCAGCAACTCCCCCCCCCCAATCCCGTAGCTCTGGAGGGACAGTAGAGAAAGAAAATCCTGCACAGCTGAAATTGTGTCTAGCAGTCTAGAGTTGGGAAGTTTGCCTGTACCAACGTCAAAATGGCCCAAGTGCCGGTGCCATGGTGCTGAGTGATGGGTGATCACATTGTTGGCACACTGGTGACCCGGGTTTGCGCCCCAAGCCCAGGACATCAAGAGCAGCTGCTGGCAAGGAGGGGGATTATAGCATCCCTTGGACACTTCCTTCCGCGGGGGTGGGTGATGTGGTGCTGCTTATCTAGCGCCTTCTGGTGGTGGCATGGTGTGATGTCCTCAGCAGTGTGGGTGACCACGCACTGCTGGACTTCCCCTCCCAGGATGCACGCTATGGCACACCCAGTGTGGGAGGGTGGGGATCAAAAACAGAAAACTGTCCATCAAGCCCTGCCAGATGAGGGCCACTCAACCCCTCCACACCGCAGTCCCCAGAATGCACCTCCTTCGTCCCTGCATCCACTCTGGGGGAACCGTTCTAGTCATCTTCTCCCCTCACCCCCGGGGGGAGGGGCCCTTCCAGTAGGGTTAGTGCTGGACAGCCCAGATGCAGATCACGGGACGTGACCAGCAGAGGCAGGCAGCAGGGGTGGACTGGCAGGTATAAGGGGCCTTACGCAAGCCCAAAGGAGTAGCAGGCTGGGGCCAGGGTGGGAATATAAAGAGCATAACACACAAAACAAAATGGCCCAAGCACCAGAGCCGACGGGCAAGGAAGTGACTGTTCCTGACACTGTGTTACAGTGATTGTGGGAGACAGTGGAGAAGCTAACCCCAAAGGAGTGATGTGTCCTGTGTAAGTACCAAGGCCCCAGAGTTTTGAATCTGCTGCTTTGCTACATGTGCTCCTTCTGACCAGCTAAGTCTGTGGAGGGTCTGCCCTCGTATACGCCTTAATGAAGATGGCCTGAATGCTTTACCTCCCTCAGTTCCGAGACAGCCAGCACTGAAGTGTAGGGGAAAGTACCAGTGGATTCCAGCACTGAAGTACCCCTGGAGAAGGGTTTTAGCTGTTTGCCCAGCCCTACTCCTGCTCTGGGTCCCAGTTCTCCTGTTGTCAAACGGAGAGGCCTTGGCCATGGGGCCCCATAGTCTAAAAAGCTGCCGCCCTCTGATCCTGCACCTGCACCCAAGCAGCCAGCTAAGGGACCTGCCACAAAAGCAAGGGAGAAGCCAGATTTTGTCATCAAAGAAGTTGTGGAGGAAAAGGGGAGCAGCTCCAGATCGGAATTGTGGGAAGAGGAGAAATATATGAAAATTACGTACCTACCATAATTCTTGATCTTCTCTTATATTTTCACCATTCATTCATTGACCTACACAGCCAGTATAGTGTTATGCTTGTGCAACTGTGGTAGTTCGGTTTTGGCCATTTGCACTCTCTATTCCAGAGGAATTACCACCCTGTAGGGATACGAAGGCAAGGAACCCTCGGAGAGGGTTCCACCCCTAGAGGTGCAATGGAATGGTTCCCATGCCTAAAGGTACCTTAGGAATCCCCAAAAGAAATTTAGTATCATCCCCAAAAAGGAGGCAACATGAAGCATATGAGCAAGCAGTAACTGTGACATAGGAGCAGTAACTGTAATGTAGTAGTAGTAGAGAAGCATAGGCAGTTTGATAATGCAATGAGATGTTAAGTTGGATAAATTAATGACTGCCAGGTTTGCGTAGCATGATACTGACATTGCTTTGAGATTAGGGGATCCCCTAAGGAGAGAGGGAATGGCAGGACATCCTCCACCTCCATCCAACAGCGGAACCTACCTAAGAAACTGGGGAAACAACTACACTAAGTGTTACGACCTGAGGCAATGGTGGAGAGAAAAAAACCCTATAAGGAGGAAATCTCTGGGGATCCAAGGCCTAGGTCACCTTCCCTCCAGGCTTGGGATAGTTTAATTAGTGACGGCTCTGCAGCTGCAATTTGGAAAACCCAATTAAAGGGAGGTGGAAAATATTCCAATTTGGAGGAAGGCTCACACTCAAACTCTGTAGCAGAAATGCCGTGGAAGGTTGCGAGAAAACTCTGCAACAATACGTGCATCCAAGGTGCAGGAGGTTAGCAACAACTGCTGAGGCACTCACCTGGCCTACCTGCACTAAATCAAACCAGATGAACCAGAGGCAGTCGTAGGGAGAATGCGGTGAAGGTGCCTTCCTAGAGAAACCACTAAAGTCAATGGCTAACCGTTATAGTGGAACACTAGAGCCAAAGGAGATTGTTGTAACCACCCTTCACCACTAGTCTTAAATTCTTTACCAGGAGCTGCTCTCACGTAGCAGGCAGCTAAAGTCAAGCCTGGGGTGAGGACATTCCCAGCTATGGGCCAGGTGAGAAGGATCCCACCCCAAGTTGGACACGCTTGAGATGTGGACTAAATGCAGAGCAAGACCGTCGGCTGCAGGACCCTGTGCCAGAATAGAATGGCTGGCATGCCCCAGAAATTGATTGAGAGCTGAAAGCTGGTGAGCTGAATAAGCACAGTGTGCTGAGATCATAATGAGCACTAAGTGCTAAAACCTGCAAGGTCAAATGCAGATTAAGTGCAGCAGAATCCCAGAGGCTGAAGCCGAGGGGATGGCAGTAGACATGAAGCAATGGGTTGCGTAAGCAAGAAGCAACGGTTGCATAAGCAGGCATGTACCTGCAGAGGTCATACTAGGATTCATACTAGGATTAGTAGAGAGCCATGGAGCGGTGAGGCTCATAATTGCTCTCATATTATTAATAAGAAAATGAAGGGTGAGACAGGATATATAAGTCCAACTTATTTTTAAAAGATATCTTGGTATTACTAATAATGACGTCCATTGGTAGAGAGTTCCAGGGTTTCATTACCCGTAATGTGTAAAAATATTTATGTGTTAAAATGATTAAAACATTTATACTGTAGTTGTAGAGGATGACCACTAAAATTATACGTATCTTCCTTATATGCCAATCCCAGATTTACTATCAAAAAAGGATCTTTTACAATATCATACATCATAAGAAGATCCCCTCTTAATCTGCGAGTAGATAATGACATCAAATTTAATGTTTGAAGTATAAGGTCATATGGAACCTCATTCATTCCTTTGATAAGTTTGGTGAATCCCTTGTACTCTTTCCACTTTGATAATATCTTGTTTTCTAAATGGACACCAAAACTGTGATAAAAAGTCCAAATGTGGGTGAAAATAAGCACGATAAAGTGGCATTAATACATCCTTCTCTCTAGGTTTACTGTTTCTTCTGATAGCCCAACTGACTCCATTTGCTTTTCTTATAATTGTGTTAATTTGGAGGTCAGGGAGAAAATTATTTGTTACAATGATCCCCAAATCCTTTTCTGTTTCAGAAACTGATAGTATCCGATTGTTCAAGATATATGAATGTTTGGGGTTATTATTTCCAAAATGTAAGATCTTACATTTAGTATCATTCAGTTTCATTCCCCATTCTGAAATCCATGCTGTGATTTTACTCAGATCATTTTGTATTATTTTTATTTGATCTTCATTATTACATGGCCCTCCGATCTTAATGTCATACGTATACTTTATGATATTTGATGAACAGTTATTTGAGATGTCTGCTATAAATAATTGAAACAGACAAGGGCCAAGCACAGACCCTTGAGGAACACCACTAGTTATAAACCCTGGGTGAGAAAGGTAGCCATTAATTAGAACCTGTTGAGTACAGTTGGTTAACCAATTAAAAATCTATAATACTAAAGTTGGATTAATGTTTAATTGGTGTAATTTTTTTAAAAAGGCCCAATGTGGGAGTAGGTCAAAAGCCTTACTAAAATCTAAATAAATCACATCATATGCCTGTCGATTGTCCAAATGAAGACTAACACCTTCATAAAAACAGAGCATGTTAGTCAGACAACTCCATCCCCTTTTAAATCCATGTTGTTCATGATCAGTTTCTTGTAATAATGAAGTAAGCAAATCTTTAATTAGACTCTCCAGTATTTTGCACATTGAGGATGTTAGATTGATTGGTCTATAATTCTCTCCTTGATTTCTAGGCCCATGTTTATAGACTGGAATTACATATGCTGTACTCCATAATTTAGGCACATCATTTTGATTTAAACAGTTTTCATAAAGAAGTTGTAACAGTAAAGCCATTTCATTAGCCAACAAGTACAGTAGGTGGCCAGTTATATAATGTGGAGAGACACTAGTTTTTCCTTTTAGCCCCAATAATTTAGACTTTACATCAGTGACTGTAACTGGTATATAACTACCCACTGAAATATTAATATTTGTATTTGTTTTGTCTTTTTGAAAGATGTTACAGTAAAATTAATTAAGAAAGTTAGCCATCTCAGTAGGGCTGTGAGTCAGACAATCATTCACTAGAAGTGGTCCCACCTGACAGGTGTTTTTTTTTTAAGTTTATATAAGCAAAAAATGATTTGCTATTATCCATACAGGCGTTTACAGCAAGTTTACGTTCCTACTCTTTTTTCTGAATTCCTAATTCCTTTGATACATTTCTTTTGAATGTTCAAATATAACTTCCAATTGTTCACAGTTTTATTTTTTAAATATACAGCATAACGCTTTCTTTTTTTCTGATAAGTTTTACCAATTTATTTGTCAACCATTTGGGTTTAGAGGTGGCTGAAGTATATTTATGTATAAATGGTACAAAACTTTCCCTTAAGGTGTGAATTTTATTGCATAAAAATTATAGTATTCTTCTATACCAACTTTATCCATAATGGTTTTCCAGTTGATATTATCAAGTCCTGCCTTCATACTATTGATATCTGCTTTTTCATATAGGTAAACCTTGGTACTATTACAAGAGGTGACAACTGATTTACAAATTATAAAAGTGATAGAGCAATGGTCACTACTACCTATAGGAGGACACACCAGAAGATTTTTTATGTTAGCAGATTTACTATAAAGAATTAAATCAAGGAGGTTATTTCCTTGAGTTGGTGGTTGTACCCCTTGATTTAAATTACACTGCTGACAAACATCAATAAATAATTTTGCAGCTTTAGATCATCCTATATATGTTGTCCAGTCGATGTCGTTAAGGTCAAAATCTCCAGTTAGTATAATATCCCCAAGAGCACAGGCAGAGTTTATTTCATTAATAATAGCCTCTAAATTACCAATGGATGAACAGGGAGGGCACTAACTGACACCCAAAATCAAGTATTGGGTGGTGTTTAACAAAACTTTAAACCATAAAGTTTCAGGAGTATCTATATTCTTTTTAATATTGTCTGAAATTTCCAAAACCTGCAGAAACTGTTTTACAAATATGGCAACACCGCCTCCTTTCCCAGATTCTATGTTAAATTTAAAATACGTATAACCAGGTAACATTAAATCCCAGCAAGATTTAGTATCCCTCAAGTTTCTGTAATAAGAATGATGTCTATTTCATCAGTATTGATAATAACTTTTAACTCATCTAATTTATTCATGAGACTTCTCGCATTAAAGTAAAGACATTTTATGTTGCTTGGTGACAATTTATTTCTCTTAGCACTTTGGTTATTTGTTTTATAGGAACACTTTATTTGAGTAAATTCTATTCTGGGAGAGAGAGAGATATCTCTCCCAACTCAATTAGTGTAAATGCTGATTAATGTGACATAAAAGATGGTGTCCTAACAATCTATTACCCCTATAGTTTAAATGCAGACCATCCTTACTATATAGATCACGTCTAAAGATGTAGTCTTACCAGTGGGTAATGCAACAGAGATTTTGCCGAAGACACCACCCTCACAACCAATTGTTAAACAAACATATGTTATCATTAAACTGTTTAGATGCTCTGGGTACAAGTAAAACTTCAGAAAATGCTAAATCACATCCGATGTCCATTAAAATATTAGCAAGGGCAACTATATCCTGCTTTATTGTTAGAACGTCATTATACATGAAATTGTTAGTTCCAGCATGAATAATAACTAGGGGGTCCCTACCTCCTTGGACAAGAATATTATGGATCATATTGGTAATGTGAGAAATCCTGGCTCGCCTAAAAGATGAACAAGTACGATTTTCTTTGTCCACATCACAAATGATTCTATCCAGATTCTTTGTCATAGAATCTCCTATAACAAATTTCTGCTTTTTGGTGTTCCCATGATCTAAAGGAAGCTCCACTGGAGAAACATCTAAGCCAGAATTTAAATCTGCTATTGGTGAAATTGTTACTGAAGGTAAAATCAGGATATTTGAAGGGAGAGGACAAGGACAACAAGGTACTGAGCTACACAATACATCAACTCAATTAGCTGTATCTCTCTGTGGTGCACAGTCATGTACACTTGTAACAAGAGGTGACTTAGCTGAAATACTGGGGGAGGGACTACAGTGAATGTTTAAACATTCCTCATTTTGAACTAAATTCAATAAATCATTCATTGTATTACTTTCATTTGTGCTTGAAACTGGGCTGTCAGAGTGAACTTCATTAACAATTAATGGGGAAAAACTATTACTGAGGGGTAATGTAAAATGAGTTGCTTCTCAACCTTTTTTATAGCTCCTTTTACTTTGTACCTCATACCAAAGATTGTCAGGATCATCTGTGCTTTCAAGGACTTTTTTTGTATTACTTAGATGTAATTCTGTTAACTCTACTGCCTTAGAACCATGGGTGGCGTTAAGTGTTACTATACAATTATTAGTACCCTCTGGTGGCGCAGTTGCTATAGAAGACTTATTTAACGCTACAAATCTAGCTTGCATTTCTCTCTGGCTTACTTCTAATTCAGAGAGTCTATTATTAAATAGAGCTACTGCTTCCTTTAATGATTTGTTTTTCACACATTTAGAGCAAATAAACTTGTTAACCATATGGTTATCTGCTATAAGCCCCAACATTAGACATTCAGAACATTCCACATCGTCATTTGTGTTAAATAGAATGGTATTCAGAGACATGATTCGAGTCATTTATACTTACACAAAACGTGTGCCTAAAAAAGTCTCAAGTCCTGAACACGGCTACCCCCGACTACCCCCGCTGAACATGCAGAACACGCACTGACGCGTGTGTCTCTGCATGCTGTGCTTTCCGTGCCCTGCTCACTGAGTGGTGATTTAAATCTACCAGATGACCCGGATGTGAACCCGGAAGTCAGGAACAGACTCACACGCTAAAGTGCAATTTTAAACAAATAAAATGTATATTCTACACACAGGTGCTCTATAATGTAGAGTATATCACTCCACATGAGCCCCACACAAAGAATTAAAACAAATGCAGCAGTCTGTAGTTCAAGTAATAGCCTCCCGAACTACAGGCTCTCTTCCTGGTGCATAGAGATTGGACCAGGGCTCACATAAGTAAATATTAGTGCAAGCTGTTACTTTTTCAGTACAAATGGTATAAATCGCCAGTGGTGGCAGTCAGGCAGCATTTTATTTAAAGTACAGCGAGGTTTCTGTCAGTAAGCAGTAGTAGTGATAGGTGGGCCTGCATAAATACTGTGTAGCAATTAAACAGCACTGAATTGGGGGCAAGCTAGCCAGACATCAATAGCCAAATCAAGGTGACAAACTCTGAGGATTTTTGGCAGTGAAGACAGGATTTAGAACAGAATTAAATAGCCACATAGACCACGACCCCCCAAACACCTCCCAGTCCCCACCGTAGGACAAACAAGGAAGCGATGGAAAGGCCGAGAACCACATGCAGATATAAAAGCTAATTTAATAGCTTCAGCAGGAGCTTCAGCTAACCTCAGAGTAAAACAAGGTACAATAGCAATGGGAGTAAACAAAGCAGCAGCAGCAGGAAGCAAGTAGGCCTGTACAGCAGTAGTAAAAGCAAATGAGTACACTGAGTTGTAACTGCAAAAATAAAGGCATGCTGCTCTTAAAGCACTTCCACCAAGCAGTGCAATGAGACTGCTGCAATGAGGTAATTAGAACAAGCATGAGTGAGCTGTAGAGCTAGGTTCAGTAAATCTGAGTCAGGTGAAAGTAATGGAGTATGCCATGGAACAGCTATAATGGAGCTGAAACACACAAATCAGGTTTGTAGTTGCAGTGCAAGTAATGAGAGTTGTGAATAACTGAAAGCAAGCAGTATGAGCTCAGCAGTAGCAGTATGCTAGGAGCTTAGAAAAGCCCCTTCCCCAAAAAAGGAAGGAAGCACACACAGCCAAAGGCAAAATACAAACCACAAGCAGGAAAATAAACACAGAAGCCCAGCAGAGACAAGCAGGAGGAGCGGGGGGGCAGACCCCAGCCAGGGAGGCCCAACCAGCTCAGAGGACAAACCAACAGAGCCTTTGGCTGCAAAGAAAAAATGCTTCACAGTGAGGCTTAGAGGAATTGCTTATATAGCTCAGGAAGTGGGAGCTGCTGGCTGCTTGGCCACCGAACTATAGGCAAGCCTTTCAATTACTGTTGGGTGAAGCCGTCCGGGAGTCATTTTTCTTTTTGGAGGGAGGAATCGGCACCGACAGTGCTGCCCACATGGCACATGCACTGCATGGCGCATGTGGGTTGGCCATTAGGCACCGTAGACCCCCTCCTCCATCCCAGTTCTGTTTGGTCGAAGTGGAAGAAACAGTTATAGAGAATAAAGCGGGCAAGAGAGTCGAGGGATAGATAAAGGAAAGGATATAAACTTAAAAAGGCGTAAGCCAACTAGGGGACAGAGTGAAGAGAACCCTACCCTAAGTGGCCAAGGGGCCTTAATCTTTGGGCAGTCTGAAGAAGAAGAGAAAACAAAGGATAGAAAGAAGAAAGAAGAAGTAAAGGATAAAGAGGGAAGGGGGGCTCTCCACCACTATAATGTGGAAGACCACTGGCTTGCAATAGTTTCAAAACCCCTGTGGGATGAAGACACAGGAGCAAGAATCCCACCTGTTGCAGGGGTAATTGAACCAAGGTCTGAGGATATTAGATGGCCTTGAAAGCCCTGGTGGAGACAGATCTCCCTTCCCACCCTTTATCCATATTTGTTTTGAACATATTGAAGCCTAGGTCTCACCGACTGTCCCATGGAGGGCAGGCAGTCCTGCTCAGAAGAGAAGTGAGTCCAGACTTGAGATGAAGGGAAAAGAAGAGGGAAAAACAAATCAACTCCTCGTCCCCACTGAGTACTGGTGAAGTTCCTACTTCAGGAGAAGAGAACCATGGGACATTCGTGCCATAAAAGAAAGAGAGGGAGGAAAATCCCATGGACTCTCCTAGGAATGCACTGATGCAGATGCCAGAGGGTGACACAAGCAAGAGGATTATCCAAGCACCATGGGGGGGCACCTCAGTGCATTGTGAAGAGAACCCCAAGGAGCTCTCTCAGAGGTCAGGGCAAAGACTCTACTCACCGTCCTCTGGATGAACACTCTGTGACTTTTGGGGAAGGAAACAGAGAGCTCTGAGGTTCAAGGGGGACTCGGCCCCCAATGGCCCCTAGGATAGGGAAGGCGAGCAGGTTGGAGGTGACGCCCAATAACTGAGGCCCATGAGGGGATGGTGGGTGGGATTCAGTAATGAATGGTGAAGATACAACAGAAGATCAAGAATTACAGTAGGTACATAATTTTCACACGTTCCCTTGTCAGTCTTCACCATTCATTACTGTTGGGTGAGTACCAAGTCCCCCGGAGAGGACCTGGCATAGCCCTGGGGGAACAGATTTCCTCAGCCTCCTGCAGGTGAGGCACAGGAGGGGGAGATCCTAAGCCATACTAGACCAGCAAGATCTAAGGCTGATCAGGATGAGGAGGTGTCCCCCCGTGGCTGGGGGGGACGGGAGGCGCTCCTGTAAAGTCCTCTTTGCCCTGCGGGAAAAGAGCCGGGTCCCCTGAAAGGTGGAGGAGATCACCCTATGCCTGGCAACGGTTGACAATCTGGATAGATAAAGCCATGCCATCCACCTAATGCAGATTACGGTCCCTGTAAGTCTGGATGCTGCCTCATTGGCATCATAAGATGCCCTTGCCTGGTGCCTTGCAAGCTCCAAACCTTGTGCAGAGAGGGAAATGGCCTGTCTAGATTGCTCCGAATCAGGCAGAGATGCTAACACCTGTGCTAGCATCGACCACAGGCACCTGTTATAGGCAGTGTGGTGAGCCTGATGAGAACCAATACAAAGTGATGCATGAGCTGAAGAGAACACCATTCTACCCCACCAGTCAAATTCTGCAGAATCTGGATCCAGGGGGGTCTGTCGTGCCCCAGGCGCTGAAACCCGGAAGGAGTATCTAAGGATGTCAGCCCTGAAGGTGGGTGAGGTAGTACACCTAGAGACTCCTGACGGGCACAATACCATCTCCTGCACTCCACTGGGTCTGGGGAAGAGGCTGCTGGAGACTAACAGATGCAGATAAACACCTCCTGGAAGGGAATTGGCCAGGAGGGCACCACCAGGTGGTGAGCACTAAGCTCACTCAGGAACGAGCACATCTCCCACTCGATATTGCTTCTGATCATGTGAGATATGCAGAGCTCCTGAACCAGCCTCAAGAGGAACCGCTGCTATTCAGTGAAATCAGCATCGGATGACAGTTGGACAGAACATTCCTCTCCTTCAGAGGAGGGAGATGAGGAGGAAAATGAGCTTGAATGATCAGGGTCCTCCTGTGGCAGGGGAAACAGGTGGAAGACCTGTTTGTCCATAGCTCTCACATACCTGGGGAAGGCCGCCACAGTGGCCCTGAACATCTCCCAAGTTAAGGGACCCATAGGACCCACATGGCTTGGGAGGGGGGAGGTGTCTGCAGAGGGATGGGAGAAGGGCACCTAACTGACAGTGCCCAGCCTCTGCTAGGGCTCTGAGACCCAGCCACTGGCCCTGCCCCTTGGGGGGGCCAGGAGTCGATACATGTGGTGAAGACTGCAAAGCTGAAAACAAACACCGGATGAGCCCTGAGAGAGAATCTCCCCTGTGGCACTACTGGTGTTGCATGGGCCCAGAAGGGCAACCCTCCTTCACTGCCAACTAAGGGTGCCTCAGAGACCTCATGGGAAAGGCGGGGTTCAGTGCTCTGACTCCTCCCCACTCCCTGCAGGGTAGTGGAGGGTGGCCCACAAGCCTCACCCTGTCCCCGCAACCCTTCAGACTCTGAAGCTGCCCTCTTCCTCAGCCCCAGCAAATGAGGACCCCCCAATCCCACTGGCCCCCTGAGGGGGGGCCACAGAAGAGGGGGTCCTGGTCCCTACCCGGAGGGACATAGCAGTACCATAAACAGCGGCTGCCACGCTCACCCCAGAGGAGGACCTACCACTTGGCACCCCCAGGGTGCCATCCCGAATGTACTCCCCATGGACAACCATGGCAGCAGGGGCCATCTGAACTATGGGCTCCGGAGACTCTGGGAGGGGAACATTGAGCCACCTGGTGCAGCATTCTAGAGTGCTGTCCGACTCCGAGGAATCGGGGTGCCAGTCCAGATCAGCCTGCAAGTCATCCTCCTCCGAAGGGGAAGAGACCAGGCAGACCTCCAGACTCATGACCCTGGGAGGGCCTTTGGCGATGGCACCACTTGCAAGATGCAGCACCGCCCCCAGTGTCGCAGCCTGTGGCTGCTGGGCCTGGCACTGGTGGACCCTCGGCGCCGCCTTGGTTTCCGGGCGTTGTTCACAGCACCGGTGATCAGGGCAGGGCCAGAAGGTGGAGCTGAGGGTCCACCAGTGCCAGGCCCAGCAACCGTGGGCTGCAACACTAGGGAAGCCTGCACCTCCATGGAGGTGACTGCCGGGGTGGTGCCTGTGGTCTGGCTCCACAGGGAACCGAGTCGTCCCTCCAGCACCACAGAAAAAGCCTCCTCCTCAGCAAGGCTAGAATCAGAGGAGGCTTCCTCCTCACTGGGCCATGTAGACCCGGGGGAGGGTCAAGAGTTCTTGCCTTGGCGACCCGCAGGTGACGCTGTCCTCCGAAAGTTGGCAGAGCCCTGCCAACTTTAAATGTGCTGACTGCGAGAATATGTTGGTCCATGGAGAAGCAGGCATCACAGTTGTCCATATCATGATTGGGTCCCAGGCATCGCAGGCAAATGTCATGCTGGTACGTAACAAAAAAATGCCAGCCACAGGGGCACTGGCGCATGGGGTGTGGCCTGCTTTGGATTTCTTACTAGCCCCCAGACCTGACATGACACAAAATAAGAAGTAAAACTAAGCAAAAAATTTGGCACCATTTAATAAAAATAAGGAAAAATCTTACCAGGTCCAAATAAACTGCACCGAATGAACGAAAATGGGATGGAGGGAGCTCGAGTTGATGGCTAGACCCGATGGCGCAGGAAAAAACTGTGACTCACACAGCAGGTGCTAGCTTGATGGCAGGAGAAACAGAACTGGGATGGAGGAGGAGTTTGCAGCGCCAAATGGCCAACCCACATGCGCCACGTGGGCAGAGCCATGGGCACCGACTGCTCCCTCCAAAACAAACAAACAAAAAAAATGACTCCAATAGCAGGTGTGGCCTCCAGCTTCACCCAACAGTAATGAATGGTGAAGATTGACAAGGGAAGATCTTGGAGCCCTAATAGTCAATCTCTCTGATAAGTTATCTTTTGATGACCAGATTCTGGAGAGAGATATTCCAAAGCCTTACCAGTCTCCCATGTTCCATTTACCTGACAATGCTCCCACTTTGCCACAAGCCTGCTGTTAGAGAAGTTAACAGATGGACCAGCGCAGAACCACTGACCCCAGGGTCCTAGAGTATCAAACAGGAGTGTGGGTGCTGGAGAGACAGGCTCCCTGGACCAGTGTATGTAGCATTCCAGACTGGTCACAAGCAGAAAGATTTATAAGGCGCCGAATTCACAAGAAGTACCCTAGCAACTGCTACCCATATCTTCCTGAGCATCTGTGCGATATAATTGAGGAGAACCGTGCCAACTGGGTTTTCAATGCCATGCTTAACAAGGTTTACACCAAATGATGCCTCAGCACTGCCAATCCAGGGATAAAGCTTCAGCAAGCCAAATGTCATGCCTGGGCTATGTGTGACATGCATGCATACACTGGCATCACCCTGTTTAAGACATTCGCCATTATCCAAGATATCGAGGGGAAGCACTCCAAGTACTACATCATCAGCCAGGGCTCCTTCAGAGAAGCCAGATCCCCAGTACTGCTATGCCTGTGAAGGTGACAAGTCTTAGGTTCCACCTCACTTTAGCACCCAGTGAATCTGCAGAACTGTGTGTTGTGACCCGTGAAGCCCCTGGATGAACTCTGATTTAAAGACTGCTGAGCCCTCTGGATATTGGCTGAGACCAACCCTTTTTTGTTTATTACATGTTTAATTGTTCCTGTTGCTGTTATAGTTATAGTAATAGTGTAGGTCTCCTACAGATGGACTTTAGGGGCCTGATGCCAGCTTCCAGCAGCCTATGGACTTTGTGTTGGGACTGCTTTACAGACATCTGCCATCAAAAAATTAAGCACCTCAGTGCTGCTATAGTTAATCAGTGGGGTATGGAGAGATTCTACTGTAGTATGTGTGTATGCTGTGCATGGGTGTGGGTGTGTGGTGTTGGTGCAGCTGGTTATGGTGTGTGAGCGTTCAGGTGGAATGTGATTGGGTGGGATTATACACTAATCCTGCAGTAATATGTTTCAGTTGTTTCCTGTTTGACAAACTGTTTGTGCTAAGTGTTCCTGTGCTCCTGTTTGGGTTGCAGACTGTTAAGTCCTTTTGGGAGGGGTCTGTCTGGTGGCAGCAGCATTGAGAGAAATGGGAGGCTGGAAAATGTGAGCTTGGGATGGGTGAGCCACCACCACCGTTCTGTCCAGTAAGCAGTCTGTAGCATGGTAGGTGAGTTGCCAAGTCCCTTAATCAGTATAGTTTTGGGGGGTAGCTAGTGAAATAATGGGGTTAGAGTGTTTTTTGTGAGGTTCACTCTTTCAGCAGAGCTGCCAGCAGTGCCGGGTGGTACCCGTGGGAGGAGGAGTGCACATATCCCCTCCTTGGGGCCTATGCTGTTAAATTGGGGTGAGCACTCACCAGGGGTGAGCATTTCTGTTGGGGGAACTTGAACATACAGGGTTAATTTTTGACGTCATCTGGGGCCATTTGTTATCAGGTGGTCTGGGTGAGTGCAGAAGCCTTAAAATGGGGAGTTTTGGTATGAAAAAGGGGGAGTCCAGTCTGAGCTAAGAACTGGTGAAGAGGGACCAGGATGGGATGGATGCTGCCTGGCCCCACAGGCTGTCTTCATGGAGGGGTTGGTGTTTGGAAGTGGCGGCGGTCTGTGGGGCCCAGAAAACATGCTGCAGGTGTTGCAGGCCTCCTATGGAAGTTTAGCCCAGCTGTGGAGGGAGCAGGACCTGGGGCAGTTGTAAGAGCCTGCCCTGGTCACCACATGGTAGTGGTGAGAGCCTGCCTCTCCCCTCCGGTGAGTATGCTACTGTCTGGTTGTGGGTAGAACAGATGGGAATGGGAAGACAGTGCGGGGAGCCCAGGTGTAAGGCTCTGCAAGCAGCTCACCATTATGGGTATGTCCCCGCCATGTGTCCCAGTGTTCCCATTTTGGCATCTGCCTAGGTCTCAGTGGCAGAGTGAAACAGCCTGAAGAAGTGCTGTGGAGGTCCAGCCTGAGTTTATCTGAAGTGCTGCAGTCAGAGGTTCGAGCTCCAGTAGCGCTATCCATCAATCTTGGAGACAGAGGAGCGGAGAGACATCTATGCACTTGAGTTTTGGGATCTGTGTTATTTGGAACTGAAAGTGCGTAGGAGGAGGACAGAGAAGACAGTTTGAGCCACCCAGGGTAATCCAGCAGGCATGATTTGGTCATGTTTGTCATGCTGCTGCCACCAGCCCAATTGAAAGCCTGATTCGGTTTCAGGACATTTTCAGTGAAGGCCTTCACGACCTCATTTACATACTGGTTGGGGTACTTGTGTGCCTGAGATTAAATTTTTCTGTCTGTAACCCCTCGCTTCATGGAGTGGTCATTTTGTTTCTCCAAGTTCTCAATTAAATGGATGTTTCTGAACTTTTAACACCATTTGGACAATGGACTTATTTATTCAGACAGTTTAACAATGATTAACCCTCATTTCACCCTGTGGCTGATGTGCCTTATCTTGGGCACTCCCTCTGCTAAATCAAGAACCAGGTAATGCAGACATCTGGTGGTTTCTGTGCTTGTAGCCCCCCTCCCCACAGACTTCTCCATCACACCCCCAGACACCGGGAAGGGGAGTCTACATGTGTCTTTTTGTATTTTTGAAATGCTAGTTTTTTCACTCTTACTGTTTCCACTAGCTCTCTAGAGAACCATAGTGGTCTTCTTTTCCTCCTGCCCTTGCAGACCTGCCTGGCACACAGATTCGTAGCTCTTTCGATGTCCTTTTTAATTTTTGCCCACTGCTCCTCGACTCCACCTAGCATCCTTTTCTCTGCCAGGGCATCCTTGAGGCATTCTCCCATTGTCTTGAAATCAGCCCTCCTGAAGTCCATGGCCCTCATCCTTGTTCGGTTCAGTGCAAACCCAGTTTTTATGCTTATGCTAAACCACAGCATATGACGGTCACTGGTCCCCAGGTGGTCCCCCACTGTGACGTCAGCAACACTATCCCCATTCGCACTAGGTCCAGTACTGCTCCTCCATGAGTGGGTTCAATTACCAGTTGCCTAAGGAACGCCCTCTACAGTGAGTCTAGGATGTCCCTGCTCCTGGAATTTGCCACTGCTGGGAGTCTCCAATACACATCAAGTAGGTTGAAGTCTTCCATCAGTAATAATTCTCCCTTACATGCCAGCCTTTGGATTGCTTCCAGCATTTCCCCATCCACTTTTTCCATCTGTGCTGGAGGTCTGTATATCACTCCTGCATGGATAATGGTGCCATTCCTTTTTTCCAGCGTGACCCACAGTACCTCCGCTCCCCAGTTCTCCTTGTATTACCTATAGGTACCTTTAAGCTTTACTAATTTTTAATTACCAACTAGAGGTACTATATATAGTAAAATCCTAGCATGTTTAGTATATAATCTTGTTACTCTATAAATCACATACAATATAAGAAATAATAACAGTCCTAATTATCTTCTATCACTAGTCTACATGCATCTTCAGTGCAGGTTCTAGTCATACAAAAGAAAAAACAATAACAGTAGTCAGCATAGTATGAACAAATCATTGCTTCGGTACAGCTAACAGGTATAAATTTTATCTCTCTTGCTATCAGGCAGTGTGGGTGAGTATGTATCCTGCAAAGTAAGGTTGTCTTTTCTTTATTTTCTTAATTTGGTCAGGCATGCAAAAGGATGAACAGCCAGGAGACTCTTGCACGCCCTCCTTTCTTCTTCCCCTAATGTATCCGTGTTATTATTATTGGCCCAACCACTATCTGCACCCATGGCCTTAAGCCATGTGTCACAGCCCTTTTTCAGACTTGCTTAAAGAGGTAGTCTGGCCAAAAGTGCTACATTACATAATTAGAATCAGCATAGCCCCAATAAGCCTCATACCAGAATTTAGGTCTCTGTGTTACTTCATTTAAAAGTTATAAGCCATTTTCCAACCATGACTTCACTCCCTGTTTGAAGAAGCCAGTTTCAGTGAAGAGTTATTGATGATGTCATAACCAGAACTCACAGCTGAGTCCCCTTCTTAGCAACCTTATGGGACCGATTTCTACAAAATTTAAGAAACTGTAATTGCAGTTATTTGTAAAAAAAAAAAGAAAAAAAGAAAAGACTGACACAGGTTTGGCTGCGATGCATGCATTTCTAGAATGTTCCGCTGCATGGTACTGTACTTTTAGAATGCGTCAGAATGTGGTTTGTAAATGCAGTGCTGAACAAAGCTATAGAATGTCAATGATGTGCACAATTTCAGAATGTTGGGGGGCATGCAATCTTGGAATGTGTTAGGGATGGGTCATCTCGAAATGTGGTTTGTTGTTCCTCCCAGGATATTTTGACGTGCTATCATATGGGCAATACTCATATTTTTAAGCTTTATCAGTTGACACATAAAAATATGACACATTGGTTTGGACCTGGTCTATGGGAGGTAGACCAGTATGAACTCCTGCAAACTATTCAAGATCTGGCTTCTAAACCACACACCATGACAGCATAGTACTCTCTCCTGTTCTCCCATTTGTTCCCCAAATTGGACAGGTTATCTGCCCATTGGAATACACTGTTCCCCTTAGATAGAGAGGATTACCTGAAGGAATCAAAGGAGGTGATGAAGGCAGTAAGGGCAGCCAAGGCATCTAAGGAGCTCAGGCTGGTGCAAGGCATCAAGAAGGGGAGACGGAATTCTTTAGGTACATCAGGAAGAAAAGAAGTTGTAGGGACAAAATAGTAGGATTAACATGGATGGGGATGGGTGGAAACTGGGGCAGAGCAGGCAGAAGCACTTAATGAACACTTCTGTTTGGTGTTTACTAAGGAGAAAGAAGGGGCGCTACTAAGGGGGTGGTGGTGGGAGGTCAGGCTCAAGGGGGGGAGGTGACAGATGGAGGAATCACAGAGGGCAGGGTACTGGAGGGCCTGAGGGCACTGAGGGTGGACAAGGTGCCAGGGCTGGATGGCATTCACCCCAGGGTACAGAGAGAGCTGGCAGAAATCCTGGCGGGGCCCTTGGCAGACCTGTTCAGTGCCTCCCTGGTCTCAGGAAGTGTACCTCAGGACTGGAGGATGGCTCACGTGGTACCCCTCCAAAAGAGTGGTCCCAAAGATTAACCAAGAAACTACAGGCTGGTAAGTCTCATATCCATCATGGGATAACTGATGGAGACAATCCTGAAGGAGAGGCTAGTGTCCCTTCTGGAGACCAATGGGCTGCAGGACATTAGGCAGCATGGGTTTGTCATGGGCAGATCATCTGGTGGATTACTGTAACTAGGAAACTAGACAGTTGGACAAGGGCCATGCAGTGGATGCCCCATTTCTGGACTTCAGTAAGGCATTCGACTCGGTGCCGCATAGGAGGCTGGGTAGTAAGCTGGCAGGTACAGGTGCAGGAGCGAAAATGGTGGGATGGGTAATAAACTAGTTACAGGGAAGGCAGCAGAGGGTGGTGGTGGGAGGGGGGCTCTCATCTCCGAGGGCAGTGACAAGTGGAGTACCGCAGGGCTCAGTGCTGGGACCGGTGTTGTTCGGGTTGTTCATATCAGACATCTCAATGGGCATCAAGAGCAAGATCAGTTTGTTTGTGGATGACACCAAGATGGGAGCAGTAGTGGATGACCTAGGAGGTTGGCATGGGTTGCAGGATGATCTGTCAAACTTGGAGACCTGGTCAGACACCTGGCAATTGGGGTTCAATGCCAAAAAGTGCAAGGTGCTACGTTTTGGGGGAAAAAAACAAGAAGAAGCTACCAGCTGGGGGGGGGGTCACCTAGCCATGACAGAGGAGGAGAAGGATCTGGGGGTGATTATAATGGGCTCAGTGAAAAACTCAGCATAATGCAGGGAGGCAGCTGCAAAGGCCACCAAAATGCTGGGTTGTAATGCCAGGGGTATAACCTCAAGAAGAAGGGAAGTGATCCTGCCGTTGTATAGGTCACTGGTTAGGCCACACCTGGAGTACTGCATGCAGTACTGGCACCCATACCAGAAGAGGGACATTAAGTTACTGGAGGGGGTGCAGCGCAGGGCAGCAAAGATGATACAGGGACTAGGGGACATACCCTGCGTGAGCAGGCTGAGGGAGTTGAACATGTACTCACTAAAGGAGAGGAGAGACAGGGGGGATATGACTGAAACCTTCAAGTACATGAAGGGAATAAACAAGACAGGCATGGGGGGACTATTCAAGTTAAGGGGGGCAGGGACTCTCGAGGTCATGATCTCAGATTGGAGAGGGAAGGTTCAGGAGGGAAATGAGAAGACACTTTTTTACGGAGAGAGTGGTGTCTGGGTGGAACGCATTGCCTGTGGAAGTGGTATCCTGTAGAACAGTGGACTGCTTCAAAAGGAAATAGGATAGGGTAAGAGGGAGGAGCAGGGGAGGGGAGGCAGAGGCAGCTGTAGTATAAGGGTTGCTAGCTGCACACTTGAGCAGACTCGATAGACCATAAGGCCTTTATCTGCTGGCAAATTCGTATGTTTGTATATTCCCCAGTGGCAGAAAGTCTGGAGAGATTTGTACATGTTTACTTCCCAGAATAAACTCTGACTTATTCAGTTCAACATTTTGAACAACCTGTATTTCACACCTTTGAAATTGGCTAAAATGGGTAAAATACAGTCTCCTCTCTGCTTTAGATGTGGGCAGGTGGATGGCACTCTTATGCATATCTTCTGGGAATGCCCAAGGTGGCTCCTCTATAGCAGCTTATTGAGGCCAAAGCAGATCCTTTATTAGGTTTAACTGGTCTTTTCAACCCAGAGCTATGTATAATTGGTAAATATAATTGGATTTCGGTTAAAGAGAGGATGTCTTCCATGGCTTTAATTGCTCAAGAAGGTGGTTTTGTGCCATTGGTTAGACCAGGTCTCACATAAAGTTAGTGATACTACCATCGCCCTAGGCGGCTACACAGTGTTCCATCAGGACAGATTGACCAAGCAGGGTGGATGATGCTTAGTTTACCTGAAAAGTGAGATAAATGTCCAACTACTGCCTAGTAGTTTTCACTCCAAGGAGGTGCAAACCTTAAGCCTAAAACTCACTCTGGACCAGCAACACAAAGTGTTATTACTATCCACTGTGTACATACCCCCTGACACCCATAAAACAGGCATCCAGCAAGTACTAGGCAACCTGGAACAGTTAAAACACAACTGAGAGCACATTATTGTTGGCAATTTCAACACCAATTGGCTGCCCCGTGATGCCCTCACAGTTTGAGATCAGGTATCCAGTCTCAACCTCACCCAACTGGTCTCACAAGATACCAGATTTAATTACAAAACAGGCTCAAGTACACTAATTGATTGGTTCCTCACATGCTGCCCAGAGCACATCTCTGAGGTCACCGTCCTTTCAGACACCCTCAGTGATCACTCTCCAGTAATGTGCAGATGGTCAAACAAGGCCACCATTAGTGCTCCCTAGGTCTCATGAAATTGCTCCCCGAGATCCAGGCAACTAGATGACTTTAGGCAATATTTGAAGCTTGTGGATTGGTCACCACTTAACAGAGCTGAGGATGGCAACCAAGCCCTTAACTTCTTCATCACAATGTTTAATAAGGTCTGTGACATCTTTTCCCCTATAAAACTACAAAAACTAGAGTGGCTGCTAACCCATATCTCACAGGCTCCCTCGTTGAACTCATGTGGAAAAGGGATAATCTCTGGCATAAGGCCAAAACAACATGCAAATTGGCAGATCTCATTGCTTATAAGACTGCCTGAAACAAAAGTACAAAACTCATCCGTCAGGCTAAGGCAACCTACTAAAACAATCTGCTAAAAAGGAGCTGGGGTCACAGAAAGGAGTTCTGGAACTCTGTGAAATCCCTCGCAGGGAAACCCTCCAAAGCACAACCAGGGCTAATAGTCACTGCCACTGGGACACTTCAGGAACCAGGTGACATAGCTAACGCTTTCAACCTGGCTTTCACTGATCTAAGCTCGGTACTTTCTAGTGATTACCTGACCCCCTCAACTATAAATCTAAACCTTGCCACCCCTTCGCCTCACTCGGCCAGGTGCAATGCCCCCCGTCCTTTCTACTTCAAGCAGTTTATCAGACATGACACCATCAAATATGTTAAATGTGTGCTAGGGAAGATAAGAATGGGAAGCGACCTTGTTGACAGTAAATGAGCTGGTGGATCCACTTACTAAAGTTTTCATTGCCTCACGAAGGTCAGGAGTATTCCCTGACAAGTGGAAGAAGACGCTCGTCACCCCTGTCTTCAAAGCATGGGATGCCACCAATCTGTCTAACTACAGGCCCATCTCCATTCTCCCTCCCCTATCTAAAGCCCTCAAATGAATTGTGTCTGACCAGCTCATGGATTACCTATAGAAATACAACCCTTTCTGTGCCCACTAACACGGGTTCCATAAAGACCATTCCACGATCACTGCCCTGGTTGGCTTCACCACCAAAATATACAATGCCTTTGATGATGGTCTGGCAGTGGGGTCTATTTTTATAGACCTCACAAAGGCATTTGATACTGTCAACCATCAACTCCTCCTGCAATATCTACTCTCAATAGGCCTGTCCATAGATATGGTTACATGGTTCAAGAGCTACCTCTCGGACAGGACTCAATGCATCAAAATCAAAGGCACTCTCTCTCTGAGCCAAGAGGGGTGAGTGTTGGAGTCCCACAATGCTCAATACTGGTGCTGCGACTTTTCAGCCTCTTTATAAACCCCCTTCCCTCAGTTTGCACAGCACACATCGTGTTATATGCTGCTAATGTGGTCGTCTCAGTAAGTGGAAAAAATCTACCCTCTATCACCTATGAACTGGAAGCAAATTTTCACAGGCTTGAGACATGGTCCTCTAATAATAAGTTGCTGCTCAACTATAAAAAAAATACTAAGAGCATGCGTTTTACCATTCCTGAGAACCGAAAGAAATTTGGGAAACTGCAGGTACAGAGTAGTAAAGGGGATATACTGGAGCAGGTTGACACCATTAAATATCTTGGGGTACACATGTATAATGCCCTGTTATTCACAACTCATGTAGACCATGTAGTCAAAACTGCCAATGCAAAACTAAGAGTTCTGTATCAATACCATCACTACATGCCCCATGTGGTCCTAAAGCTGGTCACAAGCAGCACAGTCCTATCTACCATATACTATGGCCTTATAATCTATGGTGCTGGAACTGACACAGCCCTCAAAAGGTTAAAAACCCTTCTTAATAAAGCATGTCAGCTGATCCTGAGAGAAGATCACTGAACACACACTTGTGACCTCTGTAAAACAACAGGATGGTTACCCCTTCACCTCAGGGCTCAATACCAGGTCTGCCTTCTGGCAAAGAAAGCTATGCTCAGGCTAGCTCCTGAATCCACCTTGTGTCTATTCAAACTAGATCAACCAACTCTCAATGCATGAAGTTCATCGAAGGGGTGGCTGGTGGAACCTTTTAAGCATACCTCAGTAGTACAGAGATCACTCTCCTATAGAGGACCCAAGTGGGTAAATGATCTCTCCCCCAACCTTACTGAATGTAGCATAGTCAGCAAATTCAAAGCTGGTCTCCGAGCACTCCTAGCTCTCGCTTGTGCATGTGAGTGCTCCAACACAACCTAACCCCTATACTAACAACTGGGAGTCCCCTGAACACTCTAATTCAAGCACTTGGAATGTCGCTAAACATCCCCTCCAACCTCCCACTGCAACATTACTATAGATGTATCCCCTCCCGCCCTCGCCCCCCACCCACCTCAGTCCCATCCTCTGCTTCCTCCTCCACCCTTCTACCCCCTCACCTTATCCATCCCACCTGTACTACCCCCTCCTCCTTCACTGCCAACCCACCTCAACCTCCCCCTTCCTATTTTTCCCCATGCCCTATCCCTCACTACTGACCCTCCACCTCTAATGACAAAGCCCTCTTAGGCTGTCACTCAAGCACATCTTCAACAAAGCCTTTCTTTCTGGTGGCCCTACCCTACCCAAGCACAAGTTCCTGAAATCCTTCTGCTGACCTGTGCACTCAGCATAGGGCAGCTTACTTCTAGGAACAGACTTGAACTGCCTGTCTATATATGTAAAACTGATGGTGAGATTTTATTGTAAATTTCAAGACAAACTGTAACCAAAGTGTAACTTGACAACTAAGCACAATTGTTTTTTATGTAACCTATGTAACCTTGAAATCAAGTGCCTCTTGTACGCCAATGTATTTCTGTGTATATACTGTTGTTGCTGTTTATTCTGTTCTGTACTATGTTTGACTTGGAACCTTTGTAAATGAGCCATTGGCTCAAGGGTGTTAATCCCAAACTGAAATATATAAATAAAAATAAAAAGGTCTTGATCTCTTACCGTGAATGGTTGCAGGAGCTATTGTTTAATCTCACAGCACAACGCATGAGTGCGAGTCTTCGCAACAAACTCCTATTCTTTAACAAGCGATGGGGCAGGTTATACACTCTGGCCCAGATATTCAAAAGGGTTGCACCATGCGCAACAGGGTTGCGCATGCGCAAGTCCTACATTGCGCCATTCTGCGATATTCAGCAGGAGGCAGTTGCGCCACTGAAAACAGGTTGAGCAACAGCTCAATGCAAATGAATGCATGCTCAACAGGAGGGGGAGGGTCCATGCATAAACTGCGCAACCCGATATTCAGTCGGGTTGTGCAGAGTTGTGCATGCTCAACCCCCAACCTGTGCCTGCACAACTTTGAGCCAAAAAAGGATCAAGTTGAGGGCCACCCACAGGTGAGCTGCTGTATTGCAGGGCGCAACACAGCAGCTGCCACCTGTGGCTGGCCCCCAACTCAGTCCCTGTGCCCCCACCAGCCTGATTATGGCAGTATGTATCCAGACACCCCCAAACATCTCCCGATGCCCGATCGCTGGCAGTATGTATCAAGACACCTCCCCAAACAGCTCACAATGCCCGATCGCGGGCAGTATGTATGAATACACTCCCCACAATCTCCCGATGCCCTATCACGGGCGGTATGTATGAATACACTCCCCCACAATCTCCGATGCCCGATCGCAGGCAGTATGTATGAATACCTTCCCCAAACAGCTCGATGCCCGATCGCGGGCAGAGCGTGAAACAACCCCAGTGCCCGATCGCGGGCAGAATGTAAAACCCCCTCAACCCGAATATCTCCCTGGTGGTCCAGTTGACCGTAATGCCCGATCGCGGGCAGAATGTCAGATTACAACCCCCAAACATCTCCCTGGTGTCTAGTGTCCCCCACCCACCCACCGAAGCCTCCACCCAGCCTCCCCGGCGGCCGGCGGCGGCAGCATCCCACCTCGCCCCACCGCCCACCGACTGACTGTCCGGTAGGGCTGCACGCCCATTGGTGCAAAGCTAGAGCCAATGGGCGGGCAGCCCATACCATACATGACAGTCCAGATTTGTGACCAAGGGTTGGGGGCTTTTCATTCTGCCCACGATCGGGCACTGGGGGTTGTTTCACGCTCTGCCCGCGATCGGGCATCGGAGCTGTTTGGGAAGTATTCATACATCTCGCCCACGATCGGGCATCGAACGGTTGTTTTCACGCTCTGCCCGCCGATTGGGCATCGGGAGCTGTTTGGGGTGTATTCATACCTGCCCGCAATCGGCATCGGGAGCTGTTTGGGGGAGTGTATTCATACATACTGCCCGCGATCGGGCATCGGAGATTGTGGGGGTGTATTTATACATACTGCCCGCAATCGGGCATCGGAACAGGTTGTTTCACGTCTTGCCTGCGATCGGGCATCGGAGCTGTTTGGGGGAGGTCATACATATTGGCTCCACAATTGGGCATCGGAGCTGTTTGGGGGAGGTATTCGATATACTGCCCGCGATCGGGCATCGGAGATTGTGGGGAGTATTCATACATACTGCCCGCGATCGGGCATTGGGAGATTGTGGGGTGGGGGTGTATTTATACATACTGCCCACAATCGGGCATCGGGAGATTGTGGGGGGTGTATTCATACATACTGCCCGCGATCGGAGCTGGTAGGGCGTCGGTCCTCGACGGCTGCTGCCTGGCAGTGGCCAGGCTAAGACCTCAGGGACGCGACCTACATGCTAATGGCATGCAAATGGAGCCATAAATAGATGCAAATGGCCCCCGCGCTTTACATGAATTATGGCCCCATTTGCATGTCACCTTTGAATATCGGAAATTAAGATGGTGCAATGGTATTTCTGCGCCCGCGCAAGTTTAATGCTCAACTCTGACATCTCTGCGGTTGCGCAAGTTCCATTGCGCCATGCACAGTGGCTGTGGCTGGGGGGTGATATTCAAAGGAGTTGATCAATAGAACAACTCCTTTGAATATCGCCCCGGCCACACCCCTGCGCAACTATTTTGAGCAGCGCAAGGGCTTGCGCCTCAGAATTGCGCAGTTTGAATATCCAGGCCTCTATATATAATATAGTTAATTCATCTGTATATCGTCATTTAGAGGTTCTGGAGACTGGGGGTTGGTTAGGTTTTCTTATTCTGCTTATTCTACTTTGTTCCTTTCACGTATATTTCTGATAGATGGTTTGCCCTTGGGTTGTTCAGCTGGGGTGGAATTGGGTGGGTGAGACGTGGGAGAGGTTTGGTAAATGTTAGAATTGTTAATGTGTTTATTGTCATGTTATTTGTTGGATATTTTTTCAATAAAGTTTATTACATTTTAAAAAAATGTGGTTTGAACATGTAGTCTTGTAGTGCAACAGGGACACACATCTAGGAATTTGGTGTGGACTGGAAATTTTTAAATGTAGTGGGTATGCACACTGTTAAAATGTCACAGACCACCATTTTATTCTGAAATTGCTTGTTCCTGTCACATTCCAGAACTGTAAGCGTGCACCACATTTCAAAATCGTGCACCACATCCCCACCACATTCCAACATTGTACATCCTAGCAAAATTCTAACACTGTGCCTTTCTGCCATATTTCAAAAGTGCACATCTCAGCAACATTTCAAAATTGCATGTCCCCACCATATTCCAAAGTTTTGTTTCAATGATACTTTCTGAAATTATGTCACCACCGCATTCCAAAATTGTATCACCACCACACTGTGTAACTCCGCATCCCCACCACATTCTGAAATTGTGCATCACCATCACATTCCAAAACTGCATGTTCCTGCTGCATTCTGAAACTGTGCATCCCGGCCACGTTCCAAAATTGTGCATCCCTGCTACATTCCAAAATAATGCATCCCTATCATATTCCAAAACTGTGCATCCCTGACACATTCTGAATTTGTGTATCACCGCCACGTTCCAAAATTGCATGTCCCCTGCCAAAGTTTAAAATTGGTTGTCCTGGCCACATTCTGAAACTGTACATGTAGCTGAAGAGGGCTAGACTCAGGAGGGATGTGAGGAAGTACTTCTTCACAGAAAGAGTGGTGGATTCCTGGGACAGCCTTCCAGCATAGGTGGTGGGGGTGAAAAAAGTGATGGGTTTAAGAATGCATTGGATAAGCATAAGGAAAGCATAGTGGTAAGGAAGGGGAAGGGAGAAAGCTGTAGATCAGACGTGGTCTGTGGTAATAATGAAGGAAGGGAGAAATAGGTAGACTGCATGGGAGAAGCAGTCCTTATCTGCTGTCAAATTCTATGTTTCTATCTCTGTTGCATTTTGAAACTGTGTCACCACTACATTCCAAAATAGTGCAGCCCCATCACATTCTGAAAATGCTCACCCTCACCACATTCCATAATTACGCATTTCCGCCACATTTTGAAATTGCACGTCACCGCCACATTCCAAAACTGCATGTTCAGGTCTTGAAATAGTGTGTACCGGCCATATTCTGAAATTGCATCACCACTACATTCCAAACTGCACATCCCTATCACATTCTCAAAATGCTTGCCCTCACCACATTCCAAAATTATGCATTTCCGCCACATTCTGAAATTGCACTTTCCCAGCCACATTCCAAAACTGGGCATCCCCACTGCATTCTAAAACTGCGTGCCCTGGCCACATTCTGAAATTGTACCTTCTCACCACATTCTGAAAATACACGTCACCACAATATTCCAAAACTGCATGTCCCCACCAGGTTTTTAAATTGTGTGTCCTGTCCATAGTCCAGAATTGTGCAGCTCTGTTATATTCTTTTTTTTCCATTCAGTATACTTTATTAGACATAGTATACCAGAACCAGTACAGTTACAGTACAACATACAACAAGTTTTAACAGTAAGGATCATCCATAGGTACAAGATTGAAGTAAGTAACAATATGTTCCACCCTTTATTTACCCCTCACCCAGCACCCTCCCACCCCTCCCTCCCATATACCACAACTCCTCCACCACCAGACAAACTGGAAATGTAAGTGGGGCCTTACAGTGGAGCGGACTGTTGTTTGATATAGTAGGGACTCTTATGGAATCCCTGTATTACCTCTGTGTCAGGTCCAGAGATTAGGCTCAGAGGGATGTGTCTCAGGTTGCTGGAGCAGCAGTAGTAGAGTATAAAGGTGTTCCCATACGCTTTTATATTTACCCGTTCTGTTTTGTAACCCAGCAATTATATATTCTGCTTGCAGGTCAAACAAGATTTCTTTGAACTATTCTATGTGGCTGGGGGTGATTTGGTCCAGCCAGTGCCTGAGTATCACTTTTTTGGCGTATGCTGAGATTAGGGTAATGTGTGCTCACTGAGCACCCTTAACCTTATCTAAACAGTCATTTAAAATGCACATCTCAGAAGAACATTTTTTTGGAAGGCTGTAATGAGGGGTCAAGGCAGGATTGAATAAGGGACCAGAAGGGGAGGATCTTCTCATAGAACCACAACATATGAATTAAGGTACCCAGAGCTTTACTGCATTTAGGACATATGTCCATAGATAAGTGACCCATTTTGTGTAACTTTACTGGGGTGTAGTAGAGGTCATGACTAATCTGGAATTGCATATACCTGCATCTGTCCCACTTGATATTTTTATATAAATGCTTCCAGGTTTTTGACCATGGCCTGGTGGGTGATATCGGTGGTAGAACCTGATCCCATCCGTAGAACTCTGACCTTCTAGGTTGCGTGTACCGGTTAGGAGGAACTTGTAAGTGTACGATGTCTGGTGCGATGAGGGAAAAGATTTCATGTATGGTAGAATATTGGAAGAGAAAGAATTTTGCCAGAGACCATTACCAAAGTAATGTATTAGCATATGTGAAATTTGTACATACTTAAATACTTGGGAGGAGGGACAACAGAAAGTGATACTTGCCAGTTGAAAACGCATTAGCTTTTGATTGGAGACCAGTTGTTCTTCCCTTTCCACCCCCATATCTGGCCAGAATGCTTGTGGTTTGATTGTTTTACCCGAGATTATGAGATTCGGGTTGTAGAACAAGGGTTGAGAGATATCTTTATATATATGAGTTTTAAGGAGGAAGTTGAGTTGGGCCTGTGTATAAAGTGAGGAACCCAGTGATGTGTCTTGAATTTGTTTGGGGAGTTTCTTCCTACTTAGGTAGGGGAGTGATTTGAAGCTGATGTTGTGTTGAGAGCTCAGCGCCAGTTTAGTTTCAACCCAGAGAGAAACATATGAGGTGTGTGTACGTTCCAGGAATTTTTTAAGCCAGTGCAGGACTCTGGTTAAGTGAATGGATAAATAATAAAGATAAAAGTTGGGGGCATGCAGGCCACCATGTATCTTTTGACACGCGAGTCAGAGGTAATTCCGCCTAGCTTTTTTTCCTCTTCAGAGGAAGGAACTAATGGGGTGATGAACCTGCATGAACCATGATGATGGCAGGGTCCTGTTAACATTAGAAGGGGATATAGAAGGTGGAGCAAGATGTTCATTTTAATTATACTCATATGTCCCCTTAGAGTTAGCGATAGGTGACACTATCATTGTAGGTCATCTTTTAGGGTAGTTATGATAGCGTCTAAGTTGAGTTGCCTAAATTTCCAAGCGGAGAGAATAAGATAGATGCAGGGCTCAAAATAAGCGGCTGTCCGCCTGTCTTGGACAGCCGGTTTTCATTTGGGACAGCTGTTTTGTTAAGCTTGCCTGTCCCTTGGACAGGCGGTACTCACTTCTGCATTTTCACCATTAAAAAGGCAATAGGATGGCACAGCACTAGGACTCAGCAGACTCCTGTGTGCAGCAAGGATCCCTCCTGATGTCCTACATAGCCCCACCTGCCACAAAGTGTAGCTCCGTCCACCAGCTCTGCCTGCCCTGCCCGCCCTGCCGTTGTTGCCACCGTGTCTGGTGACTGCTGCCACTGTATGTCACCTGACCCCTCTGCTAGACTCCAAAGTGGTGCCGGGTGGGAAGAGTCATGTAGCCACGAGTGAAATATTGCAACCGCGCATGCACATATCATCACTGCACATGCGCAGTTGTCGTGTCCTGACTCACTCTCCTCATTTTCTGTCTAGCACTTGAATCAGGAAGATGTCAGAGAGAAGGAGAGCGAGTTGGTTGCTCGGACCAGTTTTTCTAAGTGTTACCACACCATACATAGCCATGACTTTTTTGCTCATTTTCTTTGAGAAAAAAATATATATATATATATATACACACACCATATGACTACATAGGGCTGGCCTGTGCTTTCTCAGGTCGGAGCTAAACATGGGAGACTGGTAGGAGAGTGGAATGGGACTGGATGGTCTTGTATTCAAACTCAAATGCAAATATATTAAAAAAAAAACCTTTCCAGTGCTTCTTGTGGAAAAAAATAAAGGACAGGCACGCAGGGCTGCCTTGAGGGGTTTGATCTCTGCATGTGGCTGTGAGAGAACTACCAGAGAACTAGACAAGGCACTTTGTTTAAAAAAAAAAATCCCTCCTTAACTGTATAGTGAAGGAATTTGAGAGGCTGTTTGGGGGGTGGAGGGAGACAAACAAAGGCATTTATTTAATATAAATAAAGTGCAACAGGTTGTTACTGTTCTCACTGCTATTGTGGTGACCACTGTTTAAAGAAAAATAAAAGTCATTTAAGGCAGGCTTGCCTTGAGTGTTGAAGTTGTGGAGGTGGTGTGGGCTATCTCTCTCTCTCTCTTTCTGCATATGGAGGGGAGAGAGACTGAATTGCAAAATAAAGTAACAAAGCAGGCAAAGAGAGAGGAGTTGGATTATAAATTCTAAACTCTCATCTGCTCTCCTCTGTATGTAAACAGATCTTAGAGATCTTAATAGTTTTGGGAGGCAGAAAGCCTAAGTCTACACACCTCCTGTCCTAATATATTTCTAGACTGAGTCTGAATTAAAAAAAAAAATTTGACAAGGCACTGTCAAAGAGAAAGGAGGAGAGGGAGGATAAAATAAAGTTTCTAAGCTTGCTCAGCCTCAGTGTAAAGTCCTCCAGAGCTGTTAGCTTCAGTTTGCCCGATAGCCTACGCCAATTAAAACAGCTCTGCTGCTGTTCTGCTCTGCTCTGCTAGAGAAGAGTGGGGGGTGGGGGATCTGGTCTGGATAAAAAAACAAAAACAGTTGAATTGGAGAAGGCAGTCGCTGACTTGTCAGCTGATAATAGCAACAGATATACAGCCCTCAAGATTTAGTTCAGCTGATTCAGAAAGCATAAACAGGGAGGGAAATATAAAAGTCTCTTCGGGGTTTGTGTTATGCTCTCATGGATAAAAAAAAGTTAAACTAAGGAGGATAATAAAACAGGCTGTTTTGAAGACTATTAAAAGAGCATTATAGCCAAGCCAGGAATTAGGAAATAAAAAAAGGTTACAGGACTACCCTGAGAGCTGAACTGTGGGCTCTCTGTATGAGGAGGGGACTGAATAAAAAATAAAAAATTAAAATCACAAGACAGAGTGAAGAGGCAGTGTCAAATGGAGAGGAAGTGTCCAGGGGATAGCATTGCAGAAAGTGCCTAAACAAGGAGGGAGGAAAAAAATATAAAAAGCCCTTTTCAATGGTTTTGTAGAGTCTAGAGAAAACAAAAATACAAAACAGACAGAAGGGGAAGGAAGGCTAGAGAGAGAAAGAGAGACAGAGACAGCTAGGACTCAGAGAAAAGTGCACTGCTGTCTGCTCTTTTGAAAACAGTCCATTAGCAAAGCACCCTTCGTGAGCTTATCTAAGCACCCCGGTCTGTCTATTCTTAGTACACTTACTACTCTGCTCCTCCTAGCTAAGCAGAAACCACCCAATAACACTTAAAAAATGTCTGTTACAGTTTGGATTTAAAAAAATAGTTGCTGCAAAGCCTTCAAGTGAAGGGAGAGGAGAAAGTTCTGATTCCTGCTCTAGAGACGGTAACACCAACTCACCTCGTCACTGTTGTGGCCACAGCTGTGACAAGTGGCAGTGCCACTGCTAGTGTTGTGCAGAAAGCTACTCCTTCTCAGGTCATAACTGAAACTGTGATAAAATAAAAGGGCTTCAAGAAAGCTGGAAGAAAATAGGAGTGGCTACTATATGACCCTGATGTGGGCATGACCTGCTCATATTGCCAAAAATACTTAAGAGACAAACTCTTTTATGACTGTCTATAAGAGCATGAGACTTGAAAATCTGTGTTCTCATGAGCTCCCCAAACCTCATAAATTAGCTACTGAAAAAATACTATGTCTAACACAGACCCTTGCAACTTAGCAATAGAACGAGGAATCATACAAATGGGAAAAAAATGAGGTGACACAAGTGGAACATTTATTTAGAACAACTCTTTATTTGATCAATTCTGAATGCCCATTCACAGATTTCCCAGGCTTATTAGAATTACAACAATGTGGACAGGTAAAAATTTGGTCGGACAGGCAAAATTTACACCCCACCTGTCCCTCGGACAGGCATCTCAAAAAAATTATTTCTAGCCCTGGATAGATGCCTAGATATTTCAGTTTGGTAGGATTCCACTGTAGGCCCAAATGTTCCACTTCAGCTTGCAGGGTGCATTTGCTGAGTGGCATCACCTCTGTTTTATTCAGATTTAGTTTGTAGTTTGAAATGTCTCCAAATTGAGCTATAGTTTGTAATGCAGCTGGGAGGGATTGGGCTGGAGAATATATGTGAAGTAAAATGTCAGCCGCGTATACGAAGAGTTTGTATTCTTGATTATTGACTGTTATACCCGAGACCAAGGGAGAATGGTTAAGCTTTCTGATTAGGGGTTCTAGAAATAAATTGAACAGGTAGGGGGAGAGAGAGAGAGAATATCCTTGATGGGTGCTCTGCTGTAGGGTCAATGGTGTGGAAAGTTTGCCGTTAAATTGGAGTCTCGCTGTTGGGGATGTGTAAAGAATTGTAATCCACTTTATAAATTCAGGTGGGATGCGAAACTGGGGGATCAATGCAAACACATAATCCCATGACACTCTATTGAAAGCCTTTTCTGCATCCAGGGAGACCAAGGCAGCCGGGATAGAAGAATCCCTAGACACAGAAATAAGGTAAGTGATTTTCCTTAGATGGTCTGCAGAGAGTCATCCCTTAACAAAACCGACCTACTCTTTACTAATCAAAGATTCCCATACCTGACTTAACCTGGTTGCTAAGACTTTAGCTAGTATTTTAATATCTATGTTTATGAGGGAAATTGGTCTATAGTTGGAAATGGATAGGGGGTCTCTGTCGGGCTTGGGAAGTACAACTATCGTGGCTGTAGTTAGGGAGGGGTCAGATATGCCTTTGTCAAAAAAGTATTGGAAGGTGTCTAAAAGGATGGGAGCTATTTGTTCCTTGAGTGTTTTGTAGAAACTGGTGATAAAGCCATCCAGACCAGGGGATTTATCAGGAGGAAGTTGGTCGATTGCCTTGATAATTTCCAGTAGGGCTATGGGGGCTTTTAGTATGGCGATTTGAGAGTCAGATAATGTTGGGAGAGTAATGTCTTGGAGAAAGAAGTCTAGTTGAGTCAATGAGAAAGGTATGGTGGGAAGGGAGCACAACTGTTGATAATATTCTTTGAAGGCTTCCACGATTGTTGGGAGGAAGGAGAGGAGTTGACCTGAGGGTGAACCTATGGAAGTAACAATTCTGTCCATTGTTTGGGCACGTAGGCGAAGGGCCAGGAGCATTCCAGTTCTTTCTCCCTAATCAAAATAATTAGTTTTCAAGCATAACAGGAGGTATTCCGCCTTTTCACCTAAAATGTTGTTATATTGAGCTTGGAGTGACTCCAGTTGTTCCCATGTTTCGAGGGGAGAGGTAGGTGAGATATGTTCTTCTGCCTCTTTTATTTTGTCAAGAATGGAGGAGAGGGCCAGGCTCTCCTGTTTTTTACATTTAGCAGACAGATGGATTAGCTCCCCCCGTAGTGAACACTTAAGAGCACTCCATAATATTGTATGTCCAATTTCTGCATGGATGGGGAGTTAGCATCCATAAAAGTATGGATAACGTTCATAAGGTGATGTACATGTTCTTCTGAATTCAGTAACTGATCATTTAGTTTCCAGGTTTTGTCTCTATTATTATTGGGTGAGAGGTCTATCTGTATGAATTTAGAATGATCCGAGATGACTTTAGGGGAATAGTAACACATTCCAACCCCCCACCCCCAAAAGGTCTATCCCAGTCAGAAAATAGTCAATCCAAGAGAAAGAGCTGTGCTGTAGGAAGTGAAAGGAATATTCCCTGTGGTCCGGATTTAGTATCCTCCAGAGGTCAGTGAGGCCCAAAGAGTGCATAAAATCATGTATTGCTCTCTGCCCCGGGGGTTGCTAGATCCAGATCTGTCTAGCTAGCTGGAGAGGACTAGGTTCCAATCTCCACCGGGAACAATAAGTAGGGAGGTCCATGCAGCCAGGATAGTTGTAAGACAGTGTAAAAAAGGTGGAGTCATCAACATTGGGCCCATAAATGGATACTAGAATTACTTCCAAGTGACCCAGTAATACACGCAGAATAATATATCGACCATGGGGGTCTGAGATTTCTTATAGTAGTCAAATTGGTATCCTGCAAGCAATTATGATGGCAATGCCTCTTTTACGTGAGGCAGGGCCCAATCCAAAGTCCTGTCTTACCCAACCCTTCTACAGCTGGGAGACCTGAGTGGAGGGAAGGTGTGTCTCTTGCAGAAAAACGATATCTGTTTGCAGCTTCTGCAAGTGAAGGAGTACCTTGGTCCTTTTCACTGGAGATTGTGCCCCTTTTATATTCCAAGAACAATAATTAAGCATGGCCATAGCAAAATAAGGAGTGAGGACACTGGAGTGAAAGCTAATTGTGCTTATCCACTGCTTACATATTAAGAACAACCTAGTGGTACCCCCTCTGGTGGCAGCCCCATCCCCGACCCCCCAACCCTACCCTCTACATCCCAAACAAGTAATACAAACAATCCATCTAACTCCCCCCTAGAACCCCTTGCATTACTCCGAAATACTGAGTAGACTGCAAGTCAATTTATTATTTATTTTATTTATTTAGCTTTTGTTGACCAGGTAAGTACACTAGACAAAACATTAGCCAATTTTCAGGTATGACCCAGGAGAGTACAATTAAAGACAAGTTTATACATAGGATAACGTGACACAGGTTAAGCATTATACAGAGTCAGGTAGGACCAGATGGCATTACACAAGCAGTCAGTAAACACAGTTGGATAGGAACAAAATATATACATAGAGACACCAAGGCTAAAAATAGTGCATCAGACAAAACTCCACTCAGTGGCTGAGGGTGAGTACATTTCTATACAGTACAGAGTCCTAGAGCGGTCCTCAGACAAGGCACCACCTAGTAGGAGAGAGTATATACATCATATACATAGCAGTGAGAACATTATATTCATAGTAAAAACCTTAGTAGGCGAGATACACCAGCAGGGCCTGCATAGGGGCTCCAAGAAATGCAAATCTATGCTGGTTTCTATGGCAAGAGGGTTCATAACCCCAAAGCAAATGCATGATTGCTCTCTACGGCAGCAGCCTCATGCATTCATCCCCACCCCAATTGCAACCTTAAGCTATACCATAACAACATGATATACTATGGAATACATCGCAGAACTATATCTAAATGGCTGTCTACTTATACTACCTTACACTCAACGTTCTATGGAAAGATTAGTATCAACAAGTGCCCAGTGGCAACAACAGCACCCGGGAGTTTTTTAAGTCAGACCAGGCAGGCCAGAAGAACTATTCCTCCCTTCTATTGAGCATCAAAATATCATGAGGGAGTCTTTTCCTTGAGTCCGTATGGAGGGCGATAACCACAGGCAAGAGTTACCTGTCAATATGGTCCCCAAGTCTCCTCTAAGCTGGTACCTGTTAAGAAAGAGAGAGAAAGAAAGAAGAAAAGGGGTTGGGGGAGGGAGAAGGAGAGGAAAATGGATAAGGTGAAAGGGAGAGTATGAAAGGGAGGGAGGGGGGTAACCAGGAGGAAGGGGGGCCACCTAAGAGTCTATACTAGGTATCATAACCATAGTCCAACCAGAGATGCAAGATATGTCCATTCTATAGCAAAGTCCTTAGTGTGACCTTGCAATAGTAGTGTATTAGGATTTTCCAGGTCCCGGTGGCAGTCCACTGTCCAGGCGTGAGGAGAGCTGAGCAGTAAATTTAGGAAAGAGGAGGGCACCAGACAAGGCAGATTCAGCAGTTCTATATGCCCAGCTCTCGTTTTAGTGGCATAGCACACATTCACAAACCTTCGTACCATTGCAAGGAACCCTATGATCATGCGCACATTCAAGAGTACAATAATCAGGCTTGCGCATGATTGAGGGGCCAAAACTACTCGCACATTCATGAGGTGCTGGAAACTGCAGGTGCTCAGGCCCAGAGAGGATCTTCAAGCTGTTCAAGGAAGAGAACAGTATGAGGGCACCTCTGTGAAGAATCTGCAGAATATGTCACCAGACCAAGAATAAGAAGGGCGTTACCTTCGGCTGACCAGTTCACAAGGCCAGTAGATCCGGGGAACAGGAAAAGGGATTAAGGTCCAACCGCTTGAAGGGTCCTGGCTACAGCAGTGAGACATGTGGGCAGCATCTGTGGAGGAGGGAGAAGACAGTCATCTGAGGGGTACCATCCCAAAGAGGAAAAGGGCACCACATCAACTCAGGTTAGTGGAGGTGGATCTGTTATGTAAACCAACATCAGGCGAGCTAATGGGTGATGCGAGGCAGATCAAACCCCTGCTTGGATATGTGCTCACAGTTTGGAAAAAAGATTGGGGAGCAAATCAGGGAGCTCTTGATTGGTCTGGCCCATGCTCTCAAAGGCCTTCTAAGAGCTGTTGCACAAGACTTGAGAACTTGATAGCACAGCGATAATCTTGGAGACTGCTGAATGGTATTCTGCATGCTTCTGGTGGGTGGCAGTGGGGAGATCCTAGGCAACATGTAACGGAGAGCTCCCCCAGCTGATTTCTTGAGTTTCTTTAATTTTAGCCAGAATGTGCTGTTGATCCAAATAGTTTAGCAACTTAAGGAGGAATGGTCTTGGTCTGGATCCCAGGGGGGGGGCCTTGGTCTTAGTGAGCAGTGTGCCCTTTCCATGATGTAAGAGAAGCTGTATGGAGGGGACCCCATAATCTTTAAGAGTAATTTCTGGGCAAAGGTAATTGGGGATGTCCCTTCAGCTTCCTCTAGAAGGCCGAAGATGACCAGGTTGTTTCACCTGCTTTGGTCTTCCAGATCTTCAGGTTTTAAGTCCATTTTGGCTATCTTTTGGTGCAGGCTGGCAATCTCCGGGTTTGTTATTTTCTGCCATCATTCAAGGGAAGTCATGTGGGCCATAAAATCTGTTATTTGTTTGAAGGATTTGCTGAGATCATTTCTCATGGATTTTAATTCTATAGCAAATTCAGTGAATGCACTTTTAAGTGGGGGGCCAGCTCTGCTAGAAAATTGTCCACTGTTAACGGAGATGCCGCGGCAGCAAGTTAGAGGGTCTTGCCTGCAGAGGGCACTTGGTTCTTGGCCCGTTTACTGCTTTTGTCCGGCATCTGGGGTGACGTATGAGACAGGAGGGCCTGCCGCATTTTGGTGTCCATTAGGGTGGCTTGCTCAGCGACCAACAAAGCAAAAATGGAGATAGCAGAAGCTGGAAGAGTTTTCTTGTTGATAAGTCGAGCTTGAGCAGAAATTGGTATAGCAAAATTTCTTGAAAAATAAAGATTTAGGTAGGCTTGAGGCAGAAGCGAGAAAAGAGCATGGCTATCCACTGAGAGGCATCATGTGATCTCCAGCTCTGTCACATTCTGAAACTGTGTCACCACTACATTCTAAGTCTGCACATCTCTGTCACATTCTGGAAATGCTCGCCCTCACCACATTCCAAAATTTTGCATTTCCACCACATTCTAAAAATGCGTTTCCCAGCAACATTTCAAAACTGGGCATCCCCACCAAATTCTAAAATGATATGTCCCAGTCACATTCTGAAATTGTGCACCACATTCCAAAACTGGGTATCACTGCCACATTCCAAAATTGACTATTTTAAGCACATTCTGAAAATGTGCATCCCTACCATATTCCAAAATTGCACATTCCCACCACATTCTGAAAATGAGTGTCACTGCCACATTCAGAAATTGCATGGCCAAGTCACTTTCTAAAATTTCTCATCCCTGCCACATTCTTAAATTGTGTATCCCCACCACATGCTAAAATTGTACATCACCATCACATTCCAGAACTGCATGTCATTGCCACATTCCAAAATTGTGCATCCCTGCCGCATTCTGAAATTGGGTCACCACTACATTCCCCATCACATTGAGAAAATGATCATCCTCACCACATTCCAAAATTATACATTTCTGCTACATTCTGAAACTGCATTTCCCAGTCACATTCCAAGTCACATTTTAAAATGGCACATTCCTGACACATTCCAAAATTGTGCATCCCAACCACATTCCAAAACTATGCATTCCCAGTCACATTCTGAAAATGCATTTCCTTGCTACACATCAAAATTATGTATCCCACCACATTCCCAAAATATGCATCTCTACAACATTCTGAAATTGCATGTGACCAAGTGAAACTGTGTGCCCTTGCCACATTCTGAGATTCCGCGTCCACACTACATTGTGAAACTGTTTGTTGTATGTTGCCACCACAATCTGAAGTCAAGCATCCCACCCACATTCTGAAATTGTACATCACTACTATATGCTGAAATTATGCATCCATGACACATTTACAAAACTGAATATCCCTGGTATTTTCCACAACTGTGTCTCCCACATTTTGAAACTGTGTATCTCTGCCATATTCTAAACGTTTATGCCACCACCACATTATGAATTTCAAAGTGTCTGCCATATTCCAAAATTGTGTGGCCGAGCTGCTTTCTGAGTTTACGTCATTGCTGCATTCCACAGTTGCAATTTGGTTGCATTTCAAAATCTCATTCTTACAGTATTCTAAAAACTGCACACAACTTTGACATTCTAAAGCCATGTTTGTCATTGCATTTCACCCTATCATATTCTTAAAGGAGATAGGAAATGATTTTTACATAGTTAACTGCCTTCCCATCTTCCTTTCTATACCAGTTATGCATTCTGATATGCTTTAACCAACTTTTGATAAATAAATGATTGAGCTATGGGGTGCCATCAGGTCTACACTGAGTTCCAAACTTCTCACCAGCTACTGCTCATTCTTTTCATATTTCTAAGACATTCTATGACATCAAAATGCCATTCCATGCTAGTCACCTGAATGGCCTAGAATGGTGTTATTGACGTCACAGAATATTCAGGCAGTAAGAAAAGAGAGCTGCAACTGCTGAGGAGAGAGGGATTCAGGGTAGTTACAAAGGCAACAAATTTAGATTATTAAATTAACAGAAAAGGTCAACAACATATCAGAATATTGGAAAGACACTAAAAGGATAACAGGAGGGCATCTAGAGATGTAAAAAACAGTTTTCTATCACCTTTAAGTACCTAGCATCTGCACATTATGTAAAATGCATGCCCTATACCCACCCAGTGTCAGCTTTCCTTTTTCAAATGTTTACTACAACTGTAGTTTTATGTAGTGTGGGCGAAATAAGTCTTACAAGGTAGCTTTCAGGGAGAACTAGGCTTCGAGTTCTGGTTATGACATCATCAGTAGCTCTTCACTGAGACTGGCTTTTTTGAACAGGCAGTGAAATTAGGGTAGCAAAATGACTTGCCAGACTCCCTCTTTAAAGTTCCCCTTACCTTGATAAGAGTTCTCATGTATGAAACTGTCCAGGAGACCCCCACCTCCCACTCAGTTAGTGTTGGAACCTCTGTCTGCCTCCATTGCACGCAGAAAGTATTTACCTCTTTGCTTCCATAGTGAGGGAAAATAGTAATTTCTGATGCTAGCTTAGTACCTGAGGCAGTTGGTCCACATCTCCTAGTACCCAGAAAAAGGGGAGGATGTGATCTGACAATCCATAATGTTACTGGAGTGCTGTACAGCTTGCTTTCACAAATCATGTATTTAGGGACGAGTGGCCCGAAAAAACCTCTGTGAATGCACACAAGCCCCTATGAGCGGTCGCTAGTAAGGGACCACATTTGGAGCTGATTAAGAGCTCCAGTGCCATCCACTGCTAGGAGACGGCATGGAGACATCTGGGTACTGTGCTGTGTGGCCCCACTTTTGAGGGGAGAACCACACTGCCAGGCGTCAGTACCCTGAAGGCGAGCTTACAGCCCGCTGCCCAAAAACAAGATGTAAACAACAGCTGCAGCGCCTGAATTTCTGTCTTCCTCTGCCCTGTGGGCTCCACTTGGGAGGGGGGACCACCAGCGGTGAGGGAAGGGGCTGAGCGCACAAATTTTTAAATAGAGGCAACGCATATGCATTGCAGCTCTCCCAGACATGCCATTGTACTTCCTAGTAATTTACCACGTATCTCAGCAGTTCTTTCTGCATTTATATTAAACTTTGCTGCTTGCTGGAAGCCAAAACCACAAGCAATCTGTACAAACTTATTGTGAGCACCCAGCTCGATGTAGTCACTGTGAGCAAATGCTAGCCAGACAACAGTTTCTAAACCTGTCTACTGCTAATCAAAGTTCCAGCAGAAACAATGCAGAGAATTAAGTATACTTTCTACACATGGGAGAGAGAAGTTATTGCTGAACCAATAGAACTCAATGGTTAACGAAAAAAACAGCAACCAACCAACCAGATAATTAGGCTTACTTTAGAAGTTAATTTTCTCTCTCTCTCCCAACTCCTTTATTACCAAATTATTCATATTGCCAACAATCATCTGTTCTTTCACAACATCTTCAATTAGAGCATTAAATATTTAACTGACTGCTGATTAATGAGGGTTTGGCCTACCTTGTCTTAATCAGCTGCACAGGGACTCCTGTAGTGCTGTAGCCTCTTCAGATGCAAAGGTTGAACTGGAGAAAGGGGAGTCCTGGGACCAAGGTATGCTGCGAAATTTGATCTGAGTCACATGTGCATCACTAGCCTATCAGGTGGGTTGGGAACCCAAGAGGTAATGTCTGAAGTGTCATGGATACAACATAACACAATCACAGTACAGAGGCTATGTTCCCCTGGGCTTTTTGGTATCTCCAACATTCATTCAGTACCTCTAACCCAATATACCATAGATTTTCTGGGGTTCTATGCCACCTTCCCAATTTCTATTTCTGAATTGGCTGGTCTTGGGGTTTGTGGATCCTCTATGGGCCTGTGTCAAACATTTCTCCCACCACTCTGATATGATAGTGACATTAAAATCTTGTGCTCATTTTTGCCTATGTACCTCCCAGTCGGAGTGATGATGGGCTTGCAGATGTTTTTAGAGAAGACTCCCACACTGCTGTTGCTCCTTAAGCCAGCAGGATATACCGAGCAGCATGTCTATCTCTTTCAGTTAACCATTACAATTAAACCAGGGCTGTAAAACATACTTTATTTGAATTAATTTAAAGAGGTTTATGTGTGGGAGTTCAGGTTCCTTCTGCAGTTGCCCAAATGATTTTATAATCCTAATTTTATCCACTATGAGATGAGTGGTCTTGTGGATCCCTTTCTTTATACACCCTTCCCAATGTAAGGCTTTCCTCTCTATATGGATTCTGGGAATTTTCAAGAAAGATTCATGGATTCCTATAGAAAGGTACATCAATTTACTTATTTTTAGCAAGTTTTGCCAAGCACTCTTTGTATATCGCATGCTACTCAGCATTTGTTTCCTCTTAGGTAGCACACCTGCCAAGACCTGGCTGAGAAAAATGGTCTGCCAAAATACCTGTTCTGCTTCCACCCACATAGGACTTGTGTTTAGAATATGTAACCCCCTCCAAGCTTGTTAAACGCCCTGTGTAGTGTGATAGGCTCATAACCAAGGCATGTTCCATCCACACATTATGTAGCCCTTAACATTTTCTTACTAAATTGGGGAGATTGTTTATCCTAAAGATACTGAGATGTTAACTTATCTATTTGTTGCCACACCTGGGTGATGGTATCAAGGGAAGGTTATTCTGGCAATAAATCAAGCAAGGCAGTGCTATCATTTTAAATGCCACAGTCTTTCCTGGTAGAGATAGATTTAGCTTTGTCATCTAGCTGTCTGTACAGTGAGGTCTGTTAATAGCAGAGGGAGATTACTTTGCACTAAATCCCTGAGTTTGGGCGTGATGAACATTTTCAAATATCATATACTCTAAGGGGAACATATCAGGATATAGCTACCTGTCTGAGCCATTTGGGGATCACACTCTACTATAGGGAGAATCTCTGTGTTGGTCCAGTTGACCTTTAGGCCTCAGAGCTGTCCAAATTGTAAAACAATGGATGGGACCTTCGGCAACAAGCATTGCACGTCTAAAATTGTGAGTAGAAGGTTGTCTGCATATGAAAGGGATTTACAGGTAAGGGTGTCAACCATGATGCCTTGTATTCGGGATCCTGTCTTATGGCTATGCTCACTGGTTCTACCACCAATGCAAAAAGCAGTGGGGATAGTGGACAGCCTTACCAAGGTCATGGTGAAGTGGGAATTTTTGAAAATATTATTCCATTGGTGAGGGCTGTGGCTGATTGCGAGCCATACAGTGTTATAATCCAGGAAAAGTAGGTGGGCCCCTATCCCAGCAATCTTTAATACTTCAAGTTGACGTACCCACTCTATGAGTGAAAGGCTTTTTCAGTATCCAGTGCCACAAATGACGAGGATGCAGACTGTTGTCAGGCCTGCTGTAGTTAATTGATCATCACCGTTCTGAGGTTGTCCGCCGCCTACCTTCCCTTCATAAATTCTGCTTGGGATTTATGAATAGGAAAAGACAGTGCTTTTTATGTGGATTGCGAGCAAGCGCAAGAAATATATTACGGCAGCTTTTGCAAGAAGCAGGTTGTAGCGGCGCGGCACTGTTGTGGCCAATGCCCCCACAGCCTTTAAAGGCTTGGCCCGTTGTCCCCAATGGTGTGGCATGCTGCTGCTGACACTAGTTCAGCCAGCATGCCACAACCTTCTAAAGTTTTAGCCACTGCAATCAGGGGCTGCCTTGTCATTACGGCATCATCTGCTGCAATGAGAAGCGACCCACATTGCAGGGGCTGTCCCATAATTCCCCATCCAGCTTGCTGACGGGAGCCAGTCCCGTCAGCATGCCTCCATTTTTTTCTGTGCTGAGGGGTGCCCAATCCTCCTCAGCATTATGCCCAAAACAAGTTTCATTTGCCAACGGGGGAGCCCACTCCCCGTCTGCATAATTCCTCTCCAAAGATTCATTTTCCAAAGGGGGAGCCCACTCCACATCGGCATAATGCCCCCCAAACACCTAGTAGACTTGTGCTGAGGGGGTGCCCAACCCTCCTCACCATTATGCCCCCCCAAAAAAGTTTAATTTGCTGACAGGGGAGCCCACTCCCCTCAGCATTATGCCCCAGTCAAAGTATTTGCCGATGGGGGAGCCCACTCCCGTTGGCATAATTCCCCAAAGGTTCATTTGCAGATGGGGAGCCACCCCTTGGCATACTCCTCCCAAACACCCAGTAGACTTGTGCCGAGGGTGCCCAATCCCCTTGGCTGCTGCCTCCCTTTGTGCTGACAGGGTGCCCCATCTCCGTCTGGCTACAGCTGCCCCTCCCAAAAATACTGCGTTGGCACGCTGAGAGCCCACCCCAGTGTGCCAAATGGTCCTGAAAGAAAAAAATTGTCCCGTGATGGTTTTTATTCTTGTACCCTGTAAAAAAAAAAAAAAGGTCCCTCGCCATCTCCCTGCCCCCTCCCACAACCCGAACCCACCCACTGCACACCCTGCCTCCCCACACCCCCCTCACCCCCATACTTACCTCTGGAGTCCGGTGCGATGATCTTCAGTGGACCAGGAACACGCCTGCACTCTTCAAAGCTGACCGCGAACTGAGAAATGCCGGTAAGCTGTATAATGGAATAAATAGGTTTTTTTCAACTTTGATGCATATCTCAGTCATTTTTTGGAATTCTGGCACCAGATGTTCAACATGGGGTTTTTGGGACCATTCCTCATGATTTCTGCCACTGCCATGGCGTTAATCGGCCCTGAAAGGTGATTTTGCGGTCACTGCACGGAATCATCTTTTGGGATTGTTTAACAAAATGACGGTGCCACTGTTCATGAAGCGGGCTCTCAAAAAGCCTATGTTGCAAATTTGGTGGAAAAAATCCAAAACATGACTGTTATGGCGTATGCAGCAGTTACTACACACGCTCGTAACTTCACAATATTGCAATATTTTCACACCACATTTTCAACATTGGTGTTTTTCCACACCTCCTTGTGAACAGTACAGCTGTCATTTTTCACATCCTGGCCAAAATGTGTTTTCGCAAATCCGGCACAGAATAGCTCGGTCGCTGTGGGAAATCAGTGTTTGGGACAGATTATAAAAATGACAGTGACACTGTTCATGAGCAGAGGTCCTGAAATGCCTATGTTGAAAATTTGGTGCCGATACTCCATAAATTGACTGTTATGAGTGTGCGTTGCGCAGTTTGCACACACGCTCATAAGTTCGCGAATTTATAATATTTTCACTCCAGAATTTTCAACATTGCCATTGCTCTGTACCTCCTTATGAACAGTACAGCTGTAATTTTTCAGATCCTGGCCAAACTGTGTTTTCGCACTTCCGGTACAGAGTAGCACGGTTGCTATGGGTAATCCATGTTTGGAACACATTATTAAAATGACAGTGACACTGTTCATTAGCAGAGGTTCTAAAATGCCTATGCTGAAAATTTGGTGATGAAAGTCCATAAAATGAGCGTGCTATGAGCGTGCATTGCGCGTTTTCCACGCACGCTTGTACCTTGGCAATTTTGCAATATTTTCTCTCTAGATTTTCAGCATTGCCATTTTTCCACACCTCCTTATAAACAGTGCAGCTGTCATTTTTCACATCCTGGCCGAAATGTGTTTTCGCTCTTCCGATGCACAATAGCGCTGTTGCTGTGGGAAATCAGTGTTCGGGACACATTAAGAAAATCACACTGACACTGTTCATGAGCAGATGTCCTAAAATGCCTATGTTGAAAATGTTGTGATGAAACTCCATAACAGGACTGTGTTACGAGCGTTCATTGTGTAGTTTCCATGCACCCTTGTAACTTCGCAAATTAGTAATATTTTCATGACACATTTTCAACACTGGCATTTTTCCACACCTCCTTATAAACAGCACAGCTGTCATTTTTCACATCCTGGCTGAAATGTGTTTTCGTGCTTCCGGCGCAGAATACCGCAGTTGCTGTCGGAAATCAGTGTTTGGGACAGATTAGGACCGAGCAAGTGAGAGAGGGGGAGAGTGGCCAAGCTCAACTCAGCTCTGTCGGGACTGCTGCAGATTTCTTTGTGGGCAGGAAAAGGCGCCAGCGCAGGCAGGAGCCCAGTACAAAAGGTCAGCCTGCAGCACCGGGAGACACAGAATGACAAGTGAGGGAAGGGGAGTGAGTGAGCTCAACGGAGCTCTGCTGGGACTGCTGCGGATTTCTTTGTGGGAATAAAAATGCAGCAATTCACACAGGGGCCCAGTACAAAAGGGCAGCCAGCAGCGGTGGAAGAAACAGAATGAGTGATTGAAAGAGGGGGAGCGAACGAGCTCAACGTAGCTCTAGCATAACTGCTGTGGATTTCTTTGTGGGCAGAAAAGGGTGGCACTGCATGCAGGAGCCCCATACAAAAGGGCAGCCTGCAACACCGGCAGAAACGGAATGAATGAGTGAGTGACAGAGGGGGAGTGAGTGAGGTCAATGGAGCTCTGTCGGGACTGCTGCAGATTTCTTTGTGGGCAGAAAAAGGTGCCAACAGAGGCAGGAGCCCAGTACAAAAGGGCAGCCTGCAGCACCAGGAGAAACAGAATGAACACATAAGACAGGGGGAGTGAGTGACCTCAACGGAGCTCTCTTGGGACAGTGGCGGATTTATTAGTGGGCAGAAAAAGGTGCCAACGCAGGCAGGAGCCCAGTACAAAAGGGCAGCCTGCAGCACCGGGAGAAACACAATGAGCGAGAGAGAGAGGGGGCGAGCGAACAAGCTCAATGTAGCTCTATTGTGACTGCTGCGGATTTGTTTGTGGTCAGGAAAAGGCGGCAATGCTGGCAGGAGCCACGTACAAAAGGCCAGCCTGCAGTGCCAACAGAAATGGATTGAACGAGTGAGAGAGGGAGAGTGAGCAAGCTCAACAGAGCTGTGTCGGGACCGCTGCAGATTTCTTTGTGGGCAGAAAAAGGCAGCAATGCACACAGGGGCCCAGTACAAAAGGGCAGCCTGCAGCAGTGGGAGAAACAGAATGAGCAAGTGAGAGAGGGGGAGTGAGTGAGCTCAATGAGCTCTATCATGACTGCTGCAGATTTCTTTGTGGGCAGAAGAAGACAGCAACACAGGCAGGAGCCCAGTACAAAAGGGTACCCTGCAACAGTGGCAGAAACGGGACAAGTGAGCGAGAGCGGGGAATGAGCGAGCTCAACGGAGCTCTGTCAGGACTGTTGCAGATTTGTTTGTGGGCAGAAAAAGGCGCCAACAGAGGCAGGAGCCCAGTACAGAACGGCAGCCTGCAGCACCAGGAGAAACAGAATGAGCGACTGAGACAGGGGGGAGCAAGCGACCTCAACGGAGCTCTATTGTAACTGCTGTGGATTTATTTGTGGGCAGAAAAAAGCGGCAATGCAGGCAGGAGCCCAGTACAAAAGGCCAGCCTGCAGCGCCGGCAAAAACAGAATGAGCGAGTGAGAGAGGGGGAGTGAGCGAACTCAATGGAGGTCTATCACGACTGCTGCAGATTTCTTTGTGGGCAGAAAAAAGCGGCAACCCAGGCAGGAGCCCAGTACAAGAGGCCAGCCTGCAGTGCCTGCAGAAATGGAACCAGCGAGTGACAGAGGGGGAGTGAGTGACCTCAACGGAGCTGTATCAGGACTGCTGCAGATCTCTTTGTGGGCAGAAAAAGCCACCAATGCAGGCAGGAACCCAGTACAAAAGGGCAGCCTGTAGCTGCGGGAGACACAGAACAAGTGAGTGAGGAAGGGGGAGTGAGTGAGCTCACTGGAGCTCTGTTGGGACTGCTACGGATTTCTTTGTGGGCAGAAAAAGGCAGCAATGCATGCAGGGGCCCAGTACAAATGGGCAGCCTGCAGCGGTGGGAGAAACAGAACAAACGAGTGAGAGAGGGGGAGTGAGTGAGCAAACTCAATGGAACTCTATTGTGACTGCTGCAGATTTCTTTGTGGGCAGAAGAAGGTGGCAACGCAGGCAGGAACCCAGTACAAAAGGGCAACATGCAGCGCTGGCAGAAACAGAACAAGCGAGTGAGAGAGGGGGAGTGATCAAGCTCAATGGAGCTCTGTCGGGACTGCTGCAGATTTCTTTGTGGGCAGAAAAAGGTGCCAACAGAGGCAGAAGCCAAGTACAAAACAGCAGCCTGCAGTGCCAGGAGAAACAGAATGAGCGAGTAAGACAGGTGGAGTGAGCGACCTCAATGGAGCTCTGTTGGGACAGCTGCAGATTTCTTTGTGGGCAAAAAAAGGTGCCAATGCAGGCAGAAACCTAGTACAAAAGGGCAGCCTGCAGCAGCGGGAGAAACAGGAATGAACGAGAGAGAGGGGGAGTGAGTGAGCGAGCTCAATGGAGCACTATTGTGACTGCTGCAGATTTCTTTGTGGGCAGAAGAAGGTGGCAATGCAGGCAGGAGCCCAGTACAAAAGGCCAGCCAGCAGCACTGGCAGAAACGGAATGAGTGAGTGAGAGAGGGGAGGAGTGAGCGAGCTCAATGGAGCTGTCTCAGGACTGCTGCAGACTTCTTTGAGGGCAGAAAAAGCCACCAATGCAGGCAGGAGTCTAGTACAAAAGAGCAGCCTGCAGCAGTGGGAGACACAGAATGAGCGAGTGAGGGAGGAGAAGTGAGTGAGCTCAACGGAGCTCTGTTGGGACTGCTGCAGATTTCTTTGTGGGGAGAAAAAGGCAGCAATGCACCCAGGGACCCAGTACAAAAGGTCATACTTCAGCGTCAGGAGAAACAGAATGAGCGAGTCAGAGAGGGGCAGTGACCCTACTCAACAGAGCTCTGTTGGGACAGCTTCGGATTTCTTTGTGGACAGAAAAGGATGCCAATGCAGGCAGGAGCCCAGTACAAAACAGCAGCCTGCAGCACCAGGAGAAACACAATGAGCGACTGACAGAGGGCCACAATGCGAGCTCAACAGACCAACGCAATCAACATTCGGCATTGACAAATGCTTTTTCTAGTCTTGATGCATCATCTTTGCTAAAATGTTACTATCAACATTAAGGAGGGAGCTAGGACGGTAACTTGCATGCACACATTTTGATCTTTGTGTGGCTTAGATCGGACTGTTATGGTCACCTCCTGTAGAGACTGAGGTAAGGCCCCCTGTAGGTGAGCTGCCTGAAACATCCTCACCATATGAGGTGCCAACAGAGTATCAAAGGTCTGGTACAAATCTGCACTGAATCTGTTTGATGCTGGTGCTTTCCCCTTTGCTAATGCTGTATTTGCTCATGTGACCTCCCTTAGTGTCACCTCTGCCTCCAGATCATTAGCAGTATCAACTGCTGTCTGGGGAGGTTCTGTTTGTATGGGAAAGCTTGCATGTTTGGTTCCTGTACCTTTGATTGGGAAGAATACAGTGTGGCATAAAACTCTCTGAGAGCACTGTTAATCTTACTTGGGTCAGAGGTGATAAAACCATCCTGCAGGGAGATTCTTGGAATAATTCCTTCACTCTGTTTTTTTTTAGGCTGAAGGCTAATAATGTGTTTTTTTAGGCTGAAGGTTAATAATGTGTTGGCCTTTTCCTCATTTTCCGAGAACTGCTGCCTTGTAAAGAGTAGCACCTTTCCGCCTGCTGATGGTGGATAGTGTTTAGGAGCAGGAAAAACAGTGAACCCATTCACTCCACTATGAGATGCTGTTAAATGACTTGTGACTTGACAGCTCAGTTAAAGTTCAAAAACAAGAGTCACGTTTATTTAAAATAACAGCCCAATCTGAAGGTATGCAGACAGGATAATCCTCACTAAATGCCAGTGTTTCATGTGATACAATACCTTTCCAAGTCATGGCTAGAGGCAGTAAGATAAATGTATTTATAAGCACAGTAATCGAATTTATCAGTGCCTAATAATCAGTGCCAAACAAATAAGGACATACATTGCTGCAAACTAATACATATAGGCCCGGATATTCAAACTGCGCCAGGCTGTGGCGCAAGCCTGGGCGCAGCTCAACTTTGTTGTGCAGGGGTGTGGCCTGGGCGATATTCAACGGAGCTGCGCTATGCAGCAGCTTTGAATATCGCACCCTGGCCACCCCCACTGTGCATGGCGCAGTGGCACTGCGCCAGCGCAAGTGGCCAGAGTGGAGCATGGAGATGTGCTAGCATAAGTGCCATTGCGCCATGCACAGCACCTGCAATATTCAAAAGGGGACATGCAAATGGGGCCATAATTTATGCAAGATGCACATGGGTTCATTTGCATGTCATTATGGCCCCATTTGCATGCCATTAGCATGCAGGTGCACCGATCCCTGATGACTTGCACCTGGCACCCTGCCAGGCAGCAGCCGTCGGGGACCAACACCCCCTGCAGCCGGATCGCGGGCATTCCTCTAAAAGAAACCCCCCCCAATATCCCTGGTGGTCCAGTGGACTGCTATGTGCCTGATCACGGGCATTTGTCTCTAAGAATATGCCCCCGTCCTATATCCCTGGTGGTCCAGTGGACCGCACTCTGCCCGATCGCGGGCATCAGAATAGTAACACCCTCCCCACATCCAATATCCCTGGTGGTCCAGTGGACCGCTATTTGCCAGATCGCGGGCATCGATATAGTAACCCCCCCTCCAATATCCCTGGTGGTCCAGTGGACCGATCGCTGCCCGATCACGGGCATCTGTAAATCATAACATACTCCTATCACCCTGGTGGTCTAGTGTACCCCTTCCCACCCGCCCACTGAGCCCCATCACCCCGCTCCCCTTTGTCAGCCAGTGGGTGCAGCACCCCACCCACCTGCCGCCTAGCCGACTGACAGCTCGGTAGGGCTGCACGCCCATTGGTTCACAGCGTGAGCCAATGGGCGTGCAGCCCATACTGTACAACACAGTCCAGATATGACAAGAGGGGAAGGAGAGGGGTCTGGAGGTGGGGAGAAGGGAAGGCTCATTTGGTGAAGAACCCACTGAAGTGAGCAGCAACAGAGTATGGTTCAGACACAGGTAAACCATTAACAATGAGGACTGGGGAAGTGGACTGGACAGGGGGGTCAAAACGAGAGAGTGGATTACCTTCCAGTATTTAACTGGGGAGTTATCATTGTTCTGGAGGTTGGCCTTGAAACAGTGCAATTTTGCAGCCTGGACAGGCTTTGTGAAATTGTTTCTCAAGGACCTGTAAGAGAGGAGATCAGGTAGGGAGTGGGATAATTTAAAGCAGGCCTAGGCAAGATCACAGGACTAGCACCTATCAAAGATTTCATGGGTAATTCAGGGGAGGTGGGAAGTTTTGACCTTGGATTCCTGAGGGGGGAATACTATTCTCAGGCCGAGGAGAATTTGGAGTAAAATAGGGAAAGGGCCACATCAATACCGGGGGCTGAAAGAATGGCTGACCTGTCTGTCGCAGTGAGGTCGCTTAGGACAGCATTGATTGTTTAACAACCAGAGGCACCTGGGCCAAATGTGTTTAGGGGATGGGGGCCGGGGGATGCCAGATTCTCCTAATGCAGAATGTCATGCAGTGGATGATGAAAAAAATCTGGCAATATGCCTGCTGTAAAAATGTGGTGGGGGTGAGAGGAGACAACCCAGTCCAAGAGGGTGTGGTGGTGGAGTGGGGATTGAGTCGGGTGGATTCTGACACAATCTAGGATCTGGGAAAGATTTAAGGACTCAATCCTGTGGATGGTCGATCAATCAGTTGGGGAAAGCCAATTTACATCTAAGTCCCTAAGAAGGATGAACTCACCTGTGGAGGAATGATGTGATGGGAGAGAGAGAATTGACTAGGGAGGCAGAAGAGATTTTGTGTTATACATAGAAAATCCCACTGAAGATGGGAATAGTTGAGGGGAAAGCCTGACAGGGAGAAATTCATGGGAAGAGGGTATGGCCTCCCTCATGGCCATAGTACAGGAGAGGCTGTGGCGAACATAGATGGCAAAACCTCCACCATGTTTTTACCTGTCTGCCGGAAGAGGTGGAAGTCAGGAAGGGTCAGACTAGAGCCCAGAGTCCTGTAAGAGAGACAGGACTCAGAAATACAGAGGATATGAGGACAGTATTGATGAGCCAAGTAGGAGAGAGGGTTGAGCTTAGGGAGGAAGCTTCTAACATTAAGATGAAAGCTTCTAAGGCCCTTGGCAGTAACGGAGGCAGATGGGAGGAGAGGGATCGTGGTTGGTCTCCATGTCACCAGACAGGAGGAGAAGCAGGAGAATAAGCAGAAAGATGGAGTGGGACATCCTTCCCTTGGAGTGGGGAAGAGAGCAGGGAGAGGTAGCGGTGAAAGGAGGGAAGGGCACGGTGTACAAACTCCATGTTGAGGGAAGGAGAGGAGCCCAGGGATGATGGAGGAAAGGTGGGCAGAGGGGTAGGGAAGGTGTAGGATGGGTGGAGGGGGGAGAAGAGGAGGGTAGGTAGCTTGGATGGAGGAAGGGTGTGGAGAGGGACCAAGCAGGAGGGAGAACAGGAGAAGGAAGAGGAATGTAAGAAACATGGTGGTCATGGGATAGTATGCAGAACGTAGCAACAAAGCAGTATCACAAAAATGAGTGAAAATAAACTGCGTAAAAGGCTGAGTAAGGTTGCAAAACACTGTAACAGGCCTAGCAGTTAACTGTGGGACTGGGCAGTGCAGTGAGACAGGAATGGCTGGAGCAGAGGAGCCTGAGGATTACATAAGAAAGTATGAGTTAAATCAACAAAAAGGCTAGCACTACTAGAACCAAACTGCTAAATCTGAATATAGCACAGTTTTTGTAGAAGACAGCTGGAGAGTGCAAAGTCCAGGTATACCCATATAGGGTACATCTAGAAGTCACACAGATGGGAAAAATTGTTATATAACTAAACAGGATGGGTGTGCTAGCTAGCAGGCTAACATTGTAAGACCAACTAACTTAACAGAAGAAACCACAATTGAACAAGTATTGGCAGCAAGGGCAATAGTGGAATTACTCTAAAGGATAGATGCTCTGTGAGAGAATGTCAACAATGGACAGAGAAGTGGCAGTACTCACAGTTCAGCAGTTGTTAGTGGCAGAGGTTACAGGAGGTAGACTGGAGGAGCAGTGTAGCTAGCTGAACAGCTCACCCCAGGTGAACCCTTTGATGTTGCTATTCCTGCGGGCCTTAGAAATCTGGCCTGCTGCACAAAGACCCGTTTGACAACAGAATTCAGAGATAAAAGGGAAAGTGAGCCCCGCCCATGTTGCGCCCAATTGGCTGGTGGTTCTAGGAGCCTTGGTGCAGGTATCTAGTGGTCAGGAGCTGGCTGAATAAGGTAGTGGAGATCAGAGGAGTTGGTGGGAGTCTTGTTAGTCTCAGCCTTGACTCTCTGTGCAGTGTCCAAGTTGTGGCAAATAGGTTTAGAAGTGCCACAGAGAAGCAGTCCTGGAGTCATATTTTAATTTTGGTGCCTGTTTCTAGCCCAACCCACATCGTGCCTGATTGGCTGGTGGTGCTAGAGGCTCAAGTGCAGGTCTCCAGTTGTCGGAGCTTGCTGGAGGAGGTAGCGGTGATTGGAGGCGGGAGGTGGGAGTCTTGTTAGTCCCAACCTCTGCTCCCCATGAAGTGTCCAAGTTGTGACAAATAGGTGTAGAAACACCACAGAGAACTAGTCCTGGACTTCAAGTTTAAATTTAGCACTTGTTTCTAGCTCCGCCCACATTGCTCCTGATTGGTTGGTGGTGCTAGGGGCTCCGCTGCAGGTCTCTGGTGGTTGGGAGCTGTCTGGATGATGTAGTGGTGATTGATCGGGATGGAAGGGAGGGGAAGCGGGAGTCTTGTTAGACCCAACCCTGGCTTCCCATGCAGTGTCCAAGTTGATGAACTCTCCCTGGGGTCTCAGTGGGAAAAGAGGACAATCATACACAGGATTCACAGTAGTACATGCTCATAGAAATGGACCACATTATACCTATCTTATAAAACTCTAATATAGGGGTCTAATCAGTTAGAAACAACATGTGAAACTAGAAACAACTAGAAATATATAGAGTCAGATACTGAAGTTGGTTGTTTTTCAGTTTACTGAGTTAGTGTTATAACTCTGAAGTTGGTGATAAATGTTATAGCTATGGTACAATGCCTACTAATCAAGTGGATTGGAGAGTTTGTGTAAGGCCCTGTCCACACTGCAGCCCGAAAACCCTTCTGTAATGTCACAGAGGGTGTAAACTGCATCTGTAACAGCGTGCGTTTACACTGGTAACGTTACAGTAGGCATTTTCGTAAACCATTATAGAAACCTGTCAAGAGGTGGTTTCTACAACAGTTACAAAAACGGTCGCAGGGCTGTAATGTTACCACCGCCCATCTAAATGCATGACCATGTAGCCCCCAGTCAGCCACTAGACCAGCAGGCAGTGCACCACAGAGGGGCACATAGGAGGCAACAGAACAAGGAAGCACCTGGAAGGCAGAGAGGCACGCGAGGACTGGAACCACTGCAGTGAGGTGAAAACGGTGCAGGGCAGTGCCTGCACAATGTCAGAGGCACAGAGCCCAGATCCGCTGAGTGCACACACCTGAGAGAGGTGCAGCCTGGAGGCACAGAGTGCCAATAGGGGGTGCTACCTGCAGAAGCAGTACATGAACTGCAAGGAGGGAAGAGCGCTGGTGCCCAGGGCAAATAGTGGGCACATGCCATAGGGAGGCAGCAACAGATGCCAGTACTGTGTGCCAGAGGTGTGAAGGGGGCCCCAACAGCTGCCACAACACATGACCAGCCCCCAGAGGACAGCAGTACCAGAGCACACCACCCCAGCACCACTGCAGAGTGACCCCATCCCCCAAGCACCACCTGTGACTGGTGGAGAGTAGACAGGCCTGTGTCAAGCAGTGGCCACAGCCGCACGCCACCTGACCACCAGCAGGACCATGTCAGATCATGGCGCCACCTGGTCAGCTGAGGCCACGAAACTCCTGGTGGAGTTCTGGACCCAGGAGAAGGTGCAGGCACAGCTAGCCAGTGCAAGGTACAACATAAAGGTCTATCAAAAGGTAGCGGACTACCTGTTCGGGAATGGGGTGGAGCAGACGGCAAAGCAATGCCGTGACAAGATAAAGCAACTGAAGGTACGGTACCATAAAACCAGGGACAGCAACAGACGCTCAGGGGGTGGGCGTGTGGCGTGCCCCTTCTATGACACATTTGGATACCATACTTGGAACACGGCCTACCACCGAACCACCGTTCATCCTGGAGAGCTAACAGGTGGCCAGCCCTGAACTGGACACAGAGGATGATGGGGACACCACTGGGGATGCATGCCCGCACCTGGGGAATGAAGATAACGACGGCATGCAGCAGGAGTGCCCCAACACAGGTACGTGCATTGAGCAATGTGTATGCTGGGACATGGCATGCCAGTGGAGGTGTAGCCTGGGCATGCGGCACATGGTGATAGGCATGGTATGGGTGGTGGCACAGGTGGACTCGAGGGAGTTTGCATGTGGCATCTGTGGTGTGCATAGGCACACAGGTGCGTGGGGGACAGGGGTATGGAGCTGTGGTTGGCCGTGGGGGGTGGGGTACCCACATGTGTGTAATGGTGACAGCTGTGTTCTGCCATTCCAGGGAAAGACCCCGGTGAGGGGACATCGGTGGACACCGACACAGCGAAGACCTCCCCAGTGTCCTCAGCCCTGCAGGACGAGATGCCAGGAACCTCCAGAGATGGCTCCACTGCAGGAGGAGGCAGCCTTGCGAAGCAGCGGGGTGACCAGTTATCCCTGGTGAACCTCAGGAAGAGAAAGTCGAAGACAGCACGGATGGCAGACATACTTGGGGCGGTGCTGGAACCAATGCATAGAATGATGCAGGAGCATCACAGGGAGCTGATGGACCAGGAGAGGGAGTGGGCACAGGAGGAGAGGGCATTGGAGGAATGGTTACGGAGACAGGAGGCAGAGCAGACACAGCGGTACTTCACACAGATGGTCCAGTTACTGGCCAGTCAATGCCAACAGCCACCCCTGTAGCCGCACCACAATGGCCGGGTGCCACCCCCATGGCACACACCACTGCAGCCCCAACCCTCTGTGCCCTGTTCCCCCGTGGGTGTACCACCATGCCAATGGCCACTGAGAACCTCAGTGGCATGGCCGACCCTGCCATCATCCACCCACTGCTGGCAGACAGACAGGCTGCGTGGCACAGCCAGCCGCCACCAGGATGCATCCCCTGGCTATGCCAGCACCCCACAGGTGTGACACCCCACTACAGGGTGCTGTGTACATGGGTGGCATCACTGCCCCCACCACCCTGCTGCCCATGTCCCAGGCAACATTGGCTGGTGCCAGCATGGTACAGCAGTACCCCACAGGTGTCACACCAGCCACCGCTGGCCTGCACACAGCACCCCAACCCCTGATGCTTGGTGCAGCTACTCTGCACAGTGCTACCCCCTTGGATCCCGCAGCAGGCATGCCCAGCTTCACACAGGACCTGTTCAGCAATGAGTTCCAGTGGACCACCCTGTGATAACCCATGCAGCATGCAGGAGTTGGTTGACCAGTGCATCCCACTGGTTGCCACCCAGGACTCCCTGTTTGATTTCCCTCCTACATTGGGGACACCACTGGGGTCCACCCAGTGACAACAGTGCCTGGTTCATGTTGGCACAGAGGTATGTGCCAACTGTGGCACTCAGAAGCACAGTGTAATTCCTGGGTCACACGCAATGTTACGTGGCGCCTCTGCAACATGCTGTGTCAGGGGTTTCGATACAGTATGGCCACACGGGTGCCTGGGTTAGGGCACCACCTGTGCATGGTTCTGTATTTATTTGGTTCAGGTAACAGTACAGTGACCCACGCATAGGTTCCTTTATATGTTGGTGTACACCGCCACCCATATGGTGGCCCGGCATTGTGTATTGCATTGTTTGTTCACATGACAGTGTCTGTTTCCTTTGGGGATATGTGGTGTTGCGCAGCCATGCACATGGTCCACTGCATGGCCATGCTGCCACTGCACATTGTTTACTTGTGTTATTGCCACCAGAAGCCATGGCAGCATTGGACTAAAGGCTGTCTTGTGTCACCATACCGTGTTGCTGATTTGCTTAGGTGGTGTGCATGCATGCGCACATTGCTTTCTGGGGCACAGTGGGGCTTCCGATTCCATGGGTTGTGGGGGTTCTGGGTGTGCAGCCTAGCTGCACAGTGTTTGCTAGGGCACGCAGCTTGCATCCAGTGGCAGCGGGGCGTGGTATGCCATTTCCTGGTAGTGCACCACATGCCTGCCTGTGGGACGCAGTGGGGTCCCTGTTCCCAGCGTGTGTTGGTACATCACTGCAGGCCTTCATGCCATGTGTAGGGGCCTCCCTTATTTCGGTTCCACACCTTTACCTGCTGCACACCCTTGGTCCCCCATGGGTGCCACTGGGCACACATTGCTGTAGGACACTGTGCCATGTTCTGCCGCACTAAGTGTGCCCTGCATACACTGGCAGCCGGGTGTTTATTCAGTTGGGTTTCTGTCTTCGCAGCTGTCTTCCCCAGGTGCACCATGGGATGCACTCCACATTACAGGGGTTGGGTGCACACACTGTTCACATCTCGATGTGGACAGGCTGTGCCGGTTCCAGACCATTTTCACACCTGTTTCCTGACAGTGTGGACATGTTGTAATGTTTGCAGCCTGTAATGGTTTGGAACCATTTCAGCCTTGTTGGGTGTAGTGTGGATGGGGCCTAATATGTCTTACTACACTCTGTACGTATGCATGTCTTGTGTACTTGAAATGTTCAATAAAGATGATGTTACAAAAAATAAACATACACAGGGTATCAACACAGTGCAGCGAACAGTTCAAGAACCATGAGGGCACTGCGATGAGAGGTCTTGAGCTGAAATTGATGGGGGGAATGTTCTCCTTCTCCCTCTTCCCACTAGACTCTCACCCTCTCCTCTCTCTCAAATAGCTCCTGCTGTCTCACTTCACTCAAACCTGCTCTTGTTACTACTGCAGCTGCCCTCATTTTTCCATGGGCAACTCTTTCTTCTCTGTCCAGGACCAAAGAGGCCTTGGAAGGAGTGCTCTTATTAATGCTGGCATTTCCTGTTTAGCAGACACATATGCCTGTTCTACTTAGAACCTGATCCTCCTAGCCAAGGTGACATTGACATTTTCTGATCTTTTTGGTTTCCAAAGAATTGAAAATACAATACCACATCTTGTTCCCTGAATGTTGCAGATCACAATATAAATCTATACAGTTCTGCATATGTCAAGCTTATGCAATTCTCACTCGGAAAGGAATCACTACACTAATTTAAGCTTCAATGGCAAAACTAGTAATTAAAAAGTCAACTGTGAAATGCAAACCATTCTGGGGAAGCCAACGTCAGCCTTAGTTCTCAGAAAAAAAAAAAAATATGGGTCTCAGCATGATGCCATTAGCTGAAGACTGGCCTTCCAAAGTACTTAAAGATAATCTTTGCCTTCCTCAGACTGCACAAAAACTGATATCCATAGAATTATTGCCTTGGTGGGATGAGCCTTTGTGCTATGGTCCAATGTGAAAATGAGTACAGACTTGCCCTATGCAGCTAGATTCGAGACTTCCTTCTGGGAATCAAGGCATTCTCGAACTATGGTGGGAATGCCTTGCTTAGGAGTTTCCTCCTCTCCAGGTTATACTGCTAGCTGCAAAGACCCTGGGTTCAAAATAACCTTAACCCTATTATTCTTACAGCTGAGTATTTTAAAAAACACCCTTGGAAGGAAGGAAAATGGTAATCAGATACTCCCTTCTGAATTCCGAATGCTACAGTGGATCAACCACTGGCAGAAGTACCATACATGAGACTGGTTGAAGTAACTGGGTACCTGAACAATACTCCTTGATGGGTACAAGAGATCTAACAGGACACTTCTGAAAATCTTGGACAGCTGAACAAACAATTACAGATTCAAGGACCACTGCTTTGATGGAGCCATTTCATCTGAACATAATTATTTCCTGATAGTGAAAAAAATCAAGACTGACAAACAGTCTCTTCTCCCCACCAACTAAGTTGTGCTTCAAAGCATGCTTTTGCTTGTGTGCTCCCCCCCCTTGATTGTTCAAGCACACAGCAGTGGCCACATGTCTGTGTGAATCTGCATTACCTAGGAGTGCACACCATCCTGCAAGAGAGCTAAGCTAGAACCCGTTCCACATTTCTGAATTATTTATTCTAGGGCTCTGCTCCACTGGAATGATAATTCCAGAAGGCACCTACCAAGAAATCGAGCAGAAGAAGACATACATAGTTTTGGGCTGTAGATCCACTACTCTCATCTGAACTACAGTACATAGCGACTATAGACAAGATCCCTTAGTTCTGGCCAAGCTTACATCTAAAGAAGCAGCCTTGGTCTCTGGTGTCCAAGCTCAAAAGAAAATAACCAAACCATCTTTTGCTGTAGGGGAGCACCTTAAATGATGCCCCTTGGAAACCTGGCTCACATTCTGCTTATTATTTTTATCCTTTATGTTTATCCTAACTGCTTTAAAGTGATGCCATCCAGTCAGGAACAATAGCAAGATATTAAGAAGTCATACTCTACAAGACAGATTTGATGTCTGATCTATGGTCCAGTGGTGAAGCTAGATGCCATACAAGGCCAGCGCTATAGAGGAGATAGTGCGAGTCATGCACACTCCTTCCTTGGCTGCACCTCTCATAGGTAGATCATTTGGTCCCTATGCCCTTTGCTGACAGACTGGAGTGAAAGCACCGTGCTTTACCTTAAAAGTATATTAATATTAATTTTTACTTCTCTTCCTTTTGAAAGTAGCAGGGTAAGTGGAGAGAAAAGAAGAGATCTGTAAGTAGTGCTTGGGGCATTTTGAAACTTGGTAGGCAGTGTTTGGGGTACCTTGAAACTTGGGTTTTAAATTGTAACAGGTGGTGTGGGGGAAACTAGCTCAGGAGCTTAATCTTAGGGTGAGTAGATTCAGGAAGCCCTGTAAATCAGGTGTAACAAGTGGGAGGAGCTGACAGAGGCTTAGTGCCCTTTTACAAGAACACTATAAAAGTACTTCCACTCTAATGTGTCCAGCATGTTCATGTCCCAGTGAGTGAGTGGAACAGCAAAGGAGTGGAGCAGGTCACTAGCATCGTAGGCGTTGGCAGGCGTCAGCTGAAGGAAGTGGAGAAGTGGAGGATACTGCCAGTCGAGTAAGGCAAGGAACCTGTTCACTACTGTGTAACAGTCACTGCTGGGAAGGGTTGAAGATCAAGAGTAGACCAAAATTCAGAATAGATGCAACACCTTATCTAGGATAGGAGTATACAGAGATTCAAACAAGGCACAGGGAACACAAATAGAAACAACAGATAAAGGGGAAGACTAGAAACACTCTATCAGGGGTAAAGGTACAAAATTATTTCCAAGTAGCATAGGAAGAATAGAAGTTGAGAATGCTGGGAGTGGTGCAGTGCAGTGGGCTGTGGGGTAGCAGTTTTCAGAGAGACCTTCTGGAGACTGCATTGCTGCTCCATCTGCACACACCTGTCTGGGTTGAGGGAGGAGGTTGCTAGACTCCAGGCTGAGTTGCCTAGGATTCATGCCAGGCTATACTATATTTAGGAAGGACCAGGTGGGAAGGAAAGGAGGGTTTGTGGTGTTTTATGTGAAGGAAAGCATAAAGGCAACAGAGATACAGGAAATACAAGAGGAGGCAGAGGTACTATTGGTCACCCTGGAGACAGGGAATGGAGCCGCTATTCGCAATGGAGTGATCTACAGACCTCCAACACAGCAGGAGGAATTAGAGAAGGTACTGGTGGAAGCCACTGGCAAGATGGCAGAAAAAGGAGGAGGTGCTGCTGGTGGGAAACTTCAACCTGTCAGATGTAGATTGGTGCCTCCCATAAGTGGCTTCAGCTAGAAGCAAGGACATCCTGGACTCTACAGGGGGCATTCCTCGGGCAACTAGTCAGTGAAACCCACTCGAGAGGGGGCTGTACTGGACCTGGTACTTGCTAACAGGGTCAGTATTGTGGATATTCAGGTGGGAGGCCACCTGGGGATCAGTGTGGTTCAGTATAACATACAGTGTGTTTCACATACAGTGTGGTTCAGTATAACGATGGCTGCAGAACTGAGCACACAAGGGCGAGGGTCCTGGATTTCAGCAGGGCAGATTTTATACACATGGGTGAATGCCTCAGAGATGACCAGGCAGGGGAACATGGCTTGGGAGGAGTAGAGGAACAGTGGGCTTTGCTAAAAGTGAACATAGTAAAGGCAACAAACCTCTGCATCAAACAAGTGAGCAAAAGCAAGAGGAAAAAGAGACCATTATGATTCTTGAAAGAGGTGGCTGAAAAGGTAAAGGCAAAAAGGTATAAGAAGACACAGAGGGAGGAGGATAGGGAGGTGTATCAGGGAAACAGGGAAGCAGGGAAGTCAGTAAGGAGTGCAAATGTGCAAACCGAAGAAAGAATAGTCTAGGAGGTAACAAAAGGGGACAAGATATTTTTTAGGTATATAAGTGAAAGGGTGAAGACCCAGGTGGGACTGTAAGGCTAGAAAGGGAAAGGTGGGACTGTGCAGAGAGGGTCCAGGAAAAGGCAGACATCCTGAACAGTTACTTTTGTTCAGTGTTCACAGAGGAAGGAGAAAGGGAGGCGCCACAAAAAAGTAATAGAACCTTTGGATGGAGGGAGGTAGACATTAGTCCTTTTTTGGAGGAGACAGTCCTGAAGGGACTTGCTAATATGAAGGTAGAAAAGCAAAGGGACCAGATAGGGTATTGAGGGAGCTTAGGGAAATACTGGTTGCACCTCTGACAGTCCTGTTTAACAGCTCATTGGAAACAGGAGTGGTTCCAGAGGACTGGAGGAGGGCGAATGTACTCTCACTACACAAACACGGTAGCAGGGAGGAGGCTGGCAATTATAGGCCAGTTAGCATGACATCGGTGGTGGGAAATTTAATGGAATCACTGTTGAAGGGAAGGATTGTGGGATATCTTGAATCCAGTGGGTTACAAGACCAGAGACAGCATGGTTTCACAGGGAGTAGGTCATGTCATACAAATCTGATAGATTTCTTTGACTGGGAGACAAAGGAGTTAAATCAGGGTAGAGCGGTAGTCATGGCCTACTTAGATTTCAGTAAGGCTTTCAACACAGTTCTACATAGGACTAGTAAGCAAGTTGGGTAGCTTAGGAGTGTGTCCAAAGGTAGTAAACTGGGTAAGAAATTAGTTAGGGGATAGGAGACAGAGGGTGGTGATAAATGGAGTTCACTTCAAGGAACAGAGAGCAACCAGCAGGGTGCCTCAGGGATCAGTGCTGGGACCGGTTCTCTTTAATGTCTTTATAAGTGACATTTCAGTGGAAATGGAAGGAAAGGTCTGCCTCTTTGTATATGACGCCAAAATCTGCAATAGGGTGGACACTCCAGGGGGGGTGGAACGGATGAGCAGAGACCTGAGAAAACTAGAGGAGTGGTCAAGGGTATGGCAGCTTCATTTCACTGCAAAAAAGTGCAAAATAATGCACTTAGGGCACAGAAATCCATGGGCAGAGTACAAAATGGGTGGAGTGGTATTGACAACCACCAAGCAGGAAAGAGACCTGGGGGTAATAATATAGGATTACCTAAAGGTGGCCAGGCAGTCTGACAAGGCAGTTGTGAGAGCTAGTTGGATGCTGGGGTGCATAGGGAGGGGTATCACTAGCAGAAAAAAGGAGGTGGTGTTACCTCTGTATAGATTTCTGGTAAGACCTCACTTAGAGTACCGTGTATATTTCTGGAGCCCACATCTCTGGAAGGACATAGACAGAGTAGAGTGGAGGCTGTCCATAGGAGGGCAACTGAAATGGTGCAGGGTCTGCATCAAAAGCCCTACGAGAAAAGACCTAATGACCTCAATATGTACATCCTGGAAGAGAGGAGGGAGGGAGACAGGGAATATGAGAGAGACCTTGAAATACCTCACAGGGTAAATAAGGTACAGGAGGGAAGTATTTTTTCAGAAGAAAGGGTGCTCAAGAACAAGGGGACATGCTATGAAGCTGGAGGGGGGTAGATTCAGGAGAGATGTTAGGAAGTACTTCTTCACAGAAAGAGTGGTGGATTCCTGGAACAGTCTTCCAGTGGAGGTGGTAGGGGCAAAGACAGTGGTGGGGTTCATGAATGCATGGGATAGGCACAAAGGAATCACAGTGGAAAGGAGGGGGAGAAAGAGCAGTAGATCAAGTACGGTCTGCAGGAACAATATAGGTAGGAAAAAAGGGTAGACTGGGTGTGGGTCAAGCGGTCCTCATCTGCCATCAAATTCTATGTTTCTATGTTTGAGTGAGTCCTCCGGTGGATGGTCAGCCAGAGACTAGCCCACAGTACAGGTAGTGCTGAAGACTAAAGAAAAGAATATGTGATTTTTAAGGTTTGAACTTTTACATCACCTCTTGCCTACATCCAATCCCCCCAGCCTCCCTCTCCTCGATTACGCTTCCCCCCCCTTCCTAAGTGCCCTCCCTGGCCCTTTTGCACCCTCCTCCTTTTTCTCTCTCTACTCTGTCTTGCCACTACTACTGTTTGACTGCCCATACCTATTCTCTATCTTATCCTTTTCCTCCAGTGCTGCCTCTACCCAGCATGCTCAGTGTTTCGGTCCTCTCAACTCTAGCATGAGTAGGCTGTACACCCTAGCTCGCTGTACTTAATTCAAACTGATCTGTATCCTTCAGTTACATGCATTAAGTCCTTAAGCTTACTGTCTATCACAATGTATCTCACAGTTATATCATATTGTGCCAGATTTTATAAGCTATAACATACTTGCCTGTACATCTTGCCTGTACTTATCCTTCAGTTACATGCATTGCCCTTAAGCTTACTGTCTATCACAGTGTATCTCACAGTTATATCATATTGTACTGAATGGTATAAGCTACAACCTACTTGCCTGTACATCTCCTGAATGAAACTATGTATTCTCTGTTCATATGTGCTGTATTATTGTCCTTCATAAGCGCCTATGTATATAGCCTGTTATTATCTCCCAGCCTAATATTTATTATATATAGTTCTTGACTTGTTATGCCGATATGATTGCTATATTGTTCTACTTGTGTTTTGTTATATGCTTAGCCTCAAGGCTCCACTGGCTAGTGTACAGCTCCCAGGTCCATGTTGTAAATGAGCTTGTCTCAATGATGTTCTGCCTGGCAAAATAAAGATATTGATTGATTCAAGAGCAAAATAACGCTGGCAACACAAGTCAGCTCCATTCTTTTGTTCTAAAAAGTATCCTGGGGCAGATAATGACTCATCAAGTGCCATAATCATGTGTTGTCCTGCACTGTTCACTGATTTATCAATAACAAGAGAGACTCATTTGGGGAGTACTGCTCTTGGCACAGACTCAGAAAATTATGTTCTCCTGTCCTTTTTTAAATTTTTTCTGTTCACTAATTTGCTCAAAGTGCCAGCAAATTCTGAAAATACTTAGATGTGAACCCCAAAGTAGAAATAGTGGGGTTCATATTCAGCATGGACATAACTTGTATCTCATCAGACTGTAAGTCTCAGTCTAACTCATTATGAGAGAGGACATTATTTTTTAAGTCCATCAGACATGGAATCAGGGCCTTCATTAGCCATGGACCACTTCTGTTCCTCCTCTAAAGAAGATTCTCTCACATCAGATGGCTGCACAGAGTCCACCAGATCCTGAGTACCTGTATCATATCCATAATTAGATGTAATGGGAGACCCTGTGTTCTAACCCACAAAACGTACAGGATTCCTGCAGTCAAGAACAGCAGATTTGTTTATGCTTCAGTACACCTGGGCAGGGCTGTTTGGGGCCCACTTTACCTGAGGGGCCCACAAACAGTTGGGTGTTTTCACAGGAGAAGTCTGCGGAAACTTGGTATTTAATATCTCCTTCATGCATAGAATGATGGACTTGTGTAACTCAGTCTATCACTGTCACTATAACCACCAGGTGTACCTTACCCTATCACAGTGCGGCTTTGGGTATTGGAGGCCAGACTGCCAGTAATTGATCGAATGAGGCTGTGGATGACAGCCTCACCATCCTATGGCAGGTACTGCATCTCACAAAAGTTAAAAATGGTCTGCGTTAAGTCATGGTGCCTGAAGAAAAATTTTAGTTTCCTTATTGGGGAACTTAGTGATATGCTATGCCTGGGTCAATAAAAAGTGACGGTTAATCACTAAAAAAAAAAAAAAAAAAAACTCCTGAACATCTTTTATTTTGCCCACAAGAAAATCAAATCAAATTTTATATAAGTAACTGCCCAGTAGTATGATATTCCTGTGATCTCCAAGCCCAATGCAATGGAATTTGACTCCCTTAACTTACAAAGACTTAAACTGTTGTGACCATACTGCCTTTGTAGGAAAGGGCTTCATCTTATAAAATATGGGATCTTAGGAGAATGTTACATTTACTTGACAATGCTGCATGCAATTGATGTGCTTAAAAGCGTAAGAGAGGGTGGTGCTATGTCGAAGTAAGCAGAACAGCTGCCTGCTGCAAACTATGCTGAAAAATGCTTAACAGTGTGCATGCACTGATGACATTGTGACATTATGCAAGAGTTTAGGCACAAGATCACATGACAGGGCTAGGGGCATGAGCAGCTGAATTCAAACAATGTTTGAAATGTTGTGAAAACAATGCAGCTCTGATGACAGCCCAAAGGGGGACCAGATGGCTTTTCAGATGTATAAACTCTCTAATTAAAGGAACATTGTCAATCTTTTTTGCATCACATTATTCCTGGTTGAAAAACCACATTTTATGATTGCTTACCTTCTCCAAAATTCATTGATGTTGCTGGTTGTTTTATCTGCTTCCTTTCTTAGTAGAACTAAAATGCATTCTAATGATGAAAGGTTCTATGTGATAATGTCGATCGCAGTTAGGGCGAATGTACATCACCAAAAATAAAAATGGCGATGTACATTCACAGTCTTTCCTTCTAGGGTGCTTGAAAGAACAGAGCAAAGAACCTTACCCGAGCAAGGGAAAGGATTAAGGCATCTTTTGGCTAGGTAGATTTACTGTGTGTTGTTATTTTTATTTTGTACTCACAGGGATTGTTGCTGTTTGTTGCTAACATTTTATTACTTTATTTTTCTCTGATTCAAATTGTTGCTGGGTATACCTTCTGCTGCATTATTATAGGGTGTGCCTACATGTGTGTGCTAATAGATTACTGCTGTAATTTTCTGATTCAAACTGTCTTTTGCAAGGTATATCTTCTGTTACTGCTTTATTTTTCTCTGTAGCAAAGTGTTTCTTACAGGGTATATCTTCTGTGAAATTATTACAAGTGGTGCGTTACAGGTTTTACAGTTGTATCTATCATTAGGATACGCTTTTAGGGCTACTGCATTTGTTGCTGGCTGATTGTTTCTGCTCTTACCTCCTTGTTTCTTTCGTCCATGGTTCTTCTTTTTCGGCAGGGAAGGGCCCAGCCACCCACCCCCATCCCCAATCACCCCACACTACACTCCTGTTATAGGGTCGCTCAGTCTTGACATTTCCTGTGGCAAGGCAGGAAGGGGTGGATCAGTGGGGCAGCCACAGGGTGACCAAATTTACAGGGACACTAGTAATTTAACTTGTTATAACAAGTTATACAAAAGCAAACAAAACACAAACTCAAACTTTTGCTTTCATTTTTCTCCTTCTAATTACTCTGACCAGGTTGTAAACCCAGCAACGTATCTGGAATGGATATCATTAACTGCAGGTACTGCAGAACACTTTTCAGAAGGGCAGTTTTACAGGATTTAGGACACTGTCCTACATGCTGGGCCATTGGAGATCTAAGGACTCAGCTTCAGGCAGCATAGGCAGAGATTGTTTACCTCAAATTACATGTTCAAGAGGAAATATATTATAAGAACCACCTGCCATTTCCCCAACATCCAACAGAAGCACCTCAACCGCAGAGGGTAGTTGGTCCGGGAGGTTGGCAGGTGGTTAGGAGGGGCAAATTGGGTGCCCCATCACTCGGTGCTCTCCAACATATTACCTCCTCAAACCATATAAAAACTACAAACAGGTATCTGTCTCTATCTCTGAAATCAAACAAAGGGGCAGAGGACACTGCAGAGCAGGACGCTGCAGCACAGGAGCTAGCACAACAAAACTCGCCCAAAACAGGAACCAAAACAAAAAAAGCAGAGAGGAAATCCAAAAACTTCTGATCATAGGAGATTCCATGATTTGGGGAATTGATACCTATCTCCAGCCAGGTGTAATGGTCAGATGTCTCCCAGGTACATCAGTGTGGAGAGACACTGACCACATTGCTAAAATTGTTCAGGAAGCAAGAGAAAACTTTGAAGTCCTGGTACACATAGGGACTAAAGATCTTGCCAGCAGGTCAGTTGTTGAGACCATGGAACACCTGACCAGGCTGGGTGACAAACTATTATCCATTTCATCCGGCATCTCCCTCTCTGAGATCCTGCCAGTCTGGGAGAGGGGGTAGATGAACGGAAGGTAAGAGAAGGGGAGATTGGGGAGCTAAACATGTGGCTCAAGGGCTGGTGCCAGGAAAAGGACACAAATTTGTAGGGAACTGGCAGCAGTTTTGGGAGCGAAAGTTCTTTAAATTTGATGGACTGCATCTGACTAAGGAGGGAGTCAGTGCATTGGGGCAGAAGTTTGACGTCTTTGCAGAATATTTAAACTAGCAAATGGGGAGAGGGGTGCAGCACCCAATACGTCGAATGGGAAGAACACCCCCTCCCCCAGCTAGTGGTCAAACAGGAGTTCAGCATGTTTGCAGTTCATTTGCATCACCAGGTAAGGAAAAAGGTCCAGTTCCCCATACAATGCATAGGGGAAACGCCAGACCTCACCCAACAACTAACACACTGAAATCTGGCCAATGGAAAATCATGTACACAAATGCTCGCAGTCTGGGAAACAAGATCCTAGACCTGCAGGCAATAATGACAGAGGCTAAACTGGACATAGTAGCAATTAGTGAGACGTGGTTTACCAGTAACCACACTTGGGAGACTTCAGTACCTGGCTATGTACTGTTCAGAAGAGACCGAGGTGCAAAAAGGGGGGGGGGTGGAGTGGCCCTGTATGTCAATGAAAATATCAAAGCTACAGAAATTCAGAATACACATAAGGAGCCAGAAGAACTGTGGGTCACCCTGGAAACAGGAAATGGGACAGCCATACGAACTGGGGTTGTCTACAGGCCCTCAGACCAGGGGGAGGACATAGATACATTACTGTTAGAAGATATACAGAACATGATAGCTAAAGGGGAGGTTCTGATAATGGGAGACTTCAACATGCCAGATACAGATTGGTCAATACCAGCAGGAACATCTGCCAGAACTAGACACATGGTGGAGTCCCTGCAGGGGGAGGGCCTCAAACAACTGGTACAACAACCCACAAGAGACAGGGCTATCCTAGATCTAGTACTGACTAACAGGGAAAGGATCACAGATCTCCAGTTAGAAGGTCACCTGGGGGCCAGTGACCATCACATGGTATGGTTCAATTTGGCTACTAGAACTAAAACATCCCACTCCAAGGCAAAAATACGGAACTTCAGAGGAGCTGACTTTGATAAGATGGCCAAGAGTGGTAAGCTAGCCCTGGCAAAAAGAAATACAGGTGAGGGGGTACAGGCAAAGTGGGCAAGCATTTAAGGATGCAATACTTGAAGCAACATCCCATTGTGTTAGAGAGAAAAGGAAGTGCAAAAGAAGAAGGAAACCACTTTGGTTCTCAAAAACAGTAACAGAAAAGGTCAGAGCCAAAAGGCTGGCCTTCAGGAAATAAGGAAACGCAGTGGGATGAAGATAGGGAGGCATACCAAACTTCCCTAAGCGAAGCAGGGAAGGCAGTAAGGCAGGCAAAGGCCCAAACCAAAGAAACACTAGCACAAACGTTAAAAGAAGGTGACAAGACTTTCTATAGATACATTAGTGAAAGGAGAATGTCCAAAGGGGGTATTGATAAGATCAGTGGAGATAAGGGGGCATGTGAGGAGGAGGACCATGTAAAAGCATCTATCCTAAATAGATACTTCTGCTCAGTATTTACTGAATAGAAGGTAGGGCAGGGCCCACAGCTCAGCACCATGGACATGGGGGTTGGGGGGAGGTGTGTACTAGTACCTTCACAAAAGAAAGGGTCCTACAAGAGCTCAATAAGCTCAGGGTGGACAAGGCAAAGGGACCTGATGGCATACATCCCAGGGTACTAAAGGAGCTAAGGGTGGAACTAGCAGAGCCATTATCAGAACTGTTTAGTGAGTCTCTGAGCACAGGAGAGATCCCAGAAGACTGCAGAAGGGCTCATGTGATCCCACTCCACAAGAGTGGGAGAAGGCAGGGAACTACAGACCAGTCAGTCTTACCTCAGTAGTGGGCAAGATTATGGAGGCACTCCTTAAGGAAAGGATAGTACAACACCTGGAATCCATAGGAGCACAGGATCCAAGACAGCATAGGTTTACAAAAGGAAGGTCCTGTCAAACTAATCTCATAGATTTCTTTGACTGGGTAACCAGAGTGGTGGACCAAGGAGGAGCAGTTGATGTTGCCTACCTTGACTTCAGCAAAGCTTTCGATACTGTTCCACATAGAAGCTTGATTAATAAGCTGGGTAGGTTTGGGGTGGGCCAGAAGTTGGTCAACTGGGTGGCAAACTGGTTGACGGGCAGAAAACAGAGTGGTGGTAAACGGTATACAGTCAGAAGAGATGCAAGTCACAAGTGGGGTACTTAAGGGATCAGTCCTAGGGCCAGTCCTCTTCAATATCTTCATCAGTGACATTGCAGATGGACTGGAGGGTAAGGTTTGTCTGTTTGCAGATGACACCAAGATCTGCAACAGAGTAGATGATCCAGATGGGGTGGGCAAAATGAGAAGAGATCTGGATAAACTAACAAAATGGTCGGAAGAGTGGCAACTAGGGTTTAATGCAAAGAAGTGCAAGATCATGCACATTGGGAAGAGAAACCCTGAAGCCACCTATAGGCTCGGAGAGGAGTTGTTGGCAGTCACAAGGGAAGAAAGAGACTTGGGCATCATCATCACCGATGACCTGAAATCATCCAAGCAGACCACTAAAGCAGTGCGTAAGGCTAGGGGGATGTTGTGGTGTATTAGTAGGGGTATCACAAGTCGAAAGAGGGAGGTAATAATCCCTCATTACAAGACACTGGTTAGGCCCCATCTGGAGTACTGCATGCAGTACTGGAGGCCACACCTTCACAAGGACATTAACCAAATTGAGGCAGTCCAGAGAAAGGCAACCAAAATGGTGCAGGGACTGCATCAGAAAACATATGAGGACAGATTAACGGAGCTCAATAAGTATACCCTAGAGCAAAGGAGGGAGAGAGGTGATATGATCGAAACATTTAAACACCTTAAGGGCATTAACAAGGTGAAAGAGTCTAACTTGTTTCAATAGAAGAAAAATAGCAGGACAAGAGGACACAGCATGAGATTAGAGGGAGGCCGGTTAAGGGGTAATGTGAGGAAGTTCTTTTTCACAGAAAGGGTGGTGGATGCATGGAATGGCCTTCCTCAGGAAGTGGTGGATATGAATACAGTGCAGGACTTCAAACAGGCATGGGATAGGCATAAGGGAGCAATACAGATGAGTATGAATAGATAGGTCATTGACAGAGCAAAGGCCGATGGCACATTTGTAAGGTAGAAAAAGAAATGGGCAGACTGGATGGGCCTTGTGGTCCTTATCAGCTCTCAACTTCTATGTTTCTATGCAGCAAGGAAACTCACCTCTATTATTTATGTGGGGGCTTCACACCACACACCCCCCCTTACTGAAAATAACAAATTCCAGGGGTGCATGTCAGGGAGGGGAAAACCGGTGGAAAAAAAACAAACACCAGCACAGTAAAGTACAAAATGTTGTGCTCCTCCCCACCAGAGCCAGACACCCTAACCACTGCACCACGCAGCCAGCTCAGCGGCTTCCCACCTCACCACCCCTCACATACCTTCCTGATACCTTCCGTCCTCTTCCGGTATCCTGTTGTTCTTCCCTTCGCCCTGCCTTTCCCGGTCACTACCCTTTCAGATTCACTGACCTTACAGGCACTGAGATTGAGTCGCTCAAATCTGAGTCGTTCAATCTTGGTTGCCCTTTTAACGGTATACCATGGTGAAATTACACCCAACCTTGTTTTGTTTAAAATCCATGATCAACTCTTACTGCATACTTCCTGAACATTAGAAACACCCCCAAACAGTGTGGCCACTCATGATGCAATACTCTCCTCTTCTCCCACTGCATCATGAATGGCTAGACTGTGTTTGGGGTATTCCCAAGTTCAGGAAAGATGCAGTGGGAGTTGATCAAGGACTGTAAAACACATCTTTGTGTGGTAACACCTGTTTGGTGAGAAGTTTGTTTTTCACTTAAAAAAAAAAGAAATCTGAATCAATCAGCTATATCATCAGTCTCTACAGAATGTGACCAGTCATAAATTGTGTTTTTAAACTAAGGACACTTTGAGGCTTAAGATGGTTGACAGTGTCTCTTGAAGTCACAGCCACAAGATTTACCCAGTATAGGTTCTGCAAAAAGCACCATCCATGTGTAACCCCTAGGTGGCGCTATTTCTAGGGTTACTGCCCCTGCCTGTACTTTGGATAACAGGTTGAGGGGCCTGGTTCAATATTTTGGAGCCTCCACCCAGAGTAATATATGTGGGGGTTATCTACCTAACTTGGTATAGCTCTCTGGGAAGCTATAACCACCCACAAGCCCACCTAGTGACCACGAACCTTGTAATGTGGAATAACCCTTTACAGCAATTAACACACAGTTGGCATTAAATATTAACCTTATACACCCATCCTTGTACTTACCACCAGAGTCTGGTCTTCAGCAAATCCCCTGGAACCCGCTGTAAAGACGGTGTTAACAAATCAAGCATGTAGCTTCAATACTGTAACAGGTTTCAGTGATTCTAAACCAGTTAAGAATGTGCTCATAAGTCAGTTTAAACGTGAAACAACAAATCATTTTATTAAGGGGACGTGGACAAGGGTGGGAGTGTGAATCTAGAAGAATGATTACTTTACTGATTTGATTCAGGTTACTCTGTATGCATGCACTCTAGTCCCACAGTAAAACAGTCTGACAACAACTGGGTACCCAGAATGTTATGTTGGCTGGCCAGAATCAGTGCCCGGGGTTGGCCAGTGTTGCAGCTGTCGGTGGGGGCCCTTGGTGGAAAGAAAGGCAGTTAAACATGCATAAATAAGACCTTGGTCATTTGTATCCTCGGCCAGTTGGCCCAGTCCTTTGTAACCCTATACACATTACAGCAATCAGATGGTACCACAAAATGATTTAACGAAAAGTTGCAGGGAGCTACCCTGAGTTTACTCACAACACCAATTGGTAGGAATCTGCCTGGTGATATGAAGACCTGCTGTAGAATACTGAAGAGCATGGGGAAACTGGGCCTGCACGACTCACCTCCACTTCACGGCTTTTCCCTCCATGTGGTTGCAACCTGTGATTACTTGCTGCACAGGGGCTGAATTCCCAAGCTGGTCTGTCATCGAGAAAACAATCACTGAGGCAGAAATAGACAACTTGGGTTTGGCATAGGCCCAAGGTTGGATAAATACTTCTGGCAAAGTTCAGTTTGTTTGCTGGTGAAAACCTCCAGCTGGTAGACAGTTTGGTCACTGGCAAAGATGGGCTCCTTTCTGGCAATCAGGAGTCCCTGGACAGTAATCCTTGACCCACAATAAACATTCGGCACATTTAAGGAAAACAACATTCACTTCTCTACCTCTCAGTTCAGTTTCAGGCCAATTCGCAATTGCAGTTGATTCACTAAGCAAACCTCTCAATCAGCAAAAGGCAGTCTCTCACACAAATCTTGGGCTGAACGCTTCACAGAAGCTCCTCTCGGTCCAATATCTCGAGCTGCACTTCTCAGAGTCTCTGCCTAAATGCCACAGTTTAAGATTAGTTTTCAGATTAGTCCAATTACTGCTATCAGACAGTCCAATGCTGGAAATAGTAACAAGGAGGCGAGTCAGGCCTTTCCCTGCCAATTCTCCTCAGCTCCTTTCCTGGAGCTGCTTCTCGATGGCTCGAGCTGCTCACTCTGTCAGTTCTCAAAGCAACTGCTCACTTTTTCCTAACAGTTCTTGAACTAGTCCGTTTTTTCTGGATCCCGGATGGCTAGAGGAGCTGTCAAGCACAGTTTTATTTATTTATTTACGGCTTTGATAACTGGGTAAGTGCACTGATCCCAGGGACCATTTTCAAGCACGACCCAGGCCATGTCACATGGCACAGGATGGCAGAGAATACAAGTTGAGCAACTAATTACACATGTAGGAGATCAGATTCAGATACAGCAATTGAAGCACAATACATTGGTATGGTACAGTTCTAGTGCCCCCATGTGTCAGTTTAGGTGCCAACCTGTAAAACTACAAGAACTACAGCTTTTTCCCATGAGACACTTGAACTGAGGACCCCTGGTAGTCCTCAGTGTCCCTATTGGTCCAAATTCCTGGAAGTCCCGGACCAAACATGGTGGCTGCTACTTGGAGGATAAGCTGCAAGAAGGCAGGTTAAAACAAACATTCTAATTTAAACATAACAAGTTAGAAGTAGATATTTACAGCACTAGTTAGAGCTCCCTCTGCTTTACTATCAGCCGCAGAGTGGAGCAAATTAAAGCGGTGTCTAGCCAGTCTTGAGCTTGGAAGCACTCGGACCCAGCCCAGACCATTTACGGTATACACATTGGCGATTGTCTTAAAGGGACAAGCGCGGAGACACATCACAGCACTCTCATGCAAATCCACAGAATAACAAATAACTATGGATTTACTATCTCTGCAGGACATCTGCCTAGCAGTGAGAATTGATGGAGCCCTGGGAGGCACTTAAGGTAAGCCCCAAATTGGTGGGGGGGACACATATCTAAAAGCAAGTATTAACAACTGGTCTACAAATGCCCTGTAGCAAGAACCCCAAACCACATTAGACAAATTAAATGATTATTAAATAGAGGATAATGGATGGGCAACGGTGAACAACAATTCTATGTTCACTTCTCGAGGTTGTATGACAATCAAGTAGACCTCAAGAGGGAAGCTCAAGAGGTCTATGGTTGTCATGACAAAACCTTGAGAAGTGAACTTAGCGTTGTTGTTCATTGTTGCCCATCCACTGTCTTTTATAGTGTATGGGCAGCAGTGCAATATCAGTGGAGCATTTCTTGTGAAATCTGAGCATCACAGCATTTCTTCTTTCTTTTTGAGAGTGAGGTAACTTTCTGGTCAAACACTGTCACACACTAACCTGTACAAGCATTAGCTGGCTGTCGAGATAGTTTTTAAATAATTGTACATCTGATTCTGTTTTCTTTTTTTTACTGTTCATTTGTAAACTAGTGCTGTTCTGAAGAAGCAGGTTATGAAAACACAGTGGGAGCCATCGCCGACCCCTCATATTTCCTCGCAACTGTCGGAAGAAACTGACAAAGGGGAAAAAATAGTGGTCAGCATGGTTTTCACACTTACATGAGTGCGAGGGCATTCCATGTTGTTGAACCAGTGTAGTGACATACTCAAGATGGTACAACAGCAGTTTGATGTTACTACGATGGTACAGGCCTAGAAATTAATTGAATTCCATTCATAATCATGCTCTCCCATATACTATACCTAAATAAGGTAATGTGTCCCTAAAATACACCAAGGGGCCCCAATTGTACCCTTAATACAATCAAACCTGTCTGGCTGTGGAAACATACTGCACTGCACCACAACACAAGGCAGGGAAAACAGAAAACATTCAAAACTCCCCAACTTACCTGAGGCATCAAGCTAAAAAAATGGCAGACCCTAATAAAATAGTTCACACTGTATTAGTAACTGAGTGGCCCTCATCCAGGCTTTCCTCCAACTATAATAGGAAGTAATGCATGTTATACGATTAATAACAATTTTAGAACAGGTACGCTTTGAATTTAGGGGCACCGTCTAACACAGACAGCCCTTAACCTGTAGAGATACCAAAATGAAAAAACAATAAATAGTTACCAAGTTTAAAGCAGATGCAAAGCACATCTGGTGACATCACCATACCCTAACAACAGTGACATGACAGAGTTCCAAGTCTAACTCTGGCCAGTTTAAATCAATATTAATCCTTAGCTTCCCAATTGTCCAAGTACCTTCAACTGAATAATATTGATTCAGTAGCACGTCTGCTCATCATCAGCTTAAAGATATCATTACAGTGAGTTCAGGTTTGAAGGGTAAACCAAGTTTCTTTCAGGAGTGCAGCCACTCTACATCTAGAACCCTGTCCCTAAGCAGGTAAAGTGATGAGGAAGAGGAACAATTTACAATCACTTTCATGAGACAGTCATACGAGTTCAAAAACTTGTTCTCTACCTTGAAAAGATAGAGGAAGGTCAGGCAGAAGTTTGCCTGGGGCTCCAAGAGGTACAGCACAGAACACTAGACCTAGAAAAGAGACTAATGGACATTTCAGAGCAGCATGAGTATCACAATGCAGCCATCACATACCTCTATCTCCAGGAATGAGAGATGATTAGTAAACTAGATGATGTGTCTGGTTCCTAGTGCAATAACATTAGAATTCATGACCTCCCAGAGAGGACAGAAAAGGAGGATGGGGCCAAATTTATGGAGTCCTTTCTGCTTGACTTTCTGGGCTGGCCGGAGAAAGAATGTGTTCATAAAGCACTAATGCCCTGACCCACTGACCCAAAAGCAAAGCCCCATTAAATCATCATAACAATTTTAAATTACCATATGAAACAGAAGGCCCATCATGCACCTTAGCAACATAAGGAGGTGGTCTTTGGGGACACTCACCTTTTCCTCCACCATGACTTCACCCCTTGGACACTGGCGAAAGCAAGTATCTATTGGAAATTAGGAACGAGCTGCACAAAAATGGACGTCAGGCTTCAGTTAATTGCTCTTGCTCAGTTTGCAGTTTTCTTAGCAGACGGTCCTAAATGTTTGTGCATGTTGGCAGAGACCAAGAACCTCCTGAAGCAACTGGGGATACCTGTGTAACTAACAGTAGCACTGGAGGCAGATTTGGAGACAGTCCTGGAGACACAGCAGTAGCAGCAGGCACAAAGAGGGAAAAACAAAGTTCACAGGCTCCTTCCCCTCTATTGAGAAGAGCTGGGCTTCGATCTGGTGGCAGCAGAGTGGAGATGGTGGACACAGCAGCTGGTGCACAGATTGCTCTTCACACCATTGAAGGGATGGATTTCTGTGAGGGGAAGCCAATAAAGCAGTCAGTGTGCGGGATTACATGGGACAAAGAGACTTAAGTGGACTAATATGTTGCATTTTGCTACAATTGTTTTTTTTTTTTGTTGTTCCTTATTCAGGTACTGGGGGAGGGATTGGTTTTCCTTGAGGGTGCAACTGTATTTGGGCTGTACACCACAGGTGGGGAGTTGTGTTTGAAGAATTGCTATCTACAGTAGGTGGATACTGGGGAACTGCAGGACAACGGGGTCCTACTTAATTGGATGGCTTGGGGGCAGGATAGGGATAATTTGACAGATTTTCTTTTAGTACAGTATGCACCCATCTAAAATTCAGCTTAATGCCTTGTGCAGCATTATTTGATCCCAGGATGGAACTTGCAATGGGGTGTTGTGCTCAGCTGGGGGGGCAGGTGGTGGAATTTTGGTCATCTTGTAGAGCATTTGTCATGAGTGTTCACAGTGCACACACTGAGCTGGCAGGGAGGTCTAGGCTGTAGGGAGACTCCCCGTAGGCACTCTCTAATGTTTTTCTGCTTTCTTTTTTGTTCTGTGATTAGTTGGGCTCCTAGGCAGCAGGCAGTTATACTCGGGGGGGGAAAAGGGTGTTCTTCTGGAAGGACAGGGCATGCTTCCTTGCATTGAAGGATAATATCAGGAGGAAGGCTGAGTATGGGGTATTTTGGAGTGAACTATGCTAGTTTTCAATGCCCTGATCCGATCACTTGCCCTCTGGCTAGCTGACATGTGTTACTGTAGCAGCAGGTAGGTTGTTCTTATAGAAAAAAAAAGGAACATAAGAGGCTCTAGTGGGTGACTGTTATCGGGTGGTATTATCAGCAACATAATATGGAAGGTGGGCATGTTAGGGGCAGAGTGACATTTGAAAGCTTTGGAAATGGTGAGCACCTGAAATCTCTCCTAACTATGTTTTTTCCCGGGATCAGGTAGGAGTTTTTTGTTGTTGCATAATTGGGGGGGTGGGGTGGAATGGTAATAGTCACAGAGGTCCTGGTCCTGATGCAGGTTCCTTTTTTGTCTTTCTCCCTTTTCTATGTTCCAAAATGTTCAAATGTTGGGGTTAGCTTGTGGGGGTAGCCTTGGGGGGTCCATTGGCCTAGGTAGTTCAGCTTCAGCCTGGTTGACTAGACAGGGGTACAACTTGGACAAAGTTGTTTTTTGTATCCCCTTGGCTCTCCCAAATGCAAACCAGAGGCAGTGATGGGCACCTCTGCCTACTTTGTACTGGGACTGGTATGAAGTGAGTACTTCTGTTGGCAACATGTGGGGCAGGTTAGCTGGCCACATCTGTAGCTTAGAGCAGGAAGGTTTCTGGGATAGCATAAGTTGCATGCCTGGCTGGTGATAGCTTGCTGGCACCTTACTGTGACTCTTTTTCTATCTCTACAGGGTGCTGTGGAAGAAGCATTCACTTTGAAGGGTATTTCAGTTTGGTTTGTTTCTTGTTGGTTAGTTTCTTGTTCTTTCAGCATGCAGATGTTAGTGAAATTGTACTAAGACTCAGTTATTTTTATGTATGGCAGACCTGTTACCTATAATGTTAAGGGACTGCACAGCCTATCAAGAGGGCCAGAATTGTTTCAGAAGGTAAACAGGCACCATGTGTTAGCTGTCCTGTTACAGTAAACCCATCTTATCCCTGCAGAACGTGCTAAATTAATGTGCATGTGGGTGGGGGCAGTATATGCCTTCACATACATGTTTCACCCCCACTGGAGACAGCTGGTGATTGTGATCCAGAAGGGTGATCCAGAAGGATTGTCCTTTAAATTTTAACATGTTCAGCAGGACACAGACTCTAGGTTTATTTGTATCCAGGGAACCTACAGGTGCTAAATCTGTATGCCTCCGATGCTAATTCAGAAAATCTGGAGTTTATTAAAATGACCATATTAGCTCATGTAACAGAACCAGGGAGGCTCCACTTTTCAGTAGTGATTTTAATTGTGTTTTGCAGCCTACCTTAGACAAGTTAGGAGTACAGAGTGGCACCAGAAACCAGACAGGGCCAAGGGGTAACTAAGCTACACAGGAACTAAGGCTAACAGAGGTGTGGTGTTTCCTCCGACATGGAGTGTGAGACTATACACTTTGGTCATCCCTGCACAAAGTTTATTTGAGGCTAGATTTTTTTATATCTAGTGATTAGTTACGCACACTACTCTAGACTGAAGGATTCTACCCATTATCTAATTGGATAAGGCACAGGTTATGTTAGGCACAAATATCTTTCAGCATGCAGAAATCCTACATGGTGGCTGAATGTGTCATCCTTACTTAAGCCAGAGTTCAAGCACAAGGTAGAAGCTAGTGTTCAAGAATATTCAGTTTCAGACTGCAATAGGGACACCTTTGTGGCAACATGGAAGGATTATTTGAAAACAGTCCTCAATTGGCACATGAATACTTATGCCTTGGGGGGGGGAGGCCCAGATAGCAGCAAGGGTAGCACTAAAGACTAAATTACTTGATCTTTGCACAAAACACAAAATTACACTGGATGAGGATGAGGAGCTTAAAAGTAGGTTAGATTCATATTGTGTAGAAGTAACCATACTTTCTGAAAAGCAAACAGAAGGGTCCCTTTGTTATTCACACTAATGAGCCAATGAATTGGCAATAGCGTGGGCAAGTTATTAACTTGGCAGCTTTGTAAAGAGGCTGCAGGCCAGACAGTGCTTCAGTTCTGACTACATTGCCAGTTGCAGGACACCTGCAGAACTAGAGTGCAGACCCAGAGAAATCTGCACAGTCCTTTGTCTCTTTTTATTTGCCCTGTACTCTCAAGAGAGGGTCAAAGATTTTTTCGAGAGGAAGCTTCAGTTGTTCTTAAGTAGGGCTCAGATACAAAAGTTGACAGCCACAGCCATGGAGCAGTTAGATGCTCTGATTACAGGATTAAACACTTAAAACTGGGCACATGACAAGGCCCAGATGGGACAACGTTGGAATTGTCATAAATCATTTTGCCAGGTGTTGGCTCCATCTTTGGGGGAGGTTTGTTGGGCTGTTCATGAGGGAAGAGAGGGCACTGGACTTGCAAAGATGTCACCCTCTGCAGTTGTTATCATCCTAGTTCACTCCGTAATGTAGATATGAAGATTGTTACTTCAATATTTGCTGCTCAGCAGCAGAGTCATATAGGGCCCCTAGTTCATCCTGATCAGATAGGTTTTGTAAAGGACAGAAATCTCAGCAATAAACAAGCATTTTTTTTTCAACATTTGGTCGCTTAAGCCACTATCTTCCAAGTTATCATTTGCAATGTTCATGGATGTTGTGAAGGCTCTTAGGTGTACAGGGGGTTCCATAGACACACGCTGGGGGAAATGAATTTGAGGAATACCCTTTTGAACAGATAAACTGCATTGAATGCCCTACCAGAGGCAGTTTAGATAAATGGGGTTTGTTCTTCCCATTTTCTCTTATTTCAGGGTACTATGAAGGGCTGCCCACTCTCTTTCCTACTGTTTTCTCTTTGTATTAAGTCCTTGGCAGAGGCAGTTCTGGGAAATTACAAGATAAAGGGCATTAGGTCAGAGCAGGACTAACAAATTGTCCTTATATGTGGATGATTCTTTATTTTATATTAGCTCCCCGGAGACGTCTATTCCAGAGTTATAGAGTGTTGCAGGAATATTGTGAATTCACAGCTTACAAAATTAAGAAGTCTGAAGTTTTGAAATTAAGTGGTAACTGCCCTCTGGGACTTAGAAACATGGAAACATAGAATCTGTTGGTAGATAAGGTCCTATTGGCTCACCCAGTCTGCCAGTTTTGTTCCTGCCTCTACTGTTACTACAGACCTTACTTGATCTCCAGCTGCTTCTCCCCCTGCTTTCCTACCAAGATTCCTTTATAGTGTATGGTGGAATACTGTTATGCATGGAATTCCATGCCTGGAATTTGCTTGTTGTGCTATAGTAGTGACATCATTATGTTGTTTTGCTGCAGTAATCATGTCACTACTGCAGCACAACAACTTAGAATGCTACCACACAGCTGCTCTCTTTTATCAAATTGAGCTGGAAACTTTTTTTTTTTAAACTTGAACTTACAGAAGCAGCTGCAGCACACTGAGTCAGTATTTGAGCCTGTCACCAACCCTTGAGTGCCACCCTCAAACCACCAGTTCACAAAAAAGGAAGGGGAGTGCCTAAAATGGACATGGATGCCCATACACTATAAAAGATGATGTATGTGTGTCCATACACAGACAAGCCTGTCTTCATCTTGAGGTTTCTATGGCAACCAATGAACCTTTCAAGCTTCGCTTTTGAGGTTCCTAGTTGCCATTAAAATCTCTCGATGCAAACACAGGCTTGTTGTGTATAGCTGCCCATACATTATCCTCTCTGTACCTATCCCATGCATGCTTGAATCCCACCACAGTATTCGCCCTCACTGCTTCTGTTGGAAGGCATTTCCAGGTGTCCACCACTCTTTTGGTGAAGAAGTACTTCCTTACATCCCTACTAAATTCCCCCCCCTTCCAGCTTCATAGTATGCCCCTTTGTTCTCTGGCCCCATGTCTTCTGAAAAATATTCCTTCTTTACCTTATTCACCCTGTTAGGTATTTATAGGTCTGCCATGTCACCCCTCTCCCTCCTATCTTCCAGGGTGTGCATACTGAGATCCCTCAGTTTCTCCTCGTAGGGCTTACGATGCAGCCCCTGCACCATTTTAGTTGCCCTCCTCTGGACAACCTCCACCCTGTCAATGTTCTTTCTGAGATGTGGTCTCCAGAAATGGACACAGTACTCCAGCTGGGGTCTCACCAATGATCAATACAGTGGAAACACCACCTCTCTCCTTCCACTGGTGATTCTCATCTCTATGCTCACCAGAATCCTGCTGGCCCTGCTCATTGCCTTGTTGCACTTTCTTGACACTAAGAGGTCATCAGATATGATAATCTTAAGGTCCCTTTCGTGTTTAGTGACTGGCAATATCTTTCCCCTCATTTTATACATTGCCCCTGGGCTTCTGTGTCATAGAAGCAATGATTTTTCACTTTTCCACATTGAAACCCAGCTGTCATACCCTCAACCACTCCTCGATTTTCCGCGGATCTATACTCATTATCTCCACTCCCCTATGAAGTATCTACCCTATTGCAGATTTTGGTGTCATTTTCAAAGAGGCATGCCTTCAATCAATCAGTCAGTCAATCAAGTTTTTATTTCTACAATGCTATTCACAGGAGTAACAAAGCACGTAACAATAATTTACAAATCAGATAAAACCTCCTAAATAAATACAATACTGCATCAACACATAACTTCATTCAACTTCATTCAAGTGCCAGGAAGACAAGATTAAAAAAATATGTTTTTAATGCAGATTTAAAACTCTTCGTGGTCAGGCACTCCCTTATCCAATGAGGTGGAGAATTTCACAGGGTCAGGACCTCAAATGCAAACACGCGGGCCCCAGAGGTCTTCAAACAGACCCTGGAAACCTCTAGCAGTCCCTCATCAGTGGAGCGGAATGGGCAGAGGGTCAGTAGAGACGAAGAAGCTCTTGCAGATAGCACAGTCCCTGTTCATGTAGGGCTTTATAGGTCAGCAAACTGACCTTGAAGGTGATACACCACTGAATAGGCAGCCAGTGCAGGCTGCGCAGTACAGGTTTGACATGGCTGAATCGTGAAAGACCAGTCAACAGCCTGGCCACCACATTCCGCACCAGCTGCAAGCGATGAATATCAACCCCTTCCCTCCCAGTTCTTCTGCAATGTCACTTATAAAGACACTGAAGAGGACTGGTCCCAGTACTGAGTTTTGAGGTACCCCATTGGTCACTTTCATTAGAGTGAGTGTCGTTTACCACCACTGTCTGTCGTCTATCCATCAACCAGTTCTGTACCCAGTTCACCACCTTGGGTCTGACCAATGAACTGCCCAGTTTCCTTATTAGCCTCCTATGAGGTATGGTGTCAAAGGCCTTGCTGAAGACTAAGTATGCCACGTCCACTGACCCACCCTGATCTATTTCTCTGGTCACCCAGTCAAAGAAAGCAATCAGATTTGTCTGACATGACCTCCCCCATGAATCCATTCTGCCTCAGGTCTTGTAAACTGCTAGATTCAAGATACTCCACTAGCAATTCTTTTAAAAGTTTCTATTAACTGCCACACTACTGATGTTCAGACTAACTATAGTTGCCAGCCTCCTCCCTGCTGCCGCTTTTATGAAGTGGGACTACATCTGCCCTCCTCCTGTCCTCTGGAACCTCCCCTATTTCTAGTGAGTTATTGAAAATGGCCATCAGAGGTACACCCAGAACCTCCTTGAGCTCTGTCAGCACCCTTGGGTGTACCCCATCTGGCCCTATAGCCTTGTCCACTTTCAGATTTGTAACACCTCTCATGTCTCTGTCCTCTGTGAATGAACTTGTGTCTACCTCCATTTCTCCTGTGTTTCTGCTGCTTCTATGAGGTCCATACCCATCACTCTTCATTGTGAAGACTGAGTTGAAGTATCTGTTCAGGATATCTTTTTCCTGATCCTCCTCTGTATAGTCTCCCCCTGCCCGTTTTAATCTCACAATCCTTCCCCTTGTCTTCCTCTTTTTGCTTACGTATCTAAAAAAGGTCTTGCCCATTTATTTACCCCTTTGGCTATCCTTCCCTCTGTTTGCATCTTTGTGCCCCTCACCGCCTTCCCTGCTTCCATCTGTTTTTCCTGGTACACCTTCCTGTCCTCTTCCCTCTACATCTCCTTGTACTTCCTGAATGGCACCTTTTTATCCCTTCCCTTCTCAGCCACTTCCCCCAAGAACCATAGTGATCTCTTTTTTTCTTTTGTTTTTTTTTTTTGCTCACGTTTTGCAGACGTTTGTTGCCTTCACTATGCCATCCCTTAATCTAATCCAGTGTTCCTCCACCCCACCCAGCCAATCCTCCCCTGCTAGGTCATTTCTGAGGCACTCACCCATTTTTTTTTTTAATCTGCCCTCCTGAAGTGCCATGCCCTCATCCTTGTGGTTTGTCTTTGCCTCCATCCTTACATTAAAGCACACTGTATCGTGGTTGCTGGTCCCCAGGTGGCATCCCACCTTGATGTCTGCAACACTGTTCCTGTTTGTAAGCAGCAAGTTCAGTATTGTCCCATCTCAAGTGGGTTCGCGGATTAGTTGCCTGAGAAACACCCCCTGCAAGGAGTCTAGGATGGCCCTGCTTCTAGCCAAGGCCATGGGTGGAAGGCTCTAATCTACATCCAGCAGACAGAAGTCTCCCTCTAGCAGCACCTCCCCTTTTTCTGCCATCATGCTGATGGCTTCCTCCAGTACCTTATCTGGTTCTTCCCCCTGTGTTGGAGATCTGTATGTCAACCCAGTGTGGATAGTGGCTCTAGCTCCTGTCTCCAGGATGACCCACAGCACCTCCAACTCCTCCTTTACAGGTATCCTTGCATTTCCATCACTTTAATACACCCCCTCACATACAGTACAATCCTTTCACCATGCCTCCCCTCCCTATCCTTTCTGAACTGACTGTAGCCTGGTATGGCCATGTCCCAGTCACGGCTCCCTATGCAGCAAGACTCAGTAATGGCCACAAGATCCAGGCCTGCCTCTGTGATGGCCTCCAGGTCTTGAATTTCATTTCCAAGACTCCTTGCACTTGCACACATGGCCCTCCACACTGTGCTCCCTTTCTACCTGCCATCCCCCTCCCCCACATGTGCCATGCCTAATTTTCCCCTCTCTGTTTGCAGCTTCTGTTCCAACCCTCTTGTCCTCCACTAGTCTGTTAACCTGCACCTTCCTGCGGCTTTGGTTTGTGGGGGAGGGGGCAAGTTATGCCTCCCTTTGACTTTCCGCCACCCCCCTCAGCTAGTTTAAATGATCATCAAAGTAACATTAAAACCATCTGCTGAAGACTACGGTTCCTCTCCCAGATGAATGCAGGCCATCATGTCTGTATAGACCCATGTCCCTCCAGGTTTGCCCTCAGTCCTCAATGAAGCCAAAATCTTCCCCTCTCTGCACCATTACTTCAACTATGAGTTGAAGCTCCTGGTGCGGAGTACTCTATTTTTCCCCTCAGCCGTAAAGAGGTAGCACCTCTGTGAATGCCACCATACACATTACTTGCCTTAGGCGCCTCCCCAGTTCTCTGAACTCTCCTTGCACAATCCCAGCCCTGTATCTTGCTAAGTCATTAGTCCCTAGGTGGAGAATGACATCCTCTTCACCCCCATGCCTTGCCGCCCTAACAATCCTTAGGATCTCTGTCCATCTCTCCCAGCCATGATGCCAGGTAGGCACCTAACTTCCCTCTCTCCACTGCTTCCTGATCATAAATCCCCCACTTTCAACTGAGTCCCCCACTATAGGCTGGTACCTGCTCTGCAGGGAACTCTACCTCCCACCTTGGGGCCTCCCCTTTGAAGGACCCCCACATCCTGCCTTGCCACTACTTCAAGTTCTCCTTTCAGCAGTCCCATCCCACCAGAATAGCAATAGAATTCTAAGTGGCACAGACTGAGAAATTTGCCACTGACCAGTCACCCCCACCCTCCCAGAGGCCACCAAGGTCTGGCTGACCCTCCTTTTTCTAGGCAACTTCTGCATCAATGGCGGTAGACTTGGTGGCCCCTGGGAGGGGCAAGAGTTCCTCTGGATCATAGCCAGCTTGGCCCATAGACCAGCAACCTCCTCCCTCAACTAAGAGAGGTGCGTGCAGATATGACAGCACCTGTCTCCAGAATGTCTCCCCGGAATACTGCAGCTCTGCAACCATTACCCTGCGCCACTTTCATATCTGAATTTTATGTATCACTAACTAATGCTTTCAATGTGCCTTCTTCCTATTGTCCCATTCCTGCGTTTGTTCCTTTCCCACCTACACCCTCTAACGGGATTTACTTTATCACCCTACCCTAGAAAAGGTGTTACTTGCTTTCCCTTTTACTCATCTGCTGTCTCTGAATATATCTCATCCTGATACCTCTCTGCCTTTTTACCTCTCCCTTTTAAAGGGAAACATCCACGTAAAAATGGACCCCACCTCAGTGTGAGGCACGGCCCGATTAGAACTTACAGGAAAATTTCCTTTTTTTACTTCCATTGATTTTATAAATTTGTCATTTATCTGGTTGATTCTGCCTCCCTCTGTGCCAGCATTTCATAATCCAGCGCCCCAAGCGGCACTCCCACAAACACCTCTGGCTGTCTCGAGAATGACATGTCAGATTTGTCAGGTTCTTCACTTGATGGCAAAGCATAACACAGGAAGCAGGTACTCACAAAGTAAAAGTTTATTTCTAGGAACATGATACATGCATGCAGAAAGGGCAGATTATTGTCAGCTGGAGTTCTGAACCTCCACCATAGGAATGTCATCATAGGAAAACTCAGAGAAAATAGGATAACGCAAACTCTTATACTAAGATAAGATTAAGTCCCATTGCTATAGTGATGGGGTCACAGACACATGGAGTGTGTATTCTACATTATCCTGATTGGCTAATTTGGTTATCTAAGTTGCCCTTTCGACTGCAACATTTATATGTAACACATTATTATTGTATCATCAGAACAACAGTACAGTCACAGATATTGCTGAGTTATTATTATCTGCTGATGTCAGCAGTGTGCATCTTGGCTGTAGGGGGTGCTCTAGGATTACAAATATATCATAGGAATTATGGTTATATTCTTCTACATTCTCAGTACTTTTCCACTCAGTGATCACTCTGTCTGGAAAGGCATACTTTTGGTGATAGCATTTCGTAGCAGAATTACATCTAGACAAGCAAATAACTAAGCATAATCACAGTAAATATTAAGGAAAGAAGATACACATAATACAGTACATCCTAACTAACCTAACTAAACACACAATACAGCAATGGCTAACTAATGACATTACAGTAGTCCACGTGAGGGACTGTAGGTCAGGCAGGTCTACATGTATACCATGTGCTAAGTATAGGAATATAGGGATGGCATGGGCCAACAGACGTGTCATGCAGGGATCAGCTGTGGGTCTGTTCTTTAGATGTATGTATGTAGGACAGGTTGAAGGCACTGAACATGTACTCCCTGGAGGAGAGGAGGGAGAGAGGGGATATGATAGAGACATACAAGAATCTTACAGGGAGGAACAGGGTGCAGGAATGCACTATTTTTAAGCAAAAAAGATGTTCCAGGACTAGAGGGCATGGGATGAAGTTGGAGGGAGGACGATTCAGAGGAAACGTGAGGAAGAATTTCTTCACAGAACGGGTGGGGACAAGTGGAACACCCTGCCAGAGGAAGTGGTGGGGGCCGAAACAATCACGGGATTTAAGAATGCATGGGATAGACATAAAGGAATTCTGGAGGTCAGGGGTAAGGGGCGACAGACTTCCTGGAAAACATAAACTGAATTTACAAACTTAAATGGGCAGACTGGGTGGGCCATAGGCCCTTATCTGCCGACACTGTCTATGTATCTATGTATCTATGTATGCCTGTAGCTTCTAATAGCTCCAGTTTGGAGCGTACATGTCTCGGTGTTAAGAGCGAAGAAGTAGGGCAACTCAGTAGTTGAAAAAAAAGACCACAATGCTTGGTCCCATTAAAACTGTTTTATTCCAGAAAATTTAAAAGGACATAGCAGCACCCCTCATCTATGTACACAAGCCGACGTTTCACATCACTCTGACGCTTTTTCCAGGTATAGACTGGTAGTATACTGTCAGTCAATATCTGGTCTGGGTATAGCACTGAGACATGTATGCTCCAAACCAGAGCTTAGAGAATCTACAGGCATACATAGATCTAAAGGACAAACCCGTGGTTGATTCCAACATGACACATCGTTCTCAGGACAGCAACATGTGGTTGTGGACGCACCACTCATGGTACTGAATTATGACATGCCGGCACAGAGGGAGGCAGGATCGACCAGATCAATTTCAAATATACAAAATCAGTGGAGGTAAAAAAAAAGGTTCTAATCGGACCCTGCCTCACACTGAGGTGGGATCCAATTTACATGGACGTTTCCTTTTAAGTAACCCTACCATTTTTGCCATACCTGGTCTGCTACCGAACCTTACCCTTGATGGGGTGTGGCAATTTGGCCACTGCTGTGTAATATTGTAGACATATTGCTGTTACAATTTTCTGTGATTTTGGTTATGTTTAAAAGTTCAAAACAGGCCAGAACTGAGGGTTACCAAAAGAATGCCCAGTGTTACTGAAGAGGTCATATAGGACAGGGAGAATGTATATTACAACTGTCTGACATTCCTCTGTGATCCGGGGACAAAGGCTTAACCAGGAAACTAAAATCCTATTTCAAAGAGGATTGGAAGTTCCTTGTAAGCTTATTAAAGGGAAACAGAGATACTAAAAGCTCAGGAAATGGGAGACACACCCCCGTCATAAAACTTTAAACTCAAAGAGAAATTGGTTTTAGGCAGGAGGTGTCAGCAAGGTTACCACCAGTTTATTTACATTTCTAATGAGTGGCAGGAAGCAGAGGAATATCTACTCTGGAAGTCTATTGTGATTACACTTCATGTGTTATAATTCACCTTCATTTAGAAGAAGTCAGGAAGGATGGGGGAAGATTAAAGGCTGTTGGGACTGTAGGACATCTAATTAATTAATAATCCTGAGTCCCTTAAAAATCTTGGAAAGGGTAAGAGAGACCCTGCTGGCCCAAAAAATTAAGGACACCAAAGAGTTACAGACTGCATGAACCAAGGTATATCAAGCCCTCAGAACAGGACATGTTGCACACTTTTTCATGGGACACTCTTCCTGACACACTGAGCAAAACAGACTAAGGACCAGTGAATGCAAAAGAGGACCAGTGAATGCAAGAGAGAACTGGATCTTTGCAGACTTCATTTATATTCTGGATTTTGATCATCCATGAACCAGGTAGAAACTAGACAGTTAAGATTTTACAGTGCGTTTTGTATTTATATTTTTCCAACTTTGTTTTGTTATTCTGTAACCGAATTTCTGAAATATTTTGTTTGTAAATTTTGTATGATAATTATTTAAGTAATTTAGTAAAAGTGCTTTGCTTTTAAAACTGCCTGTGAGTGATTTTTGTGTGTGTGTAAAAAGGTGGAAGGGTTATTCAAAGTGGAAACCAACCTGCTAAATGCAAGATGTCACCATATCTACCAAAGATAGGATCCTGGAAGGGAAAATCTGGGTGCCTTAAGTAGGGGAGATACACAGGTCTCAGGAGGAGTCTGTAAGGGAGAACCAGGTCGCTGTATCACCCGTGGGAGAAGACATCAGTCAGGGTTATGAAAGGCCAACCCTGAAGAGGACGTTACACCTGGGTCTCCCCCCATTACAGCAACCAAGGAGGGTCCTCATCTGGCTACAGACTTGAGACAGGACCCATACAATTGCCCAACATGGAAATGCCCGACATAAAATTTCCCGACTCCACAAGCCTGACTCGGTTAAGTGCCCGACATTTCAAAGACCGACACAGCATTGCCCAACCACTGAAATCCTGACACAGTTCTGCAAGTATATTTACAGCTTTGTGCATCATGAATCATATTTGTACAACATAGCCATAGACTAACTGCTTCCAGAAACCTTTACATTACATTCTTAAGTTAAGGCTATGAAATACCCATCCTGTCAAAAAGACTTTCCTTGTGGTAGGGTTAGGAAGCAGAAAGTGAAATCAGCATCACAATTCCTTGTATCCACAGCTACATAGCAAAGGTTACATGTGCAAAGAGGCAACCTGTCCTTATACTAAAGCACTTTTCAAAGCAACTGATCAAACAAGAAGTGAAGAAAGAAACACTCAAGTCAGAATGATTGGTGCAATGCAAACCAAGGTTCTGGCACACACAAACTCAAAAGGAGAAACACATAATAAAAAAATTGTTATTTACAATCCTTGTTGGTCAGTCCGAAACATGTCAGGCTGTTGTTGTATTTCACGGTTGTAAATAAAAGTTTTTTATTATTCGTTTCTCCTTTTGAGTTTGTGTGTGCCAGAACCTTGGTTTGCATAGCTTTATAAGTTGGTTCTTAGAGCACCACGTCCCAGTGCACACCCATTTGGGAAAGAATTCAGAATGATCGGTGCAGACTAAAGGATATCGCTTGCAAATTCATCTGTGAAATGGGGAGGATCGCATGACTAGGAAGAGGTTTTAAAACTTGTAGGGGGAGAGGGTCAGTGATGGAGGAGAATGACGCAGCTTGGTACTATTACCTAACACTATAAGAGATGCATCTCTTGGCATTTCATAGCCCACCACTTTTTGGATCAAGGTAAACATCTGATCCCACCAATCCTTTAACTTAGAACACCCCAAAGCAGATGGAGGAGTGTACCTTCCTCTGTCTCGCACCGCCAGCTCTGTGATAATGCTACTAATCTCATTTTATGAAGAAGCACTGGCGCCCAAGAGTTTCTCCCAGTGGAACTTAATCTGCATCCTTTCAGGGGAAAACTCTTCTAACAAAACTTTGTATACAGTATTTCCTCAATTCTAGGAGGGAGGTTAGAGGCTTTTCTACCGGTACAGTATTCTACCAGCTCATCCCATTTACTAGCTGTGGGCAAATGGAGCCAGGACACAACTATTTGTGATAATAAGTGCCACAGTTGTAACTATTTCCAGTGATGAGCTGCAGAGAGAGACGCCTCCTGTTGAAGATCCGAAAAAGACTTCCTGTATTTGATGTCCCTAGAAATCAGATCTTCAACTCTATTGATGCATGCCTGTAAAGGTTGCAATTGCACCAAGAAAAGATGTTAGCAAAGACATATCTGAACATACCACATGTCAAGATTTCGATCACTCAGGCAATTAGTGGTGTCGGTATCTTGTAAGTCAGGCAACTGAAGTCGGGAAGTTTGTGGTCAGAATTAAACATGTCGGGCAATTGTACCATACCCCCTTGAGGCTGTATTTTACCCATATCCAAATTTTAAAGAGGAAGCCCTGGGACCTCATGGGGGGTGTTCAGTTGTGAACTCAGCAAGCACTCTAGATGGACACGTAGAGGGTATTCCTGTTCCCCCCGTCATGGAATGCACTTAGGGGTGGGCACTGTGAGCTCAGCAGATGTGGCCCCCAGGAGTGGGTTCATGACAGATCTGGTGGCATAGTGGTGGCATCCGAGAGATATTGGTGGCACAGGCATAGAGGTTGGATTTGAGGCCAGTGTATCAGATTGATAAACTAAAAACTATACGCACACAAACAGGGCAGATATTTGGAAAAAAAAAACAATTTAGTTACAGTATAACGTTCCCTACCCTGTATTTTTTTTTTGGTGTAAGTGTAGCAGTAGTTAGGGAAGAAGAAGATGGCTTCAAACTATAGCAAATACACTGCAGACCACCTAATGCAGTTGTGTCAGGAAAGAGGGGCCCATTATGAGAGGTGAACCAAAAAGAATCTCATGGAGGCTGTCATGGCAGCTGATAAGCAAGTGGTTGCCCTGAACTTCGAGTCATGGCAAGTGACTGAAAGGGACCAGACCTTGGGCTAGGGGGTGCCAAGGGATGTTGCAGTGTCCGGTACCAGGGAGCAGGACAGTGAGACTGGAGGGAACCCAGAGCCACAGTGCCAGGGGAAGGTCATCACAGAGCTGGAGATGGAAGGAATCGGGATACAATCGCAGCTGAAGAAACTGGAGCTGGAGCAGAGAAAGTTCAAGGCCAGCAGCAGAGGGAATTTGAGCAGAAGAAGTTTGAACTGGCGATGCAGGAACAGCAGTGCCAGTGAGAGGCCAAGAGGGAGGAATAGCAGCACCAGAGAGAGTTTGAACTGGAGAAGATAAGGCTCCAACAACCAGCGCCAGAAGAAGTAAATGGCAGGGGAGAAAATGAAACTCCAGGGTGGGAGTAGAAGTTAAATTCCGAATTTATAGCTGAATTTAAAGAAGGGGAGGATATGGATGCATTTTTGAATTCCTTTGAAAAGGTCTGTATCCAGGCCAAGATACCCAGGGAGTCCTGGAGCTTTCAGCTATCCCCGCTACTTACTGGTAAAGGGCGTGAAGCCCTAGGCCAAATGGACAATGATGATAGCCAAGACTAGGAGAAACTTAAAACTGCTTTACTTAAAAAGTATGAACTGACTCCTGAGGCTTACAGTGTTAAATTCCATAAACTCCGAAAAAACCCTGACATGAGCTTTGAGGAACTAGCCACAAAGCAACGTCAGTTTTTGAAACGTTGGTGGGAGGGGGTGGAAGGAAACTCTGTGGGGAAAACTGAGGAGGTTGCACTTTTAGAGCAACTCTTTTGGGCTTGCCTAGTGGAATTGAAAACCTGGCTAGAGGACCGAGATCCAAAAACAGCACAGCAGGCTGCTGAGCTCTCAGATTGCTATGCCAGGAGAAGGCCTGCTCTGAACGGAAGTGGGTGAGCTGGTGTGGCAGGGCAGAAAGAGAAAAGTGCGCCTTCATGGCAGCTAAAACCCTTACTGCCTACGCTGAAAGGGGGAAGCCCCAAGTTACCAAAAAGGGATTTCTTGGATAAAAGAAATGATGACTGTTTGTTTTTGTAAACAGCCAGAGCATATTGCTAGACAGTGTCCTAAAAAGGCACAAAGTGGACAAAGTGGTCCTCGAACAGAGGTGGGTGCACTGTGTATCCCTGAAAGCATGCCTGTAAACTTGAGGGAGCACATACACACAGCTACTGTAAATGGGGTGCAGACCCATTGGTTAAGGGACATGGGGGCATCTCTTACCCTGGTAAAAGGGGATTTGGTTGGGACTGAGCAGCTTATACCTAATAAATTTGTAACAGTGAGGGGATTCACTAAGGAGAAGAAAACTGCCACTAGCTAGTGTTCTCCTAGACTGGGGTGAGACAGGAGAGAAGGTGCAAAAAGTGGCAGTGGCAGACAACGTCGCCCTCGATGTGATTATAGGGAATAATGTACAGCAGGGGGTGGTGTGTACGGTTACCCACAGTCAGATGGCTAAGGCCGCTTGTGATTCCCTGAACCCCACAGAAGCCCCGATGGAAAACAATAGGAGGCTGGTTCCCTAGTCTGTGTCTCCTGACATGGAGAGTAGTGAAAGGGAGGTAGGACTTCCCCAAGCGGCCATTCACAAAACTGCTGCAGAAGGTTACTCTCAGGAGGAAGGGGTAACACTTGGTCAGAAGGTTAGGGATGGCAGTGACCCTGAATGCCCTGATGCTAGAGCTATGGACCCCAGCTTAGGAACTGAGGGGGACATGTCTCATGCGTTGGGAAAATGTGAGAACTTTGCCACTGTTCAGAGGACTGATCCTAGTTTAGAGAGGCTGAGGGCTTGTGCAGAATCTGACAGGACACAGGGAGGTGATGTGAGACATAGGGTATTTTGGTACAACGGACTGTTGTATACACAGTACATGAGGACAAAGAGAGGGGTGATGGGCAGGCAGCTTGTTGTTCCCCAGGGGTTTCATGAAAGGTTGCTCAGAGTCACTCATCATACACCCACGTGCGGACATCTGGGCATCGCATGCACCACGCAGCGATTGGCCCAGAATTTCTATTGGCCCAACTTCACCAAGCAGATGAAGGAATATTACAGGTCTTGTCACCGGTCCCAACAAATAGGAAAGGCAGGTAGTAAAACCAAAGCTGCCCTAATTCCCTTGCCCATTGTGGAGGAGCCATTCCAGAGGGTAGGAATGGATATTGTGGGACCTTTGAATACCCCAAGCTCCTCCGGGAAAAAGTTTATCCTGACGGTGGCTAATTATACCACCCGATACCCAGAGGTGGTCGCCCTTTCCTCACTTAGGGCAGACAAAGTGGCAGACACTTTGCTAGGTATTTTCTCCTGTGTCGGGTTTCTGCAAGAGGTTATCTCAAGGGGGTACCTTCTTGTTGGACCCGATGAAGTGTTTGTGGGAAAAGTGTGGGGTGGTGCAGAGATGCACGACACCGTATCACCCACAAGCCAATGGGCTTCTGGAAACATTTAATGGTACCCTAAAATCGATGCTCCAAGCATTTGCTACACAGCATGGGAGGGACTGGGAGAAATACCTTCCCCAACTGTTGTTTGCATACAGGGAGGTGCCCCATGAGTCGACAAGGTTCTCCCCCTTTGAACTCCTATACAGTCGTAGGGTGCATGGGCCTCTAGACTTGATCCAAGAAGACTGGGAAGGCAAGCATGCCACCCAGGGAACTCCCATAGTGGAGCATGTCCTTATGTTTAGGGAGAAGCTGAAGGAGCTTATGGGAGTGGCCAAAAGCAACCTGTAAGCTGCCCAACAGAAGCAAAAAGTCTGGTATGATCACAGAGCAAGAGCTCGCGAGTACAGTGGAGGTCAGGAAGTAATGGTCCTAATTCCGGTCTGGAAGGACAAGCTGCAGGCTGAGTGGGCAGGACCATATAAGGTAGTCCGACAGGTCAATGATGTAAATTATATTGTGGAACTGCCTGACAAGAGACATACCCATAGGATGTACCATGTCAACATGATGAAGCCATATGCAAATAGGGCCAACATGGTATTTGTAGTGTGTAGTCCTGGAGAGGGAATGGATGAGGAAGACCCCTTCCTGGACTTGCTAGAAGAAAGCAAATGGGAGTCATCTATGGAGGCAATCAAACTGTCACCCCAGTTGACCCCAGAACAGTCCCAGGAAGTGAGGGAGATTTTAGAGGACTTTGCCCCTTTGTTTACGGCCAAGCCCAGATGAATCCCCTTAGTGACACACAATGTAGATACGAGGACATAAGTGCCCATTTGGCAGACAGCCTACCGGGTGTCTGAGGCCGTCATAAAGGACATTAGGAGGGAGGTGGAGGAAATGCTGGATTTAGGGGTAATCCAAAAATTCCACAGTCCCTGGGCTTCATCCATAGTCCTCATTCCCAAGCTGGATGGCTCTACTCACTTTTGTGTGGACTATCATGGACTCAATGCAGTCATGAAGTCTGATGCCCGCCCAATGCCATGGACAGATGAACTACTGGACAAGCTGGGAGGGGCAACATACCCTACCACAATTGACTTGATGAAAGGGTACTGGCAGGTGGAGTTAACTGCCAGAGCTAGAGAATAGTCAGCCTTCATCACTTAAATAGGATTATTTGAATTCTGGATAATGCCTTTTGGGATGAAGAACGCCCCACCACCTTCTAAAGGTTGGTCAACCAGGTGCTATATGGTATTGAAGAGTATGCAGTGGCTTATGTGGATGATATTTCCATCTTCAGTGCCAGCTGGAAGGAACACCTGTCCCACTTGAAGGAAGTGTTGGGCAGGATACAGATGGCAGTGCTCACAGTTATGCCTGAAAAGTGCCAGGTTGATATGGCTGAAGTATACTTAGGCCATGTAGTGGGGTGGGGGCAGCTTCATCCTAATCAAGCAAAGATTGAGGCAATAGAGGTGTGGCCCATGCCAGAAACCCAGAAGGACGTTAGGAGCTTCCTAGGGACCGCAGGGTACTACCAAAAGTTTATGCCCAATTACAGTACCCTGGTGGCTCCCCTATTTAGCTTGCTGATGTAAAAACAGCCCAAAAGGGTAAAGTGGGAGCCAATCTATGAACAAACCTTCACACAACTAAAACAGGAACTGTGCAGTGCCCCTGTGTTGGCCAGTCCAGATTACACTAGGCCATTTGTAGTACAGACTGATGCCTCGGATGCGGGGATTGGAGCAGTCCTCAGTCAGACAGCTAATCAGGGAAAAGACCACCCAATAGTGTACCTGAGCAAGAAGTTACTTTCTGGGAGCAGGCGTACTCCACAGTAGAAAAGGAATGCCTGTTGCTGGTATGGACCCTGAAGAAATTAGAGCCGTTACCTCTATGGAAGGCGCTTCGAGGTACAGACTGATCACAACCCCCTGGTGTGGTTAAATCAGATGGGCAAAACAAATGGACAGCTCTTCACATGGTGTATTGCCCTGCAGGCCTATGACATAACAATTACCCACAGGTCCGGGTCGACCAGCGCAAACGCAGATGGCCTATCTCGCCAGTTAGAACAGTAAACAGAATTATGGAAACTCTACCATACGATGGGGGCGTGTTCCCATAAATTCAGTCTAAGGATGAAGAGATGTTGTAATTTGGCCACCACTGTGTAATATTGCAGACATATTGCTGTTATTTTCTGTGATTTTGGTTATGTTTCAAAGTTCCAAACAGGCCAGAACTAAGGGTTGCCAAAAGAATGCCCAGTGTTACTGAAAAGGTCACATGGGACAGAGAGAATGTATATTACAATTGTCTGACATTCCTCTGTGATCTGGGGACAAAGGCTTACCCAGGAAACTAAAATCCCATTTCAAAGAGGATTGGAAGTTCCTTGTAAGCTTATTAAAGAGAAACAGAGGGAATACAATCTCAGAAGATGGGAGAAACACGCCCTGTCATAAAACTTTAAACTCAAAGAGAAATGGGTTTTAGGCAGGAGATGTCAGCAAGGTTACCACCACTCTACTTACATTTTAATCATGGGCAGGAAGCTGAGGAATATCTACTCTGGAAGTCTGTAGTGATTACACTTCAAGTGTTATAATTCATCTCCATTTAGAAGAAGTGAGGAAGGAAGGGGAAGATCAAAGGCTGCTGGGACTGTAGGACATCTAATTAATTAATAATTCTGAGTCCATTCAAAATCTTGGAAAGAGCAAGAGAGACCCCTGCTGGCCCAAAATGTTAAGACCACCAAAGAGTTACAGACTGCATGAAGCAAGGTATATAAAGTCTTCAACACTCTTCCTGACACACCAAGCAAGACAGACTAAGGACCAGTGAATGCAAGAGAGAACTGGGTCTTTGCAGACATCATTTATTTTCTGGACTTTGATCATCCACGAACCAGGTAGAAACTAGAACTTTAAAATTTTACAGTGCATTTTGTATTTATATTTTTCCAACTTTGTTTTGTTATTCTATAACTAGATTTCTGAAATCTTTTGTTTGTAAATTTTGTATGATAATTATTTAAGTAATTTAGTAAAAGTGCTTTGCTTTCAAAACTGTCTGTGAGTGATTTGTGTGTGTATAAAAAGGTGGAAGGTTTATTCAAATCTGAGACCAGCCTGGTAAATGCAAGGTGTCACCATCTCTACCAAAGATAGGATCCTGGAAGGGAAAATCTGGGTGCCTTAAGTAGGGGAGATACACTGGTCTCTGGAGGAGTCTGTAAGGGAGAACCAGGCCACTGTACCACCCGTGGAAGAAGACACCAATCAGGGATATGAAAGGCCAGCCCTGAAGAGGGTGTAATGCCTGGGTCTTCCTCCCCCCAGTACAGCAACCAAGAAGGGTCCTCACCTGACTACAGACTTGAGACTGTATTTTATCCTTACCCAGATTTTAAAGAGGAAGCCCTGGGACCTCGTGGCGAGTGTTCAGTTGTGAACTCAGCGAGCACTCTAGACAGACAGGTGGAGGGTATTCCTGTTCCCCCCAGTAACAGACTGCACTTAGGGGTGGGTACTGTGAGCTCAGTGGACCTGGCCCCCAGGAGTGGGTTCGTGACAAGGGTGTCTCACTTATTTATACCTGTAGCAGCTACTTGCTGATTTTTTTCCCAGAAGATACTCCCTACCCCACCACCTGTAGCCACCTATGCAAGTACCGGTAACCTAAAAGGTACCCTACCTTTTGTTGTCTGATCAGCATAGCCCCCTGCTTACCTGCAGTCACTTGTTGGTACCTAAGATGCTGGTAACCTGTTCCACTCTTGCGATGTTCCACTCATGCGTTGGGACATGAGAGTGATGGGGAATGCTGGACAAGAGGAGTCTTTTATCATGCTCTTGTTAGAATATATTTAGCCTCTAGCAGCTCCAGCCTCCAGTTGCATACCTGATTCATATGGCTTTCTAAATCTACTCAACCACAAGATTAATTTCCTGAGCTAGATTCCCCACACTACCTGTTACAGTTTCCAAGACAAGTGCCCCAAGCACTGCCTAAAAATCTCTTTTTCCAACCCACTTACACTGCTACTTTGAGTATGGAAAGAAAATATAAATAAATATATATATATACCTTTATGTTAAAGCTTGGTGCTTACTCTCCTGTCAGCAAGTTCTAACTTCTGTACAGCTTGCCATTTCCGTGGGCACCAGACCAAGTAGTTCATTATTTGCGAGTGTAGGTCACTCTGAGTGTCCATTCTTTATTTGGCCTAAACTAAGAAAAAGACTATTTACTGAAGTCATGACATATATTGCTCGTTGGAAACCTCTTCCTTTTTGTTTTGGGGAAGAATTAATATATATGTTTTCAAAATATATGTATTGATTTGTCATTGTTCTTTTCAAAAATGCAGTACATATATAGATACACAGGATTTCATCATTGATGGTATGATGGTGTACAAACATATGATCTTTTCAAATTTATATATCATTGTGTGCAATCAAACCGGTTTACACTTTATCAGTTTTCAGCAATCATTCTCTCAGACTTAGTAGCAACTTACCTGTCACCTCAGAGACCACCTATACAACACTGGTCTGTTTTTCCACTCCATTCTAGCACGCAGCTGTCTTGTACTTGCAACTAAATGGAAAAAGAGAAACAAAGGGGTGTGGGACTAGCAGTTCAGATGACAAATGCATTAATACTTTGTACTTAATTACAACTCACACAATACTATCAAATCAGATGAACAACTAAACATTTGACATTAAACCACTTTTTATATACAACCAATAGAGAAAAGAAAAGTTCTGCCCATTAAGTGCCATATATGTATCTTCATTGGCAGTAGGACTTACGTACATCTTGCAAACACTTATATCTCTCAAGCTGAGATGTTTGAAAAGCAGGAAAATCCTCCATCAATCTACTCTGCTGGGGAAGCAAAGGCTTATCTCTGCTCCTACTGTATCTCACCTGTGATCTGAGCTGAACAAAGTGTCTCATGCCAGCAATTTGCATCTGAGGCAGCCTAAAGAATGGTTCCCAAACTGTGTGGTATTTGTCTAGCTGCTCAGTAACAATATAGCTGAGTCATTCATTGGATGTCAGTGTGCCCATCTCCTTTAGTCTCTCCTGGATAGCTGGAGCCTGTATGATGTGCAACCTCAAGAGGATGAGCCTTTGGGCACATATCCCCAACAGATATTTTCTAACAAGTGGTGGGGCAGCTTGTATTCGGGAGCAATCCCTCAATACTGTATGTATAGTTTGGGGAAGTCAGGCAAGTACACCCGTGACTTCTGGGCATATTTCCCTAATTGCTTCCCAGAAGGGACACACATTTGCACATTTACTGTATAGAGAATATGATCAATTCTTGCACCTGGGCCCTGCACCTCCAGAATTTATCATGATTCAGTGGAGATATTTTTTTGAATGCCATGGGGTGCAATGCCAACAGTGCCATATCTTGTATTGGACTACACAACTAATATGCATTTTCCCAGCATTTATTCCACGTTTTCTATGGTATAGCAATATTTCACTCTGCTTTCCATTGTTTTCTACAGGAATATGTAATGACCAGTTTATATGTCTAAGGGCTCAGGCAATTCTAGCTTTTATATTTTCTAGTTGCTTACACAATTGTGTACTAATGGGACTCCCTTGGGACTTTCCACTCTGAGAGAAACACAGTTTGTAGTGAGCTTCTGAGCTGCAGATAACGTCAACGGTATTGTTTGAAATTCCAAATGTTGCCAATAATTACTCAAATGAACACACAGAGCTTGTCTCCTTGTCTATCATGTCCACTATTCTGACCATTACCCATCTGTTCTATTCTACCCACATAACCATGTGCCCCCCTATATGTATTTGCGATTCACCACACAGGCATATATTTTAACAAGGGTGGATCCTACTTCATGAGTTTATGGGTCTGCTGCCAAATCCACCTGGTGTTAGATGTGCATGGATGGGACTCCAGACCTCTAGAAAGTGCCACATACAGGTAATCTGAAGGAAGTGCCATAACTAGTAAAGTACAGTTACGTAAGAACTTACCGTAATGGTGAATCTTCCCTTGTCGATCTTCACCATTCATTACTGCTGGGTAAGTGCCAGAGGTGTGCACCCACCATAGGAGCTTTTTTTTGGGGGGGGGAGTTGGCACTGCCCACGTGGCCAAAGCACTGCAAGGTGCATGAGGGTTGGCCATTAGGCACTGTAGACTCCTCCTCCTCCATCCCAGTTCTGTTTCTCCCACCATCGAGGTAGCACCTGCTGCACAAGTGACTAGTTTTCACCTGCGTCATCCGGCCTGTTTTCAATGCCACATCTCTCCATCCTAGTTCTAGCCCACTCTGCACCATTATCTATTGGTAAGACCTTTCCATTATTTTCACTAGATGGTGCCGATTCTTTTTCTGTAAATTTGATGTTATTTTCACATCATGTCTGTTTTGGGGGCTAAGAAGAAATCCAAAGCAGGCCATGCCCCTGTGCGTTGGTGCCCCGTAGCCAGCATTTTTCTGTTTCGGACCGACATGATGTCCACCTGTGATGTCTGGAGCCCAACCATGACATGGACAACTGTGACACCTGCTTCTCCATGGACCGCCATGTCTTGGAAATCCACGAGTTCAAAGTTGGCAGGACTCCACCAACTTTTGGAGGACGGTGTCGCTTGTGGGTTGCCACAGCCAGATCTCTTGACCCCATCTCCGGTTCCCCTCTTGGGTCTATCCGGCCCCATGAGAAGGAAGCCTCCTTGGATTCTTGTCTTGCCATCGAGGAGGTTTCTTCTGTGATGCTGGAGGAACAACTCAGTTCCATGCAGAGCCGGGTTGTTGGCACCACCACGGCAGTCACCTTCACGGAGGTGCAGGCTCCCCCGCTGCTGGGCCCAGCAGTGGTGGACCCTCGGCACTGCCTTCCAGTGCTGTCCTAGATCCCAGTGCCGTTCACAGTGCCAGTGATTGGGTCGGCACCGTAGGTGGTGCTGTGTCCCGTGGTGGTGCCACTTGTGGCGCCATTACCAAGGGCTCTCCCGGGGTTGCTAGCTTGGTGGTCTGCCTGGTCTCTTCTTCAGAGGAGGAAGATGACCCACAGGCCAATCCAGACTTTCAACCCAACTCCTTGGAGTCGGACAGCCCTCTGGGACATGGCACCAGGCTCAGCATTCTTCTCCCAGACTCCCCAGAGCCTCTAATCTTGATGACTCCTCATGCCATGGCCGGCATTGGGGGACCTGTGGGGGGCAGTGGCCTGGGGGACCAGGTGCGGTCAGTTCTCCCTGGGGGTGTGTGACAGCTGCCACCTCTGGTGCTGCCATGACCCCCCCGGTGGGGACAGGGACCCCATCTTCTGTGGCCTCCCTCGGGGGGCCTGCAGAATTGGGGGGACCCTGTATCATTGGGAAGGATAAAGAGGGTGTTTTTGGAGTCCAAAGGGTTGAGGGGCTGGGGTGAGGTGCGTAGGCCCCCCTGCCACTGCCCTTCGGAGAGTGGGGAGGAGCCGGAACGCTGAACCCCACCTCTCCTCTGAGGTCTCTGGGGCTCCCTTAGTTGGCAGCACAGAGAGTTGCCCTTCTGGATCCATGCAACCCTGGTCATGCCACAGGGGGAGATTCTCCCTCAGGGCTCATTCTGGGTTTGTTTCAACATTTACAGCCTTTGCTGCCCAGTTCGACCCCCGGGTTCCCCCGCCTGACCTATGGCTGGGTCTCACAGCCCTGGCAGATGTAGGGCACATTCAGTCCAGTTCCCCTCTCCAGTCCCTCTGCAAACACCTCCCCCTCTCCCAGGCCATGTGGTTCTTACAGGTCCCTTAACCTTGGAGACCTTCAGGGCCACTGTGGTGGCCTTCCCTAGTTATGTGAGGTATGTGAGAGCCATGGACAAACAGGTCTTCCACCTGTTTCCCCCACTACAGGAGGACCCAGAACACTTGGACTCCCTCTACATCCTCATCTTCCTCCTCTGGGGAAGAGGAACGATCTGTCCACCAGTCCACAGACACTGATTTCACAGAATATCAGTGGTTCCTCTCGTGGCTAGTGCAGGAGCTACATATCTCTCACATCATACATAGAAGAAAAAATACTCACCTTAGTAATTGTGTTTCTTCTAATGGAGTCTTGCTGTATTCTGACAATCTGCAGTTAGCCCCAGCCTTTAAACTGCCCCGGAGAGTATAGGGTTAATTTTCTATGCAGTGCATAGAACATTGAGCTCAAGCTTGGCTGAGGTCTCTGTCTGCAGCACTTTGAAACCTAACCGTCAGATTCTTATGAGCAACACTCACTAACTATACTATGTGGAAATTGTAACATTGTTAACTAGCCAACTGGCAACAAAAGGTTTAGATTCCCAAAGGAAGACTCAAGTCAGGAAACCCAAAACCAAAAACCTATTCAAATAAGATTATAATATAAGCACCCAAGTAAAAAGGAAGGTGTGCTGAAGGCACCCCAGGGTGCAACACTGCACCTGCCCACCCACATCCCAAAAACAGGTTCTGAGAGCGGAGGCAGGGAGGGAGGTCAGAATACAGCAAGACTCCATTAGAAGAAACACAATTACTAAGGTGAGTAATTTTTTCTTCAAACAACGTGAAGTCTTGCTGTATTCTGACAATCTGCAGACTACCAAGCAGTACTTCCATGGAGGAGGGACAGAACCTACTTTGGGAATGGGCTCTGAAGTACTGCTGCGCCAAACCTAGCATCATTCCTAGCCTGGATATCCAGAGAGTAATGCTTGGTAAAGGTATGGACTGTTTTCCAGGTGGCTGCTTGACAAATTTCTAACAGAGGGATATCCCTGGCAGCAGCCAGGGAAGCAGCTGTACCTCTTGTGGAATGAGCCTTCAGGCCTGAGGATGGAATTTTTCCCAGTTTCTCATAGCAGCATTGTATACAAGAAACAATCCACCTGGCAATAGTTCTCTTGGTGGCAGGTTTGCCCTTTCCCACTTCTCCATAAGTGAGGAATAACTGTGGGGAATCAAACCTGTGACCCTTGGTATGCTCTATGTAGTAGCTAAGGGCTCTTTTAACATCTAAACTGTGTAGCCTCCTCTCCCCTGAGGAAGAATGATCAGTGAAGAAAACAGGGAGAGACATGGACTGATTCAAATGGAAGTCTGAAACCACTTTGGGCAAGAACCTCCTATTGGTTCTAAGGACCACTTTATCTCTATGAAATGAGATAAAATCAGGTTCCACTGACAGGGCTTGCAATTCACTGATACATCTGGCAGAGGTAATGGCTACCAAAAATACAGTTTTCCAAGTCAAGTACTTAAGCTCTGCTGAGGACATAGGCTCAAAAGGAGGTTGCATAAGTTGAGCAATGCAAACATTTAAGTCCCAGGCATGGGCAGGATCCCTAAAGGGAGGATTGGTATGAAGCAATCCCTTGAAAAATTTACAGAACACAGAATGAGATGATAGTGAGGAAGGCTTCCCCACTGACAGAAAAGCAGAAACAGCTGACAAGTGTACCTTGAGAATAGCTGGTTTGAGGCCTAGGCCATTAAGATGGACCATATAATCAAGAACTGTAGGCAGTTCAGCAGTGTCTGGAGACATATGCTTCTTGGAACACCAAATGTTGAATCTTTTCCATTTGGAGTCATAAGTCTTTCTGGTGGCAGGCTTTCGAGAGGCATTGAGAATATCCAGAACCCCCTGGGACAGGTGCAAATCCGCATACTCTAACTCTTCAAGAGCCGTGCCTTGAGATTGAGAGACCGAAGATTGGGGTACCAAATCCTCCCCGAGAGGAGGTTAACAGGTTGTAATTCCTGGGAAGAGACAGGGGAAGATGTACTGCTAGAAACAGCAACAGGGGGTACCAAGGCTGTCTCACCCAGTCTGGAGCAATCAGAATCACTTTGCAAGGTTGTGACCTTACCTTGACTAGAACCTTGAATAGAAGAGGAAAGGGAGGGAAGGCATACAGAAATTTCCCTTCCCAGTTCAAAATCAGAGCATCCAGAGGGACTGAACCCAAGACTGAGGGTCTGCAACAAACAGAGGAAGTTGGTGATTGTCTGGGGTTGCAAAGAGATCTATCTCTGGAGTGCCCCACGTTGAAAAAATCACTTTCAACACCAGGGGATCCAGGGACCATTCGTGATGGCCCTGGGAGATCCTGCTCAGTGCATCTGCTAGCACATTGTCCTTTCCTGGAAGGTGGACTGCTATCAGAGAGGTCTGCAGGGAATAAGCCAGGGACCACAATTTCATGGCTTCCATGCACAAGGCCGTAGACCAAGTGCCTCCTTGCTTGTTGATGTACTACATGGTGGTGGTATTGTCTGTTCTGACCTGAACCACCTTGTTCTGCACAGACTGAGAGAAATCTTGCAGGGCCAGAAAAACTGCCCTGAGTTCCAGGAGATTGATATGAAGAAGGGACTCCTGAGGGGACCACAGTCCCTGGGCTGTGAGAGCCCCCAGATGAGCTCCCCACCCTAAAAGGGAAGCATCCATGGTAAAGACCACTGAATGAGTCTGAGTGACAAATGGGACCCCTTGCCTTAAATTGTCCTGATCCCGACATCATTGAAGAGCTTGGATCAGTGTCCGAGTCACTGTAATCAGTTTGGTAAGAGGATCCTTCCTTTGGGGCCAAAAGGCCCTCAGATGGAACTGGATGTCCCTCATCTGGAATCTTGCCCCTTGGACCACTGCTGTGGAAGCTGCCATGTGGCCCAAGAGCTGAAGGAAGTGCCTTGCTGGTCGGGACACCTGAAGACTGAAGGAAGAAGCCAGTTCTATTAGAACTCTTGCCCTTTCCAGGGGAAGAAAGGCTCTTGCTTTGACAGTATCTAGCTCTGCCCCATAAAGGTAAGAAGCTACACTAGTTTGAGAACTGACTTGGGGAGGTTGAGAAGAAATCCCAGGGAAGTGAGCACTTGCTGGGTCACTTGCAGGTCTGGCTTGGCTTGGCCTGGAGACTGACTCACTATGAGCCAGTCATCCAGATATGGAAAAATGGAAATCTTTTGCCTTCTTAAAAAGGCCGCTACTACTGCCAGGCACTTTGTGAAAACCCTTGGAGCTGATGTTGGGCCAAAGGGCATTGCTTTGAACTGGTAATGGCCTGAGGGCAACTTGAACCTGAGGTACTTTCTGTGGGAGCACCTGATGGGGATGCAAAAGTAGGCATCTTTGAGGTCAAGGGAGGCTAGCCAGTCTCCTGGCCTTAGAGAGGGAAGAATTATTCCCAGAGTCACCATCTTGAACCTTGGTTTTAAAAGATGTTTGTTCAGGTATCTTAGATCTAGGATGGGTCGCCACTCCCCTGTCTTTTTTGGGGTAAGGAAGTACGTGGAGTACAGACTTAATGGATCGGTTCAGCCGAACCGATTGACAAGTCTTACAATTTCCACAAAGTAAACAGAAAACTATCTAAGTACTCACGGTACCGCAGACAGAGCCTGAACCGACAATGCGGAATAAATTTCGGATTTGAATTCAGAATAAACCGACAACTTTAACCGACTTTGAACCGAGCAAAAGGAGAAATCTCCAGAGCGACTGTTCAGTGAGGCGGAGTAAAGAATCTGACGGTTGGATTTCAAAGTTCTGCAGACAGAGACCTCAACCGAGCTCGAGCTCAACGTTCTATGCACTGCATAGAAAATTAACCCTATACTCTCCGGGGCAGTTTAAAGGCTGGGTCTAACTGCAGATTGTCAGAATACAGCAAGACTTTATGTTGTTTGAAACATAGAAGTTGATGGCAGATAAGGACCACAAGGCCCATCCAGTCTGCCCATTTCTTTTTCTGCCTTATGAATGTGCCATCAGCCTTTGCTCTGTCAATGGCCTATCTATTCATACTCATCTGTATTGCTCCCCTTATGCCTATCCCATGCCTGTTTGAAGCCCTGCACTGTATTCATATCCACCACTTCCTGAGGTAGGCCGTTCCATGCATCCACCACCCTTTCTGTGAAAAAGAACTTCCTCACATTACCCCTTAATTGGCCTCCCTCTAATCTCATGCAGTGTCCTGTTGTCCTGCTATTTTTCTTATATTGAAACATGTTAGACTCTTTCACCTTGTTAATGCCCTTAAGGTGTTTGAATGTTTCAATCATATCACCTCTCTCCCTTCTTTGCTCTAGGGTATACATATTGAGCTCCGTTAATCTGTTCTCATATGTTTTCTGATGCAGTCCCTTCACCATTTTGGTTGCCCTTCTATGGACTGCCTCAATTTGGGTAATATCCTTGTGAAGGTGTGGCCTCCAGTACTGTATGCAGTATTCCAGATGGGGCCTAACCAATGTTTTTTAAAGAGGGGATTATTACCTCCCTCTTACGACTTGTGATACCCCTACTAATAGACCCCAACTACCCACTAGCCTTACCTACTGCTTTAGTAGTCTGCTTGGATGATTTCAGGACATCTGTGATGATGATGCCCAAGTCTCTTTCTTCCCTTGTGACTGCCAGCAACTCCCCTCCCAGCCTATAGGTGGCTTCAGGGTTTCTCTTCCCTGTGTGCATGATCTTGCACCTCAGCCTATTCTATATAAGGTGGGTGGCCCCAAAGCCCTCTTCAGTTCTCCTGCTGGAGACCAGAAGCAGGATTCCAGAAGGGGGGAACTGAGGAGAATGCTGAGGTAACCCTGTAGCAGAGGAAAAAGCAGAAGGCACACCCCGATGTAAGGGGAGCAAAACCCAGGAAAAGAAAGGGGGAAGGAGGAAGGGAAATCAGGGCCTGCTGCGAGAGATCCTCTCAAAGATCTACTGTTATGGTAAGTTCTTACATAACTGCACTATCTTACTTTGAGGGTATCTCTTGCAGCAGACTATCACTGGTAGGACAGAGTCCCAAACAGTTCCCATTGCAGAGGCAGTCAGGATGGGTAAATGGCAGGTAATATAACAGCCTATGAGAGAAGGTTTTTAAGAACCTCCAGGCCAAAGTTGGCATGTCTCCTAGAGGCAATGTCCAGACTGTAGTGCTTTGAAAAGGTATGGACAGTACTCCAGGTGACTGCAGCACAAATGTCAGCAGCAGATACATTGCAAAAGCAAGCTACTGAGGCAGCCATGCACCTTGTGGAATGGCCTTTGACAGCCACATGAAGTTCCTTACCATACTTCTGGTAACAGTAAACAATGCAATTCGCATACCATTTAGACAAACACTGTTTGTAAACTGGGGAGCCCAATCTCCCAGCGGCAAATGAAACAAACAACTGACTGGACTTATAAGAGTCCTTGGTCCAGTGTGTACAGTATCTCAGAATACAGTGTACATCCAGATGGAGCAATGCCCCCAACCCCCCTTGATTGGAGTGCTCCAGGAAATAAACAGGCAGGTGGATGGACTGATTTAAAGTAAACTCCAACACCACCTTAGGAAGAAACTTAGGATTTGTATGCAAAGACACCCTGTCTTTGTGAAAAACTAAATAAGGTTCCTTGCACATGAGGGCCTGAAGCTCTGAAATCCTTCAAGCAGAAGTAATGGCAACCAAAAATAACGCTTTCCACAACAGAAAGCGTAGCTTGCAAGATGCAAGGGAGGCAGCATAAGCTTTTCCAACACAAAATTAAGGTCCCGAGGTGGAACAGGATCCCAAATTGGGGGTTCAAATGCAGAATTCCCCGCAAAAAAGTGTGGGACACATCAAGCTGGGCCATTGTGCAGCTGTCTACAGGTACATGGTATGCAGAGATGGCAGAAAGATGTACAGTACCTTAATAGAACAGTATCTCAAACTCAAGTCCAAGAGAGACAGAAGGCACTCTAGGATTTGGTCCACCGGGCAGATGAAGGGATCCTGCTGGTGGGAAGCAGCTCATAGAGCAAAGCCCTTCCACTTCATGGAATAGGTGGCCCAGGTGGATGGGTTCCTGGCCACCACCAACACATTAGCCACCCTGGGGGAGACTACAAATCTAGCTATGGCTACATCTTCCGGAGCCATGCGTGTAGATGAAGTGACATGAGGTTCGGATGGACCAGGGTGCCCTGGTCCTGGGAGAGCAAGCCGGTCCACAGGGGCAGAGGAATCAGAGGTTCCACCACCAGTTGATGAAAGTAGGGAAACCAGATCTGGCAATGCCAGAAGGGAGCGATGAGAATCATTGTGGCCCCCCTCCATCTGGAGCTTGATTAGGACCCTCTGAAGGAGAGGGAAGGAATACAGACACTTCTCTTTCCAGCAGACGGCCACTGCAACGCACCAAAAAACTCCAGGCCCAGGATCTAGAGAGCAGAAATGCAGCAGTTTTGCATTGAGTGGTGATGCAAAGAGGTCCAACTCGGGTCAACCCCATCTGTCGAAGAGGTTTTCTGCCACCAAGGACAGAAGTTCCCACTCATGAGCCCTGGACTATGAGCAGCTTAGAGTATCTGCCAAGATGTTTTGGATGCCAGGAACATGGACAGTGGAGAGTTGTAGGCCATGCTCAATGGCCCTATACCAGACCCTCACTGTTTCCCTGCACAGGGAGTAGAAATGAGGTTCCCCTGCTTGTTTATGCAATAAACAACACACACATATTGTCCATCTGAATTAAGAGCGGACCCGGGAAGAGTTAAGTCTGGAAGGCCTGAAGGGCATACAAGACCACCCACATCTCCAGAATTTTAATGTGAAAATCCTGCTCGAGCATGGAGAACATCCCCTGGGTCTGGTGAGACCCCAGTTGGCAACCCAACCAAGGCTCAAAGTGTCATCATGAGAATCTGTTGAGGAGGAGGGGAAGTAAAGGCCACCTTCTTCCCCCCAAAACAGATTGTCAGGCTCTGGCCACCACAGAAGGACCTTCTTGATAGGGTCCAACACCAGCACCAGCTGTTCCAGGGAGTCTCTATGCTGGTCCCATTGCACTCGTAGGGTCCATTGAAGGACCTTCATATGAAGCCTGGATAGGGGAACTGTCACAATGGCTGCTGCCATCAACCCCAGGAGCCTGTCAATCTCACTTCCATAGTGGGTAAACTTATGGAGAAGATACTGAAGGAGAGGTTGGTGTCATTCCTCAAGGGTAATGACCTCCAGGATGGGCGGCAGCATGGGTTTGTCTAGGGGAGATCTTGTCAGACCAATCTAATAGAATATTACGACTGGATAACAAGAGAGCTGGGTGTGGGTCATGCTGTAGATGTCCTGTACTTGGACTTCAGCAAGGCCTTCAGTTCAGTGCCTCATGGGAGGCTGGGAGGGGAAGCTGACTGCTGCTGGATTGGGGACGAGCTGACAAACTGGAGAAGGAACTGGCTGCAGGGGAGGCAGCAATGGGTGGTAGTGGGGGGAAGCTCTCGACACCTAGACAGGTGACGAGCGGTGTTCCGCAGGGCTCAGTGCTGGGCCCAGTGCTCTTTTGGCTCTTTATCTCAGAAATTGCACACAGAGTTGGGAGCAGGGTTAGTCTGTTCGCAGATGATACCAAAATGGGGGCAGTGGTGGATGAAGAGGATGGATGGAAACAACTACAAGGGGACCTAATGAAATTGGAGGTATGGTCAGAGAAGTGGCAGCTGGAATTCAGTGCAAAAAAGTGCAAGGTTATGCACTTCAGGGCGAAGAACCCAAGGAGGGACTACTGGTTGGGAGGGGGTGAGGCTGGGGATCACTGAGAAAGAGAAGGACCTAGTGGTTTTGGCAACAGAGAGCATGAACAACTCTGACCTATGTAGGAAAGCAGCAACTAAGGCGAACAGGATGCTGGGCTGTATTGCAAGGGGTTTCTTGTCCAGGCATAGGGTGGTGATCCTGCCCCTCTACAGATCTTTGGTCAGGCTGCACTTGGAGTATTGTGTGCAGTACTGGCAGTCGTATTTGAAGAGGGATATTAATTTACTAGAAGATGTGCAATGGCAGGCAACAAAAATGTTACAGGGGATGGAGGGCAAGGCCTATGAGGACAGGCTGAGTGAGCTGAATATGTACACGCTGGAGGAGAGGAGGGATGGGGGATATTATTGAAATGTTCAAGTATTTGAGGGGGATAAACAAAGCTAGCACTGAAGGGGTGTTTAAACTGAGGAAGGGTAAGAACATGAGGGGGCATGGATTAAGATTGGAGGGCAGAAGTTTTAGGAGGGAGATGAGGAGGGTGGTGTCTAAATGGAACGCTCTACCAGAGGGGGTGGTATCATGTAAGACAGTAGGAAGTTTTAAGAGAGCATGGGACAGAGCACGAGGGAGGGTCTGGGTGGAGGGTTCTGAGGCCTTCATGGGAATGACAGATGGGGAGAGGGTTGGGGCAGCTGCAATCTAGGGGGCTAGCTGCACACTCAGGCAGACATTGATAGATCAGGTGTTTCTGCTGGCAGATTCATATGTTCGTATGAAGAATTCCTTTGCATGAACGTGGCAGTTGTGGAGCAGGAGGCAAATCTGTGCCATAAGTCACTCCGCCCTGTCCAGAGGCAAAAAGGCCTTGCCCTGAGCCATGTCCAGGACAGCCCCTATGTAAAGAAGGTGCTGGCAGGGGGTAAGGAAGGTCTTGGGCAGGTTGATAGTGATGCCGAGGGACTGGAACAGGCTGCAGGTGCCTTCCAGGGTCTGCAAGAGATAGTCCCTGGATGGGGCTTCCAAGAGCCATCATCCAGGTAGGGGAAAAACATAGAACCCCTGCCTCCTCAAGGCTGCCACTACTACCACCAGGCACTTGGTAAAGACCCTGGGGGCTGAGGAAAGGCCAAATGGCAGGTCCCAAAACTGGTAATGCTCCTCCATGAAATGGCAGCAGAGGAAACGCCTGTGGGCCAGAAAGATTTTGATGTACAGATAAGCATCCTGCATATCAAAAGAACAGAGCCAGTCCCCCCCCCCACCAGTGGAGTAGAGGCAGTAAGCCCTGGTTAGTAATCATCCTGAAATGCTTGTACTCTATGTACAAGTTGAGAGTGCTCAGGTCCAGGATGGGTGGAGGTCCCCTGTTTTCTTGGGAACCAGGAAAAAATGGTAGTAGTACTCCTGACCTTGTTGGGAGGGAGGTACTGGCTCTATGACCTTCTTTTGCAGCAGTGCTTAAATTGCTGCCCATATCAGAGGAATGTTACTTAGTGGATATGTGGATACCCTTGGCGGATTTGCAGGGGGTCACTCCAGAAACTCTAGAGTGCACCCGTGCTCTATGACCTGAAGCACCCAGTCATCTATTGTGATGGCCCTCCACCAGTCTAGGTGAAGGGAGAAGCAACTCCCTACCACCACCTCCTGAAGCTCTGCAGGAGGGGGAGGGGTGGCAAGAAGTCAGGAGGTGGGGGTAGCCCCAAACTAGGCTGCGGAAGCACCTCTGGCTTCCCAGTGAGGGGCAGGGGAGGGCATAGGAAGGGCAGCACATGGCTTGTGCTTGTGCTTGCCCTGGGCCTTGGGAGGGGCTCTGGGCTGCCTCTTATAGAAGTGATGAAAAGGGGCCCTATGACCCTATTTTGACTGGGTGTGGTACAATGAGTGGACCGACTTTAATGCCAGTTTTCTGTTTTGCAGCTCAGAGATAATGTCCTGGCTGTCACCCTCAAACAGCTTAGACTCCTTAAAGGGGGTGTCCAGAATACTGGACTGAATATCGGGGGGAGAAGCCGGAGACCCTAAGCCAGGAGTGGCACCACAGATCAATGCCTGCTGCTGCCACTCATACAGAGGCGTCCACTGCATTTTACGCTGCCCTGAGGACATGGGTACCGATGTCAGACCTGGTCTTCAGGGCCTTCAAAATCTGCTGTTTAGAGGGTCATCCAGCATCACTGCTACCGCCTCCCTAGCCTGGTCCCACAACAAATTCTGGTATTACACCATGTGAGCCAGGTAGTTAAAGGTCCTGATGGCAAGAGTAGCTGAGGCAAAGGCACACTTGCCCACCTGGTCCAGCTGCCTCAATTCTCTGTCTGAGGGGGAAGGGCACTGAGGTGCTTTGGACACTTGGTGCGGTCATGTGCCGCATTGATGACTACTGAGTTGGCCTATGGATGCTCCCCTAAAAAGGACTTCCCAGACGGTGGGTGGTATAGTCTGTGTACCTTTTTGGGTACCACAGGGATTGTGTGACGGTGAAGCCATGTGGCCCTGGTAACGTTATCGTATGACTCAACCATTGGGGGGATCACCAGAGGGGAAGAATCTTGCTGTCAGAGATAAATGGCTAGGTGTTGATGCTCCAGGTCCTGCTCCTCAGTCTCCCATCCCATCATAGTCTGTTTGTGCTGCATTATATCCATGAAGTTGGGGTCATCCGGTGGAGACTTGGGGACATTAGTGGGCTCACCACCATCCCCTGAAGAGACCCCTTTTAGTGAAGAGGACTCAGAGCTGGCTTCGTCATCTGAGGCAGAGTCCTTTGCTCCACTATCACTTGGAGGAGGGTCAATCATGTGAATGGTGGTACCAGTGCTCTTGTGCATAGGAGGAGTGCTGGGTGGTGGATGAGACAGAGCCGGAGACATGGTGCCTCTTGGAGGACCTTGCAGGTGAGAGGGCTGAGACAGGCCCAGCTGAGGAGCCTGCAACTGCATAAATGCCAAAAGCACTGAGATCAGGCTGTGGTAAGCCTCGGGCACTGGGGCCGGTACCCCAGGCACAAGGTAGTTATATAGTGGCTGGGGTCCAACCGGTGCAGGATATAGGTAGGCAGGCACCAGCCCTGTGGGAGTCAGTTATGGGTAGGCAGTGGGTACCCAGGCTGTGGTCTGGCAGGCATGGGTAGAGAAACAGGTGTTGGTCTTGCAGGCTGCAGTAGCGGGAACCCGGCATAGGTCCCCCTGGCATAGGCAGAGGAAGAGCGGGCGAAAGCCCTGCCAGTGTCAGGGGTGAGACCGGCACCAGACCTGTGGGTTGCAGCAGTATAGGGGCCGGCCCAGCAGGCGTCAGCCTAGGGAACACCAGGGCAGAATGCTTCGGTGTCTGGCAAGAAGAGACCGGCACCAGAGTGGAGGACTTTGCCAATGACGGCTAGGGGGAAACCAGGCTCAAAGAAGTGCCAGTACCCAGCGATGCCTGTCCATGTGGCTGAGGGGTAGGCCCAACAGAGGTCCCAGAAACCAAGACCAGCATCAGAGGTGTGGTTGATGGGGCAGCAAGGTGAGAACTGGCACCAGCAGCACCCACACTGACTGGAGGTGCTCCAGTCGAGCCTACTGCTGAAGAGCCCACATAAAACAAGGGCTGAAAGAGCAGGGGCTGTGGGGCAGGGACCAACATACCCTGCCCTGAGGAACCACTGCTGGTCAGAGAAATCAACCCCCCAAGTGAGGAAGACCCCAAAGTGGTCGATGTAGGAGCCTTATGTGGCGAGGGTTAGCAGGAGGAGGACCGGGGCAGTCCTAGTCTTTGTTCTGGTGCTTGTGCTTCCTTAAAAACTTGTCCTTTGACTTGGAGGAAGAAGAGCTCAATGACTGGGCCAAGGATGCAGAGGAGCTCTGGGCCTGCAGCTCCCATTCCATCTGGGTGACCTTCTGCTTGAGGATGTGGCTCTCGAGAGTCCTCTGGTGTCGTCTTCTGGTGGCCAGATTAAATTTCTGGCAGGCCTCATAGGCCTGGATGTTGTGGACGGGGTCTAGACAGAAGAGGCAAGCAGAATGGCCGTCCTTATCGAGGATCTGTCGTTATCCAGGATCTGTTTGTCACAGATGCACTTAGTGGAGCATTTCTGAGAAGACATAAAAGAAGCAGCGAACACCGAAAAAATCTGATGTTTGCTCAGTGTAAAGAAAATAAAGCGCAGTGAAAATACGGGAAAACAGGCGATTGACTGTAGCTGCAGTGGAGTCCGTAGTCCGACATGCGCTGGTCGATGGTAAAGAACTGAGGAGGGCTTGGGGACCACCCACCTTATATAGGATAGGCTTATGTCAGATGCTGATGTTGGAGTTGGGTGGCCCCCTCAGGTATATTGCTAGCTAGAAAGGTTTCCACGTGGTCCTAGCACCTGATGGCTGAGTCCTACTGGCGAGAGCCTGCTGCAAGAGATACCCTCGAAGTAAGAGCCCAGCCTCCATGCATCTCCTGATGGGGGTTGCAACTTCTCCAGTTTTTGAAATCACATGCTAGCTTGTTGTAGCATAAAGGTTAGATGGTAGCCCTGCATCTATGGGAGTCCTAGAACTCCTTTACTCCGATGTGCTCTCATTTTGACCTTACTGAACCAGATCTGCTTTCCCTGCTAAAGGAGACTAAGTTGTCTATTAAAACAAATAAAATTGCTTGGAATGGCAATTTTCAGATTGTCACAGTTGGAAAAACAGAGGCTGCCTTCATCTTAAGGACTTGATCGTTGCTCCACAAGGACAATTTCAGAGCCTTCTTCTGCTCAAAATCCTCCTTAACAGATTTCAAGAGCGTCCCAAAATTGGCTTAGATCATTTTCTGTATCTGTGTCTTGATCTTAATGCCCAGATATGTTAATTTGTGGTGTGCTCACCGAACTACGTCTCTTTAGAACAGGGTACTTTTACAGTGCTAATTAAGTGGGAATAGATAAGACTTTCTTGCTTTATTGGGTAGAGGTGAAGCAGGCAAGAATGGTGTGTTGGACAAGCAATCCTCTTCAGAGGCAGAAGGCTGCCATTATAGTGCCAGGCAGTATGAACTACACTTCTTCACCTGACCCAATTGACTGCATGGTTGAATGTGATGCACCTTCATTTTACCAGAACCCCTGGCCTCCTGCTAAATTACTGGATGGATCTCAATTGTAGTAGTCAGTTGTGTCCAGGAGCAGCTGTAGGTGTGAGGATGGTCAACCATTCAACTTTGCTTCCTGCTTCACTGGCTGACTCGCACTTAGCAGTTACCTTGGTTGGGGGAGGGAGCAGACAATGCTCATTTAATGCATGGATGGTCTTCAGACCAGGCACCTGCATCCACATGAGTGCTGACTGTAATCCAACGGTGTTCCACTTCAAACAAATTTCCCCATCAACTCTTCCGAGTCTTACCACAACACTGTGTGGCCTTTAGCACTGCCCCTACAATGGCCACTGGGATTAACCTGGCCCTACACGTAGACCAGAAGAGCATGCAACAGCAGAACTTGCTGCAACACACTAGTCAAATCAAGTCAAAATGTATTATTTGATCGACAGAAAGCCTTTACAAAACAGACAACATACATGAGCAAATGTTTACAATCAAATATAAGATTCTTAAAAATTCTTCTTTAGAATAAATACATATGTACACTAATAGAGTTCTTGTTTGAGTACAAATGGTTTTAACAGCAAATGAAGAGATTAGGAACAATTCTATACATTAGATTCATCGTTTACAGATGAATTACAGATAAATAACCTTTAAGTCTATTCAGTTTCCCAATATCTGTGTTAAAAAAAACAGAAAGGTTATCATGAGGCTGGAAGGGAGGCCGAACTCTCAGAGGATTTTCCCAAGCCATTTTCCCCTGGCTTTTTGGAAATTAGGGCATATTAAGATTAGGACTGAGCGGACTGTTTCACCTGAGATCCGAACCCCCGGATTGAACTCATAATCCACAGACCCAGATAAATACAGACTTCACTGCAGAAGTCTGGTTCCAGGTCTTTGGAGTGCCATTTAGTGTATGGTTGCCATGGGGATACCTTCGGCAGGCTTGTCCCACATACTGTCAGCTGGCAGCATCAATCAGGCAAAGATCAGGACAGTCATTCATGTGATGCACTCATGGTATATAACCATGGTGAGTGTGCAATGCGGGCCCAGAGCGAGTTGGAGGATGGTCAGAGGAGTTTATGCTGCTGCAGAGCAGAGCCAGCAGAAGTTGTGCACTGCAACGGGAGAGAAAAGAAAGAAACGAAATAAAAGACAAAATACGAAAAAATGTTTATTTATGAAGTGGAGCCGGAGGGAAGGAAAGAAAGAGAGGAGAGAGGAGAGAGAAAGGAGACTTACTATGGTGAGAGGGTAGAAAGTTATCGTTGGGGAGGGTGAGGACTGGAGAGGAATCCAAGGAGGAATTGGGAGAGAGTAGAGATAGTGGTGGGTGGCTGCTGGGGGGAGGCAAGCAAGGCAATTAAAAAAAGGCAGTATAGTAGTGTACTACAGGGCATGGGCAGGCTGGCAAAATAAATCTTTGACTTGTGCTGTCCAGAGGAGAGAGAGAGATTGTGGGGAAGGGGGGGCTACGAGAAATTTAACAGTCCCAGAAATCCCAAATAAAAGTTTTGTTTTATGGCTGTGGGCGGAGCCTACAGCCATTTTGCTATCTGTAGCTTGAAAATGGAGTTTCGTGGAACACATTTTTTTGACTTTTCAATGTATCCTTCCACAGCTACAAATCACTATGACAACTAAAATAAAATAATCCCTTCTTTCTGTTTAGAATGTTGGAGACATAACTCCAAGCTGCTTTTCTGATGGCCATTAGGAAACTGAAACAGCTTGTTAAATATTGGTTGCCTATTAAACTGGAAATTTGTTTACCCCCTTTGAAATGCAACAGCTTGCACATTTAAATGATTAGCATTGAAACATTTTTTGCTAATAACTTCAGTTGGGAATGAATAACTTTCAATAAAGATTCATACCTCATAAATGTTACCATTTCCCAGCAAATTTTGTAAAGATTTATACTGTTTTAAACTCTCAAGACCTATCTGATAAAATGCCAGGTCTTCAGTGAACTAAACAGACTAAATACATACATTTATTTTTGACAGAAAGGGCTGAAGCCTGCTTCCCAAACATAACAGATGAGAGATACTGAGATCTCTTATAGTAAGAGAGAGAGAGAGAGAGAGAGAGAGAGAGAGAGAGAGAGAGTGTGTGTGTGTGTGTGTGTGTGTGTGTGTGTGTGTGTGTGTGTGTGTGTGTGTGTTTGGGGAAGGGGTGGAGAAACAGTCAAACTCTGGCAAGGGAGACCTCATCCAATGAATTAACTGCTGACAAACCATGAGTGATACAGAAGCAAATTATTTGATACATATATGTTGGTCCAATAAAAGGTAACAGAAATAACTTACACCATTTATAAAATTTCTGATCAAACAACTGCAAACATAAGACTGTTTTTTATCATTTAATAGTATGATATACTGAGTGTGTATTTACTGAGTTGCTGGATCAGGGCCTTGATAAAATAATAACATTTACTTAATTCATTCAAGATTCCATCAGGCAGACAGAAAAAAAGTCTATAAGAATTTGTCTGAAAACTAACTATAAGATGCAAAAATAGCATTTGTGTGTGTATATATATATATATATTATATATATATATATTACACACACATACATATTATAGTGGCGCGGTCACGCCACTATAGTTAGGGTTCAGTGGTCAGTTACATACTAAAGTCAAAAGTTTGGATGTTAATAACTTTGGACCCGTTCAATGGATTTGCCTGAGATTTGGTAGGTGTGGTGGGGCATGGAAGATCTCTTGATCTGCCAAATTGTGTTTCAGTCGGACATATGGTCTTTGTGTACGAAAGTGCTGAAAAATGCAAAATTATCTGTTTTTGGAGGCACCTTTTGGGAGTCTAGATGTGGTCCTGCATGGCCATTGTGCAGTGTGCTGCTCTGCAAGATGGCATGTTTGAAAGAGCTTTGATGGCCAAACATGCCGCTTTTCATTTGGTGAAAAAGTATTGAGGTATTCAAAAGTTATGCCACTTTTAAGTTCCTATTATAAGTCAATGGGAAAATTTATATGTATGTTTTGCGAACAAAGAATGGGGTTCTGACCATCTGGTCCCACCTGGCGATCAAAGAATTTGCAGCCTCATGGTTCAAGATTCTTTATCCCTGAGGATTTTCAAAAATTCTTTGATTGCGAGGTCCACCATTTTGTTTTTAATTTTCCGATCGGAAAAACACAAATATCTCGGTTCAGGGGTCGCTCCTGATATAAAACTTGGATGGGTTTTACTCAGGGGGCCCCAATCTATCGAGCCATGCCTTTGATTGCATCAAAATCAGTAAAAAAAATAGAGTTATTATTGTTTAAAATCTTCGTTCGTGGCTTGCTAACGATCTTTGATCGCGAGCCTGCAAATTCTTTGATTGCGAGATTCTTTGAGCGCGATCTTGCATCGCGAGGGAAGGATGAGATGGCCAGATTTAAAAGTTAGTTTTCTGAGCCCAGGGATGCCCTAGAAACATATATGAGGCTGAGTTTTGCTCAGAGGGTTTTGTTCTGCCCTCATCTGGAAAAATTATATTAGTGTATGACATATATTTCGAAATGTGGCCCGTTTACCCATAGCAAATAACGATGACGTTCAATGTACTGGCATAGTGGTCCCCCATCGTCTTTTTTAATCTCGGCAGTTCAGTGGCCTCGAGTTATGGGTCAAAGTGTTGATATCCCCGGCAGTTCAGCTGCCCCTCAATAATTCGGTGAAATAATATGGTGTCGTGAGTGTAGATATCGCGTGCAGTTCAGCAGCACCCCATATATCTAGAGCCTCGAGTTGTAAAAAATAATAAGTGTTAATATCCCTGGTAGTCTAAGTGCCCCCATCTGTATGAATATATCATTGTTCCTGTAGATATCCATGGTAGTCTAGAGGCCCTCCCTCCATTATAATAAAATTAAGAATAATTTCACATTCCTGGTAGTCTAGTGGCCCCCCACCCAGCTGTGCCAGCTCACCCAGCACTCCCCACCCTTCCCCAGTCGGCAACTAGCACAGCCCACCTCTCACCGCCACGGCCAGCTGCTGACTGTCTGGATTACGAGCGCTAATGTAAAGAGGCGCTCAGAAATATTTTCAGAGCTCTTCTTTGCATTACCGCTCATAATGCACACAGTCGGGCGCTGGCCGTGGAGGTGAGAGGTGGGTTGAGCCAGTCGCTGTTGGAGAAGGATGGGGGTTGCTGGGTTGGCACAGCTGGGTAGGGGTGGGGGGCCACTAGACTACCAGGAATGTAAATTATTCTTAATTTTATTATAATGGGGGCTAGACTACCACAGATATCTACAGGCACAGTGATATTATTTATATAGATGGGGGGCCCACTAGACTACCAGGGATATTAACACTTATTATTTTTTTATACAACTCTGGGGGGGCACTAGATATAATGGAGATGAGGCCGCTAGACTACCATGGATATCTACACTCACAGTGCATATTATTTCACACCGATGGGGGGCTACTAGACTACCAGGGATATCAACACTTATTATTTTTTTATACAAGTCAGGGGGACCACTAGACTGCCAGGATTAAAAAAACAACATTGGGGCCACTGAGTGCCAGGACATTAGACATTATTACATTATTTACTATGATGGGGGGGGCCACTAGACTACCAGGGATATGTCATTAACTATTATAATTATTCCGATGGGGCAGAACGAAGCCCTCTGAGCAAAATCCTGCCTCATTTGTGTTTGTAGGGCACCCTTGGGCTATGAAAAGTGATTTTAAATCTGGCCATCTCGTCCCTCACTCTTTGTTCGCAAGCTAGCAAATTCTTTGATCGCAACCCTGCAAATTCTTTGATCGTGAGATTCTTTGATCGTGATCATGCATCGTGAGGGTAGGACGAGATGGCCAGATTAAAAAATCAATTTTCTCAGCCCAGGGGTGCCCTAGGAAGTCAAATGAGGGTGGGTTTTGCTCAGGGAGCTCCGTTCTATCGAACCATGGTGGTGATTTGCCGCAATTCTTTCAAATTTTAAAATTACAACCATTTTTATTCTTTGTTCGTGAGCCTACAAATTCTTTGATCTCGACCCTGCAAATTCTTTGATCGTGAGATTCTTTGATCGCGATCGTGCATCGTGAGGGGAGGACAAGATGGCCAGATTAAAAAGTCAATTTTCTCAGCCCAGGGGTGCCCTAGGAAGTCACATGAGGGTGGGTTTTGCTCAGGGGGCTTTGTTCTGTCAAACCATGGCAGTGGTTTGCCGGAATTCCCTCAATTTTTTGATTTATAGCATTTATTATTCTTTGTTCATGAGCTTGAAAATTCTTTGATCGTGAGATTCTTTGATCGCCATCTTTGATCGTGAGATAGGGACAAAATGGCTAGATTTTTTATAATGGAATAGAATGGGAAATTTTACCAATCTTTAACATTGAATATCTCCGAAACGGTTTGGTCTTTTTACTTGAAATTTGGAGGGTGTTTACGGCATGTCCTGTGGATGTAAAGTACAGTGTTTATGTGTCAGAAAAAAAATGTTTGCTGGACATATGGCGTGGCGCACTTTATGTGTTGCGGACAGTGTTTTGCTTGTGGTGGTGGTTTGAAATTGATAGGATACCTAGCCCTAGTGTCATGGATGTAGTTTTCAGTTGTTGTGTGTGCTAAATGTCAACAGGTGCGGAACTGTGCCAGTCTGATGAATGAAAATTATTGCTGAATTGCTAAGCTTAATGGAGAAAAGGGAGCATGTGAGGAGGACCATGTAAAAGCATCTATCCTAAATAGATACTTTTGCTCAGTATTTACTGAAGAGAAGGTAGGGCAGGGCCCACAGCTCAGCACCATGGACACAGGGGGGAGGGAGGTGAGCACTACTCCCTTCACAAAAGAAAGGGTCCTACAAGAGCTTGCTAAGCTCAGGGTGGATAAGGCAATGGGACCTGATGGCATACATCCCAGGGTACTTAAGGATCTAAAGGTGGAATTAGCAGAGCCATTAGCAGAACTGTTTAGTGAGTCTCTGAGCACAGGAGAGGTCCCAGAAGACGGGAGAAGGGCTCATGTGATCCCGCTCCACAAGAGTGGTAGCAGGGAGGAGGGAGGAGGATGGAACTACAGACCAGTCAGTCTTAACTCAGTAGTGGGCAAGATTATGAGGCACTCTAAGGAAAGGATAGTGCAACACCTGGAATCCATAGGGGCACAGGATCCAAGACAGCATGGGTTTACAAAAGGAAGGTCCTGTCAAACTAATCTCATAGATTTCTTTGACTGGGTAACCAGAGTGGTGGACCAAGAGGGAGCAGTTGATGTCGCATACCTTGACTTTAGCAAAGCTTTTGACACTGTTCCACATAGAAGATTGATAAATAAGCTGAGTAGGCTTGGGGTGAGTCAGAAGTTGGTCAGCTGGGTGGCAAATTGGTTGACGGGCAGAAAACAGAGAGTGGTGGTAAATGGTATACAGTCAGAAGAGATGCAAGTCACAAGTGGGGTACCTCAGGGATCAGTCCTGGGGCCAGTCCTCTTCAACATCTTCATTAGTGACCTTGCAGGTGGACTAGAGGGTAAGGCTTGTCTGTTTGCAGATGACACCAAGATCTGCAACAGAGTAGATGATCCAGATGGGGTGGGCAGAATGAGAAGAGATCTGGATAAACTAGCAAAATGGTCAGAAGAGTGGCAACTGGGATTTAACGCAAAGAAGTGCAAGATCATGCACATAGGGAAGAGAACCCCTGAAGCCACCTATAGTCTGGGAGGGGAGTTGCTAGCAGTCACAAAGGAAGAAAGAGACTTGGACATCATCATCACTGATGACCTGAAATCATCCAAGCAGACCTCTAAAGCAGTAGGTAAGGCTAGGGGAGTGTTAGGGTGTATTAGTAGGGGTATCACTAGTCGTAGAGGGAGGTAATAATCCCTCTTACAAGACACTGGTTAGGCCCCATCTGGAGTACTCGTGCAGTATTGAGGCCACACCTTCACAAGGACATTAACCAAATTGAGGCAGTCCAGAGAAGGGCAACCAAAATGGTGCAGGGACTGCACCAGAAGACATATGAGGACAGATTAACAGAGCTCAATATGTATACCCTTGAGCAAAGGAGGAGAGAGGTGATATGATCGAGGCATTCAGACACCTTAAGGGCATTAACAAGGTGAAAGAGTCTAACATGCTTAGATATAAAGAAAATAGCAGGACAAGAGGGCACAGCATGAGATTAGAGGGGGCTGATTAAGGGAATGTGAGGAAATTCTTTTCACAGAAAGGGTGGTGGATGCATGGAATGGCCTACCTCAAGAAGTGGTGGCTATGAATACAGTGCAGGGCTTCAAACAGGCATGGGATAGGCATAAGGGAGCAATACAAATGAGTATGAATAGATAGGCCACTGACAGAGCAAAGGCCAATGGCACATTTATAAGGTAGAAAAAGAAATGGGCAGACTGGATGGGCCTTACGGTCCTTATCTGCCATCAACTTCTATGTTTCTATGTTTCTATGTTTATATGAAAAACTGATATGTTAAAATGTTATATCTCGGACACAGTTTGGTCTTTTCACCTGAAATTTGGAGGGGGTTGACGGCATGTCCTGTGGATGAAAATTAGTGTTTCCATGTCGGAAAATTTTTTTTGTCGGATATATGGCGTGGCTCAGTTTACATTCTGTGGACAGCGTTTTGCTTGTGTTGGTGGCTTGAAATTTATGGGATACCTAGCCTTAGTGTCATGGATGTAGTTTTCAGTCGTTATGAGTGTTAAATGTCAACAGGTGCGGAACTGTGCCACTCTGACGAATGTAAATTTCAAATTGTGACATGTTATATCTTGGACACGGTTTGGTCTTTTACTTGAAATTTGGAGGGTGTTGACAGCATGTCCTGTAGATGTTAATAGAGGTGTTCATGTGTCGGATAATATATTTTTTTCGGAGATATTGTGTGGCACAGTTTACGTTTTGTGGACAGCATTTTCTATTGTTCTACCAGATTAACATTTGTTTGGTGGCTGGCCTTGCTGTTGTGAATGTACTTTTTAGTCATTGGGTGTGTAATGTGGCTTGGCACTAATAAGTTGGTGGGCCCGAAACTTTCTACTTTTCTATTCTTTCTTAAAAAGTACAGAAATTCTATGCAAAAAACATCATTAATGCAGTCGGGGTTCTTCTGGCCCGAAAAAAGTGAGGAAATTCGATTTGGGGTTCCCACCCTTTTACCCACCCTGCCCCCACCAACAGCCATCGGTGTGTGCATTGGGGTTGGGGCTCTAACTCTCACCCCATTCTCCTACCCTGCACCACCTCAGCTTGTTTAACATGGGATGGGGTGAGAGTTAGGGCCGATGACTCCAACGCATACCCCGATGGCTGTTGGTGGGGACAGGGTGGGTGGGGTGCAAGGGGTGGGAACCCTAAAATCGAATTTCCTCACTTTTTTCGCTGTAGAAGAACCCTAACTGATGCATTAATTAAGTTTTTTGCATAGAATATATATATATATATATGTTTCTATTTGCAATAAATTTGTTTACAAGCATTACTAGTATCTTTTGAAAGATTGTCTGACTTGTGATTACTAATTTTGAGTATAGTTCATGAAATAAGGAGCTTGATATGTGTTATTTCATATAGTCCCCCATTATGCCTTACGCATAGCATATAAATCCAAATCATTCCAAGGTCATTGTGACATATAATATTAATACTAGCTGCAAATCCTAATAAAAGGCTGCTGATATAATAAAGAACAAAGTCATAAATAAGGAACCAGTGGCTTATGGAAAAATCTACAGGGATTTATACAGTGATTTGATTCTGCCTTTGTGGGGAAAACACAGGGAAAATGAGGGTTTCTTACAGCATAATTTTTATTTGGATCAGGGAGCACTGAATATTTCTTATCCTATATTTTATATCCTGGATAGGGCAGGGGAGATGCTACATCTCATTGTCACAGGGGTGTTCATTTACACATTTTTGCACTGTATTTACTCAGGCTGTCCCAGATTAGATGCAGTATCTTATTTTCAGTGGGGTCATGATTTTACCATTTTTATAATGTATTTATTCAGGCTACCTAGTCCAGGGCCCCCATATTCAAAGGAGATATGCAGTGCATCCCAGTGGAAAAGGGAGCTGTGCCGCATAACTCCAAAAATGCGCAGCAGCTCAATATTCAAATGCGCAGGATGCACCGGCCACAGGGGAATGAGCCAGGGCACACACAAATGGTATGCCGTTCAAGTCAAGGGGGCAATCCCATGCACATGCCGTGCTGCAGCACATTCAGTGGGAATGTGCCCCTCACAGTCCAGAGCACCACGGCCCACAGTTAGGCCACGAATAGCTGGCCTAACCTGGCCAGCCACCTACAGGCAGGCTGCAAATGTGTACCCAGGTGCACAGCAGCCTGGCAGCCCTGGTGAACTAGAGGTACCCCCTTTCCATCCCCAATCTAGCCAACTCCATCCCTGAAGAGCTCCATAGTGTAAGCCCCCACCAGACCTGATTGCACCAGAGGAAACCATGGTCCATATCCTTAGTCTAGAGGACTCTCATCCACCACCCCTATACACAGGCACCCTCACTTCCCCATACCCAACCTGTTGCAAAGACTGGCATTGCCCTCCACACCCTGCCATGGCCAGCCATTTACTGCACTGAACCTGGGCTGGGGATCTGCACTCTGGAATGACCCAACTGGCTGTACCATGCTTGGGACACCATGCCAGCTGCGGATCCACCAGTGTACGCAGCTGTGTGTACATCCCTGGCAAACTGAAGAGGGAATTTACATACCACCAATACATGCCTTGCCGATATTGTATCTTCCTGCTGTCATACACCACTGCAAGTCCACACTCTGCCCTGTTTCCCTGTGTAACATGCCACCCTCCGGACTGCTGAAGTATCCCGGGTGCCATGGGGTACGGTATCCTGTAATGCCATTTGCAGTGTACGCTTCAGGCTATAGATGGTTCATGTGCAGTTTTCCAATTGTACAAACAAATGGGAGGTCAGCTGTAACATGCCTGTTTTGGGACCTGTGTGAATGGGTACAGCATCGGCCGTCACCCACACTGAGCAATGCAATGGCACAGGGATGATGGATCTTCATGCCAGTGCCTGAGGAGTATGGCCACTGGGTGTTATCACCCATACACAGCACGTGCCTATGTATAACACATTCCAGCATCCTACTGCAAGTGCTTCACCACCCACAGATACAGTGGTATGATCCCATTACAGAGCCAGTTGTCACAATGGGATGGGCGGTGGGGCAGAGAGGGGGTGCCTGTGCTCTGTTAAGGGGGAGCGGGGCCACTACACTATGGACATGGACTGTAGGTGTGTTCAGGTGCAATAAGGGATGGCATTGGGGTCCCTACAGCAAATGGGCTGGTAATGAGCATACATAAGGCCCCTTTGCACCCTGCATGCTCAATTAGTTCATTTGCATTCCTGGGCTGAATATCACCCATGAGGGCTGTGGTGCATACTGGTATGTGCCACACATTCTCCCTGGAAGGTATTCAGTTGGGGTCACCCTGGATGCACCTGACTTGGCGGCTGCCAGCCCTGCGACTCGCATCCAGGATCACATTTTCAACAGGAACAATGAAGCCCGCCAGGATGAAGCACAGTGTCACAGATTTACTGCATGACCAAAGGGATTAGCTCCCTTTGAAACTGCATTGTTTGCTGCAATAACTCTACTGCAGAATTATACAGTGCTGCGCTTCATCCTGGTGGGCTTCACTGTATTCACACCCTGTACTGGTGGTGCATTCTCTTTGAATACTGTATCAGTGCCGACTGGCGAACCCTCTTTGTGCAATGCATCATTCTGCTCATGCATTGATTCGGCACTTAATATATCCCCCCAGATGTAAAATACTGTTTTTAGTGTGTTCTGATTTTACACAATGCAGCATAATATTGTGTATATGTAGAGCCCCTCTGAAAATAAGATGCCATTTCTTCTGTGAACTATCCAGGCTAAATATATAGCAATCAGCAGGCATATTCCAGGAAAACACATTGTAAAAATGTGTAAAAGGAAGACCACATTGAAACTGCTTCTCCACAGATCTGCACTGTGCAATTCATTAGTCATAATGGATAAAAGCATCCCAAAAGCTTTTCACAGCCATAGCAGCTCTGATCAGAGTTTGTTTTTTCTGGCTTCAGTGTGGCTGTGTGTACAGGGCAAGAGCAGGCTGGCAAAATAAATCTTTGAATTGTACCATCCAGAAGGGGGAGTGAGAGAGAAAGAGAAACTGCTGGAGGGCCCACAAGAAATGCAACAGTCCAAGAAATCCCAAATAAAAGTTTCTTTCTTTCCTGGCTTCAGTGTGACTGTGTGTACAGGGCAAGGGCAGACTGGCAAAATAAATCTTTGACTTTTGCCGTCCAGAGGGGGGAGAGAGAGAGAGAGAGAGAGACAGAGAGACTGCTGGGGGGGCCCACAAGAAATGTAACAGTCCGAGAAATCCCAAATAAAAGTTTCTTTTTTTTCCTGGCTTCAGTGTGACTGTGTGTAAAGGGCAAGGGCAGGCTGGCAAAATAAATCTTTGACTAGTGCCATCCAATCACGATCACTTGTTAACGTTCATTCACAATTTCATGTATTAAAAAAATACTGTTTGGACAAACAACATACAAGTTGAAGCGCCTGTGCTGCTGGCTGTGGGTGGCCCAGGGGATAATCTGAATTTGTGACTCACAGTAGTCTGTTTACACTACAACACAAGTACAGTACACACTAGTGTCATCATCATCATTATCACTCATTCCCCATTATTCCTCCTTATCATTAGTTTTATAGTATATTGCGTTAGATTACGTATAAGCATTAACCAACCCTAGTGTGGGACTGTACTGTGTGGCTATGCACCAGATGTGTCTGCATCTCCAATTCAAATTCAGTGGCACACTTAACAGTTGCTGAATTTGGTCACTGAACAGTAACTGTAGGAGTCAGTCAGGTAATCTTGGAAGGATGAGGTGGTGGACTGCTGTGCTGTGTACAGTCACGCGCCACGGCAGTAAATTTGTCTCTGGCCTGTCGGTGTGGGTGGGAGTCATCAGAAGGACATCACATTAGTCAGAGGGATCTTTTTTGCAGGTTAGAATACTAAGAAAAAAAATGGATCAAAGTGTTGATGAGGCGCATTCTATTTCTCAGGTGGCAGTGGCAAGGTAAAAGACAGCAATCAGCCTGAAAAGGGAAAACAAAATCAATCCCCAAAAAGTAATTTTTTCACGTCTAAGGTTTCATCTTCCAAGCGAATGCTTGAATCCAAAAAAGGTGAATGTCTCAGATCATCATCAGTCCCAAGTAAAAAAAAAGTTATGTAGTTAAATAAAACAAAGGCTTGGTAGCTTGGCACCTAAAGGTATGGAACAATTGCATACTATACTACTGCCAGTCCCTCATCCAATGCTTCTAAGGTTGAACCCAACAAGGGTAATAATAAAGATGAAGAGAATGATCAGGCAGCACAAGGTTTACTGAAGGGGATGGAAATAGTAGATGAGGAAGAAACAGACAGAAATGTTTTGGCTGAGGAGGGGAGCAGTGGGAATAAACCACAAGAGGAACAGGCCCAAGAAAAATATGGGGAAGGGGGCCCTGAAAAAGTGACCGAGATGCCATGTCTTCCTGGGGGAAAAAAAAAACAAAAAAATTATCTTTTGTTTGGTCATACTTCTCAATTAGTGCCTCCAATGAGTTGGTGGCCACATGCGCTATTTGTAAATGGCCAATCAACAGGGGAAAAGAGAAAGAAGCATTGGGAACTTCAGCACTGAAAAGGCACCTAGACAGATGACAGCATTACTGAGAACTCCAATTGTGAGTCTCGAAGAGAAAGTGACAGTGATAGCTCACTACACTCAAGGGTAACTCGCATAGATGAAAGCAGTGGCAGCCCCCGCAGCACTACTGAAACACCTCCACCACTACTTCCTCCCATTTCAAGGACTCCTTCTACTGCTACTGAAAGTAACCATGTGTTCAAAGGCCCTCCTTCTTCAAGGAAATAGCTTACCATCTCAGAAACATATGAGCGTAAAGCCAAATATACCTTGACTCACCCTGTTGCTGTTACAATAACCAAAAAAATTTCAGAAATGATAGCTATTTATTTGCTACCATATAACGTGGTTGAACATATAGGATTCAGGTGGCTGCTTGAGCACCTCAAACCTCGATATAGTATACCATCGCTGAAAAACTTTTTGACAACATGGATTAAAGATCTTTACAATGTAGGTAAAAAATGAAGATGCATCTTGTGCAGTGATGTGGGGAGGGTGGTGCATCTCACAGCAGATATCTGGACAAGCCATCAGCCTGAACCCTTCATGTCTGTCACGGCACATTGGGCATGTTTCGATAATTCATGTGAGACTGGAGACAGTGAAGCATCGCAGTTTGCTGTTCTAAGAATGTTTTATTTTCCATCTGAACGTACCTTATATAACATCAAAGAAGAGCTCCAAAAACCAATACAGCAATGGCTCACTTCACAGGGACTGTCAGTTGGCTTTATAGTTGCAGATATTGGGTCCAACATAAGGACGGCCTTGGAGGAGGTGGGCTTTGTTCATGTCCGCTGCTTTGCGCATGACTTAAATTTAATAGTTCATGGTTTTCTCAATGACGAAAGGGAGTTTAAGGCTCTCGTTAGCACTACTAAAAGAATATGCACTCATTTCAGTCACTCAAGTGAAGCCCGTCACTTGTTTGAAAAAATACAGCAGAAGCACACTTTACCTTTGCACAGACTGATCCAAGACATTTCTACTCAATGGAATTCGATCTTTTATATGTTCCAAAGGCTGCTGGAACAAAATAAAGCTGTCAGGCAATACCCCTTGGAAAACAAAACTGGTGATGCAGACATCTATATTACTCCACCACAGTATGCCATGCTGGAGTTTCGTATTGTACTGCTCCAGCCATTTGAGGAACTCACCAGGGAGTTAGTGCAAACACAGCAACTCTCAGCCAGGTAATACCCCTGATAAAAATGTTAAACTTCAGATTGAATCTGATTAGGGAAAGTTAGAGAAGCAAGACAGTTCCATGATCACACAGGCTGCCAGTGGTGGTGCTGACACATGCAGGTTGCCCCCAGAATACAAGATCGGACGAGATGTGTGATCAAAAAAGTTGACGAAAATGACAAAACTATGTAAAATGCTTCATTCTGAATACTACATTAAAGTAACAATCTTGGATCCATGATACAAATTGAAGCAACTATTTACTGATGATGATGACACTTGTTTCAAGATAAACAAGAAATAATTGATGAGGTGCGTGCTGTCATGGAACAGAGTGCAACAGCAGCACCACATTCAGAATCTTCTTCATGACACAGCACAGCATCAGGTGGCCCATCCTGTGGTGTTGAGGCATTTTCTTCCTCTTCCTCCTCAGCCACTGCAGCCGAATCTTCTTCTTCACCACCAGCCAAACCATAGCAGTGTCCCACAGTCACTTGGTTCAGCTTCATGTCTCTGGAGTCACTTACAAGATGTAATTGTAATATCTTCTTCATCTGCCTCTTGTAACACAGCCTTAGCACAGACCATTGTTGAACTGTACCTGGCAGAGTTCAATATAACCTGGAATGCTGATCCTTTGCAATACTGGAAATCCAAACAAAATATGTGGCCTGCTTTAGTAAACATTGCAATGAAGTACATGAATTGCCCTCTGACTAGCATCTGTTCAGAATGATTGTTTAGTTCAGCTGGTAACGTCATTACTGACACGTGATCCTGTTTGACCCCAGAAAATGCTCAGCGCCTGACTTTTCTGACAGTCAACATTCCTCATTTTAATTTCAAATATGATACCTGAATAAAATGAACACTAACTGCTCTGAGCAGGCCCTATTCACAAAACACTTTCCAAGAATTCGTGCCTGTGGTGAAAATCTTTTGTGAACAGGGTCTACTGCATGAAGTAGCAAATACAGTAGCAATTAATAGCAACAAGTCAGGTCAGGACAGACTAGGCCAGGCCACTATTACTCAAATGATCACATGAGCAGCACGGAATAGAAAAAAAAATTAACATCAGTGGGTTCAGAGTCCAAATACAGCAATCAACTGCATTTCATGTCGCAAACCTACTTGGTTGTACCAGGTACCACTGTCTAATCTGGAAGGTAGGGTACTGCTCTCTACTACCACCACCACCACCACCACTACTACTACTACTACTACTATCACTTTTTGTCCTCATGAGTCATGACTACTGCTTGTCACTTTTTGTCCTTAATCCAGTCCTTACTACTACTACTTGTCACTTTTTTGCCCTCAGCAACTGATCCCTTCCTGACTGTACTGTTTTAATTTTCATACAGTGCAAGGCTTAGCAGATGCCTGAAAACCAAAAGCTGAATACTCTTTTTATAATATATTTCTCACATCCCCATTATTTGGCTGCGATTACTTCACAGAAAAAAAAATGCTACTAAATTCATATTTATACAAATAATCCATTAAATTATTTCCTTTTGGCCTCTGTGTCAAATGTGACCAACTTTGGCCACTTTTATGCGTTTTTTTCACATTTCTTCAAATATTTGTCAATAAATTAGAACAAATCAGAACTTCACTGTGTTCTGGTTCTTATTTAATTAGGGTCAGAACTTCACCGAGTTCTCCCAGCCCTAATTAAGATGACATGTTTCAGATCATCTTCTACCCCATTTCTACAACTACAATGGGGATCTTTGACATTATCCCTGTTCTGTCTAAGATATATATAATTGGCTTTGTAAAGTTCTAAGCAAAATTTTGTAATCAGCTGCCTATGATTAGGATTTGAAATTTTGTTGAGATATGGTTCCAGTTGATGGGCTTGATTAATTTCTTTGAACCACCTATAATTTTTCAAGTCCTGAATTCTTTTTATATTCTTCATTATTGCCAAAGCTCTAGTCCTAGTTTTAATTGTCATAAATATAACTTCTTTGGGTTTAAAATAAATTTCATATAGCAAATATCCTAGGTCCATAGGGTAACGTTCCTTTTGTATAAGATTAATATTTGGAGAAGAGAAACTGAGATTTGTATGAGAAATTTCTTCTTCTAAGCACCAACAAGGGATCCTAGTTTCAGGAAGCTGAAAAAAAGTCTCAACATAAACAGTATCTGTCGTTCCAGTATCATTGTTTCTAATGAGAACTGTCCTAGTTACATTCTTAGTACTGCAGCAGGAACTGATTGTGGTACCATCAGGATGTAATGATTTATTTAGTTAGTTTTTGTTGACCAGGTAAGTGCACTAGACAAATCCTGCCTATTTTCAGGCACGACCCGGGGGAGGGGGATACAGATGAATGCCAACTGACCTTGAACCAGATTATTAACTTGTTAACAGTAGATTCAAGTTTTTTTAGGTTAGTATTCCCCATACTTCTGTTGCATAGAGAATACTTGCCTAAAGCACAAAGCCTTCACGATCGGCGAGAGTTTGAGCGCAAATTTTGAAAGTCAACCACAGCGTCTGATTAGTTTTCCCCAGATCCGTGGCGTTACAGACCAGGCTTCTTCTTGGTCTGCATCAGAGCCCAGTGGCTCACAATTCACTGCCTGCCACCAGTTGAACAGAGAGGTGAGGGCTTCCCCATTGCAGGTGGGAACCTCCGCCCCCCAGGAACAAAGGACTTGCCGTGCACGGAGGGGTCAAGGCACCTGCCTTTCTGCTCAGAGCCAGGCAGTCCTCCCCCACTACCTACAGGGACTTTCTGCCTCCTAAATTGTTGAACCCATCCTGAGCTGCAGCCCATCAGCAGATCTGTGAACCAAGCCGCAATAAGTGAATTTCTCTTGCTTCGGTGCAGACCACTTGAAAAAAAATCATCACTGGACTTTGAGAAAGTGAACGCCTGAGCACCGGAGTAAAAGCTGACTATTTTTCAGACTTGGACCTTAATTTTTTTTTTTTCATTTAGTTTTTGTTGACTGGGTAAGTGCACTAGACAAATCCTGCCTATTTTCAGGCATGACCCGGGGGAGGGGGATACAGATGAATGCCAACTGACCTTGAACCAGATTAAGCTGTTGGTGGTATTTTTAGTGAATGAGGGAAATTTGGCCAGGACACCGGGGAAATTCCCCTACTCTTTTCGATAAGTGCCATGGGATCTTTAACATCCACCTGAACTACCACCAATCCAGGCAGATGGGACCTCGGTTTAACGTCTCATCCGAAAGAAGGCACCTCAGAATGCAGCACCCCTCTCATGCTGCACTACAGTGTCAGTACTGGGATATTAACCCAAGTGCCAGATGTGGGAACTGAACCCACAGCCCTCTGATCTCCCGGCCTCAGAGGTGAGTGTGCTACCTACTGAGCCACTGACACTGCAATACACCCTCACTGGCTAAGTTGTCTCAGTGGAGCTGCTGGCTGGAGGGTGAACCTGGGGACAATTTTCTACCCACCCACCCACCCCATTCCCTCCTCCTGTTAAATGACCCCAGGCCCCGCCCTGTAGTCCCTGCTCATGTTTTATTCCACCTTGCCCACCTATCCCAATTGACGCCTTGCATACTAGATATCTGCTGCACTGCAGCCACCACATAAGGGTCTGTAAGGCAGAAAACGCAAACTTCCCTTTTGGTCTGCAGTTTCTCTAGCTTGCATACCTTGTTTTCTACTAGGTCTAGACAAAGAAGAACTTGAGTAACTGCTAAATATTAGCTGTAGCACAACTCTCTAGTGACAGTCTGCACAGGGCTAAAAAAAAAAATATATAATCTGCTAAGGAACTGCTGTGACATTTTCTCACCTAAATTTTATCCATATGTTTTTCTAGTGACTGTAAGGCTGAAAACGCTAACCTCTCCTCAGGTCTGCAAGTACCCAAAGGTCTTTTACCTCAATTCCTCCTAGGTCTAGACAGCTCCAAATGGTTAATCTCACAAATGTATGAAAAATACTTGAGGCAGCCAACGCTTAGGCACCTTGAAATTCAGCTAGTTTTTCCACCTGGCTTCCTACAGAGCTAGGACCATTAGCCTGTGACCCTCACCCCCTGTGAGACTTGCACCTGAATATTGGCTGGCTCACTGCAGGTTTTTCTTTCTAAGAAGTAAAACCCAATAAACAAGCTGTCAGTAGGTAACCCTAACCTGAATTGGTCGGCCACTGCTCTCATAAGATGACCCCAGAGAGTTTTTCGCTAGGCCCAGGCTTTCTCTGCCACAAATCCTGCTGTGGAAACAAGCCACTTGCCTCCTCTCTAAATAGGGGTGTACTCCTGGCTACTCTCTACATCATGTCCCTCCTCTGGGTGGACAGGAGCATAGAACAAGGATACTCAGACCCTAACAAGCCTCAACATAAAGACCCCTCTCCCAACGGTCACCACAACTGGACCTCTCCCCCCAGCACTAATGCCCTGCTGATAGCTCATGAGCTGGTAAGAAGGGGCACATACTACAAGATATTGCATGCTATGTGCAGGAGGCTCCACTGCTTCTCTATCCCACTAGTACGCCCAACGTTACTATGCCTTCCTACTCTTCTACTGCTTCGGGCAGAAGACATACAGCCTAACCCGGTCCCTCCTATAGCTAATCATTTAGTCTCTTCCCCCCAGGACCCTCATTGGACATCCTCCAAGGGTCTAAGGATTGCACATATGAATGTCTGTAGCCTCAGGCCAAAAATTCAAGAGGTAGAAATACAAGCCTGACATCCTTGCTATCTCAGAGACCTGGCTCAAGGTCCACATCCCAGACCATTAGATCAAGGTCCTAGGTTATAACACCTTCCAAAAGGACAGGATGAGCAAGAGAGGTGGTGGGGTCCTAATCTATGCCAACGACACACTCTTGGTATCGCAACTGACATTGAACCCTGGAAGTGGCCAGGATGGTGAATCTATTTTCATCCAATAAACCCTTGGTCTCGCTAAGCACCTCACCCTTGGCTGCGTCTACAACCCCCCCAAGAATGTTCTCCAAGCCTTGGAGTGTATAACAAAAACTGTAGGCAAAGAAGTAGCCACGGAACTCCTTATCCTGGGAGATTTCAACTGAAACTGGGCCTCAGACACTAACAAAGTCCTCTCGGCAGCAACCCATGAGGCAAACCTGGTACAGGTTATCTCAGAACCAACCAGGCTTAATCACAAAACTGGGAACCATACCATCCTTGACTGGGCTCTGGTATCTAATCTCCGCAACATCCAGAAAGCTGGGATAATGGCCGACACCCTTAGTGACCACTCCCCCATATTCTGCATCTGGAAGAACAGGGCACTAAAGGTTCCACCTAGGTTACTTACCATACGTGACTATTCAAATTTCACGACAGCAAAATTTAATGACTGTCTCAGTAACCTGGACTGGAGTCCTATCAGGCTCCTCCCAACCTTGGAAGAGGCCTTGAAATTCTTCCAAGACTCACTCCTCAAGGTGGCTTCCCTCGCTGCCCCTCTTAAGAAACTCAAAGCTAAGGGAAGTTGCTACAGGTGGATCTCCCACTCAGTAAAATCCATGATGAATAACCGGGATAAGGCTTGGAAGAAGTTCCGTCTGTCTGCTCTCCCAGCAGACCTGGTGACTTACAAATCACTAAGAAACGAGTGTAAGAGATCCATCAAACTTGCGAAGAAGGAGTATGTTGCACACTTTCAAAGGACCAACTTAGGCAATCCCAAGCTGTTCTGGTCCCAAAACAATGAACTACTAAGGGGCAACTCTATGGAGGCACTGGGCCCAATAGAGATAAACAGACAGCTCGAGAGTGATTGTCTGACAATTGCCTCGGAAATTAACCACCGCTTTACTAACCTTGATGATTACAAGATTGGCCCAACTTCTTCTACACTGGCACTGATCTCGGATAAACCCTCCTGCCTAAATAGACCCCTATTTCACCTGAAACTTGTCAAGGCCAAAGAGGTCCTCCCTCTGCTAAAGGCTCTAAAGATCAAAGGCTCAGGAGGTCCTGATGGTATCAGCCCTAGGTTACTAAAGGAAGGAGCCCAGTCCCTTGCCAGACCTCTGACTTGGCTCATTAACAGATCCTTTCTCAAAGGAACTGTTCCGCACCAGTGGAAGCAGGCTAATGTGGTCCCCATCCCCAAAGGTGGCACGAGGGAACAGATTAACAACTACAGGCTCATCTCCCTGTTATGCAGTCTTGCAAAATTTCAGGAAAGGCTAGTTTATGGGCAACTGAGGGACTACCTGGAATCCCACCAGATCCTTGCCCCCTCCCAGCATGGTTTCCGGAAAAACCATGGTACAGATACCACTCTCACCAGTCTAACAGTGGACATACTAAGTGCAATGGACATCGGTAAGCCTATAGGAGCAATCTTTATTGACTTGCCCAAGGCTTTCGACCTTGTGGACCACAACCTCCTACTAACAAAGCTTGACAAAATAAGGCTTGATCCCCATGCCCTAAGGTGGTTCAAAAGCTACCTAACAGGTCACTCTCAGAGGGTCAATTGGAAGGGTGTGTTGTTGGATCCTCTACCTATCAAAGAGGGAGTACCTCAAGGCTCAATTCTCAGTCCCGTCTTGTTATCTCTCTTTACAAATGAACTTAACGTTCACTGTGGAGACAGCTCTGTTGTTCAATATGCAGATGACACAATAATCTACCGCTCTATGGACAGCCTGCCGGAACTAGGTCCCCTCCTCCAAACTGACCTAAAGGCGCTGGAGGCCTGTCTTACATCCAACAGAATGGTACTCAATGCAGGCAAAATGAAAGCTATGCTGATTGGTCCTAGATGCCTTGGGCAGGACAGGTACAAACTCCTACATCTAAACTCTCTAGCAGGAAAAAGCATAGATGTTGTGGACACCATATGATACCTTGGGCTAAAACTAGACCAAGGTCTCACCTTTAAGTCTCACGTGGACCAAGTTACCAGAACCATCCACTGTAAATTTGGCACCTTGTACCGTCTAAAAGACCAGCTCATCCCGGGGGCAAGGCAGGCAGTTGCCTCCAGCGTCTTGCTCCCAACACTTACTTATGCTGCCCCAGTACTACAGAGTATGCCTAAACAAGAGTTCAACTGGCTACAGGTACTGTATAACAAGGTAGCGTGGTTTGCTACCCAGAATCACAAGAAACCACCCCTGCGTTACGCTTGCCGAGCTGCAGTGGCCTTCCTTTGCTTTTCGACTTCAATACCCCCTACTCTGCCTTGCATTCAAATTACTGAACCTGGCCGCTCCCTCTAGCCTAGAAGGGATTATATCCCTCAAGCACAATACTCAGACACTGAGGACCTCAGGTCGGACTCTACTTGAAACACCCAGAGTCAGGACAAATGCTGGCAGCAGATCCTTTTCCTACACAGCCCCCTACCTATGAAATAACCTTCCACCACCTGTACAGGAAGCCCCCGCTCTACCAACCTTTTGCACTAGGCTCAAGTCCCACATGATCGAGACCAGCACTTGTCACTGTCAAGGAATAGGATAGTTCTCACCCGGTCCAACAAACAATGCCTACTCTCTCCCTTTGCCATCCAAACTGACTTCATGGTTAGGCCTTCTCTCAAACAATTGATACTCCTATGTGTATATGTCTATGATATACCGACCTAATATTGTACTGTTTGACAGATTTTTCTACAACCTGGCTAGCATTTGGTACTCTCTATGTAACATGTTGTACCTGACTGTCGGACTCTGTTCTGTGTCCTGGGTCGCCCCTGAAAAAGGGACCTTTGGAGCTCAGTGGGCCTACCCGGTAACCAAAATTTAATAAATAAACTGTCCCTTTACCCAGCCTGGAATTAAACAATCATAATGCATTAGATGCTATTTTCATTTTTGACTGAGTTAATATGATATGATTTCTCCATGTATTACTTTCTGAGAAACGTAAACCTAGATAATTGTAATATTTTTCAGTTGAAATTCTTTCGTAATTTATAACTGCTTTAGGAGTTTTTTTTGGATTTATTTCTGAAAATGACTACTTTAGTTTTATCTTTGTTAATTACCAGACCATCATCTGTGCACATAGCTGAAAATGTATCCAGTTTCCTTTGGAGCCCTAAAAATGATGTAGAAATCAGTACCAAATCATCTGCATAAGCTAGAAGTGGGACTCTATGATTTCCAGTTTTAGGTGAATGAAAATCTGGTCCATGTAAATTCTCTAGAATGGAGATAATATACAGGTAAAACAAAGTCAGGGCCAATATATAGCCTTGATGGACCCCCAAATTTGTATTTATCCTTTCAGTTGTTAGTCCTTGGTGATTATATAGAGAATAATGGCTAGGCAACTGTGTGTTATAAAGTTTTTTTTTTTTTTTTTTTTTTTTTTTACACACCCAAGATGTGTGATGACCCATAAGCCTTGACAGCGAAGCTCAAGAGGTTTATTAGGTCATCACACAATGAGGGTGTATAAAAAAGCTTCATAGACACACAGTAGGCTATATATTATTTTTTCTAATTACTGGTGCAAAGGGTCAATGCCAGAAAGTTACTGAGGCAGCTACGTTTTGATCCCTGATCCTGCTCAGTCCGCTACTTGAGACACGCACGCACACACACACACACACACACACACACACACGTTCTCAATCTCTTGCACTCTAATATATCTAGCTTGCATTTTTCCTTTTTTCTGTAAAATTTCAATGTGGAGTGGAGCTGCACATTGTGTGGGCACAGTGAGTCACAGCCATTTTCAATTACCTGTCTCCACTGTCTCTGCCCGAAGCGAGGCAACATCAGGATCAACCAGATCATTGGGTTGTTTTTTTTTTAGTCTATAAGCAGGATCAGCTGGATAAATACTGTGAAATAAAGCAGTTGGTTACCTAAGGTGAGAAGCTAACATCTGTGTCCTCGGTAACTGAAGAAACTGTAGCCATGGTTGTTGACGTGCTTGTCCCACCCACACACCGATTGTGAGCAAATAAGGTGGCACACTAAAGTTGAGTGACAGCAAAAACTGTAATAACCCATTCTATGGGTTATTACAGCATCTGAAACACTTCTCTAGTCCGTATGATAAAGGGGGTCACCAGTAATTATACTGTATTTGTGTCCAAGTATCTTTGTGTAATCTTATCAGAACATTTAAAAGTATGCCATCTATTCCAAGATTTTCCAATTTCTTCTGTAACAATGCCCTACTGATACTATCAAAGGCTGCTGATAGATCCACAAAGCAACAAAATGATTTACTTTTTTTAGCTGCGACATATTTCCAGATTAGATGATTCAATATTTAGCAGGGCTGGACCATAGATCTTCCATCCCTAAAACCATTCTGGTATTCACTCAGAATGGAATTTTCATTAATCCAAGATTGAAGTCTATTTAGTATGATTTTACAGAATACTTTCTGTGAAACATCAATCAGACTTATGGATTTGTACATTTTGGGATTCATTGGATCCCCTTTCTTTAAAATTGGAAAAACAGTACTTCTTTTCCAGCTGTCAGGAATATCTTGGCCTTGTAACAAGGCGTTAAATAAAAGTTTAAAGACTGGAATCCAACGGACAGGAAAGGTGTTATAGACATCACCTATAATAGCATCAGATCCAGCTGTTTTATTTGAAGTTATTGTGACGAATGCTGGATATATTTCCTCTTCCTGTATGCTCATTGGAACTGGATAAGTTGCATTTAATTCTAGCAAATTAGTTACTTTAGTATACAGTACATCCTAGTTTGTTCATCCTCTGAGAAGTATAATTCCTGATAGTAAGCTTCCCAGACTTCTGGAGTTACATGAGCTTCAATCTTAGTTGAATATTGACCATACCCACCACTTACAATTTTCCAGAAGGTTTTATTGTCTTTGGCAATAGCTGCTCTTCTCAGCTTCTCCCATTGTTTAATGTTATATTTACTCCATTTTTGTTCTAACAACTGTTTGTAATTCTTTCTAGCTTTGCCAAAATCTCAGATTTTTTGTCATTTTCCCTTGTTTTATAGCCCTAGCCATCTGATTTAGACTATATTTAACACTCTTGCAAACATTATTGAACCATGTTTTCTGATGCTGTTTCTCTATCCTAATAGTCTTGCAAAAGGGTCCTTTGTGTATGTTTATTTATGCCATTTCTTGACTATATTAGTGAAAGTAGCATTATCCAATAAGTTCTGACGCTGATCGTCCATACTACTTTCCATGAAAAATTCACAGAATGTATTAATAGTGTCAATCTGCCATTTGATCCTTTTTAAATTTAGGATCTCTATTTGATTATTGAATTTAAGAGTATCAGTTTGCACTACATCAAAATTTGGTATGAATACCATACTTAATACAGGATACAGTAGTGAGAGGAATGCTGGCAACTAAGGATGATAAAATCATAAAGAATTTTAAGGGCTTCCACATTAGACCAAGCTATGTATATAGTGGAAGATCCCAGAGATCCAATATATGTATAGCCTCCTTCTTGATCTCTGGCTGTTCGGCCATTTATTAATATAAAGTTATGCACTGACACAAAAGTTATTATATCCTTCCCTCTTTTATTAGATGTTTTATTTTTTTATTTCCTAAATCAGCCTATTTTTGGATTAATAGTTATGAGACTCTGTAAAAGATCATTGTTTAGGTCTCTCACATTTTTCCCATCTGGAATTTGAGCATTAAAATCCCACAGTATCAAAAGTCGGGATGCTTCATGTGTTTCTACAAGAGTTTCCAGAGCTGCTTTAACGGTGGGCCAGACATCAGTGTTTTTGTTTTTTTGAGGTACATATACTGTACATTAAATATTATTAACTTAACAATCATTTTCTAAAAACAATGGTAAAATGTATTCTCCAGAATAATTCTATTTAGTCACGCTGAAGTTTAAAGAGGTCTTTACATAAGTAGTGAGCCTGGCTTTCAGCTGGCCCTGTTTCTTATCTCATATTGTTGGGACTCCATATACTGTAAATCCAGGAATCAAACATTCTCAAAGTGACTACTCCAAGTTTCCTGAAGGCACAATATATCATGAGAATCTATAAAGTTTTTGATCTCTTTATCCAGCCAGTTTATATTTAATTCCTTCAATATTCCATGGTAGAATTTTTATATTTTTTCTCCATCCCTTGTTTCATGTCATTCAGCCCTTTGATTTTGTACAGCTGTGTTTTGCTTTGTACTATATGTATCTTCATCTGGGGGGATTTTGGACCTCTTTTGAAATGACAAATTACCTGATATTTCTGTAACATTTTGTTCTAACTTTCCCTTCTCTTGACTGTTTGTTATTTCAGGAAAAAACTGTTTGGGGTTTGTTATAAGCCTACCAAATTTGTCCAATAATGTCACCTTGTCTAAAATTGTTGCAGCTACACGTGCATTTTTAAATATAATATCTGTATATTATTTATGTTCTTGTCATGTTTTATATAATCTATTGCATAGGAGGGGATATCAATATTGAGTGATATTGATATCTCCTCCCATGCAATAGGAGGGGATATCAATATTGAGTGAACATATCAAGACAGCTATAATCTCTTTCCTAATTTTCAATATTGATCTTTCTCCCAAAGTGTTCCAGGCAAAAATTGAAATAAATTTTCTTCCCCATTCCAAACATTGTTTCTTTTCATATTCTTCTATAATTTTAATACATTTGTTTATTTCTTTATCAGCTTCCTTTTTACCCTGTCCTATTGTTGGTTCTAAATTACTCCCTTGTCTTCCTTCTGAGATAATGGGATCCTTCATTGGCTTATTTATATTTTATACATTTATTTTGAGGGTCTCTGCTTGTGCCCAGACTTTATCTACTAATTTCCAAGATTGAGAGTATAATAGTACACAATCCAATATTGTAGGGTTTGGTAATCTCATAATATGGTTTCCTCTTGTTCATCAGACAACGCGACATGCATGAACCAGGCATACTGGCCCACGCATGGCTGCCCTGCAAACATGACCACACCAATGGATCCGCAGACAGGAAGGGGCATGGTTGCATAGATCAGCCACACAGTACATGTGCATGTATGAAGCATTGTATGTTGGCAGGATGTGCAGCATTCCTCAGTCAGCCTACGCATCCTGGAGGCAGCTGTAGACATCAGGTGTGGAAGTGCAATGCCAACTGCCTGCAAAGGGTGACACAAAGGTGCCCCACCATGAAGAGTCAGGACAAGGCAAATCACACCCCGCATGTGAAGGCCACATGGCCAACTGCCTGCCACACAGCACATGCCTGCCACATGCACGTGGGCACACCGGTACCCATGACCTGCCCCATTGAACTGTGACAGAAGCACACATGCCATGCCAGATGCAGCACTGCCCAGCAGGCACCATGGCCAACGTGAGGACATGCCAGTAGCATGCTGTGGCATGTGGCAGAGGCCGACACCACCAGCAAACACAACACACAGTGCACCAAGAAAAGTATACCCACCCATGCAGCTCTATGGCAGGACGAATAAGAGACACACACATACAGAAGCTGCAAAAACCACAATGTTTATTACATGTTGGGGGGGTGAATAGAACTGGGACATGGTATACAGGGTGAAAATGGCCATCAAGTACGCATCCACTGGGCATCTTGTCCAACACCCTTGACTCAGAGGTGGAAGACTTCGGGGGTGGTGTAGTATTGGTGAAGGGTCTCTCCTCCAACATGAGCCTCTGCACAGGTCCCTGATAATGCTGGAATGAGAAGAACACACACAGAGGAACTGGCATCAGTAACCGTGGGGATGCAAGGGTGCAATGCACACACACTCTAGGAATGTGTGCACCACCTACATTTAATGGCCCACAGATCCCTGATGTCCTACAGCATGCCCCTTGTGGAGTGGCGCAGGGAGAGGTAGGGGGATATGTCATATGGGAGATGTTTCTAGGAGCCACCACCTGCCCCATATCCCCTGGCCCCAGATCCATCCATTCCAGGACCAGACGTGCTGGCTTGTCCCTTGCCACCTGCAACACATAGCAAAGTGCAATGGTTCAGTACAGGTCCTAGTAGCAGCCACTGCCCACACACCTGACCCACCACACTTACCTTCCTCCATTCAATAACCTCCCAGATGGTCCCCACGGGCACAAGGTCCTGGTAGCAGGAGGTCAAGAAATGTATCAGGCACCTAGGTAGACCGCAACTACCACTGCTGCAGCCTGTGCTAATTCCCATTGCTGCCATTGCTGAAGCCTTGACTGTGGTGTCTTGCCGGACAACACACCCACATCGCAGGATCATGCAATGCCCTTGTAACGGCGTGTGCTACATCGCCTGCCCTGCACCACACACACCATGGAACTGGATGGTGGCAGTGCATGTTGACTGAACTGAGAGAAGTGGCACAACCAGAAACAATATGCCCTGGTACATTGATGCACATGGTCCTCCAGGAGGATGCCATTGCTAAGCTGCAAGCCTGCAGATGGCAAAGATGGCGACGTGTGTTCAAGCCCAGGCTGGTGGCAAACATGCTGTGACACACAGAATGCCTGCAGCAATACCATGCCAACCATGACACACTGCAGTACATATGTGGCCTTGCACAGGACATGATCCAGCCACGCACATGGCACTCCATGGCCATATCCCTGAAGACCAAGGTACTCTGTGCACTGCAGTACTATGCCACGGGTACCTTCCAGAGGATCACCGGTGATGTAACTGGTGTGAGCCAGTCCTCGGTGTCACAGGCACTGCACCAGGTGACAAACACACTGGTGTGGCACTGGGCGCACCACATCTGGTTCTCCACAATGTAGGGTGAGATCAGGGTAGCAAAGGGGGTGTTCCATGACATGTATGGCATGCCAAACACAGTGGGTGCCATAGACTATATGCACGTGCCTGTCCTGACCCTGGCGGTGCATGAGGAGGCATACCGCAATCGGAAGGGGCACCACAGTCTCAATTGCCAGGTCATCTGTGACATGACCAGGATCCTGACAAACGTGTATGCCAAGTACCCAGGGGCATGCCATGATGCCTACATATTAGACAACGGCAAGCTCAAGTGGCACCTAGCAAGCAGACCAGAGGGATATGGCCCGCTCATAGGTAAGCGAATGGCACATCTGGGGCTGCACAATGTTACTCTGTGAGCCTGTGGCACAGTACTACTGGTTCTCACATTCACACACACACAGGTGACAGCAGCTACCCACTGCAGATGTAACTCCTGACACCCTTCCTGGCACCAGTGCACCCTGTGGAGGAGGCCTACAATGTGGCACACACAAGGGCAAACAACATCCTAGAACATACCATAGGACTAATGAAGATGCGGTTCTATTGCCTGGACCACAGTAGTGGCACAATGATGCTGGCACCAGGCATGACATGCAGAGTGTTCACTGCCTGTGCCATGCTGCACACAACATCTGCATGCACCACAGGCTACTGGCACACCCTGACGAGCAGCCCCAGTGCACCCTGATGAGCGCCCCACACCAGCACATGGCCCACAGCCGGCAGAGGCCCACAGCACAGAGGGGGTCAGGAGACACCCATGGTGTCGCTGCGTGGCACATGGCATCTTTGGTCGCTAGGGCAGGGTCCATGTGTGCAATGATGACACTGCCAGACTGAGCACACATGTGCAGCTGGTGGCACACCGCAGGGCACACACAGCTAGTGTGCCACCCAGCAGGCACAGTGTGGGGTGGGGGGCATCCATGGGCCGTGATGTGGGCAGCTACAGTGCGTACATATCTGCGTGCTCCATGCAGTGTGTGCTGTGTTGGCAGTGCCATATGTGTCCACACTGCAGCATGTTGTGGTGAGTGTAGCATGGCATGCATTCTGTGGCATGTGAGTATGTGTGGGTGCATATGTGTGTGTGTGTGTGTATGTGTGTGTGTGTGTGTGTGTATGCATGCAGCCATAATGGCCATGGCACCATGCCACCATGGCAGAACACGCTATTGGCTGTGGCCACCATGGCCGTGACCTCTAGCGCCCGCAGCACCATGCAGTGTGGGGGCCTGTGGCAGTGATTTCACTGGGGGTTGGGTGGCACACTGGGACCACTGCACACCGGTGTTGGCTGCATCCCCTTGTTGTCCAGTGGGAGCTGCACTGGTCTGGCCATCCATGCCTGTAGCTGGGATAGCCATGCATCCCCTGCTGTGGTGGGTGCCGCTGGTGCCGGGCCCTGCACTGTGCCATCCATGTGTCCGGGCGGCTGTGGCTGCATGACTGTCATGTGAGTGGCGATGGCTGCAAGGGAATCAGCTACATGCTCCTGGGCATGCACACATGTGGCCATCTCATCTGCCTGCCACTGCTGAGCACATACGCCTGCAGCCACCTCATCTGCCAGCTGCTCCTGTGCCCTGAAACATGCAGCTTTGTCAGTGGCCAGGCAATCCTACATGCGTACGGCACCCTCGACCACCTCTGTGAGCAGCTCCATGGCCACTGTGCTGTCCCTGGTTGCTTGCAGCCAGTCCCACTTAAGCCTACAGAGGTCAGGGTAGTAGGTGGTCAGCAAGGAGCCTGGTGCCACTTGATGTGCACACCTGGTGGGTGGTGACCCCTCCGATGTCCCTTGATCATCGTCCTGTGCTGGGGTGGGTGTGGCAGGTGTGCTGGTGTCTGCACAGGGCATGGTGCTGCCATCCAGTTGTCTGGCTTCTGTGTCACTGTGGTCATCGGACAGTGGTGTATGCTGTTCATCCATCTCCATGGCCTCCGCTGTCCATCCATCCACTACAGTGGGGGTCTGGGTTGCTGTGTCCCCGGCCCTTCCAGTCCCCTGATGCAGGTGTTCACGGCTCCATGGCATGTCCACTCCCTGGCTCATTCTCGGGCTGTGCCAGCTGCTGTGTGTCATCCTCCTGCATGCCATCTGTGTCCTGCCGCTGCATCCCTGTGGGGTTGGGTGAAAGAGATGCACGTCAGTTTCCTCTGTGTTGTGGATGCCAGGGCACCTGCCTCAGCATGCGTCCCTCTACTTAACATTGGTGGGTGCCATCTGCACTGTGCCTGCACTGGGTCCTGAGTTTCCTCACCGGGGCTATCGTCATTGTGCACTGTGGACAGGGATACACAAGTTGTCAGTTAGAGGTGTGTATGTGCTGTGTGTGGGTGGTGTGGTGTGTGCCCCTGTGTGTCCCACTCACCTAGCATGGTGTCTAGTCCATCAGGCTTGCCATCTGTCAGGACATCACTGATGGTGTATGTGAGCTGCTTATCGGTGTCAAGGAGGGTTTCAGTGGTGGCAGTCCGCCGCCTGTGGCACCCTGTGACTGGCATGCCCTGCTCAGTTTCTTCCTGACCTGTGACCAGAGGTCCAGCTACTTGTGCTTGACCATAGCCAGTGTGCGGGCCTCCAGTCCCACAGTGTTGATTGCCGCCTAGAGGTCAAGCCATATCTGGGCCTTCATCTCCACAGGGGTGGACAGGGACCATCTACTGTAGTGTGCATTGTAGTTCTGATGTATGTCGGTGATCAGAATGGCCACCTGTGCCCTGGTGAAATTTGCGGACCATGCCCGCCTCTCTCTGTCACCGGCCTGTGCACCACTCTCAGTGGCAGGTGTGGGCTGCGATGGCACAAGGGCTGCCCCCTGCTCTGGGCCATAGTTCACCGTAGTGTCTTCCACGGCCATGCCTCTTCCACACAGTGCATTGCACATCTGCATTGCTGTTCTGCATCACCTTACATGGCAGGATCAGGGGGAGTTCCCTTGCTTCCACACAGACTGTCGGTGGCATTGCATGCCTCTTGGTGCATACCATGTATGCACAGCGCACTGCGCGCAGCTGCATGCCACCCCTTACATTCCATTCCCGTGTATCTGTCCCCTTCATGAATAGCCACCATTGTCAATACTTTCCTTATCCCTATCAGCATCCAGACTTTCCCTAACAGGAGTATTGCATTTTAAGTTTCTAGTTGGATTATCACTATTAGCTTCTCGAAGTTTATTTGCCTCTCTTTTCCCTTTATTTAAGCAGGCCTGCTAATTTCCTTTTGCTTCTGCCTTCCCTTCCTCAATCTCATTTTATTTACTTGAGTTTTTGTTTGAGGGCTGATTTTTTCTTTTTTTGTTCTGGTTATTATTTTTGGTTCTAGTTTTATTCTTCCTCCCTTTCCTCTTTCCCTTACAAAGAACCCCACTCGCAGAAAAAACCTTATCTGGAGGTGGTGGGGAAGAACATTCTCTTACTAATGGTGGAGGTAGATTAACCTGGATTCCTCGATTTTTTCCCCTTCCACTGTACTTCATGTGTAGCTATAATTTCCATGCTAGAGTCCAGTTCATTGATCTCCCCAGGATTCCCCAGCTGGTTCATCAATATCTTGTTTCTTAAAACATCAGTTCTCAGGGTGACAATCTCCTCCCTGAGGGCTGCAATATTCTCCAAGATCAGTACATTCGCATAATATGAGTTTTTAATGATTTCTAACACATGTTTAGAGAGGACTGAGTTTGAAGTAAATTCTCCTTCATCCGTAAAATACTCTTTATTGTATTTTATTGCTTGTGCTGTGTCCTGATTTGGGGTCTCATATCCTTTTTCCTCATTTTTATTTACTAATTCTACCTGGAATTTTCTAGGATTCTGATATAAGTATATAAAATCTAGTTTCTTTAGGCCATCAATAGTTTTACTTAATTCTTGAATGACTGATTTTAATTTGTCTTCTTTATTTTCTCCTTGAGTCTTCCTAGTTTCTCTTCCTCTTTGTAATGGGGGGGGGGAGAATGAGATACACAAACTGTTAATAGAAGTATTGGAAATCATTTCCCCATCTGATAAATATTCTGGGGGGAAAAACACTTCATACAAATCTGATTGAGAGGTAACTGCTTCATGGCCCTGGCACTCTGGTGTTTCCCATCCATAAGCAAGTACAGAAATATCTCCCACCTGAGTTTCCTGAATGTGTTGAATATTATCTCCAGATTCTTTTTGGGCGATAAGATTTATTACCTCTCCTTCATTAGTATGTTTTTCTAGAGGGAGTTTAGGTGTAAATACATTTTTAGGAGTCTCTATATGTTCAAAAAAAGTAGCTATTTTAAATTGTTTCTCCTTTCTTGTGATAATTCAGAGGATATATTACCTCCTTCTGACATACTTTTCTGCATTTTTTTAGTTTTCTTCCTTTTGCCTGCAATTAGTTCCCCTGGAGCACTCAAGTTTAGGGAGCCATTCTTGCCACTCCTTGTTGAAACCATACTAATTTAGGTATTCCACTCTAACTATTCAAACTCCCAACAATTTCAAAAACCGTACAGCTGCAAGCAAGAAATATAATGCCTTCGGTTTCCTATACAGGTTAACCCTATAACAGCAAGCGGAATCTATATCTAGTTCAAAAAATATAGGAATAAAGTGTAATCAATTCACTCAGAAACACTGCTTATCTATATAGACAGAGCAATTCGGGTCGTTTAAGTTATCTAGGAATAATCAGTCCTAACTTCCAAGAACAATGGCCAATAAGTACTAAGAGCTCAGTTTAAATCAGCTCAGCCTTATCCAGTGCTTAATAAATTATCATAAGTGCAGTATATTATTAGTTTAAAAGTTCCAGAACTGATATCACCACCAGTCCTTTTTTATGCTGTCTAGTGCACGCAGTGCAAGCAACATTTTGGGGCAGCTTGCTGGAGTAGCAGGTTGTGAAGGTGCGGCCTTGTTGTGGCCAGTGGCGCCACTGCTTTTTTGGGCTGGTCTCTATGACACCAATGAATGAGCACGCTGTCTATGACAGCAGTTCAGAAGCATGCCACCAACTTGAAAGAATTTCACTGCCGCAATGAGGGATCACCCCGTCATTGCAGGGCGTGCCTTGCCTGCTGAAACATTTCAATAAACATGGCGACTGCTGCCGCTGTCCACCTCTCACAGTCCCCCAAAAGCCGACATCAAGGGTGCCAAATCCCCCTGTCAGCATGCCCCCTTCCCAGTTCATTTGCCAATGTGGGAGCCCAATCCCTGTTGGCATAATGTTCCCCCATGTTTTATGTCTGCCGAGGAAGATGCCCAATCCCCCTCAGCATCATGTCCCCTCCAAACACAGACAAGCTTTCTTTGCCGATGGGGGAGGCCCAATCCTCATCGGCTTCAGTCCCCTGTCCCCAAAAGACAGAGGTGGTACACTGGGAGCCCACCCCAGTGTGCCAAAATGTCCTTGTCACACCCTGAAACAAAAAAAACCTTCCCACGATGTTCATTTTTTTTTTTACCCTGTAAAACAAAAAACAGTCCCTTGTGGTCACGACGGCCTCCTTCCCCCAACCTGCACCACCATCTGTGCACTCCACCTCCCCACACACCCCCCTCACCCCATACTTATCTCCAGAGCCCAGCACGACAATCTTCGGAGGAGCAGGAACACGTCTGCACTCTTCAAAGCCGACCGTGAACTGAAGAAAATCATGGTAAGCTTTATAATGGCATCAATGGGGGGGGTTCAACTTAGGTGGATATCTTAGCCATTTTTGCGACTTTTCCCTCCAAATTTTCAACATGGGGTTCTTGGGACCCCACCTCATGAACTCAGTCACTGTCATTTCATTATTCGGTCCCAAAAGCTGATTTTGTGGTCTGTGCGTGGAATCACATTTTGTGACTGATTAATGAAATGACAGTGTCACTGTTCAAGAGGTGAGCTGCCAAAAAGCCTATGTTGCAAATTTGGTGAAAAAATTCCAAAAAATGACTGTTACAAGCATGCATTGTGCAGTTTCCAAACACGCTCATATGTTTAAGAATTTTTTAATATTGTCACTTCAGATTTTCAACATTGCCTGTTTTTCACACCTCCTTATGAACAGTACAGCTGTCATTTTTCACGTCCTGCCCAAATTGTGTTTTTGCACATCTGGCATACAATGGCACGGTCACTGTGGAAAATCAACATTCAGAACAGATTAAGAAAATCACAGTGACACTGTTCATGAGTGGAAGTCTCAAAATGCTTATGTTACAAATTTGGAGGAACAATTCCACAAAATGACTGTGTTACAAGCGTGCATTGTGCAGTTTCCATGCACATTCATAAGTTCAAGAATTTTTAATATTTTCACTCCAGATTTTCAACATTGCCAGTTTTTCACACCCCTTATGAACAGTACAGCTGTCATTTTTCACATCCTTCCCAAAATGTGTTTTCGCACATCTGGTGCAGAATGGCGCAGTTGCTGTGGGAAATCAATGTTCGGGACAGATTAACAAAATCTCAGTGCCACTGTTCATGAGCGGAGGTCCCAAAATGCCTATGTTGAAAATCTGGTGTAACAATGTCCCACCCTGTAGAGACTGACAGGCGTCAGGGGTGTGACTTTGGATTGTTGGCTGTAATGCTCACGCCATTCCACCCCCACCCTGAAGCCAGTGACAGGCATCAAGGTGTGCTTTGGACTCCTTGGCCCCAAAGTTCACCCCATTCTCCTATACTGCACCCATCTCAACATATTTTCTTATGGAATGGGGTGAGCGTAAGGCCTGATGACACCAAGGCACAATGCGACACTTGTCAGAGTCTGCAGGGTAGGGTGAGGTGAAATGGCATGGACGTTATGGCCGACTACCCAAAGGCACACCTCAATGCCTGTCAGTCTCTGAAGGGTGGGGTGGGGTTGGTGTCAGTTCCATACTTCACTGCCATTCCTATTATGCATCTCTCTAACTCCTGCACTACCAATGCCAATGCCAGCAAGACAACATTCTACATTGATAAATGCTTGTCATTGCTTGATGAAATGATGTCTGTGCAAAACAAACGCAGTCTCTGTGCGGTCTCTGGACAATTTTGTTCCTTAGAGGACAATATCCCTCCCTCTGGGAATTCAGGCTGTCCTAATAGAGATGGGTTCAGTCCCTTGGTTCCACAGGATTAAGTTTTCCTGGTGCAGAACCCTCCACTTCTTTCTTTAAAGTGGTTTAGCTAATAATTTAAGAGACAAAAAAAACTCAAAAGTACCATATAATAAAATAATTGCCAAGTTTTTAAAACCAAAACTGCATAAAACCAACTAAGCTATAGACTTCCCATAAGTTTAACACTCTATAAAATCTCTGTATGCTCTTAAGTTTCTGTGCGGTCAGTATCAATATTTATCAATTCAAAAATGTAGCCCAAAAGCACCCTAAAAATTATCCCAGGAGGAAATACCACTATTATTATACTTAAACACATTAATATTAAATATACCTTAGGGAAACTTTGCTTTGTTTACTTTAGTAGACAGGTTGAAGAACCAGTAAAGAGTGCCATAGAAAAATTTCCAATAATGGAAATACCACTATTAGTGGGCTCAAACTCCTATATCAAAATGTGCCCTTTAAATGCTCTCAAAATGTGCTTCTTTCAACTTAGCTCAAGAATTAGAGAATAAATTGAAAAATAAATAGATAAATTGTCATAAGTTGACTCCGATATCTTTATATATTTTGCCTTTTTAGGTACTGGTGTTTGTTTTAAGGCTCAAATGTAGCCACAAGGAAACGTATCCAAACGTGTCCAAAATGCCTGAAGTCACAAGGGCCTCTGAGTAAGCTGCACTTAGGTCACCTCTTAATATAGTGGTGTCCATAGTTTGATACATAAAACAAAAGACATATATTAAATGTGTTTTATTATGTCCACAGATTTACTAACCTTATTAATCTACAGACCTGTGTTTTTTTAAATTCAGAATGAACTCTGTTAAAATAATTTAGGATCTTTACCTTCAAGTTATCAATTCCTGGTTTCACGGTTAATTACATTAATTCCCAGAAAGTCCGTTCTTTGATATATGCCAATAAGCAGCTTTCTTATGGCTTTAACTCTTTAAAGTCTTTCTCTGTTTCCAAATGTCAGCGTTCTGCTTCGTAGTGTTTTAAAAATGGTGCTAGCTTCAGCAGACACCAGCACATGTGCATTAGAGATAGTAAATCCCTCGTGCTTTATGCTTAATTGGGAGTCAACTTGTTATGCTAATTTAACTGAAAGTGATTAGCCTGCTTGTGGAAATAAGGATATTCTATATTGTATTTGCTCATTCCCAAGGCAACTAATTCAGAAAATTGGGTATTCCAGGTAACCCAGAAACCTTAGGACACCTGAATTCACTAAACCCTTGAGATCTCAGCTAAACACAAATGGGAAAAACAAAGTCTGCTTTAAAGCATTCAGGGTAATTCAAGGTAATCAGGTAATCAATTATGCTGCTTTCAGTGACTTGTACGGACTTATGGCAAATGATAACAATTATACCAGTTGGTCAAGTTCCCAATTCTGAGCCTCACCACCAAGCACTTTAGCATTAATTGCACACAGGCACTTTATTGTTTTGAGCACTTATGCACTTACTTCTCTCAGGCACTAATGCACTTTGTTAAATAAAAACAGTAATTCCATGGGCTTACAAGCCCTATATGTTAATATATTTGTGCAATTTAAGCACTTTTAATGCTATTGCGCTATTTTTCTATAAGGGAGGGATACGGAGACTTAATAAAGGGGAGGAAATATGGGCAAAGGGTGACAGTGACAAATCAGGGATACTGAATGCATATTTCTGCTCAATATTCACAATGGAAGAGGAGGGGGAGGTACCTAAACCAAACAAGAGAAACACTCTGAATAGGGGGGTCGATACCAGTCCATTCACAGAAGAAAGAGTTTTGAAAGAACTCTTGAAACTGAGGGTGGACAAAGCAATGGGGCCTGATGGGATTCACCCCAGAATTCTAAAAGAACTAAGGATAGAACTAGTGACACCACTGACTACTCTCTTTAACAAATTATGGGAGGATGGGGTGGTACCTGAGGACTGGAGGAGGGCAGATATGATTCCACTTCACAAAAGTGGGAGCAGGGCATAGGCAGGAAAATACAGACCAGTTAGTTTGACCTCAGTGGTAGGGAAAATGATGGAACCACTTCCGAAGGAAAGAATTGCTGAGTACCTAGAGGCCAGTGGGGCACAGAACCCAAGACAGCATGGTTTCACAGCAGGAAGGTCATGTCAGATGAACCTAATAGATTTCTTTGACTGGGTGACCAAAGTAGTAGACCAGGGAGGGACTGTGGATATGGTCTACCTAGATTTTAGCAAGGCATTTTGACACAGTCTCACACAAAAGATTAATATACAAGTTAGCCAGCCTTGGCGTGGGTCCCAAGGCGGTAGCCTGGATAAAAAACTGGCTGGACAACAGGACGCAAAGAGTAATAGTAAATGAGTCCACAGTGAAGAAAGGAGGGTAACTAATGGGGTACCGCAGGGTTCGGTACTGGGACCAGTCCTCTTTAATGTCTTTATAAGTGACACTGGAAAGCACCGGGAAGGAAAACTATGTCTCTTTGCAGATGACACAAAGATCTGCAACAGGGGTGATACACAAGGTGGGATGGAAAGGATTAAAAGGCACTTGGCAAAGTTGGAGGAATGGTCAAATATATGGCAGCTCAGATTCAATGCAAAGAAGTGCAAGGTAATGCATCTGGGAAACAAAAACCCAGGGGAAGAGTACACAGTGGTGGGTGAGATAATAACAACAACAAAAATCAAAAGAGACCTAGGAGTAATTATATCAGATGACCTAAAGGTGGGCAAGCAATGTGAGAAGGCAGTAAGGAGGGATGGGGGGATACTGGGGTGCACAGGGAGAGGCATCAACAGTAGAAAACAGGAAGTTGTTATCCCTCTGTACAGACAGTTAGTAAGACCCCATCTGGAGTACTGCATGCAATTCTGGATACCCCATCTCTGCAAAGACATAGAGTGGAGGCTGTTCAAAGGAGGGCAACCAAAATGGTGCAGGGTCTGCACTAGAAGACATATGAGGAGAGACTAAAGCATCTTAATATGTATACCCTTGAGGAAAGGAGGGAGAGGGGGGACATGATAGAAACTTTCAAGTATCTCAAGGGAATTAACAAAGTACAAGAGGGTAGCATCTTTCAGAAAAAGAGATATGCAAGAACAAGGGGGCACAATTTGAAGATAGAGGGGGGACGGCTCAGAGGTAATGTTAGAAAGTATTTTTTCACAGAGAGGGTTGTGGATGCATGGAGCAGCCTTCCTGAGGAGGCTGTGGAGTCAGGAACAGTGGGAGAATTCAAGAATGCATGGGACAGACATAAGGCAATTCTAGTGGGGGGGTAGGAGGAAGTAAGCTGTTGATTAACTAGAATCTGCAGCTTATCCATCAGGGAGGGAAATGGGCAGACTAGGTGGTCCAAGCAGTCCTTATCTACCGTCACATTCTATGTATGTTTATATATTTGCATGTATTTATATATGGTATCTCTAAATATCAAGTTTATGCACATAAGCACTTTAAATTTAAAGTGCGTCATGATGTTATTTCCAGGTGTGCTTGCCCTTTATATTTTAAAATGCAACTCTTAGTGGGAAGTATACAAAAATATGAAATATAAAAGTTTTGAATTTTTATGGATCCGTTCTGTGTCAAAAAGTTAAAAGGTATCTCAGCCATGAATACAAGTCCAGATATCTACAGATATCTCCAGCTGTATATTCAAATATGCCCTCTAAGCTCTAAGCTCTGCCTCTACAATTTTAAGCTTAGAGCAATGCAGTAAATCTTTGCCTGGTGGTCACAAACTCGCTCTGGTCCCTCTTCACTCCATTTGGCTCCGGGAGCCCTGAGCAAATGCAGCTCAGTTTTTATTTTTATTTATTTATTTATGTCTTTGTTAACCAGATAAGTGTGCTGATCCAATGGACCGCTTTCAGACACAACCCGGGCCACAAGGTGGCACCAACATAGTTCAACAGCCATACATTTACATAGACAGTAGTAACTATTACACAGTGATGAACAATAGACAAAGGTCAAAACATGAGTCAAGCATGTTTGTACAAAAACCTCAATATGAGGTCAGTAGAGGTACAATGTAAAACTTGAGCTGAGGTAACAGTAACAACTCAGTTACAGAAGGATAAATGGTACAAAATAACAAGCAGTAACTTTTATAATTTGAAGCAAAACATCCATTTCACCTGAGCTAGTTAATAGACTAACTTGACAGAATTGATAAGAAGACCTTGCAGGTCAAGGAGAAAGGAAACCAGAGACAGCTAGGAGGTCAAGATGGGATAGAACACAGAGATACACAGCAATACTTGGGTGAGAAGCAGAAGATAGAGAGGTATGGAACAGTGGGTGCACAAGGAAGAAATCACTCTAAGGGGTGGTTTTCGGGCACTACTTGTCCAGGACACAACTGCATGTGGATTCAGATAGGAGTAAGGCTCTTAGGTTCGTTTTGAAGGACAGGTGGGAGGGGGACAAGCAAATAGACAGCAGTAGCCTGTTCCATAGGGTGGGGGTAGAGACTGAGAAAGCTTTAGTTCCCATTAAAGTGGAGACACATGGTACTTCCAGGGGAGGGACGGAGGATATCCTGAGGCACCTGAAGGCAGTCTTGTGAGTGAGCAATGGAGAATAGGGAGACATCTGGTTGTCCCTGAGCACATTGTCCACAACACAGCCCATAGTATACTCAAAGCAACCTTGCAGAGGGAGCCACCCTAAGAACTGGTAGAGTGAGCAATGGTGGGTGGAGTAGAGGGCTTGAAGAACAAAGCGACAGATGGAGTTGTAAGTTGTAATGAGTCGAGAATGTAGGATGGAGGACACAGAGGAATAGAAAGGGGAGCAGTAGACAAGAAGGGGCAATAGGTTACCTTGCCCGATAGCAAGACGAGCTTCGGGGACAGAAACTGCTTATTACAGTAAGCAGCGCCTAGTTTTTGGTGGATTTTCCACACAGTGTTGTTTACATGGTCAGAGAAGGTTAGGGAAGGGTCAAAGGTAACACCTAGGTACTAGAAAGAGGGGACATTTTCGAGGGAGGAGGCCTGAAGGGGTGCATACCAGGAGGGAGGAAGTGGTTTTAGTGACCTTGGAAAGGAAAGGTTTTGAGCCGAAGACCATAACCTTTGTCTTTTTTTCATTGACTAGGAGCCTACTGGAGAGGGACCAATGATGTGCAGAGGCAGAGTTACGTGAGAGGGCGGATGAGATGGAATCAAGTGACTTATCGCTGTGATAGAGGACTAAGTCATCTGCATAAAGAAGGGCGTGACAGTTTAGGCTGTCAGCAGAGAGAGCATTGATGAACATGGAAAAGAGTAGCAGGCCAAGTATAGAACCCTGGGGGACTCCCGTAGGGATAGGTAGGGTAGCAGAAAAGTCATTACATATTAGGACAGCCTGAGACCTGCCGGAGAGATAACTGCGGTACCATCCACGGAATCAGGGGAGCAGCCAAACTGAAGTACTGTGGAATGGAGAAGATGGTGGTCGACAAGGTCAAAGGTCTTAGATAGGTCCACAAACACCACTCCAATGACCTTGCCCTTATCCATATTTGTTAGAACATGATCAGAGAAAAGGGCTAGTGCAGAGGAAGTACTGTGATGCTTCCAGAAACCATGCTGGAGAGGCCATAGAAAGTTATATTTCTGTAGATTTTCCAATACCTGGTGGTGGAGGATTTTTTTCAATAATTTGCTGAAGTGTGGGAGGAGTGAGATGGGTCTATAGCTTTCGGGGAGAAGAAATCACCTGTCTTGGGCTTATGTGCTAACAGGGAACGCCTAAAAGTGATCGCCGTTATCGCGAAGTCAGAGTGCTGAAAATTTATTTTGCCACTCTGACATCCCGGCGCACAGCAAAGTGGTGCAGATGACTTAGTTTTTTAATGTTTTATGCAGGGTGCTGCACCCTCCAACCCCCTGCACCCCCATACTTAAGGATTCTCAACTCTGGGGGGGTGCACGTCGGGTGTGTGTGAAAAACATTTAAAAAAAAAGGTTCGGGCCGGATGCAACAGAACCACACCAGCGCCCGGATACGAACCTGCCCACCAGCACCACCAACCCACCCACCACGCCACGGGGTCAGCTTGGCAACCCACCGCGGTACCACCCCTCACACCCTCCCGCCCTCAGTGTGCATGCTTGCTCTCCCCAGCATGTATGTATAGCATATCCTGCTGTTATGTCGCCGACCCCTCCATCTTACGCTTCCCTACCTACTATAGCCCTGCAGACATGCACTAGGATTGGGTCTCCGTTATTGTAGGCACCCAATCACTGATGCTAATATCTCATGCTACTTATGCCTTGAAGACAGGTACCATGTGTGCAACTTTCCATATATCAGGCACAGTGAATGGTGAGAGGGCCAGGTTAAATATGAAGGTAAGTGGTTTTACAATGGTTGGGGAGATAATCTTGAGAAAATCGGGGTAGAGTCCATCACTGCAGGGGCTGCCTCTGGTTGGTAAACTCTTTAGGAGCTTAGTAGTGACTCTCTGCCCAATGGCCCTGAAATAGAAAGGGAGTGGCAGGGTGTTGTTTAAAGCATTGGGGACTTGATCCAGTTGCTTCTTTAGGTTGGGGGGCTGAGGGAAGAACTTGCTGAGGTAAGAGGAAAGCTCAGTGAACATTTATTGAAGGCATTGGCTATCATAACCAGATCTGAAACAAGGCCCAAAGGGAATGAAAGTTGAGTTAGGTAACCCATTTTAAAATAGCAGTTCAGGCTTCAGATTCTAGTCTTCAAGATGTGTTTGTGTTTTACACAACCGAACGCTGGTTTAATTTTAATGGATTCGCAGTGGATCCTCCATCTTCTTATTCTAAATTAGAGTACTGAAAATTCTTTCATTTAGTAGGGCAATGATGGCAAACCTCTTTAAAAGTAAAAGAAACTTTCAGTGCTCCTGCACACTTGCTCCTCCACAGCAAAAAGTGAGCAATGCAGCCATTCCGTCAGAACCTTCCCAGTATTCTCTCCTATCAACACACTAGTCAGTTCAAACCAAACACCTTGCAAAGCATAAAACCAACAAAAGGATCCCCCAAATAGAGTTGTTGACAATTCATATGCTCATAGCAGCACCACTTCGTTTTCTCTGCTCTGTCATGCAGTTTACTACTTCAGCGATTTATAGAAACATAGACAATGTTGGCAAAAAAGATCATTCATTTACCCAGGGTGCCCAGTTTTATCCTATTCCACCCTGTGACCTGTTATCCAGATGGGGTTTTTACCCTCCTCTCCCCCCCTCGCTCCCAGCCTTACTGCTACCCCACTGAGTAACTATTAAGCCCTCTACTCTGTCCCAGCTTGTGCTTGAACCCAGCTTACATTCATATCTCCTTGTTTTTGACCCATCATTCCTGCTTAATAAAGTAGTTCTCTGCAGTTTACCTTGTTTATTTCTTTCAGGATCTTGAAGGTGTCTGTCCTCTTCCTTTTGGTTTCCAATAAATACATGTTCAGTGCCCTTAAATGATCTTTATGTCATCTACCCTGTTGGCCCTGAATCATTCTTTTTTTTTTGTCCTGATCCGACCCCCATAGGCCAGTCACCAGTCCTGTTCCACCTGCACAGAGCACCCACTCCAGCCACCTACCCACAAGTACCCCTAGACTACCCCCTGGAGGCAGAGCCCCCGACTTCCCGGTGAATCTTCAGCAGTACTGGGGGAGGAGGGTTTCCTGTACCCCAGCTTCCCAGCGAGCTACAACAGTCCGATCCATGACGTGGGACCAGCACTGACATCATTTGTCAGTGCACATATTTTTGAAATGTTGGACCCTTGGAGGCAGGGATGTGCAATGATGTCCAGTGTCCACCCCACCCCAAGGTTATGGTGCAAGCTGCAGTGGTACCACCAGCCTCCACCAGGGGTCCGCAAAACACCAGACACTCTGCCCCTTCCCCCTGGAGAAGGAGAGTAGTCCCTGGGATGCTCGATTCTTCTCTCCCTGGCCAGCCCTCTGACTCCAGAGTCCGGCGCCAAACCCGGGATGTCAGTACCACAAGTTGACACCTTGCCACTGTGCTGGTAGGCTGGCCTGACCCTGAATCATCTTAGTTACTCTATGCTGCACTGTCTCCAGCCTGTCTCTGTCTTTCTTCCAGTAAGGAATCCAGAACTGTCACAGTACTCCAGATGGGGTCTCACCAGTGACCTATATAGAGGTAGTATTACCTCTTTCCTCCTGCTACCAAAATCCCTTCCAGTACACCCCAGTATTCTGGTTGCCTTGCTGCAGGCCTTGTTACAGTGACTAGTTTGTTTTACAGATTCATTATTCATTCAGAGTATACATTCAGTAGACTGTAGTTTATTGGCAGGATTAATGATGGTTGCTTAGGTGGACGTTTAACAGTCCATCACTGTGGGTCAGGGAAGCACAAGTAAACCATACACCTACTGTGCTGCTTAAAAAGAGGAAGAATTTCTATAGGATCACCTTGTTTTAAACACTAAGATAGAAAACTATAACACCATCTAAGTCTTACTACTTTTGCTGCCAAATATATGATGTATTTTATTGTGCTACTTTTATATCATTTTGGGGCTGGCAGTATAGCCTAGAGGTTAGAGCAATGAACTGTGAATGAGCACGGTACCTCCAGCAGACGTGGGTTTGATTCCCACAACTTCCACTTGCATACTGTGTGACTCTGAGCAAGTCACTGAACCTCCCCATGCTCCCGGGTCATCTCGGAAAACAGGCACTTGTGTTCAGTGGGCCTTACCTGGTTAACAAAGAAAGAACAAAATACATTATTCTGTATATTTGTAATTAGTACTTTAAATGTGAAACAGCTTTATTTGTGCCAGGGATCCATCTCATTGTAAATGAGCCTTGGCTGAAATGGGGTATCCTTTTCTAGAAATACAGATTAAACTATTTTACTACTTACTTAATCAGTCATAGTACAGGAGCTCCATGAGTGCACGTACTGTTCCTGAAGAGGCAAAAACACAGGTTTTGGGGAATGGTAGGCATATGTGGTGTGGGGAAGCAGTGGGCTGTCAATCATGTTATGTGGGTAAGCCTCCATTTTCCCATTAAGGACCCAAATTATTCAGTATGTAAGGACTGCCAGATGGAAGGAGATAGGAATGATGGGGAAAATTGTATTTTCACAGTTAATACTTTCATAAAGTGGGGAGTATTTTTCCTACTTCTGTAAACCCAGGAGTGGCTTTTTAGAAATTTGCCAGAAGAGTTCACAGCAGCATGCATGGCAAAAGGCACATATATGCAAAAACATAACCTTTGCAAGAAAGATTGACTTGGAAAAATGTTTTACACACAAGTGGCATGTGTTGCAGAAATGTATCTTTAGACTTTTACTACCCAGAACCTAACTCTTATCACTTTTTTCTTTACAGAATAAGAAGTCCTCCTGAAAAACAGAAGACAACGTCAGAGCATCTTGTGTCTAATATTGTAAACCATAAAATAGACAAGGCTGTTTATACTGCAGTTATACTAAAATTAATGATTGGCATTCTTGCTGCTAATAGCTGGAATCACTTCAGACTGCAGAAAGTTCACCATCTACTGATGTCAGCATAATTTGATAATCATGAAGGTGACCTTAAGTGCTGAGCTTAGTTAAAATTTAATGCCAATAGTATGCTTTTTCTATAACCCTAATAATTAAAAATTAAACAGATAGTGTAAAGTAACCGCTGTATTGTTTCAGCTAGTCTGAGCATCTAGGTGGCATTCTTTCTCCTTCATTGGAGATCTGCATTGTAGTGGAGAACAGTGTAATGCAGGAAAATCTTGATAAACATGGAAAATGATGCTGTGAATTTGTTTAAGTTTACATCCGCTGGACTTTTAAACCACAGTGCCTGGAACAATAAAACTTGTTCTACCCCATATGTAGCTGTTCATCTATGTTATACCATTTCCAGTCTTGTATAAGTGAGCATAAAACCTAAACTGTAGGTGTCTGTCTGCTTCAAACATTAAAATACTGAAATGCATGAACTCTTGCTAACCATTCTGCACTTAAGAAACATATCCATAGACTACAAGATAAATTGCTGTATGTCCGGATTCTTCATATGTTTTTTTTTTAAATACTCTTGCTTTCTAGAAAACACATTTCCAGGACAGCTTAGTAATATGACCCTTCAACAGCATTCAGAGATAAACAATAAAATGTACTCATAATGCCATACCATTTTGATTCTAGAGTTCTCTTCATCTTCTAGTTAGATTGCTGTTGTTCATTCTCAGTCCTATATAATGACTTGCAATGTTTCGTTTTATTTCTGGGATATCACTTTGTCTCAGTGAGCAACATCTTGGTGTACCCTTTACATTAATAAAATGAAAGAAGAAATTTAATCATTTGTCATAATTTTGTTTTTCTGCTAGTCCCAATACTGTCACTGGGCAATAATTTGCAGTGCTACCATAAAGTTAATGAAGCCTCCTAAGGATGTCTCTTATGGTATAAGAGACTCTGAGTATGAGATTTAGGCGAGAGGACCATGAAGTGAAGCTGAGTGATTCTGTCTGCCCAAACCTTACAAGAGGGGTCTCATACCATAAAAGACATCCCTCTGAGATTCTATTATTTTATTATAAATCACTTGAGTTTAGCTTGAGTGATCTATAAGTTCAAAGTCTTTTTTTTTTTTATTTTAGTATGCTGTCCTCAGAGTGCTCCCTCCTACAACTCCCACACAAGAACACACTGTACAAAGGATAAGCAATACAGTGGCTCTGCATTCTGACAGGCTGAAATCCTGACAGTGATCTATAATGGGTTACACATGCTCACCTACTAGGGACCAGCTGTGACATCATAACAGAACCCTGGCTTCTCAACATTCTGAGATAGCTGGCTTTGAATCTTCAGTCATAAATCTTTCACAGCCATATAGCACATAACAATACCAAACTTCATGTATGCATTCCTTAAAAGATAAAATTTTATTTAATTACAGCCCTACTTTAAAGATGTGTGGCAGTAACAGATTTTGTAATTTTGTGTGTCTCAATGAAAGGCTACATTAACCCGTATATGGTCAGTGTGACTTCGTCAATAATAACTTACGCAGTGGCAGCTCCCATAAATTAACTTTTCCAGAGTATGAACACAAATGTTAAACATAGAGGATAATGTATGGGGAGCAGTTAACAACTGTGTTGTATTCGCATCGAGAGGTTACCATGGTCTGTAAACCTTGAGAGCGCAGCTCGAGAGGTTTTCAGTAACCATGGTAACCTCAAGATGAGAATTCAACTAGGTTGTTAACTGCTCCCCATACGTTGTCTTTTATAGTGTATGGGGAAGCAGTCCAGGCACATAGTTCACAAAAATAGGAAGGTAAAACAAATTAAAAGTTTACCTGAGTGAAGACGTGGACACGGTGGTGTCAAAGTTGCCAAAACACATTTAAATTAAAACACATTCGCTGATGTACTTTTTTACTTTTCAAAATACCATTGGTAATAGGTTTTAAAATAAGAAATGCACTTAACACGCTACATGATAAAAAAAAAAATTAAAAAAAAAATCACTGTCCCATACGACTAGGAAGTTTATAACTAGGGGTCAAAATGGGTCGGCGTCAACAGTGCGCCATCCGGAAGAGACACAGAAAAAGGCCAATTCCAGAAGGAAACGCTTTGAGGGTACTCTTCTCGATCACCAGGTACCCGACAAGAAAAGTAAAAGAAGAACTAAGCAAACAAATGAGGAACCGCCATTTTTGTTTGAATGCTGCCGAGTGCTGTGAAAGACTGTGATGCGCTGGTGCAGTGGAATGTTTTTCTCGGCAGCATTCTATTTTGTTATGCCATCGATGTGACGTACCATCGATGGGTTAACAACTTAATTACATCACATCAGTAGCATAACAACATGGGGAAAAGATGAAAATTACCACATAACAACGTTCTACCATACATTATATAGATGTTAACAGGCAGAGTTAGACTCATGATTCCAGATTAGCACTGGCCAGACCTGCAGATGAATCATCCCTCAGTTCTAATGGGACTATCCCAGTGCCCCATTAGCCCTATCCCCTTACCTGGTAATTTTCACAAGTTTCTTGTGTCTGTGACACCATGTTGTGAACCATCTTAACACTGACTAGCTCCTGAGGTACACAGTTCCATGTTTTCACCATCCTTTTCATGAAGAAGTGCTTGCTCATATATCCCCTAAACTTCCTCCATCAATTTATAGTTGTGTACCTTTGTAATGGATCCCTCACTAAGGTTAAACAATTGCTGGCTATTCACCCAGTCTGGTGCATTTTGTGGGCTCCATCTTTTTTGATCTATCAAAGGCTTTTGATTTGAATCATAACTCGCTGCTACTTTCCCACTTGTCGTTTTATGTTTTTTCTGCAAGTGTTACTAATTGGTTTTCCTCTTATTTGCACAGATCACAATCTGTCCTTTGGAATATCTGTCTTTCTTCATTTTTACCTATCCTCACTGGGGTTCTGCAGGAGTCTATTCTTGGTCCTATTTTATTCAGTTTATTTGTTAATCCCTTAACTTCTGTTGTTGATATACTGTTCTGTCAGACTTTATGTTGATGACTGTGTACTTTGCTTTGCTCACAAATCCGTTTCTTTTTCATCAATGCTATGGGGTGACTTTGCAAAAGTTGATGAGTGGTTGTCTGGCAACCTTTTGAATCTGAATAGTAAAAATACCATGTTTAGTTTCCAACACCCTCTGTACTCCCTGGATTCTCCCTTTTCCATCACCTTAAACCGTCATTCTTTGGAAAACTTGATGGAATTTAAATATCTTGGCCTCACTTTGATTCTTCCTTAACCTTTTTATTCATTTATTTATTAGATCATCAGTTTACAGACCTTTGAGTCATAGACTCATTTACAAAGGCACTTTGTTATGAGAGCAATACATCACAGCAAACAAACAGTATAGTACATAATGCTTAGATTAAAAAAGCAACCAGTGTTACAGGCATTCACTGGTGGTACACGCTTGGTAATAGGTAGATCACAGTATCCATATTGACAAAATGGCCTCCAAAACTGGACAATGCCTGGGCCATTTGAAACATTCTAAGCACTGTCTGTCCATCATGGACAAAAAACATACTATTGTTCAAGCCATTCGCTCCACTTCGGATTATGTGGATACAATCTATCACCATGCCACTGAGTCCCATCTTGCCCCTTTAAACATAGCTTATTTTCAATCACTACTCTCTAGTCTTACAGCCAACTGGGACGAGTATCATTGCTCATTGCTAAATTGCTTAAATTTGGCTATCTCTCACTCTCTTCCAGGCACAATTTAAATTAGTTATCTTATATTTAAAGAAGTCAACAGCTTAACTTCCCCAGATCTCTCAGAGATAGTGGTACCTAACCATAAGTACAGCCTATGAGATGTGGCTCAATGCAGTCTTTATCTTCTGAAATTTGCTGCAAGCTGTGGCAAAGCCAGTTTCTCATATGGTACCCCATGTTTCTGGAACAGCTTAGATACTCACACCAGAAATTGCCTTAGCCTAGGGCCTTTCAAAAGTGGTTTAAAGAAAAATGTGCATATTGCACAATCTGTTGGTTCTTATTTTTGATAGCTAATATTTGTATACTCATTGATAGTTATTGTATGTCATTTGTTGTCATTTTGTTTGTCTGCTAATAACATATTGACCTGGCACATTCTATAAATAAGACTTATTTCTTGTAGAACCCAGACTGTATATCTTAACTTTTAATAAATCAGTAAATCCTGTTTATGCCTTTCAGACAAGTGGAAGGTTACAATCATGCCTCCCTCCCTCCCTCTCCTGGCCTCTATGGAGTACAGCTAGTCTTTCCTCACAAATCCTCTCTAGCTGCCTGTGAATAATTTTTCCCACTCTCCTTTGGACTGCCTCTAGGCAGTCCTTGTCCTGTTTTTAGGTGAGAGTTCCAGAACTCTTCACAGTACTCCATGTCTGGCTTCATCAAGAACTTGTACATGCAATTCCTTCTACTTGAAAAGGCTCAAGCTATGCATCTCAGAATCCTGCTAGCTTTACCATATGCTCCATTACATTGGGCCGAGATCTTGAGGTGATTACTTACCGCAAGTCCTAGATCCCCTTCCTCCTCTGAGGTATGTTCTAGTCTTACCCCCTTTAGTATTTAGCCGCTGCATTCCCCCTCCCCAAGTGCATAACCTTGTACTTTTTTATGTAAAAATCAGTTGCCAACTCTTGAACCACCCTTCCAGTTTCCTTAGATCTCTTTTCAAATCCCTTATGCACTTCTTATTATCCACCCTGCCAAATGACTATCATCTGCAAAAAACACACCTTGCCCTGGATCTACTCTCCAGTATTGTAAATGAACACACTGAAGAGTACAGGGCCCAGCAGTGACCCGTGGCACCCTGCTCATTATCCCTGACCTTGGATACGTACCATTTAGGACCACCTTTTGGGTTCTTCCGCCAAGCCAGTTCTATACCCATTTTATGACTTTCTCCCCAACACTCTAGTCCCCCAATTTCATTACTAGCCTACTGTGGGGTGGAGATTCAAAGACCTTGCTGAACTCCAGGTACTGGGTGTCCCCCACTGGCCCTTGTCCATTGCCTGGACGTGACACTGATGAATTCTATGAGTTTCATCTTACAGGACCTCCCCTTCACAAAATGTTGCTGTTTGCTGTCCAGGAGTCCATGGGACTCCAGGAGGTCATCTAGCTGCTTCTTGATTTTAGTGTCATGGAGATTTCCTACCATGGAAGTCAGACTGTCTGTAATTCCCTGTTCCCATGCTTATATAGAGGGACATCTGACATCCTCTAGTCCCTGGAAACTACCCCATCTCAGTTGAGCAGTAAATAAGTCTTCCAGGAGTGCTGCTAGAACCTGCCCCACCTCCCTGAGGACCTATGGGTGCACTACATCTGGTCCCAGGGACTTATCCACCTTTAACCCTTTCAGACCTTCGAGCAGCTTTGTCTTTGTGACACTCAGTATTGCCATATTTGCTTTCAATTGACTTGATGCTACACTTTGGTAGTGGCCCTTCCTCCTTAACTGAAGAGCAAGCAAAAGTATTCATTCTAAATATAACCTTATTGTCTGTCTTCCTCCACCCATTCCACTCGCACTTACTTAACCTCTCTATCCTTCCCTCATGGTTCTTTCTCCTTTCCCTGACATACCTAAAGAAGGCCTTATCGATTTTCATCAATGCGTCTGCAATTTTAAGCTCCACCTTTGCCTTGGCTCTCTTTACTGCCTTACTGGCTTCTTTTACTTTGTCGCAGCAGAACTGCCTGCTTGCCTCCATCAGGTCAGCCTATACACTCTGAAAGCCACCTGTTTTGCCCTCACTGCTACTTCAACTTTCTTTGAAAATCATATAGGCCCACTGTGCCTCCTCCCTTTCCCTCCTTGCCTCAAACACATCTCTGACATGTTAAGAATCCCATATGATATATTCCCATTTGATCTTAACCCCACAACCAGCTGGTAATACCCCATTAGCCTCTCAGTCAGTTTCTCCTCCATTTTCCTTAAGTATGCCTTCCTTAAATCCAGGACGAGTTTCCAGGACTTTTATGCTTTCAGGGTTATGGTGAACCACACGTTGTTGTGGTCACTAGACCTCAGTGGTTCCTCTGCTGTTTACCCCCCCCCCGCACTGCGCCAGTTGGACAAAACTAAGTTAAGTATTCCTCTGTCCTAAGTATGCACCACCACATGCTGCATCAGAACACAGTTCTGGAAGGTATCCACCAATGCCTGGTTGGTTCCTGGTGCTCTGTGATAAAGGAATACTCCAGTTTGCATTTAGTATGTTGAAGTCTCCTAGCAGGATGATGTTACCTTCAGCTGCCACCCTCCTGATCACCTTAGCAAGTGCCATCTACCTCGTCTGACTGGGAGGTCCATAAATCACTCATATTCTGACAACTGTTCCAGCATCTGCTATAAGCTGTAACCTCTTCCAGCATCTGCTATCAGCTGAAACCATAATGATTCCACTTTGCCCCACCACCTGTCACCTTATCTTCCAGCATCTTGATGCCTTCCGTATAGTACAGTGCAAATTCTCCTCTCTCCTTTTCCTTGTTCCTTCTGAATATTGAACAGCGTGGGCTTGTGAGGTCCCTGTCACTGTTGGATGATGCCAGTGTTTCTTTCACTGCCATTATGTCTGGGCTGCTTTTTACTGTCATGGACTGGAAATTGTTTATTTTGTTACCAAGGCTTCTTAAGCAGACCACTCTCCAGGAACCCTGCCTACTGCCCTTACCCCTTCACTGGCCAGGCCTATTTTACTCATTTCCTATAGTTTATTTCTATCCATACACCCCTTCCCCATCTGCCACAGTTCTTACTGTAGGATGCAAGACCATGCCATGTACCCCATCTATGTCATCCATAGTTCTCGATCACCCCTTCTAACTGGGGAAGGGCTAGCTATGTCTCCCTAACCTGAGTTTACTCCGTGGATGACCCTAGCCCCAAACTCACCCCAATTTGTTTAACTGTCAAGAAATGAAAGCCTCAAACCTCTGGCACAAGCCCTTGTTCCCTTCCTTTTAGGATGAAGGCCATCTGGTTTAAATAGGCCATTGAGGTAGAGATACCGCTTGAGACACTGATGATCCAAGTTTGGAAACAAGTCTTGAGCATTAGAGGGCCAGCTGGGTGGAGGTGGGGGGGGTGCAGGGGCCCAGTGCCAGACTGACACCTAGTGGAGGCTAGAGGTGCAGCAGCCAGGAACCACTAGTGAAGACTGGGAGGTGCCAGTGGATGTCAGTGCAACATGCATGGGAGCATGCAAAGATGCACCACTAACATTATTGCACAGCTGTGCCTCCATTGGGGGAAAAAAAACAAGACAAAACCCTTTGGGCAGTGCAGCAAGGCATCCTGTGGGAGCCATGACATGTACACCCGAATTATGCTGATCCCAAGTCTCTGCTGGGTCACAAAGAGGATCTCAGTCTCTCTCTGCAGTGGGTGTCACAGTCTTCCCAGTTCTGGTAAGTCAGGGGATGCCGCATGGGGGGAGTGGGTGGGGACTAATGGGACAGATAAAGGGTACATCTCTACCTGGTCAAATAGAATAAACAGAGTTGAGAAAAAAAATTAGGCCTTTGTTCCACTAAAAGGCACATGAGTCTCCCAAAAGGCAAAACCCCTATACAGGGCACAACCCTTTCAATCAATTGTTGAAGTAGAGGTTTTTCATCTTCCTAGCCTCCCCCTTCCTGTATATTGTAAGGACCACCAGGAAGATCACAGTACCAGTCAGTCCCTTGAGCCTGACACCCAGTGCCCTGAAAAGGAAAGTTACCATGACTACAAATCTGCAAGAATATCTTCCCCATAAAGCCACACTCTTTGGTCTTAGGATCAGAGGCACTAATGCTCCAAGAGTCCCCTTTCCTCAACTGAATGGTACCAGCAATATGAGTGTGAATGTGCACTGAATAAGGGGTTAAAAGTTACTATATGCTTAAAGTCATATAGTCGCCCCCTACAGCTTAGCTTATCATCAGAGGGTTGGCTGTGGGGTACTCTGGGAGCATTAGGTGCTGATAATGGCCATCGGGGAAGTTGCTGGACCAGAGAAATACGTATATTGCAGACCAGTAAGTAGCTTACAAATTACACCCTTGTTGTATTTTAGTAAATCAGGACCTATAGACCCTGCTGCTGTTCATCTGGGAGCGGAGAGTTCCCTGTAAGTACCTACTTGCCAGGAGCTTGTGGAGTGTCCCTATAAGATACTAATTTGTAAAAGTTTTGGTACTGGATAAAACCCATTCAGAATTCTTCCATGGATATCCACTGCTCACTGCTAATGGTCAGTTGAGCATGGAGAATTTGGGGAAGGGGGGGACAAAGTACTGATTTCTTTTATTTATTTTTATTTATTTAGTTAAACATCAGTTTAGAAACCTTTGAGCCAGAGGCTCATTTACAAAGGTACCTCGTCACAAAGAGGACATCAAAACAGTAGTACAAGGGACACAGCACTTACAAACAAAAAAGTTACAGTTCAATTACAATTTTGTTTCAATAGAATACAATCTCCAACGAAGCAAAAGATAACAAAAGGTGCAAAACTTATGGTCGGGGGAGAGCTGGTGGGAGTAGAAGGGAGGGAGATAGGGGAGGAGGAATTAGTAGGGAAAGGAAGGGGGGGGCCACTCAGTGAGCATTGTCAAACAGAGTATATATATATATATATTTTTTTTTTTTACACTAGGCTAGCGGCAGTTGCATTTTCGAGAGCTAAGCAGGAAGTTTCTGAGCCTGGGCTTAAAGCAAGCTAAGGTTAGTGAGTTTGAGACACTGGCAGGGAGGGAGTTATACCAGCGGGGCACACAGTAGGGGAATGCCCTCTGACCTTGAGAGGTCCTGGCACTCGGAATAACTAGGGTAGCTCTTGGCAGGCTGCCGTGATCAGGAGCCAGTGCAGTCTGGCAGATGGAGTTGGATGAGCCTATGGGGGATAGGCCACACAGGGCTTTAAAGGTGAGCTGGCATGTCTGATACATGAGTCGCTCTTCCAGGTTGAGTAGGGTAGCCAGGGTGTACAGCTCACATGTGTGAGTGAGTCTGGGAGCACCAGTGATAAGTCTGCAGGCCTTATTAACTGTGAGGCGAACCTTGTTGAGGTCAGTCTGATCTGCTGAGCCATAGACCGGAAGGCCATAGTCAATGAGAGACATGACAGAGGAGGTGACAGCCAGGTGGAGGCATCAGGATGGAGGCATTTCTTGTGCGGTAAGAATGCCTAGCAGTGAGTTGGCGACAGAATTTAGGGCAGATATATGTCCATGGAATGAAAGTGCAGGGTCAAAGGTTATACCAAGATATTTATAGGACTGCACCTGGTCAATGCGAGATTGGGTGTGGAGTGGACAGCTAGGGAAACTTGCTGTACTTATTTTGGGGGTGGGAGAAGAGCATCGTTTTTGTTTTCTTAAGGTTGATAACAAGTCGGTGCTCAGTGAACCAGGTAGCTGCAGAGTCAAAGACTAGTTGGAGGGAGTTCTGTAGCAGCATGGGGCCATTGTGGGAGGCAACGAGAACAGCATCATCAGCATAGAGAAGCATCTTACCCGTACAACTGCTGGGTAGGGAGTTAAGAAAGAGTGAGAATAGTAGGGGTCCAAGAATTGAGCCCTGCGGCACCCCAGAGTGAATGGGGCATGTTTCAGAGAGAGTACCATTGACTTTCACACATTGGGAGGCGGGCGGAGAGATAGCTGGTGCACCAGGAAACAGGTCCTGAGGCAAAGCCTATGAGTCGAGGGTGGAGAGCAAAAGAGGATGCGAAACGGTATCGAATGCTTTAGACAGGTCAATGAATATAGCACCAGCCAGGGCACCAGAGTCCAAGGAGGCATGGAGGAAGTTGGAAAATTCCAGGAGTGCTGTATTGGTACTATGACCTGCTCTGAACCCATGTTGTTCAGGGCGAGAACATTGTACTTACAGAGGTAGTCAGAGACTTGGGACACCACAATTTTCTCTAATGCCTTAGAGGGGAGAGGATTGAGATGGGTGGTGGTTACCGGAAGAGTCCTGTCACCACCTTTATGGACAGGGTAACTGTGGCAATCTTCCAGGCAGAGGGAATTGTCCGAGACAGAGTGATTTGTTGAAAATGCAGTAATAGGTAAGAGGACCTGATCCAGGACCTGGACGTAAAAGGCAGGGATCAAGTGAGTCATTACCGATGGTGTTACCTTTTAGGGCTTTTAGCAAGTAAGGCCTAGCTTCTTGCATGGTGACACGACGCAGGTGGAAAGAGGGGCGGGCAATGGGTGGTGGTACAGATGGAGGAGGTGGACTGAAAAAGTTACCAGGAAGTACTGAGCTAAAGGTCGGTAAAGGAGTTATTGAGGTGGGTGGCAATGAGGGCAGGGTTAGAGGAGACGGTACCATTGATGTTGAGAAGAGAAGGAGGAGGGGACTGGGAGTGACCATTCAGTTGCTTGATGTTGTCCCAGAAGCACCTGGGGTTCCCCAGGAGGAGGTAAGAAGCTTGGCAGTATTCCACCTTTGCTTGGTGGATGGCCCAGGTGCACTGGTTTCAGGCGGCAGCATGGGACTGCCTGTCAGCTGAGCGCCAGTAGCAACAGCAAGGTGCCAAAGATTGTCGCGTTGTTAAGTTGCCACAGTAGGGCAGGGGTGATCAAGGGGCATGTTTCACTTTGGACCTCCTAGCAGTTATGGGAGCAAAGATATCACAGGCAAAGTTGAAAGTGTTACAAAGAAGGCCAGGGGCCAAGTTAATGTTGGATGCCTGGTCAAGAGGACCAATCAGTGTGGGCAAGGAAGCGCTTAAGGCCTCGGTCCCCCAGGCCCTAAGCCGCCCGAGGTGGTTTGACCCCGGGATGAGGGCCGAGGTTTCCCAGTTGAAAAGCACAGGGAGTGGTCACTGGAGGCAGTTAGGAGGATTTGGATGAAGTGGATGCGGATTGGCCTGTTGGTGAGGACCACATCCAGGAGGGTGCTTGTCCCCCTAGGGTTTTTCTAGTAGGCTGTGTGACCAGTTGAGTTAGGTCAATTGAATCAAAAGCCTCACGGTGGGAGGAGGACAGGGCAGAGCCAGTTTATATTCAAGTCGCCACAAGATTTGGTCCGACGAGTTGGGTAGGGAGGTGAGGTAGTCAATTAGTGGGCCCAGGGCCTGGGATTGGTTCTTGGGGGGTATGTAGGCTATGGTTAGGAATAATGGGACTCTAGCTGGGTCAGGGGACAGCTTTAGAGTAAATGCCTGGGCCTCATGGTCGAGGTCAGGCGGGGGGAGTGGTAGCCCCATGAGAGAATCCTTCAAATAGAAGACAGAGCCCCCACCTCTCCTGCCAACACGGTCCAACTGGTGGAGAGTGTAGCGGGAGAGAGACATGAGGAGTTAGGAGTGGAGGAGACAGCCAGGTTTCAACCAGGGCAACAACATCAGGTTTATGAAGCGTCACCCAGCAGTGTAGAGAGTCCAGTTTTTTCAGGAGGCTACAGATGTTCGTAGAAGCAATCGCGGCCAGGAGATTTCAGGGGGAGGACCAGTGCTGCCAGGCCCGGGATTGGGGTGGACATTGCCTGACAGGAGCAGGAGGAGGAGGGCTGATCTGGGGAGTTCACAATGGCGGGATAGCTTTCGACGATTGGAGTGGGGGTGATGAGGGGGTGATCACCAAATGAAAACAGCTACTAGAGAGCAGTAAAATGTGACAAGTGAGGTATTGGATGCAAATTGTTCAAACTTAATCAGGCTCCCTCTAGTGGCAAAACAATATAAGGAGCTAATGGAGAAGTTGGGTGTTTCAAAAAAAAAAAAAAGATCAAGCACAGGCAAAAGATTAACTTGCTGGGGGCGGGCTGGTAGAGGGTGTGGGGAGAAGAGCAAATGGGCTGTGGGCTATCAGGTACTAATGTGATTCAAAACAGAAGGTGATTACTAGCAGGGCAAACTGAAATTCTGCACACAGGAAAAGCACTTAGAAGTTAAACAGTCCCCAAAAGAGTTTTTCACAGGGGATAATTCAGTTACAACTGGAAATGCACTTCACAAATTAACAAACAGTCCCCAGTGAGATTTGCACAGGGGGGGATTTCAGATAGAACACAGGTCCTGGGCTTGCAGTGACTCTAAGCTTTTAAATACAGTTACAGGCAAATGCAAATAGTTTTAGCTGGTTCATTTTAAAAGTTTCAAAATCAGGCACAAAAGTAACAGTTCTGCTCCATTTGAGCCTGGGCAGCAACTCGAGGTGCTACTCTGGCCCGGGATTCATGCGCTGAGCAGGGGAGCTTGTGGCCATTTCAGAAAAGGCGCCAGATGGCCAACGATGGTGGCAGTAGCCTGGATCAAGGTAGAAATTACCTGGTGTGTCTCGGGTTCGGGGCTTCTGCGGGCAGGGAGGGCTTCAGAGCAGGCCCTCATGACCTCTGGTCTCCTCAGGGGAGGGGGGTGGTCTCTGCAGGAGAATGAAGAGAGAGGGGGGATTAAATATGCAGCACAAGCAAAAGATTAACTTGCTGGGGGCGGGCTGGTAGTGGGTGTGGGGAGAAGAGCAAATGGGCAGTGGGCTATCAGGTATAATGTGATTCAAAAAAAGAAGGTGATTACTAGCAGGGCAAACTGAAATTCTGCACACAGGAAAAGCACCTAGAAGTTAAACAGTTCCCAAATGAGTTTTTCACAGGGGGGTAATTCAGTTACAACTGGAAATACACTTTACAAATTAACAAACGGTCCCCAGTGAGATTTGCACAGCGGGGGATTTCAGATAGAACACAGGTCCTGGGCTTGCAGTGACTCTCAGCTTTTTAAATACAGTAACAGGCAAATGCAAATAGATTTAGCTGGTTCATTTTAAAAGTTTCAAAATCAGGCACAAAAGTAACAGTTCTGCTCCGTTTGAGCCTGGGCAGCAATTTGAGGTGCTACTCTGGCCGGGATTCATGCGCAGACCAGGGGAGCTAGTGGCCATTTCAGAAAAGGCGCCAGATGGTCAACGATGGTGGCAGCAGCCTGGATCAAGGTAGAAATTACCTGGTGTGTCTCGGGTTCGGGGCTTGTTCGGGCAGGAAGGGCTTCAGAGCAGGCCCTCATGACCTCCGGTCTCCTCAGGGAAGGGGGGTGGTCTCTGCAGGAGAATGAAGAGAGAGGGGGGATTAAATATGCAGCACAAGCAAAAGATTAACTTCCTGGGGCGGGCTGGTAGTGGGTGTGGGGAGAAGAGCAAATGGGCTGTGGGCTATCAGGTACTAATGTGATTCAAAAAAGAAGGTGATTACTAGCAGGGCAAACTGAAATTCTGCACACAGGAAAAGCACTTAGAAGTTAAACAGTCCCCAAATGAGTTTTTCACAGGGGGGTAATTCAGTTACTACTGGAAATGCACTTTACAAATTAACAAACAGTCCCCAGTGAGATTTGCACAGCGGGGGATTTCAGATAGAACACAGGTCCTGGGCTTGCAGTGACTCTCAGCTTTTAAATACAGTTACAGGCAAATGCAAAAAGTTTTAGCTGGTTCGTTTTAAAAGTTTCAAAATCAGGCACAAAAGTAACAGTTCTGCTCCATTTGAGCCTGGGCAGCAACTCGAGGTGCTACTCTGGCCGGGATTCATGCGCTGAGCAGGGGAGCTTGTGGCCATTACAGAAAAGGCGCCAGATGGCCAACGATGGTGTCAGTAGCCTGGATCAAGGTAGAAATTACCTGGTGTGTCTCGGGTTCGGGCTTCTGGACGAGGAGGGCTTCAGAGCAGGCCCTCATGACCTCCGTCTCTCCTTAGGGAGGGTGGTCTCTGCAGGAGAATGAAGGGGGGGATTAAATATAGCAGCACAAGCAAAGATTAACTTGCTGAGGCGGGCTGGTAGTGGGTGTGGGAGAAGAGCAAATGGGCTGTGGGCTATCAGGTATAATGTGATTCAAAAAAAGGTGATTACTAGCAGGGCAAACTGAAATTCTGCACACAGGAAAAGCACTTAGAAGTTAAACAGTCCCCAAATGAGTTTTTCACAGGGGTAATTCAGTTACAACTGGAAATGCACTTTACAAATTAACAAACAGTCCCCAGTGAGATTTGCACAGGGATTTCAGATAGAACACAGGTCCTGGGCTTGCAGTGACTCTCAGCTTTTAAATACAGTTACAGGCAAATGCAAATAGTTTTAGCTGGCTTGTTTTAAAGTTTCAAATCAGGCACAAAAGTAACAGTTCTGCTCGTTTGAGCCTGGGCAGCAACTCGGGAGTGCTACTCTGGCCGGGATTCATGCAAGAGCAGGGGAGCTTGTGGCCATTTCAGAAAAGGCGTAGATGGCCAGCGATGGTGGCAGCAGCCTCGATCAAGGTGAGAATTACCTGGTGTGTCTCGGGTTTGGGGCTTCTGCGGGCAGGAGGCTTCAGAGCAGGCCCTCATGACCTCCGGTCTCCTCAGGGAAGGGGAGTGGTCTCTGCAGGAGAATGAAGAGATAGGGGGGATTAAATATGCAGCACAAGCAAAAGATTAACTTGCTGGGGGCGGGCTGGTAGTGGGTGTGGGGAGAAGAGCAAATGGGCTGTGGGCTATCAGGTATAATGTGATTCAAAAAAGAAGGTGATAACTAGCAGGGCAAACTGAAATTCTGCACACAGGAAAAGCACTTAGAAGTTAAACAGTCCCCAAAAGAGTTTTTCACAGGGGGGTAATTCAGTTACAACTGGAAATGCACTTTACAAATTAACAAACAGTCCCCAGTGAGATTTGCACAGCGGGGGATTTCAGATAGAACACAGGTCCTGGGCTTGCAGTGACTCTAAGCTTTTAAATACAGTTACAGGCAAATGCAAATAGTTTTAGCTGGTTCATTTTAAAAGTTTCAAAATCAGGCACAAAAGTAACAGTTCTGCTCCGTTTGAGCCTGGGCAGCAACTCGAGGTGCTACTCTGGCCGGGATTCATGTGCTGAGCAGGGGAGCTTGTGGCCATTTCAGAAAAGGCGCCAGATGGCCAACGATGGTGGCAGCAGCCTGGATCAAAGGTAGAAATTACCTGGTATGTCTCGGGGTTGGGGCTTCTTTGGGCAGGAGGGCTTCAGAGCAGGCCCTCATGACCTCCGGTCTCCTCAGGGGAGGGGGGTGGTCTCTGCAGGAGAATGAAGAGACAGGGGAATTAAATATGCAGCACAAGCAAAAGATTAACTTGCTGGGGGCGGGCTGGTAGTGGGTGTGGGGAGAAGAGCAAATGGGCTGTGGGCTATCAGGTACTAAAGTGAATCAAAAAAGAAGGTGATTACTAGCAGGGCAAACTGAAATTCTGCACACAGGAAAAGCACTTAGAAGTTAAACAGTCCCCAAATGAGTTTTTCACAGGGGGGTAATTCAGTTACAACTCGAAATGCACTTTACAAATTAACAAACACTCCCCAGTGAGATTTGCAGAGCGGGGGATTTCAGATAGAACACAGGTCCTGGGCTTGCAGTGACTCTCAGCTTTTAAATACAGTTACAGGCAAATGCAAAAAGTTTTAGCTGGTTCGTTTTAAAAGTTTTAAAATCAGGCACAAAAGTAACAGTTCTGCTCCGTTTGAGCCTGGGCAGCAACTCAAGGTGCTACTCTGGCCGGGATTCATGCGCTGAGCAGGGGAGCTTGTGGCCATTTCAGAAAAGGCACCAGATGGCCAACGATGGTGGCAGCAGCCTGGATCAAGGTAGAAATTACCTGGTGTGTCTCGGGTTCGGGGCTTCTGCGGGCAGGGAGGGCTTCAGAGCAGGCCCTCATGACCTCTGGTCTCCTCAGGGAAGGGGAGTGGTCTCTGCAGGAGAATGAAGAGAGAGGGGGGATTAAATATGCAGCACAAGCAAAAGATTAACTTGCTGAGGGCGGGCTGGTAGTGGGTGTGGGGAGAAGAGCAAATGGGCTGTGGGCTATCAGGTATAATGTGATTCAAAAAAGAAGGTGATAACTAGCAGGGCAAACTGAAATTCTGCACACAGGAAAAGCACTTAGAAGTTAAACAGTCCCCAAATGAGTTTTTCAAAGGGGGGTAATTCAGTTACAACTGGAAATGCACTTTACAAATTAACAAACAGTCCCCAGTGAGATTTGCACGGGGGGTTCAGATAGAACACAGGTCCTGGGATTGCAGTGACTCTAATCTTTTAAATACAGTTACAGGCAAATGCAAATAGTTTAAGCTGGTTCGTTTTAAAAGTTTCAAAATCAGGCACAAAAGTAACAGTTCTGCTCCGTTTGAGCCTGGGCAGCAACTCGAGGTGCTACTCTGGCCGGGATTCATGCGCTGAGCAGGGGAGCTTGTGGCGATTTCAGAAAAGGTGCCAGATGGCCTACGATGGTGGCAGCAGCCTGGATCAAGGTAGAAATTACCTGGTATGTCTCTGGTTCGGGGCTTGTTCAGGCAGGGAGGGCTTCAGAGCAGGCCCTCTTAACCTCAGGTCTCCTCAGGGAAGGGGGGTGGTCTCTGCAGGAGAATGAATGGGGGGATTAAACATGCAGCACAAGCAAAAGATTAACTTGCTGGAGGCGGGCTGGTAGTGGGTGTGGGGAGAAGAGCAAATGGGCTGTGGGCTATCAGGTACTAATGTGATTCAAAAAAGAAGGTGATTACTAGCAGGGCAAACTGAGAATTCTGCACACAGGAAAAAGCACTTAGAAGTTAAACAGTCCCCAAATATGAGTTTTCACAGGGGGTAATTCAGTTACTACTGGAAATGCACTTCACAAATTAACAAACAGTCCCCAGTGAATTTGCCCAGGAGTTTCAGAGAACACAGGTCCTGGGCTTGCAGTGACTCTAAGCTTTTAAATACAGTTACAGGCAAATGCAAATAGTTTTAGCTGGTTCATTTTAAAAGTTTCAAAATCAGGCACAAAAGTAACAGTACTGCTCCATTTGAGCCTGGGCAGCAACTCGAGGTGCTACTCTGGCGGGATTAATAAGCTGAGCAGGAGCTTGTGCCATTTCAGAAAAAGCGACGATGGCCAGCGATGGTGGCAGAGCCTGGATCAAGGTAGAAATTACCTGGTGTGTCTCAGGTTCGGGGCTTCTGCGGGCAGGGAGGGCTTCAGAGCAGGCCCTCATGACCTCTGGTCTCCTCAGGGAGGGTGGTCTCTGCAGGAGAATGAAGAGAGAGGGGGGATTAAATATGCAGCACAAGCAAAAGATTAACTTGCTGAGGGCGGGCTGGTAGTGGGTGTGGGGAGAAGAGCAAATGGGCTGTGGGCTATCAGGTATAATGTGATTCAAAAAAGAAGGTGATTACTAGCAGGACAAACTGAAATTCTGCACACAGGAAAACCACTTAGAAGTTAAACAGTCCCCAAATGAGTTTCACAGGGGGGTAATTCAGTTACAACTGGAAATGCACTTTACAAATTAACAAACAGTCCCCAGTGAGATTTGCACAGCGGGGGATTTCAGATAGAACACAGGTCCTGGGCTTGCAGTGACTCTTAGCTTTTAAATACAGTTACAGGCAAATGCAAAAGTTTTAGCTGGTTCGTTTTAAAGTTTCAAAATCAGGCACAAAAGTAACAGTTCTGCTCCGTTTGAGCCTGGGCAGCAACTTCGAGGTGCTACTCTGGCGGGATTCATCCGCTGAGCAGGGGCTTGTGGCCATTTCAGAAAAGAGCGCCAGATATTGGCCGATGGTGGACAACCTGGATCAAGTGAAATTACCTGGTGTGTCTCGGGTTCGGGCTTCTGCGGGCAGGAGGCTTCAGAGCAGGCCCTCATGACCTCTGGTCTCCTCAGGGAGGGTGGTCTCTGCAGGAGAATGAAGAGAGAGGATTAAATATGCAGCACAAGCAAAGATTAACTTGCTGGGGGCGGGCTGGTAGTGGTGTGGGAGAAGAGCAAATGGGCTGTGGGCTATCAGGTATAATGTGATTCAAAAAGAAGGTGATTACTAGCAGAGCAAACTGAAATTCTGACACAGGAAAAAGCACTTGAAGTTAAACAGTCCCAAATGAGTTTTTCACAGGAGGTATTTCAGTTACAACTGAAATGCACTTTACAAATTAACAAACAGTCCCAGTGAGATTTGCACAGCGGGGGATTTCAGATAGAACACAGGTCCTGGGCTTGCAGTGACTCTCTGCTTTTAAATACAGTTACAGGCAAATGCAAATAGTTTAACTGGTTTGTTTTAAAAGTTTCAAAATCAGGCACAAAAGTAACAGTTCTGCTCCGTTTGAGCCTGGGCAGCAACTCGAGGTGCTACTCTGGCCGGGATTCATGCGCTGAGCAGGGGAGCTTGTGGCCATTTCAGAAAAAGGCGTAGCCAGATATTGCTTGATGGTGGCAAGCCTGGATCAAGGTAGAAATTACCTGGTGTGTCTCGGGTTCGGGGCTTCTGCAGGCAGGAGGGCTAGAGCAGGCCCTCATGACCTCCGGTCTCCCTCAGGGAGGGGTAGTCTCTGCAGGAGAATGAGAGAGAGGAGGAGATTAAATATGCAGCACAAGCAAAAGATTAACAACTTGCTGGGGTGGGCTGGTAGTGAGTGTGAGAGGAAAAGCCAAATGGGCTGTGGGCTATCAGGTATAATGTGATTCAAAAAAAAAGGTGATTACTAGCAGGGCAAACTGAAATTCTGCACACAGGAAAAGGACTTAGAAGTTAAACAGTCCCCAAATGAGTTTTTCACAGGGGGGTAATTCAGTTACAACTGGAAATGCACTTTACAAATTAACAAACAGTCCCCAGTGAGATTTGCACAGTGGGGGATTTCAGATAGAACACAGGTCCTGGGCTTGCAGGAACTCTAATCTTTTAAATACAGTTACAGGCAAATGCAAATAGTTTAACTGGTTCATTTTAAAGTTTCAAAATCAGGCACAAAGTACAGCTCTGCTCGTTTGAGCCTGGGAAACAACTCGAGGTGCTACTCTGGCTGGGATTCATGCGCTGAGCAGGGGGGCGCGTGGCCATTTCAGAAAATGTGCCAGATATTACTGATGGTGGTAGCAGCCTGGATCAAGGTAGAAATTACCTGGTGTGTCTCGGGTTCGGGGCTTATGCGGGCAGGCAGGAGCTTCTGAGCAGGCCCTCATGACCTCCGGTCTCCTCAGGGGATTGGGGTGGTCTCTGCAGGAGAATAGAGAGAGGGGGGGGATTAAATATGCAGCACAAGCAAAAGATTAACTTGCTGGGGACGGGCTGATAGTGCGTGTGGGGAGAAGAGCAAATGGGCTGTGGGCTATCAGGGTACTAATGTGATTCAAAAGAAGGTGATTACTAGCAGGGGCAAACTGAAATTCTGCACAGGAAAAGCACTTAGAGTTAAACAGTCCCCAAATGAGTTTTCACAGGGGTAATTCGAGTTACAACTGGAAATGCACTTCACAAATTAACAAACAGTCCCCAGTGAGATTTGCACAGTGGGGGATTTCAGATAGAACACAGGTCCTGGGCTTGCAGTGACTCTAAGCTTTTAAAAACAGTTACAGGCAAAGGCAAATAGTTTTATCTGGTTCGTTATAAAAGTTTCAAAATCAGGCACAAAAGTAACAGTTCTGCTCCGTTTGAGCCTGGAGAGCAACTCGAGGTGCTACTCTGGCCGGGATTCATGCACTGAGCAGGGGAGCTTGTGCCATTTCAGAAAAAGGCACCAAGATAGCGATGGTGGCAACAGCCTGGATCAAGGTAGAAATTACCTGGTGTGTCTCGGGTGCGGGCCACTGCGGGCATGGAGGAGCTTCAGAGCAGGCCCTCATGACCTCCGGTCTCCTCAGGGAGAATTGGTCTCTGCAGGAGAATGAAGAGAGAATTATTAAATATGCAACGCTGAGCAAAGATTAACTTGCTGAGGGCGGGCTGGTAGTGGAGTGTCAGGAGAGAGCAAATGGGCTGTGGGCTATCAGGTATAATGTGAGTTAAAAAAAGAAGGCGATTACTAGCAGGGCAAACTGAAATTCTGCACACAGGAAAAGCACTTAGAGTTCAACAGTCCCCCAAATGAGGTTTTCTACAGGGGTAATTCAGTTACAACTGAAATGCACTTTACAAATTAACAAACATCCCAGTGAGATTTGCACAGGGAAGTTCCTGATAGAACACAGGTCCTGAAGCTTACGCAGTGACTCTAAGCTTTTAAATACAGTTACAGGCAAATGCAAACAGTTTTAGCTGGTTCATTTTAAAAGTTTCAAAATCAGGCACAAAAGTAACAGTTCTATCCGTTTGAGCCTGAGCAGCAACTCGAAGTGCTACTCTGGCCGGGATTCATGCTGAGCAGGGGAGCTTGTGGCCATTTCAGAAAAAGTAGCGCAGATAATTGCTGATGGTGGCAGTAGCCTGGATCAAGTAGAAATTACCTGGTGTGTCTCGGGGTTCGGGAACTTCGCCGGGCAGGGAGGATTCCGAGCAGGCCCTCATGACCTCGATGTCTCCTCAGGGAGGGGTGGTCTCTGCAGCGAGAATGAAGAGGCAGAATTAAATATACAGCACCAAGCAAAACATTAACTTGCTGGGGGCGGGCTGAAGGCGTGGAGTGAATGGGGAGAGAGCAAATGGGCTGTGGGCTATCAGGTACTAAAATTGAATCAAAAAGAAAGTGATTACTAGCAGGGCAAACTGAAATTCTGCACACAGGAAAAGCACTTAGAAGTTAAACAGTCCCAAATGAGTTTTTCACAGGGGGTAATTCAGTTACAACTGGAAATGCACTTTACAAATTAACAAACAGTCCCCAGTGAGATTTGCACATGAGATTTCAGATAGAACACAGGTCCTGGGCTTGCAGTGACTCTCAGCTTTTAAAATACAGTTACAGGCAAATGCAAAAAGTTTTAGCTGGTTCGTTTAAAGTTTTAAAATCAGGCACAAAAGTAACAGTTCTGCTCCATTTGAGCCTGGGCAGCAACTGAGGGTGCTACTCTGGCCGGGATTCATGCGCTGAGCAGGGGTTTATGGCCATTTCAGAAAAGGTGCCAGATGACTGTGATGGTGGCAGCCTGGATCAAGGTAGAAATACCTGGTGTGTCTCGGGTTGAGGGCTTGTTTCAGGCAGGGGAGGAGCTTCAGAGCAGGCCCTCTTGACCTCAGGAATCTCCTCAGGGAGGGTGGTCTCTGCAGGAGAATAATGGCGGGGATTAAATATGCAAGCACAAGCAAAGATTAACGCACTTGCTGGAGGCGGGCTGGTAGTGAGTGTGGGAGAAAGAGCAAAATGGGCTGTGGGCCATCGGGTACTAATGTGATTCAAAAAGAGCGGTGATTACTAGCAGAACACAAGCTGAAATTCTACACACAGGAAAAACACTTAGAAGTTAAACAGTCCCCAAATGAGTTTTTCACAGGGGGTAATTAGTTACTACTGAAATACCTTCACAAATTAACAAACAGTCCCCAGTGAGATTTGCCCAGGGGAGTTTCAGAGAACACAGCTCCTGGGCTTGCGAGTGACTCTAAGCTTTTAAATACAGTTACAGGCAAATGCAAATAGTTTAGCTGGTTCGTTTTAAAAGTTTCAAAATCAGGCACAAAGTAACAGTTCTGCTCCGTTTGAGCCTGGGCAGCAACTCGAAGTGCTACTCTGGCGGGATTCATGCGCTGAGCAGGAGCTTGTGGCCATTTCAGAAAAAGGCGCCAGATAGTAGTGATGGTGGCAACAGCCTGGATCAGGTAGAAATTACCTGGTGTGTCTCGGGTTCCGGGGCTTCTGCGGGCAGGGAGAACTTCAGAGCAGGCCATCATGACCTCCGGTCTCCTCAGGGAGGGGTGGTCTCTGCAGGAGAATGAAGAGAGAGTTAAATATGCAGCACAAGCAAAGATTAACTTGCTGGGCGGGCTGGTAGAGGGTGTGGGGAGAGAAGAGCAAATGGGCTGTGGGCTATCAGGTACTAATGTGATTCAAAACAGAAGGTGATTACTACAAGACAAGCGAAATTCTGCACACAGGAGAAAAGCACTAAGTTAAACAGTCCCAAAGAGATTTTCACAGAAATTAATTCAGTTACAACTGAAATACACTTCACAAATTAACAAACAGTCCCCAGTGAGATTTGCACAGAGAGTTTCAGATAGAACACAGGTCCTGGGCTTGCAGTGACTCTAAGCTTTAAATACAGTTACAGGCAAATGCAAATAGTTTTAGCTGGTTCATTTTAAAAGTTTCAAAATCAGGCACAAAAGTAACAGTTCTGCTCCATTTGAGCCTGGGCAGCAACTCAGAAGTTACTTTACTCTGGCCGGGATTCATAAGCTGAGCAGGGGAGCTTATGATTGTTCAGAAAAGGTGCCAGATGGTCAACGATGGTGGCAGTTACCTGGATCAAGGTAGAAATTACCTGGTGTGTCTCGGGTTAAGGCTTCTTGAGGCAGGGAGGGCTAGAGCAGGCCCTCATGACCTCCAGTCTCCCTCGGGGAGGGTGGTCTCCAGGAGAATGAAGAGGGGAATTAAATATACAGCACAAACAAAGATTAACTTGCTGAGGCGGGCTGGTAGTGGGTGTGGGGAGGAAGAGCCAAATGGGCTGTAGGGCTCCTCAGGTACTAAAGTGAATCAAAAGAAAGTGATTACTAGCAGGGCAAACTGAAATTCTCACACAGGAAAAACACTAGAAGTTAAACAGTCCCCAAATGAGTTTTTCACAGAGGGTAATTCAGTTACAACTGGAAATGCACTTTACAAATTAACAAACAGTCCCAATGAGAGTTGCACAACAGGGGATTTCAGATAGAACACAGGTCCTGGGCTTGCAGTGACTCTTAGCTTTTAAATACAGTTACAGGCAAATGCAAAAGTTTTAGCTGGTTCGTTTTAAAGTTTCAAAATCAGGCACAAAAGTAACAGTTCTGCTCCGTTTGAGCCTGGGCAGCAACTCGGTGCTACTCTGGCGGGATTCATGCGCTGAGCAGGGGAGCTACTGGCCATTTCAGAAAAGCCAGATAGTATGATGGTGGCAGCAGCCTGGATCAAGGTAGAAATTACCTGGTGTGTCTCGGGTTCGGGGCTTCTGCGGGCAGGGAGGGCTTCAGGCAGGCCCTCTGACCTCTGGTCTCCTCAGGGGAGGGTGGTCTCTGCAGGAGAATGAAGAGGAGGGATTAAATATACAGCACAAGCAAGATTAACTTGCTGAGGCGGGCTGGTAGTGGGTGTGGGAGAAGAGCAAATGGGCAGTGGGCTATCAGGTATATGCGATTCAAAAGAAGGTAGATTACTAGCAGGGCAAACTGAAATTCTGCACACAGGAAAAACACCTAGAAGTTAAACAGTTCCCAAATGGAGTTTCTGGAGATGAATTCGGTACAACGATACACTTTACACAAATTAAGCGGTCCCCAAGTGAGATTTGCACAGCGAGGATTTCAGATCGAACACAGGTCCTGGGCTTGCAGTGACTCTCAGCTTTTAAATACAGTTACAGGCAAATGCAAATGGTTTGCTATAGCTCGTTTTAAAAGTTTCAAAATCGAGCACAAAAGTAACAGTTCTCGTTCACGTTGGAGCCTGGGCAGCAACTCGAGGTACTACTCTGACCGGGATTCATGCGCTGAGCAGGGAGCTTGTGGCCATTTCAGAAAAGGCGCCAGAGGCCAACGATGGTGGCAGCAGCCTGGATCAAGGTAGAAATTACCTGGTGTGTCTTGGAGTTGGGGCTTCTGCAGGGCAGGGAGGACTCAGAGCAGGCCCTCGACCTCAGGTCTCCTCAGGGGAGGGGTGGTCTCTGCAGGAGAATGAATGAGAGGGGATTAAATATGCAGCATGAAGCAAAAGATTAACTTGCTGAGGCGGGCTGGTAGTGGGTGCGGGAGAAGAACAGCTGGGCAGTGGGCTATCAGGTATAATGTGATTCAAAAGAAGGTGATTACTAGCAGGACAAACTGAAATTCTGCACAAAGGAAAAGCACCTAGAAGTTAAACAGTCCCCAAATGGAGTTTTTTCACAGGGGTAATTCAGTTACAACTGGAAATACGCACCACAAATTAACTCATGCAGTCTCATGAAAGGATTTGCACCGTGAGAGATTTCAGATAGAACACAGGTCCTGGGCTTGCAGTGACTCTCAGCTTTTAAATACAGTAACAGGCAAATGCAAATAGATTTAACTGGTTCGTTTTAAAAGTTTCAAAATCAGGCACAAAGTAACAGTTCTGCTCCGTTTGAGCCTGAGCAGCAATTTGATCTACTGGCCGGGATTCATCGCGCAGACCAGGGGAGCTAGTGGCCATTTCAGAAAAGGCGCCAGATGGTCAGCGATGGTGGCAGCAGCCACTGGATCAAGGTAGAAATTACCTGGTGTTCTCGGTTCGAGGCTTGTTCGGGCAGGAAGGGCTTCAGAGCAGGCCCTCATGACCTCGGCGTTCCTCAGGGAGGGGTGGTCTGCAGGAGAATGAAGAGAGAGGGGATTAAATATGCAGCACAAGCAAAGATTAACACACGAGAAGCGGGCTGGTGGTGGATGTGGGAGAAGAGCAAATGGGCTGTGGGCTATCAGGTACTAATGTGATTCAAAAGAAGGTGATTACTAAAGAGACAAACTGAAATTCTGCACACAGGAAAAGCACTTAGAAGTTAAACAGTCCCCAAATGAGTTTTTCACAGGGGGTAATTCAGTTACTACTGAAATGCACTTTACAAATTAACAAACAGTCCCCAGTGAAGATTTGCACAGCGGGGATTTCAGATAGAACACAGGTCCTGGGCTTGCAGTGACTCTCGCTTTTAAATACAGTTACAGGCAAATGCAAAAGATTTAGCGGTTCGTTTTAAAAGTTTCAAAATCAAGCACAAAAGTAACAGTTCTGCTCCATTTGAGCCTGGGCAACAACTCAGTGCTACTCTGGCCGGGATTCATGCGCTGAGCAGGGAGCTTGGGAGCCATTTTCAGAAAAAAGGCGTAGATAGCCAATGATGGTGTCAGCAGCCTGGATCAAGGTAGAAATCACCTGGTGTGTCTCGGGTTCAGGGCTTCTGAGCAGGAGGGCTTCAGAGCAGGCCCTCATGACCTCAGTCTCCTTAGCGGAGGGTGGGCTCTGCAGGAGAATGAAGAGGAGATTAAATATGCAGCACAAGCAAAGATTAACTTGCTGAGGCGGGCTGGTAGTGGGTGTGGGAGAAGAGCAAATGGGCTGCGGGCTATCAGGTATAATATGATTCAAAAAACGGTGATAACTAGCAGGGCAAAGCTGAAATTCTGCACAGGAAAAACTTACGAAGTTAAACAGTCCCAAAAGAGAGTTTTCACAGGGGTAATTCAGTTACAACTGGAAATGCACTACAAATTAACAAACAGTCCCAGTGAGATTTGCACAGCGGGGATTTCAGATAGAACACAGGTGCTGGGCTTGCAGTGACTCTAAGCTTTTAAATACAGTTACAGGCAAATGCAAATAGTTTTAGCTGGTTCATTTTAAAAGTTTCAAAATCAAGCACAAAGTAACAGTTCTGCTCTCACGTTTGAGCCTGGGCAGCAACTTCGAGGGGTGCTACTCTGGCGGGATTCATGTGCTGGCAGGGGAGCTTGTGTATTTCAGAAAAAACGTGAGTAATGTGATGGTGGCAGCAGCCTGGATCAGAGTAGAAATTACCTGGTATGTCTCGGGTTCGAGGCTTCTTCGGGCAGGGAGGAACTTCAGAGCAGGCCCTCATGACCTCGATGCTCCCTCAGGGGAGAGGGTGGCCTCTGCAGGAGAATGAAGAGACAGGAATTAAATATGCAGCACAAGCAAAGATTAACTTGCTGGGGCGGGCTGGTAGTGGGTGTGGGGAGAAGAGCAAATGGGCTGTGGGCTATCAGGTACTAAATGAATCAAAAAAGAAGGTGATTACTAGCAGGGCAAACTGAAATTCTGCACACAGGAAAAGCAATAGGGATTAAACAGTCCCAAATGAGTTTTCACAGAAATTAATTCAGTTACAACTTCGAAATACACTTTACAAATTAACAAACACTCCCCAGTGAGATTGCACAATGAGGGATTTCAGATAGAACACAGGTCTGAACTTGCAGTGACTCTATTTTAAATACAGTTACAGGCAAATGCAAAAGTTTTAGCTGGTTCGTTTAAAAGTTTAAAATCAAGGCACAAAAAGTAACAGTTCTGCTCCGATTGAGCCTGGGCAGCAACTCAGGTGCTACTCTGGCCAGGATTCATCGCTGAGCAGGGACTGTGGCCATTTCAGAAAAGGCGCCAGATATTAGCGATGGTGGCAGCCTGGATCAAGGTAGTACCTGGTGTGTCTCGGGTTCGGGCTTCTGCGGGCAGGGAGGCTTCAGAGCAGGCCCTCATGACCTCTGGTCTCCTCAGGGGAGGAGTGGTCTCTGCAGGAGAATGAAGAGAGGATTAAATATACAGCACAAGCAAAGATTAACTTGCTGAGGCGGGCTGGTAGTGGGTGTGGGAGAAAGAGCAAATGGGCTGTGGGCTATCAGGAATAATGTGATTCAAAAAGAAGGTGATAACCTTGAGGGCAAACTGAAATTCTGCACACAGAATGCACTTAGAAGTTAAACAGTCCCCAAATGAGTTTTTCAAACGGAGTAATTCAGTTACAACACAAATGCACTTTACAAATTAACAAACAGTCCCCAGTGAGACTGCACAGGGGAAGTTCAGATAGAACACAGGTCCTGGGATTGCAGTGACTCTAATCTTTTAAATACAGTTACAGGCAAATGCAAATAGTTTAACTGGTTACATTTAAAAGTTTCAAAATCAGGCACAAAAGTAACAGTTGAGCCTGGCAGCAACTCGAGTCTTTCTCTGGCGGGTTCATGCGCTGAGCAGGGGAGCTTGTGGCGATTTCGAAAAAGGTGAATGTGTACTTCGATGGTGGCAGCCTGGATCAGGTAGAAATTACCTGGTATGTCTCTGGTTCGGGCTTGTTCAGGCAGGGAGGGCTTCAGGCAGGCCCTCTTAACCTCAGGTCTCCTCAGGGGAGGGTGGTCTCTGGGAGAATGAAGAGGGGATTAAACATGCAGCACAACAAAAGATTAACTTGCTGGAGGCCGGGCTGGTAGTGGAGTGTGGGAGAAAAGGCAAATGGAGAAACATGGGCTATCCCAGGTACTAATGTGATTCAAAAAAAGAAAGGTGATTACCCAGACAAACTGAAATTCTGCTGGAAAAGCACTTAAAGTTAAACAGTCCCCAAATGAGTTTTCACAGGGGGTATTCAGTTACTACCGAAATACTTCACAAATTAACAAACAGTCCCCAGTGAGATTTGCCCAGAAGTTTCAGAAAGAACTACAGGTCCTGGGCTTGCAGTGACTCTAAGCTTTTTAAATACAGTTACAGGCAAATGCAAATAGTTTTAGCTGGTTCACTTTAAAAGTTTCAAAATCAGGCACAAAAGTAACAGTACTGCTCCATTGAGCCTGAGCAGCAACCTGGTAATACTCTGAGCGAGGATTCATCGCGCTGAGCAGGGGCTCTGGCCATTTCAGAAAAAGCGACAGATGGCCAACGATGGTGGCAGCAGCCTGGATCAGGTAAAATTACCTGGTGTGTCTCGGGTTCGGGGCTACTGCGGGGCAGGGGAGGGCTTTCGAGCAGGCATAAGGCCTCCGGTCTCCTCAGGGAGGAGATGCAGAGAATGAAGAGACAATTAAATATGCAGCACAAGCAAAGATTAACTTGCTGAGGCGGGCTGGTAGTGGGTGTGGGGAGAAGAGCAAATGAACTGTGGGCTATCAGGTATATGTGATTCAAAAAGAAAGTGATTACTAGCAGGGCAAACTGAAATTCTGAAACAGGAAAAAGCACTTAAGTTAAACAGTCCCCAAATGAGTTTTCACGGGGGTATTTCAAGTTACAACTGGAAATGCACTTTACAAATTAACAAACAGTCCCCAGTGAGATTTTGCACAGCGGGGATTTCAGATGGGAAACACAGGTCCGCAAACGCAGTGACTCTCTGCTTTTAAATACGATTACAGGCAAATGCAAATAGTTTTAGCTGGTTTGTTTTAAAGTTTCAAAATCACACAAAAGTAACAGTTCTGCTCCGTTTGAGCCTGGGCAGCAACTCCGAGGTGCTACTCTGGCGGGATAAATGAGCTGAGCAGGAGCTTATGGCCATTTCAGAAAAGGCACAGATAATAAGCGATGGTGGCAGCAGCCTGGATCAGGTAAAGTACCTGGGTGTGTCTCGGGTTAAAGGGCTACGCGAGCAGGAGGGCTTCAAAGAGCCCTCATGACCTCGGTCTCCTCAGGGAGGGTGGTCTGCAGGAGAATGAAGAGAGGGAGGATTAAATATACAGCACAAGCAAAGATTAACTTGCTGAGGGCGGGCTGGTAGTGGCGTGGGGGAGAAGAGCAAATGAAACTTGTGGGCTATCGGGTATAATGTGATTCAAAAAAAAGGTGATTACTAGCAGAAGACAGCAAGTCTGCACACACAGGAAAAAGGACTTAGAATTAAACAGTCCCCAAATGAGTTTTCACAGAAGTGAAATCAGTTACAACTGAAATCGCACACAAATTAACAAAAAGTCCCCAGTGAGATTTGCACAGTGGGATTTCAGATAGAACACAGGTCCTGGGCTTTGCAGTAACTCTAAGCTTTTAAATACAGTTACAGGCAAATGCAAATAGTTTTAGCTGGTTCATTTTAAAAGTTTCAAAATCAGGCACAAAAGTAACAGTTCTGCTCCGTTTCAGCCTGGGAAGCAACTCGAGTGCTACTCTGGCTGGGATTCATGCGCTGAGCAGGAGCTTAATGGCCATTTCAATGTGCTTGAATATTATGATGATAGCAGCCTGGATCAGGTAAGTACCTGGTGTGTCTGGGTTAAAGGAACTTATCTGCGGGCGAGGAGGGCTTCAAGACAGAACCCCACATGACCTCGGTCTCCTCAGGATTGGAAGTGGTCTCTGCAGGAGAATGAGAGGGGGGGATTAAATATGCAGCACAAGCAAAGATTAACTTGCTGGGGGCGGGCTGATGGTGCGTGTGGGAGAAGAGCAAATGGGCTGTGGGCTATCAGGTACTAATGTGATTCAAAAAAAAGTGATTACTAGCAGGCAAACTGAAATTCTGCACACAGGAAAGCACTTAGAAGTTAAACAGTCCCAAATGAGTTTTTCACACGGGGGTAATTCAGTTACAACTGGAAATGCACTTACAAATTAACAAACACTCCCCAGTGAATTTGCACGTGGGGATTTCAGATAGAACACAGGTCCTGGGCTTGCAGTGACTCTAAGCTTTAAAGCAGTTACAGGCAAAGGCAAATAGTTTTGTCTGGTTAAGTTATAAAGTTTCAAAATCAGGCACAAAAGTAACAGTTCTGCTCCGTTTGAGCCTGGGCAGCAACTCGCGGTGCTACTCTGGCGAGGATTCATGCACTGAGCAGGAGCTTGTGGCCATTTCAGAAACTGTAGATAATGTGATGGGCAGCAGCCTGGATCAAGATAGAAATTACCTGGTGTGTCTGGGTTGCCCGAGGCTACTAGGGCATGGAGGGCTTCAGAGCAGGCCCTCATGACCTCCGGTCTCCTCAGGGGAGGGGGGTGGTCTCTGCAGGAGAATGAAGAGAGAGGGGGTATTAAATATGCAGCACGAGCAAAAGATTAACTTGCTGGGGGCGGGCTGGTAGTGGGTGTCAGGAGAAGAGCAAATGGGCTGTGGGCTATCGGTATAATGTGATTTCAAAAAAGAAGGTGATTACTAGCAGAGACAAACTGAAATTCTGCACACAGGAAAAGCACTTAGAGGTTCAACAGTCCCAAATGAGTTTTCACAGGGGTAATTCAGTTACAACAAATGCACTTTACAAATTAACAAACAGTCCCAATGAGATTTACAGGGGGATTTCTGATAGAACACAGGTCCTGAGCATTGCAGTGACTCTAATCTTAAACACAGCAGGCAAATGCAAATAGTTTAGCTGGTTCATTTTAAAAGTTTCAAAATCAGGCACAAAAAGTAATGAAGTTCTGTCTGCTTGAGCCTGGGAAGCAACCTCGAGGTGCTACTCTGGCTGGGAATCATGCGCTGAGCAGAGGAGCGTAAGCTATTTCAGAAATGTGCCAGATGGCCAACGATGGTGGTAGTAGCCTGGATCAAGGTAGAAATTACCTGGTGTGTCTCGGGTTCGGGGCTTATGCGGGCAGGAGGGCTTCTTGAGCAGGCCCCTCATGACCTGCCCCTCACAGGGGATTGGGTGGTTCTGCAGGAGAACAGAGAGGGGGATTAAATATGCAGCACAAGCAAAGATTAACTTGCTGGGGCGGGCTGATAGCGGTAGGAGAAGAGCAAATGGGCTGGGCTATCAGGTACTAAGTGAATCAAAAAAGAAGGCATTACTAGCAGGGCAAACTGAAATTCTGCACACAGGAAAAGCATAGAGTTAAACAGTCCCAAATGAGTTTTTCACAGGGGTAATTCAGTTACAACTGAGAAATGCACTTCACAATTAAACAAACAGTCCCCAGTGAGATTTGCACAATGGGGATCAGATAGAACAGGTCCTGGGCCAGGTGACTCTCAGCTTTAAAAACAGGTACAGGCAAATGCAAAAAGTTTTAGCTGGTTCGTTTAAAAGTTTAAAATCAGGCACAAAGTAACAGTTCTGCTCCGTTTGAGCCTGGGCAGCAACTCGAGGTGCTACTCTGGCGGGATTCATCACTGAGCAGGGAGCTTGTGGCTATTTCCAGAAAGGCACCAGGATAATGTGCCATGATGGTAGCAGCCTGGATCAAGGTAAGTACCTGGTGTGTCTCGGGTTTGGGGGCTTCTCAGGGCAGGAGGGCTTCAGAGCAGGCCCTCATGACCTCCGGTCTCCTCAGGGGAGGGGGGTGGTCTCTGCAGGAGAATGAAGAGAGAGGGGGTATTAAATATGCAGCACGAGCAAAAGATTAACTTGCTGGGGGCGGGCTGGTAGTGGGTGTCAGGAGAAGAGCAAATGGGCTGTGGGCTATCAGGTATAATGTGATTCAAAAAAGAAGGTGATTACTAGCAGGGCAAACTGAAATTCTGCACACAGGAAAAGCACTTAGAAGTTCAACAGTCCCCAAATGAGTTTTTCACAGGGGGTAATTTCAGTTACTACGGAAATGCACTTTACAAATTAACAAACAGTCTCCAGTGAGATTTTGCGGAGTTTCGAAGATAGAACACAGGTCCTGGGCTTGCAGTGACTCTAAGCTTTTAAATACAGTTACAGGCAAATGCAAATAGTTTTAGCTGGTTCATTTTAAAAGTTTCAAAATCAGGCACAAAAGTAACAGTTCTGCTCCGTTTGAGCCTGGGCAGCAACTCGAAGTGCTACTCTGGCCGGGATTCATGCGCTGAGCAGGGGAGCTTGTGGCCATTTCAGAAAAGGCGCCAGATGACCAACGATGGTGGCAGCAGCCTGGATCAAGGTAGAAATTACCTGGTGTGTCTCGGGTTCGGGGCTTCTGCGGGCAGGGAGGGCTTCAGAGCAGGCCCTCGTGACCTCCGGTCTCCTCAGGGAGGGGTGGTCTCTGCAGGAGAATGAAGAGGGGGGGTTAAATATGCAGCACAAGCAAAGATTAACTTGCTGGGGCGGGCTGGTAGTGGGTGTGGGAGAAGAGCAAATGGGCTGTGGGCTATCAGGTACTAATGTGATTCAAAAAGAGGTGATTACTATAGGGCAAACTGAAATTCTGCACACAGGAAAAGCACTAGAAGTTAAACAGTCCCCAAATGAGTTTTTCACAGGGGGTAATTCAGTTACAACTGGAAATGCACTTACAAATTAACAAACAGTCCCCAGTGAGATTTGCACAGCGAGAGATTCAGATAGAACACAGGTCCTGGGCTTGCAGTGACTCTCAGCTTTTAAATACAGTTACAGGCAAATGCAAATAGTTTTAGCTGGTTTGTTTTAAAGTTTCAAAATCAACACAAAAGTAACAGTTCTGCTCGTTTGAGCCTGGGCAGCAACTCGAGGTGCTACTCTGGCCGGGATTCATGCGCTGAGCAGGGGAGCTTGTGGCCATTTCAGAAAAGGGCCAGATGGCCAATGATGGTGGCAGCAGCCTGGATCAAGGTAGAAATTACCTGGTGTGTCTTGGGTTCGGGGCTTCTGCTGGCAGGGAGGGCTTCAGAGCAGGCCCTCATGACCTCCGGTCTCCTCAGGGAGGGGGTGGTCTCTGCAGGAGAATGAAGAGAGAGGGGGGATTAAATATGCAGCACAAGCAAAAGATTAACTTGCTGGGGGCGGGCTGGTAGTGGGTGTGGGGAGAAGAGCAAATGGGCTGTGGGCTATCAGGTACTAATGTGATTCAAAAAAAAAGGTGATTACTAGCAGGGCAAACTGAAATTCTGCACACAGGAAAAGCACTTAGAAGTTAAACAGTCCCCAAATGAGTTTTTCACAGGGGGTAATTCAGTTACAACTGGAAATGCACTTTACAAATTAACAAACAGTCCCCAGTGAGATTTGCAGGGGATTTCAGATAGAACACAGGTCCTGGGCTTGCAGTGACTCTAAGCTTTTAAATACAGTTACAGGCAAATGCAAATAGTTTTAGCTGGTTCGTTTTAAAAGTTTCAAAATCAGGCACAAAAGTAACAGTTCTGCTCCGTTTGAGCCTGGGCAGCAACTCGAGGTGCTACTCTGGCCGGGATTCATGCGCTGAGCAGGGGAGCTTGTGGCCATTTCAGAAAAGGCGCCAGATGGCCAACGATGGTGGCAGCAGCCTGGATCAAGGTAGAAATTACCTGGTGTGTCTCGGGTTCGGGGCTTCTGCGGGCAGGGAGGGCTTCAGAGCAGGCCCTCATGACCTCCGGTCTCCTCAGGGGAGGGGTGGTCTCTGCAGGAGAATGAAGAGAGAGGGGATTAAATATGCAGCACAAGCAAAAGATTAACTTGCTGGGGGCGGGCTGGTAGTGGGTGTGGGGAGAAGAGCAAATGGGCTGTGGGCTATCAGGTACTAATGTGATTCAAAAAAGAAGGTGATTACTAGCAGGGCAAACTGAAATTCTGCACACAGGAAAAGCACTTAGAAGTTAAACAGTCCCCAAATGAGTTTTTCACAGGGGGGTAATTCAGTTACAACTGGAAATGCACTTTACAAATTAACAAACAGTCCCCAGTGAGATTTGCACAGTGGGGATTTCAGATAGAACACAGGTCCTGGGCTTGCAGTGACTCTAAGCTTTTAAATACAGTTACAGGCAAATGCAAATAGTTTTAGCTGGTTCGTTTTAAAAGTTTCAAAATCAGGCACAAAAGTAACAGTTCTGCTCCGTTTGAGCCTGGGCAGCAACTCGAGGTGCTACTCTGGCCGGGATTCATGCGCTGAGCAGGGGAGCTTGTGGCCATTTCAGAAAAGGCGCCAGATGGCCAACGATGGTGGCAGCAGCCTGGATCAAGGTAGAAATTACCTGGTGTGTCTCGGGTTCGGGGCTTCTGCGGGCAGGGAGGGCTTCAGAGCAGGCCCTCATGACCTCCGGTCTCCTCAGGGGAGGGGGGTGGTCTCTGCAGGAGAATGAAGAGAGAGGGGATTAAATATGCAGCACAAGCAAAAGATTAACTTGCTGGGGGCGGGCTGGTAGTGGGTGTGGGGAGAAGAGCAAATGGGCTGTGGGCTATCAGGTACTAATGTGATTCAAAAAAGAAGGTGATTACTAGCAGGGCAAACTGAAATTCTGCACACAGGAAAAGCACTTAGAAGTTAAACAGTCCCCAAATGAGTTTTTCACAGGGGGTAATTCAGTTACAACTGGAAATGCACTTTACAAATTAACAAACAGTCCCAGTGAGATTTGCACAGGGGGGATTTCAGATAGAACACAGGTCCTGGGCTTGCAGTGACTCTAAGCTTTTAAATACAGTTACAGGCAAATGCAAATAGTTTTAGCTGGTTCATTTTAAAAGTTTCAAAATCAGGCACAAAAGTAACAGTTCTGCTCCGTTTGAGCCTGGGCAGCAACTCGAGGTGCTACTCTGGCCGGGATTCATGCGCTGAGCAGGGGAGCTTGTGGCCATTTCAGAAAAGGCGCCAGATGGCCAACGATGGTGGCAGCAGCCTGGATCAAGGTAGAAATTACCTGGTGTGTCTCGGGTTCGGGGCTTCTGCGGGCAGGGAGGGCTTCAGAGCAGGCCCTCATGACCTCCGGTCTCCTCAGGGAAGGGGGGTGGTCTCTGCAGGAGAATGAAGAGAGAGGGGGGATTAAATATGCAGCACAAGCAAAAGATTAACTTGCTGGGGGCGGGCTGGTAGTGGGTGTGGGGAGAAGAGCAAATGGGCTGTGGGCTATCAGGTACTAATGTGATTCAAAAAAGAAGGTGATTACTAGCAGGGCAAACTGAAATTCTGCACACAGGAAAAGCACTTAGAAGTTAAACAGTCCCCAAATGAGTTTTTCACAGGGGGGTAATTCAGTTACAACTGGAAATGCACTTTACAAATTAACAAACAGTCCCCAGTGAGATTTGCTAGGGGATTTCAGATAGAACACAGGTCCTGGGCTTGCAGTGACTCTAAGCTTTTAAATACAGTTACAGGCAAATGCAAATAGTTTTAGCTGGTTCATTTTAAAAGTTTCAAAATCAGGCACAAAGTAACAGTTCTGCTCCGTTTGAGCCTGGGCAGCAACTCGAGGTGCTACTCTGGCCGGGATTCATGCGCTGAGCAGGGGAGCTTGTGGCCATTTCAGAAAAGGCGCCAGATGGCGAACGATGGTGGCAGCAGCCTGGATCAAGGTAGAAATTACCTGGTGTGTCTCGGGTTCGGGGCTTCTGCGGGCAGGGAGGGCTTCAGAGCAGGCCCTCATGACCTCCGGTCTCCTCAGGGAGGGGTGGTCTCTGCAGGAGAATGAAGAGAGAGGGGGGATTAAATATGCAGCACAAGCAAAAGATTAACTTGCTGGGGGCGGGCTGGTAGTGGGTGTGGGGAGAAGAGCAAATGGGCTGTGGGCTATCAGGTACTAATGTGATTCAAAAAAGAAGGTGATTACTAGCAGGGCAAACTGAAATTCTGCACACAGGAAAAGCACTTAGAAGTTAAACAGTCCCCAAATGAGTTTTTCACAGGGGGTAATTCAGTTACAACTGGAAATGCACTTTACAAATTAACAAACAGTCCCCAGTGAGATTTGCACACGGGGGGATTTCAGATAGAACACAGGTCCTGGGCTTGCAGTGACTCTAAGCTTTTAAATACAGTTACAGGCAAATGCAAATAGTTTTAGCTGGTTCATTTTAAAAGTTTCAAAATCAGGCACAAAAGTAACAGTTCTGCTCCGTTTGAGCCTGGGCAGCAACTCGAGGTGCTACTCTGGCCAGGATTCATGCGCTGAGCAGGGGAGCTTGTGGCCATTTCAGAAAAGGCGCCAGATGGCCAACGATGGTGGCAGCAGCCTGGATCAAGGTAGAAATTACCTGGTGTGTCTCGGGTTCGGGGCTTCTGCGGGCAGGGAGGGCTTCAGAGCAGGCCCTCTGACCTCCGGTCTCCTCAGGGAGGGGGTGGTCTCTGCAGGAGAATGAAGAGAGAGGGGGGATTAAATATGCAGCACAAGCCAAAGATTAACTTGCTGGGGGGCTGGTAGTGGGTGTGGGGAGAAGAGCAAATGGGCTGTGGGCTATCAGGTACTATTGTGATTCAAAAAAGAAGGTGATTACTAGCAGGGCAAACTGAAATTCTGCACACAGGAAAAGCACTTAGAAGTTAAACAGTCCCCAAATGAGTTTTTCACAGGGGTAATTCAGTTACAACTGAAATGCACTTTACAAATTAACAAACAGTCCCAGTGAGATTTGCACAGGGGGATTTCAGATAGAACACAGGTCCTGGGCTTGCAGTGACTCTAAGCCAATAGTTCTTAGTCTTTGTCACAGTGAGCCTCCCCAAATCCATGGAAAAGATTTTGAGCCTCCCCCAAAAACTGAAATAATCTTGGACCTCCCCAAAGAAAAATAACATACTGTACTTTGCGCATACACCATTAATAAATTGAAACCCCTTTGAGTACTTGGCTGACATTCAGTTCTTTGTCTTATACTAATGTGGAACCTTTGAAAAAGAGCTCCTGTGCTCAAAGGTGTTATCTGAATAACAAATAAATAAAATTAATATTTATTCAGCTTATTGTAACACCCCCCACAGGCCAGCCTACTTGCTCCTCTAGTTTCATTCTTGAACCATTGTTACCTCTTGTTGCAGTACCTTCATGGGTCAGACTACTTTCTCTGTTTCCTCTCTATATGAAATAACCTTCCTACATACTTTGCCTCTCCACCTCCTTCCCTGCTCCTAAGCAACTTCTCTGGGATTACTTTGCTCTTTCCTGCTATTGCTCTTAGTATTTCTATGCCCAACCCTTGTATTTTGGCTGTTCTACCATCAGTCTACAAATTGATCAATTACCACCACTCATTATTAGTTTATTATTCATATTTTTTTACACTAGTGTTCACTGTGTATTTCTTGATTGTTTTGCAGGTACCTTTTGAAATGTATTCACTCCCTACCCTTCCCCGGGTACACCTGAAATTAGCCTTGGCTCATTCACCTTCACTTGACAGCTATTAGTAAATAAATAATTAAAATTCACCTACTGTTATCCTCTTTCAGTTTGCTTCATCTCTTCACACAAAATATATAAAACTCAAAATTTAAATACAGTACTTTTTCAGACTTGCTTGAGCCTCCCCTGGAACAGGTTGGGGCCTCCCAAGGGAGGCTGGCCTCACCATTAGAGAACCCCTGCTCTAAGCTTTTAAATACAGTTACAGGCAAAGGCAAATAGTTTTAGCTGGTTCGTTTTAAAAGTTTCAAAATCAGGCACAAAAGTAACAGTTCTGCTCCGTTTGAGCCTGGGCAGCAACTCGAGGTGCTACTCTGGCCGGGATTCATGCGCTGAGCAGGGGAGCTTGTGGCCATTTCAGAAAAGACGCCAGATGGCCAATGATGGTGGCAGCAGCCTGGATCAAGGTAGAAATTACCTGGTGTGTCTCGGGTTCGGGGCTTCTGTGGGCAGGGAGGGCTTCAGAGCAGGCCCTCATGACCTCCGGTCTCCTCAGGGGAGGGGTGGTCTCTGCAGGAGAATGAAGAGAGAGGGGGGATTAAATATGCAGCACAAGCCAAAGATTAACTTGCTGGGGGCGGGCTGGTAGTGGGTGTGGGGAGAAGAGCAAATGGGCTGTGGGCTATCAGGTACTAATGTGATTCAAAAAAGAAGGTGATTACTAGCAGGGCAAACTGAAATTCTGCTCACAGGAAAAGCACTTAGAAGTTAAACAGTCCCCAAATGAGTTTTTCACAGGGGGGTAATTCAGTTACAACTGGAAATGCACTTTACAAATTAACAAACAGTCCCAAGTGAGATTTGCACAGGGGGGGATTTCAGATAGAACACAGGTCCTGGGCTTGCAGTGACTCTAAGCTTTTAAATACAGTTACAGGCAAATGCAAATAGTTTTAGCTGGTTCATTTTAAAAGTTTCAAAATCAGGCACAAAAGTAACAGTTCTGCTCCGTTTGAGCCTGGGCAGCAACTCGAGGTGCTACTCTGGCCGGGATTCATGCGCTGAGCAGGGGAGCTTGAGGCCATTTCAGAAAAGGCGCCAGATGGCCTACGATGGTGGCAGCAGCCTGGATCAAGGTAGAAATTACCTGGTGTGTCTCGGGTTCGGGGCTTCTGCGGGCAGGGAGGGCTTCAGAGCAGGCCCTCATGACCTCCGGTCTCCTCAGGGAGGGGGTGGTCTCTGCAGGAGAATGAAGAGAGAGGGGGGATTAAATATGCAGCACAAGCAAAAGATTAACTTGCTGGGGCGGGCTGGTAGTGGGTGTGGGGAGAAGAGCAAATGGGCTGTGGGCTATCAGGTACTAATGTGATTCAAAAAGAAGGTGATTACTAGCAGGGCAAACTGAAATTCTGCACACAGGAAAAGCACTTAGAAGTTAAACAGTCCCCAAATGAGTTTTTCACAGGGGGGTAATTCAGTTACAACTGGAAATGCACTTTACAAATTAACAAACAGTCCCCAGTGAGATTTGCACAGGGGGGGATTTCAGATAGAACACAGGTCCTGGGCTTGCAGTGACTCTAAGCTTTTAAATACAGTTACAGGCAAATGCAAATAGTTTTAGCTGGTTCGTTTTAAAAGTTTCAAAATCAGGCACAAAAGTAACAGTTCTGCTCCGTTTGAGCCTGGGCAGCAACTCGAGGTGCTACTCTGGCCGGGATTCATGCGCTGAGCAGGGGAGCTTGTGGCCATTTCAGAAAAGGCGCCAGATGGCCAACGATGGTGGCAGCAGCCTGGATCAAGGTAGAAATTACCTGGTGTGTCTCGGGTTCGGGGCTTCTGCGGGCAGGGAGGGCTTCAGAGCAGGCCCTCATGACCTCCGGTCTCCTCAGGGAGGGTGGTCTCTGCGGGAGAATGAAGAGAGAGGGGGGATTAAATATGCAGCACAGGCAAAAGATTAACTTGCTGGGGGCTGGCTGGTAGTGGGTGTGGGGAGAAGAGCAAATGGGCTGTGGGCTATCAGGTACTATTGTGATTCAAAAAAGAAGGTGATTACTAGCAGGGCAAACTGAAATTCTGCACACAGGAAAAGCACTTAGAAGTTAAACAGTCCCCAAATGAGTTTTCACAGGGGTAATTCAGTTACAACTGGAAATGCACTTTACAAATTAACAAACAGTCCCCAGTGAGATTTGCACAGGGGGGGATTTCAGATAGAACACAGGTCCTGGGCTTGCAGTGACTCTAAGCTTTTAAATACAGTTACAGGCAAATGCAAATAGTTTTAGCTGGTTCGTTTTAAAAGTTTCAAAATCAGGCACAAAAGTAACAGTTCTGCTCCGTTTGAGCCTGGGCAGCAACTCGAGGTGCTACTCTGGCCGGGATTCATGCGCTGAGCAGGGGAGCTTGTGGCCATTTCAGAAAAGGCCCAGATGGCTAAACGGCTGGTGGCAGCAGCCTGGATCAAGGTAGAAATTACCTGGTGTGTCTCGGTTCGGGCTTCTCGGGCAGGAGGGCTTCAGAGCAGGCCCTCATGACCTCCGGTCTCCTCAGGGGAGGGGTGGTCTCTGCAGGAGAATGAAGAGAGGGGGATTAAATATGCAGCACAAGCAAAAGATTAACTTGCTGGGGGGGCTGGTAGTGGGTGTGGGGAGAAGAGCAAATGGGCTGTGGGCTATCAGGTACTAATGTGATTCAAAAAGAAGGTGATTACTAGCAGGGCAAACTGAAATTCTGCACACAGGAAAAGCACTTAGAAGTTAAACAGTCCCCAAATGAGTTTTTCACAGGGGGTAATTCAGTTACAACTGGAAATGCACTTTACAAATTAACAAACAGTCCAAGTGAGATTTGCATGGGAGTTCCAGATAGAACACAGGTCCTGGGCTTGCAGTGACTCTAAGCTTTTAAATACAGTTACAGGCAAATGCAAATAGTTTTAGCTGGTTCGTTTTAAAAGTTTCAAAATCAGGCACAAAAGTAACAGTTCTGCTCCGTTTGAGCCTGGGCAGCAACTCGAGGTGCTACTCTGGCCGGGATTCATGCGCTGAGCAGGGGAGCTTTTGGCCATTTCAGAAAAGGCGCCAGATGGCCAACGATGGTGGCAGCAGCCTGGATCAAGGTAGAAATTACCTGGTGTGTCTCGGGTTCGGGGCTTCTGCGGGCAGGGAGGGCTTCAGAGCAGGCCCTCATGACCTCCGGTCTCCTCAGGGAGGGTGGTCTCTGCAGGAGAATGAAGAGAGAGGGGGATTAAATATGCAGCACAAGCAAAAGATTAACTTGCTGGGGGCGGGCTGGTAGTGGGTGTGGGGAGAAGAGCAAATGGGCTGTGGGCTATCAGGTACTATTGTGATTCAAAAAAGAAGGTGATTACTAGCAGGGCAAACTGAAATTCTGCACACAGGAAAAGCACTTAGAAGTTAAACAGTCCCCAAATGAGTTTTTCACAGTGGGGTAATTCAGTTACAACTGGAAATGCACTTTACAAATTAACAAACAGTCCCAAGTGAGATTTCCACAGGGGGGGATTTCAGATAGAACACAGGTCCTGGGCTTGCAGTGACTCTAAGCTTTTAAATACAGTTACAGGCAAATGCAAATAGTTTTAGCTGGTTCATTTTAAAAGTTTCAAAATCAGGCACAAAAGTAACAGTTCTGCTCCGTTTGAGCCTGGGCAGCAACTCGAGGTGCTACTCTGGCCGGGATTCATGCGCTGAGCAGGGGAGCTTGTGGCCGTTTCAGAAAAGGCGCCAGATGGCCAACGATGGTGGCAGCAGCCTGGATCAAGGTAGAAATTACCTGGTGTGTCTCGGGTTCGGGGGCTTCTGCGGGCAGGGAGGGCTTCAGAGCAGGCCCTCATGACCTCCGGTCTCCTCAGGGGAGGGGGGTGGTCTCTGCAGGAGAATGAAGAGAGAGGGGGGATTAAATATGCAGCACAAGCCAAAGATTAACTTGCTGGGGGCGGGCTGGTAGTGGGTGTGGGGAGAAGAGCAAATGGGCTGTGGGCTATCAGGTACTAATGTGATTCAAAAAAGAAGGTGATTACTAGCAGGGCAAACTGAAATTCTGCACACAGGAAAAGCACTTAGAAGTTAAACAGTCCCCAAATGAGTTTTTCACAGGGGGGTAATTCAGTTACAACTGGAAATGCACTTTACAAATTAACAAACAGTCCCCAGTGAGATTTGCACAGGGTTTCAGATAGAACACAGGTCCTGGGCTTGCAGTGACTCTAAGCCAATAGTTCTTAGTCTTTGTCACAGTGAGCCTCCCAAATCCATGGAAAAGATTTTGAGCCTCCCCCAAAAACTGAAATAATCTTGGACCTCCCCAAAGAAAAATAACATACTGTACTTTGCGCACTACACCATTAATAAATTGAAACCCCTTTGAGTACTTGGCTGACATTCAGTTCTTTGTCTTATACTAATGTGGAACCTTTGAAAAAGAGCTCCTGTGCTCAAAGGTGTTATCTGAATAACAAATAAATAAAATTAATATTTATTCAGCTTATTGTAACACCCCCCACAGGCCAGCCTACTTGCTCCTCTAGTTTCATTCTTGAACCATTGTTACCTCTTGTTGCAGTACCTTCATGGGTCAGACTACTTTCTCTGTTTCCTCTCTATAAAATAACCTTCCTACATACTTTGCCTCTCCACCACACGAAATTCCTTCCCTGCTCCTAAGCAACTTCTCTGGGATTACTTTGCTCTTTCCTGCTATTGCTCTTAGTATTTCTATGCCCAACCCTTGTATTTTGGCTGTTCTACCATCAGTCTACAAATTGATCAATTACCACCACTCATTATTAGTTTATTATTCATATTTTTTTACACTAGTGTTCACTGTGTATTTCTTGATTGTTTTGCAGGTACCTTTTGAAATGTATTCACTCCCTACCCTTCCCCGGGTACACCTGAAATTAGCCTTGGCTCATTCACCTTCACTTGACAGCTATTAGTAAATAAATAATTAAAATTCACCTACTGTTATCCTCTTTCAGTTTGCTTCATCTCTTCACACAAAATATATAAAACTCAAAATTTAAATACAGTACTTTTTCAGACTTGCTTGAGCCTCCCCTGGAACAGGTTGGGGCCTCCCAAGGGAGGCTGGCCTCACCATTAGAGAACCCCTGCTCTAAGCTTTTAAATACAGTTACAGGCAAGCATCAAATAGTTTTAGCTGGTTCGTTTTAAAAGTTTCAAAATCAGGCACAAAGTAACAGTTCTGCTCCGTTTGAGCCTAGGCAGCAACTCAGGTGCTACTCTGGCGGGATTCATGCACTGAGCAGGGAGCTTGTTCTTCTGTTAAAATATAGCCAGTATTAGGAAAGCGTTACAGTTTTTGAGCAATTTACAGCACAGGCTATATAACTGAAAGTAACTGAGATTTCAATATTGTTGCGCTCGGTCACGCTACATTTCAATGCGTTCTGATCGGTCAATGGGTGAAAGGAAGTCGCAGGATCAACCAGATATGTTTATATTTAATTATTTGTCTTAAGATGTAGGCAGGATCAACCAGATATGTATTATTCAATGAGTTTACTGCAGCAACATGAAACAATTTTATTTAAGAATATATGTAATCTGCTCTTTGAGGAGGGGCTATAGAGAGTTGTATTGGGTGGTCAGGCAAGGTTAGCCAGAATCCAGACACATTTTGGCATAATAATTTTAAAGTAGCAGGATCAACTACATATATATTTTTAAACAACATATGCATCTGTTGTGCTGATAGACATACTGCAGATTTGTGTTGAAACAGCTAACATCTCTATGTAGTGCAATGTATTAATGCACATTTGGAGCTTTGTTGAATGCAGCCCAAAACATATATAGTATAAACCGAATATGACATGGCCCGATTGAAGATATCATATTTATTCACTGAGGTCATCGACATCATGATATTCTCACCTCGTGGCTTCGCCACCGTGACATCATGATATCATTGGCCCTTTGTGAAGATAAATATGATATCTTCAGTCGGGCCATGTCATATCCTATATATATATATATATATATATATATATATCTTTAGAGCATGTCAGTTTATACTTCAGATATGTGTAAGATTAAAAGAGCCTATTGCATCCCACATAAACAGTTCATTCTTTAACATGGGAAACTACAAAACAGTTCACTCCATATTCCAATTTACGTAAAACCAAATGGAATGCTTAGTTCAATGGTATTTCCCAAGGGAGGAACTTAAAAACCTTCTAACCTTGAATCAGTAATGACTTCCACCAATGCAGCATGCAAATCGTCCTCGGTCATTTTCTTCCATATAAGTAAGATCCCCATTCCTTTGGCTTGCACTCGAGTCATAGTGTCATAGTGATCTCCAAACAGAGGTATACCAACCACAGGCACCCCGTGATACATAGCTTCATAAATGCTGTTCAGTCCTCCGTGACTCAAGAATGCTTTAATGTTGGGGTGACCTAAAGAGAGAATTTAATGCTTTAAGAAATGTAACTAAGAGAGACAGTATACAAAATGGCAACACTGTTTGGTACACATGAATGCCATATTCATCACTTATTTTGTGTTACTACCATCCAATTAATGCTGCAGTGTAAGAAATAAGAAACAAGAGGGCGTATAATTATGGGCCAAAAATCACATGCCTCGGGTATGTTGTTAGGCACGAGGCACAGCAGAGTGCCTCTGAATGCACCAAAACAGTATGATACTTGGCCATAATCATACGGTCCTGGAGCATATTAATGCACAAATGACATGACTTTTAAAAATAAAAGTAGAGAAATAAATGTTTTATTGGGTAGGAAATCCTTACCCACGTAGTGTTTTAAAATAACACAAGGGTTGGACTAATAAAATTCTTCCGTATGTCCTTGCCATTTTATAACAAACATTGTACAATGGGGGTGTGAAATCAACTAACCTGATTGGCTGGTCTTAACCCATGGGTAAATTTAGCATAACCCATGGGCGAAGTTCCAGCTGCCCCAGCCAAATGCTGCACCCCCCAAAAAATCCAACAACTTTTTTTCACCCCTGTTAGCTGCCATCTCGCTTTTAAAACCCCAGTTTTCTAAATAACTAACTACTGACAACTCCTTCCATATTCTACCTAACAACACACAGAGGACTATTTGTCTAGGAAGCAAGAATATTACTATAAACATCAATAAAAACACTTTAAAAAAATTAATTATCAAGTGCCCACTTCTGTTGTGGTTTAAGTCACAGCCTCTGGCCTTACGACACTCTACATCAGACATGGATAAATCCCTAGCATAACCCATACCCTGTCATGGAATATTGTTTAATTATACACCTATTGTGTGCCATGCTTAATGCAATGTACAGAGTCACCTCCCATATGCCCAGCTAAAACAAAGCTAACTTTCTTTACTGATGGAAACAGCAGTAACTTTGCGTCACCTCTCCCCCAAAATGTGTTCAATTTCTTTACCTTGCCTCCATAGGATATGGGTTCGGCAGTTTCTCCCTGGGCTTGTAAATGTTTGAAAGCCTGCTGCCCACAGGACTTCATTTCAAGAAACCAGAGCTGATGCTGTTGGTAATATGAGTTAAATGGCTGGGATCCAATTTCTGGAGGCAAGGTACATAAAAAGAACATAAAACAAGTTGCCCTTTTTTGAATTTAAAGGGAACATTTGTCATTAAATGAAAAAAAAAAAAGGTTTTGGTTGAGGCATATGGGGACGGGTTGGTTAAAGGGCAGTACTTGGGTCGGCAAGTTCCTTTTAAAGTGATTTAACTGCAGAAGTGAAATAAAAATGCTGCATGGAAACTATTTGAAACATCTTGGGCCTCATTCTCAGTCCCTACAGCTGTCACTAAGTGCTAGCAATGATACTGCAATCCAGTAAAGCCAAGCTGAATGTGGGTTGCAATAGTAAGCCCTTCACGAGCATCCACAAAGGTCATTGTCTGTGACTGACAAAGGGGGCTGAGGCTGATGTGCAAGTGGTTCACAGGGCCATATACAAATCCTTGGTGGCCTTCACTGGCCTAGTAGCAGTCACCTGCACCCCCAGCTGATAACCCTGTAACAACAGGCAGTAATGGGGGCTGAGCAGCCAGGCAGCACATACTTGTTCAGGAAGGGGGAACCAAGGGACCACCAGCCAAATGACCACTGAGCAGAGGAAGGGGGTCCCTGGACCACAGAGCAAGACTGTGTATGTGTGTGGTACAGGGCTTGCACCTGAAAACATGAGGCGAGATTTAAGGACCTCAATATGTACTCGCTAGAGGAGGGATCAGGGTGACTTGACAGAAACATTCAAGTACCTTAAGGGCATAAACAAAGTGCAGGGGGAAAACATCTTCCAATATAGGAGGAGTACAGGAATGAGGGGGCATGATATGAAATTGGAGGGTGGCAGGTTGAGGGGAGATGTAAGGAAAGTTTTCTTCACAGAAAGGGTGGTGGACGCATGGAATAGCCTGCCACAGGAGGTGGTGGGAGCGAGCACAGTGGAGGAATTTAAACATGCCTGGGACAGGCATAAGGGAACCTTAGGGGTGGGAAGGAGGGGCAAAAAGCAACTGACCAGGTAGGGTCATAGGCCACAAACAACAGTAGGGCTTATGGGCAGACTAGATGGGCCTGACGGTCCTTATCTGTTGACAATTTCCATGTATCTATGTGTGTGTGTGTGTGTGTGTGGGGGGGCACTTACAGGCAGGACACACATCTGCTTGATGCAATATGCTACAATTCGTTTCCAGTTACATCCAGTAGTGTTAGCAGTCAACATCTGGATCGCTCATTTGCAGTGCACTGGTGTTGCAGGGGGACTCATAGCCCCTGTGGCATGAGTCTGGCTTTGAGCAAGGCACTTTTGGGTTATGGCGCAATGCAGAAGCTGCAAAACTTGTGTTTTGCACCGCACCTGACTGTGACTGAGAATCAGGCTTATGGCTACATGCAATGCTTATTTTTTTAATTACTACAAAGGTAAGCATGACAAAATGAATGCATCTTAGGTATAACATATATATGTTACAGGGTAAATCTTAATTTAGTTAGTAAATAATGATATGTGTAAATTCAAAAATTATAATGGGATCACTGCACATACATCTCATTACTGTGATTTAAAAAAACAAAAAGGATTAGAAGTATGTGTAACTTAGACTCACCAAGTAAGTCATTCTGTGGTAACCATTCAACAAGCTTTGTATTGTTTCCTAAGTTCCTGGGCGTGACTCCTGAAAACCTTAAAAACATAACATTTCAGCATTTTTGTATCAGAAAAAGCAATAAATGCAAGCTGGCACATGCATGATTCTTGTGAAAAAAAAAATTCACTGCTATAGACTACTTGTGAAAACTTTAACAGTATAATACATGGGTCCTACTGTTTCGCTATAGGAATTCTACAGTACTGAAAATTCGTAATAGCATTGTTCTGACATCAAGAAGTCATAATAGTATTATTCTGACATAAGATTATCACATGCTCCTGTCACTGTTCGAAACCAGCATTTGAAACTCTGACAGAAGCCACGGAGATGATCATCAGTTGTGTTAAATGCTAGTTTCTACTTGGCAGGACTGAAACTGGGTGCCCCGCAGTGCACAGAGAGGTGGGGGGATCGCACACTGGTATTTTCACTTTTGTCTGTAGCTGGAGCAGCAGTGCTGAAAGAGGTTTCAGGGTGGGAACATGTAAAGGGTGAACCGAAAGACATTTTTTACTGTTTGGCGAGAGAGCTAAGAGAACCATGCACTACAAAAAAACTGCAGATGGCTCTCCATCTGTTACAGAGCAGCAACTCCACCTTGGGAGTCTGATGACTCTATAAACCTCTCAAACCACAAGCTCGAGGTTTATAATGTCATCAGAGTTCCTTGAAGGAGTTACAGCTCCGCAACAGATACAGAGTCATCTATGATTCTAGTTGTTAAATCCTGTCATGCACGTCAATAAGGCAGATTATTCACCTGCAGCCGATGTTCTAGGAGTGGTACACAGTTGACATCCACACTCTGGCAGTTCCACTGGAACAAGCTTTCTATTGGATGTTTTTAAGCTAAGCGCCTTCCACCACCCAGGTGGCATATCCCCCGCTTCCCACCTCATGTCTTCAGATCTCTGCACGTTGGAAGTAGGGATCTGTGTACCACTTGCCTGGGGAGGCAGGGTGGGTTGTGTGGACATGAACTGTATACCACTCCTAGAACATCGGCTACACATGAAAAGCAGAGCAGTTACATAAGAACTTACAGTAACAGCAGATCTTTGAGAGAATCTTTTTCATCATGCCACACCTATGTAACTATACACGCCAGGCAGCAGGACCACATGGAAACTTTTTTTGCAAGCAGTGCACTAGGGGCTGCCCACAATGACGTCTGCATATAAATGTGGGCGGCCCCTCATCCATCTTAGTTCTCTATTGCAGATGTTACACAAAGCACCTCCATCTAGGGAACCTAGAGACAGCTACAGTGTTCTGCCACCAGGCGAGGCTGGAAACAGCAGGTAGTCAATCCTGGAGAGAGAGAGAGAGGGGAGCGAAGAAGCTCTGGAACTAAGGGGGACGGAGGATGGGACGGCATGGCCTGATGAAACAGATTCTCCCGAAAATCTACTGTTAAGTTCTTACGTATGTGCTATCTTCTTCGAGGATATCTCTTTCTTCAGGCCACATCTATGGAACAAGTCCCAAACAGTACTGACAGAGAGACGATCTGGGTGACTGTAGGCTATAGACCTAAGAAAGGAGGCCTTGAAGCACGGCCAGGCCAAAGCTCGGTCTTCTTTGAGAGGCAATGTCTAGACTGTAGTGTTTAGCAGAAGAGTGGACAGTACTCCAAGTTGCAGTAGCACAAATTTCTGCAGCTGATGCATTGCTGACACAGGCAACGGAAGTGGCCATGCCTCTTCCTGAATGACCACGCACAACCCCAGGAAGTTCCTTCCCGTGATTCCTATCACAGAAAGTAATACAGCTGGCCAACCATTTGGACAGCCACTGTTTAGAAACCGGTATACCCTCTTTCCCAGAGACGAAGAAAACAAAGCGCTGCAAGGACGCCCTGCAAGTCCCTCGTACGGTGAACATAATATCTGTCTGTTCCATGCACATCTAAGTTATGGAGCAATGCTTTCTCTGGGTTGGCATGCAAGGAAAATAAACTGGCAGGTGGATGGTTTGATGTAAAGGGACACTGTCAACCTTTTTTACTTGGTATTATTTCTAGCTGAAAACCAATATTTTATGATTGCTTACCATCTCTAGAAAGCACTGATGTTGCTGGTTGTTTTATCTGTTGCCTTTCTTAGTAGAACTGGAATGCATGCAAATGGTGAAATTATACTCAGCCTTGTTTTGTTTCAAATCCTTCATGTACTCTTACTGCATACTTCCTGAATATCAGGAACAACCCTAAACCCTGGTGGTGGCACTTTTACTAATGAGTGGTACTCCTCCTCATCTGTCAAACCAAGGAAAAGGGTATGTTTAAAATTAGCAACAATATAGGACAAATAGGGGAACAAGGAATAGGGGTACTTATTTTCAAAAAGTGCAGACAAGCATGGGTACCACTTTATATTTTGAGTGCCACCGCCGGGCCCAAAACAAAGCAGACACTCATGATGAAATAGTCTTCTCTTCCTCCCACTGCATCATGAGTGGTTAGGCTGTATTGGGGGTGTTCCCAAGTCCAGTTAAGATGCAGTGGGGGTTGATCAAGGAATGTAAACAAACAAGTTTTTGTGTGGTAACACCCTTATGGTGGGAAGTCTGCTTTTCACTTTTTAGAAGGAAAAAAGAATCAGAATCAAACTACCAGCCACACTAGCAGCCTCCTCAGAATGTGACCAATTACAGCATGTGATTTTTAAACTAGGGACACTTTTAGGCCTAAGGGGGTTGACAGTGTCCCTTTAAAGTAAACTCAGACACCACCTTTGGTAGAAACTTAGGGTTGGTACGCAAAGACACCCTGTCTTTGTGGAAAATCAAATAAGAAGGCTCGTGCATTAGAGCCTGAAGCTCTGAAATCCTTTGAGCGGAAGTACTTGCCACTAAAAATAACGCTTTCTAAGAAAGGAAGGTTAAGCCACTAGTCACGGCTGGATCAAAAGGAGCCAAAGTGAGTTTCTCTAGGACAAAATTCAGGCCCCAGTCCAGGACTGGATTGAAAACGTGAGGCTTCAAGTGCAGGATGCCCCTCAAGAACATACAGGCCACCTCTAGCTGTGCCACCGTATGGCCATCAATAGGCACATGGAAAGCTGAAATAGTAACCAAGTGCACTTTGATAGAAGATTATTGCAGTCCTGCATCTGACAAGTACAATAAATAATCTAGATTTTGATTCATTGGGCAAATGAAGGAATTTAAATGATGGGAAGTGGCTCACAAAGCAAACCGCTTCCACTTCATGGAATAAGTGGCTCTGGTGGAAGGTTTTCTGGCAGCCACCAGAACATCAGCAACCTATGGGGACACTCCAAATCTCGCAATGGCTATGTCTTCAGGGACCAGGCATGGAGATGAAGTGACTTGACGTCTAGATGGACCAAGGTTCCCTGCTCTTGTGATAGCATGCCCCTGCACAGAAGCAGGGGTACAGAAGGTTCCACTGCTAACTACTGCAGCAGGGGTCACCAGATCTATCGGGGCCACAAGAATCAGAGTAGTTCCCTCCATTTGAAGCTTGATTAGCAGTGGCAGTTTTGCACTGAGTGGGGATGCAAAACGGTCCAACTCTGGATGACCCCACCTGTCGAACAGGTCTTCCATTGCCGAGGTCAGCAGCTCCCAGTCATGCATTCTGGACTGTGACCTGCTTAGCCTGTCTGCAAGGCCATTATGGATGCCTGGAACATGGACAGCTGACTGTTCTAGACCATGTTCTACAGCCCAGTACCAAACCCTCATTGCCTCTCTGCACAGGGAGTAAGAATGAGTCCCCCCTTGCTTATGTAGCGTACTATACTAACGATGTCCATCTGCACCAGCAGATGCTCTGGGGACAGATGGTTCTGGAAGGCTTGCAGGCCATACAGAACGTTCCTCATCTCTAGGACGTTTATGTGGAGGAAAGTCTCCACTCTGGTCCATGTTCCTTGTGTCTGGTAGGGTCCCAGATGCACCCCTCAGCCCATACCCGAAGTGTCTGCGGTGAGAACCTGCTGAGGGGAGGGTATGAGGAAGGGAACCCATTTCAGCAAGTGGCTGGGTTTCATCTACCACTTTAGCAGCTTTCAGACAGGTGAGGATACAAGAACCTGTTGTTCTAGATTGTCAGTGTGCTGATCCCACTGGACTCTTGAGGTCCACTGAGGGATCCTCATGTGCAGCCTGGTCGGGGGTACCGTGAAAATGGCTGCTGCCATCAGGCCCAGCTGCTTCAGGAATGTCCTGGCCATTACATGCCTGTTGTTGTAAACCAGCTGGGCCTGGGTCAGGAAGGTTAAGCCTTGGGCAGTCTCCAGAATTGCTCCTATGTACTGCAGACACTGACAAGGGGTCAATACTGACTTGGACAAATTGACCGTGATCCCTAGGGCATTGAACAGCTGTCTGGCACGTGCTGGATCTGAGACAATTACTCCTTGGACTAAGATTTGAGCAACCAGTCATCTAGACAGGGGAAGACATATAGTCCCTCTCTCCTGAGAGCTGCTGCCACGACCTCCAAGCATTTAGTAAATACCCGTGGCGCAGATGACAAGCCAAAGGGCAATAGCTTGAACTGGTAGTGCTCCCTCTGAAACAGAAACCTGAGGTAGATCCTGTGGGAAGGGGGACAAATCTTGATATGCAGGTAAGCATCCTGCATGTCCAGAGAGCATACCCAGTCCCCTTTTTGCAGGAGGGGCAGCATACCTTGCACAGTGACCATCCTAAACTTGTACTGAATATAGAAGTTCAGATTTCTCAAATCCAGAATGGGCCTCAAGTCCTCTGTAGATTTGGGAACTAGGAAGAAATGATAATAGAACTAGATTTGGGAACTAGGAAGAAATGATAATAGAACCCCCTGTTCCTTTGATCCCAGGAAACTAGTTCTATGACCCTCTTCTGGAGTACTGGTACGTGATCTGGAGGATAAGTCGAGGTAATTGGTGGAAGGTCTGGAAGCAGCTCCAGAAATTCTAGAGTATGACCCAGTTCTATTAGCCACAGGACCCAAGCGTCTGTTGTAACTTCCCTCCACTGGTCCAAGTGAAGGGAAAGGCAACCCACTACCACCACCTCCAGATTTAGTACTGGAGGGTGGGGGTCTAAGAAGAAGTCATGCTGAAGCAGATCATATTGCCGCAGCCACACCTCCACCTCTAAGGACTTTTGGGTGGGTACCTGTGGAGGAGGTTTGGGGCCCAGCAAAGCTAACCCTACTCTGCTTTTGCTGTGTTGTCTGTCCTATGACCTGGGTCTGTCAGTAGGCCTGCAAAAGGGCGGCCTCTGCCTACCTCTTGGTTGTGTATGGTAGAGGGAATGGACTGACCTTAAGAGTCCTTCCCAAAACTTGCAGGTCAGTGAGGATATCCTGCACACCTGCCCCAAAGAGCTTGTATCCTCTGAAAGGGGCATTCATGATGGATTGCTGGACATCACTAGCAAATCCTGACATCCTCAACCAAGAATATCTTCTTAGGCAGATGCCAGCCACAACTGCTCTGGTTGAGGCATCAGAAATGTTGTAGGTAGATATTAAGAGGTGTTTACCCACATCAGCCCCAGTATGGAGCACCTTTAGCTTTTCTGCTTCTGGGGGCCCTCTGGGAGGGACTGGGCTGAGGCTCTAACCTTTTTTCAGAGGGTATTCTGGTATTTGACCATATGGGCCTAAGTTGCTTTTCTGAGGCCCAATGTGGCAGAGGCAACGGTTCTCTTTCCCAAGAGGTCCCGCTTTCTCGACTCTCTGTCTGGGAGGAGAACTGAGATGCTTAGGCACCTTAGACCTATCATGGGCTGCATTTATCACAACTGAATCAGCCTCAGATTGGCCTGTGAAAATGGACTTTCCTGAGGGAGCCTGATACAGCTTGTCTGCCTTTCCAGGCATGGCAGAAATCATGATTGGTCTGTGCCAGGCAGACAAAGTGGCATCTTTTAGTGCAGCCAGTAAAGGAGGAATGATTAGAGGTGGAGAATGTGGCAACTCTAGGAATGCCACCAAATTCCTTCTAGTGACGTCTTGCTCCTCAGCATCAAACTCCATTGCAGTTTGGAGCTGCTTCATTACAGAGATGAAGGAGAGATCTTCAGAAGCGGACCTCGGGGTATGTAAGATAGAGTCCTCACTCCTAGTGGAAATGGTGGAGCCAGATCTCTTAGATAGGCCCCCATATCTTCCTCATCCTCTTCTTCCTCTTGTAGAAGGAAGTCAAGATTGTATCCCTGATCCTCGCTGATGGGCCCTGAAGGTCTCAGGGAAGGAAGAGAGGACATCGACGCCCTGGAGTGTGTTGGCCACATTGACCTAGCAGGCATCAGTGCTGGAGCTGGTCTCAAGAGGCCCTGTCATCATGGTGCTTGGTGTTGGAGGAGGAGGTATAAGGCACTGTAGAATCTTTGCAAAGAAGGAGAGCAACGTCTGGACGTCGACTTATACTGCACAGGTGCCTTGTGACGTCGACAGGGGTGTCGGCAGCCCTGACATTGACGGGCCTTTGCTGTCCGTAGTAGACCCGGTGGAACTCACTGCATGAGCCGACCTTGCAGGTTCTGAGGTTTGAGCAGCAGGAGGCATCAACGCTGAAGCGGTCAACAGCATTGCATCAGTCAGCACTAAGTGAAGCAGTGACCGGGTGCGTACCGGGGGGGGATCTGTTCTTACTCCTCTCCCTCTCCTGGTGTTTGTGCTTTTCAGAAGACTTCTCTCAGGTCCTGGTGGGCTGTGAGCCTGAGGAGTGAGCCAGTGACATGGTGCACTTCTTTGCCTGGAGCTCTCTCTCCATTCTGGCTACCTGCTTTTCCAGGAGAAAAGTGTGCAGGGCACGTTGACGGCATCACTGGGTAGCTGTGTTAAACTTCAGGCAGATCTTGCAAGCCTTAACATCATGGGCTTCTCCGAGACAGCACATGCAGATGTCATGATCGTCACCTGAGTAAATCTTTCCGTCGTACTCACAGTACTGAAACAATTTAATGGCGTCTTTAAACGACATACACGATGATGGTAATCACTTTTAAAATAAAAGTGATAAGAACAAGGGTGAGAAAACAAAAAAATTCAAGAGAAAGCAGTCGACTGTAACAACGGCATCTCTGTGGTGTCCAGAGAGTATGGTCGACGACGGGAAAGGAATGGAGTAAGATGAGGGGCGACCCATGTTTATATGCAGGGTGTCTATGTCAGACGTTATCGTGGGTGGCCCCTAGTGGACTGTTTGAAAAAAAATTTCTGTGTGGTCCTAGTGTCTGGTGGCTATACTGTAGTTCCATAGGTGTGGCCTGGTGAAAGAGATATCCTCGAAGATCTATTTTTCTAGGGCAGTGGATACTGTTCACTATCCACACTCTGGCAGACATCTAGCAGTTCTCTGAAAGGAAGGGGCAAGACACGCACCCCTACTTGGTGAACAGAGACTGGAGAACAAAGGTCCCAAAAGCAGCATCCTGATGGGACTCTAGGTTGATACTGTAGTGCGATATGAAGGTGTGTGTTGACCTCCAGGTAGCAGCCCTGTGGCAGCCTCCCGAGGCAGTGGTAAATCTGGTAGAATAAGCCCTATGCCTACTGAAGGCTCCCTACCAGCGAACCTATAGCACAGTTTAATGCAGAATGTTATTCGCCTACCAATCATCTGCTCTGCTGCTGGTTTGAAAAGCGTGGCTTCTACATATGTTACAAACAGCTGGTGAACCTCACCTCGAACTCCGGCCATGCACTCTTTATACTATGAGAGCGCTCCCCATAGGTCCACAATATGGAGCCTATGGACTGCCTCCAAAGAAGGGTCAGTAAAATAGACTGGTAAATTAATTACCTCGTTAAGTTGAAACTCCGATACTACCTTTGGGAGGAACTCCGGGTGGGGCAAAGGATGACCTTGTCCTTGTGGAAGACCAAATACAGACTCCACCAAAGTTGTCTGGAGCTCACCGATCCTTCTGGTTGATGTGGCCACCAAGAACACCATCGTCCACAACACGTGTGACATCTCACTCCTGTGCATAGGCTCAAATGGCTTGTCCATGGGAATAGCTAGCACCAGCAGTAGGTTCCATGGTGGTGGTAGTTCACACACTGGAAGGGACAGGAGGTCCAGGCCCTTGAAAAACCCCTGATCACCTTCTTCTGGGCCACTGTCAGTTTACCAGCCCACACCTCATAAGCAGAGATGGCTGCCAAGAGCACCTTAAGGGCTGTCGCTCGCAGTCCTCACTTAGAAAAGGACCATAGGAAATCCAGGATGCTCACCACAGGGCTGGCAAGTGGCTCAATCTCCTTGCTCTGGCACCATATGGAGAACCTCTTCCACTTAAAAGCATGGCATCAGCTAGCATCAGCAAGTCAACTAATTTCAGGAGGCCTTCACAACATTTGTTTGTTCATTTGAGTTTTACAAAGTGCCCCTCCAGGGCCTGAAGCTCCTGTACAACAAATACCATAAATAACATAAAACCATGACGTCTCGGCAGCATCTTCGGCCACGCTCCTGGTCCCACAGCACAGCAAGACACACCAGGTACAAAGTGCTCTTTCAACTCAAAGACTGCTAACGGCTGATTGGTGTGGCGCCCCGGCAGATAGGAGCCGACTGGTCCGCCAGCCGAGAACTGCCCGCTGATTGGAGCGCCTTTTCTGCTTAACTTCCAAGCTGCAGATTTCGGCTCTCAGCGTGGTGGTTCCTCGGATTTCACATTCTATTTTTTCCCGCCCCCCCCCCACCAGGCCACCTTTAAATACGCTTTAGACCCTCCTCTGATCGTGCTCTGCTCTCCTCATTGGCCCTGTTTCTGCTCTACCTCCATACACCATCACCACTGGCTCTTTCTTATCTACTCCCACTAGCACTCACTCCCCCAGGTAAAACCTAGGATCTTCCAGCACTGCCACTTCTGGCTCCTGCTTTTCGTATTATCTTTACATTTAACTGTATTATAGCTACCCTCTCACTCCTGTTTCAGTTTTGTCCTATCCCTGATCACCCTGGTTAAATACATTATCTGATTGCTACCCAGTCCCTGACTAGCTTACTAGCTTGTGATCACTTAAACTTCCATGGTCCATGTTTTAGGCACCCTGCCCATCTGACAAGTACCATTTGCTAATCTAGGTCTACTATCAACAACAGTCCCCTGAATTTCTCCAGACTACCCCGATCTCTTCTACCATCCCAGGAACCCAAAATGTACCTGCATTTAATACTACTCCTTCTAGTGTCATCAATACCACTGATCCACCTATCCATGCTCTCTGTACATCGTACTGCTTTTTTAGTCCCTAAATACCAGCCTAATGACTATCTTTTCTCAAACCTTCTGCTGCTCAATCCCCCTCACTGTGACCTCACCCCATAAATTCTTAACAAACTGTGGCTCCATCTAGTAACTTCTGCCTCTAAAAACTGTCACCTGTGTACACTGAGCCAATACTCTTTTATGCACCGTAAGCTCTGGTACCTCCTCCTACTCACTATCCCACTCTCTGGGTATGTTCACTTAAATCCAGCACCAACACTAGTCACACCAGACTCTATTAGAAATGCTAAAGGTCTGATTGTAGTACACCATAACATTAGGAGTCTCACACACAATTTTAACAAGCTGGAGTCCTGGACCTCCCAACACAAGCCTGACATCATTTGTCTGACTGAAACCTGGCTAGGTCCTTCCACTCACGACTCTCAGTGCTCTCTTCCATCCTATAACCTATTGAGACTCGACAGACCTGCCCACAAGAGAGGGGGTGGTACTGCTGTCTACTTTAAAGACCATCTACACCTCACTGCCGTTAAATCATCCAATCTTGCCCACTGTGAGGTACTCCATACTCTTCTAACCCTGGGCTCGCAGAAACTACATATAGCTTGTGTCTACAACCCCCCATCAGACAGTCGAAAGGGGCTGGATGAATTACTGGATCAAATCTCATAATCAAATCTCATACCTTGCTGGTAAACATGAGGTTCTAGTACTAGGTGATCTTAACCTAAATTGGCTGGGGAACACTCAATCAACACTGCTGTCCAGGCCCTTGCACCAACTTATATGTGATCCCACCAGAACAACACCACTCTCTAACACAAGCACACTACTGGACTGGATTATGACCGACCACCCTGAAAACATTATTACCTTTGGCATACTACCTGATAACATTACCGACCATGCCCCCATCTATTGTATCTGGGGTAAAAGTAAACCCACTCCATCCAAACCTTGCCTCATCACTTTCCGTAACTATGCTAACTTCGACCCACAACTCTTTCTTCATGACATCGCTAAAACTGATTGGTCCCCCATTCTATTATCAAATGATGCTCAAACCTCCCTCCAGCTATTCATGACATGCTTCCTCATGGTACAAGATAAGCATTGCAAACTAGTTACCCGTCGGGTAAAGAACAGACAAACCCACTGGCTAACGTCTGACCTTCTCTTTAAATTAAAACAGCGAGACAAGGGTTCGCTCAAATACAAGAAATTAGGGCTATCCTCTGACTTAAATACTTACAGGGCCCTGCGTAACTCCTGCAAAAAGGACATAAAAAAGGCCAAAAGTTCCTACTGTAAGGATCTATTAATAAATTCCTATGGCGACTCAAAAAAGTTCTGGTCCCATATCAAGTTCTTTCTTGGCCTGAATCCGGCATCCACTTCCAATGACATGTTACTAAACGGTGTACACTGCGACAATCCCAGAACCATCGCAAATTTCTTCAATGATATTTTCTCTGACCTATCCAACTACATCTCCACTTTCCCTGCCTAGATGAATTTACCTATCTTGCCTTATGACAGTGGCCCGCAATTCTTTTTTAAAGCTATCTCTAGGCGTGAGGTGTTCAATTTACTAAATAAAATCTCAGATCACACCCCAGTAGACTCGGATAAACTAAAGCCAAAGCTCCTAAAACTATCTGCGCCCTACATTGCTGCTCCCCTAGCCAAAATTTTCACACTATCCCTGTCCCAGAACTATATACTGGATATTTGGAAGGCAGCAAGGATTACCCATTTTCAAAAAGGGAGATCGCAAGGATACCTCTAACTACAGACCCATCGCCATACTATCAGCTCAGTAAAATTCTGGAGAAACTTGTGTCCACCCAAACAATAAACTTTCTCCAGAAATATGACCTTCTTACCCCAGCCCAGCATGGTTTTCGCAAAGGCCATAGCACAACTACCACCGTTCTTAAATTCACATCAGATACCCTTGTGGCCATGGACTCTGGCCTTCTCACAGGGGCCATTTTCATTGACATGACCAAGGCATTTGACCTCGTTGACCACCACATCCTCTTAGCCTCGCTTAGAACTCTTGGCTTCTCTGACAACGTGGTGAGACGGTTCGGCTGCTACCTCTCTGATAGGACTCAAACCGTGAAGTTTAACTCCACCCTTTCGGACAAGGCCACCATAAATGTTGGAGTTCCACAAGGATCCATCCTGGGGCCTCTGCTTTTCTCCATCTTCATTAATAACATCACCACAAACCTCCTCAGGACTGACTCCTTACCATATGCTGACGATATTGTTCTATACTCCAGTGGTAAAAACATTGAAGTAATAAACCAAAATCTCTCGTTTGACTTTCAACTGATCCAAAAATGGCTAACCAGTTACAAAATGGTCCTTAATGAGTCCAAAACCCAGGCTATGCTATTCGGGTCAAAAGCCAAACTCAACCACTCCCAATCTAAATTTAAAGTCTTCTCATCCAATGGTTCTAACCTCGGGGTGGTAAACCCATTCAAATACCTGGGCATCACTCTAGACCCATCTCTAAACTTCGATCAACACACACAACAGGCCAACAAGCTGGTCAACGCCAAACTTGGGACAGCCTACCATACCAGATATATGCTCACCTCCTTGGCTAGACTAGCCATTGCCCGGGGTATTCTCCTACCTTCATTAACCTATGGTGTTGCCATATTTACCTCTGTGTCCAAATCCAGCCTCAGAAAGTGGGATGTCACTTATAACAATATCTGCTGCTACGCTTCCTCCTCGCACCGACTAAAACACCACTGTACACTATACTCAGATCTGGGATGACTTCCTCCCTCTGAGCTAAGGCTTTATGCTTATGGCTCAGTCATAGACAAAATTGTCCGCTCACAAGTATCCAAACCCCTGGCGGTACTCTTCCTTAATTTGACATCCCACTATAGCTTAAGATCTACCGAACAAGCGCCTGTTTTTATCCCCAGACATCATTCCTCCAAAGGCGCCGCAGCTGTCGCCTGCCATGCTCCCCAATATTGGAACTCGCTGCCACTTGCTCTACGCCAATCACCTTCCCATACCTCATTTGAGAGAGGATTACGTAACCATCTTGCCACTTCCTACAAATGCACCTGCTTTGACCCTCCCAGCCCATATTTCCACCATTCCTCTCCCGACACTACAGTCTGTGCTCTTAAAAGTATCAGCACTTTGCCCACATCTCCCCTTCCACAGTCCACTATATGATTTCCACTTCCCTCCTTCTCCCTCCCCATCACCCTTGTTAAACTTACTAGTATATCATGGTCACGAACAGCACATTGTGTATTTAGCCTTAGCTATAAATATGTCCTGACTTCACAGCTTACAGTATGGTATGCATTGTTATTTCCTTTTACCTTGCCTACTGTCTCCCTGTTCTAGTATTGTTCACTATGATTGCATTTGCTCTGAATTTTAACTATGAATTATGTCTAATATTTTGTACTTGCAATATATACTGCTTGTTTTAACTGTTTACACTATTTACCTCACTACCGCATACCTGCTTTATTATTGTCTCTTCTACCATGCCTGTACTGGTCTGTACATTTCAACTATGTCAAACTCTGTACTGCTATGTGTGGCTGCCAGTTTTGTAATTGTATCTTCATTTGCTCTGTAATTTACTAGGAATTATGTTTACTATTTTGTACTTCCAATATATACTGTTTGTATTAACTATCTACACTATTTACCTCACTACCGCATACCCGCTTTATTATTGTATTATTTCTACCATGTCTGTATTGGTCTCGTTCAACTATGTCTGACTTTGTACTGCTATATGTGTCTGCCAGTTTGTAATTGTACCCTCCCGGGTCGTGCCTGAAAATACTCATTGCTATGGCTAGCGCACCCACCCAGTCAACAAAAACTAAATAAAAATAAATGATACAAACTATATCCATTCATACAAAAAACATATGCTTATGTAACCCCCCTGCAAATGGGGGTTCCCAAAAGACTTCCAGGAGCTTGCTTGAATGCTCCAAGCCTGAATGGTGTTTGGCGTTTAAGCCATTTATCAGTGAGTGTTTTTAGAGCCTCTGGTACTGTCTCTTTAAGAGCTGTCTGCTTGCAGACATAATTAGTTTATATGGGGGGACTGTGTGTTTCTCTGTTTGAGTACCACTCAAGCTGCTGCCAATTCACTCCATTTTGCAGTCACTAGGAGTGCAAAGGGAACCTATCTGAAAGATGTAACTGTTTGCCAGAAATTATTTAGAGTAATAATGAAATTACAGTTTGTCTAACCTGCTTTTGCAGTCAGAACTGTGTCTGCTAGTTCCCATTCTAGTTTTGAACTGCTGAACTGGACCAATCAGTGTGGGGTAGCTAGCTCTAAATGGTGCCTTGGACGAATCAGAGCTTGGACTCATAATCTGAGCCAGCCACAAGAGGATTGTATGGGCAGTGACTCTGGGAGATGTAGTTTAGACTTCAGTGCCTTTTGGACCAACAGCAGCAGTCTATTGTGAGTGACAGCCAATCCAGTCAAGAACTGGGAGGAACTCAAAGGAAGTGCCCTGCTTTGTCGGTTGGAGTTTCAGTTGAGCTTTGGCAGTGAAGAAGGAAGGAGCCCTGTGCTTTTCAGTGTGCAGTTTTAGTCAAAAACGTGTAAGGCCCAGAGTTCCGGTCTGCAGCTTGTTAGGACTGAATCGTCCTGGAAAAGAATCAAAGGATCTCTGAAGAGTAGAAACCAGGCTCACCCTGTAGAAGACTGGAGGAATTGTTGAAAATTGCACTCGGTCTGTCAGGAACTGAATCTGCGTGTGTTCTCCCGGTATTGTGCAGTAATGCGATCGGGATACAGATGCAGCCTGCCTGGTATAGTGCTTTCTTTATATGGATGTGTGAAGAGGTTTGTGTACCTCAAGTGAGCCCTGCTGACATTGAAGGACCCTATCTTATTTGGAGGTCGGAGTACTAATTCAGGGTCGCCCTGTTGAATTGCCACATTAAATCCAAATGGAATTACTGTACTGCTGACTGTTTAATTCTCCTTTTCTCGTGTGAAAGGGCCCCTACCAGCTGCCACGGTTTGGACTAGCCACTAGGGCTTGGGTACCCAGGGACAGTAACTGATAGGGATAGGCCTGTGCACAGAGCCATAGGTAGATTATTAGAGTGATAAGCTAATTAACCTGATTCCCCTGTCCTTGTTATATTCCCTAAATAAATCAGAGCTGCTTGTTTCAGCAAAGTTATACTGCCTGAGGTATTTGTCTATGTTAAAGTACTGTACTGTGATTGTTGCACTGTATCTCATTTCACAGGAGGTCCCAGTGCCGGAACCAGACCTGGGAGTAAGTGTATACTGTGAAGGTAATTCTGATATATTGTGTGGGCCACTAGTGGGAAGAAAGGGGGGTTGCAGTGTCCCAGAGGGCTGTGACCAAGTTAGTTTAACTATTGCAAACCCTGACCTCTGGGTGGAGGCACCCGCCATTGATCCAGGCCCCTCAACCTGTTAGTGGCAAATCAGGCAGGGGTAGTAGCCCTGGGATAGCGCCATCTAGGGGTTACATCTTGGAGGCTCACCGCTGGGATTGTGTGTCCTCTAGTGGCCATATTTACGAACCACTGTTAAGAAAAAATGGGTACCCCGACAGAAGTGGCTGTGCACCGGCTGGTGGAGTGGTGTACTGGGAGGAGATCAACCCCAAATGCTATGCTTATCCTGGACATCCCCTGTATCAATAACGACACTGTGCAGGAGTACTTTCCAAGGTGGAAGGTTTACAAAACCCTGTGGTGGTGGGTCGGCATGCTAATCTGCTCACCCACACTTTCCTGGCCCTAGTAGAGTTTAAGGATCCATAGATAGCTCCAAAGTGCCACAGACCATTACCCCAGAGGAGCCCTCACTGCTTGGAGAGTGATAACTAAGGACAGTAAAGACCTGGGGAATCAGCCCCCACCACTATCTGAAACTTTTGAGGAGAAATTTGTTGAATGGTTGCTGGAGAGGGAAAACTGTGGAGGACTTGAAGAAACTATTCTTGCCACCTGGGGTGTTCCTCCCAACACCTCTCCTGCTCCAGTGCCCGTAATGGTGGCTGAACCAATGCAGACTCCTATTTCTGCACCTGCCATTAGTCACGACTCTTACCAGGTTGAGGATCTCTCTGGCACTCCCCCACCCCAAGGGAGGATGACTGGGAGACCTGGATAGACTATGTTGCCCCAAGTGCTAGAATGGCAATGCTCGGAAGGCGAAAGCTGAAAGAGGGTAAGTGAGAGCCTCGAGGTCCTGCCCTGGCTACCATCTGTGCTAAACGGGCCAGTAACCCTGAAGCGACCGCGCAGGGCTATCTTGAGGCCTTGGAGAATGTATGGGAGCCCAGATTCTGATGAGGACCTATGGTGGAGAGTAAGAAATGCACAACAGTACCAAGGGAGTTGTTGTCTGTGTATGTCTCTCGGCTGGAAAAATTGTTGCAAGAATGCCTCAGAAAGGGTAGTTTGCCAGCGATTGAACTGGACCGAACCAGACTGGACAGAATCCTTAAGTCTGCCCCTTCTCAGAACTGCTGTTGTTTCAGTTACGCCTGGCAAATCGACTGGAATCCCCACCTCCTATGATGAGTTAATGAGAGAAATTCGAGGAGTTGAGAAAAGGCGACCTCGGGAGGTACCTGCACCAACAGCTGTGGCTACTACGAGTGACTGAGGGTGACCCATCAAGTGAAGTTCAGGGCAGAGGTTCACAGTCAATGAGTGCTCTGACAAGGAAAAGATATGCCACAATGGGGCGTAACTGTTAGAGAGATCCGGAATTCAAAAACAGTCCTTTATGAAGGCCACGCCTGCAAGTACGGGCCCTGACCTATATCCGACTGCATCTGCTATGGGGTGGGGGTACCCACCCATGTATCTCCTGCTGATAACAGCTCCAAACTCAATTCCTTGACCATGGAAGTGGAGAAACTGACGAAATGTCTCCAAATGCTTATCACGCGCAGACAGAGATGGCACCCAGGTTTCCAGTTAGTAATACCCCGCCCTGGCTCCCAGTGTGGCGCCTCGGCCAGCTCAAACTCCAGAAAGTATGTTTTGCTATAATTGTGGGAAAGATGGGCACATGAAAAGGAATGCCAGTCCCAAAAGACACTGACAAAGTTGCATATAGGCTACAAGGAGAGCTTCGAGAAGAAATCAGTGGTTAAGAGGTGCATGACATGATCCCAGTGAGGGCACCAAAATGCTAATTCACGCCCTTTGTGGCAAGGTCAGTTGCCCAGGCCCCCACTACCGCCTCTCAGACTGGTCCAGAATAGTGGGTCCCTCCATGGAGACCACTGTAAAGGTGAATGGAGTGTCTACAAGAGCTGTATTAGACAGTGGCTCCCAAGTGACAATTATGTTCCAGGATTGGTATCAGAAGCATTTGTCAACGCACCTTACAACCATTAGAAGGACTGCATGTATGGGGGTTAAGTGAGAAGGCCTCACCCTATTCCGGTATATCCGAATTTGGCTGTCTTTCCCACCTCCGTGGCTGAAGTGGCCGAACAAGTAGAGACCCTAGCCTTACTGTGTCCCCACTGGACTGTATGATGGTGTCCCTTGTTGACTGGAACAAATGCTCATATGTTCGGAAGGCTGGCACAGTTGTATTATGAAAAACAGGGTCAAAGACTAGTAGAGCTTTAAGAGTTCCGGCTTTAATTAAGAAGGCCTATGAGGCACAGAGAGATGCTGAAAAAAAGAACCAGAGGAACCGGCTGGAATTGTATGGAAGAAGGATACTGAGTCTCTGATCCTGGCGCCAAATGCCCAGTGTACCTTACAGGAGAGGTCCGTATCAGAAAGGATGTTAAGAATAAAATATTAATGTTGGATGCACCAGGCGATGGAAAATTGCCAGAGGGACTGCTGGTCAAGCCTAGTATTTTGCCCGCTAGAGCCCATGCTTATGCCAGAAGGGTAATGGTCCAAGTTCATAATGTGTCTGAAAGAGACATTCGAGTAAACAGAGGTTGCATCCTGGCTAATGTGCATTGTGCAGACACTGCAGTGCTACCCAGCAGCAAGAGTTCAAGGAAGAATGACAGAGTAACGCCTGACTTGTTTGATTTCGCGACTCCGCTGCCAGCTGAATGGAAAGTGAGGATCAGTGAGAAGCTTGCCCAGAGAGACCAGGTGTTTTTTTAAAGGAATGGGATGTAGGATGCGTGCAAGGAGCTGAGCACAATATCCGGCTGCATGACGAAAGACCATTTTGTGAGAGGTCTCGACGCCTGGCACCTGCTGACATAGATGATGTGAGACGGCATCTGCAAGAGATGTTAGCTGCTGGTGTAATACAAGAATCCAGAAGCCTTATGCTTCCCCATTGTGGTAGTGAGGAAAAGAATGGAACAGTAAGGATGTGTGGATTATCGCACCTTGAACCGGCGGATCATCCTTGATCAGTACACAATGCCCGCATTCAGGATGCTTTGGACTGCCTAAACGGGAGCAAGTGGTTCTCTGTGCTGGATCTCCCAGTGGGTACTACCAGATCCCGATGGCCCCAGAGAGGACCGTGGAGAAGACGGCCTTTATCTGTCCGGGCTATTTCTATGAATTCATGAGGATGCCCTGAGGATTTCAGGTGCCCCAGCCACTTTTCAACGATTGATGGAGCGTGCAGTGGGGACATGAACTTACTAGAGTGCCTGGTATACCTAGATGATGTTATTGTGTTTGGCAGCTCACTGGAGGAACATGACAGCAGATTATTTAAGGTATTGGACCGACTGGAGGACTTTGGCCTTAAACTGTCCATTGATAAGTGTCAATTCTTTCAAACATCAGTAAAGTATGTGGGACACATAGTATCCACCGAGGAATAGAGACCGACCCAAGTAAAGTTGAGGCCTTGATCACCTGGCCACAGCCCAAAAATCTAAAAGAACTGCAAAGATTCCTGGATTCTGTGGTTATTATCGGCGCTCATCAAGGACTATTCAAGAGTGATCCGCCTTTACTTAACCTTACTCGAGGGTATCCCAACCACAAAAATACCAAAAGTCAGCGCCCTCAAGACTGAAAGAGTGTATTTTCATCCGAGTGAAGTATTTGGGGCCGCTGGACTCCTGATTGTGAGACTGCTTTTCATGAGATCATATATCAACTTACCCATGCTCCAGTGCTGGCCTATGCCGATCCAAGAAAACCTACGTCCTGCACACTGATGCTAGCTTGCAAGGGTTGGGGGCTGGTTGTACCAAGAGCACGAGAATGGCCTGAGACCAGTGGCCTTTGCCAGTAGAAGCCTGACCCCATCCGAAAAGAACTATCCTGTACATAAGTTAGAGTTCCTAGCTTTGAAGTGGGCTATTGTTGACCAATTCCATGAGTACTTGTATGGGGCTAAATACTAGTAAAACTGACAATAATCCTTTGACCTATGTGCAGACCTCAGCTAAGTTGGATGCCACTGGCCATAGGTGGCTTTCTGCATTATCTACATATGACTATGCTCTCGAATACCGAGCAGGTCTGAACCACAGATGCTGATGCTCTCTCCTGGAGGCCTGTTCCCAGAATGATTGGGTCCGATTGGCAGAACCTGACATTCGGGCACTCTGCCGGAAGTTTGACAGGGAGGAACAAATGTCACATGGACGCAGTGGACTGCATGGTGGATTGCTTGGGACCCTCTGAGAATTGCATACCTGCTGCTTATTGCCACTTTTCTGCAATAGACATTGGTGCACTGCCTCAGCTGGACAATGATAGTATTCGGCGGCTCAATCCCCGATCCCATGATCAAAGCAGCTTTAAGCCCTCTATGCAGGAAAAGATGTGTCCAAATTACGCCTCCACTGATTTGAGAACTGCACTGTTATACAAAGAAGGTCCTAAGTTGAAACTGATCAATAAACTGTTATACAGAGAAACAGTAGACAGAGGTACAAGTAGACAAACAACAACTAGTGCTGCCCACTGCCTTCGAGACTCAGTACTGAGGTCCTTGCACAACCACATGGGGCACCTTGGTATAGACAGAACACTTGACTTGGTGAGATCCAGATTCTATTGGCCTAAGATGGGGCTGATGTGGAGCAACACATTCAACTTGTAGTCGCTGCTTACAGAGGAAAGCTTTGCCCCAGAGGGCTGCCCCTTGTTAACATCACCACCAGTGCACCCATGGAGCTGGTCTGTATTGATTTTCTGAGTTTGGAGTCAGATCAAAGAAATATCAGTAATGTGCTGGTGGTCACTGACCATTTCACGAGATATGCCCAAGCTTTCCCACCAAAGACCAGAAAGCATCCACTGTGGCCAAAGTACTTGTAGAAAACTTTTTGTTCACTATGGGCTCCACAAAGAATCCATTCTGATCAAGGGAGAGACTTTGAGAGTCGTCTGATCAAAGAGATGCTTTCTCTGTGGGGAGTGCGAAAGTCCAGAACCACTCCTTACCACCCCAGGGGACCCACAGCCTGAGCGTTTCAACCGCACTTTGCTAGATATGCTAGGCACCCTGCACCCAAAGGACAAGCCTAGATGGAGCCAACAAATTAGCACCCTGGTACATGCTTATAACTGCACCAAAGTGATGCCACTGGATTCTCCCCTACCGCCTGATGTTTGGAAGAGAAGCTCGACTACCAGTAGATGTGTGTTTTGGGGTCTCTCTGATGGGGTTCAAGCTGACAACTATTTACAGTATGTGCAAAAGTTAAAGGCCCAGCTAACCATGCGTACTCAACTGGCTCAAACCATGGCTGCCAAAAGAAATCTGGCCAACAAAGAAAGGTATGATAAAAGGTGAAAGCACAGGAACTCCAGGAGGGAGATCGGTATTGCTAAGAAATCTGGGACTGCATGGCAAGCACAAGATTGCTGACAGATGGCACCATCTCCCTCACATTGTAGTGGGCAAACTAGATGATCTGCCAGTGTACAAAGTAAGGCCTGAGAATAATTCAAAAGATGTAAACAATGCATAGAAATCATTTACTGCCCATTGGACAAATCTTAATTGAGTCTGAGCCCTAGAAGATGCCCCTCTGGACCAGTGACTAGAGCTGCTGCTAAGAAAAGATCAAGAAAGTCTGCACCTACAGAAGCAAAGTTAAAGTGTTCCCTCCACAAGTCCCAGTTGAGCATGACTGTCAGTCCATATCGGAAGAAAGTGAGAGTGACTTTGAATACTATCCTTCTTACGAACTGAGTCAATTGTTTCGGGGCAATCCCCTAGTCAATACTGGAGACAAAGCTGGGCCTTCTGGACTGTCTAAGCCCCCAGCTTCATCCCTGGAGCCAATGCTCCCAGAAAGTGAAGTGCAAAGCATCAGATCAGATGAAATGGAATCATTGTGCATGGTTGAACTGTTTGAGCTTTCAGGGAGGAAATGATAGATTGGGGCAGACTGGTGATACACCGAACAAGAAGAGTATTTTGAGTGCCCTGACAGTCCACTGCCAGTGTCCGAAAGCTCTCCATGCGAGCCAAATGTTGTGGACTCAGAAACTGTAACTCCTGGAGCTGAAAGTGCCCCAAGTTCTAGCCTCTACCCCATGGAGACTCCCTGACAAGTGAGGACAATGCTGAAAATGAGGCTCAGAGTGCAGAGACTATAACAGTTCCCCAGAAAGACTGGTCGAGCTGTAAAGCCTGTGGTGCACCTCAGTTATGATTCCTTGGAGGCCTGTGGATGCCTCTCAATGTTGTCCATAAAGGAGTGTATGTGTCCCCGAGCTCATTGCCCAAACTGAGCATCAGTGCTAACTCAAGTTACTTGTGTTGCCCTCTAAGTATGGTGCCTTGCCCGTCCAGCCCCAAGGTAACTGATAGGAAGGGCCCTCTTCAGGTTTCATGTACAAGAGGTAATAACTTGAGTTATGGTACAATGTGTATGTAATACTGTGTAAAGAGTGACGACTGCAATGTTTCAGAAATGTGTTCTTGGTAAAATGATATATTGACTGATGATTACATGTGAGCCTAATGCAAATGTATATGGTTGCAGTTAAACTTATGGGTACTTGCTTGACGCGGACGCCAAGCTTTCCCAGGCCAGGAAGGGTGTAACCCCTGCAAATGGGGGTTCCCAAAAGACTTCCAGGAGCTTGCTTGAATGCTCCAAGCCTGAATGGTGTTTGCATGCTTAAGCCACTTATCAGTGAGTGTTTTAGAGCCTCTGGTACTGTCTTTAAGAGCTGTCTGCTTGCAGACATAATTAGTTTATATGGGGACTGTGTGTTTCTCTGTTTGAGTACCACCAAGCTGCTGCCAATTCACTCCATTTTGCAGTCACTAGGAGTGCAAAGGAACCTATCTGAAAGATGTAACTGTTTGCCAGAAATTATTTAGAGTAATAATGAAATTACAGTTTGTCTAACCTGCTTTCTTTGCAGTCAGAACTGTGTCTGCTAGTTCCCATTCTAGTTTTGAACTGCTGAACTGGACCAATCAGTGTGGGAAGCTAGCTCTAAATTGGTGCCTTGACGAATCAGAGCTTGGACTCATAATCTGAGCCAGCCACAAGAGGATTGTATGGGCAGTGACTCTGGGAGATGTAGTTTAGACTTCAGTGCCTTTTGGACCAACAGCAGCAGTCTATTGTGAGTGACAGCCAATCCAGTCAAGAACTGGGAGGAACTCAAAGGAAGTGCCCGGTTTTGTCGGTTGGAGTTTCAGTTGAGCTTTGCAGTGAAGAAGGAAGGAGCCCTGTGCTTTTTCAGTGTGCAGTTTTAGTCAAAAACGTGTGAAGGCCCAGAGTTCGGTTCAGCTTGTTAGGACTGAATCCGTCCTTGAAAAGAATCAAAGGATCTCTGAAGAGTAGAAACCAGGCTCACCCTGTAGAAGACTGGAGGAATTGCTGAAAATTGCACTCGGTCTGTCAGGAACTGAATCTGCTGTGTGTTCTCCTGGGTATTGTGCAGTAATTGCATCGGGATACAGATGCAGCCTGCCTGGTATAGTGCTGTCTTTTATGGATGGTGTGAAGAGGTTTGTGTACTCAAGTGAGCCCTGCTGACACTGAAGGACCCTATCTTATTTGGAGGTCGTGAGTACTAATTCAGGGTCGCTCCTGTTGAATTGCCACATTAAATCCAAATGGAATTACTGTACTGCTGACTGTTTAATTCTCCTTTTCTGTGTGAAAGGGCCCCTACCAGCTGCCACGGTTTGGACTAGCCACTGGGCTTGGGTACCCAGGGACAGTAACTGATAGGATAGGCCTGTGCACAGAGCCATAGGTAGATTATTAGAGTGATAAGCTAATTAACCTGATTCCCCTGTCCTTGTTATATCCCCCTAAATAAATCAGAGCTGCTTGTTTCAGCAAAGTTATACTGCCTGAGGTATCTGTCTATGTTAAAGTACTGTACTGTGATTGTTGCACTGTATCTCATTTCACAGGAGGTCCCAGTGCGGAACCAGACCTGGGGGTAAGTGTATACTATGAAGGTAATTCTGATATATTGTGGGCCACTAGTGGGAAGAAAGGGGTTGCAGTGTCCCAGAGGGCTGTAACCAAGTTAGTTTAACTATTGCAAACCCTGACCTCTGGGTGGAGGCACCCGCCATTGGATCCAGGCCCCTCAACCTGTTAGTGGCAAATCAGGCAGGGGTAGTAGCCCCTGGGATAGCACCATCTAGGGGTTACACTTACACGGTACTATACATATACAAACTCAATGACAATTTCATTAGCAGCTCTGGTTACTGAAAGGCTCTCTGAAGCAAACAGCTTTTTAAATGAAAATACAGAATTGGCGGTGCACATCTCTTCAAGGAGTACATTCCATAAGGTAGTGGCTGCCACTGAAAAAGCCTGTTCCCCAGCAGACTTCAATCAGGAAGAAAGAACAGCCAACAGACCTCTTCCTCTAGATTTTAAATCCCTAGGAGGGTCGTTGGGAATCAGGAGATCACTCAGGTACTAAGGGCCCAGTCTATTCAAGGCTTTAAATGTCACCAGCAGTACCCAGAAATCAATGCGCCACCTAACAGGCAACCAGTCCAGAACCCTCAGCGAGGAAGTAATATGGTCTGACCTCCTTGTGGAGGTCAGGAGTTCCACAGCAGCATTCTGAAATAACTGCAGGCGACACAACTAACCTTCAGGTAAGCCTTTACAGAGCACACAGCAGTAGTCAAGCTGGGCAAAAACGAGGGCACTGACTAAAGTAGCTGGGTCCAAAGAATAAAGCAGTGGTCGCAGTCCGGCAACATTCTTAAGCTGCTAAAAGCAGCTCTTGACCCCAGAAGGCACCTGTAAAACAAATGTCAACTGTCTGTCAAGAATAACTCCTAAACTGTAAACCTCCTCTGCCACTTGGAAGATGACCCCCCCATCCCCAAGAGAGGGAAGAATCAGGCCACTGTGAACAGCTGAAATTTGCTCTTCCAAACCACTAGCAACTTAGTCTGGGTTGGCTTCAAAGCCAGCCAACTGGAGCCCATCCAAACCCTGATTTTCTAAGAGCACTGTTCTAGTCTCAGCACAGGTGACATCCCATCTGGAGCAAAGGACACATACAGTTGGGTGTCATCTGAATGGCAATGACACTCCACACTGTACTGCCTTATGATCTCTCCCAGTGGTACCATATACACTGAGAACAAAACAGGTGAAAGCACGGAACCTTGAAGAACGCTGCAGTCCAAAACAAATGGCCATGAATGGCAAGAACCAAACACTACTGAATGCTCCCTTCCGCTAAGGAATGACTGGAACCATAGTAGCACAGTCCTGGACAACCCTCCATGCTCCCAAGTCAGGCCAACAACACTGAATGATCTACAGAGTCAAATCCCGAAGAAAGATCTAGCAAGAAGACGACATTGATCTCCCCACGATCTCTCACCAGGAAGAGATCATTGCACACCCTGATCGTGGCTGATTCCGTTCTGTGCTTGACATGGAAACCAGATTGAAATGGCTCACACAACCACCTTCTCCACAACCTTAGCCAAAAAGGGAAGGTTGAAGACAGGATAAAAATTGGGAAGCACATCATGGTCTAACAGCACCTTCTTAAGAAGGGGCCTCACCACCACCCTTTTTAAAGCCCCTCCTGAAAAGAAGTATTGACGATACCTGTCAATACTGGAACCACCTGCCTCAACCCAGCCTTAAAGAGCTGGGGGGTTGGATGGGTGTGTGTGTGTGTGGGTGTGTGTGGTGCAAGGTCCAGAACACAAGCAGTGTGCCATAAACCAATTGCCACCTCAAGGACCTCCTCCTCATCCAACTGCTGAAATTCTGCCCCAACCATTCATGGAGCCACTCGTACTCCCCTCTCTATCCTTGCTGACCACAAACTGGATAGTGGAGAAAATCTGGTCACAAATGCCCACAACTTTGGATTTGAAGAACTTGTTTAGCCACTTGCACTTCTCACTGGAAACAAGTTCCTTATGGCGCAGACAATCAGGATGTAATAAACTGTCTACAACATGGGAAAGTGTGACAAGATGGTTCTTCTCAGTGGATATCACAGCCAGGAAGAAATCCTTCTTAACTGTTGTGATAGCTTCCTGGTACAACTTCAAGTGCTCCTCCAGGATAAGTCTGTCACTCGTCGACCCCCAGTTAGAATTGGTTCAACCCTCTCGGACAGTAAACCTGTCTATTCTGATGTCCCACAGGGATCGATACTAGGACCCCTCCTATTTAGCTTATTCCTGAATAGTCTCCCTTAAGCCAACCAGTGCCACATCCTACTCTATGCGGATGATGCAGTCTTCTTCAAGCATGGCTCGAATCCTGCTGAACTTGAGCATCAACTTCAAAGGAATTTCACCTGTCTTGAGAAGTGGTTCATAAACCATAAGTTAATTATGAACTATAAAAAAACTAAGACCATGTTGCTCGCCGGCTGTCAGAATAAGCATCGTAACTACCCATTAACAATATGTAATGCTGCTGGAGCCTCCCTCGAACTGGTCCAACACTTTAGATACCTTGGGATCACTATTGACAACTCGTTGTCCTACACTGCCCACATCGACAACACCGCCAAAGCAATCAACAAATGTCTTGGTCTGCTCTATTGTCACAGACACAGCCTGTCTCCCGAAGCCCTCAAAAGAGCAGTCCACAACTCGGTGAGTTCCTTCATTGACTATGGCCTACCTATATATGGCTCAGCTACTGACACTGCCCTTCACTGCCTTAAAACAGCTCTAAACAAAGCTTGCCGGCTAACCCTAGGGGCTCCTAGGCTGACCCACACCTGCGATCTGTATACCAAAACGCAATGGCTCCCCCTCTCTGCCCAACTAAAATTCCATTCCTGCCTCCTGGCAAAAAAGATCAGTCTCGGTATCCTTCCTCCTGGGGTTAATCAACTCCTGGTGCCCTGTATCAGCCAGCGGCATACTCGTAGCTCAGAGCACCTGTTCTTCATTATACTGAAATGCCGCACTTCTCTAGGACAAACGTCTTTCACATACTGAGCCTCGCTCTGGTTCAACTCTCTCCAGGAAGACCATCTTTGGCCGCATATGTTTTGTGCCTTCAAAGTACATCTCAAAAATCACTTGTTAAATAATTCCCGATGTGACTGTCGCTCCTAGTATCGCCTCCACTTCCTCTGTTTCTGGTACCATAGGGCCCCCCATACCACTGCCTCCTATAAGCCCTGCCCTCCTCCTCCTCTCACTCACCTCTCCCCCTTACCCCTACCTCCCCCACTGCCTCTTCCACTCCACTCCCTACCCCTTCCTCCCTGCTCCCTCTATCTCCTTGATACTTTTCTTCCCTGCCCCCACCCTGTTACCTTTCTCCCTCTTGCCACCTTTCCCACCCTCTCCTCCTGCCTCCACACACCCCTCCCTCCTTGGCCCATCCCACTTCTCTTGGTATCACCTGCTCCCCTAGCACTTGGGGCCCCTCCCCACATTTTACCCCATCTCTACTAACCTGCTACCTCTGACAACTAACCGGTACTTACCGTTAGGCATCTAATACCTGTAAGTCTGTTCTTTTCCCCCCCCTTCCCTATTGCCTAGTCTGCTCGGCTAGGCCATTGTAATTCTTTACTACTCTATTTGTATTGTTTACTTGACGTGGAACCTGTGTAAAAGAGCTCTGAGCTCAAGTGGTTATTCCGAGATTGAAATAAATTTCCTCCACATGTGCTAGAACATATGGCCTGCAACCTTCATCTGCTGAAGCTCAGATGTAAACCAAGGATCTTTTTGGTGAGAGGTCTGCCAACGTGAATGGACTGCCAGGGTATCCGATGCCACAGAGAGAGCCCACTTGCAGGCTTCCACTGTGGCACTGCAGCCCCTGGTAGAGGCCTCAACCAGGCCCGAAGTGTCCAAAAGACCCAGATATCTCACGGGATCTAGATCTAGTTTAGAACAATAATGGATCACTTCCACAGTTGGAGATGGTTTCTTGATGGCCCCAGCATTAACCAATATGGTGTAGTGGTCCGACCAAGTGACAGGCTCCACTAAGGTATTATCTATCTTCAACCTCACCAGAAAGACGAGATCAAGCATGTGACCTGCCAAGCGTGTGGCTGTGGTAACCTCCTGTCTGAAACCAAGCTCACTTGCAAGCCGAAGGAGCTTGTTTGCAAATACATTTGAAGAGTCATCAACCCTGGCATTAAAGTCCCCCAGGACAAGAGTCCTCAGGCACTCCAACACCCAGTCCAGCGATACACAAGAACCACTCTACATTTCAGAACAGACATACACTCCACGGCCACACACTCAAAAGACCCCACATTCACAACAAACAAGAGGCACCACACAGTTTAGGCTGGCTCTAATACGGATGAACAAACCACTACCCCTATGATCGACCCTTGGATGGTGTACCACTGAGAACCCCGGAGGGACCAACTCCTCCAAGACAGACCCAGTGGACCTGTCCAGCCATACCTCTGTGATACACACCAGGTTGGCACATGAATCAGAAGTGACATCATATATGATGGCAGCCTTATTCACCACCAACCTGACATTGAAAAGCAATATCGGGACAGGGGAAGCTTGGTGGGTTTGCCCCCAACCTACCTCCTGCATCCCACTCTGCTTTGATACTGGGATGAGGCAGGACATATTTTTGCCCCTCACCTTACCAACTAGCAAGTGATCCCCGAATTGGCCACTCCCACTCCCCAGGGAGCACCACGTACCATTTCTTCTCCTTTTCTTAGGGCAAATTATATTAAAGGCCCTACAATGTTGCCGCACTCCACTATGGGGAGCAAACTGTTCCAAATCCCAGGATCTCAACTTCCAGAGTTCCTCTCTGGAATAAACTCTCACACCCAAGCACATAATATATACATGCTACTTGTCTGACCACTAGTCAGCATGGAACACTTTTTATGGAAGATCCAAGGCCTGGAATACTACCAGCTCAGGAACCAGGCCAAGAGGTGAAGAGATGTCAGGTCCGGATGCAGGACCATCCCTGTTGTCTGGTCAGCAGATCTGGGTGAACGGGCAGTTGCCACGGAGGTCTGCTGCTGAGGCTGAAGAGAGGTGGATACCAAACTGCCTAAGCCAGTCTAGAGCTCTCAGGATCATCTGCGTCTTGTCCTTCCGGGCCTCGACTACCACCTTTTGGATCAAAATACGAACATACGAAATTTGCCAGCAGATAAAGGCCTAGAGGTCTATCAAGTCTGCTTGAATGTGCAGCTAGCACCCCTTATTCTGCAGCTGCCCCTCCGTTCCACCCTTCCCCTTCATTAACCCTCCCCCTTGTCTTGTCCCATCCCTTTTGAAGCAGTCCACTGTTCTACTGGATACCACTTCTGCAGGTAACACATTCCACCCAGCCACCACCCTCTCTGTAAAAAAGTGTCTCCTCATCTCCCTCCTGAACCTTCCTCCCTCCAGTCTCATATCATGGCCCCTGGTGTCCCTCCCTTACATTGAACAGCCCCTCTGTACCTGTCTTGTTCATTCCTTTCATGTATTTAAAGGTTTCAATCATGTCCCCCCATCCCTCCTGTCCTCCAGTGAGTACATGTTCAACTCTCTCAACCTCCTCTCGTATGATAAATCCCCAGCCCTTGATCATCTTTGTCGCCATGCTCGGCACCCCCTCCAGTAACTTAATGTCCCTCTTCAGATACGGGCGCCAGTACTACACGCAGTACTCCAGGTGCGGTCTAACTAATGACCTATACAGTGGCAGAAAATGAAGGAAGGGAAGGCATACATGAGGCCTGGAGACCAGGAATGCGTGTTTGTGTGTGCCACAAAAAAAGCCTCAGTTGGGTGTTCTCCTAGGAGGCAAACAGATCTACCACGGAAGAGTGCCCCACAGGGAGAACACATGAATCACCACCTCCTGATTCAAGGACTACTCATGTGACATCTATCCTACCCAGCTGAGAGTGTCTGCCAGCTAACTGTTCATTCCTGCGACATGGATCGCCAGGAGATCTGCACCCAGTCACTGCACAAGGGTCCAGGTGCGGAGGTTCTCCAACACAGGAACAGGGTATGTTCCACCCTACCTGTTCAGGTAGAACATGGCTGTGGTGTTGTACATCTGTATCTGTACGAACTGACCCCTGACTAGAGGAGCTAATTCCATCAGAGCAAGCCACGCTGCACAGAGCTACAGCAGGTTTATGTGGTGGCAAGCAGTTCCAAAAGGATAGCCTTCAAAGGTAACACAGACAAGATTTAGAAATCACCAAAAATCACCTTATTAGTGAGCGTTCAAGCTGCTTTCCTATGCCCCTTATGTGGTGGCAAAACTCACAGGGTGACCATAACCCATGGGCTCTGTCATCTCCCAGGAGTGCTCCCCACCCCACCACACCCCACCAGAGATGCATCCGTTGTAAGCATGATGGCTGGCTCTAGGCAGACAAACTGGATTCCTTCCTCCAGATGTTCCGGGACCAGTCACCACTGAACTGATGTCCCATATCATCTGGGTCGCAGGAACCACTAACGACCCTACTCCCACTGCAGGTGGCACATCCACCAGCGGGTCCAAAGGACCAAGCTGGTGCAGGATGCCATGTAGCCTAGCAACCGCAGGAAATCCTGGGCAAGGCAGAAGAACCCAACCTGAAATGACTGGGCAAAGGAGGTAAGATCACGTGCCCAGTCTGCAGGGAGGTGGGCCATGGCTTGAAGGGAGTCCAGTTCAGACTCAACAAATTTGATCCCCTGCAAGGGGATCAGCTCAGATTTGTCCACGTTGATCAATAGGCCCAAATCGCGACAGGTATGAAGGGATCATTATCTCACCTAACAAAGTTTGCCTTGAACTTGCATAAAAGGGGTCCAAAACAAATTTGCAACAAAACAGTATGCAATTTCATAAATTTTGCATTATTTCAATGATTCAGGCCCAATGCAACTAATTTAATTCTTCTCATGGTTGTAACTGAGAATAATCGCCACTCAGATGCTACATTACTTCTCATAATTTACACGTCCTGTATGTAAAGCTTGTATAATCCCCTATTATAATCCCCAGAGTACACAGTTTTTTCTAGTAATACCATCACATACCTCTCATAGGATACTGTATAATTATTTTAAAAATAATGGCTATATTTAGTTACATGGACATTGAAGTGCATCATTCTACTTTTTTTTTTCCCGGTCTCCCACCCCTCCTACTGGAGGGTTCGCCCTGCCCTGCTCACTGCCCCCATGCCCAGGCTTGCCTCCCAAGTGAACTTCGCCCCTTGCCCTCACTTATCCTCGGGCTGGGCCAAGGGAGGGTGAGACACCCCACCCAAGTGGGCATCAGTCTCAATGGAAGCAGCGGCAGAGGCTGGGGCCGTCATGAATGGAGCCGTCACTTTTAGTATGCTGAATCCTTAGGGGCGGGGAAGTGCAATGACGCCAGTGTCCGCTCCACCCCGCCCGAATGTGTGGCGCTGCTGTACCCCCAGCCTCTGCCAGAGGTCCGCAGTGTGCCAAACACTCTTCTCCTCCCCCACGAGAAGGAAAGCAGTCCCTAGGACGCTTAATCCTTCTCCCCCTGGCCGGCCCTCCAACTCCCGAGTCCGTCACCGAACCCGGAATGTCGGCGCCACAAGCAGACACCTTGCCGCTGCGCCAGCAGGCTGGTGAAGTGCATCATTCTACTTTTTAACTATTTTGTGCACCACCATATATGTTCACACTGAAAGAACAGTTAAGTACCTAATGTAACAGTAACTATTCCAGAGAATCTCCTCTGTTGGTTCACACCTTTGGAACTATAGCTGCGAGGCACTAGGACCACACAGAAACTTTTGCTAGCCGGGGGCCACCCATGGCAACATCATACGTCAGCATCTATATAAACGTGTGTGGTCCCGTCACTCCTCAGTTCCCCACTGGAGATCAAACTCAGAGGACCCTCAACTGTGGGGAACCAGGACTGGGGCTCAGATGCTCTGGAAGTGCCTGGAAGCTGTACAGGACAGCTCTCATCTCCAGGACGTTTATGTGCAACTAGACCTCCACCTTGGTCCATGACCCCTGTGTTTAATAAGGACTAAGGTGAGCAGCCCAGCCACAGTCCGAGGTATATGTGGTGAGGATCTGTACAGGAGTTGGTACAAGGAATGGAATGCCCTTTAATAAGTTTTTGAGATCAATTCACAGTAATGCTCTGCGTAGTGGGAATGTGGCAAGAACCAACTGATCCCACTGGACTCTGGGTATCCACTGACGGATTCCCATATGTAGGCAGGCCAGTGGCACTGTCACAATGGCCACAGCCATAAGACCCAGGAGATGTAACACTGTTCTTGCAGAGACATAGTGAATCCTGTATACCAGCTGTGCTTTGGCAATCAAGTTTTCTGCCCTGTCCCGTGACATGAAAGAACAACCCTTCTCTGTGTCCAAGATTGCCTCTATGTACTGCAGTCTTTGGAAGGGAATCGGTACAGATTTTGGCACATTTACTGTGACCCCCAATTCCTCGAACAACCACCTTGTCTAAGACAAGGTATGTAGGAGAGCTTCCCTGGAGCTGACCTTCAACAGCCAGTCATTTAGATATTGGAACACAAACAGACCTTCCTTGCCTAGGGCTGCTGCCATTATTGACAAGCATTTGGTAAAGACCCGTGGTGCAGAAGACACGCTAAAGAGCAATACTTTGAACTGGTAATATTCACTCTCCAGCATAAAGTGGAGGTACTGCCTATGTGATTTTCTGATCTTGACATGACGGTATGCAGGAAATCCTTCATGTCCAGAGAACAAATCCAATCCCATTTGCAGATGGGGAATCAGAACCTACAGGGATATCAGTTGAAACGTCTTGTATTTGATGTATACATTGAGATCCCTGATATCTAACACAGGACGCAGATCCCCGGTCCACTTTGGAACCAGGATGTATCTAGAATAGAACCCTGTGTTGAGGAGGAACTGGTTCTGTAGCATGTTTCTGAACTAATGGCGCAACTTCTTTCAGAAGGGAAAAATGACCCAGATGATAACTTGAAGGAGTTGGAGGATGATCAGGAGGGGTTCCTAGCAACTCCAGAACATGCCCCCTTGCAATTATCTCCAGTACCCATTCATCTGTTGAGATCTCCCGCCACTGTCTGGGATGCAAGGAGAGTTTGCCCCCAACCAACCCTGGAGGTAACAGTGCAGATAAAGTTGTATCTGGAAGAGAGTCAGAGCCACCGGTACCGATGCTAGGTGCTTCTGTATGTGCAACTGGGAAGAGGGGTACACACTCTGTCACGTGCTTTGTGACGGAAGGCACAGCCTCTTGTAGCAGCAGGCTGACAAACCCCCACACACACACACACACACATACACACTGGTAGGAGAAGGAAACAGGTATTTCATAGACCTTAGAGTCATTTCAGAGTTCTAAGACCTCTTAAGGCCTCTTCAACATCATAGTCAGTTTTGTCCCTCTAAAAACGGCATTCAAAACTGTCTGTTGCACATCGTTGGCAAAGCCAACAATTCTGAGCCAAGAATATCTTCTCATACAAATGCCAGAAGCAGCAGCCCTGTTAAAGGCATCAGAGACATCATTTGCTGAACTCAGCAAATGCTTTCCAGTCTCAGCCCCGGAGGTTGAAGTTTCAAGTAACTCATTCTTGGCAGAACCATCCAGCAAAGTCTGGACTGCAGTTTTTGCAGCTTTCCACAGGATGTTCTGATACTTTATCATATGGGCTTCATAGTTTGCAATCCTAAGGTACAGTGAGGCAGAAGCATAGGTACACTTGCCCATCACATCCAGCATCCTAGATTCTTTATCAGGAGGGAAAGTATTCAATGCATTTAGGTGCTCAACACCTGTTGTGAGCAGCCACAATGACTACAGAGTTAGTTTCTGGCTGGTTGGCATAATAAGGCTTAGCAGACAGAACAAGATATTGCTTATCAGCCTTTCTGGGAACTGCAAACAGTGAGTGTGGTCTGTACCATGCTGCAACAGTAGCATCCTCTAATGCAGGATATATAGGTGAAATTAGGGTATGGAAGGGACTTCCAAAAATTCCATCAGATTTCTTTTTGTGGAACCTTCCCCTTCCACCACAAAGTCCATGGCAGTTTCCATTTGCTGCATGATGGCTTGAAAAGTAGGATCCTCAGGAGGAAACCACTGAGTGTACACCACTGAGTCCTCACTGCAGGATGAGAGGACAGAAACTAGAACATGGTCCCACATATTGTTCTTCCTCATATTCCTCCTCTAACACCACGAGGGCAGGATTATATTCAACCTTGTCGTCAATGTCTCTAGTAACGGGTGCTGCAGAATACAGTTGTGATGCCAACAGCAGCCGAGAGGCATGGATCTCCAGTGCACTTGTAGAAGCTGTCGACAAGGACTGTGTTGAAGGAAGCCCCGTCGGCAGTACAATTGCCTATACTGGTAGACCAGGCAGAATGTGTCTGATCATTTCTGGAAATGCCAGCACAGCCTGACAGTTGACGGCACCCTGTAAAGGGGACATGGCTACTTCCGTCAATGGGCCTTGGCCTGACAACGATGGCGTCATACTGTCCACAGTAAGTATGGCAATGCCTGAGCCAAACCCCAACCTTGTTATCTCATCGATGGTTAGGGAAGGGGGCTGTTATCAATGCTGCCGGAGTGGGCGACGATGCTACAGATTTACCCTGTCTCAATGGCAACTGGGACCTTGCCAGTGAAGTACATCTCTCTTTGTCCCTATGTTTGTGCGTGTAGGCAATAATGAGGAGGGCCATGATGCCAATCGTTCCCTGCTGGTTCTTCAACCTCGGCGGCTGTTTCTTGGCTGACAAAGAGTGAGCTACTGATTTTGGGTCTTGTTCCTTCTCCATGACTGCTACAGTTTTAAGGAGAAAAAAAATTTCTAGAGCTTTCTTGCAGCATCGCCTTGTAGCCTAGTTGAAGCTCTGGAAATCTCACAAGTCCTCACATTGTAAGACAGACCCAAGCAGCACATAAAGACTGTGTGTGTGTCTTCTCTGTAATTGTTTTCTCTGCACTTAACAGTACCAAAACTAAAATAAAGGGTCTTTCAACTTCTTTGGCATGCAGAGATGATGAAAGACACCAGTAATAGAAAAAGAATAAATGATAATGGCTAGTTGATGACATTTCCTTCAGCAGGTCTGACAACGATGATTGACAGCAGAAAAAGAACTGAGGAGTGATGGGGCTGCCCACTTTTATATAGACGCTGACGCATGATGTCATCATGGATGGCCCCCGGCTAGCTAAAGTTTCTGTGTGGACCTAGTGCCAGATGCCTATAGTTCCAAAGGTGGGGACTAATGGAGAAGATATCCTCAAGGAAGATCTCCAGATTGTTTGAACACTACCAGCATTCTCACAAATTATATTTTGATTTTGGTTTTATTTCTTCATTATTCAAATGCTCCAAAAATGTATACAGTGCAAATTCAGGAGGAGGATTCAGATAATCTGCTGTTTACCACTTAGGTCTCTATCCTTCCCTCACCGACATGTGACCCCCATTGCTGCCATTCTCTGTATACTTTATCCCATTCGGGACACTGCCTCCTCCCCCACAATCTTCCCTCCCCATCACTCATCCTCCCAAAACATACTGCCATTCCACATACATCACACGCTCTCCAGTAGTTGCTCTCTCCATCCCTACGATTCCTCCCCCCACTTCTTACCTTTTCCCCCATACTTCACAGTACCTGTTCTTCACCAGTTCTTCTCTCCCCAACAATCTCTGCCCCTCAGTCCTACTGCCTACAACGCTACTTCATATCACCCTCTGTGTTCCACTTCCTCTGTCTCTTCCCGCCTCCATTTCTTACCTTCAGCCCTAAAATGCAGCTTTTTTCACTATACATAAACCATTCTCAGCACTTGCTTTCCACCTCTATTCAGCACCATCTCTGACTCCAACACCCTCCCTTTCTCATTACATTTTTGAAGCTCTGCTCCTCTTGACTTCTCTCCCCCCCTCTTATCTCCGATCTTCCAAAACACTACTATTCATCCCCACTAACATTACTTGCTCTCCCTTACTTGCTTTCTGTCCCTTCCTTCTCACTCATCCCAACATGCTGTCACTATCCCTACATTTACTTTCCCAAGCAAATGGAATGCACTCCATTACACCTAAACATAAAAAAACATGTGACCAAAAACAGTTCAAACTATACATTGTTATTCTGCAAAACAAAATATAACACTAGATTAATGGCAATACATTTTAATTGTACACAGTTTTCATTCATTACATGCTCATGTTAATAAAAATGTTCATTTTTTTTTTATTTATAAGACTACTATCATCTTTCTACTCTTTACGTAGATATATAAGCATCCTCTTCACCTGTACCAAGCTCCACATTTAGTTTTCAGCCCTGCCTGATCCAGCTGTGTCTACCACTGACATCAAGCAAGGAGTGATGTTCAGAGAGGCAGCACGTGAGATCACAGAAACATACATCATGACGGCAGAAAAGAAAAAATTACTCACCATAGTAATGTTGTTTCTTCTAATGGAGTCTTGCTGTATTCTGACTATATGCAGTTAGCCCCAGCACTCGAACTGTTCCGGAGAGAAAAGGGTTAACTCTATGCCAAGGCATAGAACGTTGAGCTCAAGCTCGGTTTTCAAACCTCTGTCTGTGGTACTCTGAAATGTAACTGTCAGATTCTTACGAGTACTAAACTAACTCAGTAATTAGAAATTGCCTCCAAAAGTTTTATGCCAAAGGGCAATAAACAGATTTTTAGGGTCAAATGCCTCAAGTCGAGAACCCCAAACAGAATTCAAGCAGGTAATGAAACAACCAAAATATTCATAATAAAAACTAGAAGAACCCTTAATAAAATAAGGCATGCCAAGAACACCTCTGGGGTGCAGCACTGTGCCTGCCAACCCACACCCCAAAACTACTAGGTTCCAGAAGGGGAAGCAGGAAGGGAAGTCAGAATACAGCAAGACTCCATTAGAAGAAACAACATTACTATGGTAATTTTTTCTTCATACAACATGAAGTCTTGCTGTATTCTGACTTGTTAGGAAGGTAGAACTGGGGAAGGAAGGGGAGAGGAAAGTAAGGTGCCTGCCTGCGCCATGGCTTGGAGGGACAGGGAGCGAATCCTCAGGATCGCCGGAGCAGCTGCACAGGGGAGGGAGCTGGATGTTATTGTCCACCTAGGAACAAATGACCAGGCTAAGAAAGGGATCAGAGCAGTGCAGGAAGAGTTTGTGGAGGGGCCTTAGACAAGTGGCACCTACGGTAACCTTCTCGGAGGTGCTGCCTGTCTACAGCATAGAGAGAAGCTAGGTGCTCCGCACCATGGGATTCAACTGTGGTTGAAAACTGGTGCAGAGCCTAGGATTTGGTTTCATTGGGGACTGGGGGTCCATCTGGAGTGATGCAGGCCTATACTGGCGTGATGGTCTGCATCTGTCCAGGAGTGGAACCAGGATCCTAGGTGATAGGTTTAAATGCAGGAGGCAGTATGGCACAGTGGTTTAAGGCTCTGAGCTGCAGATCTGGAGACCTGGGTTTGAATCCCACAGCCCCCACTTCCATATTGTGTGACCCTGAGCAAGTCACTTAACTTCCTCGTGCTCCCAGGTTGCACCTGCAAACAAGCTTTCAGCTTAGTGTGTCTCACCTGGTAAAAAAATAATTGGAAATGCTTCATTGGCAAGCATTTAAACTAGCCAAGGGGGGGAGGCACTGCAAAGGAGCAGGGAAATCCTAGCCCCCCACCAAAAAAAAAATCAGGGTAATAAGTGAGGTAAACACCAAGATAGAGATGTCGATAGGGAGAAGGGCAGGGGTAAATGGGGAAAGTGACAAAGGCAAGAAGGACAGGGATGGGGTAAAAAGGGGTAAGACCATCAGGAAATGGAGGGTAATGAGTACCAATGACCGTAGTCAGGGTAACAAGCTCCCTGAACTGGTGGCCTTGATGGAAGTGGGATGCCTGGATATCGTAGCAGTCACAGAAACATGGTACACAGAGAACCATGACTGGGATGTTAACATACCAGGGTGCACAACCTACAGGAGAGACAGGGAGGGGAGAAGAGGGGGAGGAGTGGCTCTCTATGAAAGGAAAGGAAAGGGAAGGGATAAAAGCAACAAACAAAAGTGTAAAAAGGGAGGAGAGAAGGCACTGTGGGTCACCTTGGAGACTGGAAATGGCACCACAATCCGCACAGGGGTTGTATACAGACCCCCATGTCAGGGGGAGGGAATGGACAAGGATATGATAGAAGGGATTCTTAGGATGGCAGAGAAAGGGGAGATACTGTTGATGGGAGACTTGAATATGCCAGATGTTAACTGGAGCACATTTGCTGCAGCCACATCCAAGAGCAGGGCCATTCTCGATGCCCTACAGGTGGCATGCCTCAGACAGCTAGTTTTGGAACCCACTTGTGAGGGAGCAATATTAGACCTCGTACTCTCAAATGGAGACAGTGAGAGGATCTCAGATCTAGAAGTTGGTAGCCATCTGAGGACAAGTGACCACTACTGTGGTTCACGATAAACTCAGCTACAGAGCCAAGCCATACAAAAGTGAGGGTACTGGACTTCAGGAGGGCTGACTTTGGCAAGATGGGAGAGTGCCTTAGAAAAGCACTAGCAAACAGGCTAGAAGGAGGGGTGGAGCAACAATGGGGAAACATCAAAACTGCCATCACAGAGGCAACAAGCCTTTGTGTGAAGCAAATAAATAAATCAAAATGAAAGAAAAAGCTACTATGGATCTCAAAAGAGGTGGCGGGGAAGGTCACGGAGAAAAAGACAGCATTCAGGAAGTATAAGGAAACACAGAAGGAGGAGGAGAGTTGTACCAGTTAAGGCAGAAGGAAGCAGGAGGAATTCAGAATAGCAAAGGCCCAAACTGAGGAAAAGATAGCCAACCCGGTTAAGAAGGGGATGAAACCTTTATAGGTACATCAGGGAGCATAGAAAGACAAAAGGAGGGATAGTGAGGCTGAAAAGAATGGACGGTGGGTGGGCAGAGAGGGACAGTGAAAAAGCAGGGATACTGAACGAATATTTCTGCTCAATATTCACAAAAGAAGAGGAGGGGGAGGTGCCTAATCCAATTAACAGAAGCACTCTGGATAGGAGGGTCGATCCCAGTCCTTTCACAGAAGAAAGGGTTCTGAAAGAACTCCTAAAACTGAAGATGGACAAAGCAATGGTACCTGACGGAATTCACCCCAGAATTCTAAAAGAATTAAGGGGAGAACTAGTGAAATCACTGACTATTCTTTTTAACAATCATGGGAGGATGGTGTGGTACCTGAGGACTGGAAGAAGGTGGATGTGATTCCCCTTCACAAAAGTGGGACCAAGACAGAGGCAGGAAACTACAGACCTGTCAGTTTGACCTCAGTGGTGGTAGGGAAAGTGATGGAATCACTTCTGAAGGAAAGAACTGTTGAGTACCTAGAGGGCAGTGGGGCACAGGACCCAAGGCAGCATGGGTTCACAGCAGGAAGGTCATGTCAGACAAATCTAATTGATTTCTTTGACTGGGTGACCAAAGTAGTAGACCAGGGAGGGGCTGTGGACATGGCCTACCTAGACTTTAGTCCTGCACAAAAGATTAATAGTCAAATTAATCAGCTTGGGAGTGGGTCCCAGGGTGGTAGCCTGGGTAAAAATTGGCTGGACAACAGGACACAGAAGGTAATTGTAAATGGAGTCCACTCTGAAGAAAGAGGGGTTACTAGTGGGGTACTGCAGGGTTCAGTACTGGGTCCAGTCCTTTTTTATGTCTTTATAAGTGACATTGCAGAGGGACTGGAAGGAAAAGTATGCCTCTTTGCAGATGACACAAAGATCTGCAACAGGGTTGATACACAAGGAGGCATGGAAAGGATGAGAAGGGACTTGGCAAGGTTGGAGGAATGGCTGAAGTATGGGAGCTTGAGTCAATGCAAAGAAGTGCAAAATAATGCACATGGGAAACAAAACCCAGGAGAAGATTACACAATTGGGGGGGGATAGTAACAACAACAAAATGGAAAGGGACCTGGGGGTAATCATTCAGATGACCTTAAGGTTATCAAGCAATGTGAGAAGGCAGCAGGAGGGCTGGGGGATACTGGGATGTATAGGAGAGGCATCACCCGCAGAAAACAGGAAGTTGTTATCCTCTGTACAGACAGTTGGTGAGACCCCATGGAGTACTGACTGCTCCCAGTTCTGAGACCCCATCTCCGCAAGGACATAGACAGGATAGAGGTAGTCCAGAGGAGGGCAACTAAATGGCAGGGTCTGCAAGAGAAGCCACACGAGAGAGACTAAAGGAGCTTAATATGTATACCCTTGAGGAAAGGAGTGGGGGGCATGATAGAAACTTTGAAGTACCTCAGTGGAATCAACAAAGTCCAAGAGGGTAGCATCTTTCAGAAAAGAGATGTGCAAGAACAAGGAGACACAATTTGAAGATGGGGGGTCAATGTGAGGAGTATTTTTTACAGAGAGGTGGTGGACGCATGGAACAGCCTTCTGAGGAGGTTGTGTGGTCTAAAACTGTGGGAGAATTCAAGAATGCATGGGACAGACATAAGGCAATTTTGTGGGGGTAGAGAAATAGGCTGTTGGTTAACTAGGCTCTGCAGCTTATCCTGTAGGTGGGGAAATGGGCAGACTAGGTGGGCCAAGTGGTCCTTATCTGCCTTCAAATTCTATGTTTCTATATGCAGACTACCAACAGTACCCCTTGAGGAGGGAGTCACAGAACCTATTTTGGAACAGGCTCTGCAGCACCGCTGTGTTAAACCTAGCATCACTTCTTGACTGAATGTCCAGAGAGTAATGCTTAGTAAATGTGTGAACAGTTTTCCAGGTGGCTGCCTTACAGATTTCCACTAAAGGTATATCTCTAGCTGCTGCGACAGAAGCAGCTGTACCTCTGGTAGAATGAGCCCTCAGGCCTGAGGGAGGCTCTTTCCCAAGCTTTGAATAGCAGAACTGGATACAGGAGACAATCCGTCGAAACTACGCTAGACCGAAAGCAGTGAGGAGAAATCTCCGAGGCGTCTTCACTGGTGAGTGGAGTAAAGAATCTGATCAGTTACTAGAATGTACAGAGGACAGTGGTTTGAAAATCGAGCTCGAGCTTAACGTTCTATGCATTTGCATAGAGTTTAACTCTTGGTTCTCCAGGGCAGCTGAACTGGTCAGTCTAACTGCATATTGTCAGAATACAGCAAGACTTCATGTTGTTTGAAGGGGGCTGCATAAGCTGTGCAATACAGATATTCAGGTCCCAAGAAGGGGTAGGCTCCCTAAAGGGAGGATTAACATGTACTAAACCCTTGAAAAATTTCTTGAAAACTGGATAAGAAGCTAGGAAGAGCCCTTACTAGCAGAAAGAAAAGCAGACACAGCTGCCAAATGTACCTTGAGAGTAGTAGGCCGGAGGCCTAAACTGTTAATATGCAACAAATAGTCCTATACAGTGGCAATATCAGCCAGCTCTGGCTGGAAATGCTTCTGGGAACAACAGAACCCAAATCTTTTCCATTTGGAGTTGTAAGTCTTTCTAGTAGCAGGTTTCCTGCTAACCTTTAAAATGTCCAAGACTGATTGAGAAAGGTGTAGGCTTGCATATTCTAGCTCTTCAAGAGCCAGGCTTTGAGCCTGAGAGTCTGAAGGTTGGGGTAAAGGATCCTCCCCTATGAGGAGGTAAGGAGATTGAACTGTCTGGGAAGACACAGAGGTACTGTTTCTGACAGTGACAAGAGAAGGGGGTAAGAAGGCTGTCTGGAGCCACTAGAATCACCTTGCAAGGTTGAGACCTGATTTTGATCAGGACCCTGAATATCAGAGGAAAAGGAAGAAATGCATACAGAAACCTGCTTGTCCAATTCAACAAGAGAGCATCCTGAGGGACAGGGCTCAGAAGAGGCGGTCTGCAGCAAAAGAGAGGAAGTTGGTGATTGTCCGGGGCTGCAAAGAGATCTATCTCTGGAGTGCCCCACCTTTTGAAAATGACCTGAAGAATTAGGGGATTCAGGGTCCATTAGTGGTGACCCTCAGAAATCCTGCTGAGAGCATCTGTTAAAATGTTGTCCTTCCCTGGGAGATGCACGGCCATCAGGGAAGCCTGAAGGGAATAGGCTAGAGACCGAGTGCCTCCCTGCTTGTTGATGTACCACATAGTTGTGGTATTGTCTGTCCTGATTTGCACCACTTTTCCCTGAACAGCAGTTGAGAATGTCTGAAGTGCTAGAAAGACAGCTCTTAGTTCGAGAAGGTTTATGTGTAGGAGAGACTCCTGGTGCGACCAGGTTCCCTGAGCTGTAAGCTGATCTAGATGAGGCCCCCAACCTAGCAGAGAGGTATCTGTGGTGAGAATCACTGAAGGAGCCTGACTGATACAGGGCACACCTTGTCAAAGATTGTACTCCTCCAGCCACCACTAGAGGGCCTGAACTAGATTTTGAGACACTGGAACCAATTTGGAGAGAGGGTCTTTTTTCTGAGAGCAATAAGATCTGATATGAAACTGAATATCTCTCATCTGAAACCTTTCTCCCTGGACCACAGCTGTGGATGCTGCCATGTTACCCAGCAACTGTAGAAAGTGTCTGGCTGGATGAGAAACTAGAGGACAAAAAGAGGAAGCCAGAGTGACAAGGGACTGAACCCTTGAGAGAGGGAGAAATGCACTTGCCAGAATAGTGTCTAGTTCCACCCCTATGAAAGTGAGAAGCTGGGCTGGTTCCAGAACAGACTTTTCTAGGTTCATAATGAAGCCCAAGGATTCTAGAAGCTTTTGAGTGACCTCTTAGGCCGACTTGACTTGGTCTGAGTACTGGCCCACTAGGAGCCAGTCATCCAGGTATGGAAACAGAAGGATACCCTGTCTCCTGAGGAATGCCACCAATACTGCGTGACACTTGGTGAACACCTTTGGAGCAGATGTTAGGCTGAAGGGCATAGCTTTGAATTGGTAATGGCCTGAGGGCAACTCGAACCTGAGGTACTTTCTGTGGGAATGTCTGATAGGTATGTGGAAGTAGGCATCCTTGAGATCCAGAGAAGCTAGCCAGTCTCCTGGTCTCAGAGAGGGAAGAATTACTCCCAGAGTCACCATGTTGAATTTTGGTTTTGTTAAATGTTTGTTCAGGTACCTTAAATCAAGGATGAGTCAAACTCCCCTGTCTTTTTTGGGGTAAGGAAGTATCTGGAATACAGTCCCTTTCCTCTGTGACAAATAGGTACCTTCTCTACTGCTTGCAGAAGCAGAAGAGAGGAGACTTCTGCCTCTGAGTCCCTTGTCTCCAAGGGAGAGGGAGGACTGAAGGACCTTCCTCTCATTTTTGGGAACCTTTTGAAACTGAGAGCAAGTCCCTGGTTCACTACTTCCAGGACCCATTTGTCTGAAGTAATATACAGTGCCTTCAGAAAGTATTCACCCCCCTTGGATTTTGTCACATTTTGATGTGTTACTACCAGAATTTTTAATGCATTGAAATGATTTTCCCCCTTGATTCATACAGCGTACTCAACAATTTAAAGGGGCAAAAATATTTTTATTGTGTAACAAAAATTTATGAAACATTAAAACTGAAATATCTTGTTTACTTAAGTATTCACCCCTGAGTCAATACTTTGTAGAAGCGCTTTGGCAGCAATTACAGCTTTGAGTCTTCTTGGGTATGTCTGTATCATCTTTGCACATCTGGATTTGGGGATTTCTTCCATTCTTTGTACAGATTTGCTCAAGCTCTGTCAAGTTGGATGGGGAGCGTCGGTGAACCACAATCTTTAAGTCTTTCCACAGATTCTCAATGGGATTCAAGTCTGGGCTTTGGCTGGGCCACTCAAGGACATTCACCTTCTTGTTCTGAAGCCACTCCAGTGTTGCTTTGGCTGTACGCTTAGGGTCGTTGTCCTGTTGGAACGTAAATCTTTGTGCCAGTCCAAGGTCTATTTTAGACTGATGCAGGTTCTCTCAAGGATGCCTGTATTTGGCTCCATTCATTGTTCCCTCTATCCTGACAAGTGCCCCAGTCCCTGCAGCTGAAAAGCATCCCCATAACATGATGCTGTCACCACCATGCTTCATGGTAGGGATGGTGTTACAGGTGATGAGCTGTGTTCGGTTTCGCCAGGCATGGCGCTTGCATTCAGGCCACTGAGTTCCAATATTTGTTTCATCAGACAGAGAATCTTTTGCCACATGGTCTCAGAGTCTGCCACGTGCCTTCTTGCAAACTCCAGGCATGCTATTATGTGGCCTTTTCTCAGGAGTGGCTTCCGTCTAGCCACTCTCCCATAGAGGCTACATCTGTGAAGTGCTGCAGAGATTGTTGTCCTCTGGACAGGTTCTCCCATCTCAGCCACGGAACTCTGTAGTTCTGTCAGGGTGGTCATTGGGTTCTTGGTCACTTCCCTGACCAAGGTCCTTCTTGCCCAGTTGCTCAGTTTGGGAGGACGGCCTGCTCTAGGAAGAGTCTGGGTGGTTCCATAATCTTTTCATTTCCTAATGATGGACTTGACTGTGCTCCTGGGAACTTTCAACACCCTAGAAATGTTTTAATACCCCTCCCAAGATCTATGCCTCCTCACAATTCTATCACGGAGTTCTACGGACAGCTCCTTGGTCTTCATGGTAGAGTTTCTGCTCTGACATGCATTGTCAACAGTGGGACCTTATATAGACAGGTGTATTTCCTCTGAAATCATGTCAACCATTTGAGCTGACCACAGGTGGACTCCATTCAAGTTTTAGAGTGATCTCACAAGGAAATTGGATGCACCTGAGCTCAATTTGGAGTGTCATAGCAAAGGGGGTGAACACTTGTCAAATCAAGACATTTCAGGTTTTTATTTTAAATTACATGTACAAAAAATTCCAGAAGTTTCATTCCACTTTGACATTGTAGAGTAATTTGTGTAGATACGTGACAAAAAAAAAAATCCCATATAAATGTATTTTAATTTGAGTTTGCACCATCACAAAATGTGACAAAATCCAAGGGGGGTGAATACTTTCTGAAGGCAGTGTACTCCCAGGCCTGGGAGTAGTCAGCCAACCTTCCCCCTACTGGAACTGGGGAGGCGACCCTGATCGACACCTCAGGGTGTCTGTTTGGCAGGGGGCTTTGACTGCATGGATGATGGGGTCCTGGTCATCCCACGCCTGCCTCTTCCCCTAAAGAACTCCCATCTGCTGGAAAGAAGAAGAGGAGGAGGAGGCCTGAGCTTGGTAGAAAGGCCTTTGAAAAGGCCAGCCCTAAATTGCTGCCTCTGAGGAGTGGCCTGCTTTTCCTTGGCTGCAGCACTCCTATAGGTGGTCCTACTGTATATTCATCCATCTTCTTCATGTAGTTCTCTGTTTGCTCACCAAACAGAGAATTACCAGTTACAGGAAAATCCATGGCCTTAGTCTGGGAATCCTGCAAAAGATTGGTACATCTAAGACAAGCAAACCTCCTCATGGAAATAGATGTAGCCATGACTCTAGAATGCACATCATTCAAGTCCACAGCAGCATGAAACTGCACTTTGGATGCCTCTATACCATTTACAGCCACCTACTCCAGCTCCTTGGCTAGCTGGGGAGGGGCATTCTTAGCCAGCTCCAGAACCGTATCCCACATAGATTTCTGGTACCTGGCTGTATATGCCATGTAATTTGATTGCCTGAGCTCCAAAGAGGATGCCAAGTACCATTTCTTAGCCATGGCAACCACTTTCCTGGAATCCTTATCTGAGGGGTGAGATGCCAGGGGAATATTAGCCTTGTCACAGGCTGCAGCTTGCACTACCCCAACATGGCTGCAATGTGCTGAAAGGAATTCTGTGCCAGGACCTGATAAGGCATATCTCCTGTCCATTCTTTTATCCACAGGAGGAATGGATGTGGGAAATTGCATGATATTCTGTGTCTGTTTCCCCAGGGATTTATGCAGAGGGATAGATACTCTCTTTGACTCTGGAACATCCATCATTTCCACGTAATCATGTTCCTCCTGATCCTGATCAGCCTCTTCCATAGGAAGCTGAAGAGTCTCAGCCACCTTCTTGTAAAACAAGAAGTGGAGGGGACTCAGAAAGCCTGGGAGGGGAAACACTGGAAGGCCTGTCTAGGGAGATGTCAGGTTCTACTGGCTCATCTAGGCCTACAAACTCTCCTTCTTCATCATCTTCTTCCTCCTCCCATTTACCCTCATTATATGCCTCTGGGGCAATGTCTGAGGCAACAACTTCCGACCGAACCGATTGCATTTGAACCGATGTCAGTTCGGTTGGAGCCGGGCAAAGCAATTGCACAATTGTAATCCCTTTAGCTATCACCTCAGCGATCCGAACATGGGGTTTCTGATCCTAACCAGCTGATTTTCTTTTTCTCTTAGCCGGAACCGACTCTGCAGAGTCGGCTCTCCTTTTGCCCAAGTCAGTGGGCACCTCCTCAGGTTTGGTCGCAACCGAACCGGGCTGGCCATCCAGGTCAGCGGACTTCTCGGCCTCCCTTTCCCTCAGCCTACGCAAACATTTTTCAAGAGTGGCTTTGGGAAAGTTCTTACAAATTTGGCAGTCTTCCTTGAGGTGGTCAAACCCCAGACAATACACACATACGAGGTGGGATCAGCCTTGGCAAAGGCCTCCCCACACTCGGAACAGTGCTGAAACCCAGTGGGATCGGTTTTCTTTTGGGTTTCTCAGACATGCAGAATACAATAAAAAGTCACCCTTGTCAGCGTTAAGCCAGGCAACTAACACTTATCAGTTCCAACTGTGTCACGGGTCGGTTAAAAAAAATCCCACAAAAATCTGGATTTTTTTTAGGAACTGATAAGTACTGGAAAACCACAATAATGAATACAGAAAATACATAAATCACAATATATTTTGGTTCTGAACCGGACCGTCCGGAAAAGAACTGAAGACAAAACAATTTCTAACAAAATCAGCAAAAATTACCACTACCTACTACTACCACTTACTGTTACCGAGACAGAGGTAAGAATATCGATAGAATAAGAACTGCGGTTGAAAAAAATGACCTATGCAAACTATTACTGAACCGAAGCGCAGGGGGGATCTCCGGAGCGACTTCACAGTTAGGCGGAGTAAGAAATCTGACGGTTACACTTCAGAGTACCACAGACAGAGGTTTGAAAACCGAGCTCGAGCTCATCGTTCTATGCCTTGGCATAGAATTAACCCTTTACTCTCCAGAGCAGTTCAAGTGCTGGGGCTAACTGCATATAGTCAGAATACAGCAAGACTTCATGTTGTTTGAAACACCAGAGGCCCATCCAGTCTGCTCATATTTCCTATAATCCCTGGAACCAACTGTTCCTCCAGGGTACTAACCCTTCCTATCCTATCCTATCCCCATTCTCCTCACTGGTCTTGAAATCAACTGCTATTTTCTTAACAGAATGCTTGCGCTGACCAGTCTTTTTCCTGCCAAAATTTAATGTCCTCATCACTGTGATGCTTTCTGGAGGAGTTCATATACAATATCACAGGTCCTTTTCGAGCATAGTTAGACAATTTGTCCACATATTGTTTGCCTTTATCTCAAAAGTTATATCTTGTAACTGCATTCTTTTGACAATATATGTCAAGTTTAATTTTAAATTCTCCCAGTGTCCTACTATCCATCACTTCCAATGGAAAACTATTCCATACTGACACCACCCTTCGAGAGAACCATTGCTCTATGCTTAGAATGGTTCAATTCGCCTTTCAGTTGGAGTATATATGATCTAGTGTTATACCGTATTTCTCTTATTTCAAGGCCACTGCAGTCCCATATGTTGTGGTTATTAGACTCAATAAACTAAGCAAAGATCTCCTTGCAGTCTACGATACTCTAGTGTATGTAGCCCCAGCTTCTGTAATCTGTCTTCATACTCAAGTTTCTGCAGACCTGCTGCCATTCTGGTTGCTCTACGATGTACTCTCTCTAGAGATTTTATCTTGGTTTTTGTACAAGGTGCCCAAAGCTGGGCACAATAATCTAAATGTGACCTAACCAGCAAACTACACAGAGGCAGGATCACCTCTTTATCCCTGCTATTTATATACCTTCTTACACA